>CM031234.1:958855622-960129997 GCA_018340775.1 Taxus wallichiana var. yunnanensis
GAAATACAAGGATTTGGTCCTTTTGGGTGTTTTCCAACCTTAAACTACCGATTTAGCTTGAAAATATTCTAAATTTGTAGAAAAAATTGATCTCGACATTTGATCCTATCGGGTGTGCCAAAACTGTTAGTGAAAAATTACAACACCTTTGATTGCTTGTGATTTTTGTGAGAGCCAATTAGTGTAATTTACATAACATGGGATTATCCTAAAATGTGGGAGTTTGCAAGTAGGATAATCCTCCAGGATAAATTTGGTTCTTCTCCCTAAAATTTTTCCACAACTAACCCAAAATACGAAAGATAAATAATCTAATCCTACCTTAATGCTTTCCAAAGATTCAGGGGATATAAGGATGCATAAAAAGTAAAACCTACACTAAGAGGGTGATACACCAAGAAGAGGGTGTTGAAAAATTCTACACTACATGGGGATAAAACGAGTAGAATGAGGAGGGTGGTCAAGCACCACAAATCATCACACAAGAAACAACCCCACTCCATTAAGCACAATTAAATCTAGACCTACAATAGACAATATTATATGCACAATACACCCATAAACATAAATAAAGGTAAGTTGCATAAACAAGATTAAGTCAAGATAAATAACAATCACAAGATAATGATTTTATTGCTCTAATTGATATTACATAATAATTCATTACATGGGATATAGGAAATATTACAATTACAAATCTCTAGAAAAGGAGGCTAGAGTTTCCACAAATCACTCATAGGTGAAAAAGAAGAGAGCGACAGATACAAAGAATGTCCAACATTGTAAAAATTCCCTCCATTACATTTTATAGAAGAAGAGATGAGAGAGAAGGGAAAAACCCCAAATCCATATTCCAACCACCCAGAATCTATCATCACACCTACCAAAATGATGGGCTTGCTTGTATAACCCGAATTTCTTGTACTTTTCCTTGTGCAATAAGGAATGGCTCCCATACTTGCATTTACTCCATCTTTGTACCCTAGTATGACCTCCATAACCCTTTAGCTTCATCATTAATTTTAACCTACCATATGCACTAATTTTTAATATTTTATGCCTCCATGATGTAGAGATCTAGAAAACCTTTCCAACAAGTATAATATTGTTGAATTATGACATCTTGGGAGATAGTTATGATTTTTTTTTATAGAGAGTGCATTTTAGTATTTAGGGCTCTAACCCCTTTCTAGCCACAGAGCTCTCCACCAAGATCCTCAAGTGACTCACTTTACCTACCGCCATCACTCCCCCACATAATTTTTTGATCTCCTTAGTAAACTCACCATTTGACTCGAGATCCGGGTTATCCCTTGCATTTGCATTGTATTGTGCCAATGTGCATCATGTTTTTGTTTTCCCCTTTTCACTTCCAATTGTCCTATCCAACTCGGTGAGTGAGTTACCTTATTGTCGTGTTTAGGATTGAATGATGCATTTGCATCATGGAGGGGGTTTATTTTTTCAAAGTGCAACCCCAAAAATTTATCCCGAATGGCGAGTTCTAACACGTTGACACTGTTGTTCCCTACACATGTTTTTGGGCCATGGGAGTTGGTGACATCCTACATCGCTCACCACCAACTCATGTTCCATGCATGTGTCTTCCTACTTCTGGTCTTGACATGGCCCCCACCATTCAAACACTCGATGTCATGTGCTTTGGGTTCACCTCGAGCAAACCAGACCCCCTTTGTGTTGGATTGGTCTGATCCTAATGAAATCACCATCAAGCTTGTCCGAGATGTTGTGCTCGATGTATTTCACAATGAGTTGGTGCTCAAACTTAACTGACTGACCAAGGGCTCTCCTCACAACATTTTTAGCTCATTCAAGCTATAGAAAGGGCTCAATCCATCATGTGGTCCGAAACAAGTACCTAGCTCACCGAGCAACTCGTTAAGCTCATTTTGAGCTCCCAAGGGAATTTCTTAATTCCTTTTTATTTTTCTTGATTTATTTTCATATTTTTGGATGCCGAGGCCATAGGGGTATGATTGAAGACCTTGAAACTAATTTTCTCATTTTTGCCATTTTTTGCCCATGTTTGCATGAAATTGGGCCCGGGGAGCTAATGTTCATCCTAAGGTGGAGCTCTAAGCCCTTCAATACCAAGAAGAGGAAAAACTAATTAAATTACTTCCAATCCTTTCAAAATTACCCACAATTCTCTCTAAACGTGAAATTCCACTTGTGCTCTTGCATATTTCCCCATGAGGCCCTATCTAGTGTTCAACCTTGAACTTCCCTAATGTCCATTTTTCCCAACGAGAAAATGGATAATAGTATCCCCATTATAATTTAACTTGTGTAGTTTTCATACCATTTTACACATTTTCTTGTCAAGAAAGGTAGTGGTGTTTTGTCTCTTTAAACCTAGGTAATTAGTATCTTAATGTCTAGTTATTTAGTTGGTGGTGAAAAGCTTGTATCTTTTGTATAAAATAAATCTTTGCATTCATTCACTACATCATATACCTTAATATATCTTAGCCTTAGTTTTATTTCTTGTAATAGTTTAATGGTATTATGCTCAATTAGATCCCTTTGTACTAATAAAACCCTAATACACATTTTCTTTTCACATTAGGTGTATTAGGGATTCATTGTAAAAAAGGATAGTAAATCCCTATTACCTGACAAATAATTTTCATTTTCTTATGTGTATTAGGACTCTATTGGCCCCATTTTTTCCAATCAAGGCCCAATACACCTAATGTGATGATAAAATGTGTACTAGGGATCAAATCACCTCTTTTTTCAATCAAGAAAATCTACATTTAATTATTGAATTATATATATATATATATATATATATATATAAAATATATGTTAGGGCTTAATTGGTGAAAATTATACTAATTTAACCTAATACATGTATAATTATCACATTATGTGTATTAGGATTTATTCCCTCCATTTTCACTAATTGATCCCTAGTTCACTTTTTATCATCGTATTATGTGTATGGTTAGTGTAAATAGGGTCAATCAATCCCTAGTACATGTATAATTATCAAATTTATATTTTTATTAAGGATTGAATAGAATTGTTTATAAAAACAAAGCCCTAATATACATAATGTGAAAAAATGTGTTTTACAATGGCCACATTTGTGATAATTTATCCCTAATCTACATTTAATTGTCACATTATGTGTATTATGGCTAGATTATTGGACCCATTTGTTTTAATTGATCCTAATCTATATTTAATTATGGCATCAGGTGTAGTAGGAATTGATTGACAACATGGTCAATTGAACCTTTATACATGTATAATTGTAGCATAAAATTGATTAAATTCAACAAGTAATTAATATTTTTTTGCTAAAGATTCCTAGGAGAAGGACCTAGCCTCAAAAAAAAATCCCATTACTGAGTCCATGATCGAAATACATATCACTTTGGACTTAACATGAAGAAGTTTAAAGCACATTATTGTGCAACAAAAAATAATTTCTACACCTATACAACATTACATAACAATTTTAATAAGATTTATATTAGACATGGACGGAGCAACGAGGAGAGAGGAAAGGTTTTAAATAACAATGGGTGGGAAACTGAAAACAAAAAGATTCTGCCTAGTGGGGAGACAATCTTAGAGGACCAGTCTATGATGGAACAAGTAAGGAAGAGACTAGAACCATGTCTGGGACCCATGTGGGAAATGGGGCCCCTGGATCATATCCAAAAATATTGAGATATGGGAATGAAATAAATTTAGGGATCATTCCACAACTTAAACAAGGTGAATCATGAAAGTATATAGAAATACCTAATAACATTATTGATAGGACTTTGAGCAATATGGAGAATTCTTTGATTGGAAAATGTTTTAGAGGAAGACCTAATATAGAATCAATAAGATCTTGGTCTATTCTGAAATGGAAACCTAAAGGGCATATGGAAGTAACAAATTTACCAAATGGTTTCTTCTTGTTCAATTTTAACAATCTAGAAGACCCCCAAAGAATCCTCAATGATGGCCCATGGTTCTGGGAAACTTGGACTGTTCTTGAGGAAATGGACTCCTATGTTCAACCCTGATAAAGAAAATATAAATCAGTTTCCTGTTTGGGTGAGGTTACTAGGTCTTCCATTGGAACTATGGGATGTAGATGTTATTAAAGGGATTACAAACACTCTTGGTACCTATGTTGTTGTGGATAATGTGACCCTTACAAATGCATGTTTTGTTTGTGCTACATTTTGTATCTACTCTTTGATGGCTTCAACTTTACCCGATCCATAACTCTCCGATCTAGACTGGAAAGCTGGGAACAAAGAATTGATTTCAAAGTCACCTTAAATTTTTGAGAAATGCCAAGGATGGGGGCATGTAAAGCAACAATGTAAAATGAAGGTTTCAAAGGTTTATAAGGAGAAGCTAGTTAAGGAACAGACTAAAGGTAAGGACGTTGCTTCTTTGGAACACAATATAACAAAGAATACTAATCCATATAAAGGCATTATTATTACTAAGAATAATGAGAGACATCAAATATAAATAAAGTTCAAACTCCTAAGTTAACAGATGATGGTTTTATAGAAGTAAGGAATAATAATAATCAATGGAAAGCCTTGTCTGAACTGCATTTCTAAGACGAAAAAGTCCCATGTTCAGGCTAAGAAAATCATACCATCAAAATTTTTAGATAATCTTCTAAAGAAAGATGATAAGGAACATTTCCCATGTAAAAAACTAGGGGAAATGAGTCTTAAAGAAACTCAGGACCTTTTACTAATCCTTTTGACAATATTTTTGATTTTGAGGAGAATTATCTAATGATAGGAAATGAAGATCAGATGGAAGCTAGTAAAATCCAAAGGATCATCCAAGAAACTTTATCCCCACCGTAGGAAAATCTTCTAGATTAGAACAAATCAATGGAAGAGGATCCCAAAAAGGATGAAATGAGATATCTTTGAAAACCCCATCCAAAATAGGGGAGTCTTCAGAGGCCACCCCAAAGGAGAAGAAAATTGGTTCAGGGAGACCTACTAAGTAGGTTGCTAGAAAAAAATAGAGTCAAAAGGATATTGACAATGGAACTTAGTCTAAACTTGATCTATAGAGCTTTAGAAGAACCAAAAACCAAGGGTTTAAATGAATATAGTCTCATGGAATGTTAGGGGTTTGAATAACCCTACTAAATGGAGATTAATTAAAGAACTAGATTCTAAACACAAACTTGATATCATGGTCTTATAGGAAACTAAGATGGAGGAAGGACCTTTTTTGAAAGCTAAACATAAGTGTTGCAAGAATCTTGATGGACTGGTTGTTAGTTCAAAAGGATCTGTATGAGGAATGGTTGTCATCTGGAATGAGGAAAAACTCAAAGGTACAAATCTTCTTAAAAGAAGTAATCATATGGCTATGTTGTTTCAAGATAATAAATCTAAAGAATTTTGGGTGCTATCTAACATATATGCTCCAAATATCAAAGGAGAAAGAAAAAAATTTTGGTCTGAACTCTCCAAATTTCAAAACATTATTAAAGGGACTAAATGGCTAATTATGGGAGACTTCAACACCCCTTTGAGTCAGGGAAAAAAAAAAGGGTGGTAACATTGATTTAACTAAGAGTATGGAAGATCTCCAAGATTTTATCATACAAAATAACCTCATGGATATTGAGTTAAAGGGAAGCATATTTACTTGGTATAATAGGAGAAAAGGTGATCAATTGATTCAAGTCAAACTTGATAGGGATCTGACTTCATGGGGGTGGCTAAATAAAGATGTTTGTCTCTTTTCTCTCCTAGGATTGGTTCAGACCACAATCTACTTCTTTTCCAAATCAAATATAAAGAGAGGAGGAGAACTCCTTTTAGGTTTGAGAATATGTGGTTACAAAATGAGGAAATTTTTGATCTTATGAAATATTGGTGGAATGTGAAAATAAAAGGAACTACTATGTTTAGAATTACTAAGAAACTTTCTCATGTTAAGAATAATTTGAAACGATGGAATAAAAATTCTTTGGTAACATTTTTGAGAAAAAGAAGTCTTTGGAAAATGAGATATCTTCCCTTCAGAATATTTGGAAACTCTTAATAATGACAGTATTCGGAAGGTCAACTTAAAGAGAGATAATTATTGGCTGACTACCATAACATCCTTCTAAAGAGGAGAATTTCTAGAGATAGAAATCTAGGGTGCAATGGCTCAGAGAAGGTGAAAAAAACATGAAATTATTCCACATTTCAACCCTTAAAAGGAGAAGCACAAATAGAATATTGAGTGTCACAGGGGAAGATGAAGTGATGCTTACTGATACTAAGGATATTCAAAATGCTTCCACCTCCTTTTCATCGAGACTCCTTTCTACAACCATTTCATCTAACAACAATAAGGAAGGGTACTTTATGGATTGCATTCCTCAACTGGTAAATACAGATGACAATATAATTCTCACAAATATTCCTACAATGGAAGAAATTGAATTTATGCTGAAAACTTTGAGCCCTGACAAAGCTCCAAAGACTGATGGATTTCCGGCCCTTTTTTCAAACTTTTTGGGATATTTTCAAGGATAATACTTACAAATATATTCAATATTTTTTCAATAAAAAAATATGCTCCATGAATTAAACAAAAATTCCTTTCTTTAGTCCCTAAAAATCACAATCCTACTGATTTCAAGAATTTTAGACCTATCATCCTATGTAATTGTATTTACAAAATGCGATTTAAAATCCTAGATTTAAGAAATCAACTTATTTTGCCTTCCATTATCTCTGATCAGTAGGGGGTTTGTAATGGGAAGATAGATCCAAGATGGTATTTTCACTATTCAAGAGACTCTTCATAATGCCAAGAAAAATTAAAAGGAAGCTATGTTTATTAAGCTTGATATGCAAAACTCATACAACCATGTCTCTTGGTCCTTTCTTCTTAATGTCTTAACAAGGTTTAGATTTGATGAAGACTTCGGGATTCTGATACAGACATGTATTTCCATAGCTAAATTTTTTGTTTTGATCAATGGGACTCCATGTGGTTTTTTCAACAGTTCCATAGGATTAAGAAAAGGAGACCCTATCTCTCCTTTTCTATTTATAATCATGGCTGAAAATCTCAGCAGAGCTCTCAATAAGGCTAACTTTTAAGAAGAATTAAAGGAATCTCACATGTTGTTAATAGTGAAAATGTTGTTCACTAACACATTTTTTATTACATAATGTTGGTTGGAGAGGCTACTATTACGGAGGCTATAGAGTTCAAATAGATGATGGTTGATTATGAGGAAGCTTATGACCAAATGATTAATTTTGGTAAAATTTTGGTATTTTTATAAATACCCCTGAAAGAATATGTGTCAAAATAGCTGGTATTCTTGGTTGTGAGATTAAAACATTCCCTACTAGGTATTTGGGAATGATTATCGAACTAAAAAACCAAAGATTGTTAAAGGAATTTTTTGATAGACAGATTTCTTAAGAAATTGGAAGGATGGAAAGGCTCACTATTATCCCAAGAAGGTAAAGCATTCCTTCTCAAATGCTCAATTAAAAATTTACATGTGTACTCTATGTCTATTTATAGATTACCTTCCACAATTTCTAATAAATTGGAGAGTATCCAAAAATATTTCTTTGGAGTGGCTTGGAACAAAAAGACATAATTCCTCTCCTTACATGGGAAAATGTTTGTAAGCAAAATAAAATGGGGGGTCTTGGTATTAGAGATTGGGCTAAAATGAATAAAGCTATGTTGTCAAAAATGATTTGGAGATTGGTTAAGGAAGACAATGTGTGGACTTCCATCATAAGATAGAAATACTGGTCAAATCTTCTAGCTAATGAATGGTGCTTTAACAATGCTGACTTTAATGGTTCAAATTTTTGGAAATCTATAAATTGGGATAAATACATTGTTTCTAAGGGAAGAAAATGGATGATTGGCAATGAGAGAGTGGTTAATTTCTGGGAAGACAAATGGTTAGGTGAAAAACCTCTTAAGGTAACCTATCCTAACATCTATAAGGATGTTGTGGTTAAATATGGGACTAAGGTCAAAGATTACTTCAATTTTGAGGAAAATTTGGGTCAATCGAACATAATTGATTTGGTTAGACATAACAAGAATGAGATAAATTATATTAACAACAAATTAAGAGGAGTTATTGTTAATAAAGAGAGTTTAGAAGATGATATATTATATTGGTCTAGAGAGGATAGTGGAATCTTCTCGGTTAGAAGTGCCAACACTGCCTTTTTCTTAGAGGAAGTTTATCTTGGAAGTTTTAAATGGGAAAGTGTGTGGGTCAAAGAATTTACTACCAAGATCAATATGTTCTAGTGGTTGGTTCTCCATGATAAAATCCTTACTATGAGCAATCTTAATAAGAGAAATTTTCATATGGTGAATAAGTGTGTTTTATGTGAAAAATATACTGAAGACTCTTTACATATATTCCTCCATTTCCATTTTTTGGTATCAGTTAGAAACACCCTTCTTAACCTATTTGAAATCAAGTGGATTTTCCCATGCTCCATTAAACAATTGTGGTCCCAATGGTTTATCCCTTTTAGGAGTCAAGGACTCAAACATCTTTGGACCCTTTCTATAATGCACCTGGCTTGGGAAATTTGGAAAGAGAGAAATAGGTGGATTTTTAAAGGGAAGAAGGAATCAGAAAAGAAATTTGGAACTCATTTTTTTAACGCTATCAATGAAAACTTCTCTACCATAGCCCCACATAAGAAAATAATTCTTCAAAGTGAGAGTAAATTATCTAAGAATTGGGGTTTAAGTCCTACTCAAACTAACCTTCATATACATAATCCTAGGCTTCAAGGTTGGGAGAAACCTAGCAAGGACTGGATAAAGATAAATTTTGATGGGGCCTCCAAAGGAAACCCTAACAAAGTTGGTTGTGGAGGGGTATTCCATGATTTTGAAGGAAGATTCATTCTTGGGTATCATTGTAATCTTGGAATTCAATCAAATCACATTTCTAAAGTAATTGTTGCTTATTGGGGTGTCTCTATAGCTTTGTCAACACAGATTTGTTAGATTGGAAGTGGAAGGAGACTCATTGAACATTATTAACAGTATTACTGGTAAAGGTACTACTTCTACATCTATCCAAAACTCTATAACTAGTATAAAGGAAATGTCTAACTTGTTTGAAGAAATTACTTTTAAACATATCTATAGAGAGAAAATATTGTTGCTGATTATTTTGCCAATAAGGGGGTTAATTGTCACAATATGAAATTAATCAATGATGAAGAATCTATAGATACTAAGGTGTGAGCACACCTCCAAAAAGATCAACATGGACATGTCACCACTGGGTAATAATGATAGGTCATGGTATGATAGGGAAATAATGTATAAGAGTTGTAAGACTCATGTGAATTTATGTTGGGATGATATGAAGATTTGGGATTGGATATGCTCATGTTACCTTCGATTCATTATTTTCTTCTGTGCTTGTAACATCAACATTGTTGGGATTGTTCATTTCATTCTAAGTAATATGAATTTGGGATTTTATGCGAAACATTGCTCTTATTTTCAAATGGGGGTTGATGTTGTGAGAAATAAGCCGTATGTCTTGGATGGGGTTAATCCCAAGCCATGGAAGTGTTCGAGAGAAAGGGTTTCTCTCCTTTTCTCAAAATCATTGAAGTTCGTTATGACAATCTGAGTAAGGACTTTTCTAGAGCTTGGAAGATGAAAGGAAAAGGGGCATTGTGGACCTAAAATGTGTTCACATTCAGATTATTGTGGAGTTTGTTGCTAAAGTAATGGGTATACCTATTACTAAATGGAGGTTTAAAAGCCTAAAAATGAAGATACGAATGAGTTGAAGTTGTTCTTACAAGGTAATTAAAAACTTACCACTCATTTTTCCATTTTTCTTCACTCTAATTTACCCTAGACTTTTGACGATGTGGCTTTAACCCTTATTGAGTTTCTTACCATATAATCCCATCACAAGTGTATCTATGGCTATCATTTGCATATGCTTAGTTATTTTCTACATGGGAATAGTCTCACCTTCTAGTATTTCATGTTTCAATCTCTCGAGTGCTTCGATCACCCAATTTAAAAACAATAGATTCATTTTCCCCCATCACTAAAGTTTTATTCTTTCCCTACTTAAAAGAGATACTCTTGACCACGATAAAATGGGTTTCCTTACCAAATCCCTTCACGATTATGTTGAGGAATAAGAATTAGACTCGGAGGAGAAGGATTCTAGCAAAAATTAGAGTCTTAGGAAGGAGATGCTTCGGGGATGATAAGGATGTAGTGGAAATTGATGCTGCTCATAATCTTAGAGAGATAAATTCAAAGAATTTTCCTATTCTAGCTGTCAAAACCAAAGGAGAATTAAACATGCAGGGGAATTAGGCTCCTATGAATGCCCAATTGCAGTAGTAGACTGAAGCATTTGGTCAAGTGGGCCTGAGAAAGGGGATAATCATCTTTCCAAGATGGCGATGGATATTGAAGAACTAAAGGAAACATGAGGCTAACGAAGAGTTATGTTTAGTTCCTCTTTAATGACTAGCACAAAATGAAAATGCAGGTTGAAGATGTGGCAAAAATCAGTAATGGGGGCGAGCTTGAAATTATGAAATATAACTGAAACAACCTCTCCAATGAGGTGGATCACATCAAGTCTATTTTACATAGCTATATGGAATGGAGTGTTGTTACTTTGAAATCCAATCTGCAACATTTCTAAACCCTTGGTTAGTTGGCCAATGCTTACAGGCTTGTGGATGAGCATGGAAATCCAAAGAAAAGAAAAGGGGATGTTGTTGGATGTGACCTAGCATTGTCGGGTGTCAATATTGAGTCTTTGCCAAATTAATGGGTGAAAGTGTTAGATGGTATAGAAAAGGCCAAAAATTGATGTTTGTTTGGGTGGTTGTTATTATATTGTTCTGTTATTTTACTTTGTTGTTAGTTAGTCTTTGGTCTAATCTTTACTGTTATTACTCTTTTTTGATGTGTTTTAAATTGGTCTATATGCTCATAGAGGAGATCAGATGTAATAGTCGATATATATGTATATTTTTGTATGTTATGTAATGTCTTATATGCTCTTTTTGGAGCTCTAAACTATAAGTGGTGGGGCCTCCTCAACCTTATTTTACCTATTATCAAAAAAACATATATGAAAGTTTTGAAATAAAAACCTAGATTGCAATTATAATGTATATCATCTCGTACCATTCTATGAACACAAGCCGAGGCCCTTGAATTTTTCTTCCATTATAGAGAGAGAGGATTTTTGCAAGGATCTCCACATCGAAGTAACTCATAGAAGGAGAAGATGAAGAAGATCCAAAAAAACATTCCGAGAAATTTGACCTTAGATTTCTCCGTGAGGAAAAGCCCCTAATTTTCGCCACTACTACCAAACCAAGAGATAAATATTTCAAACCTTGACTCGAGTGTAAATATGATATTTCATGCTAACAATCCTTTCCTCCATGTCTTTCGGATCTTTATAGAGGAGAAATTGTTTGGCCTAATTTGAAATTATGTTAGCCACACTCAAACCTTGCACCACTTTGAATACATTCCTCCTACCCACATATTGGCTAGGGTTGAGCATCAACTTTCTCAACTTATTGCAAACCACCACTACCTCTTCATCATCTTCAATGCTTTCTACCACGTAAAAAAACCTGCTCCACCAACCCATCATAGCCACATTTTTAACTCAACCATTGAGCCACTCTATGAAGGAAACCCCCATTTTAGGACTCATCTCGAGCTTGGATTCGATTCCTCCCAAAACCTCCATCCGAATCTTTACCAAATCCATGAGAAAGAAATAAAGCCAAGCCAACCAAAATGCAGACTCACCAAACCCACCTCGGAAGGTGAAAAACTACACTTTGAGAGGAAGGACAAAAAAACTAACCCAATATTACCAACTCCTCGCTTAAAATCCAAACACCATCCCCAAGGCCAATGAATGACCCATACATGCCACGAGCCAAATCCATTTCCAAATCTTTCCCTTAATATGACATCAATAAATAATGGGGGAAATCAAGGGATACAACCTTTGTGATGATTATTCACCTCTGCACGAAGACAAGCATGTATCATTAACCAAAAGAGCTCGAATATCGTTAGGGAAATTTAAATCCCGTGATTGGGTTGAAATATACTCGCTTTCTGAATAATTACACATTTATTTGCTAAACCATATGCCACCTTATTACCTTCTAAAAAATGTTGTAAAATTTCACTTCCTCAAAGCTTGGAAAATTGCCTGGATGTTATCACAAATGGTTTTTAATTTCCATGCATGAATAAAATTACCTTGCACCATCTTAATGATATCCAAGGAGTCACCTTCAATCCAAATTTTGGACCATCTCCTACGCTTAGCTTTTTTTTAGGCCCCGTAATAAGGCCATACCTTCTGTAAAATTATTAGAGGTAACATCGCAATCGAAGGCCAAATCAATGACAATTTGAAAATCATATTTTGAAACACACACCCACAACCTACATCACCGGGATTTCCTTAGAGGCACCGTAAAATTTGAATTTGATCCAACCCATCAAAGAAGGATGCAAATGTACCAACTTTTTATCCTCGGTTCCTTATTAGGAGAATAAGTAATTAATGTAACAAAATATTAAATTATGGAAATTAGATGACAACTTACAAATATTTGAGGAAACTATAATAAATTTAAGAAAATTCAAATTTCCTTAACACAAATTTTAAAATAAGGCATTTGGTATAACATTGTAAAATTTTAAATGGAAAGTTTAATATAGTATAAAATTAGTTAAAATCGATAAATGGTTGTTGAATTAAGATAAAATTATGGAAATTAGGAAAAAAATATAAATTTAGAAAAAAATAGAGTAATTAAGGGAATAATCGTCATAGAGAAATTAATATTTTCAAATTTATTTATATTTTATATGATTGAAATTGAGACAATTCTTTTAATTATAGTTTAGTGTGCTTGTATTTTTTTATCCTTTTTCTATCATCCTTGGCCATGGGAATTCCTATGCATAATACCGTTACGGTAAAATCATGAAAAATTGGTGACAAATTGGAGAAATCATACACAAATATTGTTTATATTTTTTCATGTTAATTTGTTGAGTTATCACTCATTTGATTTATCTTTGTGTCTTGTTATCCCAAATTTGTACCCTTGAAAATTTGGATAAGTTATTAGAAATGGAATTTACCATTTTACGGGTATGGGATGGTTAAATGGCCATCAAATTCCATCGACCAAATGCACTAGCCATTGGTTTTCAAAAACCCATTGGATACTAAGTCTTAAAGCACTTGTGGGTTCCTAATAAAAAGTCTGTAGTGAAAAGAAATTTGAAAGCCAAAAAAAAGGTCGAAGGGTTAGTGTTGTGTTGGAAATATTAAAAACCGAGGTAAAAAGGAACTCATAAGGACATTTAGAAAAGATAAAAGGTATGAGAAAGACCACATGGAAAAATTATGGAAGTGTCCAAGGTAGATCCATTCCATGGACCTCAAGTCCGTGGAATTAGTCACAATTCATAATTTGTCGGGTCCAGAAATTTAACAAGGTAAAGGGATAGTTTGCAATAATTTAAAGCCAATTTTTTTCTAAGTCCCTTGGACTTATACATTGTGATGCAAAGATCTATGTGGATCCATTTCATTAGCCCTCCTTTTCATAGTCTAAAAAATGTGATGGGCTAAGGAAGGTCTAATAAGTTCGACACTGAAGCATATGGATCTTTTCTATTGGCTCTCATTTCGTAGTTTTCAGTGGAGATAAAAAAAAATAATTATATCCCGAACTACCCGGGCTTCCTTAATTTCTCGAAATTCACAATTGTTAAATGAGACCATTAAAATTATGGTAATCATGAGAAGCATGGTGTGATCTTATTGGCCTATATTTCTTAATACGGTATATTTTCATAAAGTTAGGAACACATAAAGTAAAAGGAAGCAGAGCCCAATATTTCAAACCAATGGGAGGTATACACTTGGAAAAGAAAAAATCAAATACACATTGGCAAAGGCCATCCTCGAACCAATTAGAGGTCATGTCACATGTAAAATTCATGTGCCTCTCGATAAAAAAATCTTCAAATGGCCATATCTTTCGACTTAGAGCTCCAAATCAGATAAAATTTATATCATTGGAAATGTCTCCTTGATGCCTTCAAATTAGGATAAAAAATATGATTTTTGTTGTGTTTAGTGGGTCAAAATGGAAAACACAACTTTATAGGTAGAAAAGAGTAGTTTGGGCACCTAAACGATCAAATTAGATAGCTCAACCACTATAATTGATGAAGCATGGCTTCATTTCCTTCTGCAGGATGAAATTGGCATAGTTATGGTATTGTAGAGTTCCCATATGCTTTGTAGAAAACTTCAATGTAGTTGAAAAATTCATCTCTTCTTTCTTTCCCTCTTCTCTGTCCATTTTTTCTCTTATTTGAGCTATATATTGTAAAATCTTTCTTTTTGAATGAGATGGAAATTTTGATCTCAGTAAAGGAATGTCAAAATGGTCTCCTAATAAGCTATGAACTTTGAGTCTTCATTTTTTCCTCTCGTAGATGATTTCTTTCCTTCTCGCTTCGATTGTAATGGATTGTGCATATCTTTAAGCAATAAAAATTTGTTTTGTGGCATGTTTTTTCTTGCCTTAGCTCTTTTTTATTTCCATTCTTTCCTTCCTCTTACTATTATAATGGATTGTTCATATGTATTTCATTTACAGGGCCCCATTATTATTGTGTTTATTGTTTGTCACCCTTTTCTTCATACTATCACCACCGTTTTAGATTAGGATTTCCCTTTCTGCATCTCCTTCTAACCCCGGTCCCTTGGCATGTTTATTTAGGATTTATTTTCAGAATTAGGAGTATTTTTAGTAGTAGGAATAAGAAGAGGAACCATCCTTCTCTAGAGTTCTGTCTCAAGAAAAAGGTCCCATAACTTGATACACCCCATGTTTCCTCAAAATCCCACAACTCTAGGCAGGGTGCAATTTTGAGCTCCAATAGCTTTGGCACACCTGGTGGGATAGAGTTTGAAGAACTTTACATATTCATTTCACAAATTTTGATGTTCTCTTGGTGATATCTCATCCTTTAGAGGAAATTTCAAAAACATCTCAATGACTCCACCGATCTAAAAACCCATTATCTCATTTGTAGACCTTCCCTTCATTCCTTCCATCCATTTCCTCCTTTCCTTTCATCCTTCCATTCATTTTCATGTTTCCACTTCATCCATGGATCTCCAAAGAGATCTTCCATTCTCTCATTTCAGTTCTTCTCCCCTCCATTTGCAACAATGGGATGATTTCCCAAAAACAACCCTAATAAACTTTCCTCTCTTTCATGGAAATGGAGATCAATCTCTTATTGATCATATCCAAGACATAGCCAACCACTATGCCATTCACAATGTCATTGAAGAAAATGTTTGCCTCAAAATTCTTTCTCTATCATTTAGAGGCAAAGAAAAAGATTGGTTCAACAGTTTGTCTCCACAATCCATTTCCACTTGGAATCAGCTGGGAGAACAATTCTACAAAATTTTAAGGAGAATGCAAATGTCATTTTCCTCATGGAACATCTCAACACAATACAATGAGATTTAATGGAGTATATCTTATACTTCAACATCAGATTTGAGAGGACTTGGCATAGAATTCCTTAAGAATTCATACCCTCACAAGGTATGACATTCTTATTTTATTTAAAGGCCCTTGATTCTAATTTGGTTGTATTGATCCAAGCTCTATGAGGAAACACTCTTCCTTAGGCATTTGATATTGTTATATTATCTGAGAAGAGTCTTATTCAGGATGGCCAAAGGAATTTCATTCCTACTTCTCCCATCCTTCCATATTCTTTCACATCCCCTATGTCTAAATATGCTATAATTTAGCATCCCCTCACCCATGTGTCATCCCCAACCAATCCTACCATATATGATGATTATAGAGCCTTGGAAGAACTGTATTAATCTTACTGGGAAGATGATATTGCAAAAAGTGAAAAAAGGAGGGAAAACACTTCAAAAGGAAGTCAGTTATACTCAGAGGATGCTCTTTTGGAGGAATCAGAGTTGTTTGCAGAGGCAGAGAAAAGTCTAGTCTAGCCTATAAATAGTCCCCTTCTTCAGGAAATTATGCATGATGCTCCCATTCATGGGGATGAGCTTAAAGAGAATGGGTAAATCAAAATAATCATCCCATTGGTTCCTAAATCCCCTTTCCCAATAAGGTATCTATCTAGTTTGGAGCCAAAATTAGAGTTGCAACTAGTCATGCTTAATTCGAGCATGAGTAAAGATTCAATGCACAAAAATTCAGCAAAAATTCCTCCCAGATCCAGATGTAGAACAACTAAAGGAGGTATTCTTTTCATTTTTTGTTGATACTTTGGAAAGGGTGAGAAACTAGCTTCATGTAATTTTCTCACTCTTATTAAAGGACATGTTCACTTGCCAAATAAATTACATGGTCAGAAATTATAAGAAAGGGATACTATTTCTCCTTGCATGTTTTAGGATTTGTTTAGCTTCTCTTTTGGTTTGGCTAGAGTAGGGTAGGATAGGTTTTTTTAGTAAAAAAGTTCTGTGCACACTCTACATGTTTCCACTTGGAACATATATGATTTTCCATGTTTTGTAAATTGTTTTTATGTGTTACACAGTTTAGTTAAGTTTGAGCAAGATTTCTTGGCCAAATCAAATAAGGGGAAGTTTTAAATTCTCAATCATTCAGCCCTTGAAATTAGTTTCAAAGATAAATTTCCCATGCCATTTTCCTTGGTCAAAAATGCAAAGTGTTTGGGACAATTACAAAGAAGATCAAAAAATCCAAAGTAATCAAATTTTTGGGACAATTATAAATAAGATAAAAAAATCGCAAGAAATCAACTTCAATAGTGGAATAAGGTAGATTCAAATCATCCCGAGTAGGTTTATTGGTGAAATTAGATAGTTGGGAAGCTGTAAAGCTTAATTAAGAGCCCATAGATCAATTCTAGGAAGTTTTGTTCATGTTAAGCTCATACAACTCGGGAGCAAGAAGAAATTAAATTTCGATCAGTTTTTTTCAAAGTTTTGGTCTTGACTCCATTCCCAATAGATGCATACGGCCACTAGTCAAATTTAATAGGAAAATTACCCATGTAGGTCGCCAAACTTTTATCCAAAATTTACGCCCCCTATAAATTTGGATAAATGTTTAGAAATGGACTTATCCATTTTTACAGTCTAGGATGGTTAAACAGGACATCAAATTCCATTGGTTTTTAAAAACCCACAGGATACTTTTTCTTAAAGTACTGATAGGTTCTTATCAAAAATATGTAGTGCAAAGACATTTGAAATGTGTGAAACAAAGGTTGAAGGGTTAGTCCTGTGCGGAAAATATTCAAATACATGATATAAAAGAAAGCATAAGGACACACAATACTGATCAAAGGCATAAAAAACACCATGTAGATAAATTCAAACAATATCTAAGGCAGATCCATTATGTGGACCTCAAGTTAGTGGAATTAGCCCTAGTTCATAATTTGTCGAGTTTGAGAAAACCAAAGAAGGTCATGGGACAAATTTGAAACAATTCAAAGCCAAAAAAGTTTCTAATTCCCCACTAATTAGAAATTATGATATCAAGAGCTACGTGGAGCCATTTTATTAGCCATCATTTTCAAAGTCTAGAAAATGTGATGGGCTAAGGCAAGTCGACAAGTTATGACACTACGAAGCACATGGAGATTTTCTATTGAATCTCATTTTGTAGTTGTCATGGAGATCAAAGAAAATACTAACAACATGAAGTGTGTGGATTTTCCTCATTAGCTCACATTGTGTAATTTTTAGATGAGACCATTAAAATTCTGAAAAATGAGATAAGCATGGTGTGATCTTATTGGCCTATATTTCTTAATACAATATATTTTCATAAAGGAAGGAATGCAAAAAGTAAAAGGAAGAAGATCTTGATATTGCAAACCAATGGGAGGTAGACACTTGGAAAAGAAAAATTAAGTACACAATGGTAGAGGCCATCCTTCACCTAATCATAGGTTTCCACATGTCAAATTCATGTGCCTACTGATAGAAAAATCTTCAAATGGCCATATCTTTTGACTCGAGCTCTAAATCATAAAAAATTTAAATCGCTTTGAAATCTCTCCTTGATCCCTTCAACTTAGCATCAGAAAAATATGATTTTGGTTGTGTTTAGTGGGTTAAAATGGAAAACACATATTTATAGGTAGAAAAGAGTAGTCGTGGCATGTAAATAATCAAATCAGATAGCTCAACCACTAGAATTGATGAAGCATGGCTTCATTTCCTTTTATAAGAAGGAATTGACATATTAATGGCCTTGCAGAGTGCCCATGTGCTTTTCGAAGACTTCAATGCATACTGTTGGTGGTTAAAAGTTTAAAAATTCATCCCTTCTCTCTTTCCCTCTTCTCTTTCTTCTTTCTCTCTCATTTGAGATATATATTGTAAAATATTTCATTTTGAAAGAGATGGAAATTTTGATCTATAAAGGAACCATGTAAAAATGGTCTCCCAAGAAGATATGAACTTTGAGCCTTCATTTTGGCCTTTGTAGATGATTTCTTTCCTTCTATTTCAACTGTAATGGATTGTGCATATCTTTAAGAAATAAAAATCTATTTTGTGGCATGTTTTGTCTACCCTAGCTCGTTTTTATTTGTTGTCTTACCTTTCTCTTACTCTTGAAATTGAATTTTCATATCTCTTTCATTTGCAGGACCCGTTATGATTGTGTAAATATAGGAACATGTTTGGGACAATAGTTGTCCCATATTAGACAATTTTAAAATAAAATAGATGAAGACACAAATGCATCAAATCATAAGAATTATATTATTAATAAATTAATGTCACACCAATAATAAAAAATTAATCATTCCATATAAAAGAGAGACTACAATGGATGAAATGGTTTCACTAAGTTTGGAAATCATGGATTTTTACATGAACAAATTCTCGTTTCCTCCATTATTACACATTTCCATGGAAATGGGAGTGACCCCATTACTTCTCCTTGCATTCAGGACATGGTTGCATCAAGAAAAATATTTTTTAGCATCGTGAAAAACACTTTGGCTATTTTTTTCAGAAATTTTTTCTCACATGAATGCAACTATAGGGTATTCCTTCTAGATTCACCCTTACTTTTCGTAATAGGTTTTTTGTTGCAACATAAAAGGAGATTCCATATTAGGCCATGGGTATGGTAATTGGAACCATGTCGTTATTGGAATTTTTGCACATGGAATCTTTACTCATGGAAAGGAGGGGAAACAATGCAAGACACCATTATCATAAAATGCTACCATTTAAATTAGAGTAAATTTTTCTCACTACTCAAGATGACTTCGGTGTTGAGTGCACTTATGGAGGGTTTTATGAGGAATTTTTAAATGTTTTTTTGGATAAGATAAAAATATTTTGGTTTTAAAAGGGGAAAAAAAACCTCGTACAAAAAGAATCCAGTTTCAAACAAAAAACCAACAACGAGCCATGGAGGCTAAGTCAAAAAGACTTGACGACAAACCACCACAAAAAAAACTAGACTCCTATAAAGTCTACATATTAACCAATACATTTTTTGAAAATAACCAAAAAGGAGAAACCAATAGAAAACAAAGGAGAAAGGAAAAGAAAAGGTCAACAATTAGTACTCGGCCCGCCATCCTTCCTACTAGCCACTTTTATGATCACATGCTTTGGTATTTTTCCTCTTTTTCCTCAGTCTGAGTGTTCATGGGATCCTTTATGCTAACATCATCCTTGTCTTTAAACTTGGTGTTCACTTCCACCATGTCGAGATCCCTCATCCGTCTTAGAATCATCAGTTTCAAAACTACGAGCATGATCTTAATGTTGGGCTTACTATCCACCTTGGCCACTTGATCTTGTAAAATAGATATCCTTTATTCTTGCATAAAAAAATTTCCTGAATACCCCTAATCCTTTTATGATGGACCTCAATCTTGTGATGGCAATCCTTAAATTCCTAAATGATGTTCTTGTTAACATGAAGGATAATATAAACAATCAAATAAACATGCGATAATCTAGCTTCCCAATACATGAATACCTGATCACTTTTACATAAACTCTCACCCAAATTCTAACCTCCCTTTTTAAAATTGCACAGGGAATCTACTATCCCCTTAGTAGGATCAATCCCTTTATTTTTCCTCATACGATTGAGGGCGGCCAAAGCTAGGGTTTCATGATCGACTCGGGTTCATTGTTATGCATAGTCTAGGAAGGAATAATGGGAAGAAATCTTTGGAATAATAGAAGAATCAGGTCTTGATGTGGAGGGATATCAATTCTCTTGTTTTTGAAGTCCTCAATAGTGGAAAAAAGAGACCTATAGAGGAAGAAGGCCAAGCTCATGGTCTGGTTTCTACGGAAGAAATTAAGAATTGAGAGATGGTGGGAAAAAATCTTCCTAATTTCCCCTCTAAGGTCAAGTATTTCATGACCACAAGACAGACATCAACCCATTGTTCAGGGAGGAAGTATGAGAGATACCATCATCATAAGCCACAATGTTCTCACTAGCTTAAAAAAGTAGCAATTTCATGTTTTTACGGGTTTTATCCTTAAATATTTTAAGCCCCTCCATTTTCAGACCCATTATCTCAGCAATGGCTTCCTTAGATACCCTAATTTGAACCCCTCTAAAATTAAATCCCCATCAATCCAAGCATTTCCAAAATCCACAGAGAGAGTAGGGTCATTACCTTTCAGATGAAAAATGTACAGTGAAGCTCCCTTTGTGCAGCAATATCACAAGGCATTGTCATTTTTCAGGTGAAGGAAAGTAGTCGGCTCAGTATGCGACCCTATCACCTCCCATGGCTCTTTCAAACTTTCCAACTTTAAACACTTAGTAATAGTTGCCAATCTCAAAAAACTTAAGTAAATGCCAAATGAAATGAATCGTAACCATTTTCAAAAAGAGAAAGGTCTTTTAAAAATCCCAAGCGTGAGAAACTTGGTCATCATCATTAGGCCACCTCCTAATTTGTGTCATCATTAATCAAATTATTAATAGGTCCCTAGGGAATATGTGTCCCTGTCCACATCATCAAATCTTCCATGTCATTACCTTGGTTTTCTAGGGCATCTGTGGGTTTATTTCCATCTCTGTAAATGTGTTGGATGTCCACTTTATCAAATGATGTTAAGATTCCACGAGCCTCCTTGATCATGTTATTGAGCTTCCACCCATACTTACTCTGATCCTTAAGAGCGTTAATCACACACATAGAGTAACCTTATATGATGATGGAGTTTAATCCCGATCTTTTCACATTATGAACCCATAGAGAATTACCTTAGATTCGAATAGTTATTGGTATGATTACCAATGGGTCTCAAGTAGGCTCCAATGCAACTACCCATGTGATCATTAATAAACCCCCCCTCTAAAGAACACAATTTTTAAATTTTTTTGAGCCATCAAAATTGAGCTTGAATATTTCATCGGGGATTT
The DNA here is from genome assembly GCA_018340775.1 of Taxus wallichiana var. yunnanensis. Lineage (NCBI taxonomy): Eukaryota > Viridiplantae > Streptophyta > Pinopsida > Cupressales > Taxaceae > Taxus > Taxus wallichiana. The sequence continues at coordinate 958,877,177 of CM031234.1, forward strand.
GACCATTTGACCTTCTCAGGACTATTAGGGATGATATCCATGCACCTTAGGATATATTTTTCCCAATCTGGGTAATTTTTAGCCTATTTGGACTTTAAAATCCAAGCATTTTCTTTAAGGGATTGTCTCACCTTTTCAATCACCTTCTCCAAGCTGAAGCCTTGTTTATGAAAATCCTGTTATTTCGTTCTAGCCATAACCCCCATAACATGTGAGGGAGAGAAAGTTTCCAAATTTCCTTAACTAGAACATTCTAAAAATTGAAACTCCATTGATTAGGCAGAAGGGCCACATCCCCAGGAAGGACCATATGCACCTTAAAAATTCCAAGGAAAGCAGATAAAACCTGAAAAGAAAAGGGACATTCAAGGAAGAGGTGCTGAATAGACTCTTCATTACATTTGTAGAAGCCACATCTGTTGATTATGATCATTCCTCTTTTTCTAAGCCTATCCATAGTTAGAATATTACCTTTAACAACTTCCCAAAAGAAAATATTGATTTTGGGGATAAGATTCTTATTCCAGACCTTCCTCCAAAGAGTATTAGGTTCAATGTGTTCAAAATTTAACAAATAACCAAACTTAACACCATACTCCCCCGTGTCCATGGTTCTCTAGATCAACTCATCCTGAGCTCTATCATGGGAATATGGTAATCCTTAAGTCTCTTATTTAAGTCTTGAAAGGGCTGAATATCCCCTAAGAAGTGAGGGGAGGGAGGAGGGGGATCCACTTTCTCTCTTCATCCCAATAATTACAGACCAATTCTCCCTATTCTTGAATGAAAAAAATCCAAATCTCACTCCATGGTTTAACAAATTTCGGGCACCATCAACAATCCAAGGATCCTCCCAAAATTTTATCTTAGATCCATCTCCAAGATTCCACTTACTTCCCTTTATCAACAACTTTTTGGTTTGGCAGAGGTTATTCCAGAATATAGAACCTCTAGGAAGATCCATATCATAGAAGATATCCAGAGTATCGCTAAAGGGATGTAAATATTTTCTTTCAAAATTTTGACCCAGGTGCCCTCCTCTTTGTGCAATCTCCACCCAACCTTAGCTATAAGTTCTTGATTCATGAGTTGAATGTTTTTTAATCCCAAACCACCCCTATCCTTTAGTTGAGTGACTTTATCCCAAGCAACTAAAGGGATTCTATTCTTTTCCTCTGATCCAGTCCATAAAAACCATTTTTGTATGCTTTCAATAGCTTTCTTGACTCTAACTGGTAAAGTGAAGATGGACATAATGAAAAACAATGCCTTGTAAGAAACTTTGAAGAAGCTGAATTTTTCCAGCCTATGAGAGAAGTGTACCTTTCCAAGAGGCTAGTTTTTTATGAAATATTTCTATTAATTTATTCCAGCCTCCTTCCTCAAAACCTTTTCCCATAAAGGGGCATTCCCAAGTAAGTATTAGGGAGATTCTTGATGTTGCACTCTAGAATGTTGGCCATTCTATTTTGTTTCTCCTCCCCCACATTAATGAAGAAACATGAGCTCTTTCTAAATTTAATCCTCTTCCCCATAGCTTTTTCATAATGTTTAGTAAATGTTTTTGATATCCTTGGCTTCCTAACTTTAGCTTGACCCATGAGAACCGTATTATCAACAAACTACTGTAGGAATTGGTTTTCAACTCCATGTGCCACTTTTATACCTTCCATAATACCAACCCTCTGAGCCCTAGAACATAACCTACTCAAAGTTTCAACAACTATTATATATAGGAAAGGTGATAGGGGATCACCTTACCTCAACCCCCTTTCATATTTGAAGAATCCATTGGGCTTTCCATTAATTATGACAGAAAATCTCATTTTTAGTACAAGTTTGGATCATTTTGATGAAGTGGGGATGGTATCCCAACCGAATTAGGAGGGAGTACAAGAAATCCCAAGATATTCTATCATAGGCTTTCTACATGTCTAGCTTCACAATCATAGCCTCCCTACCTAAGAGCTCCACTAAGTGTATCATCTCATGAATAGTAATTATGTTGTCCAGGATTTTCTTACCAGGCACAAAGGCCCCTTGATTTGGAGAGATGAAATTACTAAGAGTCTCCCTTAATCTGAAAGCCAGAATTTTTGAAATGAGCTTATACATAGTATTGCATAAACTAATAGGTCTAAAGTCCCCAAGGTCCTTAGCTCTTATCTTTTTTGGGATGAGAGAAATAAAGGTGTGGTTGATTTTTTTGAATAAGTTGTCGAGATCACAAAACTATTGGACAACTAAAACCACTTCTTTCTTAACAATATCCTAATAGATTTGAAAAAAGAAATAAGGGAACCATCTGGCCCGGGATTTTGTCCCCTTCCATAGCATCAAGAATAACTTTTATCTCATCCTCAGAAGGGGTGGCTATGAGTTCATTATTTTCAGCTTAGCTAATAACAGGTTGAAAAAGATTAAGAATCTCCACTCTAGATATTTCATCTGAATGAAGATCTTCTACAAACAAGTTCTTGAAGAAGGACACAATAGTAGTAGAGATATCCTTATCCTCTATAGCCATTTCACCATTGTATTTCTTTATTTCTTGAATTCTTCCTTTGTTAGCCTTAATAGTAGTTGAGATATGGAAGAATTTGGTGTTCTGGTCTCCCTCTTTAAGCTAAGTAATTCTAGATTTCTGCTTCCAATATATCTCTTCTTTACGTAGAATATTATGGTATTCAACAAGTAGATATTTTTATTTTAATTTTTCCTCCATGCACCATCCTCCTTGTTCAATAGATTCTTCCATGACATGAAGATATTTTGCCATTTTTATTTTATGGAGAAAGATATTGCCAAAAACTTCCTTATTCCAAATTTTGAGATTTACCTTAATATTTTTAAGTTTGGCAGCCACCCTAAACATGTTATTACCTTTGATTTCCAAACTCCACCATTCTTCTATCTTTTTTTCCAACTCCGGATGAGTGGTCCACATTTTTTAAACCTGAAAGGTCTTCCAATAGGTTTCTCCCTAATATTGAATTTAAGAATCAGGGATTGTGATCTGAACCAATGCGTGCTAGAGAGGATAGAGTATATTGTTGCTCCTGAATCCATTGGATATTCACAAGAAAAAGTCCATTATGATTTGAATCAAGTTCTACCCTTCACGTCTATTGGACCAGGTGTATTTTGAACCACTAAGATTCAGATCCATCAAATCATTCCACCCCAAAAAATTCCCAAGGTCCTCCATACTCTTAGTAAACACATTAACTCCTCCTTTATTTTCTGAAGGAATGAGAGGAGTGTTAAAATAACCTCCTATAATCTAGTTTAAATCACTAAACATCCTTCTGAAGGTGGTCAATTCTTCCCAAAGAAACCTTCTACTAGTTGTAGTATTAGGAGCATATATATTAGAGAGAATAAACTATTTTCTAGAGCTGATTTCAGTGAAACAGATGGCTATATGATGCTGAATATTGATGAGGGGGAAGCCTTCCAATATATTCTTATTCCACATGTATAGAAGACCTTGGAGGCCCCTGTAGATGGTTGACAGTAGAAACTAGCTTCTTTCCAAAAGAAAGTATGAAAATATTTCATCCTATCCTGATTCATCTTAGTTTCTTGTATCATTATAACATCAGGTTTCTCCTTCATTTTGAAATCAAACAAAATCTTATGCTTACAGGGTTGGTTTAGGCCCCTTATATTTAGAGTGAGAGGATTTATGACCTACCATCAATGGTTTTCCACCCCTCCATAATTTCCTTCTTATCAACTCTCTCCCTCTTTTTATTTTTTAGATGGTCTTCCTAGAGATGCTTTATTGATGCCTATATCTACATTTGATCTAGTTATTGCGATTGGTTTCCATTTTTGAGATGGTATTCAAGCGTTATTTGGGACATGGACATTAGAGCATACCTTTATGGGGCTTTCTTTTACCACTTCTATAACCACAATGTCTTCAGCTAGAGTTTCCTTTAGGGTATTCTTAGAGGCCTCAAGATCACATTGGATATCCTCCTCTACTGTAGGAATTTCCTCCAAACCAATGTCTAAGATCTTGAACATATTACTTACTAGTAGTGATTCTCCTGGTCTTTGGGAAAAAAATCTTGCATCCATAGTATCCGGGACTATGGATCCAACAATACTATCCTCCTAACAATCTTCAAAACCACTACATCTTCATCCTTTTCAGGATCTTGATTTGCTTCCATCTTGCTAACCTCCTCCTAACCTACTTCAACTGCTTCTTCTTTTGTGTTCTGTCTGGGTCTTCTAGAATCTAGTCCTTAATCTCCAATGGTTTACTTATCTATTTCCATGTAGGATTTACCTTTGATGGTCCACTTCCATTTGGTTGCATGACTCCCTTTCCTTTCATATCTTCCTTATTAATGCTGTGTTTTCTTAAGTAGAGCTTTCTGGGCAGCCTCCTCTTTGGCTTTAGGACAAGATTTTATATTGTGGCCTTCCTTGAAGCATGAGAAGAACATAAATGGTGAAAATCATAGTCAATATTCTGGGTATGAACCCCTAGGGTGCCTTGATCTCAATGCTTCTAGGTAAGGAAGTTTCAAGGGGCCACATTAACATAGAACCGTGTAAATAGAAGTCTAGTTTTTACATAGGTGACCAGATATATAATAACCAAAGCCCTAATGGATTTTGTGATCCCCTGCATGATGTCAAAATCCCAATATTCCAAAGGTAATCCTAGTAACATAACCTAAACAAGATATTCTATAATGACTTGTTTCCAATGGGTTGAATCTAGGTTGCCATTTTTGATCTAGAACCACCGCCTGACCCATGAACCATGGACCTTCGGTGAGGATTCTTAAGAAATACTCTTCTAAATATAGATTAACCACAAAGAATATATTAGCATATGCCACTATTTCCATCAAACCTTTGGGAATCCACTTTCTATCAGCCCATTTCCTGAACTCCTTAATATTTGGTTTGGTACTGTGTATCTCATTATCACCAAATCACTACACCCTCTAAATGGCCAAGTGATAGATAGGGAATTCGGTGTGATTTGGTAACATGGAATCACCTCACAATTTTTGGGACTTGTGGCTTGAGGTGAACCTCCAGAGAAGGTCGACTTCCTCTTCCTAAACTAAACACAATACTACTTCTAATGTAATAAGACAACTAACTAGACATAAGCTAACATTTTCATGGGATTTAGGGAGAGAGATTTACAAGAAGTAAAACCTATACTAGAAGTAGTGATGCACTAAGAAAGGGTTTTTATAGACATTTTTTCAATTTTCTAGTGAAGAAGAATGAAAATGATGAGGATGAACAAGCACCAAAAATCAACCACATACAAATATTCACTCCTAGATAAGCACAAAACTCCCAAAACTCTGTAATGGAAACTTGAAGTTGCACAATATACCTACAAGCATGAGAAAGGCACAATGAAGTAGCAAAAATGATGAAAGGACCAATAATTAGTCATAGAACACAATTTCTATTACTTCAATCACATGCACAATGCATCATTACATTAGGAAGAGGAAATGGTTTCCATTACAATATTTGGAAGAAAGGCTTGAAAGTTCCCAAAATCCACAACTTAGCTTGTGAAAAGAGAGAGGAATTGGAAAATTTCTAACCCCTTGGAATGAATTCCTCATTTACATTTATAGAATATATAGCTAGAGAGAAAGGAGGAGAAATATTGAATCTTTGGAAGATGGTATCCATACTTGATAACATTATTAATTGCACCGAGAATACTCCACCGAATCATGCCCCCATAAACTCAAAAAATTGAATTTATCCAAATTTAATTAAAAATATATTAAACATTTTTAATGGGATCTATTTGTGCTTTGGAGGGGATATTTTAATGATGTCTTGATAAGTGGCTTGTCACCACTCACCGAGATGACTGATGAGCTACCTCCTTTACATTACTTAATGGGTTCTTTATTACACACATTACATGTGAACTACATGACTTCATCACTCCACGTTTTACAAAGAAACCTCCTCGTAATTTGTCATGCCACATGCTAAATTGGTCATCTCCTTTGCATTACAACTAGCTACCTTAGCTCTACATTTGAAATGAATCGAAAAGTAATCTAGTATTATTCCTACCACATTCTAGATTGGAAAGCTTTATGCTCCTTCATTGGCTCACCGATGACTTGGTCAACTTGGATGACTTTCACCTTTACACGTCAATCTATAACCTCCCCCAACATCCCTCATGTGCATTGTCAATCTTCGAACATAGTGTTCATTTACAACACCTCACCTTCTTAAAAATTGAGCTCCACATAGGTTTTTTTGATGCAATCGGTAACACGTAGACTCATAACCTTGAATTTTGAGCTCCTCTTGTTTAATGACTCTTGTCTCAGTGGTTAGCTTTCCTCCCATCATCTCATCAACATAACCATCGATATCATTGAGGATGCATTTCTTGACTTGTATTCCAAGCCCATAACCTCCTTGAATTTTCTCTTCGGCTGAGATCCCGACCATCATTTTGACATGCTAAGCTTGGCATGGTTTCCATGATGATGAGGCCATAAATTGGCCATAAATTACATTATTTTGTCCTTCTAAGTTACCTTTGAAAGTGGATTTAAATGTAATCTTTGAACTTATAGTTTGCTTAAGATAGAATATAGGATATATATCTTGTTCATTCTTTAGAATTATTTTGTTATCTATTTTTTGACTAATCCTATTGATTATTTAGGAAAGATGCAAATTCTTGTGTATGCAGGCCATAAAGGAAAGATAATGATAGTTATGTGAAAAGTGGAATTGATAATAAATTGTATATCTAAACTCAAATATGATTTCATATCCAGATTCCTCTTGGAAAATTATGCAAGTTCAAAAAAGAATAATATCAATCCAAGATCATGTGAAAAAGTTATATATGTTTTTAGTTAGCTCTGAAACAATTGGAGTTAGCTCTAAAACTTGCAGATTTAGTTTTGGAACTTGCAGTTTTAGTTTCGGAACCTACATAAAATGAAGAATTGTGAATAATTAGAGAATCCAATGGGAAATATGAGAGAGGTTTTTGTTCATAGTAATGTTTTTAACAAAAACCTCATTCATATTTTCTACAGGTTTTACCAATAAGGATAAATCTAATTTTTAGTGAGTTGTAGTCCAAGGAAAAAGTGTATCAGATGAGCACTAAAAGTTCCACAGCCAGAAACAACAAAGTCAAATGGAAAATATGAGAGATATTTTGTTCATAGAATTTTTTTAACAAAAATATCATTCATATTTTCTACAAGTTTTACCAATAAAAAGAAATCTAACTTTTAGTGAGCTATAGTCCAAGGAAAAAGTGTATCAGACGAGCACCAAAAGTTCCACAACCAGAAACAGAAAAGTTAAATGGAAAATTTGGGAGAGGTATTTGGTCAAAGAATTTTTTTTAGGAAAAACCTCCTCCCAATAAAGTAGGAGAATAAAATCAATGTGATTATTTTTACCAAAAATTAAGGAGGAGATTTGGGAGAAAATCTTCCTTAAATAAGTGAGATAAGACTTTGAATCCAATAATATATCTCTCTCCATATTTTGTGGAGATGGAGATATTAGTTGTTAGGATTGGAATAAAGATAAGATCAGATTGTATTTCCTAAAATAAGGAGTTGGTTGGATGCATGAATTATAAATTCAACCTCCCACACTCTTATATGTAATTTTCACTACCAAGAATAATATATCTGTTCTTCCTCATTAATCTTCTAAGAGAAATTATTCTGCAGATTTTGAATTAAAAGTATGAATTAAGTCCTCTTCCAAGGAATATGGATCCATGTGTTATGTTCATTTCTTTATTTCTGTCGTTTTCCTTTTGTTGTGATTTTTGATTTTATGTTATGTAATTCTTTTGTCCGTACAATTTCTTTTGTGAACCTGCAGGTGTCCTATTTATCTTTCCTTTATTTTTAATTCAGAAATTTCATTTATGAAAAGTGTGATTTCTTTCATGTAAACTTTATTTTTGCAAGTGTTCCTTTTACATTTCTGCATGTGTGATTTATTTTATGCAAGTTTGGATTGTGTTTAACAGAGTTATTTTCCAAATATATTTTTTCTCTTAATGCATACAACCATCGACACCAGCCCTAGATTGACATTATTAATGAAGAGGATTGACAACCCTCATCACATGACACAAAAATCTGCAAGTCCACAGTGGGGACTCCAGGCTTGCTACCTTCTAACCTCGTGCACCAACTCGGATGGATGTCTCCAAATCTACGCAATTCCCACAATGAATTTGCTCATTATGTCCGATTCATGCTTATCTTTGGGCATAGAAATCCACCATGGCTTGCCATCTCAAAACCCTAAACTTGGCCATGACTTGGAATTTTTCTCGTAAGATTACCTCAACATCAAGCCAAGTCTGTATTCTCCGCCATTAGTAACTCAGCTCCAACTCGGCGTTAGATCGACATAGCGAGATCTCTCCCCGTATGATTGCACTTTGGTGTAATTTTGCTAACCATAAAACTCTATGACAAGCTTGCTTATCCATTGCACCTCTAAGTCACTCAACATTTCTTGAACATAAGATGATCTTTCTCTAAATAATAGTCAACCCCGATCGAAACATACTCCCGTAATTGACTTGGTACCCAATGAAATTCTTTATGAGTCTAAACTATCCCCACCATGGCTCATTAAGCAAGCTAGCTCGATCGTTTAACACCAAAATCACTTCAGCATCCTTAACCATGCCTATTATCTAATGCATTAGAGCTTCAAGTGCCTTAACTTTATATACTCTTCCATGTTTGATTTCTTTTGGTGAGAACAATTTAGTTTAATTCTTGCAGCAATGTCAACTTTCTCATGCCTCCACACTAGCTCAAATTCATCCATGACCATATGTTGAGCTAGTTTTTATCGAGCTTCTCGGTTATGCTCAAAGCTTATCATCTTCTCTATAACCTGTCTTATGAGATCCTCTAAAATTGAACCTTCCCGAGTGACTTGGAATTGTGACATTACGATCACTTCTAATTTAAATGTTAACTCAACTGATAATGAGCTATGTTGAATCTTGATCTCACTTTGATCACACTAATTAAAGCTCAAAATCCCTTTGTTTGTTCTTTAAGCTTGTTCTCACTATCTCACATTCACACCGTGTCATGAAATCCTACATGAGATACTCCCTATCCCATTGAACCAAAGTCTCATTCCTCTTTTAAGCGAAACTCAACATTGTCTCGGCGAGCTCTACCTCTATTTTGGATTTCTCCTATAAGTCCTTCGATGCCAAATATACCTATTTGATCTTGTGAAAGCTTCCAAGATCTTCCCTCATACTATAAATATATTGCTATGTGGATCCCCTCTACGCATCACTCCATACAAACTAAGTTAAAATAAACCTTTTCGAGCCAAGGCCGGGTTACTTTTTCGACCACACTTCAATCCCCTTTTTCGAGTCATTCCAACAACTCACCTGATGATACATATTCATAGTATGATCTTGGATCGACATTCCCACTCTCAAATTGGGTTATCCATCATCTTCATATGCCATGGAGTCAATTCAATGATACAACTCGTTGTTATTAACACCTCCTTCCCATCAAGTGACTTTTCCATGATGACAATGTTTCATGAGCTCACTTATGCCCCAAACTATGCATCTATATGGGTGAGTTTCTTTCTTTCCATAACAATTTTTCCTTTGTTCATGCTTCAAAATAACCCAAAATTTATTCATCTGCGAAAACTAAATCACCGTTGAGCTCAAAACCAAGATTACTTGCTAAAAGTCCTTAAATTGTTCAATGCATGGTAAATGTTTGGAAATAAATCCTTTATGCTCCCATTGAGTCCATTTCTAAATGAGATTGATGAAACATTGAGCTATTACCAAATTTTCATGGAAAATGACTTGCTAACCATGAACCTTTTTCCCACATTACACTCGAGCCATCCTTCCTATCAAGTCAATGCCATGTAAGTAAATCCATATCCACGTGTAAGCTATACCTTGCTGACTTGGCCTTCTAAACTAGCTAAGATCCTTGAGAAAAAAATTTGAGCTCAACCTCATAATCCCCATGATGTAATAGTGTCACTCACCGAGTAGCTCATTGAGCTACTCAAAGTAAGCTATTTTAGGTCAGCTTCATTTCAAACCTTTTAACATTAATTTGTTCTCCTGGATTTGACTTTCATGAGCCCTTTTCTTGAAATCAAAGGATAACATAAGAATAATAAGACCCCTAAAAGAATGAATTATCAATATTGATCATTTATTCTCTTGCCGACTAGAAATGGGCTGCTGCCAAAGTTTCCAACTTAGGAAAACTTATAACCTAGAATGGTTCATGAAGACCCTTTTCCAATCTCGTGTACAATTGGCTCCTATTGTCCATTTTTTCCCAAGGGTCAAAATTAGATAACAATATATTTTCTGCAATGGTATTTCAAATTGGATACTTCACCTAATTGGATAGCTACTTTGTTATTTCCAAGAAAAACCATTTTCATTGCAAACATGGCTAATATTGATAGAAGATACCCGTTTGACTACTTTTCCGACCACTCACCATGCCCACGTGATAGGGGGTACCGTGTCTATGAAAAGCACAGCAATAGATTTACAAGGAATAATACTTTTCATTAATAATTTGTTTCAGATCATACAATATATAATGAGAAGCAATTCCTATATTCTAGGAAGTTGCTCCAACAACATAACAATCTACCTATATCCGTGATATTGTTGTAACTCACAACAATATCACAACTATCAAATAATACAACCAAATATGTGAATAATTACTCACGTAATTATTCTCTTTACAATATCTATAATAATGGAGCACTAATAAATTATATTTCCTAACATTCCCCCCCTTAGTGCGAACATGGGGAAAACCTACCTTTGTACTTGCACCTGCTCATGATCTGGTGATTTTCATAGGATGATCACAAACCTCAAGGATGGTTTTGCAAATGGTTGACCAAAAACCGAGAATGGTGGTTTTGCAATTGGTTTACCACAAACCACAAAGTGATGGTTTTGCAAATGGATTACCAACAACCAAGAATGGTGGTTTTGCTATTGGTTTACCACAAACCACAAATGAAGGTTTTCAAGTGGTTTACCTACAACCACATCATGATATGCCAAGTACTATTCTTAGCCCTCATCACATCTCACTGCAGGGAATAACATAGGAAATTGTTAAAATCATTGCTCGTACATACATAGAAAAAGCTGACATACTGGAAATGGAACATTGGAATCATGTTCCCCCCCTCAATGTGAAATTTCCACTTCTTGAAAACTGCAAATAGGAACACACCACACCACTCGTAACTGGAAGAACTAAAATCAAACTGCACACACACATGTCACCAAAGCTGATATGCGGCCCCATCGTTGGCAACTGACGAGAGGTCACTGAATGACCTCCAACCTCCATTTTCCTCCATCCTCCAGAGCCATGCTACTAACTCAAATGCCAGATTTGGATATGAAGCTCAACTATTTCCACATTGTTTATTCTTTTCTTCCCTCCCGTAATGTGAAACACGTTATTTTTCTGGACGTCGGGTAACACCGAAAATGCGTCTGTGAGGAATTTTTTTAAATTTTTGGACTTTTACAATGACACGACTTTAACACTTGACAAGACAATAATCCTAAAATCACCTATTTAACATTGACTACCTATATTCACCTAAACACAATTTTAACAATGTTGATACCTAGACAATACTAAATGACTTACAATGATGAATGGCTTTTAAAATAATACTTTAATGGCATGGATTTGATACAAAATAATAATTTTGTATAACATGACTAAAAAGAATTTTACTAAGACTTTAAACGAGAAAAGACTCATTTATTTTAAGAGACTAGACAACTCATACTTTGTTTAGAGTGACTCTTGAATCAACTACACTAATGAATGACATGCACATGAGTTGTAAACACATTTACGATGACTCTAAACAAAATTGTAAATGGTTGTGACTTGAGGAAGACTAACAATGATTTAAAAAAATAAAAAAAAAAAACTGACTTCTAATATGGCACTTACGGACAAACTAAACTTGACTTTACCTTAACTTTTCAAATCATTATTTGATCGGCACAGTTTTGGACTCAACAATGGATCATGCGAATTATGGAAAAATGTTTGAAGAATGAGCCATGTGGACACATGCCTGTGAAGAGAATCTCTCCATTTAAAATGATGAAGTGCCAAACACAAATCAATACTCAGAGTCATTGCAGATCAAAGTTGGCTTGCAATAAAATATGAAAAGTATTTCCACTTTCAGAAATATGAATACATGGATTGAGCTATGAACACATACGTAGATCTAAAATGCTGACAACCGTATAGTTGATCAATTTGAATGCACAATTGGTCTGTAAATAAGAATGAATGGCCATTTGAACTGATCGAGTAGCTATGCAGGGGTGAGATCTTAGGGAAACTTAGATTTCTAGAGATAAATGTGAACGACTCGATTGGAGTGGTCAAAGCCAGAGATCGAGGTAGTTGGAACGGAACTTTGGGAGTCAAAGCCGATTTTTTCTCTCTGAGGTGAAGATGATCTGATCTACCTTGCATTGTACTATCTAATGGAAGAGAACTCAAAAATATTTATTTCAAAACCATACATTCACATCTCCTTGGTATGTAGCGATTAGCAAGTAGTAGGCATCGTTGAAACACCAATACAAAGATGAACAAGATCTCCAATGATCTATCTAACCATTATTTTGCATACACGTGAAAGTCTGAGTCGAACCATGGAAAGTAGATATTGGATTGAACGGAGTGTATCGAAGATTCCAATATTTTTTCGCAGTGAATGGATGCAGAAAAAACTGGTCTGATACTTGTGCAGGCCTGTAATCACTCTTGATGCAGAGAACGATAGCAACAAAATCTAACAATAATAATGCTAACTGATGCACTGTGTTAACTTATACAATAATAACAATACACAGGAATGCGTACATGCTGACAAATACACCGTCACAAATGGAGACTACCTCTATATTTCACAAAAATATCACTAAGAACAACAACATCACCGATATGAACACATAATATGGGACAATATGGAATGCTAATTGCCCCTAGACTACTCTCAATAAACCATTACAGGCATATGACTATTCCGCTCTGATACCAAATGAAAATCACAAGAATGCATTTACAAGGAATAAAACTTTTCATTAATAATTTGTTCTAGATCATACAATATATAATGCGAAGCAATTCCTATATTCTAGGAAGTTGCTCCAACAACATAACAATCTACCTATATCTGTGATATTGTTGTAACTCACAACAATATCACAACTATCAAATAATACAACCAAATATGTGAATAATTACTCACATAATTATTCTCTTTACAATATCTATAATAATGGAGCACTAATAAATTATATTTCCTAATAGTCTAGACCCACATTGTCCCTTTCTATTGTAAAACCGTGCACCCTTCCTAAAGCATCCTGTAGGATCTCCCCGTGAAACTCTACACAAGCCTCCCTCACATTTTCCCACTCAAAACCATTTTCAAAATCTCATCGTCTATCTCTCTCAACTTTTCAATGTTTGTCACCATTTTCTTGGTGATATAACCACCATTTTAGCTTAGGATTTCCCTTTCTACATCTCTTTCTAACCCTAGTCCTTTGGCATGTTTAGTTTAGAATTTGCTTTCAGCATTAGGAGTAGTTTTAGCAGTATGAATAGATAGAGGAACCATCCTTCTCTGGAGGTCTATCTCAAGTAACATTGTACCAAAAATTGGAAAAAGGGTCCCATGTTTCCTCAAAATCCCTGATTTTTCCATGAATATAGGCAGGGTGCAATTTTGAGCTCCAACATATCTTGAATTCAATATTTATTTCCAACATTTTATGCCAAATAAAATAATGTATAAATGCATGTTTCTTTTTTATTTATAATTTACCTTACGTATAATTCCAATATGAATAAAAGGGTGAATTTGTGAGACATACAAATTACAATTACAATTACATCACACAAAAAATAGAGCATATTTGATAAAACATTTACTCTTTCCTTTTGTTTCCATTTATTTTTGCAAGGTCAAAATATGAAATTGGAACCATGACAACAAAGTCCAAATGTCAAATATTTTTTGAAAATCCTGTGAAACCCCTCTCTAGATCATTCTACCCATGGTATCATGATCATCCAAATATTTTATTTCCTCATATTGTGTTGTAAAAACTTTCCATAATGTTTGAAATGTTTTTATTAGGCCATTCATCTCATTTAGTGAAGTGTCTTCAAAAGAGAAATTGTTGGTAAGCCTAGAAAGGATAATTTTAGCCTTTTTGGGAAGGGTGTACATTCCCTGGGATTGATATAAAATCCCAAAATCATCAGTAGGTGGTGTTGAAGATTTTTTAGATCAATGTAACTGATTTTGAAATATTCGGGTAAGTTTTAAAGGTTTAGGAGCAGTTGCAGTGAAAGTAGGTTTTTCAAGGTTAAGGAGCATACAGTCAAAATTGATACATGATCTTTACATGATGATTTTGGGAGATCCATAAAGATTTGAGAGGAAATAAATAGGTAACTATTTAGTATTACCCTACATGATGAAATTATAATATCTTTCACAACACTTGATGGTTTATCATGATACCTCAATTTTGGAAGACTTGCCCTATTGTTCCAAGGATAAAAAAGACCATTTTTTTGATTAAGAGGAAGAATCATGTCTCAAAACTAATACATTTTTTTCTTTAAATGGTATATGGACTAAAAACATATAAAACTTTGCATGAAACGACTTCTTGGAAATCTAGGAAATGTGTTCTCAAGTTTCCATACTTAGTCATTTTTCAAGTTAGTTCAGGTGGTGGTTTTCTTATCTCATGTGTCCAATTTTTCCCTCTTATCCCTATAATATAGGGAACATAGGGAACTTATGGGACAAGAAAATTCACCCCACCCCTCATCTCTTCTCCATGGTTCCTCATGTGACATTTTTCTTCTTGGTGGAGTGCTAAGTCCATTTTCTAGAATTGCATGAGAAATTGCCAAGTGGCACAATCCTACCCAAGGAAAATTTTATTTTCCCTCTTTTCCTTGTTATATAGGGAAAATAAAATTTTCCCCATCCTATCCCCTTTCCAATCTCTCCATGTAACAAAATTCTTAACCCTCCAGGTTCCTAAACAAGTTTTTCACATCTCCCTCTCTTTTCACCCTTCTTTGACAAATGTCATGATTTGGAGGAGGGTGCATTTTATTGTCCCTCTCATCCTAATATAGAGGGAACAAAAGGAAAAATAAAATAAACCCATCCCCTAAGACATTGAAAACATATTTTTGAAGTTAAAATTTTCTCCTACACATAAACTTAAAAATAGATTATCGGAGTTGTTTTAAAGACTTAAACAAGCTTGTTTTACATCATTCCTTCACCAAGTCAACCCAAATAGACACTTTTTAACGTTATAAACCTTAAAGAACCTAAAACAAACACCATATATGAGGAAAGTTTGTTCTAGGAAGCCATGAACATGAAAAAAAAAAAATTCTTAACACTCAAACCCACAATCCGATTCCAATGAAATTTTTATAGAAATATCCATACCAGAGCCTTCAAGAAGAAGTATTGTTATTATAAGGAAGATGATGCCCTATATTTTTATAGAAGGAAACCTTAGTTTTTTCCCCTAGATTCTACTCTTTTGATTTACGAGAAATTCGCATATGAATCATGGCAAAATTTGGAGCATGGGATCTTGGAGATGAGTCAAATTTGATGATAGTATTTTTGTTGCAAATGGATGGAGGAAAGTGCTATTTCTAAAATGTTAAGTATCTGGTGTTTGTAATTAATATAAATATAAATATTAAAAATAGTATTTTCTCTCATAAAAGTGTATTAAAAAATAATGAAGAAGATAAACTAGGCCAATAGGTAATATTTCCAAAAAAGCAAAAAAGCAAAAATATCCTTCCAAAAATAGAAACTTTCAAAAATTAAAAATATCAATGAAATTATTTTTAGCATATTAGGGGTTTCAAAAAAATATAATTCAACTAAAAAGGAAAATTTTCCCAAAAAAATAGCTCTTGAACCCTACCTATTAAAATAGAAAGTCTCTTTTTTAGTTGTAAATTTTTTTATTGTCTTTGTTTTCTCTCTCTTGTGGATTTTTACAAGAAGAAAGTTAAATTTTTCTGGTCTAGATCCTATTTTGACCGTGGCATGAGAAAATCCATATGTGGGTGAAAATGATGTTACTCATATGGACTTAAAAATTTTGAAGAATTGAATGCTTAGAGAGACCCAAGGGAGCAAGTGGAACAATATTTTCATGAGCAAATTATATGTTATATGAGGTAACCCCGTATTTGTAAAAAGTATAGAATTGGTTCTAGAATGTTCCCAACACTATGGGCTAGAGTAAATAATCATATAGGAAAATGAAAACTCAATACATGTAGTACTCACTCAAAAAGGTATTTCACAATGTATGCAAATCACGACAAGAAACAACATGGTCATCATCAATAAGGAATTTGTATTAGGAAAATGGTCAAAAAATAACTCATATCCCCAAGGCCTCGCATGATGGGGTCATGGTTGAAATCAGTAAGGAAGACTTCTTATGTACTAAAGGCATTATCTAGGCATGAATTTCATGAAGGATTTTCAAAGTTAGATAGCACAGTTCATCCTTATTATCATTGAGGGTAAACAGATGATTGAACATGGGGACAAATAATCAATTATAATCTCCACTACTAGTTTCTTTAGTTTCTAGTCACCAGAAAATTCACAATGACATCATACTTGGTATACACTCTCTCAAGAGTACGATATCTTTCAAAGGCCCAACTCTCACAAAAAAATTTCTAAAAGGGCTCCCAATTTTTAATGGTACCCTAAACTTACCCTAAAATAGAGAAACTGTCATTTTTCAAGGTTGAATGATGCATTCACCATGTTTACTGATTCTTTGGAAGGAAATATGGAGTTGAGAGTGTCCCCTCGGGATATAAAAATGATCGAGAGATAATGGTCCTATTTCACTTAGTTTTATACCTTCTCTTACATCGAGTCTCATGGTTTTACCTTTCTCCTCCTAGGCTTCTAATATACCTTAGTGATAAGGTTGTAATTTTTTCATCTTTTAAAACTACTTGTCCATGTCAATGGAAAACTCGAGAAGTACAAAAATAAAGGTGTGTGTTTTCCTATCTCTCTGGGAATTTTCTCATGCAAGACTATTATTGATGATTCAAATCTTGAATCTTCATTCACTCCTTTTAACCTCTAATGATACACACCAAGGGAATATTTCAACATTTGGAGCAACCCTGAAATATTCCATCTTCCTGATTTGCACAATGTTCCACAAATTGAATATTATTGGGTGAATTGCTCTAACAATTTTGAGGTTAAGAGGCATGACTAGATGAGAATGATAGGTGGAAAAATAAGAAAGTTCAAATTTTACTTGGTTTGAGGATGGAGTTGAAGATGATGGAACTAAATTGTATGATCTTGAGTATCAAGCGATGCAGGTTTCACCCCTGCCACAAGTCTAGTGGAGAATTCAAGAATCAAGGGATATAATTGAACAAACTGAGGTGGTGATATATATATATATATATATATATATATATATATGAACAAACTGAGGTGGTGATATATATATATGTAAGGAGTGGTTCAAGAAGAATATGGTTGCACTCATAAAATCAGGAGGTCTCTAGAATCTTAGAAGGTATCCTTCTCATCACTCAACTTCTAAGGCAATTGATAAAATATGAAGCTTTGTTCACTCAAGAGAGCTCTCAAAAATAAAGTTAGTGGAATCTAAGGTCCCACACTACAAGAGGTTGAAAAAGATGTAAAAATCAATCTAGTATCCTATAAAAGGTTTGGAGCATGGATAAATTTATCCATCTCACCCATTGATCCCTCACAAGTCTCTAAGTATATCTTCCTCTGCAGCTTACACCAACTCAACCAAGTCAAGATGTACCCTCTTACTCAGAACCCGAGAAACAACCATAATGCCTAGTGTTGAGCATGAAACAACTAAAATATTCCCATGGGTGTAGGATATGATTGGAGAAGAGACCTAAACATCTTAACAAGAGGTATATCCTGATTTTCAAGCCATATCAATGATGGTTAAAATGAAGAAGGGAAAGAAAGCTCAAGTTGTTTCCCACTTCTTCAGTGGTGATTTAGGAAATCGGTATTTGGAAGTACTCTATAAAAGTAGTAAATACCATTAGGAAGATGACTCCATTAGAATAAAATATGACCACCATTCCTCTGGGGCTAGAAATGCATGAGGGATATGCCCACATGTTCAAATAATCTTCAACTTTCCTTCTTATGAGAAATGAGGAGTATAAGGAGAATTGAACAATTGGGAGAACATGTAAGAACCCTTACCTCGTATATGAAAATTATCATTGATATAAAATTTGTACCTCCTCTGATGTAAATCTCCTAGAAAAATTAACTCACTCTTTAAGATACGAACAATCAATTACTTCATCCTTTTAAGTACTTTGTTTTGCAAAATATAGTTTAAAATATTTGTAAGGCTTAAATTTTCCAAAAATTAACCTTTTAAGTAAAATTTTGACTCTAAATTTTATTGTAATATATTCTCATACCCAATAAAATTCCCAATCCACCTATAAAATGAACAAATCTCATGACAATTTCATTTAGCCTTACATATCTCTACTTCCCTTTCTCTAGCTTTCTCATTGTTCTTAGTCCAAATCAAGAAAAATTTGGATTTTATGTTTATCAAGAACTTCTAAAACATATTAAAATTATTTCACACTCCAAAAATTTTTAATTAAGTTGATCAAACTCCTTAAAATAAGATAATATCATCAACTTCCTTAAATTCACTCAAAACTCGCCATTATTGGCTTCTCGAGAACAAGACTCATGGATGATTCATGGTTGGGGAATATAGTCATGCCCAAAACAATATAAATACCTTTTCCACCAATGTGGTTCAATTTAAATTTAATTATCTCATCCCTTAAATTTTTCTTTCAAGCCCACTTTTTCTCCTTAAATGTTCACTAGCTTTAATAGCCCTACACAGGATTTTTTCGTGTCTAAAACTTGATTAAAGAGGTTTTTAGACACATTATATATATATATTTTAATACCCATTTAGATTTCTTGATTTTTTTCAATTTTTCATGGACTGGAACTAGGTATAAAACCTACTTCCTTAGTAATATAACCTTGTCAATTAGGTCTTGAGATTGTTACCACTTGTCCTTAATGTCACCTATCGACTTTTCTCAACATTTACCCATTAGTTCATTTTAATTCCTTCACAATCATTTTAAGGGACTTCCAACCATTTTTCTATCATATTTTAAGTCAATATTAGATGTTTTGGTGGTTCTATTGCAATTTTGTTTAAACCTTATCTCTAACCCTCTATATTAGCCTTTGAGAGGAATCAATTTCTTATAAAATGAACTGTCTCATTTTTCAAGTCTTGAAATTTGACCAAAAGGTCTATAAAATCCTCTTCTTTAGTCCTGGTTTTCCAAATATAGTCAATATTTAAAAAGACATCATCTATAACAAAAATAAGTTTGTGCATGCATGTAGAACATGGTGTTTGAAATCCTAACCCCTTAAGTTAAACAAGTTAGAAAATTAGCTGAAGAAATATTGGTATTTAATTGAGACACCACTCTAATAAGATCATGATGAAAACAACATACATTTCATATAATCAAAACTATTACAATAAAATCAAGTCTTGATCAAACAATGATAACATCGTTACAATATTTATACTCCTTAACATGTAATGGAATGCGAGAAGGAATTTTAGTCTTTAGAAACATTTAATAACTTTTTAAAACCTCTCCTAGTACATATTTATCACTATAAAAGATTCACTACAAAGATCACAATTATGAAGCACTAAGGATTATTGCAACAACATAGTGTGTCATGCACAATCTTAATCATTACCTTCCAACGTAGATTCAAACCATGCATCTTTCAAACCTTCAAAAATTTACTATAGGTTCCAAATAGAATCCCTATAGGTTAAAAAAATTTCTCGTTAAAAAATTCAAGCATCAAGAACTCATACTATATAATGAAGAAGACAATGCAAATATCTTTCAAAAAACTGAGCTTTTTATTTCTTCAACACAATATATCTTTACAAAATTTCATATTTATCTTTCATCTCGTCGGGATTGAGGAGTCCTTTTCATTTAATCTTTCTCCTTCCTTATATGGTTTTACTTCTTACTAACTCTCCCACTTTCTTGTAATGAATGATCCTTTTCATACCCATCCACACACCCTCACTTGTAAATATCAACTATTTCTATAACTACTTTACCTTAGTAAGGCTATCCTAGGGTTTCCAAGGTGTTTACAAAATTAAAATAGCTTCATGAATCTAACCAAGAATATCTCTTTATTTTCATTCCTTATAGTCTCCTCAAACTATGTATTACAAATTAAAATTTTGAATTTCAACTTTGAAGGGAAAATACTTCATTTCTTCTTGGAAGGAAAACATGACTTTTATGAATCTTATCATCCACCTACAACCTATAAAGATGTTTAGATCCCAAGATGAATAACTTAGTTAAAAATAAGTGTCTTGAATTTTATTCCCATACATCATCCTCTCCTAAATGAGGAAGTTACTCCCATTAGTATCTTAGGTATGGAATCTATTAGAAATACACAATGCTTCACAATGCAAACAAGGGAAAATGACAAGTGGTTGAGCAAGATTCTTGAGAAAGGTAGGACCATGCTTCTTGAAATTATATCATTGTTTGAATACATTATTGTAACTACCATAAATATAAGGACGACCATAAATGAAATTGAGAAATAGAAAGAGAATTGATCAAGTATTTCCAATGGTAATTGAAATGGGTAAAATCAAATCTTTTGTATTAGTGGGAAGAAATATGTTTAACTACACATTTGAAGACCCATATCCATTTTTGTATAGGACTCTTTTTTCTTAGTATGAAATGATAAAGCATGCTCTCTATGAGTTGGAATCATGCAATGATCACATTTCAAAAATTTAGGAAGATATAAATGTGGAAATATATAGACTTGGGGTACCCACAGTGAATGAGAACACTTTAGTAAATGATCTTATGAAACCATTTGAAGATTTAGTTAAGAAAGAGGATGGAGATCCATTTTCTTTTAATTAGGAAACAATATAATCTCTTACAAAAATCAAGGATGTTATCTCTAACACTGTGAAAGAGCATCATGCATGGTTCACAAAGTGTACAAGTATCAATGCCACCTATGAGAATTGGCTCAAAAATCTGAGTTTTGTAAATATTCATCAAGCAAAGAAGGTTATGCTCACAGTGGCTTGGTTTAGAAAGTAATTCAAAGGGATCTCGATATTTCTAGAAGAGATCTCCAAGATTCCATCACCAAATGAATATCCATATGAAAGTAAATCATCATCTTCTAAGTAGATATCTCCTCTCTTCTCTCTTTCAAATCTCCTTCCTCTCTTATTTCATGTTCTATTTCATTGTTGGGGGATTTACTTTTCATTTTTTTCTTATTCATTAAAATGTGATCTATAGTTATACTTTATAATGAGTTTCCTCCAATTAATAAAAAGGGACTCAATTTATTTCCTAGGAATATGAAAGGTCACATGTTGTAAAGGTTAGTGAAAAGTCATGTGGGGGTAGGCAAAGATTCATTTGAAAAACTATATATTGTATGAATTACTCATTTCAAGGGGTTGTCAATTTTGTGGGTTTATGAGTAGATAGTGATGAACCACATTTTGTGATGTTTAAGCCATGTTTAGCCTTATACCATTTTGATGTCATATTACACGATGAACTGTGTTAAATTCTTATATTTAATAATTTATTATGATTTTGAAGGAATTATTGTGTATATGTTTGTTATTTTTTCCTTGTTAATTATTCTTCATAAATGGATTAAATAGATTTGTTTGTGAAAAATTAATTATGCTTTTGAAATATTATGTGTTGAGTTATCACATGGAGTGCAAGAATTAAATCATACACCAACGTAGGACTCTAATTTACATGTTGGCATAGGAATTTCCTCTACGTTAATAGGGAACTTGGAAGTACCACATCAATATCATCTAGGTCATCGACCCGATTCTCCAAAGAAGGAAATTCACACATATATGCGAGATAATTTGGATTATTGGAATCACAAATGGCAGCACCATATCTTAGACATACGGTGACATCATTAGTTCGGTGAACATTATTCCCAAATTTTAGGATGAAGTACTCCAAACTAAATATTTTTCATCACCAAAATTATCTTCAATCAGTTAACGAGTTGAAGAATCTTCCTACAGTGATTGACTCCTTCAAAGGAACCAATCAAATATTTCCTCTTTAGTTGTTAATAATGATTCTAGTTCAAACACTTTAAGGAATTCCCTTTCATTAATGTATTTCCCAAAATAGATATTCATTTCTTGAGTTAGCATTTAGTTAAGTAGAATTAGTCATTTGGAATAACTAGTTCTCTCCTAAAATAACTAGAACATCTCTTGTATAAAAGAGATCATGTATTTAAATTAAGTGGTTTGGTTTTTTAGTCATTTGATTCATTGTAAAAGTACACTTTCAATTCAATAAAGATAGCAAATTCAGGGGAAATTTTTATTGTTTAAATTCAAGTGTTAAACTTGATCAAAGGGAAGGAGCAAGGGCCACTCCTAACCAATGAAAAGGGAATTTACATTTATTTCCTTTCTGTCTTTGTGAATGCATTTACTATTCTAGCATTGATTTCATTACTTTGATGCATTTATGTTTCCATGATCAATGAATTTAAGAATTTTCCAATTATATATTTCATTTTAGTTTTAATTTCAAGCATTTTATTTTGTAATCATGATCAGTTCAGAAATTTCTTAGTTTTTGTTACTAAATTATGTACTCTTGTGATATCGCTCCTATTGTTCCCTTTGTTGCAAACAACCATGGACACCGCTCTGGATTGATAGAATAATATGATTAAAGTACGAGTATCAACGACACTCATCACTTTTTGGTTCCGTTTCTCAAGGGAATTCAATATGTTATTAAAGCTTAAGGTACTAGCTAAAGGTATTGCTTGTTTTTCTGGTAAGTTTCCATTTAGAAATTTCATTTCCATAACTCTTTCTTTTTAAAGATCAAAAGACCTTGTAGTGATAGTGATAATCCATTTACTAGATAACACCCTAGATGCTTAAACATATAGATCCATAACTAATCCATCATTCTACAATGCATGCTACATTTCATATCTATGAAAGAACAAGCTTTAAATAATAATCATGATTGAATCAATAACATGCACTACTCAATTACACACATGAATGACACTTAGATTCAGCCAATATCTTCCATCTATTAATAAACACAAAAGCTCCTTACAATAATGTCAATCTATACCAATGCGCATGGATCTGATACAGTAATCCAATCATATGCGCATATCTCTATACCTTCATACATCCATCTCTCTCTATATATATATTCTACTATGTGTTTCACATCATATATATAGGGTGGGGACTTTCCCTTCACCACTTATCTATTCCAAAATAGGCCACATGCTATTAATAGCCACACATGCATTTACGGCATATAGCCACACATGCAAGTGTGCTATCTATAGACCTCTTATAGTTAACTGAAGTGAAATCCTATTCTTAGCTCATCTCCATGAAAAATGCTTTGATCGATCCTCTAAAGATAGACAATGTGTGGTGCACACATCTCTGCATCATTGGTGTGTTCCACATGCCATCTTCTAAAAATAGGTCTTCATGCTCAAAATCAGCTAAGTCCTAAATGTTGAACTTGCCCTCCACGCATGGGTTCTTCTTGTCCCTCCATGCCCTTGATCTTGGCCTTCTCTCCCATGTGGACTTCTTGTGTGATCTCTAACAAGTATTCTCTTGATCAACATTACCCCACACTAATCTCATTGTCATCCCAACAATGGGTATCTCCAAAAATTGAAGTAAAGAATAGAAGAATGGAAAGAATAAGAATGAAAGAATGTAGATAAATAAAGAATTTTTATGAGGCTATGAGGTAGCCTCCTCTGTATCAGTTTGAAGTATCAACTCTGGATACTCCTCCTTTTTTCGGCCTCCAAGGCTTTGCCATTCAACGAAGTGCTTGTTCTTTTTTCTAGGAATGTCCATACAATGGATTCCAACTCATCCCTCAATCTCTCCTTTTTTCATTCTGCAAAACCAACACAATGTTGGACATTGAGGTCATTCTTCCTTCTAGAAGATCCATCTTCTATGTAATTTTCTTCCCAAGCTCTTCCAGTCGAGTCTTATGTGGCTCTTGTGTTGTTGTCAGGGCCTCATCGCTTCTGCTTAACTATTGAAAATCTTTCTACATGGCCCAATGTCTCATCCTTCATTGCTTTTTGGACCTCATTGTTTTCTTCTAGGGTCTTTATATTGATAAGTGCCTCTGGAGCTGTGCAGATGTTCAAATCCTGGTCTGCTTTCTTCAATACTTCTTGTAGCACTTGCAGCAACCCTTCATAGGATGTAATCTTTTCACATCATTGAGGATTTCTCTCATTCTGCCTCTTGCTTTGACTTCCTTGGCATTTGTCATGCGTAGAGGTTCATCTTCAAGTACCAGTCCACCAACTTTCCTACATAATGTATCATTGAAGGAAACATCTTGTGGTACCTTGGTCTCCAAGTGTGGCCTAGCTCTTATGACATTGTCCCCAATCTCCTCTGCGATGCTGATAAATACTTCATTCTTCTTCTGCATGCCAAGTCCCTCTCTTGTGTTATGCATGCTATCTCCACATCCTTTGTCTTTAGCTCCTCACGTATACTCTGATTTTTTGCAGCTTTATCCATGTTTCTTCTAGCAACTTCAGTAGAAACCTTCACCAATGCATTGACTGACTACTCATCTGACATGACAGTAGGCTTTACTTGTCATGTGTCTAGCTTGGGTGCCTTCTTCACCATCTCAAAAATGCATGACTCTTCACATACATCAAATTCAAGGCTCATCCATGTGGGTGTGCATTGACCATGATAGTTTCTTTTGAGTGCACACAGTCACCATATCCTCATCCATTAGCTCCCAGCCAAATAAATCCTTCTGTGCTATCATGCTCTGGAAGCGGGCACAAAAATTTTACCTACATCCTCTACATACCCCATGGCTGGTGGAATGTGCTCTCCACTCATCCTCTTTGATCTAGGACCCTTGGGAATTGTAGCTTCAAGGTTAGGAGCTGTCCCATTACATCTTGAGTAGTCACATGCATGGATCCAGGAGGTTTCCTTTTCTTTTTCTTCTCTTTCCTTCATCTCTTCATCTTTTTTCTCTTCTTCCTCATTATTGTGGCTCATCTTCTTGCTTGAGTGGGGTAGGAGATGCATGCTCTCTCTCTCTTTTGATTCCTCCACTTCTTTATCCAACTTCAACTTTCTTCTCTTCTTTGGTTTAGTGGTCTCCTTGTGTGGAGAGAGATGAGGTGATTTCCATACCATTTGTGGGGTTCCACTTTGAGTCCTTGTGCATCTAAACACTTTCTTAAATCTATGCTCCCCTTGCTCAACCTCCATATCTTCCTCTTCATCTTGATCCTTGAGGTGGAGTGTGCACACATCGTGACTCTTCTCTGTCATATGGTTGCTTTCTTCTGCTCCAAGCCTCCACTATCTTCACGCTCCTCCTCTTCACCCTCTACTTCAACAACTTTTGTGGGCCTTTGCACCGGTATGTTTTCTATTGTGTGCTTACCCTTGGTGGCCCTAGGAGTGTGAATTCATTCTCTACATACTTATTGTTCTCCATCTTGGGCTTTAGCTAAAGATACACCAATGTTGCCCCTACATCTGCTACAGACCAGACTTATTGGCTTAATATTCAACACCTCTGAAATGATCCTCTCGGTGTAGGCACTTCTTCCAGGATACACATGCTTCTTCCTCAACGTATGGTAGTCACAGTCTACCTTATCTACATTGAATACCAGTCGGCGTGTGTGTCAAATCTGAATAGATGCTTGGAAATACCTTGCAGTGAATGCGTAAGGAATTTACACCAAGGGCTCCAGACTCCATCTCTCATTGGGAAGCGCATGATGTAGAAATGTTGATATACAAAAAACTAGACTTGTTTCCCTACTACTATGGTAGGTCCTTTGGGATGCGCCACTCTTCTCCAAATGCCACACGTGAGCCTATCATACCATTTCTCTGCCTTTTCTTGACATCATCTGTCATGGCCCCTTTACATAGGTACTTGCTTGAACCTTTCAGCTTGGTGACTTATTCTCCATGGGGTATTCCCATACCTTTTCCTTTGGCCCATCTGGTACTCCAATTTCCATGAATACTAGTGATAGTAGAACAGCCCCAAAGCTGATCTTCCCTCCTATGTGCACTTCCTCGACTATTTGTTCTGTAATGTAGCCTATAATATTGTAGATTTCCCCTTTCGACATCTTACGTGCAACATGTAACCACATAGTATTTACCTGTGACCACCACTCTTGATCATTCAACTTTGTAACAAGGTGTGTTGCTTGCTTTGCACAACTAGATAGTTCTTCAATTTGTCTATATCCATACCATGTGGACCCTTCAGGTACCCCAACTCTGTCTGGTCTTTAAGATCATGGCTTTATCTATGAGATCATTCTTTATATCCTCTCCTGTGGCCTTCAAACTCTGTAACTGATGAGATAAGATAAGCATAGATGATGATTCTAACTCTGCATCCTGCAAAAGTAGAAGAAGTCCTCATCATGCACTCTGCTCATGAGCCACTGATACAAGGGCTCATACTTCCCAAAATATGGAAGCTCATATAATTGGTAGACCCCAATTCTCTTCAGAAGCTTCTCACCTACATCATCATAAACTGGCATGTCATCATCATCCGTATGCTTTGTTTCATCCTCGCGTGAGCAAGGAATCGAGCTCCTTCTTGTTCTCTATTGTCTGTGATTGTATTCACTCACTTTTCTCTTTTTGATAGGTGAATCCCATTCCTGGCCATGATGATGACTCCTTCTAGATATTGCATTTCTAAAAAATCACTTTTAGGTGCCATCTCTTCTTCCTCGATGACCACCTTCTTCTTTCCTTTTTTCTTGTTATAGATGCCTTCTTAGGTGCCATTTTTACCTTGCAAACATCTCCTCTTTTTAACTCTTGCAAATTTGTGAATCAAACCCTAGCTTGATTCAATCATGCCCTAGGTGGAAACTTCATGCCCTAACTCCTCTCTGTCTCCTTGCTTCACTCAAACCCTTCACCACCAGGGGACACAAGCTTCTTTTCACACAGATCTGTGTTGTCACGCTTGGTTTCACACCCTTCACACCTTAACCCGATCACTCGGCTCTTCACACTTAGCTCTTTCCTCAAATTCTCTTAGTCACAATGGTAAAAATGAATCACATCCCATCCTTATATAATTTTTCAAATTTTGATGCATTTATTGCTCCTTCACCTACCAAATATCCTCTCATTCATTGACCAAATTCATTCATTCCATGTGGTACATCTTCACACCCAGTATAACCTTCTAGCACCTTCCTACCCTCTGGTCATAGACTTCTCTTCAGCGTGTGCCCTTGCACACGAGTACCTCATCATTGTACCTTCTCTGGTAGTTATCATGGCCTCTGCTTACCTCGCATTATATTTTCCTTTCATTCATCTCCATCCTTGGTCACTTTTGAGAAGCAATCTTCTTTTGACTTAAAGCACACCCATAGTAGCAGCTTATTCCTTTCACCTTTCAATTCCCACAGTATTTTACTTGGATAACTACAACCACCCCACACTAAAAGGTATGTGCAGTCCTCTGCGCATAAACATTCTTCATATAGTAATTAGCTTCATGCACGCAAGCATGCACTTATTACACAAAAAAAAAAACTAAATTGACAAAGCATAGCGAAATGAATGAAGGAAATACATTAAGGAAATACATAATTGAAACCTAATCTAAATGGAAATACTACCTTATTACAAACACCAAGAAGACTTATTTATAGTAGGGCTTCAGCCTACTCCCGTTAAAGTAACTGGGTAGCCATGTTCCATCAAGTGCTTCTAACTAAAACACCTAATTCAAGTATGTAAGTGATGACATACGGCCCCAACCAATGTACTTTGAGCTTTCCTGGATGGCACAAGAACTTAGAGTCATAAAGAAGTACCATTTTCCAATCTCAAACTTCTTATCCCTTATGTTTTTGTCATGCCATGCTTTCTTCCTAGCCTTTTCCTACTTCTTGACTCCATCGTGCTATGGCTCATCACTCATCCAGTTGAATCATCTTCTCAATACGCTCTTCTAAATCCTATCATCATCGCTAGACCTCCAGCGTGCATGCAATGCACAAAGAAGGTAACATAAATTCTATAGGGAGAATGGATTCTGTGCCAAACACCAAGCTGAAATGGTGTGGCTTTGTTCAATCTCTTGTAAGTTGTTCTATATGCCCAAAGAACAACTGACACTTTTCATCCCAATCCTTTCTTCCAACATCACAAATTTTTTTCAAAGTCTGGCTCAAAATCTTGTTGAAAGCCTCAATAGTTCCATTTTCTGAGGATGGTAGGGTGTAGTTTTATGGTGTGCAACCATAAACTCATCTAATAGGATCTGATTGTCTCATTCAAAAAGTGTGTACCCCTATCACTTGTCAAGCTTAAAGGACATCCATATCTTGTAAGAACATTCTCCCATAGAAACCTAGTTGTTGTAGCTTGTTGTATAGTCCTTTGTAGGTGTTACTTCTTCCCACCATGTGAGATAATCTGTGCAAGTAATGATATAGCGTGATCCAGTCCTGCGTGCGGTGGTGAAAATAGGTCCTACAAAGTCAATGGCCCATTTCTCAAATGGTTTTGGCACTAGTAATTGGTCTCAAAGGCATCTCATCTCTTTGCCTAGTTTTCCTAGGCACTGACAATGATCACACACCTTACAATATTCTTTACAGTCTTTATACAATGTCTCCCACCATAATCCAGCAAGTAGGATCTTCCGGGTAGTCACATCACCTACATAATGGCCTCTGCAATACCACCATGGGCTTCTTCCATAATATCCTTGCACTCATGCTCTAATACACAATGGCGTAATACTTCATCTCTTCCTAACTTGTAGAGGTCACCATTGATTAACATAAATGGTGTCACGTGTATATAGCAAGTTGTTTCTTTTCTAATGCCTTCATTCCTTCTGGTGCCACACCAGTCTGTAGAAAGACAACAATGTCTTCTAATTCCATGATGGCATGCATTGTAACCTATATAACTGTGCATCTGGCATGGTTTCTTCAATTTTCTGTGCTTCCTCTCCTGAGTTGATTCTAGATAAATGGTCTAGTCCAGAATTACTTTTCCTGGCTTCACCACAACTGTGAAATCAAACTCTTGAAATAGGAGTACCCATCTGCATATGCCCCTGTAAGATGGGCTTGTTTACCAAGTACTTCAATGCCATGTGATCTATATAAAACACAAATGGTGTTGCTAACAAGTACTATCAAAACTTGTGCAATGCATAGATCATTGACAAAGCTTCACACTCTGTAGTTGTATAATTCCATTTTAGGCAGAGTCAACTTCCTACTAGAAAAAAAAATTGGATGATCTATAATACCTTCTCTAGGTTGAGCTAACACAACACCAATGGCCATGCCAAAGAGCCACATGCACATGAAATGGTTTATCCCATGAGGAAAATGCAGAATGGGCATGGTAGTAAGTTTCTCCTTTTAATATCTCAAACACGCATTGCTGTGGTTCTCCCCAATAAAATGTACCTTTCCCCTTCAGTAACTCTTCCAAGGGTGCAAAAACTTTGGCATACCCTTTGATGAATTTTCTATAATATCTGTATGACCTAAAAATCCACACACCTCACTTTGACTGGTAGGCACTTCCAGGCCTAGAATGATTGCAACCTTAGCTGGATCAACCAACAAACCTTCCTTGCAGATTATATGTCCTAACAATATTCCAAATGGTGTAGCAAATATGCACTTCTTGATGTTCAAAGAGATACTCAATTGTCTACACCATTCAAACATTAAGCACAGATTGTCACAATGATCTTTCACAAGCCCATATATTGTCCAATCATCTAGGTAGACTGTAAGAAGTTGTGAATAAAATCTTTGAATGCCTAAACAACTATGCGAGAATACAACAGGTGCATTTTTTCAATCCAAAAGGCATCACAGTATAGGAAAAACTACCCCATTCAGTAGTAAATGTTGTCTTTTCTTGATCCTCTGAGCAATCCTAACCTAATGATACCCAAAAAACCCATCTGTGAAAGAATATATTTCGCCTACCACTCCTTCTAGTATTTCCTCAGTGAATGGCATAGGGAATGGATCTGTGACACATGCAACATTCAGCTCCTTGTAGTCCACACATATTCTAATTCATCCATCCTTCTTGATATTGATCACCATTGGACTAACCCATTCTGACTCATCAAGGGGCTTGATAATTCCATATTTCAACATTTTATCAATTTCTTCTTTTACCTTTTCACACAAATTAGGGGTTCATTCTATAAGGTCTCTTCCTAACTAGTCATGCACCATCCTTAAGTTTTATCTTCATTTCCCCAAGTGATTTATGCATGCCTTTAAGTTCATGATACCCTCGAGGGAATAAGTCCTGATAATCCTTGAGTAACTCAATGATCTTTGCTACCTCCAAGTCTGACCAATAGTCTCCAATGATGGCCTCCTTAGGCTCAGCCTCTCGAACCTATATTCACCTTCTTTGTCTTCATGGGTTCATGATAGGCACGCGTATCCTTTTCTACACTTGTCCAAGACCTCGCACCCCTTGTGAATGTTCAATATCTAGGTTCTCAACTTCCTCATCATCCACGATGTAAACCATCTTTCCTTTCTCTTTCTCAAGGCAAGCACATTCAAGTAGTATGGAGTCCATTTCTTCTTCCTTTTCAAAATGCTGCTCTGACTCTACCTCACCAAATAATTCCTGAATATGCTCTTCTTCTTTTTGCACTATCTCCCATAGTTAAGCACTTGACAAATTTTAATGCCTCTTCTATTGGAGGTTGGGAAGAAAAGTAGTCAAAGGTCTGGATCATTCTCATGTAGTCAATTTTCCAGTTTCCAGTCTCTCGATGTAGTTCTATATACATACCAGGCACATGTGCATCCTTGTAGCGTAGAGTACAATCTATGCACCCAGAGTGAAGGTGGTAATGCTTCTGTCCTGTTGTCTAGAGTCTCTCACACTTGCTGAATGTGATGTTGAATAGGTTGATCACCATGATAAGTGCAGATCTACGTAGGTGCATTGTTCCTTACAAACCTAATAGATAAGGTGACTCCAATCTCTTCCCATTCTATAAGATTATCTCTGTGGACTACCCACCACATGCGTTGTTGTCCCACGTAAGGTATATACTAACATATCTCTTCTCTTAATTTGATTTGTCCACTTGTTTTCCATGGCTTTCAAAAATACGGAAGATCTTCTTCCCCCTATATACCAAGGTATTGTGCTACCTATCCATCAAACCAAATGAAGTCCATTCTTGCACACAACCACACTTTTTACCTCACACCCTACTAGTTCATATGTACCATGAGCCCAATTGTCACAAGAAATACTCATAGTATCACTAATAGAATGAGAATCCTCCCATTTATAGGATGCCTTCTTTTGATGGCTCATTGACCTCTGGGTCTGAATAGCACGTACATAAATTTTGTTTAAGTCCTCCTCACTTAGAGGCTCAACATATGGTGTAGACTTCCCATCTGTCAAGGTATCACAACTCTTTCCTCCTTGTTCTCAAAGCTGATATACCCCTTATTGAATCTCAAGTCAGCATTATTCACATAACACCAAGGGCATCCAAGCAAGGCTGGAAAATTGTCTACTTCTGCAAGTGCTAATACCTCAAAATCCCTAGTGAACTTGGCCCCTTGTATGGTTATAGATGCATCCTTCAAAACTCCTATGGGAGTGGCCTTAGTCTGTTTTCCATAAACAACACATTAGATGATGGCTGCTAATGGAGGCCTCCCCATTTGTACCCATGCATCTAATGTAAGCACATTTACTTCCACACTGTATCAATCAATATATTTCTCAACAACCATCCATCCACAACAACATTCAAAGTAATTTCCTTGTCATAGTCAATGCTATCAGGGGGAAGATTTGCATGCGAATCTTCATCTGGTCTCAATACTTGCGTGCGGAGTGTTCCCTTTTAACCAACTTCCTAATAGTGGAATGATGTTCTCTGGCACAACATTTTTGCACACTTCTCTCAGATCATCGATATCAGTTTGGACTATCTCTGATGCTTTCTTCTACTCCTTTAAGTATTGTATCTCACCCTGAAGATTCCTTAGCACTTCCATGGTATCCTGGTAAACTTCCTTCTGATGAGCAGGATCTGGGTACCTTGCATGCAAAACCTCCTCCTTGGTGATCGTAGGCTTCTAGTGCAATGCCTCTCTTGCGCGCATGCCACTTCAGCTCGTGTAGTAATCTTCACTATCAATGCCTCAGGTCCTTCTGCTATCTTGGGCATCCACTTGATCTTCTACCATACGCTAGATTCTAACCATCCCAATGCCTTTTTTCTTGCTTATGTTGCTTACTCAGATGCTCATATAAGTCTGGGCACTCTTCATAGCTATGGTTCTTTCCACATAAAAGAACATGTAATATTCTAGGACATTCATGCCTATAGTGGTCAGGAGATCCACACGTATAACATGTTCCATGAGGGAACTCACCTCTTCCTCCACCATGGCCTCATCCTCCATATCCACCATGATATCCACATCCCCTTCCATGACCTCCTTCAAAAATGCCCCTCATTCTTGTCATAGCATGTTTGATTATGATCCCGATCTTGGTGCTCATTCTTACCCTTAGAATTATCTATTACACTTGTCTGTCATACCCCAATGTCTATAGCATCTGGATCTGACCAATCAATAATAAAATCTTCAGTATCATGGGTCGTGGACCTGAAAAATTTTAAAAAAGCAAGATACATTCTTCCTTATCACGTGTTGTAACAAAGGACAGTGACTAGCATCATGATTCAAATGACATCTCACAATCCAACAGTAATGAGCATACAGATCTGGAGGAAACTATCCTTGGTGTGACCTTCCACTTCACAATCTGTACACCAAATTCCTGAGCATGTTTCATGGGCTGAATTTGTTGATAGCTTCTCTAACTACTTTTCCATAGCTACAATTTGTGCCTCTAAGAATGGACTAATGCCAGTGTCAATGCTCCCAATTACCTCAGCATGCAAAGCTTTCTTCCAGTGCTTCACGGATCAATGTATGTCTTATGTGACAACACCCTTCTAAATGGTGTAATCAATCCTCCAACAAACCATTGTGCATGTTGGCTTGCATGAATATCATAAGATAACTTAGATAGAAGTGTCTTAAAATGGGCATCATACTCACGTACACTCTCAGTAGTGCCTTTCTTGATATCCTTGAGCACACTTATACTCTTTTGCTCAAACTCAGGGATATGGAACTCTTTCAAGAAAGCATCCTTCAATGCTGCATAATCCACACAAGTTTGATCAGGGTCAAACTTCCTATACCAGTTGTGTGCATGTCCCTATAATGTAGTAGCAAATTGACTTGCCTTTCACTCAGAAGCCATGATCCCTTTAGCACACACAAGATTTCACACATATGCACATGTTCGGCAGCATCCTCTATACCTCTATATTCTAGGAGACAAAGAGACATCTCCATATAAATATTTTGTGGTTGTTGTGGGCCTTGACCACCTGATCTAGAACCTCTTGTGTTCCCTCTGCCTCCAGAACCACCAGATCCACCGGAACTAGAACCACCTATACCTCTTGATCCTCCACCTATAGCTGAATAGGACCTATAGATGTACTCCCCATGTGCTCTCGATAGTAGTACTATATTTGAACCCCTACCATAGTCTGTGAGGTAGTTCCACTTCCAGAGGTGAATCCAACATTCTGTGCTCACTCACGTTCTGTGTGGATGATGCACCTAAGAATGTTCCTCCAAATATCATTGAAGCCATTTATCCTACCATTGATGTACTTGCTCCCTAACTTACTCCTTCTCTCCTACTTCCCAAGTTAGCTTGTTGGTTACTTGTCGTACTAGATATTGGAAAACCAAGCGCAAGGGCTAGGTCACTAGGTGGATTAAGATGCACACCCATGGCCTAGGTAGTCTCTGTTGGCACACTTTTGTGTGAGGCCAAGGGGGATCTCTGTCATGTTTTCCAAGATGGGGAGTTCTGATGCTCTGGCTCCACATCTTCTACGTGAGTTAAATCCTTCACGAGCCATCTCTCTCCTCAATGCCATACTTTCTGCAATGGAACATTTTGCTTCTCTATCTCCCTCTCATGTGCCTCATTATACTTAAGCCACCTCTCCTCTCTCTACCTCTCTGCCACTAGGTCTACCATCTTTCACCAAACTTGTTCCTTCCCTCACGCATGGTGAAGTTTAGTTAGCCATCGGTTTACTCTCTAGGTTCAAAGTTACCATCAAGATCTTGATCGCCAGTGGAATACCTTGCAGATATACTCCTCTTGGATACAAAATTGGAATTCAGCTACCTCTTGGGAAAGAGTACATCAAAATTGAATATTCCAGAATATAACTATTTAGAACACCACAAAACCACATATCCACAACATGAGTCCAGATCAAATCAACATCATAAAGGGCCTAAATTATTCCTGTGTCTAGAAAAGTGCACGATACCTCCAATTCCACTTGAGATGCATAAGCAATAAAGCCACTCGTATAGTTCTACTAGAAAGATAGCAAAAAATCTCTCATATAGGTTGTCATACATTTTATTCTACCCAAGTGCATGTGTTAAACTCAGATCCACTACTGAACCACCATGCATATTCTTCCTCCAGATCATGTATCCACTCCTCAATACTTGCTAGAGTTAACCGATATGTCTTCATCATGAACCATCCTAAAAACAACTAAAAAGAGGTCCCGAAATGGAACCAATGATGTAGCCTAGAATTTACTAGATAACACCCTAGATGCATTGGCACATCACTCAGCCTAGACTGAGCACTCACCCAAGCATGCAAAGGTACCAAGTCCCTCTTTAGGGTTGTTGTAGTAGGATGTTAGCATGATGAAGGAAGAAACATATAGATCCATAACTAATCCATCATTCTACAATGCATGCTACATTCAGATCTATGAAAAAATAAGATTTAAACAATAATCATGATTGAATCAATAACATGCACTACTCAATTAAACAATAATCATGATTGAATCAATAACAATCAATATAACTATAGATAGAGAGAAGGCTAGGAATATGGATCCTTTGTTCATTTACTACCTAATATGTAGAGCTAAACATGAAATTAATGATTATCCTTTAGATAAGATAGAAATATGTCTTCTCTGTGAACTCAAGCATGCCACAGATCAATGTGGACTGATTCTCATAGTAAAGAATCACCTAAAAGAAAACAACAAAGAGTAATCTGAGCTGAACTAAATGGCTCAGAGGCAAGGAGGATATTTTCGGACCAATCAAAATCATCCCTACATCCCTAAATCACAATGGAATCAAAATCAATGGAATGCACCATGGTCATATCCTCCACCTTGGGTTAAACAAGCCCCATAGAAAAGGAGCCCATATTGGGATTCCCCACCAAATTATTATCAACAACCTTGGGATACATATTTAAAAATTCCACCATATTAACAGCTTTAATCCTCAATACCAATAACAAGTGGAATGCACCTCAAGTATCTAGGTAGTAATACTATAATCAAAGAATACCTAAAGGTTAGTAAGCCCTATTGACTTGACCCACTAATACCGCCCAACCTAATCAACCTACCCACCATAGATTCTTGTATAAAATGTGGCCAATCCCAAAAACGTGAGGTAAGGAAACCCATTGTATCTGTGGAATCTGATAGAAATACCACGGTAAAATCAAGGATTGTAATTATATTTTGTTGCGTTCATGGAAGGATGCCTCAAATCCTTCCTCTCCTGTGATAGAGAAAAATCGTGAAGAAACAAAAAAACCAAAAGAAATGTAGCCTAGTTCCATCAAGAAACTCCCAAACCAAAAAAAGACATTCCTTTTCCATCTAGGATTTCGAGAAACCAATTATTATAGTTCCCGATAAATCGTAGTCGAATTAATACAAGTATTGAGGAAGTTATGTATTAGCATCCTCTTATTACAAGCTCTTAAGGAAATCCACTGAGTTAAACAAAATAATTAAAGAGATCTTTTTCAAGGCTCCGAGTATAAGAAATAATCAACCTAAAACCATCCATGTTGATGGAAAGATAACTAGTATTTTGGAAGGGAATATTCCCCCTCCTAAATACGGATATTCTAGAAGTCCTCTTGTATGTGATTGCATATGAGAGGTTCAAATTCCAAACATTCTAATTGATCTAGGAGTTGCCATTAATATTATGACAATAGATACTTTTTCCACTTTAGAACTTCCTAAACCACAGTCCACATCTATAATATTATAGATGACAGACCATTTATGAAGAAACCTAAGGGAATAGTAGAATATGTTACCATTACAATTGAATCTTGGGACTACATAGTAGAATTCATGATCATAAAAATAAAGAATAGGAAAATTAGATACCTTATCATCCTAGGATGCCCTTAGTTAGCTATAGCTTCCTCCCTTATTGACTATAGGACATGGAATATAGTGATCACTAATGGTCAAGATTAAAAAAATCCATTATTCATTGTTGCTAAACCATTTACCACAAAAAAAAGCAAAGGTCTAAAGATGATTCTAACGATTCGGATGATATCATCTCCTCTCTTTCCATGGTCATAATTCAAGAGCACTCAGATCAAATTCAATGAGATTACCATGAATGTGGTGCTGGACATAATTTGAGTCCTGTGCTAGATTTAATTCGAGCCTTGTCAGATCGAACTCCTATGCTAATTCTTCATCTATTCCTGCTCTAAAACTTACATAAATAAGAAATTCTTTCATGGATGGAGATAACAAGCCCATTATATGTCCTTTTGCAAAAATATAGATCTGATAGAATCTATTTTCCAAAACATAACTTCTATTCACAAGTTGTTACCACACAGTGTCCATTAAACACACTATTAAGAGAATACCCTGTTGTAGATTTGATTCACCCTGATACCAAACAATTACTTGTTCTTCCTGGAAAAACATTGACAATTAATAGTTGGTTGACTAATCAGGAAGAAAATACCTTGTTCAAACTCCTCTGCTCTCATCCCCAAGATTTTTCTTATGATTATAG
Source organism: Taxus wallichiana var. yunnanensis (assembly GCA_018340775.1). Classification (NCBI taxonomy): domain Eukaryota; kingdom Viridiplantae; phylum Streptophyta; class Pinopsida; order Cupressales; family Taxaceae; genus Taxus; species Taxus wallichiana. The sequence continues at coordinate 958,914,632 of CM031234.1, forward strand.
TGACATGAAGGGTATTCACCCTAGTATTTGTACACATCACATTTATACCATTTATTCTAGATCAGTCTAAGAAAACCTCAAAGAAGAATAAACCCTGTTCTAAGAGATATTATGAAAACTAATATTGAGAAGCTTTTAAATGTAGTATCCAATCTCATATAGTCAATGGGTTTCTCCTTTGGTTACGGTTCCTAAAAATAATGAGAAATAGAGATTTTTGTGGACTATAGGGAATTAAACAAATCCACTCATAGGGATTATTTTCCATTACCTTTTATCGACTAAGTTTTAGAAAATCTCTTTGGTAAGAGGTAATTTTCATTCCTTGATGGATTTAGTGGATACAACCAGATAACAGTGGCTCCTAAAGATCAAGATAAAACAAATTTCACCTGTCCTTAGGGGACATTTTCTTACAAAGTGCTACCTTTTGGGTTATGTAATGCCCATGCTACTTTTCAAAGAGCCATGTTGGCAATATTTTCTGATCTCACCCATGATTGTGTAGAAATTTACATGGATGATTTCACGGTTTATGGAGCAACATTCCAAGAGGCAGTCAATAATCTAGATAAATTCCTTTCTCAATGTGAAAAGCATTAGTTATATTTGAATCATGAGAAATGCTTATTCATGATGGAACAAGGTATAGTGTTGGGCCATCATGTCTCAATTGAGGGAATTAAGGTTGACCCAGAAAAAGTTAATATCATTGTAAAAATTCCATCACCCATAAACCAAACTAAAGTAAGAATATTTCTTGGTCATGTAGGTTACTATAGAAGGTTCATTTCAAATTTTAGTAAAATTGCTTCTCCATTATTTTCTCTTCTAATTAAGGATTCTGAATTTAAATGGACAAGAAGCATGTCAACAATATTTTTATGTAATCAAAGACAAGTTGATAAGCACACCAATGTTGAGAGGTCCTAATTGGAAGCTACCCTTCCATATTCAAATAAATTCCTCAAATGAAGTAGTAGGTGTTTTCTTGGGACAACAAGAGGAAGGATAACCTATGCACGCCATTTACTACATTAGCAAAAATCTTTCCCCTGTTGAAAGGAACTACACAATAACTGAGAAATAATTTATGGTAGTAGTTTATGCAATCAACAAGTTTAGACATTATATTACATGATATGAAGTGATTGTTCATATTGAACACTCTGCTATCAAATATCTAATGAATAAAACTTTAGTGCATGGCAGGATTGTAAGGTGGTTATTACTACTGTAGGATTTTAACATTAAAATCATTAACAAACTAAGGAAATAAAATGTGGTAGCTGATTTTCCTCCGAATTACCACTTCGAAGAAGAGGTTTAGGTCAATGATGAATTTCCAAATGAGTATTTGTTTGCAATTTCCACTACCTCTCCTTGGTATAAAAATATGCCTAATTAATTATCCAAGGGGAAGTTTCCAAAAAAATTCACACTAAAGAAAATAAAGTGACTAATTAAATAGTGTGTAATATATCCTTGGTTGAATGGTATTCTTTTCAAAATTGGGCTTGATCATATCTTACGCAGTGTGTAGCTGAAATGAAGTATTTGACATGCTTAAAGCATGCCATGATGAACCATCACAAGGGAATTATTCAATTCAAAGGACCATTCACAAAGTTCTTAGATATGGTTACTTTTTTCCTTCCTTATTTAAAGATGTCAAAAAGTATGTGTGGAGGTGTGATCAATATCGTAGAATGGGGAAACCATTGTTTACATCAGAAATTCCACTCCATCCATAGGTTATATTGGAACCATTTGAAAAATAGGGGTTGGATTTAATTGGACTCATAGACCCAACTTCCCTAGGAAAATAATACATCCTATTTTGTATCGATTATGTTGCTAAGTTGGCTCAAGTGCAAGCACCGCCACATGCAAGGGATGAGAAAGTTACAAATTTTCTTTATGAGTGTATCTTTAAAATTTTTGGAGCACCAATATCCATTATGCTAGATTAAGGACCAAATTTCATGTCAGAAGTAATCATTTCTTTCGTAGAAATATATCATCCGAAGCATAATAGGTCATCTCCCTATCATCCATAGTCTAATGGCCAACTAGAATGTACTAACAGGAGTGGGAGAACATACTAACTAAGACATTAGAAATATCAAGGAAGAATTGGGCTCAAAAACTACTAGAAGTTATATGGGCTTACAACACTACTTGGAAAACAACAATGGGATTTAATCCCTATGAATTATTCTATGGTAAGAAGCCAATTCTACCTATATAATTTGAGATTCAAACCTTAAGGAAAACAACTAAAGTGGGCATTGATTTGATAGAATCATAACAAGCCATAATTATTCAATTAAATGAACTAGATGAAATTAGAATTTAGGCATTACATCATATTAAGATCATCCAACAAAAGAGGAAACTTTGGCATGATAAGCGAGATAAATATAAGGAATTTTTGGTAGGGGATTAGGCTTTACTATTTGATTCAAAGTATAAATACTTTAAAGGGAAATTACATATGAGATGGATGGGCCCATATCAAATTATAGAAGTATTTGAAAATGGGACTATCTAATTGGTTCCAATAGATGGCGAAAGAAAGGTAATGCTAGTTATTGTGCACAACCTAGGTTTGTACCATAAACCAACATCTAAAAAAGAGTTTCAAAAGGAAATTCAAGAGTATTCAGATTTGAACTATGTGGGAGAAGTTTCTTTTCCCAACACAACTCATAACTAATCAACTAGCTGTTAAGAAATAAATAGTGGGTGATTAAAAACTAGATATGTCGGTCATCCTCCTTTGAAGTATTGGTTGAAAACTAGAAATGACATCCAATGCTTCCAAAAAAATAAAAAAATAAATGTAGAGGACCGAAAGATAGAAATGGAAGTAGTCTACTCCAAGTTTGATCATCAATAAAGGAAGTACCATATATGAAGAGAGCATTACACCAAAGCATAGGAATGGTGAAATATATTTGAAAAATTTTAATATCAAGGTATGCACAATAAATTCAATTCTTAAATGTAGGAAGGTTATAAATTATGAGTTATTAATCATTGAACATCATGCACCTTGATATACCACTTCATTTCCAATCACTTCACACGCTTCTCAAATCCAAACTAAATCCATAATTCATTTCCCCCATAATTTTCACATGCGTATAATAACCTCCATAACCACTTCGAATACTAGTATAACTTTCCACATTCAGCTATATTTCTTGCATGCTAAGTCCATCCCATTTCGCTTTCAATCGCACCATTCCATTCCTTCACTACCACTCTCTTGCACTATTACTCTATAAATTTTCCACTTCTAGTCCTGTGCCTTCATCTATATTTCCTATCTACTCAAGCTTAGACATGGGGCCTAGATTGCGACATGAATCAAAAATTTATACTTTGAGATTTAGTTAATACAATGGTCATCGAATTTTTGAAAGTATGGGATGGAAATATTTTTCAATTGGCATATGAAGAATTTAGTGTTTCAATGACTGAAGAATTTACAAGGAATATGGAAGAAGGGTACTCCACTATCCATGGTCAAAAAGTCCCTTTTCTCTAATTTAATCACTCATATTTGTGGTATACCTAATGAGGGGTTAATAGTAAGTGATAGGACCATGTATAATGAGGTAATTAAAATATTTGCAGTTGGGAAGAAAGAGAAAATACAACTAGTCATAGATAACAAGGGAAAAGAAAAATGGGTTAAAAGAATAACTATATTGTAAGCTTAGGTTAAAGTGGCCAAATGGTTGATTAAATATTTTACATGTGAGGGACAATATGAAATTGTACTGGGTCATGTCTTAAGAATGTTAATCCATATTTGACATGGTCAAAGCATGCCTTAGTATAAGATTAATTTTCCCTAATTTCTACATGATTCCATTTGTGTTTCTACAGAAAAATTTCATTAGGGGGATCTATATTTGAAATTATAGGGATTGATCAAATTAATATGCAAACATTGATTTTTCTTAAATAAGTATGGGGTGAAGAAATGGTTAAATTTTTAAATACAATGTTCCTTGAATCCTACGATGGTTGTAGAACAAACCCTATCCACCTATGTGAGACCTAAGAAACATCTCTAAACTTCCAAGCCTACACCTACCCTTCATGAGATACCAATTGATAATATCATGTCTAAAGAGGAAGAAGAAACAACTAAAATAATGCAAACCTTGGTCCAAACACCACATGATTCTCCTAGTAATCCATTTTCCCCACCTACTCCTAACATAGAATTGGAAATTGATAATTATTTACCTAAAACCAAAGGGTCACCTGATACAGATAAAGGGAAGGAACCTATGGAAGAGGGAGAACATAATTCTCCCTTGATTATGATATTATCATGCCCTAAGTCCTTTCCTTGTCCAAAGTTCAGTTTGAGCTACAGATAGCTCAAGAGAGAGTAAACCAACTGCAATCACTCTTAGAGGCCAAAGAAACTCATTTCTCCTAGCAAATAGATGCTAAGGATTAAGAGGTTCAATAACTACATGGAATGGTAGCACAATATGATGAACCCACCCTTCGCCCCAAAATAATTTAAAGGAATGAGAATAATAGGTAAACTCCCTTTAGGCTAAAACTAAGGAACTTGGCACATGTCTTGCTATGTTGCAAGAAAATAGAAGAGAGCAGGAGCCCATGGCCATGGAATATCATGCCATTCAAACTAATTTTTTTTTCCTCAGATTATTGTTTTGAGAGGTATGGATAAGTGGATGGAAGAGTGCTACAAGCTAAGAGTAGTGGCAGAGGAGAACAAAAGTTTGAAAGAAGAAAATAAATTGCTAAAAGAAAATGTGCTTACAGTAAGTCGAATCTATGACTAGGTTCTTTCTTTCTCGACCCCATTCAAAATTTAATACATTATTTTTAAAATAATAATTCTTCAAATGGAAAATATATAGGGCTCATGAAATCTTGGACATAGAGTTTGAGGATGATAGATAATTTTTATTTACATATATTGTAGAAAATGATGTTGAGAAAAAGTTGTTGTGTGAATTATATGTTCACAATTTTCTCCTCCCGTATAATTTTAGATTCAAATACATCTTTATGTGAGAGAAGTACATTTAAGGGATTTCATTTCCACACTCAAAAAATAGGGTGAATGGAGAGATCAATGAGCAGCCTTTGTGTAGTCGAGATCTAACATTGGCCTCTTGATGAGGCATGATTTACGATGAGCACCAATGTGGTTTTTCAACAAAGTTTCATTCATAGGTGTACTATCTACTTCTAGTAGATAGGTACACAAATATTCTTTGGAATTGTGTCAATAATTTTAGAGAGCAGGTGATCCCCACATTAAATGTTAATTTCCTTACTTCCCAGGTCTGATATCAGCTTACTTGCATAGCCATATAAAAGGAAGGAGGTCATTTCACCAACAAACCTTAGATGGTAATTAAAACAAGCAAAAGATCTCTGCAAGATAATTTTGGACCTCAAAAAATAATGGATTGGTATGATATATAGGTCCCCACTAGTCCTTGCACCTATGCCATGATGGAATTTAACAAATGACCAATAAGAAGGTAGTTAAAATACCTAGAGGGATAATTTTGTTGATGATTTTGGATTCTCTAACACATCTTTGGATGAAACTTGGCAAACGTTTTCCAATGAATATAACTATTCTATAATTGTAGAGAAATTAAATTATAGGTTGTAGGAGGAGCTGCTAAACCTTTAGTCCGGGGGAGTGATGAACCCCGTTTTGTGATGTTTAATCCATGTTTATCCTTATACCATTTTGATGTCATATTTCACGATGAACAATGTTAACCTATTATATTTAATACTTTACTATGATTGTGAAGGAATTATTGTGCATATGTTTGTAATTTTTACCTTGTTAATTCTTCTTCATAAATGTCTAAAATAGATCTATTTCTAAAACATTAACTACACTTTTGGAAGAGTATGTGTTGAGTTGTCATATGGAGTGAATGACTTAATTCATGCACTGATGTAGGAATCTACTTAACGTGTTGGCACAACACTCACCATGACACAACACTCACCTTGCACAGGACTCACCTCCATGTTAATAGGGAACTCGAAGTACCACATTAAGATCATCCAGGTCATTGACCTTATTCTCCAAAGTAGGAAATTCACACATACATGTAGATAGTTTAGATTATTGGAATCACAACTGGAAAAATCATATCTTCAACATAAATTGATGTCATTAATTCAAGTGAACATTCCACCCAAATTTGAGGATGAAGTACTCTGAACTAAAGATTTTTCATCACCAAAATTCTCTTCAATCAGTTAATGAGTTGAAGAATCTTCCAATAGTGATTGACTCCTTCAAAGGATCCAATCACGGATTTCTTCTTCAGTTATCAAGAATGATTCTAGTTTAAACACTTTAAGGAATTCCCCATTCATTAATGTATTTCTCAAAATAGATAACCATTGCTTGAGCTAGCATTTAGTTAAGTAGACTTATTCATGTGGAATAACTATTCTTCTTCTTGAAAAGAACTAGAAAATTTATTGTATAAAAGAGATCATGTACTCACATTTAGTGATTTTTTTAGTCTTTTGATTCATTGTAAAAGTTCAATTTCAATTCAATAAATATAACAGATTCAGGAAATTTCTATTGTTTAAATTCAAGTGTTGAACCTAATCAAAGGGAAAGAGCAAGGTCCACTCCTAACCAACGAAAAGGGAGTTTACATTTATTTCCTTTCTATCTTTTTATTGCATTTACTATTCCAACATTGATTTCATCACTTTAATGCGTTTATGTTTCCATGATCAATGAATTAATTAATTTTCCAATTATGCATTTTATTTTGTAATCATGATTAATTCATAAATTTCTTATTTTTTTACTAAACTACGTCTTGAGATATCGTTCCTATTGTTCCCTTTGTTTCAAATAGCCATGGACACCACCCTGGATTAACATAATAATATGATTAAATTATGAGCATCAATGAAACTCATCATAAATCTAGCGCAATACAAAGAATAAGTAAAGATAACATTTACTCTATTCCCTTTGCATGTTTCCTTCTCTCTCTCTCTCTCTCTCTCTCTCTCTCTCTCTCTCTCTCTCTCTCTCTCTCTTGCAACTTTGTAAACATGTCAAACTTGCATAACCAATAAGGGTGTAAGATATTTTTATGAATTAATGAATGAAATTTTATGTTCTTTGATTCATGTTGTCATGTCATAACTAGAAAAAAAATTCCTATAATTGTGTGTTGATAAAATATGGTTAATTCTTGTAATAATATGCATAAGCATACTTACATGATTAACCCCTCTTTCACATTTATCACTCCTAATATCTTACCTTCCTTACAAACTCTTCCTTGAATGAGGTGAAATCATTTACCATAGGTTCATTTGAGTGTTCTTGTATAATCCCCAACCAATTGGCCACCAACAGAGTTTGTTTCATTTACATATATTAAAGGGAGCCCCCCCTTTTCCAAGTAGGATGGTTATAGTCTTAGAGCATTGGTGAGAATAAGATAATTTGTCTTAGTGACACCTTATTTCAGAAACATTTTTTTCACCCACTATGGGGTGGATTTCATTGTCTCTACACAACATCAAAAACAAAAAATACATAAAAAAGTAAATATATAAAAATACAAAATAAGTCAGATATTAAAAGCTACAAGAGTCTCTATGTATTCTCAACATCCCCCAGTGGCTATTTTTGGAAACCCTCCCATGTTGCATCATAATCTCTTGTTATTTAAATATACCCAAAATACCTCTATGGTGATATGAGAAATTATATTTGGCATAAACAAGAAAAATCTAACCACTACCATGATGCTTCAAGAATATTGGAACTTGAAGAAGAACATTCTCAAGCCCTCGCAGCCTTGTGATACGACTCAAAATCAGAGAGAAAATATTAGAAGAAAATTTTCCATTCAAGGTGAGAGAAAAAATATATACAAGATCCTCAAGAGCTAGTGGTTTGACCAACCTGAGATTTGAAGAATAATTGCAATTTGGTTTTAGAATTTCCATCAATAAAATTACAAGAAGAACATGTCAATAGTACTTCACTAAATTTGATCCCACCCTGTATCTTGAACACTCCATTGACACATCGGTGGTTGAACCTTTGAACTATATCCCTTCGTAAGAAGAAGTTGTAGGATAATTTGTTGAAAGAGTTAAAGAATAATAAAAATCTGAAGATCAAGAACGAAGATGGCTTAACAACCACCTTTTCCTTGGGTGAAAAATGGGTCCTTTATCCCTCAATCCTAATTTGCATGAACTACATAAAAGATACAAGAATAAATTTATTAATTTCTACAAAGATGGGAAGTAGCATCCAGATGACCACATTGTATATTTTATAATTATTTGTGGAGTGTTAGGTGTTGGATATGAAGATGTGTCAATTCATCATTTTTTTGTCAAGTCCTTGCAAGAGGCTGCTATAGACTAGTTTTACCATCTACCAAGGAGACCTATCACTAGCTCAAATGATATTAAGGATAAATTTGAATCTAGGTTCAAACCTACCAAAGATGCACATGATCTTCTTCCACAATGGTATCAACTAAATAAATATCCATATGAGCCCATGAGGGAGATTTTTGCTAAATACAATTGAATTCTCTATAAGATACTTGAGGCTTCCCAACCTATAGAGAATAAAAAGTTAATATTATTTCCTAATTATCATCTTCTAGAGGTAAGTTTAATGATTAGAATAACTCGACCAAATGATTCGGAGGAAGAAAAAAACTTATTGTAAAAGTTAAAGATGACCTGATAATGTTAGGGAAAATGAATAAAGGCCCAAGGAGAATGTTCAAATCTCAAGTTTTGGATCAATGAATTATTAATACGAAGCTTGTTAATGACATTCTCTCCCTCAAGAAGCAGTTGGCCCAAGTATCTATGTACAAAGATGCTTTTTGTAATAACTTCTCAAATAAGAAGAGGCTTAGACCACCACCCCAAGACTTTATCTTTAATAACCACCAATAAATGTAGCCTATAATACTAAAGAGGAGGAAGAAGAAATTGAAAAACCAAAAGAAGAATATGAGGATTGTAACATTCTTGAAATTGAATAAGTAGAAGATAATGCACAAGTCAATTTCATTGAGTATTCTTCAAAATATTATGATGACGATGCACCCATATTCTCATGCACTATATTCACCCACTATCAATCCCAAAAAGAATATTCCTTTACTGTTACTCTAAATAAGAATAAGAAAAAATATCCTCAAGTGACATCTACAAAACAAGATAATAAACAGAGGATCTCCACTTTCACCTTCTATGGAGTTTGCAAAAGAGAATCTAAACCTCGTTTTGAGAAAGAGGTTATTTGTTATCTCAAGTAAGTCCCCTAATGATTCTCCTAGTTCCAATTTTGATTTTGCAAAATTTAGTCCTTCCAAATTTTCAAATATACCTATTAAATAAGCCATTATTTCCCAATCATCTACTCCCATTACTAAAATTTTCCAAACTTCTAGAGTTGTACCTCCTTTTCCTACCAAAGCATCTAATTCCCTAGGAGTACAAACCTCATCTCATTCTACTCCATTTTAAATAATAGAGCATGTGAATACTTCTAATGTTCATATTTATGAATCTGAATTCTTACCAACCCATCTGGAGAAATTTGAAAGGCTTATCCACTACGTCAAGGGTAGTACTTTAAAAATCAATGTTATGACCTCTAATTCCAAAGGACTACTACTAACACTACCTACCCATATGTCCCAAAACATGCTTTCCTTAAGCACATATAAGATAATTTTTTTAACCTTTCTACGTTTCTCTCCTTATCAAAGCCCATCGCTTGAATACTTGCATAATCTATTTGGGAGCTTCAGATAGTGTGATGCTAATAAAGGTTGATAATGCTCTTGGAATTACCTTAACACAAACCAATATCTCTTGCTATTCCATGGAGTCCAAAAAAACCCACTTTGGTAGGAAGAATCAAGGATGAACAGGTGGTATTCACCAATTTTATAGACAAGAAGGTTCTTCTAACCATCTTCGTAGATGACATCCCAACATCCTTTTGGCATGTTGTTGAGCGAAGTTTATGTAGAGACTTGGGAGGTGAGACCAAGATGGATTGGTATTCCATAACCATTCTAATAAAAGGATAAATAATGAGTTTGTTTCCCATGAGAAAAATGAAGTATAATTTTCAGAAGTTAGAGGACCTAAGAGCTAATTTGTTGTTTTAAGACAACGAAATTGGTAACTACTTATTGACTATAGAAAGATAAGAATTTATCATTCCTTATAGAGCATGATGAAAATTAATTGTGGACAATGGAGTTTGATGTAATCTATTCCAGTGTTGTCTCGGGAGTAGGTGTTGTTCTAATTTCTCCTTTGGGTGAGTATTTTCCTTTTGATTATAAATTCCAATTTGATAAAACTAATAATACCGTGGAATATGAATCCATTCTTCTCGGGATGGACATAGTTGAATCCATGGATATTAAGCGGTTGAAATGTATCGGTGATGCTTTGAAGTGATCGTTAAAAATTTAGAGATCAATATCAAATGAAGAACCCAATGCTTAAACATTACAAGAACAAAGTATGGGATTGCATCAAGTATTTTTATGCTTTCTCAATTCATACTATTCTCCATGAGAAAAAAGAGAAAAATAATTCTCTTACAGTATCATCTTCTCTAATGAACCCACACCCATCTTTCAACAAAGATGAAGTTTCTACCAAGATGATTTCCAAGCCAAGTGTGCCAGATAATGTCAATCATCGGAAGGTTTTCAATGATGAAAGTCATCTTATCTCTTTCCTAGAGAAAATAAATAATTTCAAAAATTGTTCTATAAAGGGATTAATGATCCTAATCACGATTCCTTGTAGATGAAGGTAAGGGAGAGATAGATGGAATTGATTTAGAAGGTTCATCAAACTAAAGGGAAATAAATTTTTAGAAGGCCTAGTGTCTCTTGAAGACTTGTTTGATAAGTATGAAAATTTAATCAAGGAAAAATAAAAAGAATATTCTTGGTGCATTGATGAGTTTGAGAAGGAGAACATTGGTACCCTAGAGCAACCAAGAATGGTCAATATTGGAAAGTGTTATTCACAAGAGGATAAAAGGAGTTTCTTCTTATTATTGAAAAGATACTACGATGTGCTAGAAAGAAATAAATTCATCACTCCATACTACTTAGGATCAAAGATAATCCATTAAGGAAAAAGAAAAGGTCATATAACCCTAAGATTACTAACACCATAGAATAAGAAGTGCGGAAAATTTTGAATGCAAGTATCATGTTTCTTATTCACCACTCCACTTGAGTAGTCAATATTGTCCCAATGCGAAAGAATAATGAGGAAATAAGGATTTTTGTCGACTTCTTAAACTTAAATCAAGCATCATTGAAAGAAAATTACCCTTTTCCTATCATGGACCATATCTTACAAGAAGTCATGGGATCTGATATGCTTTCATTACTCGATGGATTCTCTAAATATAATCAAGTTTAGGTAGATGAAGAAGATAAACACAAAATGGATTTCACCACTCCATTGGGAAATGTTACCTATAGTAGAATGTCATTTAGCCTCATTAACGTTGGAGTAAAGTTTCAAAGAGAAATGGATATTTCCTTTAAATATCTCAAGCACTGCATTTTCATTTATCTTGATGATCTCACGATCTTCTCAAAAATGTGGTGAGATCACTTTAAACATCTAGAACAAGTACTTATCAATTACCAATAACACATGATCACTATAAATCTTAAAAATTACATTTTTGGTGTTATGAAAGGGAAAATCCTTTGTCACATCGTGAACATGGAAGGATCCAATATTAATCGTGAGAGCATAAAGGAAATTCAGGAACTCCCATTTCCTACAAGTAAGTAGGGAGTTCATTCCTTCTTCAGAAAGGTAAAATTTATTCGTCACTTTATTCTAGACTTTGTTGAATTAACAAATAAGATTACTAAATTATGAAACCTCAAGCAAGTTTTAGGTGGAATAAGGAAGGCAAGGAGGCATTATATGTAATAAAGGAATAAATTATAAAATATCTTACTCTGGTATGCCCTAACTTTGAAAAATATTTTTTTTTTTTACTAATATGCTTCAGAACATACTCCTTTGGAAATATTAGTTTAGAAGAATGAATAAGGTATTGAAGCACCCATTTCCTTCATGAGCAATTTTTTGAAAGATCACAAGTTAAGGTATAATAAAATGGAGAAGCATTTATATTCTATGGTTAAAAAAATAATAATCTCATATTCTACATTCTCAACTCCCACACTATAATGATATTCCCAAGATCCATAAGAAAATAAATTATGACCCAAAAATATCTAGGAGCCAAGAGAGGAAATTGGGTGGCCAGAATTCAAGAATATGACTTAGATATCTAACTATCAAATATGGTATGGGAAATGGTTTTTTTAGTTAATGGTTGAAGATGAGTCTCTCATGACTCAAAATGAAGAAAATGAATGTCAATGCTACAGATGCATAAGCAAGGACTTCTCGAAAGTAAATTTTGTAAACACCACCAATGAGTTGTATTGTGATAGTACATAATTTCTCACCTATGGAGAGTTCATGACACATATTGATTATAAGAAAAGGTGGAATCTCAAGATGAAATCATCTAGGTATGTCATATGGAATCATGTGTTATATAAGAGAGGACTGGATGAATGTTTCCTAAGGTGTGTTGATAAAGAGAAACAAGAAAAGTTGTTAAAGGTTTACCATGATCAAGCTTGTGGTGGACATTTCTCCACCATGGAAACTTCTCAAAATATCCTCTAAGGTAGGTGTAGACACCAAATTTTTGTATAACGCCCCTCTGTCATCTCACATTCATTCAAATCTCACTCTCACTTTTTTTTCTTAAATTTAAATAAATATCATCCATTTATTCACCCAAATTTAATTAATTATTAAACGGGATCCATATAAATGCATTTAATAATTGAATTATGGCATTTCTCACAAATTATTCAATGCATAGGAAATAATACACCCATCCGACACTCCACTCTTAATTTCAAGAATGGAATATATTATTTCACCTAATGATGTCAATCATCTTACCCACTCCATATCACATCCTTATCTTTTTAACCATAAGTCAAATTGTGAGCCCAATGAATCACATTACCTCTTTTAATCAAGGTTTTTTTACCCAACCATGAGTATCTTGTAGCTTGTAGTCTAACCTCACCATTAGGATATAAATATGGGCTTTCCCCCTCAGAAATTTAAGTTATAAAATCTAGGAAAATGTTGTTTTGAATCCTAAACTTCTTGTTTATCATTATATCCTCATGATGTCCTTGTGACGAAACTCTAATCCCCACAATACTCTTCTCATGATTTATTAGTTCACATAGCGTGGTTCTCATTGCATGTTGTGTTTGGATTAGATCGATAGCACCATCTATATGCCAACAAAGTCGGGTTTATTTTTTCATCGATTGTATGTTATTTATTTATCTTGTATTTTATCATTATTATTTATCACATAGGGGTTGATGACCACCACGGAAGTTAACACTTCTCGGATATGATTTGTCAAGAAGCCCCCACATAAAAATTTCTAAACAATATTTATCTAGTGTCTCTCGAGCTACAGTGTCTTGAGATAACAACGAGGAGCTCAACATTGACTTTGCACCCATATCATCCATCACCATCTCCAAGGTACTAAGCTCTTGCATATTCGACATTGTTATGTTTTTAGTGATTTATCTTACACTAATCTGATAGGAAACAATAAACTCTTATAAAAATTTGGCATGCCAGTGGGACGAGACCCACGTTTTGGTCATGTTTCTATTTTCTCACCTTGTATAAGTGTTGTCCGTAATATAGTTATTGTGTTTCATAGTTTTTGTCACTATATATATATATATATATATATATATATATATATATATTGCGAATATTTCTTTTGTAGACACATTCACTTACGGGATATTTGGTATTGCCTCCATCCATGTGGAATGGTCCATCTGTTTAGTTATTTTTTTGTCATTGAGGTGACCACTCTATGGTTGCGCTACTTCATTTTGTTTTCAAAGAAATAAGTATTATAACATTTACACAGCCCAACTACATGTCGTCAAGATCGTTAGTAATAATGCTTCTTTAGTATCTATTGGCATTTGACGATATCACATATTACTTTACAACACATCAATTTGTAACTTGTTTCTGATTGTTTGAAGTACACTTCTTATTTGCCTCAACTTACTGTCAGATAAAATGGAAAAGTGATATACAAGTATTCTTAAATTTTCCCTATTTTATATTTTATGCATGATAATTTCATTATTTGGGTAATTTTTTGCATCAAATTTCATGTTTCAAATTGGGTCTAAAACGAACCCCACGCATCTTGCCTACTCATATAGCTTAAATAGGGGTTTAACTCTCTGCATCACATATTTTACCACACACTTCCTGAAACCTCACAAATTAATCAACACACCAAGACATTCCTTTCACTTGGTTCACTGATTGGGATTTGATCACCCTACAAGAAACCATTTTAGACATTTCCTAGCCACAACTTACCTCAAAACCAAACCTAGTTTACCTTCTTCTAGGTCCTCTTACAACCATTTTATTTTTCCTTTCACACGTGTTCTTCATCAAAACAAAAAAACACATAAAAATAATTGTTTTCTTAAATTGTCTATTTCAAATGGCACAAAACTTCATCCTAAATAGTTCTTTTATGTATCAATCACCACAATTTACCAACATTCACACTTCTTGTATGTACCCACAATCATATATGTTAATCCAACCTCAAGAATCCTATCAAAATCTCCTCTCGCTTTAACCTACCAAGATTCTTTATATCCTTATTTATCCACTCCTTGTGTTGTACAACCAATACCATCTTATACTTATCCTACACACACACCAACCATAACTACAACCTTCATGCCTACCACATCAATTACAAGCTTACTCCTCGTATAGATAGCTACAATCTATACCTTGTGTTTTTCTTCGTCTATCCACCTTTATAAATACTTTCACCATAAATCTAGTTCTCCACCACAGAGTTCTCCTTTATCCCCTGTCACCTTATGCCAATACTACATTATCTTCCCCTCTTACATCATTTACCACACTTCCTCGTATCTCAATAATCTCATCCATCGACTATGTCCCTACTTCCAAACATTACACAACATCCCAACAAATTCAATCTCAACTCCTGTATATCTTCTAGCAAACCTACCCAAATCCACCATCTTCAAATCCATTTTACCCTTCCATACTACACAAGTTTGATTCTTATTCAATTAATATTGTACATATAACACCTCTTTCATTACCCATACCCACATACACCGCTAATTACACACTTGAATATACCTCATACACTCCATCATCCACATCTATTCCATCTTTACCCATAATTCCATTCATAGATCCAATCCCAGTTCCTACACCTACCACATCAGTCAGTAAGATCACACCCACATCATCTTCCCCTCCTACATCATTTACTACACTTCATGTTCCTCAACAATCTCCTCCATCCCATTATGTCCCTACTTCCCAACATTACCCAACCTCCAAACCATTTCGATCTCAAATTTCAATACCCATACCCACATCCACCATTGATTCCATACCTTAATATACCCCATCCACTCCATCTTCCACATTTATTTTATCTTTACCCATAATACCAACCATAGACCCAATCCCAAAGTGCTTACACTTACTACATTAGTCATTAAGACCACATCTGAATTTTCCTCCTCCTACATCATTTGAAGAACCTTTGAAATAACTTCAAATGAATTAAAATTCAATTAATATTTCTACCTCATCAATGCAACCAAATCAATTTCCACCTTCCTTAGATTCCAACAAACAAATATTCCTTCCTATGCATTTATCAAGGTACCACCTCTAGATTCTCTCGGTAGAAAGTATTGTTGTTCATCCCAAGGATGGAACCTCTCAAATATTTCCTCAAAATTCCCTTATACAAGAAAATAATATTCCTTCTTCTAAACAATCCAACCCCAAACCCCTTTAACTAAAATCATCCAACACTATGAAAATCACAACTGGTTTCCAGCCATCAAGACATAAACATGTTTGAACTTTGTCCTCAACATTTGAATTATCTCAAACATCCACTCCTTCTCCAAAGACCAAGAGATTTTGCACATCCAAAGCACCTCCTAACACTTGAGTCGAATCAGTATAGAGGTCTTTCGACACTTGTTACAAATTTCTGCAATCACACTTCCGCCTATTCGGCCTTTGATCCCAATAGCAAGAATCCCTTTTGGTTTGATTCCAGCCTTATCTACACATATCATCGTACCCTGGACATGATATCAGACATTACAGAGCATTTCAAGCCATTGTTCATGATTTCATTAAGGAAGGATGCATCCTCCCCAAACCAAACCATTCTATTCCTTCAACTTCAACATATGCACTATTGACCTCATCTATCCAAATGAAAATTTCCCCTCATTATTCACACACTTCCACAACCATGTCACCTCCAAGTGAAGAATATTTTAAAGAGGATCCTTCATTCTCCATAAAATTTATTCAAATACCTCCTCAGTCCAGTTCACGTGACCCTGAATCATCAACTAACATTAAAACTGAAACCAAAACACTAAAACCACAATGCAATCCATCCCCATCCTCAACATCTATACCAATTTATACATTGACATCCCAGATTTCCATGTCTAAATCCAAGCCAAAACATCATCTTAAAACCCATAAGAGTTATCTTCTTTTTGACACTTTGATTGGGTCCTATGCAAACATCCTTTGACATCTAATTCAAACTTCTGTGATCATGCTTCCTCCCATTATACATTGGGATCCTTATAGCAGAAAACCTCCATGGTTCAATCCCAGTTTCATTTGCACCTATCATCATGTTTTGGGCTATGAAATTGAATAGTGTAGGGCCTTTCATACCATTGTCCATGACCTTATTTAGGAAGATGGATTCCTCATTCAGGGGGAACACCCTTCCCCACCCACAACAAATACAACTCATCTTTTCACATCCTCATCCATCGGGTTTCCTAACACTCCCCCATCCACATCTATTAAGTATTTACCTATCATACCATCTATTTATTCTCTCTTAGTTCCTCTTTCAACCCTTCTAATCATGTCAAACACACCATCCTCTTCTTCCACACCATTTGAAGAATCTTGGATAGAACCTCAACTTACAACAACTTCAAATAACCGTATAATCTCATATACAAATGCTTCCACAAAGAATGAACCTTCTTCGAAATCACCATGAAAACACTAATATTTCCACCTATATCAACTACGACACAACCTTTAGACCCTTCGAATGAAATCAGTATCATCCATTCCAAGAATGTTCCTTCGCCATCCAAATATAAGATTCTTAGTACACTTCCACAATGATCTCCTGTGTGTCCCCAAAAGAAGATAGAAATTTCACCAATGAATACCAAATATGCATCATATATCTTGGGAAACATCAATCTCCATCTAAGGCATCACAATCACTCCACCAACCAAAATCAAAACATCTAGTATTCCTTCAAGATTTGAATCTCCCTCTCTTCAAGTGTCACTAAAGAATAATCAAAATTGTGAAATGACATGATGCAATCCTCCAAGACAGCTCATACAACCACATCCCAAGAAATTTCATCAAGATTTAAGTCAAAGGATTCCTAAGAAAATACATATACTCATGTATCAATTGAATCGTATGCTTAAACCCTTCAACACTTATTACAAATTTCTGCCATTACACTTCCACCTATCAATGCATTTAACCCAAATAGTAAGAAGTCATCATGGTTTGATCCCTAGCTCGGGGTTGTGCCTACCATCGTACCCCGGTCATAGCACCGAGTGTTGTAAGGCCCTTCGAATTTAATCCATGATCTCATTGAAAGAGATGAGTTTGAGGATTTTCTGCCTACCATTTTATCCACAAGTAGTTCCATGTCTTTTGAAGTCTTTAAGTCTTCTCCTCCATCCTTTATTAACATCTATCCTTCACATGTTATTACTCTTACAATAGGTCCTCCCTTATCAAAATTGTTTTCCTATGATCCCCAACACATCTACAAAATCTAAATCTAAGGTTATCATCACCCAATCTCTTTCACCTATCCACATCTAATTTTCCTATAGTGATATAATATTTTTGTTGGGGAGTAGCCTCCCCTCTTCCTTGAGCATATCATCTCACGTATCAACACATTTCCTATCTAAACAACTCTCCTTTCACTCGATAGGATTTAATCCTTGACATTTTTTTATTTACCTCATTCAAATCCATCCAATCTAAACTAACCCCATCCAAATCTTCATCTCATTTGAATCCCACATTTGTGGCCATACGTGTATATCCATTAGGGGACCATTTATTTTCATCTTAATCCCATTTTGGTGGTCATGTTTTTATCTCCATTAAGAGACCATATTTCTATATTTTTCATTGAAGGCCACCTTTGTGGCCATGATTGTGTCATTAAAGTCCTCCTTTGAGGACATGTTTGTCCTTCTAATAAAGGACCATTTTTTTTTACCAAAGTCCGCCTTTATGGCCATGATTGTGTGCCTCTTAAGCCTGCCCTTTTTATCATCTATTCATCTTGTTAGGGATGCATATTTTCACTTCTTGACAAGATAAACATAGTTTTACCTTCAATCATCCTCCCAAAGTTCTTATCTTATCTTGGACACAATGTTTATCAAGGATTCGGGAGGAAAATTTTCCCCAATTACATTGCACCATATATTATCACGCATAAGTATAGGTCTGGGGCTTATCCTTTGGTTTCCCTTGATGGTAAACCAGAGATAAAACCCCTTAATGCATTGCACTTATGGCCATTCTATTTTTAGAACATGTACTTATGAGCGTATCCCTATCATCAAACCATGTCTCCAACATTACCTTATTCCATCTATCATTGTAATAATATGAAGTATGTGGTCTACCATCACTTCTTTGATATGACCTTGAATATGAGTACCACAGCTCTACTAATCACATATTTATCATGGATAAGTTCTCCCATTTCATAAGAACCCCATAATCATTACATCCATCACCCTCTCATTTTCCTATGAAAGTCATGTAAAGGGTGCAAGGTGTCTCTTGTACATTCATCATCCTCTCCTAAGTTGTATACCTAGTTATTCCTATCTCTCCCCATATAAAGCTAAAATTCAAGAATATAAATAGAAATCAAAGTTATCCAAAAATAGACTGATCCCTAAAAGGACAATTGTGTATACAAAATGTAAAAGAAGAGTAAAAAGAAAATCATGCAAATTAAAAATAAAAATAAAAGCAAAATCAAAATAAATAGACCGATCCTCAAAAGACGGATATCATGTATTTTATTCTCACCATCCATGATATATATACAATAGACCATACCCTCGAAGGATGGCTACTCTTTGTTATTATGGAATTCAGAAAGATTCCCTCTTTGATCAACTTTCTTCTATTATTGTTATTTCCCTTTCCCATAGTTGGGATATAGACTTAAGGAACACCACATTTAGAGAACCTTCTTCCCACATACAAGTTACAACACAAATCCCTCGTCATGTCAATATTAGGATTATGAGAATCTTTCATCCATATATCCCTCTTGGTCTTTTGGTATAATCACATGTCATTGGTTATGTACTAAAACATGCTATCGGTTCATAAGTGTAATGCTTTGAGTAGTGTCTTTTCTTGTTTACTTCCTATCCGGTTAAAAACATAACTTTATTACAACACCCTTGCTATGGTTATGTGATACTCATCTCATCAAAATCATCTTTTATCATGATTATATTTTTAGAAATAAAATTTCATATCATAAAATCTGCATCTATATTTTTACTCTTAAGGATGTCCCTATTAACATCATCCATAAATCCATGAAATCATTACTATTTCTACACACTCTCTTTGATATGTATTCAATTTGGGAATTCTACTTGATCTCTATTGTAGTTTTTGAATTATACTTGAGAATATCTCTCAAGTGGCATTCATTATCTAGTAGCTTCTCATCCCCCACCATGACCAATGTGACCTTTCTCCATCCATTCTCTTCTCTCCAATCATCCACCCATTACCCTTCTCATCGATCTTATTCTTGTCTATCATCTAGCGTAGAAATCATCTTATTCACCATCATAGGCCTTTCATCCCCAGCTTGGCACATCTATGTAACTCCCCATGTAGCATGGAAATCATACTCGAAGTAGACCCATCATTCGGACAAGGTCTCATTCGTAATTGCGTCTGTGATCATTCATTCCTCCTAGTCTCCTTTTTCAACCCAAAATTTTCCTAAACTTCACCCCATCTCATTATTCACTGCTCTTCTCACCCACTTCATCCTTCTTTTTTGTTTCTTCAATACTTCACCCATCTTCCACCCGGGAAATTATTTTTGTGTTTTTCTCTTAATATCCTTTTACTAGAATCTATTTTATCATTCTATTTCCTGTCATTCTTATTTCGGCTTGAAAATATTACTGAACCACCAATTTTTCATAGATTTTTAATCACAATGCATCTATTTCCTAAGATCTTTCCGCTATAGAAAATCCTCCACTATTTTCTATTCCATTGAACACTAGAAACGTCTTCCCACTCCATAAATTTTACTTAACGCCTGACATCATCACTTGCACATAGGTATCCTAATTAATAATTCCCCTCACACTCTCCTTCCTACACATACATTCCTCCATCAAATCATATCACACTCCTTTGTTTCCTTGTTATCACCTCCTTTCAACTCTTGTTCGATTTTGGTATACACCGCTCAATCTTTTCATCATTCTTCTTCTTCTTGGGCTTGGTGATCCTACTTAACTATTCTTACGACATTACGATCTTACTTAAAAGTATCTCTTAATAATGATTTGTCTCCTTACCTTTCCCCTTCACTCCACCTTCCCATTGTCCATATTTTCTCTTCATTCCCTATAAAACATCCTCTTCCCTCCTCTTTCTTCCTCACACAAAATATCTCAAACTTCATCAAATATCTTCCCCATCATCCCTTGTTTGGAAATATAACTTAACCACTTCCTACCATTTCTTCTTATGTCTCGTTCCTTTATCTTTACTTTCTTCATATTCATCCACATCCTCATCCATTACATCCTCTCCTCATCATCATTTCCACACCAATCATTATCCCTCCTTTCTTTACTCTTTCCAGTACTCCCACATATCTACCACCATACTTACTCATCATTATTGTTGTTCATCTCCTAACATTATGTTATCTTCATATTCCATTTTCATGCTAATAATTATCGGTGGACTTCTCCTAAATTTCATTTATCTCCATTCTACACGTCCTTGTTCAATCCTTTTTACCTCCTCCATTTTCTCTTCCTTTTTTTTCTTTTGTTCCCTCTAATAATTATTGAAGGATTTATCCTAACATCCCTCCGCTGGCATTTTCTTTCCATCTCCCATTCACATTCTTCAATATCTCTACTATCTTCATCATATACTACCTTTGCATCATTTTCTCTATTGTCCTCTCCTCCTTTCTACCCCTTATTTTCTTTCACTCCATCTCAGTATCATCTTCATCCCCTCTTCTCCTTGCACTTCCATCTTACTTATCCATTGATAACCCAACTTTCCAATGTTGTCTCATATTTTTAATCATCTCAAAATCCACATGCATTTCCATGCGTTCTATTTCATATTCTTTACCTAGGTCTTACCTCTAACACTTGGATTCAATTCCTTCCTGTTTTGGATCTATCATCTCTTCTTTCCATCTTATTTCCACTTTCCCATTACTAAAATTATTTCTCTACCACCCCTATCTTATTTCATCTCTATACATTAGTTTATTTTCCATTC
The DNA here is from genome assembly GCA_018340775.1 of Taxus wallichiana var. yunnanensis. Classification (NCBI taxonomy): domain Eukaryota; kingdom Viridiplantae; phylum Streptophyta; class Pinopsida; order Cupressales; family Taxaceae; genus Taxus; species Taxus wallichiana. Next base: position 958,936,563 of record CM031234.1, read on the forward strand.
TTTCATCTCCTCTACAGTCTCCTAGCTCCTCATTATTCCTTTCTTTCTCTTTTCTATTCTACTTCCTCTCCCATCTTCTTTAAATTCTTCATCTTCTTCATCTCCTTCATCTTTCCATCCTTCTATTCCTATTCATCTCTCCTATCATCATTCTCTAATATTCTTCACCCCTTCTCCTTCTCATCTTTGTCATCTCTTTTGTGATTCATTATTTCTCCCCCTTTTTTTATCTCCATCTCCCTTTCACCCTCTTTTCTATCATTTTCTTCTTTGTTTGTCATCATTTATTTCCTCCACCATATTATATATGTTGATTATTTACTATGGTACATATCTATACATTCACCATATCCTCTAATATCCTTTCCCTTATTATCTCATCTTCTTCTTGTTTGATCTTCCTCCTTTCCTTCTTCTTCTGTTCTCTTTCTCTATTTTTTTCTCCAGGACCATCACGCCTTCCCTATTTATTTCCCCCTTATCTTTTCCCACTACCTTCTTATTAACTATCATTATCTCTCTTTTGTGATTTCATCTATCTTCTCACCTCTCTTATCGTCCTTCTATACTATTTGTTTCCTCTTCTCCACCACATTCTCTCTACTCCAACCATGTTTGATTTCTCTTATCTCTATCATCTATCATTTACATCCTTCATCCCATCTTCCCGGACATTTTTGACTTAGAATATACCGTAACAACCATCACCTATCTGATCTTGTTCTCTTCCATGAATGTTTGTTCCGCTTTTTCACAAAAAGTAGTTTAACTCCTTTTCCTACTTGTCAAAGAAGCTGAACTAATTTCTTGCATCTTCACCCCATTATTAATCTTCCTTCAACTACAAAACCTTTTTAAGAAACATCTATTCAACATCCTATTTAACACCCTCTTGGGGCATTTTATCCAATCTGTTCTTCATATCCACATTCATGGCCATAATCATTCCCCCTAGGATATTTTATTTCAACACCCATCTCCCATTATGTCATCTTCATGCCCTATGATGGGGCACCTTTTCATCCTTGTACTTGTCGATGCATATAACTCACTTTTTTCCTTCTCGTTCCCTATGTTGGGGCATCATTATTTTCATCCTCATCCCTTTTGCGGACACATGATTTTTTTCTCGATTCCTTGCGAAAATAGATTTCACATACCTTTCGCATTCAGTTGCACATATTTTGATGTTTTCCTATGACCCATTGGTCATCATGGTTTACATCCATACTGTAATGGTCTTCACCCACTCACCTGGCCTCAGTAGAATTTTTCGCCCTGTCTCCGCTTGAGACCACAATTGTCCTCTACCGATGTGATATTAGAGTCATCGAAATATTTTTCATATATATTGCAATCCTTTTTCACCTTGGGCATATTTGGTCATGTTTTTATTCATCCCCATCCCTTTTACATCTAACCCTTTTTTGTTTTTTTCTCGTTGCTTGCTATCGTAAATCACTCAATAAAAAGGGGAAAATGTAGACACCAATTTTTGGTATAGCGCCCCTTTGTCATCTCACATTCATTCAACTCTCACTCTCGCTTTTATTTTTCTTAAATTTAAATAAATCTCATCCATTTATTCACTAAAATTTAATTAATTATTAAATGGGATCCATATAAACCCATTTAATAATTGAATTATGAAATCTCTCACAAATTATTCAATTCATGGGAAATAATACACCCATCTGACACTCCACTCTTAATTTCAAGAATGAAATTTATTATTTAACCTAACCATGTCAATCATCTTCCCCACTCCATATCACATCCTTATCTTTTTAACCATAAGTCAAATTGTGAGCCTATTTGAATCACATCACCTCTTTTAATTAGGGTTAATTTACCCAACCGTGAGTATCTTTTAACCTATAGTCTAACCTTACCATTAGGCTATAAATATGGGCTTCCTCCTCAAAAATTTAAGTTAGAAAATATGGGAAAATGCTGTTTTGAATCCTAAGCTTATTTTTTATCATTATACCCTCATGATGTCCTTGTGACGACATGATAATCCCCACAATAATCTGCTCATGATTTGTTAGTTAACGTAGTGTGGTGTTGCACATTTTGTTTGGATCATATCAATAGCACCATCTACATACCATTAGTGTCAGTTTATTTTGTTCATTAGATTGCATGTTATCTATTTATCTTGTATTTTATCATTATTATTTATCACATGGGGCCGACAACCACCAATGAAGTTAACGCTTCTCATATATTTTTTTTCAGTGCAGCCCCCACATAAAAATGTCTAAACAATCTTTATCTAGTGTTTGTGAGCTATAGGTCTACTGAGATCACAATGAGGACTTCAACATAGACTTTGTTCCCGTATCGTACATCACCATATCCAAGTACTAAGCCCTTGCATATTTGACATTGCTTTTGTTTACTTATTTCTCATACACTAATCTAGACATGAAACAAGAAACTCCAATCAACAGTAGGTACTATTGTCCTACATTGTTTGCATATGCTCAATAATGGGTTTCCAAGTGTGAAACATGTAAAAAAATTGTGGGAATACTACAAATTTATGTACTTCCTCTTCGATTGGTGGTCATTGAGGAGGATTTCCAGCAATGGGGCTTTGATTTTACTAGTTTGATTAATCCTCACTTAATTTTCAACCATGCCTAGGTACTAAAATATATAGAATAATTCACCAAATTGGTGGAGGCCATCACCTTTAAATAAAATAATTTTGAAATAGTATGCAACTTCATCAAATAAAACATCATTGTTCATTTCAAGATCCTTCAAAAGGTGGTGGTTGATAATGAAACATATTTTTCATCTATGGAATTGACCAAATTATGTTATAGCTATGGAATATCACTCTCACATGCATCATACTATTACCCACAAGGGAATGAGAATGACGAGTCTAACAATAAGAATATCATGACAATTGTTTGTAAGTTTGTTGATCAAAATCATAGAAATTGGCATAAGAATATTTATGATGCATTATGGGTGTTGGAAGAAAAATGTCCTGAGAGGGGTTGTGAATCAATCCTTCAAAACTTTAACTTCAATTACCATGTATTATCATTCATCATTCATTTATCCATTCATCATACATAACCATACATGAGCATATTAGATGTGTGTTAACCATTCACAAGATAATAAAACAAGAGAGAGTAAAAATACGCAAAATATAAGTGGGAAACCCTCATGGGGAAAAAACCCCACTAAAAACCATTTCTTATATTACTCAAAGAAAGGACTTGTAAGAATATTACACATCCTACAAGATTTGTTTAGTGAGGCACCAACCCCACAAGGAGCACCAACCCTTAAAACCTTGTTGATATGACTCACAAAAAATGACTCCTATGAATATGACTCATCATAAGAGATTTTTAAAAACAATTACCATTGAAAATATGTTTATTCCACAACTGATTGTGATAAAATTTTGGGCTCATTACACCTTCAAACCCTCTTCAAATGTGCCTCCTCATAACTCGCTCAAAATTAGACTTATTTGGATAAAAACACTTGCACACTATCTCCTTATCAATCTTCATATTTTCAAGCACATCCTTAGATATATATTGATTCCCTTAATCCACATTCACTTCCTAACCTAGGTTGCATTTCCCCCTCTAGATTAACTAGTTCGAAAATGAACCAAACATGCACTTTTATATGCTTCTCAACTCAAAAACATAACATAGGTCTGTAAATACCAAAGAGCTAGAATGATACAACATAAAAACATAACACCACACTCATAAAAATCACAATTTGGAAACATGTTGGTTTTCCATGCACCAAAACAACCAAACAAACCCAAAAGTCTTAAAACCCCATGACCAATCTCATCACGGACATCCAAACACATCACCATGATTTTTTAATCCTCCAAAGGATTCAAACATGTCAAATAAATCATAATAACATCATACATGCTCACATAATACTTTACACCAATAATTTTGTTCATAAAATGTAACACCCTTAACTGTTGTTATTTTCCTCCTTTACATTCAAGTGCTGATATGTGATTTTCCTTATATGGATATGTTCTTTTGATTATGGGAAATCATGCTTGATATGGTTAAAGTCTTTTCTACTCTTAAATAACTTAGATAAATGGAATGTTTCCTGGATTCATTTTTTTATCTCTTATAGATGAGTGCAATCTGATTTCCAAATTTTTTTTGTAACTTATCTATCTTTATGACTCATCCTTGGATCAATTACAGTGATCCAAGGAATGTTTTAAATCTATTCAAGATGAACAACTGATAAAATTGGCATTCCATGAATTATTAAGTTTTGGACTGAACTTAGAAGATATAAGTTCTTTAATTCTCCTCAATGAAAATATTTCCATTATGTGGGAAGTTTTGTTGGATTTCTGGAAATCAACCCCGGCAGGTCATTACAGTCATAATTGGGTTTTCAACCATTTATGGCATTGGAGAGAATCGACCCTAAGCCGTAAGATATATAGGTATTCCTATCTAAGCTATGGTACTTGATACAATTTCTAAACCTAACCTAGCTCAGTGCAAACAAAATCTAGAAAGGTTGCTAGATAATAATCTAACCTAGAACCTAATACTACAAGGTTATGGGTGATCTAACCTAGTTCCTAAACTATGTATTTTTGATATACACCTAAGGGTTTATCTAACCTAATTGCTAAGGACATATACTAAGGTTAGTGGTTAGTGTTATATCCTAAGGTATAAATTTTAAATTACCTAAGATCTAACCTAAGCCATTAATCTACCCTAAGTTAGTGGTTATGAATTGGAACCTAAAGGGGGTCACATACATATTGGTGATGGTTTCTATGGCATTAATGTTAAGTGATAAGGTTGTAAGGCATATGGACTGCCAACTTTGGCAGGGGTTAGTTGGTTGGCGGAGGCCTAGGTGGCAGTATCACTAAAGTTTGAAATGTTTGTTAAATTTGATTTGGCACTCACCAAATTTGGTGGTCGGTGGCAAGGAAGACTGAGCGGGAAACTTGGAGTTAATAAAATTAAATGCATTTGGGTTTCGAGCCCAACCCACTTGGTAGGCATGCCAATGGATTTTGGATGAGTTGTTTCATTTTTCATGTGCTCCATTTTTCTCTCTTCATGCAATCTGGTTTTTCAAACCAGCAGTTTAAGCTTCATTGCATGGCTATTTTTGATGTTTTAGATCTATTTTCATTTTTTGGAATGTATATAAAACACTGTGGAAGAAGTTTTTGGTTGTTTGACCTATCGTGGAGAAGAGGAGAAGAAAGGAGCTCGATCAGAGGTCTTCTTCGATTTCACAACGGCACTATCAGGCATGATAGGCTCTAACTGTTAAAACCTCTTGCTTCCTCTAAATGTTTTTATGAAAACAACTTTTTTCTATGAAGTGTTTGTGCATTTCATGCTTATCTGGTTAATTAATTTGTTGGGTTTTGTAAAATCTTGTATTCTAGGTTCGAAACCGTGAAGTAAGTAATTTTGTTGGAAGCTTTTGTGTATTGTATTTTGTTAAAAATAACTTGGCAAACTCGAGAAAGCTGGTAACTATCTATTTTTTTTGGTTGATGGAATCTATAGTTGGTTTTGACCACTCTAGTTGGCCATGATTTATTAGTTGAGTTTTAAGAATAACTTGAGTTCTATCTGTATGGTTGAGATTATTGTTTGAAAACACACTGTTGGTAATCTCGAACTAGTAAGGAACTTAGTCATATAATCCTTATATGCAAATCGAGGTTTTGTTGGAAATTTGCTTTGGTGAATAAATAGAGAGGTTCTCGGTACTTTGGTGACATTGTTTTATTTAATGAATAATGGGTTGTGAATAAAACCCATATAGGGCTAGATCTTTGTATTCTCCATGCAAAAATGTGATCTGTTTTCTTGGAACCCGCATGCATTTGGAACCTGTGTTTTATATGTTAGATAAACAGGACTGTTGTTTTATGTCCGCTTAAGGCATGATGTTCATGAACTATTGTCTTTTTGAATATTTAATTGTTATATTAGATTGATATGAACTCGGCCTTCATGCTTGTTGCGACGGGTTTTAGTTTTATTGAGAATCTTCAATAAGTATGAAATGAAGGTGTTCACTGAAAATGGAAAAGAAAGTCATTTCTTATTTTGAACCATTTGCAAGTATTTCCTTTTGTTCTGTCTATTATCATTACGATGCTTGAGTATTTGTGCATTCGTGGTTTGAATTTGAGATGCAACACTGAGCAAACAAGTTTGTTACTTGGTGTTCAATTACAATGGTAACTAGAACATTGTGTTGGTTTAGATATTATCTTATATTGATTATTTTATAACTACGAAGGGATAAGTTGTTACCCTAACTTGGTTTTAAACTATGAATAATTCGATCTTTTGAGGAAGTTATGTTTATTTCATTGTGCTCGGGATTGGAATCTGAGTCTTGCACAAAATGAAATTATATAATATATTATTGTTGATCTTGTCGTTTATTGGGAACCCAATTTATAGTTCTTGAAGTAATGTATTGATATAGGGTTGAGATAGATCTGTCTTGCCTGGACTATCGGGAAGTCTTGAGGGTTAATATCCACTTAGATTTCTTATCTCTTGTTGGGTTCAATAAATGAATGTTAGGTCTTGAAAAGTAAATTGTGATTATAAAGTTGAATGCGGACTGTGTTTGAACTTTACTATTTTATTAAGACTTTATTTGGAAAAGGGAAATGTATGTAGGATAGATGGAACTTTAATGTAGATTGTACATTAGTTCCAAGAAAAGAAAAATGTTGCATGTTCTCTTATTGGTTTTAGGTTGTTTCTAGTTCTAATGAAAGAATGATAGATCTTGAAAGTTACACTGTAAATTTTGATTGTCGGTGAGTTGTGTATGAGTTTCATTTATATAATGTTTCAATGGAAAGTAGAAATCATACATTATATTGGGAAAGTTGAGAAAGATGTATCAGTTGTTATCTCTTTTCTGATGTTGTTCTTGTTCTCTTTTCTTGGAACTCCTGCTTAAACATGAACTGTATGTTTAAAAGGAAGTAAAAACTATTTAATTAAGTTGTAAGATTTGATTATAGATTGGGATCATATTATGATAGGTATCCTTTTCTAATGCAGATTGGGTAAGTTCAATGGTTGGAACTTCCTGATTTTATTCTGATTGGAAAAGAGATTCAATACTTAATTTAGTCTTTCTGCACTTTTTAAATTGACTGAAATTATGTAGGAAAAGTTGGTTGATTGGTTGGCTAAGAGAAGTTGTAAACTTATAGTTGACTGATAATCTATCATGTTTTCTAGGGTTACCTTTATATGAATTTGTTGATGAATACTTTAAAATGTTGAATTTTAAAGTAGTAAACCTTTAAGAGGAATAGTTAAATCATGATATGCATTTGTTTCTACCTTTTTAGATGTTAAGTGCTTGGGCATAACGGAGATGTTTTCTCTCTCTTGCTTTACTTGACAATTGGATGAAACATCTTAATGTGAATATGTTGAAAACATTTCTGTATCTTTTAGTAAGGATAAGGGTTGTAATATATTTGGCAAGATTAGAAATAATGATATGTTATGATTGTTGTTTTATAAAGATAATTGATGAGATCAATTATACTTTAAGTTGAAGGACAAAATTTTTAGAGTATATTCTGTTCTTCCATTTTGTTAACTCTACCTTAGTATTACTCTTCTTTTATTAATATTACATATGCTTAGGGGCATGAACTATTAGTGGTTCATTAAAGCAGGGTTGTTCTTATTGGGACATTTAGTGGATTGCACTTCATTTTAAGGCTTAGTGCTTATCATGCTCAGTTCATTGAACTGACCCGTGCTAGCAATTTTTATAGATGGACTTCGTAAGTGATAAAAGAAGGCAAAACTTATATGATGCATTGGCTGATCTAAGTTGATTCTTGTGAAGAAATTCTGATTTGTTCTCAAGTAGTATTGTAAAAAGAAAAGTTTATCTCTTTTGAATAAAGACTTGTTGTCTTACAATATGCCCAAAATGCATAAGTTGTAAATGTATAAGTTTTGAAATGAATTGAAAGATGAGAATTTACTTGCATAGATTGTGTAAATTATCTTGTTTGAGGATAATCTTCTTATTGTCTATATGATTGGATGTGTATTCTTGATGGGTATTATAAAAAGAAATTTAGATAAATTTCCTAAGTAACCTGCTGATTAAATAAGTGGCAGAATACAATATTCTTATCTAAGTATTTCATTATATCAAGTGATGTGAAATAAAACTATAATAAAAATTATTGTAATTATAAAGGACATTATAGGGTGTGTTAAGCCCTAGAATGTAACTATGAAGAGGAAGACCCTTCCTCTCTAGTAATGAACTAAATAAAAGAGGAAGATATGATTGTTAATCATTAAGACTTAATTATAATAAGTCTGATATGTTTCAGCCTAGTAGGTTGTTACACTTCCTTAATTAGTTAAGTTATTTAAAATAATGGAACATAAGTTGTTGCTTGTCTTGTTTTTGGATAACGGGTTGTTAGGATAAAACTAACAAATCTAGAAGCAATCTTAAGTTAATTAAGTTCTTAGGATTAATTGAATCCAACTTAAAAAAAACTTAAAGAGTGTTGGACTCAGGGTTTGATGGGCTGCCAAATATGTCATCTTTTAACCCAAATTTAACTTAACGTAAGTAAACTCTTGGAGGTATGTACATCTTCACGAGGTTATTTCATAGGATGTTGACACACATCAACTACAAGGTTGTACCTTTGAGAAGATTAGGATCTTCTCGAGGATACAACAATGTAGTTAACATGTGGCAACACCCTTCTGCATTGATCGTCAAGATCTACACACCTTTGAACTTGATCAAGATTTTCCTCCAGGTCTAGTTAGTATCATAGTCAGGATATGAAGTAGCCCTTTAGGACTCAGGTACCTTGGCACACGGGGTTAACCTAGGTTGACCCAGTATGCCAATTTACCCTAAGTCTTTATGAGCCTCTTCATATCATGACCTATGTTGTTAACCTGAACTAGAGTTAAACCTTGGGCAAGGGGACTGATAGAAGTCAGTGTAAGACATTCTAGATAACAATGGAGTGGGGTGAAGGATGTATTCTGATTGATGAGTATGCCATCAAGGAATAAGTTATATGAACAATATGTTAGAAATCTTTGGCCAAAGTATCGCAAGCTATTGATTGCGTTGTCCTATGTCACCTAGTCTAAGGATCATGATGCCGATGAATATTGGTAACAATATTCAGTTAGGTTCCTTAGATAGATCACTCAAACCTAGAATAGGGTAAGAGAACCAAGTAATATGGAGTATTCAGTAGAATACTCAAAACTCAATGTTACACATGAATGGATCGGTAGTTCACCGAGTCATGGAATGAATAGATCGGTTGCTCACCGAGTCATTACAACTGCATATGGTTATCTATTATAAGAATGATTGTTATGAAATGTGTGTTCTAAATTATGTATTTAGAACAGAGAACATTAATCATGCAAAAAAAAAAAAATTCCTTGTTTCTAAAGTCTTAAAATGGGAATGTTACATCTTGGTATCAGCTGAAGGTTGTAGCTCTTGGACCTATTGTGTCCATAATCTGATAAAAACTTGGATTTTCTTGTAACAAAAATGGTTAGAACAAGGGGGAACATTGCGAATAATGCTCCACCTAATGAAGGAGCAACAACAACCCAAAAACTTGATGAGATCCTTGCTGCCCTATTGGACACAAGAGATCATTTGATGTATTGCTCAAGAAACAAGTGATGGGAAATGAGGAGGAAGAAGAAGCTAGTAATAACAATCAGCCACCTCCTGAGGAAAACCCCGATTTGGGTGTTGATAATAACAATGTTAATGTACCTGTCCAACTAGAAAACAAAAAGGCAAGGTTGGCAGCTGAACTCACTAATGATATAAAAAGGATAAGTCCACCTAAGTTTGATGGCACCACATTAGGGAGATGGAGCTGAGAATTGGCTCAACAAAATGGAGAAGTACTTTGCAATAAGAAACTTCTCAAAGGAAACTAAAGCCATTTGGGGAGCATATCAGCTTTCCCATGAAGCATCTTCATGGTGGGACAACCGTAAGGTTGAGTTAAATATTGATGAAACTAACATCACTTGGGATCAATTTAAAAGTTATTTTAGGCAACGTGGCTGCCACAACTTTATTATGATCAGAAAATGACTAAATTTTAGAACTTAGCTCAAGGAAAGTTAACTATAACTGAGTATTGGGAATGGTTTACAAAACTTCTCAAGTATGTACCTCAGTATCAAACTGATGAGAAGTTCAGATATGGAAATTCATCATGGGGTTGAATCCCATTATTGGGGAGAGGTTGATGTTCATAGCCCAACCACTATGGAAGGGGTTGTTGAAAAGCCATAAGGTAGAATAGAAATTAAAAGCTATTTCTTCTCATAAAGAGGAAGTGCGGAAGAAAATTCCAAACTCTTCTTCAGCTTCTCTTACACCTAAGAAGGGACCATGGAAAAATTTGGTAACAAAAGTAAGTTTCCAACTGATAATAATAAGAAAACAACAATGAATAAGCTGTTAGTAATACATGGAACAATTTTTCCAGAAATAATAATAACGGGTAAAAACCCTATGGAGGTCAGAATGATAACTTCAAGACTAGAAATAATTCTGAGCCTAAAAAGGGACCGGTAGGAGGTTGTTATAATTGGCAAAGATCATTACGTGAATCAATGTCCTTTGAAGAAGGATGATCGTAATCAACAACACAAGATACATGCTGCAGTAGCTGACAAGCAAGCTGAAAAGCAAGTTACACCTATTGAAGTTCCTGGTAAGTTATTTGGCATACCTGTAACTATTCTATTTGATACGAGAGCTACTGAATGTTTTATTTCTAGTAAACTTGCTTCAAAACTTAAAAGAAAAGCTGGAAAAATGGATAAATCATGGACTATACATTATGGTAATAATTTTGTTCATACAATTAGTATGTGTCTTTTTGGGCAATCCTTGACTTACCTAGCTTTTCCACAAGTTGATCTCTATGTAGCACCTTTGGGATCTTATGATATAGTCATAGGTGTAAATTGGTTAGTAGATCATAAAGAAAAGGTAGACTATTTTGAAAAACATATTAGTTGTTTAGATGATCTGCAGAAAATAACAGAGATTCAAGGTGTAAAACGAGAAATTTCAGTTAGGAAATTGTCAGCTATGCAACTTAAAAAGGCCAAAAATAAAGGTTGTACCTTATATGCAGTAAAGATTTCTGAATCTGTGGAAAAAACAATGATTTCATGGAACGTTATCCATTGTTACAGAACTTCGGTGACATGTTTCCGTAAAGAATTACCGGGACTACCACCCAAAAGGGAGTTTGACTTCACGATTGAAATCAAACTAGGTACTAAACCTATTTCTAAAGCACCTTATCGAATGACTACCACAGAATTAGTTGAGCTTAAAGCTTAGTTACAAGAAATTTTTCTAAGGGTTTGATTAGACCAAGTGTTTCACCTTGGGGAGCACCAGTGATCTTTGTGAAAAAGAAGGATGGAACACTCAGATTGTGCATTGATTACAGGATGTTAAACAAAGCAACAATCAAGAATAGATACCCACTTCCTAGAATTGATGATCTATTTGATCAGATGCATGGAGCATCGGTATATTCTAAGATAGACCTTCGGTCTAGATATCACCAACTACGAATTAAGGAAGAGGACATTCATAAAATGGATTTTAGGACAAGGTATGGACATTATGAATTCATGGTTTTACCCTTTGGATTAACAAATGCACCTGCAGCTTTTATGAACTTAATGAATAATATCTTTCAAGAATACTTGGACAAGTTTGTGCTTGTATTCTTGGATGACATTCTCATATATTCTAAAAGTGTGGAGGAGCACCATGAACACTTGAAAATAGTTTTGGAAATTTTGAGAAAAAGATGGTTATATGGTAAGTTGTCCAAATGTTCTTTCTATGACACTGAAGTTCACTATTTGGGTCATGTTATAAGTAAAGATGGGATTGTTGTGGATCCTTCTAAAATTGTAGCTATAGTCGAGTGGCCTGCACCCAAGAATGTACATGAAGTTAGAAGCTTCATGGGCCTTACAGGTTATTATAGAAAATTTGTTAAGGATTTTTCTAAGGTGGTTGCACCAATAACTTCATTACAAAAGAAGGATAAGAAATTTTTCTGGGATGATAAATGTGAATCTACATTTAAAAATTTAAAAATTCAGTTGACTTCAACACCTATTTTAGTTGTACCTGATCCAAATGGAGACTTCACGGTTGTAACGGATGCATCTGGGGAGGGTCTTGGAGGTATTTTGTTACAAAATGATCATGTCATAGCTTATGAAAGTAGAAAACTTAAGTTACATGAGTTGAATTATGCTCCACATGATTTAGAGCTTGCTGCCATAGTTCATGCACTTCAAGTTTGGAGGCATTATCTACTTGGTAAACCATTTGAGTTGAAAACTGATCATCTTGGACTGAAGTACATTTTCACTCAGCCAAATCTGAATGCAAGACAACGAAGGTGGTTAGAGTTTTTGTCTCAATATGATTTTGATATAAGCTACATTAAAGGAAAAGAGAATAGAGTAGTTGATGCTCTAAGTCATAGGAAGCACATTTCTACTCTTATAACATTAAGAACTCAGTTTAAGGATGAAGTAAAAAGTGCTATGGAATCTGATTCATACTTTTAGCAAGTAAAAGTAGCGCTTGCTACAGATCCAAAAGATGAAAGGTATAAAGGTTTTCACTTTGATAATGAAGGAATCTTACATTATGAAAACAGAGTATACATACCTTTACTTAATGATTTGAGAAAGAAATTGTTGATAGAGTTTCACAACTCACCTTTTTCTGGACACCCTGGCATTACGAAAATGCTTGCTGATATAAAACAACAATATTTCTGGAAGGGAATGAAAAAGGATGTTATAGATTTCATGACTCATTGTCTAGAATGTCAATGAGTAAAAGCGAGAACATATGCATCCAGCTGGTTTGTTATATCCTCATAGCATACCACAGTACAAATGGTAGGTAATAAGCATGGATTTTGTACAAGGGTTTGCCTATGTCAAGAAATAAACATGATGTTATTTTGGTAGTAGTTGAAAAACTAACGAAAGTAGCTCATTTTATTGTTGGAAATCTAAAGGATGATTCTCCTATTTTGGCTAAAATATTTGTACATGAAATTTTCAGATTACATGGAGTACCTAAATTAATCATATCTGATAGAGACCCTAGAATGACGTCAAGGTTTTGGAAAATGCTTAACGTAGCTCTTGGCACTAAATTGAATTTCAGTTCTACGTATCATCCAGAAATGGATGGACAAACTAAAAGAGTAAATCAAGTTTTAGAAGATATGTTACGATGTATTGCATGGATCAGCAGTATAAGTGGGAGGAGTATCTTCCATTAGTTGAATTTGCATACAATAATACATATCATGCTTCTCTTAAGATGGCACCTTTTGAGGCACTTTATGGAAGAAAATGCAGAACCCCTGTTAGTTGGGATAACATTGAGGATAGAGAAGTAATTGGACCTGAAATCCTTATAGAAATGGAACAACAAGTTAAAATGATTCGTGAATGCTTGAAAGAAGTAGCAGATAGACAAAAGAGTTATGCTGATTTAAAGCGGGTTGATAGGAAATTTGAACTTGGTGAGAAGGTTTTTCTTCATGTTAAACCAAAAAGAGTTCTATAACTTTTAAGGGCTGCCAAATTATCACCTCGTTATGTGGGACCTTTTGAAATAGTTGAAGTAATAAATCTTATGTAGCTTATCGATTAGCACTACCACCGCTCTGATCACGAATGCATGATGTTTTCCATATTTCTTTGCTTAAGAAATATGTTTCAGATTTATCACATGTGTTAAATTGGAATTCCTTGCAGGTCCAAGACCCAGGAATAATCATGGTTAAACCCACTTGAGTGCTGGAAACTCACCAGTTGCATTTAAGAAATCGTGAAATAAGACAATGTAAGGTCTAATGGGACCAGTTTAACGAAGAAAGTGCAACTTGGGAAAATCTGAAGATATGAAAACTACTTTTCCCTTTCTTTTTGAATAGAACTGAATCTGTTGACTGATAAAAATTTATGATTTTATCTTTTCATGACATTAAGTAAGCCAGTTTTGGGCAAACATTTATTTAATTTGAGCAAAATAGTTATATAATACTGATTTCTAGAACTAAAAAGGGTTTAAAATAGTTGATTTTGAATAAGAAAAGTGAATGAATTTTTCCTTAAAATGTAATGTTAAAAATGTAATCATCGAGATGATGATTCTTTTAGGAGGGAAGCATGTAACACCCTTAAAGTTGATATTTTCTCCTTTACATTTCAAGTGTTGATATGTGATTTTCCTTATAAGGATATGTTCTTTTGATTATGGGAAATCATGCTTGATATGGTTAAGTCTTTTCTGCTCTTAAGATCTTTGATTGAACTGAATGTTTCTTGGATTCATTTTTTTCATTTCTCATAGATGAGTGTAATCTGATTTAAGAAGAATTGTAAACTTATCTATCTTTATGACTCATCCTTGGATCAATTACAGTGATCCAAGGAATGTTTTAAATCTATTCAAGATGAACAAATGATAAAATTGCATTCCATGAATTATTAAGTTTTGGACTGAACTTAGAAGATATAAGTTCTTTAATTCTCCTCAATGAAAATATTTCCATTATGTGGAAAGTTTCGTTGGATTTCTGGGAATCGACCCCAACAGGTCATTACAGGCGTAATTGAGTTTTCAGCCATTTATGGCATTGAGAGAACCAGGATCCTAAGCTAGGTAATATATTTAAGTATTTCTATCTAAGCTATGATACTTGATACAATTTTGTTTCTAACCTAACCTAGCTCGGTGAAAACAAAATCTAGAAAGGTTGCTAGATAATAATCTAACCTAGAACCTAATACTACAAGGTTATGGGTGATCTAACCTAGTTCCTAAACTATGTATTTTTGATATACACCTAAGGGTTTATCTAACCTAATTGCTAAGGACATATGCTAAGGTTAGTGGTTAGTGTTATATCCTAAGGTATAAACTTTAAATTACCTAAGATCTAACCTAAGCCATTAATCTACCCTAAGTTAGTGGATATGAATTGGAACCTAAGGAGGGTCACATACATATTGGCGATGGTTTCTATGGCATTAATGTTAAGTGATAAGGTTGTAAGGCATATGGACTACCAGCTTTGGCAGGGATTTTTGGTTGGTGGAGGCCTAGGTGGCAGTTTCACTAAAGTTTGAAATGTTTGTTAAATTTGATTTGGCACTCACCAAATTTGGTGGTCGGTGGCAAGGAAGGACTGAGTGGGAAACTTGGAGTTAATAGAATTAAATGCATTTGGGTTTTGAGCCCAAACCACCTTGGTAGGCATGCCAATGGATTTTGGATGAGTTGTTTCATTTTGCATGCTCTCCATTTTTCTCTTCATGCAATCTCTAGTTTTTCAAACCAGCAGTTTAAGCTTCATTGCATGGCTATTTTTGAGGTTTCAGATCTATTTTCATTTTGTGGAATGTATATAAAACACTGGGGAAGAATTTTTTGGTTGTTTGATCTTTCATGGAGAAGAGGAGAAGAAAGGAGCTCGATCAGAGGTCTTCTTCGATTTCACAGCGGCACTATCAGGCATGATAGGCTCTAACTGTTAAAATATCTTGCTTCCTCTAAATGTTTTCATTAAAACAACTTTGCTCTGATGTGTTTGTGCATTTCATGCTTATCTGGTTATTTAATTTGTTGGGTTTTGTAAAATCTTGTATTCTGGGTTCGAAACCATGAAGTAAGTAATTCTGTTGGAAGCTTTTGTGTATTGTCTTTTGTTAAAAATAACTTGGCATGCTGAGCAAAGCTGGTAACTCTATTAACTTTTTTGGTTGATGGAATCTTAGTTTTGGTTTCACCACTTTAGTTGGCCATGAATTACTAGCTGAGTTTTAAGGAAAATAACTCTGAGTTTTGCCTAGTGTGTTGAGTTTATTGTTTGAAAATTTGTTGCATATGTTGGTCACGAGCTGATAAGGAACTCCAGTCATATAAACCTTATATGTAAATAGAGGTTTTGTTGGAAACTTGCTTCGGTGGATAAATCCATAGAGGTTCTCGGTACTTTGGTGACAGTGTTTTATTTAATGATTAATGGGTTGTGAATAAAACCCGTATATGGCTTGGCCTTTGTATTCTCCATGCAAAAACGTGTCTGTTTTCTTGGACCGCATGCATCTGGAACTGTGTTTTATATGTTAGATAAACATGACTGTTGTTTTAAGTCTACTTAAGGCATGATGTTCGTGAACTATTTTCTTTTTGGAATATTTAATTGTTATTGTAGATTGATATGAACTCGGCCTTCATGCTTTGTTGCCGATGGGTTTTAGTTTCTGTTAAGAATCTTATAATAAGTATGAAATGAAGGTGTTCACTGAAATTGGAAAAGAAAATCATTTCTTATTCTGAACCATATACAAGTAATTCCTTTTGTTTTGTCTATTATCATTACGATGCTTGAGTATTTGTGAATTCGTGATTTGAATTTGAAATGCAACACTGTGCAAACAAAACAATTTGTTACTTGGTGATCAATTGTAATGGTAACTGGAATGTTGTGTTGGTTTAGATATTATCTTCTATTGATTATCTTTTTTTAACTACAAGGGGATTTGTTTTACCCTAACTTGGTTTTAAACTTTGAATGATTCGATCTTTTGAGGAAGTTATGTTTATTTCATTGTGCTCGGGATTGGAATCTGAGTCTTGCACAAAATGAAATTATATAATATATTATTGTTGATCTTGTCATTTGTTGGGAAACCCAATTTATAGTTCTTGAAGTGATGTATTGATATAGGGTTGAAATAAATCTACCTTGCTTTCTTGGACTATCTAAAAGTCTTGGGGTTAATATCCACTTTAGGATTTCTTATCTCTTGTTGGGTTCAATAAATGAATGTTAGGTCTTGAAAAGTAAATTGTGATTATAAAGTTGAATGCGGACTGTGTTTGAACTTTACTATTTTATTAGACTTTAATTGGAAAAGGGAAAGGAATGGTAGGATAGATGGAACTTTAATGTTGGTAGTAAATGAGTTCTAAGAAAGAAAAATGTTGCATGTTTTCTTATCGACTGAAGGTTGTTCGGTACTAAGAAAGAATGATAGATCTTGAAAGGTACACTGTAAATTTTGATTGTCGGTGGGTTGTGTATGAGTTTCATTTATATAATTTTCAATGGAAAGTAGAAATCATACATTATATTGGGAAAGTTGAGAAAGATGTATCAGTTGGTTATCTCTTTTCTGATGTTGTTCTTGTTCTCTTTTCTTGGAACTCCTGCTTAAACATGAACTGTATGTTTAAAAGGAAGTAAAACTATTTAATTAAGTTGTAAGATTTGATTATAGATTGGGATCATATTATGATAGGTATCTTTTCTAATGCAGATTGAGTAAGATCAATGGATTGGAACTTCCTGATTTTATTCTGATTGGAAAAGAGATTCAATACTTAATTTAGTCTTTCTACACTTTTAAATTGACTGAAATTAAGTAGGAAAAGTTGGTTGATTGGTTGGCTAAGAGAAGTTGTAAACTTATAGTTGACTGATAATCTATCATGTTTTCTAGGGTTACCTTTATATGAATCTGTTTGATGAATACTTTAAAATTGTTGAATTTTAAAGTAGTAAACCTTTAAGAGGAATAGTTAAATCATGATATGCATCTGTTTCTACCTTTTTGGATGTTAAGTGCTTGGGCATAATGGAGATGTTTTCTCTCTTGCTTTACTTGACAATTGGATGAAACATCTTAATGTGATTATGCTTGAAAACATTTCCTGTATCTTTTAGTAAGGTTAAGGGTTGTAATATATTTGGCAAGATTAGAAATAATGATATGTTATGATTGTTGTTTTATAAAGATAATTGATGAGATCAATTATACTTTAAGTTGAAGGACAAATTTTTAGAGTATATTTTGTTCTTCCATTTTGTTAACTCTACCTTAGTATTACTCTTCTTTTATTAATATTACATATGCTTGGGGCATGAACTATTAGTGGTTCATTAAAGTAGGGTTGTTCTTATTGGGACATTTAGTGGATTGCACTTCATTTTAAGGCTTAGTGCTTATCATGCTCAATTCATTGAACTGACCCATGCTAGCAATTTTTGCAGATGGACTTCGTAAGTGATAAAAGAAGGCAAAAACTTATATGATGCATTGGCTGATCTAAGTTGATTCTTGTGAAGAAATTCTGATTTGTTCTCAAGTAGTATTGTAAAAGAAAAGTTTATCTCTTTTGAATAAAGACTATTGTCTTACAGTATGCCTAAAATGCATAAGTTGTAAATGTATAAGTTTTGGAAATGAATTGAAAGATGAGAATTTACTTGCATAGATTGTGTAAATTATCTTGTTTGAGGATAATCTTCTTATTGTCTATATGATTGGATGTGTATTCTTGATGGGTATTATAAAAAGAAATTTAGATAAATTTCCTAAGTAACCTGTAGATTAAATAAGTGGCAGAATACCATATTCTTATCTAAGTATTTCATTATATCAAGTGATGTGAAATAAAACTATAATAAAAATTATTGTAATTATGAAGGACATTATAGGGTGTGTTTAACCCTAGAATGTAACTAAGAAGAGGATGACCCTTCCTCTCTAGTAATGAACTAATAAAAGAGGAAGGTATGATGGTTAATCATTAAGACTTAAGAATAATAAGTCTAATATGTTTCAGCCTAGTAGGTTGTTACACTTCCTTAATTGGTTAAGTTATTTAAAATAATGGAACATAAGTTGTTGCTGTCCTATTTTTGAATAACGGTTGTTAGGATAAAACTAAAAAATCTGGAAGCAATCTTAAGTTAATTAAAGTTCTTAGGATTAATTGAATCTGAATAGATAAAAAATAACTTAAAGAGTGTTGAACTCGGGGTTTGATGGGCTGCCAATTATGTCATCTTATAACCCAAATTTAACTTAACGTAAGTAAATTCTTGGAGGTATGTACATCTTCACGAGGTTGTTCCATAGGATGTTGACACACGTCAACTACATGGTGTACCTTTGAGAAGATTAGGATCTTCTCGAGGATACAACAATGTAGTTAACATGTGGCAACACCCTTCTGCATTGATCGTCAAGATCTACACACCTTTGAACTTGATCAAGATTTTCCTCCAGGACTGGTTAGTATCATAGTCAGGATATGAAGTAGCCCTTTAGGACTCAGGGTACCTTGGCACATGGGGTTAACCTAGGTTGACCCAGTATGCCAATTTACCCTAAGTCTTTATGAGCCTTTTCATATCATGACCTATGTTGTTAACCTGAACTAGAGTTAAACCTTGGGCAAGGGGACTGACAGAAGTCAGTATAAGACATTCTATGATAACAATGGAGTGGGGTGAAGGACGTATTCTAGATTGACAAGTATGTCATCAAGGAATAAGTTATACAAACAATATGTTAGAAATCTTTGGCCAAAGTATCGCAAGTGTTGATTGCGTTGTCCTATGTCACCTAGTCTAAGGATCGTGATGCCGATGAATATTGGTAACAATTATTTAGTTAGGTTCCTTAGATAGATCACTCAGAACCCAAAATAGGGTAAGAGAACCAAGAATATGGAGTATTCAGTAGAATACTCAAAACTCAATGTTACACATGAATGGATCGGTAGTTCGCGAGTCATGGAATGAGTAGATCAGTTGCTCACCGAGTCATTACAGCTGCATATGGTTATCATTTATAAGAATGATTGTCATGAAATGTGTGTTCTAAATTATTTATTTAGAACAGAGAACACTAGAAAGTTGTTTTGGAAACGTGAATCGTTTTCACCTGGATGATACTTTTAAGATCTAAAATTGATTCAATAGGAAAAAAATTCATCCCTATTCACTCTCCAATATATATAAAGCATAAAATAATCCAAAACATGAGTCTTCTACATCAATCTTCTAACCAAAGCAATTTTGTCTTGAAATAATCAAACTTGGTCTTCACAAACTAAGTTGGTTCACCTATCAAAACACATCATCAAGAGACAAATAATACATCATTGGAAAGTTATTTGAATATTATTTCTAAAAAATCTTACATTTTCTTCCAACTCTAAGTGGAAGGCCTTTAGCCAAGTCAATCTCTACAACTGCTCAAAAGTACCCTTTTAAGCCCAAAAACCATTCCTCAAAGATAGGGCACAATTTTCCCTCTATAACTTAAACCATGACCTGAAATCACAATATAAATATAGTAAAAATACAAATACCATAAATGTCTATTTATTCCATACCTTCAATGGACAACGTTTCCACAAACTAAAAATATATGGAAACTTACATTTTTGAGTGGGGTCCACATACTTCCACAATATCTATCATACCTTTATTGAAATACAGAGAAGTAATATAAAACCTACAATCATCAAATTAGAGAAACAAATCCATTATATGGCTGTATCAAAAAAAATTTCTTCCATCACTCTTGACCTAGGGTTTCAAAGCCATTAAAAGTTGATTACTGTTTTAACATTCATTCATAAAAACATGATGATGAAACCACTCCATTATTTTTGTAAAATATTCTTATCTCAAAGGAAAAACATCCCCCAAAACTTATAGATCCCATAAAAATCACATAGTTCACAATGAGCATTAGAAGGTCAATATTTAGCACAAAAACACACTCTAGAAAACCTAGTTTTGGTAAAAACTTTAGACCTTACAAAATATTCTTCACTTTGACCTAAAACTTGTCACGAAGCATAATGCCAAAATAATATAACTTTACATAGTCACCATATAGCTCAAATAGGAATGAAAATATCTATACAAAATGACTTACCTATGTCAACTTAGTTTGTATTCATTATTTTTCTTCCTAAGGACCTTATACATGCATTATACCTTTTAGTACCGACTTGAATCTCATCATACACCTATTATATCATTTCAAATCACCTTTACCATGATTGGATACGTAACATTCTCATTTTAAGACTTTAGAAAAAAGTAATTTGTTTTCTATACATAATGTTATTTGTTCTAAATTAACATAATTTAGAACACACATTCCAATGCCAACTATCTCATAACAAAAAACCATATGTTGTTGTAAATGACTTGTTGAACACCGATCTCTCATTTTATGAATCGGTATTAAATTTATCTCTCATGTTAACTTAGTAATGTGTATACAACATATACTTGGTTTCTTTACCTTTTTAGGGTACCCAAGTGTTCTTCTTAAGAGGCCTATCTGAATATCTGTTACTGATATTCATTTGAAATCCCACTTCTTAAACTAGGTGATGTAGGACAATGCAACCAATAGTTTGCAATAATTTGGCCAAATATTTTTAAACATGTTTATCATTTTTACATTCCTAGACAACATACTCATCAAATAGAATAATTCCCTCACCACACTTGTTTTGTTATCTAGAGTGGTATTTACTAACTTTTTCAGTCCCACTTGATTCAAAGTTTCACCCTAGACAAGGTTAGAAACATGTCCTAATGTGGAAGACTACTCATGATGACTAAGGGTACATAGATATACTCAATCGTATTATTTTGATTGGTTGTGTCTAGTTATCCTAAGTCAATATGAGTTGACCTCAACACTAGATCATGTTCCTATCCCTGCATAGAGTAGAACCATGATCCAGTCATGCACTTATGTCATTCAAGTTAAAAAAATATGTGGGGTGTTGAGACATGTCAACTACATCATAATATCCTTGTAATGAATCTTATCATTACAAAGGTACTACACTATAGTTGATGTGTGTCAACATCCAACTAAGTTTCCTCAATTAGACATACATACCTTAGATTATAATTTTACTAACCCATTAATCACTTCATTAAGATTAATTACAACAACCTCTAAAGATTCATCAAGGTCACCTACCTATAAGGTTGCAAGTTGAAATTACAGGTGAGGTAGGCATGTAGGTAAAATTTGCTTCCTAACCATTTTATTACACACATAAGTTTGTATTTTAACGAAACATCTTGCATTAAGTCTAGACATGATTGATCTTATAGTTATGAAAGTGCGTTAATTAATTCCTTACTTATTTCAGCCCTAGCTTAAATAAGTCCCTTGTAAATATTTATTTTAGACTTCATGGAGATGAAGTCTAAATTCCATTTAATTCCTTAAAATATTTCTAGTTTAAGATTAAGGAATCTTCCTAAGGAAGCACACATGCAACCATTTACTTACAACATTCATAATGCTTTTAACAAGTTCATAACTTATGTCTTAATGATTGATCTCAAGGGAATTATCCTTTTCCCTATATTAGGGACTAATTCCCATTTATGAAAATTGATTTCATATGTCCCAAATACATCCATAATTCATACACACACACATCTATAAAAATCAAACATAGATCTTTTATACTGTTTATAGATCTACTTATTCAACTTATTAGTTGCATCTCTTTTATTTGAGAACCACCAACTAAGGTTTCATATTCACAACTCATAGTTTTTATAACATAAGAACTATTAAGCTCCAATTTCATATCTCTAAAAATACATATACTTGATCTCCTTCATTTATGATATTACTTAATAATACATCCCAATTCATGACAAGAAGGTATTACATTATAGTATTATTTAGCAATCAACACATATTTTTATTCATCAAGAAGGAGTGATACATTCACTGAATTCATAAGCATTTCAGAAATTACAAAGTATCATAACAGAAGTACAAAACTCACCATGATTATTGATAATAATAGAAGTATCAAGGAGGAGGTGGTTATTGATAATAATCGGAGTTGATGATATATACAAGAAGTGAACTCCTTAGACACCCGTTTAGGGAAGGCCAAGACTCGCCATGATTATAATATGGCCATTTTTAATGCAATTGAAGAGTTTATTAAGCAGCATGTCCGCAGCATCTCTAATCTCAGCGGAGTTCTAGCAACCCTTTGGGGCACAGAAAAGGAAAGCAAAAGGACCATTGAATAGCTGGATGTTACTGACTCGCCCACATGACGACATTGGCTATGTTCACCTCTTGGCAGAATATCAAATCCAACATCGACAAAGCCACCAAGAAGTAATTGTGGGTGCTTTTGCTGCACTTCTTTGTAATTATTGCTATTTTTTGTTGTCTTTTTGCTTTTTCTTTCTGTAGCGTTGGTTCGATTTTGTTTCGTTGGGGTAGCTTCTCTTAGGATAATTTGGATTTCTTTGTCCCATTTGGATCTTGAT
The DNA here is from genome assembly GCA_018340775.1 of Taxus wallichiana var. yunnanensis. Taxonomy (NCBI): domain Eukaryota; kingdom Viridiplantae; phylum Streptophyta; class Pinopsida; order Cupressales; family Taxaceae; genus Taxus; species Taxus wallichiana. The sequence continues at coordinate 958,959,889 of CM031234.1, forward strand.
CCTTTTTTCTCGTTCTCATTCCCTGTTCGGATTCTAGGCCCTCTTTTGTTCTCAAGGGTATAGTCCCTTTCAAAAAACTATTTGCCAAAAATAAAAAAATAGAAGTACAAAACAAGTTTTATTACAACTCTCTTTTCTGACAAGTACATCTCAAGTAATGATGCCACATATCATCATAATAAATATACAATTTCATTAATAAAAGAAAATGTAACTTTCTATATGTCTTTCTCCTTTCATCTTTTACGAAATCCATCTGCAAAATTGTTAGCATGGGTCAGTTCATTGAACTGAGCATGATAAGCACTATAGCATTAAGACGTTGTGCTTTTAACTAACTGTTTCATAAAAAGAACTCTATTGTTTATGAAATAGTCCTGAAAAACACAACCAATAATAACAGAAATACTTTTCCATAAAAGAATACAATCCAAGAAGAAGAGAGATATGTTTTAAAGTTTCTAATTCTAAAGTAAGGATTAGTTAATCAACCTATCAACCCTATCTTTTCATCAATAGACTCTTTTCAACATGCTAGAAATAAAACAACATAATTATAGAAAGAAAGTTCACATTTCAACCTAACTTAACCTTATCATTCCATTTCCAAATAAGATCCTCTTATTATCTAGTTCTAACTTTTCAAGAATTAATTCTAGTTACACAATCTATCTATCTGTTCATGTATATTATTCTTCTATTTCAAGAGAACATCAAATCTATACATAAAGAAATTGTTAGACAATAAAATTATACTCCATCACAAAACTAAGAATATGTCAAGCTCAACATGGAGGTTAAATTGGATTGATTAAAATTATGCTACTATATTCCAGGTAAAGAAGACTTGATCAATTATAACCAAACAAGTTAGCTCACGAAAAATACTCCAAAAGGACTGAGTGAGTTAATTTCAAGTTCAAATCAAAAGAAAAACCATGACCAACACTATTCAATCCTAGAAACTTCACTTTTATAGCCTATAAGCTAGAAGAAGGATGAGATATCAATCAAAATCACTCAAGTTTCAACCAACCACTATCAATCCCAAAAAGGGAGGTAAGGTTAACATTCGAACCTAACTAGAACAATATATTTCCCTTTATCTTAAGTTAGAGTTCATCTAAAAGGAAATATCATAGAGGTAATGGATGGATAACATTCCAGAACTGAAGAAAGAGACTCCAAGAACATCCATAAGAACTCTTCAATCACAACAGTCTCACAGATAATAGAGTATCTTAAAAATTCTAGCCATTATAACAGTTATAGATAAAAGAAAATAGTTATACATCAAGTAGGTTTGGTTTCCAAAACTCTAATGTTGGAACAACTTGAGATAAACAAATAGTAAATGAAAAAAACATCCCTTTAACCAAAATTAATGGAGCATTAAAATACGAAAAGGAGGGAGCCTCAATCATTTCTCATTTCACAACTATTCAGTCACTCCATGCTAACAAGGACAATTCAAAAGGGTATAGACCACTTCAAGAGAAGATCAAAAGCCAAAAGCTCAAATGTTTCAAAATATCAATGAGCTCAAACTGAAATACCATGAGACTCAGTTTTGGGTAACCACAACGATTCAAGAGAAGAACAGAACCCCATAACTTATGAAAAGAAAAACAATTTGTCCTTATTCCACTTAGAAATTAAACTAACATTCACTTATTCAACCGAATAACAAATAATCAACCCAACTACTTGGAATCATAGTGAAAGAAAGGAAGGTGAGTACTCATACTCAGTTCAAGCTAGTTCCTCAAGAAACTATCGATTAACAATCAAGGAGATGAAAAAGATCAATGAAACAATTTACTTTACTTAAAGTTCACAATAGCCAATGATTCGAGAGAAAGTAATTTCCGTACTTATATAGATCTTCCAAGGTAACCAATCCTAGAATGGGTTTCCAGATTTAAACACAAAGTGGGTATTCCTCTATTAACCTACAATCTCAAAGCAAGTTGAAACAGAACTAGAGGTTCCCACTATCATTACCAAACAACTAGACTCATTCATAAAACATGTTATACTTCCAAAATAATGGCGTATTGTCTACACAAAGAATCCTTCAAAATTTCATTTAATGACATCAAAAAGAAGACATGCAAGTCAAAATCTGAGGATTTTTACTTAGCCATATTAATGTTCATAACATGCAACTCTTAGCATAATGTTTTCTCAATCAAGAACAAATGATGGTCTTCAAATTTTGTAACAGCAAGTAAATCAAATGTAAAAACTAGAACAACAAGGTCCCAGACAACAATTTTGATATCTAACAAGTTTCATATATCTAAATCTTCCAACAACAATAACAAGGAAAAATTCAGGCAAGAATCTTGATTGTAAAAAATAAAACACATCTTGTTGATGGCGAATCACAAGCTCCCAATGTCTGCAACATGATGGGTTGAGACTCTCAAAGGCGATTGCATAACATGGAGCTTTTCCCAAGTGTGGGACCTTGCGAAATCGGAAAAGCTCTCCGGATGAAGGCCGGTTCCTATTCCTCTGTTCAGATGCACACGTAAAAAATGTAGAGGGTTTACTCAAAACCTAAACTAACTTGCTAAGGAGACAGGGTAAGAATATGCATAAAATAAAACCTAAACTACAAAGGTGATGCACCGAGGAATGAAGAACACCTGTCTTGCCAAACAAACACAAACCATTAAAATGCAATGCAAGATCATGCACAGATAACAGATTTGTAGTGAAAGATCAGGAAGATGCAAATAAACACAGAGAGGGTTGATAATCATCCACAGACATGCATTATTTTCTCCAAATATTGATACAATACACCACAAAATGCCAAGAGACAAGGTTGCATTACAGTTTTAGATAGGAGGTTTGAACTCCATAGATTCACCTGCCAAAGAGAAGAAGGGAGGGGCAAAACAAGAATGTCCAACCTTTAGAAATAAGCCCCTCCCTACAATTTATAGGAAGAAAGAGAGAGAAAAGAGAGAGAAAATTGAAATCTGCCCCAACCACCTCCAGAATGCACTTAACTCATCTCATAATGATGGTAGGTGAGAACCCCAGCAAACCCAAAAGTGGCGAACTGTATTTTGCATTTTTAAGAATTTGTTCTCACCCAATTAAAGATATCCAGTCGTAGTTGGATAGAGGACCTCGTAAGCTTTCCGAAAGTCATACCTTGCATGAATCCAAGCTCCCAGTCAAAAGTTATGGCCATCTGAATATTCATGCCGGTAGCGCCAAGGCGCAACTTTTGCCTGTTAACACTCATTGTCGTGCGCCATTTCTATGCGCCAAGGGTGCATACATTTCATTTTCGAACTAATTTCTATGTGCCATTTTTGTGCACCAAGGGTGCATACATTTCATTATCGACACTAATTTCTGTGCGCCATTTCTGTGCGCCAAGGGCACATACATTTCATTGTCGACACTCATTTCTATGCGCCACTTCTGTGCGCCAAGGGTGCATACATTTCATTGTCGACACTCATTTCTGTGTGCGCCATTTCGTGTGCCAAGGGTGCATACATTTCATTGTCGACACTAATTTCTGTGCGCCATTTCTATGCGCCAAGGGCACATACATTTCATTGTCGACACTAATTTAAATGCGCCATTTCTATGTGCCAAGGGCACATACATTTCATTATCGACACTAATTTACGTGCGCCAAGGCGTAAATTTTTCATATTCTTTTGCTTGTCTATATCTACCTAGGGAAGATATATACAAAATTTGGTGACTCTCAAAGGGATCACACCGCTGCTAGGTAGAAGATCGGTGGCCTTTTAGTAATCCATTGGGCATGGAGTCATAAGCAATAACCTGAAACCAACCGATATCCGATCCCGAACTCCGATACCGCAACTTCCTCCTTACCAACATTCTAAACTATAGAAATCATCCCGAGAGCAAAAAAACTCATGCTGCGAGCACTTAGGGAAACATGAAACCTAACTACAACAAGACAATGTGCATACGCACTTAGAGGAATTGAAAACTAAGCTAATATTTACAAGGGTAAACCTTTTCCTTTTAGTAGCAATGTTTAAGATAGATTCCGTTAACCGGAATCGGAAGTTCCTCTCCATCCAATGTAGACAATTAGAAGGCATTACTACTTTTACATCCCGTGACCATGTAGGGGCCACTCCAAATGGCATCAAACTTGGAATGCCTTCCTGGTTTTGCTCGATCTGCATCCCATTTTAGAACTAGGTCCCCTTCCTGGAAGGTCCTTGCTCTCGCTTTCTTATCAAACCATCTTTTTACTAAGGCCTGATCCTTTTCAATCGCCTGAACTACATGTTCTCTTATTTCTTCCAATTCCATCAACTCTGCATACCTAGCCTCCATTGGTTCGAACTCAGACAACTCCAACTGCTTCATGAGCTCCAATGCTGGCAATTCTAATGATATAGGCAACACTGCCTCTTTCCCATATACCAACTTGTAGGGAGAATTACCTGTAGATCTCTTTGGCGTTATCCTGTCAGCCCATAATGCTGATTTTAGCTTGGTATGCCATGTCCTTTGGTTTTCATCTAGAGTCCTTCTGATGATTCTTAACAAATTCTTGTTCGTGGACTCTGCCTATCCATTACCCTGCGGGTAATAATTTGAAGAGGTGCTCAAATAGATTCCATTCTTGACAGCCCATTCTGTAATCTTGGAACCTATGAATGCCAATGCATTATCTGATATGATAGTGGCCGGCACACCGAACCTGGTCACTATTCCTTCATAAAAGTCTAGTATGTTAGACTCATTTGCTTCTTTGAGCGCTACTGCTTCGGTCCACTTGGTGAAATAGTCCGTTGCCGTGAGAATCCACTTGTGGCCTTGGCTTGAGTTTGGATTGATGACCCCGATGAAGTCCAATCCCCATTGCATAAATGGTTGGTCAACCAAAATTGGGTGCAATGGAAGCGCTGCTAGTCTTTCTTTGCCTGTGAAGAGTGCACATTTCCTACACTTTCTTATCCATGTATAGCAGTCACTGAAGACTGTCGGCCAATAATACCCTACCTTCATTATCTTGAGAGTTGTTACTCGGGGAAAAATGTCCTCCGAATCTCCATCATGGAAATCTCGTAACACCCTCTCAATTTGGCTGTCCCCAATGCACCTCAATAGAACTCCATTGATGTCTTTCTTAAACAAAACACCACCAACAAGAACATATGGAATGGCTTGTAATCTGAAATATCTCCTCTTTTCTTTTCTCATTTCTGGAGGGCATAGGCCTGTCTGTAGGAAGTGTATCACATTCTGAGTCCAACAGTGATTGGGCACATCATCATTTTCTTGTTCTTGGTTATCCTGTAGTACCAAGACAACCTCTTTTTCATCACCTACTTCAACTTGTTGACTCAAGGCTAGTTGCTCACATAGTCCCTTCCCATGTACTAGTTTGGTGACCTTGATCTCGATGTCATATTCCATGACATGAGTTATCCATCCTGCACGTTTCTCATTCAAATCCTTGTTTAGAAGGAAGTCCCTGACTCCCGCATGAGAGACCAATAATTGAATCTTGTTGTTTGAGACTAGGTGCTTGAATTTCTTTAAGCTCCTGATCACTGCAAGGACATGCTTTTCAATGAAAGAGTACCTAGTTTCGTATTCCTCCAAGCCTTGACTGAAGAAAGCAACTGGTTGTTCTAATCCTCCTTTGTTTTGTTGGACCAGGATTGCAGAAATTGTGTCTCCACCACCGAAGGCATATAGCACGAAGTCCCTAGAGAAGTCTGGATTGACGAGAGTTGGGGCTTGAGATATAGCCTCTTTTATTGCCTCAAAACTTGCCTTGCCTTCAGATGTCCACTTAAATGCCATGCTCTTCTTTAACATCAGCGTTATTGGCTTCACAAGAGCTGCAAAGTTTGGAACAAACCTGCGTACAAAATTGATCCTTCCTAGGAAGCTTTGAAGAGCCTTCTTATGACTTGGCAATGGCAACGCTCGAATTGCTTCAACTCTCTCTGGGTCGATCGTCAACCCTTCCTTTGAAACAATATGGCCTAGAAGTTTTCCCTCGTGAGCCAAGAATATGCATTTTTTGGGATTCAATGATACCCCAAATCTTCTACACCTCTGAAATACTTGCCTCAAATGACAGAGGTGATCTGCTGCATTTTTTGAGAATACAGTGATGTCATCAAGATATATCAAAACTATTTTATTGATCAACCCCTTAAATGCCATATCCATTGCCCTTTGGAAAGTGGCCCCAGCATTTGATAGCCCAAATGGCATCTTTTTGTAGGCATAGGTCCCCCATTTGGTGGTGAAAGTCGTCTTGAATTGGTCATCTTCTTTCACCATCACCTGATTGTACCCTGAGTAGCCATCTAGGAGAGAGAATCTCTCTGAACCGGATACTACTTGCAATATTTGTTCCATTGAAGGAAGTGGGTAATGATCTTTGAGAGATGCCCTGTTTAGGTCTCGAAATCCACGCACAACCTGATTTCTCCACTCTTCTTCCTGACCGGAACCAAGTTTGCAACCCAGCTTGAGTGCTTGATCGGGAATATAATGCTTGCCTCTATTAGCTTATTTAGTTCTTTCTTCATTAGAGGCTCAATGTGAGGGTTGACCGGTCTCTGTTTCTGCCTGACGGGCTTAGCATCTGGATCCAATTCTATGGTATGTTGTGCCAAATTTGGATCGAATCCTCTTAAGTCTTCATAGCTCCAAGCGAAGACATCTGGAAATTCTTGGCAAAGTTGTATGAAATCTGATTTCTCCTGTTCAGTGGCCACTTTGCCAATTTGAAGTGTTTTGCCTTCCCCAACCGGAATTGGCTCTGAATCTTCTCTCTTGACCTGTATGTTTGCCTTTTCCTTACGAAACTGGTCGTTAGGGTTGAAGATAGACTCCAATGTTACCAAACCCTTAGGAAGCTTGTTTGTCCGCAGCTGTACTACTTGATCCCCATACTGCTGCTCTAATCTGTCCTGATTCCTAGCTGAAAATTCAGCCTCTTCTTGTAAGAAATTGACGATCTGTTGATCATTCTCAAACACCTGCCAGCTTGTGTTATTATCTGGAACTGCTGGCCTCACAATCACATGGATATGTGGCTGTGTTTTATCCCTTCTGATGTTTTCAACCACATCAAATGTTGCTCCAACTGCTGCGAGCCTATCTGCGACTTCATTTTTCTTCCTAGGTATGGACACAATGTTGAAAGCTTCGAAATCCTCAATGAGGTCCCATACCCTATTCTTGTAGCTCCTCAGCAAGTCATTCTTTGTAGCATGTTGTCCCCTAACTTGGTTGACAATCAACTCACTATCTCCAAACACCTGTAAGTTCTTTATGCCCCTTTTCCTGACCCAATGAATTCCATGAATCAATGCTTCGTATTCAGCCGTGTTGTTTGAACAGGAAAACTGGAAACGAAAAGCTGAAAAATATTTGATGTCTTGTGGTGAAGTCAACATTGCACCACCTCCAAAGACCTTGTTTGCTTCTCGAACCATCAAAAAATAATTTCCAAACTTTGTTTTCATCCTTTTTTTTAGGCTGAATGATGTAGGGAATGGATGAATTTTCTTCGTGTATACAATATACGCCCAATTCAGATTCTTCAATTTCCTTGTATGGGTCAAATTCATGACTCTTGTTTGCCCATTCATCCAAAGTTAAATCAGGAATTCCCTCAACCTTAGTACCTGCTTCTAGATCACTTGAACACTCCTCCTGATCAAAAACTGAGCAATTTGCATTGATAGGACCTGGTACATAAGGCTCAATATGGAAATTGGCAATTGATTCTGATCTGATTGTTGCTTTAGCTCCATACCTTGTCCTGAAAATCATGTGTGACCAATCTGCAGATAAATATCCACCGATTTTTGCAGTGAAGTCCCTTGATAGACACAACGCAAAGAGTGGCGGAAGGTCAATCACAGACACATCTTGCGAATCGTAACATTAGGACAGAATGTAGTGTTAGGCTTAACCCCTTGATGACTCCAACAGTTCCTACTGCCGTTCCATCTAGCTATACTACTCCTTTCAGCACTGGCTCATATTTCAAACCCAGTTGATCCGCTATTTGCTTCGGCATCACTGAACTACTTGCCCCAGAATCTATCATGCAGTTGTGTACTAATTTATCCCCAATGATTAATGAAATATAGAATGGAGGGGGTTTCAGAACTTTACCTTGTTGTCCTCCATGATTCCCTTCAGGCTGAGCAGCATTCGTGAGGACCTTCTCTTGCATATGGGCCTGTTGGTTCGAAGTTGACCAATTCTTCATGGCAGCTTGTAGAAGATCTCTTTGTCCTGGGATGGATAAAGATTCCCACATTGATATATTCACGTTCGTCTTCTTCATTTGATCAATGATGCTGAAAGGGGATGAATTGTCCTTTTGTTGTCCCTTACTTGGTGCAAACTTTTCTGGAGCTTGAGCATGTGCGTGTGTTGCTACAACAGGTACCTTGGGTTGATTTTGCACATTTGGAGCTGCGTTTGGTCTATTGACCCCTTGTTGTGTAAGAGTGGGTTGAGAAACAACTGGATTACACGGTTGTCCCTCTCCTATATTTCTCTTCTTTGACCGTGTGTTGGCAGCCACGCCTTGAAAAGGCTGTTGGTTAACTCCACAAAAGTCTTCCATTTGCCAATTTGCCAATGTGGTTTCTGTTGGAGGTCCTTCTTGTTGCGTTTGTTGCTGTTGATTCTCCTCCTGGCTTGGTTCTTGAGCAACACCAATGGTTTGCACCATCAAGGCTCGATTGATGCACCATTGAAACATGCTGACTGATTGTGAGGTAGATTGCAAGGGTAACACCAGTCGTACTCCTATGCCATGTTATTTTGTGTCGGGACCAAAGCTCTTGAGGACGTCGTTGCATTTGGATCATACGGCCGAAACGGCCTGGCAGCTTGAGGCTGTCCTTGGTTTTGGTTTTGATTTGCAGCCTGAGGTGGTGGTCTATTTTGTTGGTATGGGGGCCTAGCTTGCATCATCTGTGCTTGAGGCCGATAGGGTCTAGCACTTTGAGCTTGCTTTGTCTTTTGATAGTCACAAGCTCATTTCCAAGGTTCTGTAGCTGTTTCATAACCTCATGCAATTCCTTTGAAGTATTTGAAGAAGTCGATGCCTCATTACTGCTTTGATTTCTAGGAGTTGGAATGGGATTCAACTCTGGTGCTTGACCGATTGTAAGATTTCCCATATCCGGATAGAGAGGCATTGGTGGCCTTGGTGCAAGCTTGCCAACTTGGATCAAACAGTTCTCTGCTCTGATAGCTGTGTCGTAGGACCCTGACAGCGTTGTTCCTCCCATTGATTGGATCATCATGGCTATGTCTGAATTTATAGCCTTTAAGAAATAAAGGAATGCTCCTTCGGCAGTTGGTCTAACAGCTATTGGGATCCTGTCCCATGTCCGTTGGAATCTGAAGTTGAAATCTGCCATTTTTTCGTTAGGAGCCCTTTTGATTGTTGTCAATTATTCCAATAAAGATAAATTATCCACCCTCTCCTGAATTGGCTCTGACAAAGAGCAGAACAAAGTTGGTTCCAATTCATAATAGACCTTGTTGTAAGGCTCCTAAACCATTGTAAGGCCTTGCCTTTGAAAGATGAAGCCAACAACTTGACTGCAACATCCATTTCATTTATTTCATGGATTGCACATGCATTAGCAATATCCTGGATGTGATCAATAGGAGTAGTATGATTTTCTCCTGTGAAATAGGGTATGTTCTTTAGTGCTGCAACTGGAATTTGATTTTGAGCATTTAGGGCAAGTGGACTACTACCCGTGAAATTGACAAAGGGATTCGGTGGTAGATGTGCCATTATGATTGGCCTAAGAACCCTGGTCGATGCGAGAAAAGGCCTACCAGGTGGAGGTGTAGACAAAGTCCTGTTAGGTGGAGATGGTGATCTTTGTGGTCTTCTTCCTCTCCTTCCTCTGCCTGGTGAAAGTTGCAAGTGGAAAAATAGCCCCTCTTCTCGAGTATTGGACCTGGTTTGAATTCTTCTCATATGCCTGGGCAACCTTTGCTTCACTGCTGCTTGAATTCTATCCCCTTCGAGTCACCGGATGTGTTAGAAAAAATGAGCCTCAAAGGCGCATTACGCAAGTTACACACCAAACTCCGACAATATTTAAAAAATAGAATTTTGAAAGACCTGTATTTTTGATATTTTAGAGTTTGGAACTTGATTTGGAATGACAGTCCCGAAAATCCAAAAATGCCAGACTTCCGAAAACCTGAAATCCGAGAATCAAAAAACCATGAAATTTTGAAAGTCAAAATCTCAAAAATCTAAGAATACCCTTTTGAAGATTATCCCCCGATCTATCACTTGGTGAAATTTTGACTTGTTTCGAGCAAGTTAAGTCCTTGAAAATTGATTTCAAAGTTCAGCCTAGAAGGTGAAAAAAATTGAAACTGTAAAACCTGCAATTTTTTAAGTCCGAATTTCTTGAAGGTTCCTTCAAATCTGTGGAATGACCTCTTGGTCCCACCGGGCGTGCCAAAACCGTGATGGCAAATCACAAGCACCCCTGAATGTCTGTAACACGATGGGTTGAGACTCTCAGTGCGATTGCATAACATGGAGCTTTTCCCAAGTGTGGGACCTTGCGAAATCGGAAAAGCTCTCCGGATGAAGGCCGGTTCCTATTCCTCTGTTCAGATGCACACGTAAAAATGTAGAGGGTTTACTCAAAACCTAAACTAACTTGCCAAGGAGACAGGGTAAGAAGATGCATAAAATAAAACCTAAACTACAAAGGTGATGCACCGAGGAATGAAGAACACCTGTCTTGCCAAACAAACACAGACCATTAAAATGCAATGCAAGATCATGCACAGATAATGATTTGCGGTGAAAGATCGGAAGATGCAAATAAACACAGAGAGGGTTGATAATCATCCACGAGACATGCATTATTTACTCCAAAGATTGATACAATACACCACAAAATGCCAAGAGAGAAGGTTGCATTACGCTTTTAGATAAGAGGTTTGAACTCCATGATTCACTGCCAAAGAGAAGAAGGGAGGGGCAAAACAAGAATGTCCAACCTTTAGAAATAAGCCCCTCCCTACAATTTATAGGAAGAAAGAGAGAGAAAAGAGAGAGAAAATTGAAATCTGCCCCAACCACCTCCAGAATGCACTTAACTCATCTCATAATGATGGTAGGTGAGAACCCAAGCAAACCCAAAAGTGGTGAACTGTATTTTGCATTTTTAAGAATTTTTCTCACCCAATTAAAGATATCCAATCGTAGTTGGATAGAGGACCTCGTAAGCTTTCCAGAAAGTCCAACCTTGCATGAACCTGAGCTCCCAGTCAAAAGTTATGGCCATCTGAATATCTGCGCTTGACCCAAGGCGCAACTTTTGCCTGTTAACACTCATTGTCGTGTGCCATTTATATGCGCCAAGGGCGCATACATTTCATTTTCGACACTAATTTCGTGTGCCATTTCGTGCGCTAAGGGTGCATACATTTCATTGTCGACACTAATTTCTGTGCGCCAAGGGCGCATACATTTCATTGTCGACACTAATTTACGTGCGCCATTTCTACATGCGGGCGCATACATTTCATTGTCGACACTCATTTCTGTGCGCCACTTCTATGCGCCAAGGGTGCATACATTTCATTGTCGACACTCATTTCTGTGCGCCACTTCTGTGCGCCAAGGGCGCATACATTTCATTGTCGACACTCATTTCTGTGCGCCACTTCTGTGCGCCAAGGGCGCATACATTTCATTGTCGACACTCATTTCTGTGCGCCACTTCTGTGCGCCAAGGGCGCATACATTTCATTATCGACACTAATTTACGTGCGCCAAGCGCAAATTTTTCATATTCTTCTACTTGTCTATATCTACCTGGGGAAGATATATACAACACATACATTACAATAATACCCTACAGTCAAAATATCTCTTAACTGAGAAAAACTAGTTTCAAGCCACTACTCTAAGGACTCGTGTAGAAGCAAGATTACCCAAGTATGTAACGATAATCCCGATCTCATTTTCCAACTATTATTTCAAAATCAATAATACATCCAAAGAAACAAAAAAAAGAACCATTGAATCAAAACTTAAACAATCAAAGAATCAAAACTAGAAGATTTCCATAAAGATTAGAGTTGTTTTTATGAATCACTTAAGTAAAAGCAAAAGACTTAATGGATAGGGCCTATCATTCTTGATAGAGATTTGGTGTTCACTTTTTCACCAAAAATCACCAAGCGAGCTTCAATTCTTTCCCTCGAAACACCAAAAAGCCCTCAAAACATTCTTCTTCTTCTTCTTCTTATAGTTTTCACAGTGTCAATTTTATCTTCTCACGCCATGTAAGGATAAACATTCATGCAAGAATTCAAACTGGAGGTTCGAAGAGAAAAACCACATGCAGAGCTTAAGCTCAAAAATACCAAATGACCAAAACAGAACCAAAACCCCTCTTTCTTCTTCCTAGGTGGTTTTCACCATTTTCCAAAAATATTAAATGTAAAACATGACTGACAGTCCTTCCCCATCTCTTGCCACTACCATCATATTTTTGGCAATGACTAAATTTAAAATTTCATGCAACTAAAACTTGGTGGAGGTGTCAACTCATCCCCCTAAATTTTCTCATGCATTCGCCAATTTTAGCAAGACAAAAGTTTTTAATGTCCACTAATGCCTCATAAACACCTAGAAGATGGTGCCACCGAATTTCCCCTTGCATGTCATCCCATAGGTCCTTTTAGGTTAGCCAACATTAGGTTAGGTTCCACATTAGTCTAAGAACTAACTTAGGTCCTAGGTAATGTTTAAAGTTTTAGTCTTAGGTCCCTTAATTATTAACATCCCATATTAACAAAATAACATAGTAACTTAGGTTAGGTTACAACTTTAGGATAGGATTACAATCTAAGGAACATAATTTAATTAGGTTCCTAGTTTATAGTAAGAATTGCATCCCACGCTTACCAAAGAAGAACTAGATTACCATCCCAGATCACTTTCAAATTTGGGGAAACAGAGATTATTCTTGACTTCAGTATAGTCGAGTCTAGGGATCCTTTGATCTTTCTGTCTTGGTCAATATGACCACAAAGTTATGAATTATAAGCATACCTTGGATTGATGAAATTGATCCAAAGTAATGTTGTTCTGCATCCCAAAAATTATGAAAACTAAAGAACAATTTTAAGTGCTACAAAGACTCAAAGATTAATTTAATTGAATAAATTTCTCATTTCCCAAGAAAATAACTATTCTACATAAGAAGAGATGAATTACTTCATTTTCTATCCAAAGATAAACATGGCATAATTGTATCAATTTCAGCAGATAACATATTATCTACAACAAACATGATGTCATATATAGTAAGATTACACAATCTTAAGATAAGAATAAAATGTTAATGTTTGCAACTTCCAAAACAAAAGTCATCATATATATTAGCCATGTTAGAGGTGTTACGGGATAGGACTGATCAACTCCAAAACTCATACATCTAGCTCATTCTACATTTTTAGGACTAGGAATAAGCCTATAATGACTTGACTCAACCATGCCAACTCAAGAACTGACCATGATGACCTCATAAATACACTTGGACCCTCTTGAAAAATCATAACAACCATGGTGGACCTCATATAAACCTTAAATCAAATTAGGAGGACTCACTAACTAAGAAAGATAGAACCATGTCGGGATAACATGACAACTCATCAAATCTTGTCACTACTAATCAACCTTCATGTTTGACACTGAATTTCATCACATAGAGAGTCATATGACCTATACCCTTTTCCATAAATTAATTTTACATCAATTACAATAGTAAGACACAATAGAAAAAATGGACGGAAAAGATCACTTTGAAAAAGGAAATCGACATGTCATTGTTCTAGTTACTATATGGGATTAATGTTTAGATTCCCATCATGGCTGAATTGCTAGTGCTTCAGTTGGTTATCATAATAAAAGAAATTAAATTCCATGATTATCTTGATAAGATAATATTGTATCTTTAAAATTTTGGTGAAGATAGGTTAAAGGTGGTTGATCAAATCAAGAGCATCAATCAAAAGTGAAAAATATATTTGATAAAAAGGATAAGGAATGAGAGTTCCATATTGTGACTTTGTCTTACGGTGGGATAAAATAAGAGAGACAAAGGGTATTCATGAAAAATTTGAATCTTTATGGCTAGGAATATTTCATATCTGATAATCTTGTGGAGATAATACTTTATATCTTTTGTATCTGGATGGTATCTATTTGGAATTACCTTACTATGGGAAATACTTGAAATTTTACAAAAAGGGAAATATTTTTCCCCCACCTGTACCATAGGTGAATTTAGGTTATGTGTTTCCCTTTCCTATTGTGTGTTTATCCCTTTCCATTTTGGTTTGTTTCATTTTGTTTTGTGTGTGTGATTTTTTCATTCATATCTATTGCTTGTAATAAGACTTTATATAGCCCGATGGATAAGACACAAGTCCACATTACATCCTGAGATTATGGAGTTCATTATTTTCCTATCCTCACTAATTTTGATCCATAAAAATTACCCAAGTGAGATCCATATGTTTTCATGTGTTTTTGCAAAGGTCAAAATTTTGAATTGGAACCATGACAAATAAGCCAAAGTGTCAAAAACTTGCTTGAAAATCCTCCTGAACCCCTCTTAGGGCCAATTTTCCCTCTATATCATGATCATCATGATATTTTAAGTTTTAATATTGTGTTTTAAAGACTTTCCATAATGTCTGAAATGTTTTTATAAGGCCATTCAACTCATTTAGTGAAGTGTTTTCAAAAGAGAAATCTTTGGTAATCCTAGAAAGGCTATTCTCGGGCTTTTCAAGACAAGTGTACATTCCCAGATTGATTTAAAAACCTAAAATCATATGTTGGAGGTGTTGGATATTTTATAGAGTAATGGAAGTAATTTTGAAATATTTAGCGAATTTTTAGAGGTTTAAGAGTAGTTGTAGTAAAAGTGAATGTTTCGGGGTTAAGGAACATATAGTCAAAATTGATACCGATCTTCACAAGATGATTTAGGGAGCTCCATAAGGATTTTAGATGAAATCAAGGAGTCATAAGAAATATTTAGGTGTCCTCTACATGTTTAAATTATAATATATTTGACAACACTTGATGGTTTCTTATGGAAGCTCAATTTTAGCACACTCACCCTATTATCCCGAAGGAAAAAAGGGAAATTTTTTGAGGTAGAATAAGGTATTTGAAACCATTATATTGTTCTTATAATGGTCTCGGGAGTCAAATTTTATTTTATTTTTGATAAAATACCTCTTTTAGCTTCAGAAATGTATTATGAAGTTTCCATACTTAGTCATTTTTCAATCTAGTTCAATGGTGGGTTTTCTTATCATGTGTGTCTTGTGTGTCCCTCTTTTCCCTAGGAAAAAGGGGGACAAAGGGGATATAGTGGATAAGAAAATGTTCCCCACCTATTAGACCCTGTAATATTCACTAAGTACCAAGAGGTACGCACGCAAGACTAGTGAGAAGAAGGGCGCTCGGGGAAAGTGCCTAGGACAAAGGGGTTTAAGAAGGGTTTAAGTGAGACCAAGGCATACGTGGGAGGAAGAACATGGATTTAATGTACTTGAGGCATATTTAGCATTCTAGAAACACTTAAGGAAAAATGTGAGGACCCTACTAGGCATGATGAGTGGATAAGGTTCCAACCTGGAACCTTGGAAGTCAAGAAAAGGATATTCCTTGTAGGAAATATTCCTAAAGACATTATTATAGAGCTTGGAGGGTTTGCAAAGGGATAAAAATTCACCAACGGAGGACCACATCGACACTTGGCACATAATATATTTAGGGGAGAAGGAATAATGGTGGGTTATGATCCTATAAAAAGAGATGCTTGGGCTATAAAACAGATATTGAGAGAGGACATGGAGATATATATGGAGGAGAGAGATAGGCGGGACACTTAGATAGAGATACATAGGACAATGAAGTACTGCAGTAATACTAGGGTTTAGAGCCTCTAGTGATAGAGGGTTATAAAGGATTCCACAAGCATATGTATGGGTAATGGGATCTGTAACAAGGGATAAAATGGGAAGAGTATAGTGAGGGTATCATATCAGAGATGTTGATAGGATTTAAGTCTCTGTCATTTAATATGTATGGTTTGAGATGACCCTTTTGACTGTAATGTGGCTACCAAATCTATGGTAAATCAATGTATATATGGGCTTGTTTAGTATATCTTGTTTATGGGTGTAAACCCTCATGCTATATGACTTATCATGGATCAAATCAAATTTATTATGCTTCTTACAATGTTATTTAGTTTTTGTGATGCATTAATGTTAGATCTATTAGTTGCATCTTCTACCTCTTTAAATAAGATAATATACTTCTACTTCTATAAATCATCCTCCATTAATGAAGGAACCATATCATAAAGCTCACATAAAGGAGGGGCTGAATGCTTGCGCATGCCTTGGATGAGTGCCTAGCTCCTACTAGGTGATAGGCTGATGTGCTTGGGGTTAGTAAAGTTATTAAGGGTAAATAAATGACTACATCTTGGTTCCATTTCTGGACCTCTTTTCAAAGCTTTTGTGAGAATGGTGTGTGATGACAGAGCGCTTGACCTTGGATAGTGTCAAAGCATGGCTTAAAAGCACAGAGGATGAGTTTTCTCATAGATTTAGTACTGGACCTGAGTTTGATGCACATAAATGGGTAGAATAACATATGTATCATGAGTTATATGAGACCTTTTTTGTTTTCTAGTGGAGTTGTATGAATGGATTTTGGTGTATGCATCTAGATCAAGCTGGTACTATAGACCTTACGTATGGACCCAAAAGGAGTATCAGAGGTTGCGTGATGTTGATCGACTTGGAAATTTTTGTTGATCATTGGTGGAGTAGATTTTTATGAATTACACCTTGGAGTACATGATTTCTATGTATTCCTATCTAGAGATTACTGAGTTTGAGTTTTGAGGGAGCCAAGAGGATCATTCTTGTGTGTTATCCCTTTAGCTATAAATATCCTAATCATTACACTAAGTTTGGAAGCATTTCATATGGCTAGCTAAGATTCTTCTGAGTCATTGGGAGAGGAAGCTAGGGTGGAGGAAAATGGTGGACCTTGTAGCTGAAAAGGAGAGGGAAGAGAGACGAATCAAGTATAATGAATCTTGTGAGAGGGAGTTAGATATAAAAATTGAAGTTGCATGAGTGATGGATTTATGAAGGCAGACGTTGCAAGAAGGAATTGAAGTTCATGTGGAGGACATGGATCCCCGAGAAGTCTATGCTACCACATCTTGGAAAGAGCAGGGAGAGAGACCCCTTCATTTTTTGATGAGAGATCATCACTTGGAGAAAGGAGATCCATTGACATGTATATGAATCTACCTAGTGACCAACCCCTGGCACTTAATTTTCAAATCCAGAGATAAGTATTGCTAACCTAGTTAGTATTGGTGGAATTGATCGATTAACACCTAATAGGTATAACTTTTCATTCGGCACATCTATTACTACACAATCATTTTCTATGTTTAGAGGTATATTGTCTAGAATGACATTTGGGAAAATTTTGGGTATACAAAGCTTGGGTATCAAATCTGGAAGTGGCGCAAGACACACATCTAGTAGCGGTGTAATATCATAGATTTTTGGCCAAAAATTTAGCACAATAGTGGGGACACAAGGAAAAACCACTTCAAGACCCTTTTCAGCCACGGGAGGAGGATCTAGTGGGTTAGGTGGAATAAGAACTAGCAAACCTAGTGGACCTAAAAAATTGGAGGAACTAGTGGGTCTTGAGGGATAGGTGCTGGTGGATCTAGTGGATCTAGTGGTAGAGGCAACACTGGAGGGAATCAAGGTTTTGGATTAGGTAGACAAGGGCCTCAACCACCTCAACAAGTATTTTTAAAATGTATTTACATATACCATATTACAAAGGTGTTGAGGATGTTGCGAACATGTACACAAATGTGAGATGCTATGGTACGCAAAGGGGATCATTACCCCAAAATGGAAGGAAATTCAGTTTGTAACAATGTTGCAAGGATGCACGCATAGTTGGTACCAAAAGTATGACCCCCACCAGAAAGTGGTAGATTACACTGCACTATGTAATGCCTTCTTAGCTGAATTTCATATTCCTGAGTTTGAACAGAAGAGCATTAATGCGCTAAAGGAAATTCAATAAGGTATGGAAAAGAGTGTGTAGGAGTATGATGCACATTTTAAGACTCTCTTATCAAAACTATCTTATGATATTCATCCTTCTCAACATGCTCAATGGTTCATTGGAGGACTAATAACACCTTTCAGGAGAGCATTGTCACATAAGACTTTCATAGACCTACGCAAGGCCTTGGAGGCTTCCTTATGTGCTAAGGTTGTAGAAAGTGTGGATACCAGTGTTATTCCTTTTCTTGAAGCTCGATTTCTACAATGGCCAAGAAGATGGAGAAGCTATCTATGAACTTGACACATGAGACTCGTAGTGGCCTATAGTGCATGGATTGTGAAATAGAGGGGAATACAAATGATAGTTGTCCTCAAAGATTGTACACGCCATGAAAATAGACTAATATTTTTCAAAAATATCATGATGCAAGTAGATGTCCAAGATCTTTGCAATTTGTGATTTGTAAGAATGTGTCTTGGTATTGCAAGATTTATACTTCTACTACTCATGACATTAAGGATTGTAGATTGATTGACCAGATACATGATACCATTGATATTGGTGTTTGCTAGACTAGCATTGCAAACAATTCCAAGGATGATGGTCATCACTATGAAGGATGCACGAATGGAAGAGCTCATGGAAGAGGATTTTGTGGAGGATTTAGAGTTCGTGGCAACCATGGAGGTGGAACAAGTGAGTTCTCGCATGGAAATTTTTAGAATTGTGGGTCTATGGAGCACTATAAGCACAAATTTACTGACCTAATATAGTGCTCTTAGTGTGGAAAGAAGCACAAGTATGAGGAGTGCCTAGAGCTATTTGAACATATGATCTAGGAACACTAGAAAGATAAAGGCGTTAGGATGATAAGTTGTAAGAAAGTAGGATCATAATGGATGCCATGGGTAGCAAGTTATCTAAAATTAGAACCTGTACTAGTGAAGATGTGAGTTGAGGCTACACACGCTAGAGAGATACCAAATTAGAGACCACTAATTACAAGAGAAGAGGTGGTGTATGGGAAGTATCTAGACCCTACCCATCGGAAGGAAGTCGATATGGCTCTTAAGAAATATTTTGATTGACACGGTGTGGAAGTCAATGTTCTCACCTTGGATGCCTAGAATCAAATGGGAAGTCCCTCATTACATCCATCTTCAAATGTGTTATATATGGCATAGAATACAAAGGCAATTGGTGTTTCCAAGTGGAAAAATTCATTGGAGATTTCGAAGTCTTAGCACTTGCTGAGGCAGAAAAAAATTTAGTGTTACTTGGGCTCCCCTGGTGCTATAAGAATAATGCTAACTTACATTTCAATAAGGGGTATATAAGTTTTGAGAATAAATAGGAATTTTTTTTATCATTCCTTTGACATATGGGAAGTCAACGCCTGATATTGAGCCTTTAGGGACAAAAATACCTAGACAGAACTTATGTACATACTATATGGGACCCTAAAGTTGTGTAGAAAAAAAGGAGGGAATTATTTAGTGGGAAGATGCTCAATCTATAAGTGATACAACTAGTGTGGCATGTGACAATTGGGTGCATGGGACATATGAGTTGGTTGGAAGGTAGTTAAGAGGATCTATGATGAGAGTAACAAAGGTGCACTCAGTCAAGTGCCTAGGAGGAAAGAAGTTGCCAAGTTATTCTAGAGGAGCCAACCCTGATGTTTTCCTATAAGAAATGGAGACCTAGTGGAGAAGTGAGATCGAAAGGAGAAGGATTCTTAGCTATACCTTTCTCGAGACTGCAACACATTGGTGGGAAACCCATCGTGATAACCTTCTAGAGTGGTGTGAAGTGAGAATCATATTCTCTGTTAGGTTTTCCCAAAGAAATGCACCTACTATCATACAAGATTATCATGGGAAGGAACCCACCTCATTTCACATCCAAGCATGTGAGAAGGCTTGGATGGAAGGTATGGAAGCCTTACCACCTTCTTTATGGGTACATAAGTTGTACTCCACCTTAGCGCATGTATGGCACATTCACTTAGATATGTGCCATCATAGAAGAAACTAGGAGTTGATGAATGACCTACTTCAAGGTGTACCAAGCCATCAGTGGATGAGGTGTTACATGTTATTAATGTCCTAATAATGGGAGATAGTGCCATGACAGAGGATAAAATACTAGAATTATTGGGTGAACCTGACTTAGAAGCATGCTTTGATGAGGAAGAATCATAGGAGATACAACTTGAGCATGCATGCATGGAAAAAGAGAAAGGAAAATTGGTCTACATGGTTGATGGTAAAGAAGTGGAAAATTTGGATGTTAACCATACTATAGGTACGTGTGAAGTTATGGATAGTACTGATGAGAAAACGTGCACCTACCATGAATCCTTGAAAACCTAGAATGTTAACACTAGTTCAAAGGCCAAACCTAAGGAGGCTACTATTGGAGACTATTGGTCAAAAAGGAGGTTTCAAAGATCATTGATCTATTACATGAGTTTTAGGAATTATTTCCGTGTGGGTACCATGAGCTTAAATGAGTTCACCACTCTTTAGGGGAAATGAAAATCAATTTAAAGAAAGGATCATGCCTAATTCAGAAGAGACCTTATCGAATGAATCTGGATATTCACATCAAATTCAAGGAGGAGATTGACAAGATGATCACATCAGGCATCATTAAGGTTATTGAGGAATAAGAATGGATAAGGCTGATGGTCATCAACATTAAGAAGGATGGGAGAATAAGGATATGTGTTGATTAAAGGTATTTGAATGTGGCTTGTGCTATTGACCCTTTTCCAACTCCCTTCATCGAGGAGATCCTAAAAGGATTAGCCAGGCATGAGATCTATTCTTTCACAAAAGGATTCTTAGGATATCATCAAGTTATAAGTACAAATGAAAACCAAGAAAAGACAAATTTTTCCATTGAATGAGGAATATTTTCCTACTTAGTCATGCCTTTTGGACTGAAGAATGTAACTACTAAGTTTTCACGGGTTATGGTACATGTATTTCAAGACTTCATCCATAAGTTTCTTCAAGTCTACCTTGATGATTGGACGGTATATGGATTAGGAAGGGATCATTGTGATAATCTGAGACTAATTTTTGAAAGATGTCGCTAGTTGAGGATATCCATCAAAATTAAGAAATGTGTTTTTGCTACTTCATTCGGAACCCTTTTAGGGCATATCATATGTAAGGAAGGCTTGTTGGTGGATCCTGTGAAATTTTTCATTATTGTGGGATTGGGGGAACCTACTAGCTAGAGTGTAGTGCATGGATTCCTTGGGCATATGGGGTATTACCGGAAATTTATTAAGGGTATGCCAAGATCCATGCCATTGGAAGAGTTACTTGAAACATAAAATTATATTTCATTGGGGAGAGGTGCTATAGATGGCATTTAATACATTAAATAATAAGCTTATTAATGTGCCCATATTACACTTTACTTCTTGGTGTAAGAAATTCCATGTACATGTTGATGCTTCAGGATGGCAATTGGGGAAATATTAGCACAACCTAGAGAAGGAATTATCAACCACCCCTTGTTCTTTGCTAGTAGGAAGTTGACACCAGCAGAGTAAAACTATACTACTACTAAGCATGAAGCATTGTCAACGATCTACGCACTAAACAAATTTAGGTAGTATATGTTGACAACACCCTTCATTTTCTACATGGACCACATGTCATTGAATTACTTGGTAAAAATTCCATTTTGCAAGGGCACATATGCCGGTGGGTCTTGTTGTTTCAATAATTTGAGTTTATAGTTGTTGTGAAACTAGGAAAGAGTAACTTAGGACCTGACCATTTATTGAGGATTAACTCAAGGGAGGATGCACAGAGCATTGAGGATACAATGCTAGATGCAAAACTATTTAGATTGTGGTGCACCCTCTGACTTGGAAGATATTGTTGTGTTTCTCAAAATGGGTGTGGCACCGGAGGGAATGAAGAATTTGGAAAGAAATTAGTTAGCCATATGTGTCTTTCCCTACATGTTAATTAGTGGAGACTTATAAAAGATAGGTCATGATGAGGTTTTGCAGCCGATGTGTGTTAGAGAATGAATGTGTTGCAATCATGGAGGAAGCACATGGTGAGTTTGCGAGGGATACTTTGCAGAAATACAACCACATGCAAGATCCATCTAGCGGGTTTTGTTGGGAAATAGTTTACAAGGATTGTATTGAGTTTTGCAAGGTCTGTGACCATTTCCAACGCCTTGGTAAATTAGGAAGAAGAGATGAGATGCCCTTGAGATTGATAGCTAGTGCAAAACCATTTGAGAAGTGGGTGATTTATTTTGTAAGACCAATTTCACATACTACACAAAGGAAATGGTTTGCACTTTATCACTACTTATATTGATTACTTAACAAGGTAAGTGGAGGTAACACCTCAACAGATTACACATTGGAAACAAAATCTTAGTTCTTGTGGGAAAATATAATCAATAGATATGGATGTCCATTGAGTTTAATAAGTGATAGAGGTACTCATTTCTTGAATGAGATAGTTAGAATCGTGTTGGTAGAATTCATGGCAGCCCACCACAAGACTACGCCTATCACCCACAAGCTAATGGAACTGCATTGAGGTATTTAACAAAAATTTGAATCACATGTTAATCAAGATTTTGATGTTGGAATAAAGGATTGGGATGATAATTTTTTTGTTGTGTTATGGTCATACCAAACTACATATAAATGAATAAAAAGGATTCACCTTTTCAATTGGTGTTTGGTGTGGAAGCGGTGTTACGTATTGAATTCATGTTACCATCATTATGTATAGCACACACAAGAGTATTAGCTGATGAACAAGTGCTTGAGGAGAGGATCAATAAGTTAATCTAGTTAGATGAGAGGTGGGATATTGCTCACTAGAGTCGAAAAAGAAAAAAATCTAGGTAGAAGGTGTTACATGATAAACACATTAATAACAAAAATTTGAGTTTGGGTAGATGGTTCTATTGTATGACTCCAAGTTTTTGTGCCATCATGGAAAATTCGAAGTCCATTGGGTGGGCCCATACATTATATCCTATATACTTGATTCAGCACTTTCCGATTCAAGCGCTAGATGGAACACAATTACCAGGCCATTTCAATGGGAGTAGGATGAAGCCCTACTATAAATAAGTCTTCTTTGTGTTTATAAATAAGGCAATATTTCCATCTAGCCTAGTATTTCCTTTAATGCATTTCCTTTCTTCTTGTTTCCCCTTCTCGTTATTTTTTTCTTTTTTTTTGTTGTGTGTGCGTTTGAGCATTGGTAGCCACTTATTATTTTTACAAAAATTTCTATGTGCAGAGGACCACACATCTATTTTTGTGTGGGGTGGAGCAATGTAAAAATTATTGGAAAATGGTAGTGGAGGTTGTGTTTTTATGTCCCAGTTTATAGGATCAAAAGCACATAGTTTGGAAGAGCTCGTGTAGAAAAGGTGAACATAAGGAGTTTGGTGTTAGGAAGGCTTTACAAAAACCATGTACAAGGGTGAGAAGCACAAGAATAACATGAGGTAGGTAATGTCAAAAACTAGGGTAAGGACAGAAAAAAGTGGCCCAAGCGCTGCAAGTGCGTACGTAAGGATCTTCATTCAAGAATGGTTTTTTTACACCAGAAGGTTGTAGATGTTTTTGCGCAGGATTGGGCACAGGGGTAAATCATTAAAGGTTGGCTTTGTAAGAGAAATCCACCTCTATTGGAAAGGTACATTGGTAGGTGGCATAGAATTTATTATGGAAAAAATAAAAATCTATAAGTAGAAGGTCGGGTACATTATTGTTTACCTTACATTTGTGATATCAAAGAGATCTTGCAAACTAGGGCATCCTTGAAGAAAAGTTGTGTGAAAAAGGGTTGTGAAGATTTGAGTGCATAGCTAGTTTGATCAGCAAACCAGAGTGGAAAAATAGTACATGGGCGTGAGGGAGAAGGTTGTAGAAGTTTTCAAATCCCATAAGTGAATACATCATCTTATGGAAAGAAGGGTTTTCTAGGTTAGGGTTCCACAACTAGGGCACATGATTGAAGGGATTTTTGTGAAGGGGTAGAGCCACAGAGTTGAGCAGAGCCAAGATCAGGAGAAAGAAATAACTTTTAGTGACCCTGACAGAGAAATGGTACCAAGGAAAGCAACAAATTTTTCACCAAAGAAGGGAAATGGAAAAGGGAAACAAGTTATTTCCACCAGTTTCAATAAAGAATGGTATGCGTAAATGCAATATCCAAATGACGTATTTCTTGGAAAAGAATGGGTGTCTCATGTTAGAAAGATGGTCGTAAGTGACTACAACCATCGAATGAGCACCATAGAGAATGAGATGGCATTAGAATTGGTTCACCCTATAAAAAAAGGACACCAGATGGAATGCCTATCTACGATGATGAGGTAAAGGTGAAGATGGAGAAGGCCGAGTTATTGCAACTCTATGAGTTCTAATATTTCATAAAACTGGGTGAATGTATTGGTGGTTAATGTTGCATGCACATGAAGACCATTTATACTTCACAGGACGTAGGATGCGATAAATCCCCAACTGATTTCTAAATTTACTGTTCTTATCTACGAGGGAGAATATTTTGATGATGAATTGGATGATAAGGAAGCCATCAAGAAGACTATTGAAGCCTATGACTATAAGAAGGGGTCATGATACTTTGACATCTTTGTGATTTCTAACCTTGTAATGAGGATGGCCACATGCTTGGTCACAAAACTAAATGGTCAGAGAGATGGATGGAGATCAAAAGGATTCGTTGAAATTTTGTCGTAAGATCTCAGAGGGGACCATATATAACCTATCAATGTTCATAGTAGAAGAAATCATCAATGCCACATGCGATGGAGAAAAGATCATGTTTGGTAATGTCCTCCTTACCATCATCTTTTTAGAGATTGGAGTTTTGATGGGCTAGATAAATTTGTTTGGGAGTACCCAGATGAGAACCCTTCCCCTACAAAAATATTTGAGAAGTACACTTGTGACACCATGACGACCACCCACAAGGTGCACCTAGAAAAATGGTATAAGCGGATGCATGACGCATTTAGCGCTAGAGTGGAGAATACCTGAGTAGTTACCTATTTTACTACAAGGAGAGGCTGAATTCATCTTTGTACCAACATTTCTATATTGGTAGGTTTACACTGGTAGATGGTGCCAAGGTTCCCAAGTGCAAATTTTCATTCTACTTCATAGCACAATACTTCCAAGTCCGTAGTCAATAGATTCAAAGAGGAAAAGAAGATAAGGTTTTACCTCAGCATGGTAGACCAAGATTACCATGAGCTGTGTAGGACATTGATATATCCAAAGAAGCGCACCTATGTGGAGAAGTATGTCTCCCATGACGTACATATGTTGAAGCCAGTGACATTTCCTATTTTTGGAAGGACCGTAATAAGGGTATACCTATGCATAAGGCCTAAGTATGAGAAGGGAACTTACATTGAAAATGATGTCTCTATCCTAGAAGACCCCACCATAAGAAAGAAGGCTGCACCAAGGAAAAGGGAGAGAGAGGAGGCCCCTGAGAAAAAGGCACCAAGTATACAGACAATGTAGTCTGTAGGCACATAGGAGTCGGCGCAAAACCAAGAACCTATACATGGAGGAAGAAGTCCCCCACAAAAGAGAGAGAGAAGACACCTGAGGAAGAGGCACTAGAGTAAGAGAAGCCCCTTGCAAAAGAAGAATCACTAGCAAGAAAGGATTTGCCTAGGGAAGAAGAAAAAGAAGAGTATCCTATATTGGAATCACTAGTTAGGAAGAAGCAAAGAGTAAATAAAAAGAAGACTCAGAAGAAACAAAGAGCATGGAGGCCAAAAAGGGTGATGAGGATGATAAATAGCATGGTAAGGCTTAGGACCATCATGTGTATGATGTACATGAGTCAGAGGAGGAGGAAAATGAAGAGAAGGATGAGGATGAAGGAGGCACTCATGGAAAGGGGGAAGTGAGGAAGTCAACATGAAAGATCAAAGGAATCCAAGCTTGACCAAGAAGCGAGATAGAGGTTACATAGAGAGGGAAGTAACATGAATTATAAAGGACTTGGTGGATCAAGAGGTGGAGTGCAGCACAAGAAGTACTCAAGGAGATAGAGGGAAGTGAAAGTGTAGGAAATGAGTATGGAAGCATGTGTGGAGATCCCAGCTGGGCAATAAGCTTACCAAAGGTAGTGCATACACATGGAAATGGTATGGTAGCAGCGTATGAACAAGGAATGACTTACATAGATGATCCAAATAAGGTATTTCACACTCGTTTCTAAAGTACCATACCTTAAAACCAACTCCTTGCATGGTCTTATTTCGATGAAGAGGGTGCGTACGTACGAGGAAGACATTGTATTTGGATTTTGAGTCCCATGTTGATGAGCTTGAACTCAAGGTCAATTGTGAGGTGTTGATGAAGATACCAGATAACAAGGGAGTAAACCCTCTAGTGAATTCTCAAAAACTATCAGATGAGAAATTTTCTAACACACTCAACAAAGTGTCGGTGGAAGTTGATGTGAGGATATTTGGAAGAAATGAAAGAATAAGGGTCTTGGAGGAAGACCTTAAAAATAAAAACAAAGAGATCATTGAAAAATAAAAGGAATTAAAGCATGAGGAGTTGATCGGCGTGCACTAAAGGAAAAAATTAAGGGAGGAGAAGGAAAAGGTGTGCAAGATCTATAAGAAAATAGAGATGATTTCAGATGCCATAATCTTGAAGCACCCAAACCTGACTCTGCCTGAGAAAAATATGAGTCAACCATGCAATGCTTGGAATAATTGACCCACATCCTCGCAATGGAAAGGTGGCCACTCGCATTGGAATCAACATAAGAGGAATTGGCATGCTAGAAGGAGGAATAAAGTTGAAGATCAAGGAGATAGTTACTTAGTATTCCAAGATCCTTGTAGTGTAAATCTTGTCGCATAAATAGATGAGGCTATATATTAAAATTGAGCTGATAGAGATAGGGTAACAAGCATACTGGTTGCTATGCATGCATGAGGTAGATCTAAAGGAGTTTCAAGAGAAGAACAAAGGAAATAGGGTGGAATGGGATAAGATCCTAGCCGAAGTTGAAATGTTTTTATAAGAAATCGAAACCTTGCGGGGTTTGATTAAGAATTGGATTAAGGAACTATATATGTAGGTCACTCACATAATGGATGCACTTTGGACGATCTTAGCAAGAAACTAGAAGGAATTGTAGATACACTGAATTCTAAGAGTGACGAATTGAGTTTTGATTAGGTGAGCACTCTAGTAGGTGACCTAATTCAGCAAGTGTAGGGTGAGGTGGATTCTTGGGAAAATATTGAAGCAACAGTAAATAAGGAATTCCCACTCCTCCTACAAAGAAGAATATGATTCATCTATTCTTTCATTTTTTATTCATGTTATCCCTGTTCCACTATTCCTTATTCTTTGGAGAAGGAGGATGTTTTGAGGATGGAGAACACACGTAGTGTGGGGTGATGTTGGAACCTCAAAATTGACTAAGTACTAAGAGGTGTGCATGCAAGACCAAAGTGAGAAGAAGGGCGCATAGGACAAAGGGGTTTAAGAAGGGTTTCATTGAAACTAGGGCATGTGCGGGAGGTAGAATATGGGTTTAAGGGACTTAGCCATATTTGGCATTCTAGAGACACTTGAGGAAAAATGTGAAGACCCAAATAGGTGTGATGAGTGGATAAGGTATCATCCTAGAACCTTGGAAGTTAAGAAAAGAATATTCCACATAGGAATATTCCTAAAAGACATAATTACAAAGATTGGAGGGTTTGCAAAGGAATAAGAATTCACCAATGGAGGACCACATACACACTTTGCATGCAATCTATTCAGGAGAGAAGGCATGATATTGGGTGTTGATCCTACAAAAAGAGATTCTTGGGCTAGAGATAGATATAGAAGAGAGGACATGTAGATAAATATGGAGGTGAGAGATGAAGGACATTCAGTAGAGATACATAGGAAAACGAAGTGCTACAAGAATACTAGGGTTTAGAGCACTTAGTGCTAGAGGGTTATAAAGGATGCCACAAGAATATGTATGGGTAATGGGATCTATAACAAGGGATAAAATGGGAAGAGTATAGTTAGGGTATCATATCAAAGATGCTGATAGGAGTTAAGTCTCTGTCATTTAATATGTATGGTCTAAGATGACCCTTTTGACTGTAATGTGGCTACCAGAACTATGTTAAATCAATATATATATGGGCTCATTCGGTATATCTTGTTTATGGGTGTAAACCCTCATGCTATATGACTTATCATGGCTCAAGATCTAGTTTATTATGCTTCTTACAATGTTATTTAGCTTTTGTGATGCATTAATGTTAGATATGTTAGTTACATCTTCTACCTCTTTAAATAAGTTAAAGTACTTCTGCTTCTGCAAATCATCCTCCATTAATGACGGAACTGTCTCACAAATCTCACATAAAGGAGGGGTTGGGCACCTGCACATGCCTCGGGTGAGTGCCTAGCACCCACTAGGTGATAGGACGATGCACTTGGGGTTAGTAAAGGTATTAAGGGTAAATAAATGACTACACCACCCATCATCTCTTCCCGGGGTTCCTCATATGACCTTTTTCTTCTCGACAGTGCTAAGTCCATTTTCCCAAATTGCATGAGAAAATTCCAAGTGGAACAATCCTACCCAAGGTAAATTTTATTTTACAAGAGGGTGAAAACTTCATATAAAATAAAATTACCCCATAATATCCCCTTCCCAAGTTTTCCATGTGACTAATTTTTTAACCCTCCGATGCCTAAGCAAGTTTTTCACATCTCCCTCTCCTTTCACCCTAGTATGACACATGTTATGATCTTAAGGAATGTGAATTTTCTAGGCCCTACAATATGAGTATAGAGGGCATAGAGGGGAAAATAAAATGTGACCCTCCCACAAGACATTGGAAACCTAGTTTTGACGATAACTTTTTCTCTTTTGCATGAACTTAAAAATAGACTTCGTGTTTCTTTAATGACTCAAACAAGATTTTTTTACCTCATTCCTTCACCATCTCAAACTAGGAAGCCATTGTTGATGTTATAAACCTCCACTCACCTAAAAAAACACCATATATGATTTTAATTTGTTCTATGGAAGACATGAACATGAAAACCAAGAAAAATTCATAACTCTCAAACTAACAAGTGTCATTCTAGTGAAAGCTTTAGGGAAGATCTCCATACTAGGAAAATTCAAGAAGAATTATATTAAAAGGTGGATGATGCCATAGATGTTTTACAATAGAAAACCATATTTTTGTTCCCTAGATGCATATTTTTTATTTACGAACATTCTAGCGAGAAAAATCACGATGAAATTTGGAGCATGGGATCCTAGAGACGAGTTGAATCGATGACAACATTTTTGTTGCAAATAGATGAGGAAAATTCCATTTCTAAAAATTGTAATTATATGGTGTTTCTATTTATTATAAATATAAATCTAATAAAAATAGTAATTTCTCTCATAAAAGAGTATTTGAAAAATAATGAAGAAGACAAATTGGGCCAAACAATCAATTTTTCAAAAAAGTAAAAAAACTTTCCAAAAATAGAAACTTTCAAAAATCAACAAAGAAACATCAATGAAAGTATTTTTAGTATGTTATGGATTTTAGAAAAATAAATTCAAACAAAAATAACTTTTTCCTTACAAAACAACTCCTCAACCCTACCTGCTAAAAATAGAAAGTCTTTGTTTTAGTTGCAAAAGTTGCTATTGTCTTCATTTTCTCTCATCTTGTGGGTTTTTTCATAAACAAAGTTCATGTTTTCTGTTCTAGAGCCTGTTTTGACACTAGAATTAGAATATCTAGATGTGGGTGACAACTATGTTGCTCATATGGACTTAGAAGATCTAAATAATTGAATGCTCGAGGCCCAAGGGAACCAATAGAACACAAGATTTTCACGAGCAAATTATATGTTGTAGGAGGTCATGCCATATCTATTCAGAGCATAAAATTAGTTCTAGAATGTCCCCAACACTATGAGACATAGTCAAGAATCATAAGGGAAGATGAAAACTCAATAATTTGAGTACTCACTCCAAAAGGAATTTCACGGTGTATGTAAATCCCCTTAAAACAACATGCTCATCATCATAAAGGAATTTACATCAGGTGAATGGTAAAAAAATGCCTCTTATTTCTAAGGCCTTATAGTTAGGTCATGGTTAAAAAAATTAAGGAATTATTCTCGTGTACTAAATACTTTGTCTAGGAATGAATTTGATGAATCATTTTTAGATGTAATCATCCTACTGAGTAGGGTAATGGGAGAAGAGGCCACAAAGTATTTTCAATATTGGATGGCATAGTTCATCCTTATTGTCATTGAGGGTAAACAAATGATTTAATGGGGACATATAATCAATGATAATCTCCATTATAAGTTTCTTTAGTTCTCGATTACCAAAACATTCACAATGACATCATACTTTGTATACACTCTTGCAGTACGAGATCATTCGAGGCCTGACCATCACAAAGTATATTTCTAAAATGGATAACAATTTTTAAAGGTACCAAAACCTTACCCTACAAGATATCAACCACCATTTTTCATGGGTGAATGATGTAAGGAAATATGGAGTTGAGATTGTCCCCTTAAGTCAGTAGTATTGATAAAGAGATATGAGTCTTATTTCACTCAATTTTATACCTTATCTTACATTAGACTCTCAAGTTTTGACATTAATCCTCATATTATTTCAAGACACTTCATTGATAATATTATGATGTTTGAGCTTTACAAACAAAATTCCCATGTCAATAGAAAACTCAAGAACAAAAAAAGAAACTTTTGTGTCTTTTCCTATTTCTCTGGGAATTTTCTTATGAAATATTGTTATTGATTCTTCAAATCTCTAAGATTAATTCACTCCTTTGAACCTTTACTCATACACACCAAGGGTGTATTTTTAAATTCATAGCAACCCTAAAATATTCCATCTTCATGATTTTCACCTTGTTCCACAAATCAAGGATTATTAGGTGAATTGATTTGATGATTTTGAGGTTAGAAAGTGTGACCACATGAGAATGGAAGATGGAAAGATGAGATATTAAAAAATTATTAGTTAAAGGATGGAGTTGAAGATGATGTAACTAAATTATATGACCCTGAGTATCAAGTGGTGAAGGCTTCACCCCTTACATATCTCGTGGAGCATTTGAGAATCAAGGGATATCAATGAATTAACTAAAGAGGTAATTTAGAGATCAAAGGAGTGGTTTAAAAAAAAATAAGGTTACTATTAGTGCAAATTCACAAACCCCAAAATGACCTATGGATGTGCTTTTCTAAGGCAAACTCATTTGGTGTGAATGCACAACATTGAGTTTTCTCAAGGTGAGAAAAAATATCCAAATTGAAGTTGGTTCTTACTCCTCTATTTAGGTGTATACATGCAATCTTTGCAGAGGTTCTGATTCAAAATTCTTACTCTAAAATTACCAAGGGGATAGGGTTGAGAAAAAACAAGGAAATGAAAACAAAACTAAGCAAAACAGAGAGGTGATACACTAAAGGAGTGTTGAAATCCCGCATCATGGAAAAAAATAGACACAGATCATGAAGATACAACAACAAAACATGCACAAATTTTCCAAAATACAAAGAAAGATCAGAAGGAAACAAACCAATGTAAGAGAGGATTGGAAAATCAATCACAGAGCATGTATTATCAGTTCCAGAATTGATACAATACATTACAAGATAACAAAGAAGGAAAAAACGTGTTACAATATCCATGAGAGGTCTGAAACTCCTTCTAATCCACCTACTAAGGAGAAATGAAGAGCTTACTGGAGCAAGAACATCCAACCTTTAACAAATGAGCCAAAACTGGCTTTTTATCTTGAAAGCGAAATGGAAGAAAAGGTAAAAAATGTGGGCAAATAGATTTGGGACTTCAACCACCAACAAGATTCATCCAATGGGCCTAAAAATGATGGTTTTCCACAAAAAATCCCATACTTTGAAGTACGTTGCCTTACAGAGAAAAAAAGAGGTCCATACTTCATTAATTTTGGTGGTTGGAGTCATTTTCTATGTTTTTTGCATGCCAGAGATGTTTCCCTATTTTTCTCCAACAAATATCCATGAAAATACAAAATTTAACCCTCCATCATGTAGATAATTTCACCAGCTTTCTAATGACACCAAGAACGCAAAAATCTAAGCTTTGGATCAAAATTTATGGCCCTCTGAAGATTTAGGGAAAAATTAGGGCAAAAATGGATTGGGGCCAAAACTTTAAAATTTTCCTTTTTTGAATTTGGGAAAATTTCCCCAAAAATCCCCATGCCCACCACTCTACTACCACGTGGCACATTCTGATTGGTCGATGGGATCGCGGGCCCAAACCTACCTTTCACCCTTTGATTTTCCATTGGGAAAATTTCCCAACTTTCCCCATGCACTCCGTTGTCCCGGTGACACGTGTCACTTCCTCATTGGTTGGTGGGGATGCGCTTCCATTTTTTCCTTTTGCGTATTTTGCAATTTTGGCAAATTTTTCCAAAACCCTCCATGCCTCGACTTCGCCTCCGGCTAGACACGTGTCACCTCCAATTGGTCCATGGGCCTTCAGGAAAATTTTTCTCCTTTGTGCCCCCGACAAGCCCTTTGGAAAATTTTCCCAATTCTCCTGCACCCCGACTTCTACCTCCACTGGACACATGTCGGCCTCCTATTGGTTCACGACCCTTGTAAATTTATTTTCCTCCTCCGCGGGATTTTGGGCCAAGATTTTCCTTTGTGCCATTTTTGAATTTTTATTCAACTTACCCCCACCGACCCGCCATTCTTCCCTGCCTAGTGGCACATTCCTATTGGTTACAGGGCCTTCCTGTGGATAATTTCCCTCGAAAAATCCACCGAGCCATAACTTGAGATTTACAAGGAGTTATGAGGAAAATTTTACTTTTTTGGAAAGGTAAGAAAATATCCTATCTGATGGGATCATTTTTGGAATCTTTGAGTACCTGAAGCATGTCAAAAATTCAATTAAGTGCCAGCAAAGGAGAAGAAGGAGTTAGCCAAAAATAAGCATGGGGCTTATTTTGGATAACAATTTTGGTGACTCAGAGGGGTCATCTACCTGCTAGATGAATGATCAGTAGCCTTTGAAGCATCCATTGGGCATGGAGTCATGAGTTGTAGCCTAAAACTGATCTGAACTTTGAAAACTTCCTTCTGAGCCACTTGAAGCCCACTAAACTTGGAGTTGTTCTCACCAAAATGCCACTGAAATGAACTGATGCAAGAGCAAAACCAGCAGCACCAAAAACTATGTACAAAACTAAAAATCATACATGCTCCAAATGGAACATGCAGAGTGTGCACAAGCACTTCTTCTTCTAAAAGCAAACCTACCTACTATGCTCTAACTGGAAGCAAAGGTGGGCTAAACAAACCCTACAACAGTTGTGCAAAATAGCTTCCTTCTTTCAAAATTGGCAGCCATACAAATGATTTGGAGCTGAGTATGGCTGCTTGGATGAGTGGAAAATCAACAAGAAGCTGGTCTTCTACCCAAATTAGCAAGGTGTTAACTGAAAGAAAATTGAATACCTCTTTTAGTTGCTCTACATTTGGATTGAAGAGGTATGACAGTTGATCCTTGGTACTTTGTAGCTCATCCTCATGCTTAGAAGCAAACATGACTAGTTTGACTTCTCCTTTGGCTCCAATGAAGCCAAGTACCTTATTAGGCAAGGTCTGATCCATTTGATATGCCCATAGCTCTGAAATTCAACTCCAAAAATGGAGTCTTCTTGTAGACCTTCTTGAATGGATGATGTGGAAGAAATGATGAAGTTCATCTATTGTTCTCCTTCCTTCATGGCAGCATGGAACTCTTCTACAATATGCAGCTCCTCATTATTGATTGCAACATCCAATGAAGTTGCTTTTGCATTATTGTAACCTGCTGCAATACATTGTTGGCTTTGGAGTTCCTCCATTGTAGTTTTTGGAAGATCAAATTCTTCCAACTTTGATTCAAGAGGCATGTTGCAAACTGCAGGCTGCTATCCTTGAATTCTCTTGTCCATGGCAGCAAGTTCTTGTTGTTGGAGAATGAATGGTGAAGAAGGAAATGTTGTAATTTCAGCTGGCTCTTCATCCAAACATTCTTCTAAGTCTGATGGCAAATCAAACTCTTGAATGTCATGTTTCAGAAAATTCTCTCCCTCTTGTATGGTGGCCTCCAAATCTTCATTTTCTTCACCATATGTAATTTCATTTTCAAACACGAAACTTGTCAATTCAAACTCATCCCAAAAAGTCACATTTTTGGAGAGATGAAGTGGGAGAGAAACATGAAATTTCTTGTGCCTCTTGCTCACAATTTGGACCTATTTTTTTTCACCTCCATAATGGATTCATCAATCAAATCAGCCCCTTCAAATGAAAGTAAAAATGTATCAATAATGTTTCCTTCTTCTGCTGTTGTAAAAACTGACTTGATCTCATCCATTTGCTCCTCTTCAATGGGATTTGGAGCTGGTTTTTCTTCCTCCTCTGCTTGAAGACCATCTTGCTCTTGATTAAACTCTTCCTCTAGCATGAATTTTGTCAAATCAAACTCTTCAATCTGCTGCTCTAGAGGACAAGTTGGGGCTGCAAGATCTTCTTCTTCTATGGCTGATTGTGCAACTTGAATTGGATCAGCATTTCCTTCAAATAGAGTGCCAACATGGACACTACATTCTGAGCAAATTGATTGCTGATCTACTTATTCCTTTTGCTCTTCTTCTACTGCAACAAAATCAGTCCTGACCACCATTTGTTCTTTAACTCTGGCCTCCTCTATAGGCTTCATCAGCAAAGGGATCTTCTCAATTCCATATTTAAGAGCCAAACTCACTAAGCTCTTAATCATTCCTTCTTTGCTTGGCTCTTCCTCTTGCTTTGTCCTTCATGACTGATTTTTGCAATTTCTTCTTCCCCACATGGAACTGGGAATGCAAGAGGAGAGACAGATTGGAGTTCAACCAATTTTGCATTTGTTTGTGGTGGTGGAGGAGGTAGAACTCCTTGTTTCTTTGGAGGAGAGGGTATTTCTATTGGCTCTTGTGGAGGGGATGACTGTTTGGAAGGGAAGAGGAAAGAAGAATTGAGATGGGGTGGAAGACTAGGGAATGGAGAAATGGATTCAACATTTGGGACAACAGATGGAGAGTTTAAAACTTGACACTGCTGAGATAAAACAGATTGGGAAAGAGGAAAAGGAAAGGCATGAGATGGTGTGCTTACCCATTGACAAGGTTATTGAACACCAAGTTTATAGGCCTCTATCTCTGTTGTCCATTGTGCAAGTTGGGGCAGCATCTCCATCATGAAGTCCAGCTTCTCTTGAGGGCTGAAGTGTCTTGGAAAAGGACCTCCCCATGGACAAGGAGTCCTACAACCAATTTTGAAAGCCTTCATTTGAGTTGTTGCTCTTGATTGCACCATCTTTGCCTCCATCTTTTGGATTTTCTCCACAAAATCAACATCTTCCATTTGATTGTCTTCATTGCATGTGTACCCTTGCTCTTGATGTGCTTCACAACCAAACTGATTTTGGTATTTCTCATATGGGTAAGCATGCTGACCTTGAATTTGATCAAAATGCTGATTTGGAGGATTTGTAAAACATGTTGGAGGTGGAATATATTGCTATTGTAAATGTGAATTCCATGATGGAAATGAATTCATGATTGCACAACTTCATGGAATGGAAAATAATGAAAGATATGGAAAGAAGAATGAATGGAAAATGAATGGAAAGAGGGTCTCAGAACTTTAGAAATGAGTTATTTATCGATGGAGTCGCCAAATGTGTTTACAAGTGCCTCCAAAGGCTAAAATTTTCACAGGAACACACCAACCTGCAAAAGATGAAGTGGAAGACCTCTAAGGTCCCACTAGGTGTGCCAAAACTATTAGTGTAGATTCATAGCACCCCCAAAATGACCTATGGATATGCTTTTCTAAGGCAAACTCATCTGGTGTGAATGCACAACATTGAGTTTTCTCCAAGGTGTGGGACCTTACAAGGTGAGAAAACTCTCCAGATTGAAGTTGGTTCTTACTCCTCTATTTAGGTGTATACATGTAATCTTTGCAGAGGTTCTAATTCAAAATTCTTACTCTAAAATTACCAAGGGGATAGGGTTGAGAGAAAACAAGGAAATGAAAACAAAACTAAGAAAAATAGAGAGGTGATACACCAAAGGAGTGCTGAACTCCTTGCTTCAAGGAAAAAATAGACACGAGATCATGAATATATAACAACAAAACATGCATAAATTTTCCAAAATACAAAAAAAGATCAAAAGGAAACAAACCAATTCAAGAGAGTATTGGAAAATCAATCACAGAGCATGTATTGTCAATTCCAGAATTGATACAATACATTGCAGATAAAAAAGAAGGAGAAAACATGTTACAATCTCCATGGGAGGTCTGAAACTCCTTCAAATCCACCTACTAAGGAGAAATGAAGAGCTTACAAAGCAAGAATAACCAACATTTTACAAATGAGCCAAAACTAGCTTTTTTATCACGAGCAGAATGGAAGAAAAGGTAAAAACATGGGAAAATTGATTAGGGACTTCAACCATTGACAAGATTCATCCAATGGGCATATAAAATGATGGGTTTCCACAAAAAATCCCATACTTTGAAGTACATTTCCTTACAGAGCAAAACAAAGGTCCATACTTCATTAATTTTGGTGGTTGGAGTCATTTTCTGTGTTTTTTGCATGCCATAAAAATTTCCCTATTTTATCCAAAAAATATCCATCAAAATAAAAACTTTAACCCTCCGTCATGTAGATAATTTCACCAGCTTTCCAATGACACCAAGAACGCAAAAATCGAGCTCTGGATCAAAAGTTATGGCCCTCTGAAGATTTAGGGAAAAATTAGGGCAAAAATGGATTGGCGGGCTGAAACTTTAAAATTTTCCCTTTTTTGAATTTGGGAAAATTTCCCCAAAATCCTCCTACCCCACCACTCCACTGCCACGTGGCACATTCTTATTGGTTGATGGGATCACGGGCCCAAACCTACCTTTGCCCCTTTGATTTTGCATTGGGAAAATTTCCCAACTTCCCCGTGCTCTGCTATCTCGGTGACACATGTCACTTCCTCATTGGTTGGCGGGGATGCACTTCCATTATTTTCTTTTGCGCATTTTTCAATTTTGGAAAATTTCACCAAAACTTTCTGTGCCTTCGATTTCCACCTCCAGCTGGACACGTGTTGGCCTTTAATTGGTCCGCGAGCCTTCGGGAAAAATTTTCTCCTTTGCACCCCCGCTGAGCCCTTTGGAAAATTTTCCCAATTCTCCCCGCACCCCGACTTCTACCTCTAGCTAGACAAGTGCCGGCCTCCTATTAGTCCACAACCCTTACAAATTTCTTTTCCTCCTCCGCAGGCTTTTGGGACAAGATTTTCCTTTGTGCCATTTTTGGATTTTTTTCATCTTACCCCCACTGACCTACCATTCAGCCCTCCCATGTGGTGCATTCCTATTGGTTGCAGCCCTTCCCAAGGAAAATTTCCCTCAAAAACTCCATCAAGCCATAACTTGAGATTTACAAGGAGTTAGGAGGAAAATTTTACCTTTCTGGAAAGGTGAGAAAAAATCCTATCTGATGGGATCATTTCTATAATCTTTTGAGTACTTGAAGCATGTCAAAAATTCAATTAAGTTCCAGCAAAGGAGAAGAAGGAGGAGTTAGCCAAAAATAAGCATGGGGCTTATTTTGGATAATAGTTACACTCATCAAATTATAAGGTATCCAGACTCTCGGAAGGCAACCATCTCATCACTCAACTTCTAAAGAAAATGAGAAATCCTCAAACTATGCTCACTCAAAAGAGATTTCAAAAATAAATTTAGTAGAAAATGAGGTCCCGCATTATAGGAGTGTTTCACCCGATTCTTAGACGTTTGTTTGAAATATTGATGAAACAGATAGGGTAACTGCAGGCGTAGGATGAATACCTATTAAAATGCTTTGGTTGTTGGGTTATTGCACATGTATAACTTCTAAATCCACAGATGATTGTGAGAGATTACTTTTAGCTAGGAGGAACTACCTATAATGGAAATCAAGACCACCAAAAAGAGTTAAAAATATGTGCAGTGAACTACCTAGCGTGTGCTAGATCTGGGAAGTTTGGTACTTCCTAGATGACTATTAGTCCATTGTTTAAAACAATTTAATGTGGGTAATAAAGTAAATCCTATCGTAATTGAAATGATTTGGGTATCTCATCCAAAATACAATAAGAAAGATCTAATCTAACAGGCCAAGTTAAAATAAGATCCGAAGGTCAAGTAATTGGTTCTGGATCTCTGTAGGTCTTACAGAGGTCTCAGGCAGATCATAGGAGAATAAGGGTGATGTGGGAATAGGTGGATAGGCCATCGTGCAGGGTGCATTGGTGAATACAGAGACCAATGCAGTTAAGTGTTACCAACGCCGGTTGGGGAAAATCTGTGCGGGTGTTATTTGTGGAATATTGGGAATGCCACAGAATGGGCTCTGGATCTCCCTTATGATTGTACAAGGAGTTTCTTGGTTGGAAAGAGGTATTAGGTTGTTTGGGTGGGGTTTGGAGAGGTTTTAATGGGTATATGGAGGGGTGAGTATTAAAGGAGGTCAGTGGGTGGCTAGGGAAACAAAGAATGACAATACAATGATGGAATAAATGAACCAGAGGAGTAAATTGTTCCACTTACTTGAAATCTGGTCTTGGTTGCCTGTGAGTGATGAATGAAGGTGCTGGTAAGGGGTTGAATGCTGTTGAGGATCACCAAACACTGGAAATCTTCTGCATGGGCATTCCTTTTTTCTTGGTTAGCTCAAATAAGTGTTGGAGTGAGTGTTGGATGGTTGTGCAAGAGAAAATGCTTGATCTCGTTCTTTGCATTCATGTTCTTGCGGAAAATTGTTCTAAAAGATGTGATACCTCTCGGAATGTGACAATGTTTTCCAACCTTGAAAATAAGGTTGTTTTGGGAGTTAAAAGGTGACCGATGGCAGTTTTATGGCTTAACCAGCAACGGTTAGGGGTAACCGGTGTTGGTCAAGGTGGGATTTCCTAGGTTTACTAAACTAGGTAGATCCTCTTGATTTTCTAGGATCTCATGTCGTTAACCCACGGATTAGACTGGAAGCTTCTTTTAAGCATGCGGGAATGTGGTTAGAGGGAATGTAGGCATTGATTTTTAGGGTTTGGGTAAGTCTTAGTTAGTTATGGCAACTTACTAAGAATAGGTCTTAGGGTGAGTTGGCTTGATGAGGTGTCTAGGTGAGGTGTATGTGTGGATATTATCCAAATTAAGATATTTAAATAATAAATATGGTGAGGATAATGAATTAATTAAATTAAATTAATATTAGTGGGGTGAAGGGGGCCATGGCTAAGTGAATGTGTTCAATGGTGTTTATTTGTCGAGGGACCAAAGGGGAGTGTGACCTAATTTTAGTGTCTACATTTTACCCCTTTTTGTTGTGTAGCTTGTATTGGTAAGCGATGCTAACAAAAATAAGATGTGGTTGCCCCATGTGTGGGTGAAGGTGATCCCCCTCAAACTAGGAACTGATGAGGCAGAAGGTAGAATCGGTGAGTGGTTTGATAAAAGGTAAATGTGAGAAAGGGGAAGGTGGTTAATGGTGGAAATAGGGTTAAAGGTCTACGCAGGCAATCTAGGTAATGGATCAGGGTCAAAGGTAGCAACAGTCCAACACATGCACACATACAAACTACAGCAGGCTACCAGGTTGAAGAGAAGGAAAACTCTACAGTGTCTAAGGTTGATAGGTTTATTCAAACAAGGTTGAAGTGATTCTGGTATCCAATGTATAGGATATGGTCAAAAAACACAATGTAGGTTAGGTGTAGGAATGTTTAGGTATGTTCCAAGACACCAAAGGTATGGTCGTCAGATAAACAGTCATGACAATAGGCTAGGTAAGGTCATCGGTCAACAACACAGTAATAATGCCGCAAGGTATAACAAACACGTGAGGTCAAAGGTCACTAGCAATGGTCCATGTCCAAATATCTAGGTCATGGCGTGGGTAAGGCCAAGGGATGGGTAAAATAATGAGTCCCCAAAGGAGGAAAAAGGTAGGTAGTAAATGATAAGGTCAGGAAGGTGGAGTAAATAGTCATGGTAAAGGTTAGGATAGGTAAATGGTTAAGGTAAAGGGTAGGTGTGGGAAAAAAGGAGGGATAGGTGGGGTAATAGGGTAAAATGTTGGGTTTTGTGCTAGATAGGGTGACCGATTCCGGTCAAGGGTAACCGATGCCGGTAGAGTGAAACTGACCATGGTAAGGTAGGGCACGCAATCGATGCCAAGTGAAGGTGAAACGACATTGGTTAGGTTAGGTTTATTATAAAAAAAAATTATGTTTTTTTGTTATTCATTTGTCATTTAGTGAATTGAGAAAATGAAAAAAGAGAGAAAAAAGGGAAAAGTGTCCAGATGGAACGGAGCATTGAGTTGGCGGTGTGAATGGCGGGTGATTGGTTGGTGAGAGGTGGGTCCACAGGATCAATGAGTGTGATTCGATTGGTTGGAGATTTAGTGATGACGAGAGGGTGGAGAGGGATTGGGCGCCACCGGTGTAGTGGCCGACATGCCACCAAGACGATAGTAAAATGATGAGGTAAGCATCCAACTCTAGTTGTATTTGGTTAGATAGATTAGAGGATTTACAAATTGTTTTGTGGTTTTTGTTTTGGGTGGGAAAAATTTGGAAATGGGAGGGTAAATAGGAATGGGGAGAGAAATAAGTGGGAGAGGAGGGGAGGTGATGAGGTATAAGGGAGGTGTAGGTGTGTTTAGGTGGGTAAAAGGGACATGGTGGGAAGGTTTTGAGAAAGGGGGATTTGGGGTCATGATTTTCTCCGCGATGGCAAGAATCGCGCGTCGATTAGGTTTGGCGACGTCGGTAGGGTTGAACCAGTGTCGGTCACTAAATAGGTGATTGATGCCGGTTAAGGGGTGACCGGGGTCGATTAGAGAGAACTGGAACTAGTCAAGGTTTAGGGGATAAGGGGCTAAAAGAGCCACAAGTTGGGTGATTAAGATGGGTAGGGGTAAAATAGGGTGTTGGGAAATGATAGGGGCAAGTATGGGTATAAAAATGTAGATTAATGTGTTATTCATATTAGATGTAGGGGAGAGATCAATTACGTATGTGGGACAGGGTTCCACCCCTCGCTTCGTGATAGTACATGCCGTAGCAACCCCGAGGAGCTGTAACATGTGGATGCGATAGCCTTGAGTGTTGTCTAATGCTATTGGCATGCGGTTTTGCAGCCTAGTTTGATGGTTGCACTCATCGATAAATGGGATTCTATGACCAACACATTCCACCTGCCAATGGGTGAGATCACTGTCACCCTGGAGGATGTGTTCAAGATTCTATGGCTACCCATATTGGGTACGTAGGTCTACTCTATCTCCTCCGAGGCCTCGAAGGAGCCGATATCTTAATAGTTTTTGGTGAGGGGATGGCTGAGTGACATTCCATAGTGCTAACATTCACTATGGAG
This sequence comes from Taxus wallichiana var. yunnanensis, assembly GCA_018340775.1. Classification (NCBI taxonomy): domain Eukaryota; kingdom Viridiplantae; phylum Streptophyta; class Pinopsida; order Cupressales; family Taxaceae; genus Taxus; species Taxus wallichiana. The sequence goes on from CM031234.1 coordinate 959,001,720, forward strand.
AGATTTACCGAGCCTATCTAGAGTAGATGAGGCTAGTGGTTCTTTTGATGGAGGTAATGTGCTACTTTGCACTACCGCTAGATGCGAAGGTGGATTTTTTCCCTAATTATTGATGGGGTACTACACGATATGATGATGGACTAGACCCACTTTTCCTGGGTGCCAAAGCATTCCTGGTGTAGTTATACAAGGAGTTATGTGCATATGAATGTCCACTTGCAGTTCAACCTGTGATGTACCTTCTTACTACACTACTAGGCTTATGAGCACATAGTTTGTGTGCAGCCAATAGGGATGCCCCGAGAAGATGCATTCCCACTAATATTTTTACGGGTGGGCTACAAGCAATGGGTGTCGGATATTAGAGAGTGGAGATCAGACAGGCCCACACATGATGTCACCTATTTCTAGTGGTTACTAGAGGGGTTATCTAGAGTGGACATTATATGGATGTTGTATGTGGGATTCCCCTCATATAGGCATATGTATGAGGAGCTAGCTGAGCTCTAGCTATTGAGATGGATACAGGGTCGCCATGCTGGGGAGCATGAGATGATCCCGATTGACAGAGTCAAGCAGCAATTTGGGCTATTACAGGACATACCTCCGCCCTTCCCACAATACCGGAGAGATGACATGGAGAGGCCCTTACCTCTACCACAACCTACAGTGCCCACAAGGTAGGAGGAGTAGGCAGCGGACTAGCGAGATAGATGATGATGTTGGGTCACAAATAGGTATAGACAGTGGTGGGCGGCTCATTTACAAGCCATACCACCCAGACCGGGGTAAGCTAGATCTAGCCACCATCATGGTGTAGAGAGATGCCCTACAGGGGCAGGTGGCTACTATGATTACCTAATTGGGTATGGTATGCAGACATAACTAGTGAGCTCAGAGGTAGAGGTAGCAGAGCTACATGTATAGGTGACCATTTTTCAGACCCAGATGGCCAGGTGGTGGGGATGGAGACGGAGAGGAGGATGATGGTTAGGTGGTGGCCTTACAGGCATAGGTGGTAAGTTTGCAGGCCTAGTTGGCCACATCCCAAGCACAGATTAGGGTCTTACATGCCCGAGATATAGGTATAGAGGCAAGGGGCACCACCATGCACCAGACCAGTCCCATTCATAGTCGGGATCGGACAAGATCCCACAAGATAGGTACAAGGGCCGAGGTCTATGGGGCCACCACAGAGCATGCCTATTTATAGGTTACGAGATGCCCTAGGTGAGGCCGAGATATTACTAGGACCATTGATGGCAGCCGGGATAGACTTTCTATCCTATGGATAATGTAACGAGCACAATAGGTGTGTAGTGAGAGGACTAGATCCCACACTCACAAAGGTGTAGAGTAATGCAGTGGACCATCGAGCACCAAGGCTGGATTAGGGAGAGGCCACCAGCGCACGCACGAGACTAGCTCCGGTGAGGCGCCAACAGGGACCCAGCCACCACATTTGATGGGTGGGTAGATGTTAGTAGGTCGGAAGATAGTGGTGAGGAGGCGAGAGGGTATAAGTGATACAAATATGGAGGATATCCACCGAGATGCCTGATATATGGCACCTAATATTTTATGTATTATAGTCATTTTTTTCATATATATACCGTCTCATGCGTCTTTGAAGATAGTGAGGATGTATGAGAGTTTTTGTTGTATATTTTGAGCATATATCGACCTGCGTGCCAAAGATATTTTGTATTGGTTCATTATTTTATTGTATATGAGACTAGCCTACGTGCCAAAGAGATTTTGTATTGGTTCATTATTTTATTGTATATGAGACCGGCCTGCGTGCGATGACATTTTGTATTGAGTATTGGCCTACGTGCCAATGATTTTGAGATGATGGACATGATGGGATAGCCATGTATGTTGTATTGAGATACACATTTATTTATATGATGAGATACATGAGATTCTTGATTTGTTGATGTTTGGATGAGACTTTTGATTTGTTGTTTTGATATGGACAAAAATTAGGTGAGTTAGGCATGATGAAGTTAGGTTTGGTTTAGGCATGGATTGAGTTAGGTCATAGGCATGGATCGAGTCAGGTTAGGTTCTAGGCATGGTTGAGTTAGGTCATAGGCACGAGATCGAGTCAGGTCATGTGTTAGGCATGGTTGAGTTAGGTCATAGGCATGGATCGAGTCGAGTTTTTAGGCATGGTGGAGTCAGGTTTGTTTAGGCATGGTTGAGTTAGGTTTGTTTAGGCATGGTGGAGTTAGGTTTGTTAGGCATGGTTGTGTCGAAAGTAGTTGAAGTTATGATTCATTATTTTGTGTAATAATGGCGAGAAATGGGAGTGTTAAGAAATGTATGTTGTGATGATGATTAAAATAGGAAGCAACTTGTTATGTATGTGGTTTAATTTCCAATTATTTGATATAAAAAGGAAACTAAGTATGGTAAAATTTGATTTAGGAAGATGAAATATGAATTAGTTAGGGTAGAGGGTGGCCGAGCTAACCTCTAAGGGCCCCATTCCCTCAGAGTGCTGCCTACATAGTCTCGGTGAAAAGGGACCTCAGGACGATGTAGTTCTCCCATGAGCTAGGGAAGAATATGATGAGGTATGAAAATGAGTGAGTAGGTTTTAGGCATGTTGTGGGTTTAGGTCTATTAGGTGTGCATGGGTTATAGGTGATATTGATTGTGGAAAAATAAGAAGATAGATTACCCCAAAGGTAAGCGTCGAGGACCAAGTCCTGTTTAAGGTAATCAAAATGTAAACAAATACGGTTAAAAGATAAGAGGGGGTAATAAAGCCACATGATTGGGTAGGATCATACCGAGTAGATCACACCTTGGAGGAGGTGATGAATGTAAGACCCTAAAGACATTGAATGATTGATTGTTCTTTTGTGAAAAGCAGTCACATGATCACCAAATGTCTAAGTTCCAAGAGGTCCCTTGAGGCAGGAGGAAATGGGAGTGAGAATGGTAAGAAGGGTGAAAGGTGGTTAATTTTTTATATGGTATGAGGTAGCATGCTCTTCAGGAAAGAGATCCAAGATCACAATGGGCAAGTCCATGACTAAATTTTTGTCCATTTTGAATTGTATTTGAGATAGACTGATCGATGTGGGAAGTCTATATGGGATGAGGAATTTAACTCCTTGAGGTCTTCGTGAAGCTGATCGATGTAGGAAGCTTCAAATTCTCTCACCTTTTTTTAAATGCTTTACATAGCTGTCCTTTGAGGGAGCAGTCTATTTATAGCAGCGATTGTCGAGAGGAAGATGTCCTTTTGAGGGAGTCATCTTTTAATTAGAAGTTTGACTCAAGGAGTAGGGTCCCATGTGGGGATTTGAAGTCATGGACAAGACTAAGGTGAAGAAGAGGACTCTTGTTCAAAAGGCAGGGTGAAACAACCATGGGATCTCATCTAAAGGTAGACAAAAAGTATCCATGAGAATCATGCTATGTGCAGTGTTGTGGTACACATATTCAAGAGAAGATAACAAGTTACGGGTACTCACATGATTCTTATTTAATCATTGGCAAGGTGTATGAAGTGGATAGCGCTCAAGGGACGAGCATGGAAAGAAACAAAAGGTGAGGTAGGACTACAAGTCAACAATAGAATGGTCGAAGATGCAAGGTGTTAAGGGGCTCAAGTTTGGGTTTACCATCGAGTGAAGATAAACAATAAGCACCTGATCCATAAGTATGAGTCACGATGTATGGTCCAAGCTAATTAGGAGAAAATTTACCCTGTTTACTTTTTTCTGCTTTGGTTACGTGTTGATTTTCTTTCAGGACAAGGTCACCAACTTGGAAGGTTTGTTCATGGACATGTTTGTCGTAGGCACGTTTGATACGTTTTTGGTAAACTTGAAGGTGATCCAGAGCGTTAAGATGATGTTTATCTAATAACTCTAGCTATGCTAAACGGTCTTGACGAAAGTCATCATCATTGAGCATGTCGTGGAGAGAAATGTGGAGTGAAGGTATCTAGAATTTGAGAGGCATAACAACCTCTGTACCATAGACCTGATAAAAATGTGTAATGGTAGTGGAAGTGCGAATACTAGTGTGGTATGCCCATAGGGAAAAAGGAATGTGTGTATGTCAGTCCTTCCTAGTATCATTAACCACTTTCATGAGAATTTTATTTAAGGTTTTGTTAGTGGATTCGGCTTGGCTATTGGTTTGTGGGTAGTAAGGTGATAAGAAACTGATTTGAATACCGAAGGTGTCACAAAGTTTTGCAATGTTTTGTTTTTGAATTTTTTTCCATTGTCAATGATGAGGCGATGAGGAACACCAAAGTGAAAAATGATGTGATGATTGATGAACTAACATATTTTCTTGGTTTTCATGGAGATAAGTGGTATGGCTTCCACCCATTTTGTATAGTATTCGGTAACAATGATGATCCATTGATGTTGCTTAGGAAGAATGGGGATTGATTTCTCTGACAAGATCCATACCCCATTGAGAGAAGGGCCGAGAGGTCACAGGCGACCTGTAAGGAGTGACTGGGTGTGTGATGAAGTTTGACATGTTGTTGACATTTTACACAACACTTGACATAGTCACAACAATCACGGTTAAGGGTCGGCCAGTAATATCCTAGGTAAAGAATACGTTTAGCAAACAACAAGGCCACTGAAGTGACCTCCACATATGCCATCATGAACCTCCTTAATGGTATAAGGAATTTCAAAACTTGTGAGGCATCATAACAAAATACCATAAAATCCATGCTTATAGAGGATCCCCCTAAGATGATGTAATGAGAGACCTTTTTAAGGAAGGCGCATTTTCCGTTATGGGTGAGGTCAAGAGGTAAGATGGAGAGAGAAAGATAGTTGGAGTATTATTTTTACCAAAGGTCACTTGGGTCGGGGGTGGCGGTTCGATGGAGTAAACATCGTGAGGTAGATAAGAAGGTGGTTGTAGTCATTATATGGTGAAAAATATTTTAGAATCGGTGGGTGAAGTGGGTATTTGGGAAACTAAGCAAGCCATGGCATCTCGCAAATTTGTTGGTTAAACGTGGCATGGTTTGAAGGGCGTAGTAGTCAAAGGTGGTTAGAAGTATGTCCACATGATGTTTATAATTTTGAAGTGTCTCATTACAACATTGGTATATACCATTAACTTTGTTTATGACCAATTGAGAATCACCAAATATATTGATTGATTTGACATCTAGGGCATAGACGACTTGGAGACCTAATACGAGTGCTTCATATTCAGCGATATTGTTTGTGCATTCAAAATCAAGTTTGAAAGACAAAGGCATGGGATCACCATCAAGCAGAATGAGGATAATACTAGCCCCACCCCCATGCTGACACTTGAAACCATCAAAGAAGAGTGTCATTTGGTAAGGGGGTTCGTCTAAGGAAAGGGTAGCAACCGACTCATCTGGAAAGTCAAAATTAGAGGGTTGATCCTCGGAAATAGGTGCGTCGACCAATTGGTCGGTGATCACTTGGCCCTTGATGGACTTTTGATGAATGAATTCAAGGTCAAGGTTAGCTAAAAGCATAAGCTAGCGTGCGACACGTTGATTTTGATAAGGTTTGGCATACATGAAGTGTAAGGGGTGGTGTTGGTCACAACATAGGTTTTTGTTAAGTAGGTAATGGAGGAGTTTGGTGGCAATGAAAACTAAGTCTAAGAAAAGTTTTTGGGATGGGTGTATCAAGTTTCATAGTCCAAAAGAGTATAATTTATGTAATAAATCATCTGCTCCCTGTGTTTTTCATCACGATGAGCGAGCATGGCTCCCAAGGAGTGATCGGTAGCTGAGATGTATAGGTAAAAAGGTTGATCATTTTTATGTGGAATGAGTATGGGTGGTTGGAGAAGGTATTGTTTTAGGGCCTCAAAAGCTTTGTGGCAGTCATCATCCCATTTAAAGGAGACATCCTTCTTGAGCAGATGATGAAATGGTTGGCACCAATAAGATAATTATGAAATGAAATGGTGAATAGACTGTAGGAAATGGAGTTGTCTAAGGTTAGTAGGTGGAGGAATTTTGAGAATGGCCTTGAATTTAGTAGGGTCAACTTCTATACCACGTAGGGAAATGATAAAGCCCAGGATTTTTCCTAAGAGGACTGTGAAGACGCGCTTCTTAGGCTGAAGATGAACACAATATTTAATGAGGCGGTTAAAAATGGTTTTGAGGGCGACAAGGTGTTCACAGAGGTGTTTATATTTGGCCAATAGATTGTCCACATAATCTTCTAATATTTGATGCATGATGTCATGGAAGATGTAATCCATAACCCAGCGATATGTGGCACCATCGTTTTTAAGGCTGAAAGGCATGACTCAATAGCGAAGGTCCCCCAAGGGGTGATGAACGAGGTCTTGTGTTGATCTTTTAGGGAAAGCAAGATTTGGTTATAACCTGAGAAGCCATCCATGAGTGATAGCATCTCGTGACCAGCGGTAAGGTCAACCAATTAATCAATACCGGGTAAGGGAAAATCATCTTTCTAGTAAGCTAGGTTGAGGTCACGGAAGTCCATGCAAATGTGGAGACCCCCTATCGCGTTAGTGATAGGGAAAATGTTAGAAATCCAATGAGGATAATCAATGGGTAATATGAAGGAAACAAAAAGAAGTGTTGAAGATCTTCTTTGTGAGAAGAGGCAATGCAAGGGTGCATTTTCCTCAGGTTTTTTTTGATGGGTTTGGCATCGGGAATGGTTACGATATTGTGGACCACTATGGTGGGGTCAATACCGGGCATGTTTGTGTAAGACCAAGTGAAAGCGTGGTTATGATTTTTGAGAAAATAAGTGATGGCTTCCTGCTCGGTAGCATCTAAAGATTGACCAATCTTTAGGATGTGCGGGTCATCCTGAGTATGAATGTTGATCTCGATAGTCAATTCATTCAACATGGTTAGCATCTCATAGGGTAACTACTAATGAATATATGAGTCTTCTACAAAAAGGTAGGTGAGTATAGATTCATCATCCTGACATTGAACAATGTTAATTGAAAGCATATTGTCATCGATCATTTCAAGAAATAGGAAGGGAAGAGAGAAGGAGCATAGCCCTCGCGTTGATAAGTCAAAGGCCCAAAGGAAATGGTGTTTATGAAAAAATAAATTTAGGAGGGATAGATTCTATATCCATAAACTCCATCGGTGAAGGTGGTGATGAAGACGGAGTGGTTGAAGAAGGTGGAGAAGGGTTAATGTCCTCGATGGGTTCAATGCGGGCTTGTTTGGTAGGTGGTTTAGAAAATTCGATACCACTACGATCATTATGTTTGTGGGTGGTACATGGAATAACGATGCAGAGGCCTTGCTTGTAAAATCCAAATCCAAAACCCTTCCATGCACATCGGTGCAGGAAGGTGTGGGAAAAATAGAGATTGGTGAGAGACTGGAAGTCAACAGAAAATGGGTGGGTTTGTGATGGTGGTTCGGGTGTGTACATGGTAGTATCAAGTCCCCCATAGGTGAGACTAGTATGAAGATGAGGAGAACCATAAAGGAGGCATTCTCCCATGTGGTGATCATAGTGAGGGTGTTGGTGAAGACTTTCATACTCTTGTGGAGTAAGGAATGTGTTGAAACTATATAGGTGGTACTCCCCCGAGTGAGGTGTTGAAAAACACCTTCCAAAGGATTAGTGGTTGCTATAGTGCCCACTCTCCTTTAACACTGTTTAGATTATGATTTTGACACTACTGATCATATTTTGGACATTATTGTGTTTTGATATAGCAGGATGTGTATATGCTAGCTCATTGGTTATTATGGACATTACTATGTTTTGTTTAGTATGATGGTTAGATACTAGATTTTGGATTAGTATTGATCTGGATTCAGTCATTATGCTCGATGATATTTGAGACATCATTATTATTACTGTGTGGATGATGATATACTAGTTGACATGGACAGGTTATTGATGTTGATTTTAGACATGTGACCTTGATATTATGAATAGTTCTAGCATAGAAATCTATTGGATGATGACATAGTTACAAATTGAATTCAAAATGATAATGTTAAATTCTTGATATTGTTGTGATTTGGATTTGATATTTATATACATACATTGATTTTATATCTTCTTGGATGTTCTGATATGGCCATGAGGCCGAAGGAGGTATTGTTATTTTGCAGGTAAAAATCACAACAATGTCGGGGGACTGGAGACTAACCATATTGAAATTCAGTGTGAGATCAACAAGGTCACCATGGCAACTGTGTTTGATTTGTGTGTTGAGTTATGTTAGGATTTCCCATGGGGGGGATTTCCATTATTGTGACCATGGGGCATATATGTGTTTTAATTATGTGTTTCTTTTCTTATTGTTGTATGTGTTTTATTTGTAATGTGCTTCTTATTTTAAGTATTCAAATGTGATAGTATAATGCAGGAGTCATATAGTTAAATTTTAATTAAATTAATTGGGGAGTGGAATGTAAGGAAATAATATTGTTGTCTTGATTAATAATTAAATTTGATTTATATTATGTGCAACCATAGGATAAATAAATAAATCTTATGTCAAAACTTGTAATAAATGGAGTCATAAACTTTAATGCATGTGTAAGAGGATGTAAGAGTTGTGTAAGTGAAATGATAGATTGTATAAACAGATTTTGGAGTGTAGAACACTCCATCCTCTTTGAAACTCGGATTTGGTCTTGGGAGCCTAAATTGGAGGCTTGTGGGACAAGTTAAACTTGTCCCACACCTCCCAAAATCCTCCACCAACCATGCCTATGGCTTGGGAGTAGATTTTAGCCTTTCTTATTTAGTTTTGAAATGATTGTTGTGTAAGAATTGATTGCACTTGTCTTCTAAATTTTAATGCATTCCTTTTTTTTGAGTATGGGTTGAGTTTGTGTATGTAAGTAATTTTGTCATTCACATTTATTGTGATTTTATTGTAATTGATGTTGATTGCTTTTGGGATGAGGAAAAATGATGTGGCATCCCACTTGGAATCCACATCATCCCCTCCCTCCCTCTCCTTTAAAAATAAAAATCCCCTCTCATTTGGAGGTTGTTGAAAACTTTGCTTTCCTTCCTTGGGTCAAATTTTTCTTGGTTTGGAGCTTGCTTTGTAGAAGGAACTTGGATTTCTTGTGCATGCATTATTATTGCTATTTTGGGGACTGCATCTGGAGCATCAAAGAACTTCATTTTGGAAAACAAGTCTCCATTATGGAGAGGTAGGCTCTTTTCTTTTTAATTTGTTGTTTTTCCTCCTTCTTGCATGCATTGTTGAATGATGTTGTGTTGCATTCTTGTTCTGGATGGGTAGAATGCTTAGGGCATGGTGTAGAGAGAATACTATGAGGTTATATCAGAGGAGGGATAAGGGATTTTCCATTGGCACTTGTCTTGAGGAGGGAGTGTTGGTTTGGGATCCACCTAGGAAAAGAATATGCATGCATTTCTTACTTTGGGGGAGGTATAAGGGATAAATTTGGAGGAGGGATAAGGAGGGGTTGAGGAGGGATAAGGTTTATGGGATGGTTATGTTTCTTGGTGGTTTGTTTTAGGTGGATGCCCAATTTCAACATGGGAGGCATAAGGAGACCTCCATAGTTCTTTCTCTTGTTTGGCTTGCTTGCTCAAGCCTTTGTGTTGTATGATTGTTTTCAAATGCAGTTGAGAACTGTTGCCTTGTTTTGATTTGTGCCTTCATTGATTTTTGTGATATATGAGTGTTGCTTGCATGTGAAAGAAGTCCATGTTTCCATGAGTTGAATTATCATGCTCCATTTCAATATGGTTGGGGCTCGGGGGCCAATGGGGAAAGATGGATTCTCTTTTCCCATTGGGTATCTTGGTTGGGTGGAGAGCGTTTCCTTTCCCCCTTCCTTGTTGTGATCAAAAGATGAAAGATGAAGAAATCAGCATGTTGTTGTTTGGAGCTTGGAGAATTTCACAGTTTGACAGTCATTCCTTTTGAGCAAATGTCATTGTAACCTTTCCCACTTCTAGTGGATGATTGTAATTGATATTGAAATGTGAAGTGTTCACCTTGTAGTTGGAAGATGAAATTGATTTGAGAAATGTAAAGAAGAATTATACTTCTCTATTTTATTTGGAAAAGAAAATGTGAATGATATTCTGTACTTGTATTTGAAATGTGGAAATCAATTCAAATTGGGAAGGAATTCAATTGTAGAGTTATTTGAATTATCAATAAAGGATGGCATTGATTCCTTTAAACTTGTATTGTTGTCAAAGAATGATACTCTGTTTTGAAAGAGATTAAGAAATAGCATTGCCAGTAAATGTACTATGTTTGAAATCAAATAGGAGTTAAATTGTATATTGTTATTGGAAATCAAAGAAAGAATTGTGTTCTTGCTCAATTGCATTGTTGTATTAGAAAATGAATGATTGTTATATCTTAGGAAATTTTGTTTTGGAAAAGAGAAACAGTTAAAGGAAATGACAGAAAATTGATCTTTTGAAATGAGCTGTTAAAAATTAGAAATTAACATTGCATACTGTATATATGTGTTTGTTGGATCAATGGAGTGTTTGAGAAAGGAATTTGGCATGTTTTCCATACTTGAATGTTGCACATTAATTATGCAACTCGTGAAAGGAAGAATTTTGTTATTTGTATAACTCTGACATTTGAAAATAATGCAATTAATGTATAGTTCAGATTTATGAATAAAATTAATAAGGGAGACAAAGTATTTTAGATGTATTGGGTCCTATTGAACCCACATTGAACTTCACATTTAAGAAAATATCTCTAAAACTCTATCAAATCCAATTTAAACTTCTCAACCCAACTCCCTGTCATAGGACTGTAAATTTATATCAATTCCAACTTAATCTCCAAATTGGACCTTGAAAATATACTTAAACTTACCCAAGACCATTTCTCCATGCTCAATTTACATGCTCAGAAGAAGAAATATCAAAATTGAATTAAATCTTATAAGTTGAAATTTGCCAGTTTTAAAATTATAAACCCTGCAGATTTTTCTTCTTAAAATTTACCCTTAAAACTTCATAAAAACCAAAATTGATGATTCCTATGCAAAGAGGACTCAGAGATTTCGGAAAGTCCTCATTTGCCCAAAATGGAGTTCCCTATCAAAAGTTATGGCCATTTGAAGTTTTACTTCAAAATGGCCATTCAAAACCAAAAAAGAATTAAATCTAACCTTAGAAAAATTTTAAAAAATGCGTTGGAAAAATTTCTTAGAAAATTCCACCGCCCTACCACCCTTTCATCCAACCAGAAGCTACCACGTGGCACTATGGAGGGTGGACCCCCTTTGAAAACCTTTCTTTTGGAAATTTTTGCTTTTGGAAAATTTCCTAAAATTTTCCCGCAACCCCACGGCCGTGCCAATCACGGCCTAACACATGGCAGGGAGGGCCCACAGGTTAATATGGAAAAATAAACTTTTTGTGCCCTTGGAAAAAAAATCCCACTTTTCCTCCACGGCTCCACACACCCGCAGCCAATGGGGTGCTGACACGTGTCCCCATGGGCGCGTGGGCCATGCAAGCCAATTTGGTTTTTAAAACCCTTTTGGAAAAAATTTCTAACCTTCTCCCCCACCCCACCAACCCACATCCAATCACAGGATGCCACGTGTCCCTCCCCAACGGACCCACGCAAAGGGAAAATTTCTTCCCCTAAGCCCGCGGACTTCCAAGGGAAAATTTTCCCCTAAAACTCCGCCCGGCCATATCTTGAGATCTACAAGGAGTTAGGAGGACTTCTTTATATGGTTGGAAAGGTGAGGAAATTTCCTATCCAATGAGTCTAATTTAGGAAATTTTTGATGACTATAAATGTGAGAAAAATCTAGTTGAACTTCTGGGCCTGTTTGAGAGCAGGCATGGGGTAAATTGCTCCCTGAACCTAAACAAAACATGTAACCCTAAAATTTAAAAACCTAGTGCACTTGTGTTAGGTTAAACCATGATAGGTATTGTGTTTTGGAAATTAGGTTTTTCCCGAGATTTGGTTGTTCAAACTGAAGCCTTGTCAACTTAGTTGTAGACACTTCTAATAAAAAAAAATTATTCCATAATTTTTCCTAGTTTGTTTCTTGGTCTCAAGTGGTAGTTGAAACGGGAATTACACTTAGTATGTAGGTATTTGGAATGGATGATTTGTTGGAGGTCGATGTGGAGGTGGAGTTAATGGATTCGCAGCTAATGGGTTGGCCGTGGAGGTTGTGTAGTGGTAGGGCGGATGAGGCATGTGCGGTGGAGGTAGCATTTATCTTGGTAAGCTGGGGTGTAGGTGAAGCAGTAGTGGTTGTGGAGGTAGACACCTTAATGGGTATAAACACATAATTGGGTTGGTAAAGCATGTTGCATGTTTTAAAAGGTGATGGATCAGCTAGGATAGTGCGGAGTATGTCCTTCATGCTCAAAAATTACACAATGATACAAATTGGAAGGAACGTAACCCATAACATGAATCTAAGGTCTGCAAGCAACAAGTTATATTAAAATTCCCCTCCAAAACATAAAATAATTTTGGAACATTACGAGAGGCCCACCCAATGTGGAGGATGATGGTGCCTAGTGTAGAGGTGATATCGTCATTGAATGAATGCAACATGACATGATGTTTATGCATATGATTGTCGGTATGCACATTTGAGTGAATGTATGGGATGAAATGATGTTAATGCTAGCATCCCCATCAATCATCACATGTCATACGCATATGTCATCGATGTAGATAGAGATGAAAAGAGCTAGATATGGGTCATCAGTTTGGTATGGCATGATCTCTTCCTCTAAGAAGCTAAGGGAGGATACTTGGTGAATAGGGTGGGGTAAAGATGAAGGTGGTAATTTGGTGAGAGAGGCTACATGATGGGGTGTGATGATGGAGGCTATGGGTGTAGGGTCATTGGGTAAAAACTCAATAGATTGAAGAACCTCCATGAGAGCTTGATGATGGGATTCTGAGGTTTGGATGAGGTCATATAAGGATATTTTGAGAGGAGATTGGTGTAATTATTTGAGCATGGTGCGATGTGTGACTCCATTAGAAATAGGGTATGTGGGGCTGTAGATAGTGATTTTAGGTATGGGTGCAGATGGTATGTTGGGTATAGGATTGGTTGGTGAGTCAGTTGCCTTTTCTTTTCCCTTATCCTTCTAAGCATGTGTAGTGACATGTATCATGTTTATTTGAGGGGAGTTGATAAATGGAGAAGGCGTACGATGAGTGGTATAATGACATAACGGGCAAAAACCTCTTGGAGGATAAAAGCATGTGAAGTGAGTTGGGTGCAATGACATTTAGGTGATGGCGTGGCAAGTTCTCTAATGCAAACCATGTTAATTTCAAATCTTGGAGGTGGCTCTAGGAGCTGTGGGGGTGGAGGTCGTGGTTGTTGAGTGGGTAGTGTGGGAATGGGTGTTGATTAAGCGAGAATCGAGAAGGTCATTGTTATCAAATTTGGCTTCTGGAGGACACAACCCCGGATAAGGATGGTTTTCAAGGCCTTGTAGTTCTCCACATTGTGCCCTAGCAGCACATGATGGTAGGCACAAAGTTTAGTATCATCAAACCCTTTTGGTTTGGGTTTGAGGGGTTCATAAGGTCTAAGCGGTGGTAATGTAATGACGAAGTTTCAAGAGAGGTTGGCTAAGATTTTGGCATAGGACCTGCTAGTGGGTCGCAATGGGAAGTGAGCATGGGTTTGGGTGTAGGTGCGGTTGATTATTAACGAACTTGTCCTTGCGGAAGGGGAATAGTTTGAGTGTGGTTTTCGGTCTTGGCATGGTATTGGGTGTTGGTCGTGTTTTTCTAGGTAGGGGTATGGTAGATGAACAGGGAAGGAGGGTGTGTGGTTGTTTTAACTACCTTATTGGGAGCTAGCAAAGTTTTCCTTTGGGTTTCACCTTCATGGGTGAAGGTGATATGGGTGCAGGATCTAAACAGAAAAAGAAGATGGGGAAGAGGGCGAGTTACCCATGGGGATAATGGAGGTCTTTGTGAAGGTAGATGATGCGGGTCATGTAGGGGTGTGAGAGATAGAGACTGAAGTGGAGTGGGTAGTGAAGAAATAGATGATGGTATTGGAGGTATAGGTGGTAGAGATGTTAGAGGTGTAGGGGTAAGTCATTTTGGGTGCCTGGGTAGGTTAGAGGTTTTCAAGGAAGGGATGGGCTGTTGTGTTTTTGGTTTATTGATGGGTGGAGGTCTCTTAACCGTGTTGGGGGGTTGACATCCTAAGATGGATGGGACAGTGCGGGTGTGATTGGCGTAGCCAAGGTATGAGTTTTATGGGTTTGGTTCTTTTGTTTGGGTGCTAGAGTAGGTGTGGTGTTGACTTTGGAGGATTTAGTTAAATCCGGTTTGATAGGTGGATGAGTAAGGTTGGTGGTTGGGCGACCCCTAAGGTGGTAATAGGTTTAGTCGAGGCGAGATGTTGTAGGTGTGGGTTTGGATGTAGTTTGGGTTATGGGTAAGGGTGTATGTTGAGCTATGATGGGTGTCATGGAAGAATTTGTGATAGAGGTGGTTGTGTTCATTTCGATTGGTCGAAATATTTTTGGGTAGATAGTGGAGGTATCAACAAGTGACATCTACATCTACGTTGAGACATGAAGCAAAAGGCGCCCCCAAAGTAAGGCCCTATCCACATAATCTAAGTGATCGGCCAAACATGAGAACGACATGTCTGTAGGTGGAATTGATGAGGACCTAATAAAAATTCCCATAAAATGTGTCTTAGAGACGGGAATTGGCTAGCTTCACTTACATGGGTAAGAGAGCCAAAAGTAGGTCTGCATGATCTTGGGTAGTAGATGGAGAATGCTCACCAAGAGGCAAAGGTATCTCAATTGGGTCTATGATAGGTGGAGGAGATGATAGGTGCTCCTCTATATGTGGAGGAGATGATGGGTGATCCTCTGTGGGTGGAGGAGGTAAACAAGTATCCTCTGTGGATTGAAGAAGTACTATGGGTGTTGGTTCCCTAGGTGGAGAACCCAAAGGTGAAATGGTCTCAATGTTAGCGGAAGACTCCTCCATAGGTAAGATAGGAGGTGAAAGGTGTTCCTTTGTGGGTGAAGGAACATGGGAGGTTGGTTCTGATGTGGAAGGAGGATTTCGGGCTAGAATCTCCTCTATGGAAAGAATATAGGGTAACTGGGAAGCAACAGGTGCATCACTAAAAATAGCGTGGACCTCGCGGGTATGGGTATCATGAGTTGAGGCCTAACCAATTTGATCGAGATGAAAGGGCATGATTGGAAAATGGTTTTTTGAAGATGTGTAGGTTTTGTTTGGCAAGTGTGTTAGGATTATCAATGGTTAACTCACCTTTCTCGAGCATTTCTTGGACAATGTTTTTGAAAGTGATGAAATTTCCGTCACTATGACCCTTTACTCAATGATAATTACAGAAGTCATGTTCTTTATACCATGCGAGCATGGGGCGAGTAGGGTCAAAACTAGTGTGTGGTTTTATAGGTGGAAGGGTGATGGCCCCGACTTTGATAAGCTTTTCTAAGATAGAAGAGTAAGGCTCCCCGATTGGGGTATATTTCTATTGTTCTCATCTAAATTGAAAAGTCTGGATGGGTGAGAGATTAGATGAGGGGGTAGCTTGATTTGATGGATGAGTTGGGCCGGCCTTGAGTACCACTGCATTAGCGGTGCCCTTAGCTTTGAATAATTGTTTTGTGGTTTGGAAGAAGAAAAGGTATCATTCGACTTGAATGCTGAATTATTATTGCGTAATTGGATTTTCTTTTCTTCGATGGCCCGAATCTCTAGATTTTGTACCATGGTGAATGTTTCATCGAATGTTCAGAAAGTTTGGACCTATAGGGTCGGTGAGATATGTCTGGCACAAGCCCACGTGAAGATCTCAATGAGTTCTATTTGTGGTAGTTGGAAGGTGAGTTGATTAATTAGGCTATGCCAGCAAGTGACAAAATCTGTGATAGATTCATCCTCATACTGACGCGTGGAGTATAGGTCGGTCATGGTAACCTTCTTGATGATATTGATGGAGAAATGATCCAAGAAGGCTTGGGCTACCTAATTAAATGAAAATATAGAGTGTCTAGGTAACCCACTATACCAATCTAATGCAGGTCCAGTCAGAGACATGGGAAAGGTCCTCAAGAGCAAAGCATCATTGTGCGTGATTAAGTAGCACCCATGTTTGAATGATGAAAATGTTGTTGTGGGTATTCCTTGCTATTGAAGTGGTTGAATTTAGGCATCTCCCAATGTATGGGGTATGGAAAAATAGGAATGGATGGGTGGATGGGCTCATTACAAATCTTGTCATAGGTGAGAGTGTTGTAAGAGCTAGAAACTGATGCCTCCAATGTCTACATCTTGTCCAACATCAATTTGATTAGGTTGTTGGTAGGTTGCAATGATTGGGTGCCTCTTGTAGTGTGAGAGGGTTGGTTTTGGGCATATAACAAGGGTGGAACTCCAGTATATGGCGCTTCCATGTAGGTTGATTGAGAAGAAGGTAGTGAAATAGGGGGTACATACCCAGAGTGAATAATAGATGAAATGGGAGGCTATTGATAGTATGTATATGGAGGTGGAAGGGTCATGGTAACCCTAGTGGCAATGGGGATAATGATTATGGAATGTAAAGGACTACATTCTAAAAATGGGAAGGGCTAACCGAAACCGAGGTGGTAATGTAACTACGGTATATGCGAGACATTAGGGGTGGATGAGGTTATGTTTTGAGTGGTTGTCAAAGGTATGGTAGATGTGGTGGGTGCAACGGAGGTAGCATACACGTAGTAATATCGAGTATAGGACCTAGCTATGAAACGATTTGGGGGTAAGGTAGATGCGGGTAGCACGGAGCCGAGATGGGGCTGATCTGACAAGTGGGAGCGAGAGTTGGAGGGATAGATACGGGAATGCCGTCTATCAACCGTGACCCGAAGCATCTCGAGTGGACAAGTGGGAAAGATAAAATTGCAAGGCTACATGGTTTTTGTCAAGGATTCATGCAAACTCCTCATCTCTAGTAGAAATAGTGATAGGTTGGATAGGATCCATGGCTGGTGATAAAATGGAAGGTGGTGAAGGAGTAGGTGGGAGTGGTTGATAACTGGCATGGAATACGAGTGCACTTGCTTATCTTTGGGTTAGCACCATGTGAACTAGTATTGATTAGGTTCTCTGTAAATGACATAGAAAAATAGTAGGGATAGGTGAAACAGGTGGTAAAAAGTGGATTAGGTATCAAATGTTGGTGGAAAATGTCACAAGCTAAGCGATCTTGGTTAGGGTAAACCGACGCTAGTCACAGTAATGCAGCCGGTCACTATGGAGAGTGAACAGTGGGTCACAAACAAGATATAAGGTTAAATCTGATAGGTATTCCAAACCTAATGAGTTTTAAAAGGTCAATGGGAATGATAGCAGTGACAAGGAATCTGAAAAGTTGAAGAAGATGAATAAAATGTCCTTTTGCTAGGTTAACAAAAGGACTTGGAACTAACGCCGATTCGGTATAACTGATGATGGTGAGAGGGTAATCGCAGCGACGGTCGTTGGACCGACACATCCTTTGTGAAATTGAAACGATAATGAAAAAAGTGGTTTTGAATTAAAATATGATGGGTAATCAAACCAAGAATTCGAGAATGATGACAATATGGTCGAGAACACTCGGATGAATCGGAATACACCAACTATGATGAGGATCATGTGAGGAAAATAAAAATAAATGAAGAACGTGACCTTTCACCTCAAAACGCAAGCCAAACAGAAACACTAAGAAAAATGCGATCCTAAGAGTTCCTTTTCTATTATGTTTGTTTAGCTTAAGCTATTGAAGGAATAACACATGAACTATAAAATATATTTTTTTGGTGAGGATGGCTTCCTACAAAAAGGAGATCTGACAAGGTGAGGTTTCGGTTTGTTATGGTGGGTGTAGGCTTCACTCAAGTATGACTCGATAGAGCGGCAAGTGGGAGTACTGTCAATCCTCATATCGCTATGATCATTGATAGGAATTCACAGGAAAGATGTTGTTTAAGAATATGTATTGTTTTGAATTTGTGCAATTTGGTAAGAGTTTGAGAGAGAGAGATAAAGATGTGCTTTCTACAATTCATTTGTCAACCATCAGTTGGGAATGACTTCCAGTGTATAGGTTCCCTCAATTAATGTGAGCTAATGCGATAAATCAGAATGCAATGCACTTATTTTAATCCCAAATCAAAATATGAAGTTCGATGACACAAATGGATGAAGAGGAAGAGGATGCTCTTTCAAGAAATGCGAGAAAACAAGAAGATATGGCTCTTTTAAGTACACCAAAAGACAAATTTATTTTAGAGAAAATAGAAAGAAAAGTAGTTTATCAAGGAAGAAAATTAATGTGTATGCTTTTCGAAGGAAACAAACACACAACTTTTCCTAGGAATGAATAAAATGCAAGGAACCACTAGATGGGTCCCACTGGGCATGCCAAAATGTTTCACCTGATTCTTAGATGTTTCTTTGAAATATTAATGAAACAGATAGGGTAACGGGCATAGGAGGAATACGTGTTGAAAATTTAGTTGTTGGGTTGTTGCACATGTCTAACTATTAAATCCACAACTGATCATGAGAGTTTCCTTTTGGCTAGGAGGAACTACCCGCAATGGAAAGTAGAGCACCGAGAAAGAGTTAAACAATATATACAGTGAAGCTGCCTAGCGTGTGCTAGATCTCAGGAAGTGTGGTACTTCCTGAGGCGATTATCATTCCATTGTTTAAAACAATTTAATGCGGTAATAAATTAAATCCTATCGTAATTGAAATGATTTGGGTATCTCATCTAAAATGAAATAAGGAAGATCTAATCTAACAGGCTAAGTTAAAGTAATATCCAAAGATCAAGTAATTTGTTTTGGATCTTGCAGTATGATAGAGGTCTTAAGAAGATCATAGGTGAATAAGGGTGATGTGGGAACAAGTGGATAGGTCATTGTTCGGGGTGTATGTATGGTACGATCTGATGATTCTGTTAAGTGTGGCCGACGCCGGTTGGGGAAAATCAAAAGTGCTAATTACTATGGAATACTAGGAATGCCACAGAATGGGCTCTGGATATCCCTTATGATTGCACAAGGAATTGATTGGTTGGAAAGAGGTATTAGGCTGTTTGGGTGGGGTTTTGCAAGGTTTTAACGGGTATATGAAGGGGTGATTATTAAATGAGGTCAGTGGGTGGCTAGGGAAACAAAGAATGACAATATAATGATGGAATAAATGAACCAGAGGAGTAAATTGTTCCACTTACTTAAAATCTGGTCTTGGGGGCTTGTGAGTGATGAATGAAGGTGTTGGTAAGTGGTTGAATGCTGCTTGAGGATCACCAAATGCTGGAAATATTTTGCATGGGCTGCATGTACATTCCTTTTTGCTTGGTTAGCTCAAATCAGTGTTGGAGTGAGTACTTTGGATGGCTATGCAAGAGAAAAATCTTGATCTCATTCTTTGCATGCATGTTCTCACGAAACTTGTTCTAAAAAGATGTGATATCTCTCGGGAATGTTACAATGTTTTCCAACCTCAAAAATAAGGTAGTTTTGGGAGTTAAAAGGTGACCGACGGTGGTTCTTTCTTAACCGATGATGGTTAGGGGTAACTAGCGTCGGTCAAGGTGGGATTTCCTAGGTTTACTAAATTTGGCGAGATCCTCTTAATTTAATGGGATCTCGTGTCATTAACCCATAGATTATACCGGAATATTCTTGTAAGCATGCGGGAATGTGGTTAGAGGGAATGTATGCATTAATTTTTAGGGTTTGGGTAAGTCTTAGTTAGATTATGGCAATAGTAAAAATAGGTCTTAGGGTGAGTTTGCTTGATGAGGTGTCTAGGTGAGGTGTATGTGTGGATATTATCCCAATTAAGATATTTAAATAATAAATATGGTGAGGATAATGAATTAAATTAATATTAGTGGGGTGAAGGGGGCCATGGCTAAGTGAATGTGTTCAATGGTGTTTATTTGTCGAGGGACCAAAGGGGAGTGTGACCTAATTTTAGTGTCTACAAGGAGGTTTCACAAGAAAGAAAAAGAAATCTAGGATCATGTAAAAGGTTTGGAATAGGGATAAATTGATCCATATCACCCATCAATCCCTTACTATTATCTAAGTATCTCTTCATTTATAGTTGCACCACTCAACCAATGCAAGATGTACCCTCTCACTCGAGCTAGAAATATCCATTATGCCCAATATTGAGCCTGAAACAACTAAAATATTCCCATGGGTGCAAGAGATGATTGGAGGAGAGACCCACATAGTTCAACAAGTGGCGGTTATAGATTTTCAAGCCATATCCATGATGGTGAAAATGAAGAAGGGCAAAGAAAGATCAATTTACTTCTCGCTTCTTTAGTGTTACATCAAGAAATAATTATGTGGAAGTAATTCAAACAAAATTACTAAATACCATTGAAGAGATGAATCCATCAAACTATGAGATTAAAGCCATTCCTTTAGGCTGAAAAACACAAGGAGATGCCCACCTGTTCAAAGAATCTTCCACTCACCTTCTTGCGAGAAATGAGGAGTATAAGGAAAAATTGAACAACTGGAAGATCACATAAGAACCCTCACCTCGTATATATAAACCTTCATGGATCCAAATTTCATCCCTTCTCTCTTAGATGAGGAACTTACTCTCATTATTAGATTTAATCTAAAATCTATAAGAAAGACACAATGTTTCACAATGCAAGGTAGGGAAAATGACAAGTGGGTGAGAAAGATTCTTGAGAAAGGTAGGACCTTGCTTCTTGTAAATATCTCATTATTTGAATACATTTTTGTAACTACCAAAAAAATAAGGATGACCATAAATGAAATTTAGAAAGAGAAATGTAATTGAGATCAAGTGTTTCCACTTTGGTAATTGAAATGGGTGAAATCAACTCTTTTGTATTGGTGGGAAGAAATATGTTTAACTCCGCATTTGAACACTTGTCTCTAATTTGTTCTAGGAATCTTAGTTCTTAGTATGAAAAGATAAATTATTATCTTGATAAGTTATACTCATAAAATTATTTCATTTAAAAAAGTAGGAGGATATCAACGTGGAAGAATGGAAACTTTAGGTACTCATGGTGAATGAGAACACTTTAATAAACAATATAGAGAAACCATTTGAAGAGATAGTTAAGAAAGAGGTTAGAGATCCATTTTATTTAAATGAGGACACACCAAAATCTTGTGTCAAGATTAGGTTTTTATCTTTAACACCGTGAAAGAGCATCAGGAATGGTTCAAAAAGTGAAAAAGTATCGATGCCACCTATAGTAAATGGATCAAAGCTTTTATTTTTGTACGCATTCCTCAAGAAGAGAAGGTTATGGTCACAATGGCTTGATTCAATAAGTAATTCAAAGGGATCGAGATATTTCTAGAATAACTCTCTAAGATTCCATCACCAAGTGAATCTCCATCAAAAATTGCATCATCTTCTTTTAAGTATCTATCTCCTCTCTTCTCTCTTTCCCACCCCCTTCCTCTCTTCTTTCATGTTCTATTTATTTGTAGGGGTTTACTTTTCAATTTTTTTATTCATTAAAATTTGATCTATAGTTATACTTTGTAATTATTTTCCTCCAATTAATAAAAAGGGACTCAATTTCTTTCCTAGGAATATGAAATGTCACATGTTGTAAAGGTTAGTGAAAATTCATGTGGGGTAGGAAAAGATTCATTTGAAAAACTATATATTGTATGACTTCCTCATTTCAAGGGGTTGTCAATTTTGTGAGTTCATGAGTAGATAACTAGTGCAATAAAAACAAGCAAAGATAACATTTCCTCTATTCCCTTTTCATATGTTTCCTCTCTCTCTCTCTCTCTCTCTCTCTCGAATTTTGTGAACATGTCAATCTTGCATAACCAAGAAGGGTGTAAAATATTTTGATGAATGAATGAATGAAATTTTATGTTCATGATTCATTTTTTCTTTCCATAACTAGCAAAGTTATTTTCCTCTAATTGTGTGTTGATAAACTCTGGTTAATACTTGTAAGAATCTGCTTAAGCCTACTTGCAATATTAACCCCCTCTCTCAAAATTCTCACTCCTAATATCTTACCTTCCTTGAAAATTATTCCCTTGCATGAAGTGCAATAATTTATCACAGGTTTAGTGGAGTGTACCTATGTGATCAACGACCAAATTGGTTAGCTAACAAGTTTGTTTCATTTACATACAATAAAGGGAGCCTCCCCTTTTCCAAGAAGGAGGGACATAGTCCCAGATCGTTGGTTAAAATTAGATAATTTGTCCTAGGGAAAAATTATTTTTCCAATTCCTTTATTGGTAAATAAAATGGTTATAGGGTCCTTTACCATTTTTAATTCATACATAAATTTGTTTTAAAATATTCTCATACTATTGTTAAAGTGCAGTAGGATCCAATTCAAATAAAATATAGTACATTAAAAACCTTTATATATAGTATCATGATATAACTTGAAACATATTAAGTTTGCATGATCTAAAGTAGTATTTCAATTTTCCTTCCTTACCCTTCCCATCTAGACCAATTTCATAGATTGTAGCCCAAATCGACTTCTGTAGCTTATTTTTTATCATTCTTAGTTAACTCCCTTTCCCATAACTCCTAAAATTTCATAGTAAAGTATGGGGAGCCTCAAGAAGATATAGGAAGCATTTATTCTCATGAGCTAGTACCCATATACTTATATCCTTTTTTGGGTACAAGAGAAAGACTTACTTTCTAATATGTAATTGGAAACCCTAAGGAAAAAAACTATAATTTGAGCCCAATACATCCTATATAATTTTGAATAACCATCATAACATAAAATTAAATTATGTTCTTATTATTCATGAGTTAGATAGGGGAGTGAGACTCTTGCATATTCAATTTATTAGACATATGTGACCATCTATTAGTGGAATAGTTATAGATTTGTTGAAAGGAATCTTATTCATACTCATAGATTTTCTAATTTTTTTCCAAAAGATGAGAAAACATGGCCTTTTGAAAGTATCGATATTATATCATGGTTTTTAAGTTTCTTATGAAGTTATGTGGAGAAAATTATTATCCATGGATAAAAAGAGTAACATCAATCTAAAACTTCTCATACTCCCTCCTCTCCATTTCCCCAAAGGATTCATTCTATAAACAAGAAAAAAGTCCCTTAAATGGACCTCTCCCAACAACATATTAATATTCTAATCAAATTTATTTGGAATAAAAAGGTTGTGAATATATTCCTTGCACATTAAATTTTTGGTATCCCAATCAACCATCTATAAGGTTTTTGAAAATATGGCTACATAAAATAGGATAGGAAATATATTCTATATTACTCATTTAAGAAGGAATTTTAACTAGTGTTTCTTTAGGATAGTAGCATACACCCTAGGAAGTGGTAAATGCTTTGGGGTTCTCTTTACCACATGAAAAATTACATCAAAGTAAGTATTCAACCACCTAATATCCACATATTTCACTTATATCTCCTTTGTTTCTCTCTATTTTTCTTCCTTTAATTTCATATTCAACTTCGTAAGTGTTATTCTTTTCCCTATAATTTTGAAATTCTCTTTTAATTAAATCTATGAATCCTACACAACATAATATTTTACACTAAGATTCTTGTCGTTTAATATTGCCTTAAAAATACCCTCACCTACCTCAAATTGAGAAAACAATTTTTGTGGTATCATCGTAGCTTACTTTATAGAATGGAAGGAAAAAGTGCACATTGAGGGGATAATTTACTACAAAAATAACTCATTTATACAATATTAATAACAAATCATCCACTTCATATTCCTCTCATTATTTCTTCATATCGGCATGCTCCTCTATCTCACTCCTTTTCATCTTCCCCATAAAATCCTAGTAAAACTTAAAATCCCACAGTCACATCCTAAAAATGTACATGTTTCACCATTTTCTTTATGTTTTGAATGACAAAATAGATAAGGGTAAGGGCTAGGAGGAATACTTGTTAAATGGGTTGGTTAGAGGTTGATGCATGCATTCAAACTTCTCGATCCAATGTCGATTATGAGAGCTTCCTTTTGGATAGGAAGAACTACCTGCAATAGAAAACAAGACCACAAAAGAGAAGTTAAATGATATATGACAGTGGATTGCGTAGCATATGCTAGTTTTGGGAAGTGTGATACTTCCTAGATGGCTATCAATCCACTATTCAAAACAAATTAATGTGAGAAATAAGTAAAGTCATGCTATAGTTGATATGATTTAGGTATCTCATTCAAGTACAATAAGAAAATCCAATCACAACAGGCTAGGCTATAGTTGGATATAAAAGATGAGGTATCTGTCAAGGTATTAGGACTAGTCAGGGTCTGATTATGGGTTGTTTAGGTCAATTGGTAGGAGGTTGTTTAGCTATGTTCTTAGGCAGGTTATAAAACATAGAGACCGATTTCGGTTAGGTATAACCGATAACGATTAAGGGAGATTGACGATGGTTATGGGTAACCGACGTCGGTACAATAGGGTGACAATAATTCAATGAAAACCTTATTGTAGAGGCTAGGTGAGGTTGGATGGGGATAAAAAGGAGATGGTAAGGTCTATGGGGATAATGAGAATACTCAGAGAGGTAGAAGGGCCAAGATAGGTGATCTGATAAGTGAGTGGGTGAGATTTTTGGATTTTTTAGAAAGAATGCTATGGAGGAATGGGAATGTTAATAAAAGAATAGTAACAAAAATGATAACAAATCTATGAATAGAATAGGAATGGAAATGATTAATGATAAAAACTTACCAATATTGCAGGTCCAATGGTTGGGTGGTGGTGATGATCAATTGATGGAATGGAGCTTGGTGCAGTAGTGAAACTTCCTAGAATGTTACTATGAGTGCCAATGCTTTTGGATCTGTCCTAGTGCTGGTTATGGATGCCCAGGTGCGTGAAAAGAATCTAATTCTACTTGCATGCAGCTCTCCTCTCATCCTTCTTGCTCTCAAAATGTGCCAACCTAAAAACAAGGTTTCTTAGGTGAATAAATGGTAATCGATGATGCTTACGGGTTGACCGACATTGGTTAAGGTGGGATTCCCTAGGTTTACTAAAATGGGTAGATCTTTCTAATTTCGGAGCCCAGTTAGTTTTTTCTCATGGATTAGAACAAAAACTTCCCTTCTAATGGGTGGGAATGTGGTTATAGATATTTTAGGAATTGATTTCAGGGTTAGACCAAATCTTAGCTCATTAAGGAAAGTAAGACTTAGTTATTGTTAGTTATGGAAACATGCCAAGAATAGGTCTAGGGTGAGGTGGTTGGGTGAGGTGTCTAGGTGGGGTGGTAGGATAGAAATTAAGATAATTATATAATAAATATTGTGAGGATATATATTACTTTGATTAAATCAATTAAATTAATAGTGGTGTGGGGTGGAAGGGGCCTTGGTTATGTGAGTATGTTTGAGTTGGTTACTTGACGTGGGACTAAGGGGAGTGTGACCCAATTTTTGTGTCTACCTTTTTCCCTTTTTTTTTACGTGGCTTGTATTAGTAGTAATCGACGCCGACAAAAATAAGATGTGGGTGCCCCATGTGTGGTGAAGGTGATCCCCTCAAACTAGGAACTGATGAGGTAGAAGAAATACTTCGTGAGTGGTTTGATAAAAGGTTGATGTGATGAAGAGGAAGGTGGAAAATGGGGTAATGGGTTAAAGGTCTAATTGAGTAATCAAGGTAATGGGCTAGGGTCAAAGTTAGTGACAATCAAACGCATGCACATGTATAAACTTGACACGTTACCGAGTTGAAGAGCATGCAAAATCTACATTGTTTAAGGTTGGTAGGTTTATCCAAACAAAGTGATGTGATTATGGTATCCAAGGTATAGGATATGGTTGGGAAGCACAATGTAGGTCAGGTGTAGGAACATTTAGGTATGTTCTGGTACACCAAAGGTAAGGTCAGATAAACAACACGGTAATAGGAAAAGTAAGGTCATTAGGTCAAATAACATGGGTAATAGTGTCACAAGGTAGAATGAGCACATGAGTTCACAAGTCACTAACAATGTTCCAAGTCTAGGTAGCTAGGTCATGACATAGGTAACAGTGTTGCAAGGTATAACAAACACATGAATTCACAGGTCACTAACAATGTTCTAGGTCTAGGTAGCTAGGTCACGGCACAGGTAGGGCCGAGGTATGGGTAAAATAACAAGTCCCAAAATGTAATTAAGGATAGGTATAGGTAAGGTAGGCATGGAGGTTGGTTGTAATAAGGGTGGGTAAGGTCAAACGGTGGTTGGGTTGGTTAAGTGTTGGTTGGAAATGGGGAAAGGGTATGGGAAAGAGTATGACAGGTAACCGATGCTGGTCATACGTAACCGGTGATGGTCTAGGTAAGCTGATCATGGTTTATTAGGGAAGATGACCAATGTCGGTTTGGGTATAATTGACCATGGTTTGCTAGGGCACGAAGGCGATGTTGGTTTAGGTATAACCAATGTCGGTCAAGTCAATGTGGGTATATAAAAATAAAAAATCCGTATAATACAAATTCATTTATATGTTTTGGCTTTTGTGAAAATGACAAGAGCACGAGACTTTTGTGGCTTGGTGAGAGGAAAGTACGTGGGACTGTACTAAGGTGAGGTGGAGAGATTTGATTAGAGAGGAGAGCCGGTAGAAAGGTCCGTGTGATCGGGAAGAGTAAGGTGATTATTATTGGTATATATGTTCACATGTATTTTTATACAAACTATTTGATTTATAGATGATGATGTTTATAGTATGGATGGTGTACATGCTTTAATTTTCATTGCTATATATAGATACATGGAAATCAAGTGGATTAGGCCTGATAGAGTCAAGGTTGTGTAGGCATGGCAGAATCAGGTCTGTTCAAGCATGGATGGAGTTAGGTCATAGGCATGGATTGAGTCAGGTTAGTTTAGGCATGATGGATTCAAGTTATTTTAGGCATGGATCGAGTCAGGTTGACTTAGGTATGGATCGAGTCGAGTTAGTTTAGGTATGGATCAAGTGAGGTTGACTTAGGCATGGTGGAGTCAGGTTGGTTTAGGTATGATTGAGTCAGGTTGACTTAGGCATGGTGGAGTTAGGTTGGTTTAGGTATGATTGAGTCAAGGTTGTTAGGCATGGTTGAGTCAAGTTGGTTAGGTATGGTTGAGTTTCTAATTCATTAATTTTTGCAATTAATGATGATGTGGATCGTGTTAAGATGATTTGTAGGAAAATTTATGATTATGGTAAAGAAATTATAGACAAGATGAAATGAATGTGTAAATTATGATGGTAAAGATGTGTAACAATTGTTTCTTGTTTGGTGTAATTTCCAGTTATTGATATAGAAAGGAAACTAACTAGGGTAGAATGTGAAAAGGAAAGGGAAAGAGGTAATTGGTTAGGGTAGATAGTGGTCAAGCTAACCTCCAAGGGCCCCATGCCCTCTAATTTCTACCTACATAATCCTAGCGAAAAAGGGAACTCAAAACGATGTAGTTCTCCCATAAGCTAGGGAAGATTAGGGTGAAATAGTGGAATGGGTTGATGGGTGCTAGGCATGGGTGAATGTAGGTCATAGGCATGATTGATTTTAGATCATAGGTGTGGTTGAGTGGTTTTTAAATATAGGTGTTGATGATCTAGCCCTGTATAGGATAGTCAACAAGTAATGAGGAAGGTGAATGGTAAGAGGTAGTAAAAGAGCCACTTAATTGATAAGAACCCTAATGAGTCGATCATACCTAAGAGGGGATCATGAAAAAAATACCCTAAAGGCATTGCATAATGGACCGTTCTAAGGGTGAAGAAAATCACATAATCATGAAATGTCACGTTTGCAGTAAGTCCCTTGAGTAACAAGGAAATTAGGTGAAAAAGGAAAGGAGGTGAGAATGGGTGGTTGAGTGTAACTCAGTGTATGACAATGTGTCTTTCGGAACAAGAAACCTGAGATCAAGAATAGGAAATTCCATGAAAAAAATTTCATTTTTCTTCATTCGTTTGTTTTTAATAGACTAATCAATGTGGGAAGTCTATATGGGATGAGCATATTATCTCCTTGAGGTCTTTGTGAAGCTGATTGATGCGGGAAGCTTCTAAATATTTATTATATGTTTGTAATGACTGTATATAGTTGTCCTTTAAGGGAGCAGTCTATTGATAGTGGTAGAATTAGCATGAAGAGATGTCCCATTTGAGGGAGTCATCTTTTTCTAGAAGATTGACTCAAGGAGGTGTATCCCTTATTGTTTTTCGATGGTTAAGTCATGGATAAGACTATAAAGGAAAATTGGGTTTTTGTTTAGAAGAGAAGACCATGACACACAAAGATTAACTATGAAAGAGGTGCTTTTGAGTGATGGATGAAAATGGTATTTCATCTTGAAGAAGATGAAAAGTATCCATGAGAATCATGTTATGAGTAGATCCGGGGTACTCATATTGAAGACAAGGCTAAAAGGTGATGGGTAATCACTTGATTCTTGTTTAGTCATGGATCCTTAAAATGGGTAATATGGAAGGTGAACAACACTCAAGGGATGAGTAATAAATTGATAGAAAGTGATAGAAGACTAGATATCAGCAATAGAAGGGTCAAAGATGCAAGGCATTAAGGGGCTCAGTTTGGGTTTATCTTGAGTGAAGATAATTGATTAGCACCTGATCTATAGGCATGGGTAATGATATAGGTCCAAACCATTTCGGATCAAATTTTCCTCGTTTAATTTTCTCCTATTTGGTTACATGTTGATTTTACTTTAGGGCGAGGTCATGGACTTGAAAAGTTCATTCATGAACACATTTTTCATAGGCACGTTTGATATATTTTTGGTAGATTTGGAGATGGTCAAGAGCATTAAGACGATTCTCATCTAATAACTCAAGTTGTGCCAAATGATCCTAGAGAAATTCATCATTGTTGAGCATGTCTTATAGTGAGATACAGAGATATGGAATCTTGACTTTGAGAGGTAAGACAACCTTGGTACCGTAGACTAGAGAAAAGGGGGTGGTAGCAGTCGAAGTGTGAATACTAGTACAATAAGCCAATCTTTCTCAAGTATCACTCACTACCTTCATAAGAATTTTTTTCAAGATTATATTGGTTGATTTGGCTTGGCCATTGGTTTGCGGGTAATAAGGTGATGAGAAACTGAGTTGGATGCCAAAAGAATCACATAGTTTACGTAGGGTTTTGTTTTTGAATTTTTTTCCGTTATCAGTGATAATGCGGTGAGAACAACAAAATGAAAAATGATGTGATGGTTGATGAATTCACATATCTTATTAGCTTTGGTAGAAATGAGGGGAATGGATAATACCCATTTAGTGTAGTATTCGGTAGTAGTTATGATCCATTGGTGGTGTTGTGAATAATGGGGTTGATTTCACCGAAAAGATCCAAAATCTATTGAGAGAAAGGCCAAAGGTCTCGTGCGACCTACATGCAAGGCATGACTAGGTGTGTGATGGAGATTAGCATGTTACTAGAAATTCATGCAACATTTGAAATAATCATAATAGTCACAGTTTAGGGTTGGACAATAATATCCTAAGTGAAGGATGTGTTTTGTGACATCCAAACCACGCTAAAGTGACCTCCGAAATTCCATCGTGGAATTCCTTAATGGTGTAAGGAATTTCAGAACTTGTAAGGCAACGTAAGATAATTTTATTGAAACTATTCTTGTAAAGAAGACCGCCCATGATGACATAATGGGATACACTTTTAAGAAAGGCACATTGTCCGTTACGAGTTAGATCATTGGGTAGAATGGAAAGTGAAAGATAGTCTACATATTTCTTATACCAAAGGTCACATGGGTCGGGAGAAAAGTTCGAGACAAAGTAGACCTCATGAGGTAAATAAGAGGGTGATTGTATCCTTTGTATTGTGAAAAAGATTTTAGAGTCAATGGGTGAAGCAAGTATCTGAGAAGCTAAGCAGGTCATGGCATCCACAAATTCATTAGTAGAACATGGGGTGGTTTGAAGTGCGTAACGGTTAAAGGTGGTGAAAAGTATGTCTATGTGATGCTTATACTTTTAAAATACCT
Source organism: Taxus wallichiana var. yunnanensis (assembly GCA_018340775.1). Lineage (NCBI taxonomy): Eukaryota > Viridiplantae > Streptophyta > Pinopsida > Cupressales > Taxaceae > Taxus > Taxus wallichiana. Next base: position 959,031,772 of record CM031234.1, read on the forward strand.
AACTACGATCTTGGTATATACCATTGACTTGGTTTATGACCAACGAGAATGACTAAAGATGTTGATTAACTTAAAATCTAAGGCATAAGCATCCTGGAGACCCAATATGAGTTTTTTGTATTCAGCAATATTGTTTGTACAATAAAAATGAGTTTGAAAGATAAAGGCATAGGTTCACCATCAAGTGAAATGAGGATAACACCAGCCCCACCCCCACACTAACACTTGGAGCCATTGAAGAAGAGTGTCATTTGGTAAGTGGGTTCATCTAAGGAAAGGGTAGCCATATAATCATCTGGGAAGTCGAAGTTAGAGGGTTGATTCTTGAATATAGGTGTGTCGACCAATTGGTCAGCGATAGCCTGAAACTTGATGGACTTTTGATGGATGAATTCAAGGTTGAGGTTAGCCAGAAGCATAAGCCAACATGTGACACGTTGATGTTGATAAGTTTGGGCATACATATAGTATAATGGGTTGGTATTCTTAATGACAAAGGTTTTGTGGTTGAGCGGTAATGGTGGAGTTTGGTAGTGACAAAAACTAAGGCTAGGAAAAAAAATTCAGCTTGGGTATATCTAGTTTCGTAGTAAAGAAGGGTATGAATTATGTAATAAACCACTTGCTCTGTGTTGGTCATCATGATGAGTGAGCATGGCACTTAGAGAATGGTCAGTGGTGGAAATATATAGGTAGAAGGGCTAGTCATCCTTAGGAGGAATGATCACTGGTGGTTGAAGGAGGTATTGTTTCAAGGCTTCAAAGGATTTATGGCATTCAACATCCCATTTGAATGAAATTTCTTTCTTGAGAAGATTATGGAATGGTTGACAATGGTCAAAACACTATGAGATAAAATGACAAATTGATTTCTACGTTCTTGGTTTATTGGTGGATGGGGTTTCTTGGCCAGGGTTGAGGGGTGAGGTCCTAGGATGGATGGAAGGGGTGAAGGTGAGAATGGTGTGGTAGGTGAGGTTTGTGTATGAGGTATAGGAGGTTGGATCTTATTTTTAGGGGCTGAGTTAAGTTTAGTGTTAGTTTTGGAAGATGTGGCTAAATCTAATTTGATGGGTGGGTGAGTAAGGCTAGCTGTCGGTATGACCCCTAAGGTAGTGATAGGTTTAGGTAAGGGAGATGATATAGGCATGGGTAGGTGTTTGGGTGTAGATGTATGTTGGGCTATGGGAATAGGTGTGAGTTGGGCCATGAGCAGTGATGTGGAAGGTATTGTAATAGTTGTGGTTGTGTTTGGTTTGGTTGCTCAAAACACTTTTGGATAGATAGTGGAGGTGTCAGTGAGTGACAACTGCATTTGTGTTGAAATAGGAAGTAGAAGGCATCCCCAAAGTAAGGATCTATCGACATAGTCTAGGTGATCGACCAAGCATGAAAATGGTGTTGTTGTAAGAGGGGCGATGTGGATCGAGTGGAAATCCCCGTAAAATGTGTTTGAGATATAGGGAAATGGCTAGCCTCAGACTCTGTGGGTAAGAGAGCCAAAAGTAGATCAACGGGATCTTGAAGGTCGATGATGAATGGTCTTCCAAATAAAATGGTATCTCTACAGGATCGTCTATGGGTAAAGGAAAGGGTGGGTTGGAAAAGGTGGAATATCCTTGTGATGGTTTAGGTGGTGGACCTGCATCTTCTATGAGTAGGAGAGGTCCCACCGACAATTGTTTGGAAATTCAAGGGGTCAAAGGTAGTGTGCTAATTATAGACTCTTCCATGGATGAAGTAGAAAATGAAGTGGGTTCCTCTCGTGGATGAAGGAGTGGATGAAATAGGCTCTTGTGTAGGTAGGGAACTTGGGCTAAGATTTCATCAATGGAAGGCACATGAGGATATTGGGAAGCAATTGGTATGTCATCAAAAATAGTGTTGACCTCGCAGAGACATTGCTATCATTATTTGAGGTATCACCAACTTGTTGGAAGATGGGGCATGATTAGGAAATGGCTTCTTGAAGATGTGTAGGTTTTGGTTAGCAGTGCATTCGGGATATCCAATACTAGATCTCTGTTATCTAACATTTCTTGTATGATATTGTTGAGGGTGATTCAATTATTGTCACTATGACCTTTGACATGATGATAGTTGTCAAAATCATGTTCCTTATACCATGCGGGCATGGGTCACTCAAGATCAAAACTAGTATGTGGTTTTATAGGTGGAAGGGTAATGACACCGGCTTAACAACATTTTCCAAAACATAAGAATAAGATTCTCCTATGGAAGTGTACTTTCATTGTTCTCATTTGAAATGGAAAGCTTGGATAGGAGAGAGATTAGAAGGGGGTTTGGTTGGGCTTGATTTATAAGGGGGACCATCCTTGAGAACTACGACATTGGTATACCCTTTGGGTTTTGAATAGTTGTTCTTGGGTTTCAAGATGAAGAAGCATTATTTGATTTAAATGTGATGTTCTTGTTACGAAGTTGAATCTTCTTTTATTTGATAGTATGAATTTCCAATTTCCATGCCATGGTGAATGCCTCGTCAAAATTATGAAAGGTCTACACCTGCAGGGTTGGTGAGATGTGTCTAACACAAGCCTAAGTAAATAGATCTATAAGCTCAGTCTAAGGTAGCTGAAATGTGAGCTGATTAATTAAATTGTGCCAACAAGCAAAAAAATCAGTGATGGACTCATCGTCGTACTGTCGAGTGGAATAAAGATCAGTAATGGTAACCTTCTTGAAAATATTAATCGAGAAGTTGTCTAAGAAGGTATGGGCTAGTTAATTGAATGAGTAGATGGAATTTCTTAGTAGCCCACTGTACCAGTCCAATGTAGGTTCTGTCAAGGACATTGGGAAAGTCCTCATAAGTAAAGCATCATCATGGGAAATCAAGTAACATCCATGTTTAAAGGACCTCGAATTTTTTGTGGTTCCTCTTTACTATTGAAGCTGTTGAATTTTGGCATTTCCCAATGTACAGGGTATGTTCGAATAAGAATGGATGGGTGAATAGGCTCATTAAAAATTTCATCATAGGTGAGGGAATTGCATGACCCAAAACCGATGCTTCTAGTGTCTGCATATTTTCCATCATTAACTTTATGAGGTTATTGGTAGGTTGTGGTGGAAGGGATCCTCCTATGGCATAAGGGGGCTAGTATTAAACCCGTGATGTGGATGGTATTCCATTGTATGGTGATGCCGAATAGGAGGGTGAGAATAGGGAACTTACATAGAGGGTATGTACCTAGAATGGGTAACAGAATAGATAGGGGGTTCTTGATAGTATGTGTATGTATGTGGGATCGTCATAGTGACTCTAGTAGCAATTGGGGGTAGTGTTTGTGGGATGGAGAGGAAAATATTTTGGAATAGAGTAGGGGTCACCTGACACCATGGTGGTTTTGTTGAAATAGGTATTTGTGAGACAATGGGCGTAGATGAGGTTATGGTCTAGGTGGTCACTAAGGGGATAATAGATACTACAAGTGTGATGATACTACGATACACAACGGTCATAGCGGGTATGGGTCCTAGCTGTGAAACCACCGGGTCAAGGAGGTGAAGGTAATGCTTTGCATTATTAGGGTTTGATGTAGAAGCTAGAATAAGGGTAGAAGAGATGGATATAGGCATGCCATATATCAATTGACATGAGGATTTCGGGGTGGAAGAGTGGGAATGGTAGAGCTATAAGGCTATGGGATTATGATCAATGATTCATGCAAATTCTTCATCACTTGTGGCAATGGTGATAGGCTGAGTAGGATCCATGGGTGACAGGATGGAAGGCGGTGAGGGACGAGGTGGTAGTGGTTGATGAATAGCATGGAATATGAGGGTGTTAGTATGATCATGCGAGTCAGCACCATGTGAACAAGTGTTAACCTGGTAAGACTATATTCATTAAATGACACATAAATCAACAAGAGAAAAGAATGAGGCTGGGAGAGTGATTTTTGGTCAAGATTTGGATCTGGAAAAACAAATACAGACACCAGTGATGGTTGGTTTGATTGGTGAAAGTTGTAGGAACACTGACATCGGTCACAGGAACCAATGCTAGTTACTACGGAAAATCCCTAGTTTCAGAAAATGAAACAGGGTTGATAAACAATACAAGGAATTTTTTTGTATGATGGTAATATCAACATAGTAGAATAGAGTATCGGAAAATATGTTAATGCCCAAAGGGCCAAAAACTAGAACAGAATGATGAATGAAGACTGTCCTAGGCCAAAGTACCTAGGAAGTCAAGAGCTGACACTGGTTAGGTTTAACCGATGATGGTTAGATGAAAACCGATGATGGTCAATGGGACGATGCCGGTTACTTATGAAATTGAGACAAAAATGAAGAAAATTGGGTTGTGATTTAAATCAAGTGAAGAATCAAACTCAGGAATTTAAGAATGAGAAGATGGGGCCCTGACACACTCAGATAAAGTTAGAATATTCCAACTATGATGGGGTGTGCAAGGAAAAAAAAAAATGTGGAATCATGTCCTCACACCTCAAAATGCAAAGCAAGAAGAATGCTAAGAAAAATATGATCCTAAGAGTGATTTTTCTTTATGTGTGTTCAACTTACACTATTTAGAACTGACTGTGTGTATTTAGAACATAATTTTTTGGTTAGGAAGGCATCCTATGAAGAAGGATATCTAAAAGGAGAGGTTTCAGGTATGTTATGGCGGGGACGGGCCGTCCTCTAAGATGATGACTCAACAGAGGCAACAAGCTAGGGAGTACCTACCAATTTGATCATGTGATCATAGACAGTGTGTCCTGTAAGATGTTGTTTAAGAAAGATGTGTATATTTTAATTTTGTGCAAGTTTGGTAAGATAGAGAGAGAGAATGTGCTTTCTATGATTCTTTGTGTGAACAATTATCCGGGCATGACTTCCAAGATATAGGTTTCCTCATTTTATTGTGAGCTAAATGTAGCAAATCATAATGTAATGCAACCAAATTTAAGCCCAAATCAAAAGATTATGTTCGATGACACAAATGGTGAATAGGAGAGGGTATGCTCTTTCACTAAATGCAAAAAGCAAGAAGAATGGTTCTTTTTAAATGCACCAAAAGAAAATGTATCCTTTAGAGCAATTAGAAAGAAGAGAAGATTACCAAGGAAGAAGATTAATGTGTAAGCTTTTTGAAGGGAAACAAACACACAACTTTTACCTAGGAATGAAGAAAATGCAATAGAACCCCTGATGGGTCCCACCGAGCGTGCCAAAATGTTTCACAGTTTTCTTTATGTTTTGATTGACAAAACAGATAAGAGTAAGGGCTAGGAGGAATACCTATTAAATGGGTTGGTTGGAGGTGGATACGCAAGTTCAGACTTCTTGATCAAATGCTGATTATGAGAGCTTCCTTTTGGCTAGGAGGAACTACCTGTAATAGAAAACAAGACCACAAAAGAGAAGTTAAATGATATATAATAGTGGACTGCATAGTGTATGCTAGTTCTAGGAAGTGTGATACTTCTTAGATGGTTGTCAATCCATTGTTCAAAATAAATTAATGCAAAAATAAGTAAAGTCCTACCGTAGTTGATATGATTTAGGTATCTCATTCAAGTACAATAAGAAAATCCAATCAAAATAGGCTAGTCTATAGTTGGATCTCGAAAGATGAGGCATTTGCAAAGGTACTAAGACCGTTCAAGGTCTGATTCTGGGTTGCTTAGGTCAATTGGTAGGAGGTTGTTTGGCTCTATTCTTAGGCAGGGTGTAAAACACAGAGACTGATGTCGGTTGGGTATAACCGATGATGGTTAAGGGAGACCGACAATGGTTATGGGTAACCGGCATCGGTATAGTAGGATGATAGTAATTCAATGAAAACCTTATTGTAGAGGCTAGGTGAGGTTGGATGGGGCTAAAGAAGGAGATAGCGAGGTCTATGGGGATACTGAGAACACTCAAAGAGGTGGAAGGGCCATGATATGTGATCTAATAAATGGGTGGGTGAGATTTTTGGATTTTTAGAAAGAATGCTACGGAGGAATAGGAATGTTAATAGAAGAATAGTAACAAAAATGATAACAACTCTATGAACAAAATATGAATGGAAATAATTAATAATAAAACACTTACCAATATTGTAGGTCCAATGGTTGGGTGGTGGTGGTGATCGGTTGATGGAATGGAGCTTGGTGTAGTAGTGATGGTTCCTAGAATGTTACCATGAGTTCCAATGCTTCTAGATCTATCCCAGGTGTTAGTTATGGATGCCTAGGTGTACGAAAAGACTCTGGTTATGCTTGCAGCAGCTCTCATCTCATCCTTCTTTCTCTCATAAAGTGCCAACCCAAAAACAAGGTTACTTATGTGAATAAATGGTAACCAACAACGGTTACGGGTTAACAGTGTCATTTTAGAGGTGATCCCAGTGTCGATTAAGGTGGGATTCCCTAGGTTTACTAAAATGGGTAGATATTTCTAATTTCTTGGGCCCAGTTAGTTTTTTCTTGTGGATTAGAATTGAAACTTCCCTTCTAATGGGTGGGAATGTGGTTAGAGAGATTTTAGGGATTTATTTTAGTGTTAGACCAAATCTTAGCTCATTAATGCAAGTAAGACTTAGTTATTGTTAGTTATGGAAACATGCCAAGAATAGGTCTAGGGTGAGGTGGTTGGGTGAGGTGTCTAGGTGAGGTGGTGGGGTAGAAATTAAGATGATTAGATAATAAATATTGTGAGTATGTTTGAGCTTAATAGTGGTGTGAGGTGGAAAGGGCCTTGGTTAGGTGAGTATGTTTGAGCCACATTTACTTGACAAGGGACTAAGGGAGTGTGATCCAATTTTTGTGTCTACAAGATACCACAAAATTTTGCATCAACATATGATCTATAATTTTGGCTATGATATTTTAAAGCCTTTGCTTTATTATTATCAAGGGACCCTATATTTTTCACTATAAGTTAATTTAAGAACCAATCCCACAACATCTTCTCACTTGTCTATTTTTTGGCCTCCTATAAGCGAAAGAGTGTGAATTTGTTACTAACATCATTTGATTCTACCCTGTCATTATAATTTTTAATACATTATCTCTTATCATTACTAAAACCACTACCATGTATACTATTTTTAAAAATACACCTCCCATCTAAAGTATGATCAAACTATAATGTAGAAATCATGATCCGAAAACCCTCTATGAAATCATTATAATGTGCCTTTAATATTATTTTATCCTGATCATTGTAATACATGTTTCCCATATTAAAATGGTATTTTTCGATCATTACATCACAACACTAACATCATAAATCAACTAAAATATGATTTTATTGTAAATATAAATTCCCAACTTCATTTGGTGCATAATGAAGGCATAAATACTATTTTTGTGGGTTACCTTATATCTTTGAGGTTCCATATGTTCTTATTACTCCATAATTAGAAAGGATGGTACCCCCTTATTATACCAAATCAATTCATCAATCACCTTTTTCACCGAACCATTCCCAACCCATATCCCCTACCTTAGGTATTAGGTATTCCATTCCTATTAAAATTTTCCTCCAAACTTTGTCATAAATTTGAAATTCCTTGTAGTCATGTCACTCACTTCCATTGTCCAAAAAAATCCATCTTATTCCTTTAATAGGAATATCCTCAATAGAATCCATTTAATTTCCTTATTGTACCCTCTCCTTTTCCTAAACAATCTCATTACCTAATTGATTCATCGAGAAAATCCCTTGCTCTACTATATCCATTTTATTTAGGACCATTCCTCACAAGTTCATGTCATTTAAGCTCCTCATACTTAAATGAAAAATTTATATTCTTCACTCTATATACCTAAATCATCCTTTTCATATGCATTTTCATCATGTACTAATTTTCTATATGATTTATTGGCTAAACATCTTTAACATCTCTTGGGATATTTTTTCTCATAAGTAATTAATTATAAAGATATATTATTTACCCAAGGTAAAAATAAATAAATCCAAGGATTTGGAGTCATCAATATAGATCATCAACTTGATAAATCTTCCTAATTTATCCAAAATGATTTTGGATCTATCACCAAAAAATACTCCCACTATATCGCACATGTTTTTCAAAACTAAATACTTCAAAATTATTGTGATAGATCATAATACCTTATCTAAATTCTTTGTTGGTATCAACACTTAGCCATTATAGGGATATATTCTAAAGGTATAACCTTAGTTTTTTTATTAATATAGGCTTTACATGCATTTTTTAGAATCATATTCATGTACCTCATTCTATGAAAAGAGACGGTGAGACATCCCTTAGGAATATAGCAAAGGATCTTTAAATATAATCATTTCCAATATTGTCTTAAACAATTTATAAATTATGAGGCTTTCCATAAGCTTTCATAGGTAAAACCAATTAGGATTTATTCTTATTGTTTATCCTCATACCCATTCTTACCCACACCCTTATCCTCCTTACCCAATGATTTTGCATTCAAATCCTTAACATAGTCCCTTAGTGATTCCTTAACCATGACTCCCATATTTATATTTGAAGGTCTTAGAGCTATAATATAAATAATATTCCTCATCCCTACCCTTTTTTATCAAGTGGGGTTATTTTAAATTATACTTATATCTCCCAACCCAGTCTTATTATTGATCAAGAAAATGGCTAAGTACTAGCCAAGAACAAAGAATGTGCATTGAGGGGCACGCATGGATAGAAAAAAGTTATGAAAAGAGTAGAGGATGCATGAAGAATATGAAGCAGAAGTAGAACAATGCATGGAGGTTTGTGCAACACAATTGAATAGGTCATCATGTGATGGCTCACACGTATGCATGCAAATATGAGGACTTATCTTATTTTTGACAAATGATAATAATAAGAGAAAAAAATTTGACGTGAGGTGCATACAAGGTCTATAAATAGGACATTAGTACATGCATACAAAGAAAAAAATGGTGGATGGAGATAAGATAAATATATGAATTAAAGAATGTTAAAGAAAACTATTTATAGCTTGATATTTAGTTAAGGAAAGTGGTAAAAACATGCATTCTATTGTTAATACATCTATTTATAGGAAAAGTGCATGCAAGAGGTGAAGGGAAAGTCCCCACCATGTATAAATAGGTATGAAATTCCATGTAATTATGTTCGATAGAAACAAGAGTATGTGAATGTAAGAAAGTTATTTTATACGTGTGAATGGTTCAAAGGTATGATTTTAAGTGTTTATAATGTAATCAACATGGTTTTTATGTAATTAATTGTGTTTTCAATGGATAATTGTGTTTGGGTATCAAAGGTTATTGTATCTTAATATATTATATTGGGAATACACGTGATGTTAATCATTATTTATATTGATTAATTTTCCTTATTATATGTGTTACAAATATGTTATGTTTTATTTCCTTGCATGAATGTTATAAATGGTGATGATAAATATGCATCTTCCAACATATTGATGAGAAAACAAAGGAGGGACTTGGTGGTTACGTGCACTTTAAGTGAGTGTTCAAACTTGTCTAGATGAAGTGTCAATGCACCTAGTTAGGTTTTGGTTAACCAAAACACTACATTTTGGTTCCGTTGTCTGGACCTCTTTTCAATATGTTCATCAGATGTTACATGCATGTGGCATTCTCGATTATATTTGGATAATATTGAGATCTATATACATGATGACCAGACACATTTTCCCAGAGAGATACAAATATTGGACCTAATTTTAATGCACGTAAGTGGGTGAAAGACAATCTATATGATTTCTTGTACGAGACGTTATTCATTTGTTCCTACTAGAATTGTACCAAAGTGTTTGGAATCTTACATAGATAACAGAGGTGTTTGGATAGGAAGGAATTAAATGTGGAGCCAAGAAGACTACTAAGCACTCTATGATTTGGATTCACCATGGACAAGAGTTATAGATCGCTAGTGGGAAGGAGGGTTATGCCTTTATACCTTGGAGTACACTATTTCTACTTACTCATTCTCGGAGGAAGAAGAGTTCTCATTTTTATGCGAGCTAAGAAGATATTATATTTGTGTGACAACTTTAGCTTTTAAGATATTGATGATTGAGATTGGGATGGAGAATGTACCTATGGAAATATAAAAAAACCCACCACGCATAGGATCTAGAAGAATGGTTGGGAAGGATGGTGTCTATGCAAGTAGAAGAAATATAAAGAGATGAGAGAAAACTCAAGTATAAAGAGGGTTATCATCACTATTCCATTCATCATTCCCCTCGCTTAATGGAAATAGTGATGATAACTCTATGAAGGTGATTGACCATAAGATCATGTATTTCCATTATTGGGGAAGCACAATAGAGAGACCCCATTAGATCCGATGAGATTGAGTTAGAGGATGGAATGAGAATCGCATGTATACATCTAACCAAATCGCTACCTAACCCTTGCACATGGTGTTAAAAATATGGAATTTGTTATAGAAGATCATAATAGTGAAGATGAACAGGAAGGTAATCAAGTATCACCACATTGAGTAGGATATACAGAAGTAATATTTTATATCAGGAGGTGTAATAGATTAAGAATGCGCACATGGAAGTGTAATAGGTTCCTATGTTTTGACAAAAAAATTGGAACCAATTTAGTTGGCGTGTTGTTATGACGAGCACTAGCGTGCTACCCATTGGAAATAGTACTATTGATGGGGATATAGGATAGAAATTGCGTGTGTAGTTTAGAAGTAACATGGGGACATAAGATAGTTGTTCTTGTAGATACCTAGAATCCATTTGCGCATTCTTATTGCTTAAAGAACACTAATTACCATCATTCTTACCATTTCTGTTATAATTAGTGATTTCCGCTAAATAACTAACGTTTCCCTCTATTTTGGTTAATTAACGAAACTTTGTTGATTACCTCACCTCTTTTCACATTTAGGATGCCAATTTACAAAAATCGTAAGTCATAATCCTCTTTTGAACAAATAATTAGTGATTATTAGCTAATTAAACCTATTTACCCTTGTTTTGATCAATAAACCCTATTATTGGCTAAAACCCTTCCAACCATTCAAAATCACCCCATTTCCCTCCAAGACATCTCGAAATGATTAAAAGCTTATCATATCCTCTTAATTAACCTTGAATGGTTAATTAAGGCTCCTCACATGCTAATCACTTGTTAATTCACTAATCATGATTAGCAAGCCTTAATCTACTTTATCCTTTTTAGTCCCACATGCACCAAGATGCAAAATTTCTTCAAATAGAAAGCTATAAAAAGGACTAAGTACCTACCTTCAAAATTTACACCATACTTTGATTAGTATATCATATAAAAATATGATTAAGAGCCTTACTTCCTTATTGGATTAGCTTGCTCAATATTTGCATCTAATCTTCATGTTGGTTAGTAGAGGGATATCTAATATGGCCTTATAGCCATTGTTAGAGAGATCCTCTCACCATTTTTGGAGTAGCAACAACCATAATTTGATTTCCCTTAGATCTAATTAGGTCTATGTTAATTAGTAATCATCTCACATAGTAAGGATGCTTGTAGATTAGATGTTTAATTTCATTTAGTTTCCATTGATGCATGCTTTTAAGCTTTGATCATGATGTTTCATTCTTAAGCTTGAGCTTGGCTCTAGGCTATTATGGTGTTAGCCTTTATTAGTTATTCATATTTTAAAATTTTGGGGTGATCACATTTGGCACGCCTAGTGGGAGACCTTCAATTGTCCTTTATATTCAATTTGAAGTTTTCTAGATTAGTTTCAAGATTTTTTAGAGTAAATTTCAATTTTTGTAGATTAATTTCAAATTTTGATAGTTGTTTAAACTAGATTAGTTGTATTTTATTTGTTTTTATGTTCTTTGTAGGATCAAAGGAGGTAAAGTGTTGTCAAAATTACATCAGAATGTCAAATATTTGAGCTTTATCATATTTTTCTTGTCAAAACCCATGTTTTGACCACCTACAGAAGGTGCATGCTCATGTTGTTAGGGTTACGACCACGTTGCGCAGGTGCATGATCATGTCATCAAGTTTTTTCTCACGCTCTCGTGTTCATGCTCACATGTATTTGGACATGCTTGCGTTCATTGAATTTTTACCCTCTATGTGTAGGTCACGTTAGTAATTTAAAGTGTGCGTTGGTGTATCTCTGGATGCACTAGTGTTTAATTGACTATGTTTTTTTACTACGGCATGATAGTGTATTCAAGTTCATTCTGGTGTTATTAAGGATGAACTGGTGATATCAGGGTCACATTGTTGTTCAAATGGGTGCATTGGCAGCGTGGACTGTTTGAATTTGGCACTATTTTTAAGGTTGTAAATTCTAATTTTTGGTGTTTTTCTATGTGTTGCAGGATTTCTTAACTATTTTCTGTAAGGTTTCAACATTTAAAATTATATTTTATAACAAAATTTACTAAATTTTTGGTGAATGCTTTAGTTCTATGTTTATTATGAGTTTGGGATAAAGTTGTGTATGCTCTTCTCTTACACCTTGTGTGATCTTGAGAATCAAAAGCAACTTTAAACCTTATTTTTCTAACATTAGAGTAAGTGGGAAATTTCATTATTCATTTTTATGCTTAAGGGAATGAACTTTTCATTTGGCATGTGTATGATCCTTTAGTTTAAGAGATTTTCATTTGATAAACAACCAAAGCTAAAGCTTTTGTATGCTCTTCTCTTAAACCTTATGCGATCTTCAGAATTAAAAACATCTTTATTTCTTCACTAAGAAGCACTTTGATTAATTGGGAATGAACCTTGATTTACAAATTATTATGGCGGTTATTTGATTTACAAGTTTTTAAATGTTTTTAGTTTGGTTGCTTGTTGTGTATGCTCTTCTCTCACGTCCTTGGATGATCTTGAGAAATAAAAATAGAATTCAATCCTCTTTTATGATATTATAGATATTTTGGATAACTACTAACTATTTTTGTGTAGGACCTAATGATTTCCAAAGAAAGGAGAATCTAAAAAAACTCTAATTACACATGTGTTGTAGGTTTCCAATGGTGGTCTAAACCAAATTTCTTAATCCAAAAGATAAGAAAACACACCACACCTTTATTCATCACACTGTATTGCAAGTTTTGGTTAAGAGCTATGGCTCATCCAATTTAAACTAGGAGAAAATCCCTTTGGCATAAGCCTTAAGATAACAAGAGGGATGCTCCTAGGAACCCCAAAGTAGTTCATGCAAGAGGGAACCTTGTGAACGAAATGGGAAAGTGCTCCACTACCCAATTGATTAGTACACCTTGGAGAGATTAGAGTCAAAATTATCTTCACACGACCCCAGTGAAAATACAACTAAATGCATTTATTGGTCATTGTATTTAAGGGGATGAAGTAAAGCCAGGATACTCTAAGATTTAGTCAAGTGTACTTTCTTGGCAAACCACACTCACAGAGATAGTTTTTCACAACTAGAGAGAGAACCAATAGGAAGATTTTGGATAGGATCTAATTTGAATCATCCATCGTATTATAAATATCTCTCACAATGTAGAAAATTTGTTAGATTCAAAACCTTATTAGTCAAACAAGGGGAGATTATCTCAAATTTGAAATTGTGTGTTACTTCATCACGAGACTTACGACGTGTTACTTTGTGTTATTTTTTCACTTTTCCTAAGAAAAGGTGAAACTCCACCAAAGTTACACCAAGTATTTCTCATCACCACTTGGTCTATCCCTTTTTTTTCATGTTTCCCATTTGGGACAAAATAAGAACAACATACATGGATACTGCTAGAAATAATTGTGTCCACCACTTTTGTAGTCTACTTGCATGACTAGGTTGCAATGCTAGAATGTAAGTGTTGAAAGTGTGAATGGTACGTCTTCATGATCTAGTAGGCCCTTTATCTCAAACCCATATTGAGACACATTATCATTATAGTAGGTTGTATCATCACTTGAATTCCTTTGATTTTTATGTTTCTGCATTATAGCCATACAATTGTGATACTTACATCTTGTTTCAATTGTGAAACTTTGTCTAAGTCTCTAAATTTTATTGTTATATTGCTCGCACTCATAGTAAATTATTGATATACATAGGCTTAGTTTTTAATCCTAATATTGCCTCAAGTTTTTTTAAGTGTTGAGGTTATGTTTTCTACATCGTGATAATGTCATTTGATACTAAAATATTTCTTTCTTACAAATATTTATTAACATATCCAAATAGTATTGTTATGTTGCTCACATTTGTAACTTCCATTTTCAAAGGCTTGGACTTTTTTGGTATCTAAAACTAGTTTTAGTATACCATGTTGGGAAATCACTTCAAAATTTCTTAGTATTTAGGTCTTGTTTATATTAAAAACTTGACCTAAGTGGTGATATTATGTTGTCACTATTAGATCTAAACGTATCTTGGGAAAACATATGGAGTAAAATATTTTTCTAACTAGATTCTAGTCTTCTACTTCATTATCTTGTCCTAGGTTCTTCTTGTCATATATTACCTTGTTAGTGTATAAAATTATTTATTCTTTGGAATCCTTGGGTTCATATTGACCTTTGGATTCATGGAAATTTAATATTCAACATTCTTTATAATAACTCAACGTCGTTACTGTGTAAATTTACCTAGGGTCCATTTTTAGTCAACCTTAGTGAAATATTTCGCGTTATGCATCCTATTACAAGAATGGGGCATCAAAAATTAGGCACATGTCCCTTTGAAAGTGAAAATCCACTTTATGATGAAAATATCATGGTGGATCACAGTGGTGGTGAGGATAATTCTCCTCGTATGTAATTTGAGCTTCATCCCTCCCACATCGATGATTATTTGTTCCAAAACAAACATGAGGTCCTAATGCGTGTCGTAGAGCTAGGAGAAAGGTTACCCTCTACGGTTGAACCTTCTCTCATTGTTGGTATGGTTCATGGAGAAGAAGTAGAATTTCCTTCTGGAATATTAATGACATCTTAAACCTAGGTCATGCCTCTACTTCTGGATGACATAATGATGAGGAGATACCTTTCAAAAATGATGGAGACTATCATATACCTACTATTAGAGTTCATTGTGAGGACCATGAAGAACATGCTCATCATGAGCAACCTCCTCCTTATGAAAATCATAAAGAAGTACCCACTTAGGAGGTAACTTTAGAAAAACAAGTGCAAGCTCTCACTCACCAATTGGAAAGTTTGGATTTACATGTAAACAAGGAACAAACGAAACCTTTAAAACAAGCTATACCAAAATCTAAACCAAAAGCTTCATACCACAAGTTCCACAAATACTCCTCATCAAGAGGAACGTAAAGAACCTTATGAGGAATTTTATGTGGAAAATAAAGGTGGGGATACAACTAGATTTAACCATTTGTATAGGCCCACACCACCCACACAAGACCAACTCTTTAATCAAGAGTGGTCAACCATGAAAAATTCCCTTATAGCTTTACAAGAAGGAAAAATAGGCAATAGAAAAAAGTACCAATTCAAGGAGTTATGCCCATATCCCTTTGATAGAGCCATGTTATAGGTACCTTTCCCTGTGTCATTTTGATTGTCCAAAGTTTGAAAAATACAAGGGAAAAGGTGACCCCCGAGACCATATTAAGGACTTTTATATGGCGTGTCAAGAGGTCATGTATAGCGATAACTATCTCATTCTCCTCTTCCCACAAAGCTTAGGAGGTCAAGCATTGGAATGGTTTTGATCAAAACTAGCCAAAAACTTTGTACATCACTTTTCATTTAATATAGAATATTAAGTCACCATGTTAGATTTATGTAATGTAAAACAACGGAATAACGATAATTTTGCTAGTTTCCTATAATGATGGCAAGGGCTAGCTAGCCTCTGTCCTTGTTCTATCCCATAAAAATAGCTGATCAAGCGATCATAATGATTCCAAACCTAGTGAAAGTTTTTTTCCCAATAAGAATAAAAAATTCATAGGAGATGGAATAACAGAATCTAAATGAGTGCAAGAAGTTCAAAACCATGTTCCTTGAAAATCGCAAAAGGAATTATGCCTATGGATTAAAAAAATTCATTCCTTCACTCCTCTATCTAAATCAATATCATCAATATTAAAATAGTTAGAGGCAATTAACATGGTTTGATATCCTGAAACTACACCTTATGGGGATGACACACCTAAGCCATCATGGTTTAGGGAAAATGAATATTGTGGATTTCATTGCGTTAAGGGTCATAAAACTGATAAGTGTTTAAAATTAAAGCATTATATTCAGGACTTAATCAATAGTGGTGATGTAGAAATAGATTCCTCCACCCCTACCAAATCTCCCAACATAAACATGGGGATCTTCAAAGAAAATTTTCCTAAGCACAATAAAGTAAGGAAAATTCAGATCAAGGACATTCGTCTCAAACCAAGAATGCTAATTATGTTTCAAAGACATACCATTTTGATGCCCTAATAGGTTGTGTTGATCCACCTATTGAGCATATCAACACGATCAAGATCAAATCAAGGGAGTGTGTCATGGCAACGTGACAAGCTCACCTTGTTATTTTAGAACCTCCCCTACTCCTTAAGATAGTCATTATGACGTGTTAGAACAATTAGAGAAAACCAACTCTAAGATTTAAATCTTAGTCCTTCTTAAAATTTCTTATATTCATACAGATATCCTTTGTAATACATTATAGGTATTAGGAGCATCCATTTATATCAAACCAACATTATTCCAAGAAATGATTGCATGATCACTCCTACGGAGCATATAACCTTCAAAAGATAATAGAAATCCTAGAATAAAATCCCTCTCATAACTTACCCTTATGTATTAAAGTCATAATAAAATGTAAGAAGGTAAAAAAATTTCTTGTGGATGACACATCAAGTTTAAACATTTGTACTCTAAATCTAGTTTGGAAACTAGGGTTTACTAAAGCTAATTTAGAGACAAAGGTCATCGCCATAAAGGAATATGAAAATGAAGAATGATAGTTAGTGGGTATGATCAATTTATCATTGGAAGTAGGTCCTATAAATCATGATATGAAGTTCCATGTCTTGGACTTGGATCCCCCTTATAACATATTACTTGTCCACCCATGGATTCACACCATGTAAGATGTACCTTCAATGTATCATTAGTGCTTAATGTTACATCATGAAGGGAAGAGCCTCGCTATTAAGGGATGTCCCCAACCTTTTTCTCATTGTAGATTATTGTCGAGTTATTTCCCTACAATTTATGAATGTCCTTATTCAAAGATAGTTGTTCCAATTCAATAAAATGCCCTCTCCTCACGAATGGATCTAGAAACCTTGTATCCTAGTAAAAATTGTGCTTCTACATGAAAATATTGTTTTTCTATGTGGGAAATGAATGTTGGAGAAAATGGTTGCGGTTTAACATGCCCTTGTAGTTTAAGACCTTCTTCTATCATCCAAAGCAAATGGTAGGTCATGTTACAAATTTCAAAGGTCTAGGGAGAAATTCCCTTTTGACTCTTTCATTCTTGATGAATTATTAGCAGATGAAAATTTTCTCAAGGATATTGTATTTCATCCTGAAGATGATGAAATGGCTCTATGTTACCAATCACCTAAGTATGTTATCCCCAATCAAATGATGTATACTATGGGATACAAAGGAGGTGGCTACGAGAATCGGTGAACAAGGTACACTTGAAGCTCTTCCAATACCTTATTGTAGAGTGTGTAAGTATGGTATTGACATCTGACCTTATGGGTATCACCCCTCAGAGGTCAAGGATACCTGTTCTGAATGCAAAGATAATTCATTCAAATGTGAAAGATAAACATATTCCTGGTGTAGTCTTTACAAAGACCTTGCCTCCATGAACCATTTTTTCAACATGGCTATCCTAACTATAAACCATTTTATGTCCCCTAAAACTCATCCACTAAACCTTATTTACCCATCACTCATGAATTAGGACCAACAACAACATGTTCCAATTGACGTCTTTCAAAACAATGAAGCTATTGGTGAGTTCCTTGGTATTCGTGATAGTATTCCAGTAGGTGACCACAATAAAGGATTCTCCATTCATATCAACACATACATGTAATTTGGGGAGGAGGATGAGTTGTGTGGTCATTTAATAAAAAAATAAGAAAGGGAAAAATTTCCACAGAAAATCCTTGCAAAAAGAACAAGTCCAAGTCCTATAGTGAAAACCTCTTTGAGGCGCTTGTGGAAAAACAAAAAGAAAAATCAACGAACAAAATAGTTGACCAACCTGAAGGTGAAAATATCTTTGAGTCATATGTATCAACAGAAGATATTAATCTCCCCCTAATCCTATGCACATGGAGGATGAGTCCAAGCTACTAGTGGAGGAGACAATAGATGTCAATATTGGCACGAAGGAATTTCCCAGAATAGTCAAGTTGGGAGCTTCACTTTCATTTAAGAAAAAAAAATGTTATTCTACTTGTAATAGAATTTATAGACATATTTTCTTGGTCTTACGTAAATATACCAATAATTGATCCTATGTTAGTGGTGCACAATCTTGTTATACACCCAGATGCCAAGCCCATAAAACAAAATCTCTAAAAGATGCATCCTCACGTTGCCTTGTTAGTCAAAGTAGAGATAGAAATATTATTGGAAGTAGGATTCATCAGGCCTATTGAATATTCAAAGTGGATTTCCAATGTAGTCCTAGTGCAAAAGAAACCTATCGGTATTAGGGTTTGTACCAATTTTTGATATATCAATAAATATTTTCCTAATGATGACTTCCCTCTTCCCAACATTGACATGATTTTTGATTCAATAGTTGGCTATGAGATGCTATCACTCATGGATGGATTTTCAGGATATAAATAGATAAAAAATTTGAGGAGGAATAACATAAGACAAACTTTACCACCCCATGGGGACATTACATTATCAAGTCATGCCCTTCGGCCTCAAGAATTGAAGGTGCGTAAACTATCAACGAGAAATTACTATTATCTTTCATGACATGATTAATGACATCATGTAAGATTATGTGGAAGACATATTAAAAATTCTAGGACTCGAGAACACCACCCAAATATTTTTCCACATCTTTCAATGTCTAAGGGACTATAAGGTCCGACTAAACCCGAAGAAATGTGTCTTTGGCATGTATTTGGAAAACTATTAGGATTCATTGTTTCATGGAGAGGAATAGAAGTAGATCCTACAAAGGTTACTACTATAACATAAATGCATCCTTCAATGAATATCAGACAACTACAAATCTTACAAGGAAAGATCCAAGTAATTAGAAGGTTCATCTCTTAGCTTATAGACAAGTGTCACACATTCACGCATCTTCTCAATAAAGATGTCATTTTTCACTAGGGACCAAAAAACAACAAACATTTGTGTTGCTCAAAGAATATTTGGCTAAAACCCATGTTCTAATGCAACCCACGATAGGTGAACAATTTTTTCTCTACATTTTTTCCACATGCTTTGTAATTGAGGCATTTGTTGGCCCAATATGATAAGGAGTAGAAAGAAAAATTTGTGTATTACTTAATCCAAACATTGATAGCTTATGAGCTCAACTACCCACAGATAGAAAAGGCTTGCTTGGCCATAGTTTTTTCCTTTTAGAAACTATGTAATTATTTTCTAAATAATAAGGTCAAGTTTATCTCAAAATTTGATCCATTAAAATACTTATTGTCAAATCCCACACTCACAGGAAAGATGACAAATTGGATCATCTTACTTAGCAAGTTTGTCATTGAGTATGTACACCAAAATTAGTGAAAGGCTAGGTTTTATTAGACCAAATAGCTAAATTCCCACTACCAGTACTAAATCCTTTGAGTTTGTAACTTCTATATGCATCCACAATATACCTTGAGGAATCTATTATATGACAACTATACTTTGATGTCTTCTTTACCTTTCATGGTTCACGTGTTGGAATTGTGTTGATCACTCCTTCAAGATAATTGATCCCTTAAGCATTCCAACTCAGGTTCTCATGTATAAACAATATAGTATAATATGAAGCCCTTATTTTAGGGATTAATATGGATATTAAGTGTGACATCAAACAAGTGAGTGTAATTGATTATTTCATGATTATTATAAAACATGTAATAGATGAATATAAAGTTAAAGATGAGAAACTTCTTCCATACAAGAGAATGGTTGATTCTTTGAAGGATTTATTTGAGTAGATTACATTTCAACAAATCCCAAGAGGATAGAATAGAGAAACAGATGTTATGGCCACAATGGGGTCTATGTTGAGCATCCCACCTAGGAACAATGATATGTCATTCTTTGTCAAACATCTACGAACACCAGTGTATGACATGTCAGATTCCTATTTGGTATGCAAAGTTGTTAGTCCCTTTTCCCCATGGTATAATGAAATATTTAATTACCTTTAGATGGAATATTTCCACACAAACATTTCTGTGTTAATAAAATAAACCTCATCCAGTGTATATCTCTATACCCTACTTGGGGGCACTCTCTTTCATCGAGGATACGATGTGAATCTGTTATGCTATTTAAATTTAGATGAGCCCATCCTAGCAGTCAAGGAGGTTCATAAAGGAATATGTGGGGCCCATATGAATGGGATCGTCTTAGAAAAAATATACTTAGAGTAGGCTACTATAGACCTACTATGGAGAATGATTGCTATAAATATGTAAAGAAATACTTGCATTGTCAAAAGCATGGCAATTTGATACATGTGTCAGGGAAATAATTACATCCTATCACAACACCTTGTCCTTTCTCAAAGTGGGGGCTCAATCTTATAGGTAAGATTCACCCTACATCTTCCGATGGCCACCTATTCATTATCATTACCACCGAATACTTCACAAAGTGGGTAGAGGTTGTTCCTCTTACCTATCAAAGGTGTGCAGATATCTAAGTTTATAATGAACCACATAATCTACTGATATGGTATCCCCTCTACCATTGTAGCTGACAATGGTAAGTCCTTTAAAAAAAACTGTGAAAGCGTTGTGTCAATATTTTCAAATCTCTCTCAAATTTTCAACCCCTATTACCCTCAAGGTAATGGGAAAGACAAAGCTTCTAATAAAACCCTTATCCATATTATGGAGAAGATGGTGAATACAATAGGCCATAACTGGAATTTATAGATTCACCCTGCCCTCTAGGCATATAGAACGTATATCCACACTCTTATAGGCATCACTCCATATTACCTAGTATTCGGCATGGAAGCCATATTACCCCTAGATATCGAGCTCCCCTCTTTGCGTATAGAGCTAAGGGATTAATTGAATAAAGAGGAGGACTATAGAGTAGCTTGACTGGAAGATTTGGAGCTATTAGAAGATAAATAACTTCATGCCCTTGATCACATTAAAGTGTATTAGGATCGAGTGTGGTAAAGTTACAACAAATAAGTAATACCTCATCAATTTGAGGTAGGAGACTTGTGCTAAAATTAAATCAGTTCATCACCACAAAGGACCAAGAAAATAATGGAAAATGTGATCCTAACTAGTTAGGGCCATATGTTATGGCCAGTAAGTTTGGTTTAGGTGCCTACAAGCTTGCTTACTAATATGGTCAGGAACTTCGGGAGACCATGAAGGCAATACATCTTAAACATTTCTACAATTAAGTGTGGGGCCTCCTAAAATATCATAAAAACAAAAAAGAAGTATAAAATTAGAAAAATAAAAAGAGAAATAAATATGTCCAATAGTGAAAACCATGCAATGGTGGAACTTTGGACAAGTCCTTTGGTGAAAACTAGTTTCCAGCGCCATTAGAGGGTCTGTTGTTCATAAGCATTTCAGGTTTAGGATTATGATAGCTTTGTCCTAAGTTTTCTTTGTCTACATCTGAGTTACTTTTGAGCCTATCCCTCTTGGCCTTGATCCGGATGACCCTAATTTTGAATGCAAAGAGTTTGAATTTGAATATTCCCATCTCACACTAGGGGAAACTTCATATCATCACTTCTTGTACATAACACATGGCATTATACCCTTGTACATCCCATATTAACGCTTGAGGCATCCATGTTTCTTCATTTCCTTACCTATAACTTCGAAAACTTATTAGAAAACATTCGTATAACTTTTTGAAAATCCCAAAACATTCAGATATGTTAGTTGAGAAAATCAAAACATTCAAATATGTTTCGTAGAAAAATCCAAAACAATAGAACATTGTCTTAAAATAATACCAAAAATAGTGAAAAATGTTTCAAAATTGTCCCACAAAAACAAAATAGTATTTTTCTTACTTTAGTTGTTGTTTAGTTTAGTTTTGGCTACATTACTTTTTTGTCTTATGTGTTGTAAATTGAAATCATTTGCTTACTTAGATTGAGTGTTACTTTAATATGTGGTGAATTACATTGAGTTCATTTTATCTTGCATACTTGTAGATAGTTGTGTTTCTTTTATTAGATTTGATTAATTTGTGTTTGTTGTTTTCTTGTACATTTTGTTGTCATTTCATCATTATATCATCTATCATCACATATATACATCATATATCAATAAAGGCTAAGATACATCATCATGAACATGAAAATTAAACATGTATGCTAAGATAACATCATATAATATCTCTAAGAGGGGTAAGAGGGACCACCTTCTCCCCCCTCAAACATAGACCATAATAAAAATGTGGATTAACAAACTATCTCATACACACAAAATATGATAAGTAAAAAGAATCCATCATCAACATCATATATCCCCATAAATATAAATGTCCATGTACAAAATCCTTGTGTCTATATATATATAAGATACAATATGCCATCATGGGCATGGATCAAAAAAATGTGCCTTCATCATGAGGAAAAATAAAAAACAATTTATAACGTACATCTGTACAAAATAATGTGCCTTCATCATGAGGCATGATAAAAAATAGTACATATACATCATATAAAAATTATGCCTTCATATTGAGGTTATACATCAAAAATATACATCAAGTACATCAATAAGATGAGTCAACCCTGACTCTCTCCCATGCCTAGACTACTAGGTCTTCCGCTAGGTGGGGGAATCTATTGTGATGGACTTGTAGAAGGTGATGAACCATGTTGTGCTAAACCATGCTATGTTGAGGCATGTTGTACTAAAGGTTGCAATACTTACCTTGTGAAGCATGAGTTACATGCTTGCCTTTCACTCTAGCTATATTTGCATGATCTTGAGTCCACTCTACGGAGTAGCTCCTCATTGAGACAACCTAATGTTGATCCATCTCGGTCCATAACATGTAGCTTATAGGATACTACCTATTGTAATTTATACCTCAAGGAAGTTATATCTCTCGGTATCCTATGTAGCCTATGGTGTTCCTCATCCTCCCCTAATAGAATACATGGTGGGGATCCCCATCCATCATCATTGTCATCTCCATCTCCCCCATCTCTTGAATCTACCTGCTCCCTTCCACCTCCTCCATCCCAAAAATATGTGAGATCTCATCTCACTGGATCCTATGTGGAGGTGGACTTTGTTGTGGAATCGATGCATACGGAGGCGATAAAGGTACCTACAATGGAATATGTTATAATTACACCTGTAAGGGACCCATATGTAGAGGAATACCCTATGAAATCACCTTTGTAGCCTACATCTATGGCTTTGCTGGTATCTAGACCTATCTTGGGGGCTATGTTGACATACGTATCTAAATGTCAGGCATTCCCAAGTCTGCCATGACCCTCTTCCTACACTGTGGCCATACCTATGGTTGTGCTGTGCTACCACCGAGAACTTGCCTTATCCCTATGGATCTAAGATATGGCCTATGTAATCATTATGCTACTATGGCTACCCCTACATCTCTCACTTCCTACGGTATAGTTAGTCTCCATAGAAACACTATAGCATACCATCCTAGATAATCAAGGCTTGCCCTGGATCTACTATATGTTCTTGTTGCACCCAAGGTTGTGGGACCACCTATGTAAAACTAGCATGGGCTCATCCTAGTCTTATTCGTAACCAAATGTGATAGATCTCTCTCAACCTACACCCGTATCACATCTCATCACTAGGAATCCCTAGATGAGACCAAATTTCTGCTGAACACTATCCACTTTGTACCACTCAAGTATGTGGTCCCTACTCCCAATAATAAAATGATCAACTATTGTAGTACTCAACTCTGTTGCATCCTCATGCCAATGATATAATCTATACGACCACCATGTAATCATATGGAGTTGAACCTCATCAAAATATCTCCTATAATACGTGTGTATCACCCTTGTGTTTATGGACGTCATCACCATCCGAAACCCATCCCATGATGGATGACTCGCCAAGATCCTGAGCTCACAATGCTCATGTTAGGCACCCTATGGCAATATGATCCCACACCCATATCTAAAGTAAAGTGGCAGGACCCACAGTCTTCTGACCATGATAAGCTATCAAGTGAAGATCTCCATATAAATAGGCTAGTATGCAATGCCCCCAATAATAAGCCTCTCCCTAGATGAGGCCATGTATCACTCTAATAAGGCCCAAAGGGAATGGAGCACTAGTCTTGTCAAGAATAAATCTGCCACTTAAAAGAGCCATCAAAAATATGGGAACCCTTCCAATTCAATGATCTACCATACATCTAGTAATGTCAACTAACATACCCTGGCGAGGTATTTCAACAATCCAAACATCTCAAAATACTCTAGAGAATATGAAAGTGGTGGCCATCATAATTAATCACCAACCTTAAATCAAAACTCATAAAATCAGTCAAACATCCTTCAAGGTAATGATCATCTCACATGTTGGAAGGTGAAATGTCTAGCTCTCACTCCACCATCTCTCAGCTAAGGCTATGAGCAGGCTATTGTCCAAAATAATATATGGCATGCGAGCCACATAAGAAATCCTGGTCACATCTAGTGTAATATCTAAAAAGACCTAATCATGTTGTGAAAATGTTGCCTCATAGGCTTGGAGTCAACCATGCTTCTCTCACGTCTCTAATCAGGGAAGGATAATCTACATAATTGGGGAAAAAACTTGTTAGGATCACTTTCTTCTATTGATCATCTAAGTTTTTCTAAAAACTTCCTACATTCTTCAAAACTCATTCCAAAATGCCTTTTCATGTTAGCGCACCCCATATAGCACTAACATGCCCCTTTTAACTAGAACACCCTCATGCCAATGCCCCCTTTCCAATGCCATATCTTATGTTTTCACACAAGCACACACCCATTCCCCTTGACCTTGGTTTGACGCCAAGCGCCCCTCTTGATCTTTGGCACACCCATTTTAGCACCTACATGTGCACCCCTATGTATTTCCACATCATCCTATTTACACCCACGTTATTTCCATGCCAATGTATCCATGCCCATGTTCTCACACCAAATGTGCCCCCATGAATTCTAATGTTCCCTAAGGGCTACATTGGCACTTTTACACGTTTTTTCTATCTCTAATTAATGCTAATAAATGAACCATAACATTAATTTTTTTGCTTTACATACCTACTATTCATCCCTAGGAAGCCTCATGTAGTCTAAGACTCGGTTTGTGTGGTTCTTATAGTTTTGATCGCTCACCATTCCTCTCCTAGGTCAGATCAAAATTTCTAGTAAAAATTCTAAAGGGTAGATGGTAAATAATTCGCCGCATGATTTTTACCCCGTTTCTTGTTATTTGTACCTGTTTTGACCTCCCATGACATTTTCACCCCCAGGTGCCCCTGGAGCCATCTTGGTTCTTCTAATATCTTCTAGCACTCATTGCATGATTATTTTTAATAAATAATCATTTTTAGCATGTTTTTTCTACGTTGGGGCATATTTTTGCTTCCTGACGACCCTTTACTACTACTGGGGCATATTTTTTCCTTACGGTGATTTTTGATGATGTCATATGACTTCATTAATTTTTATACATCATTTTATTCTATAAAATTCAAAAAAATTCAAAATCCAAAAAATTGGTAAAATCATTAAAAAATCTAAAAATTGTAAAAATTCAAAAATTTCAAAAATTGGTAAATGACATGCACGCAGCTGAATCCTGTATCAAATGCACCGTCCTCAAACATCATAATTTTTCCAAAAAACATATTTCTTAGGTTCTTACTTGTTCTTGTCTCAAACAACTCGCAGATCATTTTGATCTACCTCCATTAACAAAGTTGGCTTTCTACTATATCGATACTCTTGTGTAGCAATGAGTTGTCGAGATCGTGTCATAGCACATGAATAATTTTCATGGGACTAATTGTGTCCTCCATTATTCCCCTCACATGTATCCTTTCTCAGGGCACCATTTTTAACCCTTTTTCATTAAAATATGAACATTCGAGAACTAAATCTTGATAACAAAAACATTGGTGCAACTGTCTTGAATGTTGTTTGTTTGACTATGTGTGATTTTACTTGTTTATCTATTAGGTTAGCTGGTTTACTTTCTCGTATTACATTGCATTATGTATGTTTCATGGAGTTACACATTTTTAGCAATGAACAAATGTTATTAATATAGCTTTTCATGTTATTTTACACTTTTGTTTATTTTAATAAGGGTTGATGATTTAGGTCATAGGGGAAACATGATGAAATAAATTTTCTTATTAAAATATTGGATGCAAAATATATTCCTATATTCTTCACTATCATGTCTTATCACTATTCATTTTTCTTCCAAAACACCTAGGGAAATAAAAATCCTTTTTATCCCTATCCTATTTCTTTTATCTATTTCGATCATATTTTTGATGTCCATTGACTTATTTTATCACCCCATTGACACTCGAGGGGGAATCCTTCATTCTACTAATTTTTCTTCAAAATTTAATTTTTATGCTTGTCTACTATGTTTGAAGTGATGTCACTTACTTCACCTCAAACAAGGGAAAATGTAGACACCTAAAATCCACTTTTGCAGTCTTATTGCTCAAAGCACACTAATTACCCTCATTCTTACCATTTTCATTATAATTAGTGATTTCCACTAATTAACTAACATTTCCCTCTATTTTGGTTAATTAATGACACTTTTTTGATTACCTAACCTCTTTCACATTCAGATGCCAATTTACGACACATCGTAAGTCATAATCCTCTTCTGAACAAACAATTAGCGATTATTAGCTAATTAAGCCTATTTACCCTTGTTTTGATCAATAAACCCTATTATTGGCTAAAACCCTCTTCCAACCATTCAAAATCACCCCATTTCCCTCCAAGACATCTCAAAAGGATTTAAAATCTTATCATAGCCTCTTAATTGACCCTAAGTGGTTAATTAAGGCTCCTCACATACTAATCACTTGTTAATTCACTAATCATGATTAACAAGCCTTAATCTACTTTATCCTTTTTAGTCCCACATGCACCAAGATGCAAATTTTCTTCAAATAGAAAAATATAAAAAGGACTAAGCACCTACCTTCAAACTTTACACCATACTTTTATTAGTATATCATATAACAAATATGATTAAGAGCCTTACTTCCTTCTTGGATTAGCTTGCTCAATATTTTCATCCAATATTCATGTTGGTTAGTAGAGGGATATCTAATATGTCCTTGTAGCCATTTTTAGAGAGATCCTCTCACCATTTGTGGAGTAACAACAACCATAATTTGATTTCCTTTAGATCTAATTAGGTCTATGTTAATTAGTAATCATCTCACATAGTAAGGATGCTTATAGATTAGATGTTTAATTTCATTTAGTTTCTATTGATGCATGCTTTTAAGATTTTATCATGATGTTTCATTCTTAAGCTTGAGCTTGGCTCTAGGCTATTGTGGTGTTATCCTTTATTAGTTAGTCATATTGCAAATTTGGGTTAATCACATTTCTACATGTCCCAAAGTCATGGGGAGGCTCGAAGCTGCTCAAGTCGGACACCAAGTGGAGGTAATCCTAGCGGAGGATCAAGTTGAGGGTTTATACCCACTCTAGGAAAAGGGCCACAACAGATCGTCGAGAAACTTCAATAACCACAACCACGGGCCGCTTAGATCTTCTTTCGATGTATTTCCATTTACAAGATTATAGGGGTGTGGAAGATGCATCCGAGTATGTTCATAATTGTGAATTATTATGGAGAGAAAATGGAAACTAATGTTAGTCTTATCTCAACTTTATTTAATACTCTAATTTATTCTTATGAACATGTTCCTTCATTTCTTTTAATAGCTAGTATTAGCTCATATTATTTTTCTTATCTATCCACAATTGTATCATATATTCTGAATGATATCAAGGCTCAAATTGAGTAATCAATTGACTTTACAATACTGATTTTATTCATACATTTACCTTACTTGTCATAGGATTTAAATTTCAAACTAACATCCTTATACCTTCTTATACCTTGATGAAAAAATTATTGTTATGCTCATGTCTTTGAAGCCATTTCTAGATGAGCACTTCACTCATGAAACCATCTAACCTTCATGCAAATCATACATTAAATGAACTAGTCTCGTAATTTGAAGTAAATTCCGATATGATAATTATTCCACAAAGACTATCCAACCTTTCTATTATACATTCAATCAATGTATTTCAATGTCTCTTTTATGTAAACTATCAAAAGTCACTTAAGGATACAATCTAGGTGCTTATAATCAATTAGATACATAACTCATCATGAGTCAATCTCTCCTTATATAAGAGGTCTAGGGTTTTATCTTCTACAAAATAACTTCTTGATAGAAATATTTCAAATTTACATCATCACAAACCCCTATTGATTTAAAATCAATTCATATATGAACTACACTTAAGTTTCTTTATTTCTAGATTGAAAAGAACTAAATATTACAAAAGTGTAAATGTTCCTTCTTGTTTAGATAGGAGTGTGTGATGACAGTCAATTCAAATTAGATTTTCAAACCTTAATAATTTCAAAGAAACCTTTAGAAAGATTAAGAAACATCACTTATATGATTATTGATCTTTGAAATATGAAAATTGACCAAAAATTGCTCATATTACCTCTCTTTATGTAATCTTGTTCTTCTACTATGTTCCCCAAAATTTATGTCAAAGACATCTCCATTTTCAATCTAACATTCGAGCTGAATTTTTTTGGGCCTCTTCCTTAACTTGGGAAAAACATATTTTAAAGTGTTTAGATAATTTCATTGGACCAATTTTGAGATATTAGATGCCATAGTTAAGGCCTGCGAGTTGAATAATTTCTTGTAAAACTTTATTACTGACTTTTAAGAAATAGTAAAATTTGTTTGAAAATTCTAAACTCCTCCTCTACCTATCTATACTCACAAGTAAAGGGATTCAACATGATTTTTAAATATCAAGGATTTTTAATTCACTACCTAACATAAGTTTTAAACATAGTTTACCTGCAACATACAAATATACACCCAAAAAACATGTAAAGCATGATTATTATTACTATGAAGAATTTTTACATACTTCATTACATTGAATTCATGACATATTCATAGTTCCATTGAGTTTTTGACTCCATGCATGGACTATTTACAATATTTTTTGATTTATCTTCTCCTTAGGAAGCTTAAAATTTTCCTAAATTGACCTTGACTTCCATATAAACACTCAACTAAATCTTGAATAATCTAACAAATATTATACACATAGAAATACGATAATTTCTATCCTCATCTAATGTGCATGACATAGCTCATAGAGATTTTATTTAGGACAACTTACTTATTACATCAATTTCACTCATACAAAACCACTTACAAATTATCACATGACCTTTTCACTTTGACAATTTCTCTTATACACATTTGAATTTAAACATAAAAAAGGTGGAGGGAAAGCAAATTCATATCAATCCAAATAATATACCATTTTAAGAAACTCTCTCTCATGAAATGATGCTCCTGCATCAAAATCACCACTTTTGATAGGAATGCAAGTCAATTTGTGAACACATTTCAAGGCTTCACACACATTGGTATAGAAAATATGATCCACATCAAACAATGGTAGACTATGATATTGTTGTCTCCAAATCACTCCACCCCGAATGGCCTGATAAGAATAATGACATTAATTGTGATTGGACCACATGGGATCACCTCTCAAGCTATGGGACTTGGGCTCGAGGTGAACCTCTAGAGAAGGTCGGCTTCCTCTTCCTAAACTAAACACAACACTACCTCTAATGCAAGAAAAAAGGCTAACTAGTCCTATGCTAACATTTCATGGGATTAGGGAAAGATATTTGCAAGGAAATAAAACCTATGCTAGAAGTGGTGATGCAGAAAATTAAGGGATGTTTAACATCTGGAAGGGTTAATGTGGGAGGTATGCTTGCATCACCGACCACCTTCACCTATTGCAACTAGAAAGGGTACAAAATACCACAAACCAGGGCAAACATTCCTCTATTAAACTCGATCAGACAACAAACTACCAATCTCCCAGTGAAAAAGGATGAACTTGAGAAGGGTGAACAAGCACCAAAACTCAACTACATGCAATATTTCACCACCTGATAAGCACAAAAATCCACGAACCTGCAATGGAAACCAAAACTTGCACTATGCACCTGAAAACAAGAGAGAGGCAAATAAAAGCAATGAATCATGAAATGACATATATCTGATCACAAAACCTAATTCTTATTACTTCAAGCACTTGCACAGTGCAACATTACATCAGGTGAAAAGGGCATAAGTTGCCATTACAATTTGAGGAGAAAGGCTTGAGAGCCTGTAAATTCACAAATTGTGAAGAGAAGGGGAAGCTTGGAAAGTGTCTAATCCTCCAACTTGTGTGACCTATTGGAATCCACTTGTTAAAACCCTTTGGAATTTCCAGTCTAAATTTATAGAATAAAATTGAGAGAGAGGAGAGGAGTCATAATTGCATCCCTAAATGGAAGGCACATGATGTATCATTTATCACATTTGTTGAACCATTTGAAAAGGATCCATCATGTGTAATTAATGCTTGTTGACATAGTCTTCTTAGTTGATTAAAATAATATTTTAAATAAAAAATATTTAAATAATAATAATAAATATTATTATTTAAAATATTTAAATAAAAATATTAATTTAATAAAAATTAATGGTGGACCCCTTTTTGATTGGTTTGCCTCGAAGAGGGAGGGGTCATGAAGAAAAGGTCAAAATGAGTCTAACTCGGTGGTTTTCTCACCGAGCCAAACCAACCATCGAGTTGAGTTGAGCTCTTATTCTTTATCGCATCTCGAGTTGAGTTCCTTCATTGTGACCGATCTAATTTCCTTATTTTCCAAGCTCACTCACCTCTGACTTGGCGAGCTGAATCAAAATGACCGAGCTCCCTATAATTAATCTGCGATCCATTCTACCATGATATGCCCCCAACTTTGAACCGACGAGCTCCATTCTAAAATGAGGTTCCTTTGTTGACCAGTCTGTCGCAACCGAGTCCTCAAAACAAGCTCCCTGGAGAATCGAGTTAGCTTAGCATATTCCACTGAATTCACCACCATGAGCGAGCTCCACGAATCCATTCGATAAACTCCTAGTTATCTACTCTATATGGCTCAGCCCCACGAGCTTCACTTACAAGCTTAATGCCAAGTGAATCAGCCTCAACTTGACTTATCCTAAGCTTCTTCCCCAAATCATACAAACTGAGCTACTCTCTCCTTCATTCGCAGGTTTATTGGCTCTTCCATTAGCCGACGTAATTGAACTCTCCCTAGCCAAATGAAATGATTTTACACGAGCTCCCATGTTGAATCCTCCCTTCCCAACTCCCTACTTTTGGCCTCTCCATGAGCCGATCACTTCCTCATCTGTGGGTTTTTTTGATTCATCCACCTTTTTCTTGAGCTTGGCCTAGAGTGAATAACATCCACCAACTAAACTTCTCCATCAAGCCATTTTCATTTTGTTAACACCAACTGAGCTCCAGATTCTTCTACATTGAGCTTTGTCTCGAACACATCACCGCAAAGGCCGAGTCGAGCCCCTCATCCATACTAGTTCTCTTCCTAGTCTCGAGTTCATCTAATTGACTCATCTTGTGCATTGACTCACCCATTGATTCAACCAAAATCTTCTTAAAATACTAAACCCTAAACTAGGATCCATGTAGAATCGATCTCCTCAACACAACTGAGCTCCCCGTCGGACACACATGCGTTGATCCCATATTATGCATGTGTCAGAACTCTTGCACAAGCCACTTGAAACTTTATGGTCTTGCGAGCTCTTCATGCATTCTCGTATTCCTACCTCCTAAACCATTCATGAGCTCGAATGAAAGAATTCATACTTTTTCCGACATCTATCAATTCTCCTAGATAGCTTAACGATAGCTTTGCATAGTTCCAACCTCATTATTTCCACTGATTCTAGAGTTCTGCGAGCTCACCATCCACCGATCTCTTCTTGTTTAGTTAGAACTCAAAGATTTTCCTGAGTTTTAGTGTTAGATCAAACTACGTGACATGCCCTCATCAAACTCTCTTCTATCAACTTAGCAGTTGATCCACACTCTGCTGCTCCAATGACTCACTTGGTGAATTGGCATCCAACTCAGACTCTTCTCATTCAGATTACATCGAGATGGTTGAAAAAAAAAATCTTCCTATTTTATGGTTTAGCCTCGCCACATATTACGTTTAAACCATAATCCCCTATTTGTGCTTTGAGAAACTCGGGCTAACTCCTAACTCGGTGACAGAGACTCGGACCTCCCCGACCCGGATGTCACCTTGTAGCTCCCTATCCTTGAAAACATTATCTCAAAACTCTGAAAACATACACTTCCAAATCCTGAAAACCTGAAACTCCTAAATTCAGAGTTTCAAGATTTTGGGCTTCGGAAATTTCAATGCTAACGATGTCTTTATGCCCAAAAACTTCAAAATTATGAAAGGGAATTGTCTGAAAAGGAAAATATGATAAATGACTCCCTGGTTCTCTGTCTGAGCTTGGCTATCATCTTCCTTCAACTCGCTACAAGCTTCGCCTGTGTGACCAACTCCTCCTAAGTCACATCCATAATGATGAGTCAAGCCATAACATGACTTACGATCTCCTTACGTGTACTTTAGTCCAACACTTGTCACCATTCCCGGCTCCCAAAATGATATTTCCCAACCGAGATAATTTTCTCTCCGATCAACTCATAATCTTAACTAACTTACTCGGGCCTACACCTGATCCACTATTCATCATTGAGCTCCACTCATTCTTTCTAAGCTCTGTAATTGACTAGAGCCTTTCATCATTCACTAGAACTTCATCAACTGAGCTCCATTCCTTGGTTTGATCGAGTCGAGCTCCTACCTACCCCGATACATTGGCTCATGTCAAAACTCACTAGACTCACTCGACCATGAACTAAAACACCTTGAGCTCCAAAAAAAGTAAACTCTTGCCTTGTGTTAATTGATCTCACCTCCAATTTGAACCGTTATGACCCACTCACTACAAAAATCAAAATCTTCATGCATAGTCGTGTTGAGCCTTTGTGCTAAGCCGAATTGTATGTTGGGAGAACTCGATCCAAGCTCCCCAACTTTACAAATATGCCGATTTCCCTCTATTGACTCAACAGCTAATTTTCACTTTATGCGAACTCCTCATCTCCCTCTCGCTCGAACCTCTTCCATAATATTGTGAATCATTATCTCAACTCAGATCGAGGCCAAGATTTTTCTGATGCCAACCCAAAAAATTAAGATGTCAAACTCTTCAAAGTGAGCTAACTTCAACCATGCTCCATCTTTGATTCCATTCAGTCCCATCTTGTCTTGACGCATTTCGACTTCCTTCGATGGCTCTGCGGCGATCCATAGTTTCGAAAATGCCAATTCACTGAGTGATTTCTGAATGTCTATAAACTCAAACCATTGAGGCATTTTAAATCATCGTCCATTCATAATTATTCGATGCACCTCGGGCTTAGCATGCTCAATTCTCTAATATTGACCATCACAATTCCCCTCTCAACTTGCTATGTCACTCACCTATCTCTCCACATCCTTCCCGAGCTAAGCTATAGCTCAATGAAATGTCATTCTTTCACTTACGCAGTGGATATCTATTGTATTATGATTATAGCCTTTCCTGATGTAGCGAGATAACCATTCATTTGGCCTAGAGCCCCATCATGAGTTTATCTCTTCATTACATCCCTAGCTCAACTGATCAATCGACTTCTCCTCTTTAGCTTGGTCTGAATCCGTGCAAGCTCCTCTCAACTCATGGCTCAGCTTGTCGATCCCTTCCTCTTGTGAGCTCACCTAAACCTATGAGCTTAAGGGGTTCTTAGTTAGTTTTCCAATATCTATACCAAGCCAAGTTGGCCTTAACCATGCAGAGTCCACATCACCATTCCATTTTCACTTAACACATGTGGATCCAACCACCAAAGTGAGCTCGGTGTATAGCTCGCTCTACCCAAACCATATCGGTACATGCCGGCTAGGTTCAGCTCGTTCCCTCTTGTGATCTATACTGACAAATATTCAAGTCTTGCACTGAACTTCCTTAAACCTTTTTGAACCCTCTCATGGAAAGGCACCATGAAATTATAGAAGATCCTCCGAAAATTTATATAGCAATTTTGACAATTTTAGCCTGTAGACCCTCGTTGTTCATTTTTTACCCAAATGGACAAATTTTTCACTTCTAAGCATGATTCCATTAGCCTTAAGTTTTCCATTGGCCATGGAGTCAACATTTGTAAATCTGAAAACCAATTTGATCCTTTGTGATACCTTCCCGAAATATCCTTGAGTATTGTCGATCTTGGACCCCCTAGAAAGCTAAGCATGAAGTATACTGAATCTGATGAAAACTTGGAAACTATAGAATGTTACAGAATTTTGAAAGAGGAAAATCATGAATCTTCAATGGAAACTTTAAAATTTTCTTCTCCTTGACACCTTCCAATGATGCAACAATGTGCATAACAACACACAAGAGTGACAACGGAAACAAAACACACACAACAACTAAAACCATATATGTCCCAATTGAAACATGCAGGGTGTGCAATGCACTTATTCTACTAAAAGAAAACCTATACTACCCTACACTAACCGGAAGCACAGGTGAGCTAAACAAAACCTACAACTGGTTGTGCAAAATAGCTTCTTGTCCTTACAATGGGAAGCCATGATGTGATAATGGACAAGGATGAGAATACGAGTGAGAAAGCGAACAGGCCCAATCCTCCACTTGGTCCACTTTGAGACATCAACTGGAAAGAGAAAGAATTCCTCTTTTAGTTGCTTTGCATTTGTCCTATAGAAGCATTACAACTGATCCTCATAATTTTGAAACTCATCCTCACACTCTGAAGTGAATGTGACTGGTTCTAGCTTCTCTTCTGGCTTCAATGAAGCCAGGTACCTGATAGGACATGGTCTAAACCATTGAATATTTCTACTTGTCTGGACTTCAATTTTAACAAGAAATTCTTCTTGAAGACATCCTTGAATATTCATTACCTGATTTCCCTCTTGTTTCCCATTTACAAAAACTGACCTTCTACCTAGATGGATGGTATTACAGCGACATCTCGTTCTTTCCTTTTCCCTTCTTTGACAACAAGGAGTTCCTCCATGACAGAAACCACTTTGGACCACTTATAACCTCAAATGAAGTTACTAGAAAGTCACTACATGTTTTTGAGCCATACTGATCATATAGGAATTCCTCTTTCATTTGAAGGCAAAGTTTTTCAGCATCTCTAACCTCTTCAACCCATATTAAACCTGTAAGATCAAATCCTTTCACCTGTTGTTTTTTAGGACAATAAAGGGAAGGAAGACCTCCTTCATTTCCTTCCACAATTACTTGTTCATCAAACGAGTCTGAATTCAAAATTGAAAGTAAGAAACTCTCAATAATATCATCTTTGCCCAAAACCTTCAAAGTTGACTTAGTTTCTCCCGCATGCTCCTCTCTTTCTTCGTTCAATGAATTTTGCAGATGATCCAAGTCTTCCCATTCAAGGAGATAACTTGAAACTACAGGTGTTCCAAAGGTGGGTATTTCTATAAGCTCTTCTGCATCCAAATATTCCTCTGAATCTGAGAAAATTTTCTTCTTTGCTCTCTAACTATGCAAATGGTTCAACCTCCCTTATGATGTTTCCGAATTAGTAGTTGATTCTTCATGACCTAAATCATCTTCAAACATAAAATTTGTAAGATCAAATCCATCTAGGAAAACATAGTTTTGAAAAGACGAATAAGGGGAAGAAACTGAAACTTCCTACATAGAATAATCTATACTTGAAACTTCTGAGTCCATTATGGAAAGAATCCCACTATGATAATTTGTTTCATTAGATAAGGATATTGGAGAGTTGATACAATGTTCCATAAGTGATGTAAATTCTTGACATGCTTGACAAGTAGGATCATTACATTCATAAAAATCATCTTGTACACTTGAGAGTCTTCCTTCTTCAGTTTGCACATTCTCTTCTCCAACATAATTTTCCACCTTTGGTGATTCGAACTCCTCTGATGGAATTGAGCCAATATGAATATTGTATTCTAAATAAGTAGACTACTAGTCCTCTTTGTTCAACTCTAGATTTTTTTCTGGTACAAAACTAGTTTGTTCCACTTGTTCTTAAGTCTCAAATTCTGTAGAAGGTTTAATCAGGAACGAAGTTTTCTTGATGTTAAGTTTTACATCCCATTTATTTAGATTATCTACATGTTCTCCTTTTCTATTCTCTTTGACCATATACCCCTCTCATTTTCTCATTTCTTGACAATTCTCTTCCCAAAATGGATTTGGGACTACAAGAGAAGGGGTGGGGTGGGAGTCAACTGATTCCCTCATTGTTTGAGGAAGAGATTCATTCTCTTGTATTGATGGATCTTGTAGAAAAGAGGGAAATTTAGAAGTATAAGGCATGGAAGATTCATGATTGAATGGAGGAATAGAAAATGAAGGAGTGAATTCCACCAAAGGGGTAGAAACTAGAAGGTTAGGACTATGGGGTTCAAGTTGAAATTGCATGGATGGAAACATGGGAAAAGGGTTGTAAGGTGGTAATGCAGGGGCCTCCCATTGATAGGATTGAATAACATTACATTCATGAATGTCCCTTTTCTTGATCCATTCTCCAACTTGATTCATCGTATTGATTATGCATTAAAGCTTTTGTTGAGGGATAATCTCACATAGTAAATGACTAGTCCATGGGTACGGAATTTTGAAGCCAATTTGGACTACCTTTTTCATTTCATTGATCCTTATTTGCTTCATGTTATACTCCAACTCTTGAACCTTCTTCTACAAGTGATCTTCTTCAGGTGTACAATAGATCCCAGAATCTGCATGCCATTGTTCTTCGGTAGCCCCCATTCTGGTGGATGACCAAAATGATCTGCATCTTGCTCCTGTGGACATGCATGCTCAAACTAAAACTCATCATGAAATTGGTTTGGAGGTGGATTAAAATAGCTTGAAGATGGAAAGTGCTACTACTGGAAGTGAAAGTCCCAATATGGAAATGAAGCCATGATTGCACAACTTCATGGATGGGACAAAATGGAAAGATATGGAAGAAAACTAGATGGAAATGGGGTAAAAATGAAGGTCTGCAACACAGAGAGTAGGGTACTTAGACCAATGGAGTCACCAATTGTGCTTGGGTATACCTCTTAAGGCTGAAATTTCACTAAGATCACAACAACTTAATGAAATGAAGTGAACAAAAAACACACACTATGAGAGATGTGCCTCTTGTCCCACCGGGCATGCCAAAAACTGTTGTCTCCAAATCACTACACCCCCCGAATGGCCTGAAAAGAATCATGACATTCGGTGTGATTGGGACACATGGGATCACCTCTCAAGTTGTGGGACTTGGGATTGAGGTGAACCTCTAGAGAAGGCCGACTTCCTCTTCCTAAAATAAACACAACACTACTTCTAATGCAAGATAAAAAGGCTAACTAGTCCTATGCTAACATTTCATGGGATTAGGGAAAGAGATTTGCAAGGAAATAAAACCTATGCTAGAAGTGGTGATGCACCAAATTAAGGGATGTTTAACATCTGGAAGGGTTAATGTGGGAGGTATGCTTGCATCACTAACCACCTTCACCTATCACAACTAGAAAGGGTACAAAATACCACAAAACAGGGTAGACATTCCTCTGTTAAATTTGATCAGACAACAAACTACCAATCTCCCAGTGAAAAGGGATGAACTTAAGAAGGGTTAACAAGCACCACAACTCAACTACATGCAATATCTCACCACCTGATAAACACATAACTCCACGAAACTGCAATGGAAACCAAAACTTGCACTATGCACCTAAAAACATGAGAGAGATAAATAGAAGCAAAAAAATCATGAAAGGACATATATCTGATCACAAAACCTAATTCTTATTACTTAAAGTACTCACACAGTGTAACATTACATCAGGTGGAAAGGGCATAAGTTTCCATTACAATTCGAGGAAAAAGGCTTGAGAGCCTCAGTAATTCACAAATTGTGAAGAGAGGGGAAGATTGGAAAGTGTCTAATCCTCCAACTTGTGTGACCTATTGGAACCCTTTGGAATGAATTTCCAATTTACATTTATAGAAGAAAAATGAGAGAGAGGAGAGAAGGAGTCATAATTACATCCCTAAATGGAAGGCACGTGATGTATCATTTATCACATTCGGTTGAACCATCTGAAAAGGCTCCATCATGTGCAATTAATTCCTATTGACATAGTCCTCATAATTAATTAAAATAATATTTTAAATAAAAATACTTAAATAATAATAATAAATATTATTATTTAAAATATTTAAATAAAAATATTAATTTAATAAAAATTAATGGTGGACCCATTTTTGATTGGTTTGCCTCGAACAGGAGGTGTCATGAAGAAAAGGTCAAAAAAATTCCAACTCAATGGTTGACTCACCGAGCCAAACCACCGAGTTGAGTCGAGCTCTTATTCTTTAACGCATTCGAGTTGAGTTCCTTCGTTGTGGACCGAGCTGAGTTCCTTATTTTCCAAGCTCACTCACCTCTCACTTGGCAAGCCTAAACCTAAATGACTGAGATCCCAGGGGAAACATTGGATAAACTTGGATCTTCTTCCAACAAGATGAAATTTAGAAAATACAGTGGGATAAAACCAAATCTACTAGACATTCCCACTCATAAAAATGAAAAGATTCATAAAAATGATAATTCTTCGTCATCTCGAAATGCTAAGAAAATTTGGTGGAAAAATCATAGCAAGAAAATGTGTTCTACCAAAAAGAAATTTTCCCAAAAACTTACGGTGATAACCTACAGGAAAAATCATAGTATTGTTGCAAATGGAAAAGTTAAAGGTGGTCAATCAGGACCTACTAGTGGATGTTTCACACGTGGCAATGGGAATTATGCCAACAAATGTCCTTTAAAGAATATGGACAAGCCTCGAATGATGAAGCATGTTGCAAGGGAAGTTAGCAAAGGAAAAGAACATGTATCCCTAGTAAGATACAGAGAAGATTGTGAAGAGATCCATGATATTAGTATTCTTCAATACTAAAAGATAGAAAATATGGATTTTTTGTACTTGATGAAAAACTGGTCAACAATTGTGAAGACTAACTCTTTCTAGTAATATGGAATAAAAATGCTCAATTTTTAGTTTATGTATGGTTAGGTAGAATTAAACTAAGTGATTGTTCTGTATTCTATCAAATATTTGATGTACATAATTAATATTTCAATTCCAAGAAACTGAAAATATTATATTTTGTATGTTGACTCTCAACAGTGGTTGTTATATATATATATATATATATATATATATATATATATATATATATATATATTTGGTATATGTTACTTTTGGGTTGTATTACTCAAGTACCCAAAGTTTTTAGGGTATCATCACATTGTAAGGAGGATCTTAGGTTTGAACCTGGGAGCTCCACAAGCCATCTCTTAAATTACTCAAAGGGTTTGATGATGGCTCATTCTAGGTCAATCATCTAAAAGCATAGATAGTATGAGGTTATATTTAGCTTCTGGTAATATCTTGTACCTCTCGAGACAAGATTTCTTTTATATTACCTATCATGACCTAAATTCCCTTCTGTTTACCTATTGTGACATGTTGTGGCTATGTGTAAATTCTGGTTTATGAATTATTGTGAAATTTCATGGGTTTTTTTGGTCGATTCAATTATTTTTTTAGTTGAACCCAAATAAGAGAATTCATACTTCACTAATATGAACCCTGCTATAGAAATGTGTAGGTTCAGGATCAAGGGATGTATTGTGAAATACCTCTCTTGTGACATTTTCTATGTAACTCTGCATGGCATCTTCGAGCTCTTAGAGTTTCAGGCTTAACTCATATGCTTTATATTATGTTGGGAAAAAGATACGACGACTTGTAAGTCGGAGGAATTTTTAGAGCTTCCAAGAGAATTTAGTAAGTCATTAAATAACATAAGTAATTAATTTGCATAATTCAAAGTATTAAAGTAAAAGATTCTATAAACAATACACTACTTATTTGAAACCCTCATGTAAACCAAGTAGAATTTTGTATGACCTTGGTAATATTAGGATCAAGATCGATTTAGTGAATCCACTTTGGGAGGTTTAACGGTGGAAATGTTGTGGATGTCAAAGTCTATATCTAATAAGGTAACTTTGTTACTTAACACTTTGAGAGGTTTTGGAAAGCTGGTTTTCTCAAACATCTATAAACTTGTAAAACTCTTACTTAAGGACAAGAAAATGTGTTGTCGGTATTGATTCTTGAGTTAAGATTTGTTAAAAAAATTCTTAAATAAACAAATTTGGTAGATCTATAAGCTTGGATAACCATGTTGACATCATTCTTTGATTGGAACAGGTATAGGAGATAAAAAGTGTAAGATATGTTGAGGTAGTTGATAACTTAAATAGGAAATATTCAAGTTCAGCTAAATAAATGAATGTTGGTACCTTATCTTTTTAACCCAATGTTGTAAAGTTTTGGATCCTCAAATAAAAAATTCTTTAACAAAGCTGAGGAAAGTGATCTGTCTGAATGAACTACCACCGATCCACATGTTGTAATCACAACAGAAAGGAATAGATCTTCCTTAAAAGGTGCCGGGTAAGCTTGTTTTAACTATATCCTCCATATATCAAATATATATATATTTTACAAAAATTATTTACTTTAGTGAAGTAATCATGAAATAATTTGGACTGTGTGACTATTTACAGTCTGATAAGCTGATACAACTACTGAATTTAAAGTTTCAAATTTTAAAACCATAAAATTCTAGGGGAATAGTAACTATTTTGTAGGAATTATTCTTATATCCTATATGTAATTGTTTGATTTCATTTAACAAGGACCACATCATTGGGATGATGATGCTTTTAAGAGGGGAGGTATGTAACGCCTCGTGCTTTCATTACTATTGTTAAAGGAATGATAGGACAAATGGTTTTATCCTTTGTTGTTGGCACCTTTGCGTATCAAAAATTAAATGGAAACTTGATGTGAACATGTAATCACAATATCATGAATAAGCTAAGGATGATCTCCTTAGATGTGAACCCTGCTAATTTGGGTCTATCTTATTGATGAACTATTTTTGCTAAGGTGACATTACGTCATTTGTAAGTTGGTATGTCATAAAATCCTTGGTGTAAATTTAAGCCTCAAAAGTTATTTGTGATGTTGTTGCTTATCTCTATCAAATTGTTAACATTATAGTTTTTTAACTAAGTTATGTTAAGGCTTTAACAATTTTGATAGTTTTCTTAACGGTCAAAATTGGAATATGAACAAGAATTCTCATTGATTTATAATAGGTTTTGACCAAACCATTCATAGTCTACCCCATTTGATGACTAATGCTATCATGATCATATTTCCAGGGATAAATAACTACAGTCGTTAGTCAAGGAATTAATTACTGAAATTGAAGACATCAATTCTCTTGGAGCATATTCCAACAAAGCTGTGCGATCAACGCCAATGTCATAACTATTCTCGTATGTATATACATAGTTATATATATGAACATATACGTATATATATGATACAAAAAATAAACAAAATAATCTTGTGGTATAGTTCTTAACCTAACACAAGAACCTATTGTTTGAGAAGATAGAGGTGGTCATTACTCTAGCCATTTGAAAGGTAGTATATATATATATATAATGGTATGTATCCTTAAGTCATGAAAAAGGAAGAACATCGAATTGTTATGGCATGGAATATTAATTGGTCTCTTAAAAATATATACAATCTAAAGTTTTCAAATTGCATTAAGTGGTGAGTTGGCACCCCACCACCAATACATCTGTATTGAATTCTTTATTGTTTATTTAAATATCCCAGCCAACTGAGTTTAAGGAAAGGATATTTCAATTAACTAAACTTATAGTGCCTTGCATGGTATGAATATGGAACTTTGTTAAGCATTGAAGCTAAAAATAGCAAGCTTGTTAAATTTGGTGGCAAGCTCCACCGACCGCATTAATGTTATTTAATATGCATTAACTCTCACCTCCCTTAGGAAATGCATGGAAAAATTGGGGAAATAAAATCAGTTTTTGGTGTAGATTCACTTCATTCCAAGTTTTTCACAGAATCTTTGCATGTAAAAATGGAACTATGTGTTTTCTTTGTGAGTTGCATGATGTGAACAGTAGTTGAATCTTGGACAACAAGTTTTGAAGACTTAATAAACATCGAGGAAGCATTGTGATCTTTGAATAAAATGGATTCCCTTCAAAGGTTTGGGGATTTTTTGGAGGATTCATGAAATTTGTGCAAGGAAAGAAAGTATATGTGTAACAGGCATGATACACCACTCTGAACTCGTCATAATCTCTTGCTCTATTTAGAAATCTCACAAAAAGAACTTGCTTTGATTGAAGTTGGTGTTCATAATTTCAGTTATGTAGAATCGATGTAATCTTATTTTTGTAGAGTATGACTTGCCATTTATTTGTGATGAATGCCGCTTGAAATTATTTAATGCTTGTCTTGTTCAATGTGTTTTATTATTGTTATGAAACAACATATTTCATGGGTTGAATGGGTTTTGTGGATGTATTCATTAAAGGAATTTTATTAGACACATTCTGTATGTTGAATTTTTATCACGATGTGATTTGGTAATATCAAAACTATAGAAAACCTTGTTTGAATTCTACCCATCTCTTCTGAGGTTATATACATAAAAATTTAAACAAGATATGGAAGGAATCTAGAAGTGGTTATTGTGTGGTTATGTATTGTACATGAACTACTAATTGCATGTATTTTTAGAATTGATATGACTCTAGTTTGCTCTTGTAAAATATTCCTACTTCACGGAATATTACTTCTTCTCGTTTGTATGCATTGATTGTTTGATAAGTCAACCAGGATTGGGTATAGTAAGCAAACATTGTTGAAGAAACAACTAACCTCACTGTCTAAATTTGATCCTTTGTGGGATAAGGGTAGTTTCTATTAACCCAAAGTATGCCTCTTTATTTAATGAATTGGGCATATTTTAAATGGAGATATAGGGTCTAACTCCATAGCTATATATGGTGGCTCGACAATAAAGTGCCCATCTAGCAACAAATTGTTGAAATGTTCCACAAACTTGATTCAGTTGTAGCTTATCTGGTTGTTTGCAATCTAGTTGTCATCATTCTGGTTATTCCTTTTTGGTCTCCTATTCTCTCCCTCATCAATAACCTTGGTGGTAATCAACTCTGTCTGGGTTCAATACCGGATGGGGATTTATTATGTTTTTGAGATGGTTTCTGTGAAAGGAAAAGTCTACCTTACTTTGCACTTAGATAATTCCATATCCCTCTTGTAATAGGAAATTAGTTGGGCTTTTGTAAAAGTCTATAATGATATTTAGAGAGTTAATTTACTAACCACTTTTATCGTAAGTGAAGTTGATTTTGACTAAAAACTTCCTCTACCTTAGAAGAATGGCAGCATATTGTTGTTCATTAGAAAACAATCGTAATACGTCATATATTCTTTAAGAAGCTTTGTTATTGATCTTGTGGTTGAAAGAGAGTGTTGAATAGTTCCTATTATGGGTCACTTCTTACCTCAACATATGAGCTAGTAATATTATTTGGGTTGTTTATTGAGGTCTTTGCACTCTTGACTATGCTTACTGAGGATCATTGATTACTTTTTTTTTTCAAGGATCAAAATCTATAGTAAATGTTGTTGGTTATTTTCACTAGTAATGACCTATCATTTAACAAATGCTAGAAGGTTTGGGAAAACAATTTGGAATAGTTCCATGATTCTAGCTGATTTCTTGATGAGATGTTCAGTTTAATCTTAAGCTACTTTTATGTATCTTATGTTTGAACTTGATTCATCATGCATGATAGGATATTAAAGTTGATCAAGATAGAAAGCTGTTGGCTTCGGGTGTTAAAAATTGGGTGTTATTACTCCTTCATTGTAATCGATGCCGAGAAAAGCTCAATTGACTTGATGACCTTACTTTGATATTTAGTTGAAAATCAGGATGTGTTGAGTTTTAGCTGAAACCCACTCAAGGTCACAATCCTTTAAGTAACATACTCCTCATAAGGATATGTCCAGTTTGTTATCTAACTAAGATCTTTTGAAGTGCTAGATCATTGAGGGGTGTAATGTTCTTTTCGGATAATGTGGTATT
Source organism: Taxus wallichiana var. yunnanensis (assembly GCA_018340775.1). Classification (NCBI taxonomy): domain Eukaryota; kingdom Viridiplantae; phylum Streptophyta; class Pinopsida; order Cupressales; family Taxaceae; genus Taxus; species Taxus wallichiana. Next base: position 959,076,328 of record CM031234.1, read on the forward strand.
CCAACTCACCTGGAAGTCGACTCTTTATTTCATATCGAACTATTTTTTTTTCATTAGGAATTACGGAGTTCTCATGACATCTAAAAATTCCCTTATTGATTTCTTTTGGGTTTGTCATGAATAATTTGTTATGCTCCAACCTTGTCTAGTGGAATGGATTGGTAGAACTTTTTCATTGTTCTAATAGAGTCTTTGACTTAGTGAGGAGTAATGAAATCTTTCATTTGAATCTTGTTATGAGAAAATTCATGCGGTAATGAATGCCCAATTGGGCCAATTGGTTTAATTACAATCATATTATCATGACTCCCTTTCATTAAAACAACTTGAAAGGCTTTAGTAATTATTTGGTATTGATATGTTGATAACCAGTCAAGAAAGGAATTATGTTATCTTTCCTAGTCTTGGAATGTTCTATAAATGCTTAAGTTGAGGGATGTATTGGTTATGTAAATTTTCACTCAAATTTCACCTGTTTTCTATATGGTAAGATGCCGTGAATGCTCTCTCTCATATTTAAGGTTAATTACTCTAATATCGTATTTTTAACTAAATACTCTTGATTCCCTCCAAATGTGTGCTCTACGGTGAAGCCGAGGAAGATCAGGATCATTTGTTTCTTTTTTGTTCTTTTTCTTCCAACTGTTGGCACTGGCTTCTTTCCAAATTGAATCTTGTTTGGGCCCCTTGTAATAATATTGTTGATACTCTCCTCTCTTGGCCTAGGTGTGGTCAAGGTAGTTCTCTCAGTTCTATCTGGCTCATTGCTCCTTTTTTCCTTATTTGGCACATTTGGTGGGAGCGTAATCTTCATTTTTTAGGGATCAATCTGCTGAGCTCCCTATTTTTCTAAATAAGTTAGAAGTGGCCATCTCTGAAAATGTCAGCAAAAATAGTCTCTCAAACCCCACTTTCTCTTCTAGAGATGCGACAATCAGAAAATCTTGGCCTCTCATCAAACTCCCCAGTCCTGGTTCAATCATCAAAAAGGTCTTTCCCAAGTTGAGAAATTAATTAGAAGAAAAAGGGCCAAATGGCATCCTCCCCCTAAGGGCTTGTGGAAACTGAACTTTGATGGGGCCTCTAGGGGTAACCCTAGTAAATTAGGTGTTGGTTGCATTATCAAGAGTGATTCTGGCACTCTCATTTCCGCTGGTTCCTTTCCTATTCTAGACTGCTCCTGCAATTTGGCTGAAGCTCAAGCTCTTCTAGAAGGCGTCAAACTAGCTGTTCACCTTGGATGTGAAACTCTTATCATTGAAGGTGACTCCAAAATCATTATTCCCCCTCTTGGAAATTAAACCCTTTCATTTCCAACATCCTCTTTTGGTTAGGCAAATTACGCACATGGCACATCAATCACATTTTTCGTGAAGCTAACCGAGTAGCGGATCTTCTCGCAAATTATGCCATTGATTACCCTACCGCCACTGTCATTTCAGGACACGCAGAAGCTTGGCTTGGCCTCTCCAACATCTTATCACACGAGCGGTACTCGGCTTCAACATGGATTTTCCCTTCCGCACGTGTAATGCCTCTTTTAGGCGAGGGTGCAGGCTGGTGGTGGATTCTTGCCCCAATTCCAATGATTTCACGCTACTTGCTAGCCTTCTTTTTTGTTCATGGTGTTCTTAGGCTTCCCTTTTTTCTTCCTTCAAAGCTCAGTTCTAGAAGAAGCATCTCCATATGATATTGATAGGGATCACCTCTCTGAAATATTTCGTTACTCCTCTCATGAGGAAGTAGAAGTAATTAAAACTATTTTGGGTGATTCCTATCATTTCTAGTCTCGACATCCCATTCCAATTCAGAGATTTCCTTGGCATTTGTTTCCTTCTATTTGTTGTTGCACTGGGACACTATTGTTGTCGAGTTCATCACCAATGATGAGATATACCCTGCATACAGGGTCGGTCTCTGCAATGAATTAATTGATTTCTCCCTCCCTAATCCTCTCCTATGGGTCGATGAGGTGGATGAGCTCGCTATTGGGTCTAGTCGTAGCGTACAATGGCTTTGTGGGAAATATAAAGACCTCCTTCGTTACACTCAGAATGCTCAATCCTTGTTTTCGGCGGGACATCTTGACCACAGGCTCCTCCCTGAAGTGCATGTTGATGAAGCTAGGTATCTTGTACAATCTGCTGCTAAAAATGGTAGGAACTTAAGGACAGGGCTACTAGTGCCTTTCACCTCCTTCTACAGGAGGCTAACAGGCGTGCGGGTTCCCATATCGGCTAACTTCTTGGTTTTTAGTCTTTACTCTTGGTTCGCAGATATTTTATTATGTTCTTGTATTTTATTGCTTCTCATTTCTCTCCTTTCTCTTGTTGTTTCTTCCTTTTCCCCTTCCCTTATTCTTCCTTTCCTTGTCTTCCTCTCCTCTATTATATGGTTGGGGCCTAACCCTCCGGTTCATAGCTCGTCAAAATCCTTTATTAATAAATAAATTAAAACTAAATACTCTTGATGTCTTGGTATTATTTCTTGGACCTTAGTAGACCTTATGGGTGTATGAAATACTTATTTGATTTGTTGAGAAGAGTTGAGAGATTACAGAATGTGATTCTTGATATATATTTATGGTTACTTAATTGTTGAGTAAAATGATTTCAGGCATGCAAGTATGGGATTGCATGAGTGAAATCTTGATACTCCTATATGGTAGTATTTTTAATACTTATGATTCTCATGTATCTTAAATTTAGATGATTGTTTCTGAGTGACTGAAGTAGTTGTATTGAAATGTAAGTCTGAAATTGATTTCTTCATGGCTCATTAAATTGCTTGCTCTTGGAATGTTATAGAAAGAATTGTTTATCTTCTTAAGTTCAATAATATTGATCCATAAAAATAAATTGAGTTCTTTTTATGAAATAACAAATTAAAACATTTCATTATGGTGAGTTGGTGCTTATCATGCTTAGTTCTTGTGAACTAACTCGTGCTAACAATTTTGCATATAAACGCAGAGAAGAAGGGTGAAGTATTTAGTTTTTCCTAATCTTTTGATCGAGGAAAGTCTGAAGATATGATTATTTTAATTCTCTTAAATAAAATACTTCTCTTTGTATACGAGAGTGTCCTTACTATTTAATGTAACTGTTATTCATTAAAAGAAGGATTTTGATCAAGCTTATAAACATGAATTATATTGATTCCTAGAAGGAATTAAAGGCAGATTACCAATTGTAATATATTGTATTATAAGAGAGTGATTGGCAAATGATGTGTTATGAGTTGGAAATCTATCAAGATAGGTATTTAGTGTCTTCAATACTATTGTAATAAACATTAGTATAAATCAAGTAGTAAGAGATACATAGAACATACATGTGAATGCTAGGGAACATATAAGGAACTATGAGTGGAATGTTGCCTAAGAATATCATGTTCTAATGAACCATGCATTACACATACTTGGAAATATTTAAGGTTGCTAGTGGATAACTTGCCTCATTATAAAATGAAATATATCAACCTACTTGTAAGTTGTGTTAATTTCTCCAAAGGTTTTGTATAGGGTGTACTCAACTAGTCAAAGATATCTAGAAGTAAGATTGTCTAATCTTAATGGTCACCGCTTAAGAAAGTAGTTGGATTATCATGAAACCGTGGAAATGTTATGATAATTAGGTACTTCTATGATATGGTTGTATTATAAAATCAGGTTATACTAACTCTTAACAAAGATATAAGAATGTAATATTGATTTCTAAGCAAAATGAAAACTAAGTCCTATACAAGGAAGATACACATAAGTAACAAGAGAAAGGGATTTATATAAAGGGATTTCGTTCTGCACCCCAAGACCAGGTTGGGTCTTTAACAATTCTTTTCAAACATAAAGTTAGAAATAGAAAATGACATTATATAAATATAAGTAGGAGCTAAACATGCCTACTTGAAATATCAAACAGAGGAGAATAAACCAAAAGGTAGCCTTTCTCAAAGATTGACATCTTTTAACTAATTAAGAGAAAACCAACAAGATTTCACTCAATCAAATCATATCAATCTCATAAAAATTAAGACTTGTTACTGTTATTTCCAACAAGATTGAATCCACGAAACTAAGATTCCTAACAACCATATCAACAAGGATCAAACAAGAGTAACAAGAATTGAAAAAAACTTCAAATAACTACAAAATATGTCAATCATCTTACATTATTCCAACAAAGGAAAACAAGATTAACTCGTATATTTTTATCAATAGTGTTAGTTTGAAGAACCCAAAACCTCCATGCAAAGCAAAAATCACAAAGAGAAAATGACCAAATAACCCCTCCAAAATCATCCCGCATGTCTTCCAAGGGGGTTTCTTTGTCATGACCAAGGCTCATTAATGCAAGTTCAGCCAACTCTCCCACCTAATTCTCCACATCACCACCATCCAAATAATGTGAGCTCCATTTCAAAATTTGCATGCATTTTTAATTTTAGAGATGATGCCACTAAGCATACTTCTAACTCCCCATGTCTCTCGCCAAAAATGGATATTCGAGCTTATTAAATTCAAAATCAAATCTCATAAATGTCTTAGAAATCATCGCCACCGAATCACCACTTTCCATGCAACCCTTAGGTACCCCTTAGCTTAGTATTAGTTTAGGTTAGATTGCCATTAGGTTAGGATTCAACCATAGTCCTAGGTACACATTATTTACCTTAGGTTATTTCCAAATCCATAACCTTAAACATAACAACTTAGGTTAGGGTGTCACTTGAGTAATTTAGTAATAGGTAATAGGTAGGCCCTTATTACCTTAGCTTAGAATCCACATAGGATAGAACATTCCAACTATGGTTAAGGTATCCACCTTAATAGTCCCGTAATAGGCCCTTATTCTTATTACACCATTCAATGTCTTAAAAATATTTATCAAGAAGGTACAATAATACCAATTACAACAAGATGCAAAGAAAGGAAACCAAAAGAAGGGTCCTCAAAATTATAACATAATATAACTTACTCCCTTATTACCTTCCATTCTAGAATGTTAGTTTATCAAGTTGATCAGGTAAGAAGAACTGAAGCATACCTTGGGTCAATGGAATTGATCCAAGGTTTTTCAGTTAACATAAGATAAGAATGAAAATGACAATACAGGTTCACGTCCTTGTAGAACATAGAGAAGAATGACTTCATTTTCAAGTAAACAAAATCACAACAAAATGAATCTTTGTACAGTAATATTTTATCCATTGCAAACATGATTTCCAATAGTCAAAAGGATACACCTTCCTAAGACAAATCATATGTCTACGTTTACAATGTCAAAAGGGAAAGTAATCAAAGTAATAGTTTAGACAATGATGTTATAGTAAGACACCATTGCATGAGGCCTTATAGATCATGAAGTGCATTACATTAGCGAGATAATGTGAGGGCTGAAGAATTCATGATTTAATGTTAGGAATTAGTATTTACATGAGCGGTTAATAGTAAGTGAATTACATAAGGTAAATTAAGTTATTTATATTACTATTGGTAGCCGTATGAATAATACGATAATTTTTTGTTAGATTTTGATATTATATTGTTACGAAATAACAATATAATGTTGGATTTATATTGGGATTTATATGGAGAGTTATTGTAGGGATCTAAAATCCATGGTTATAGAAAATATCCTCCTATATATATGTAATGGTGTTGTAAGAAAATAATATGAGAGTGTGATTAAATATTATCTTTGTGTTTATTTGTCATGATTTGTATTTAAATAAGTTGTTATCGTGTTTAGATCTTGCAATATCAAATAGTGATACTATGAGAGTCATGTGCTAGTGCTTTAATGGAAGCGATGAATTGGATTATTCCTACGTGAGTCTATTCATTGTGACCGATTGGATTTTATTTCTTATTACAAATTTGTGGTATATTATCATTGATTTCAATGGATCCAATTATTACATATGATTGTGTCTAAGCCTTCAACTGCAAAGTCATTCTCAGATATTCCATGCTCAGGTTCCTATGAATAAGTTGTCTCCATGTTTATCTAAACACTCCTAATCCATCTCTCGAGTCAATTATTTTTGGCATCACAAGTTCCTTATTTTTATTTTCTAACTATGATATTGGCTCCTATTCATTGCATACCTCGGTTGTGGTTACATTCAATCCAACAACCAAATCTATGAGGTGACTAGATGTGTTCCACCTATGCTTCATATTTCCATCCACGGAAATATTTTACTTTAGATAAACATGTATACAACTTGGCATAAAATTTTGGCATACATGTACATGATCTTCACATCTATTTTGTGAGTGACTTAAATACCCAAGTTTCTTTCATTTCTGATGTCGATTCACATTCCATTATCTAGATCATGTGTAGTCTAATGTATGCATTGGTAATGATTTTTTAATATTTAGTGTCTTTTTAAGTTTTAGGTTATATAGAGTTTTTGTTTTAAATTAATTCGAGTATTTAGAGTTTACTCTAAGTGAAGTTGTAGTCCTATGAGCCAATGTGCGAGTTAAAATATTCAATTGTTAATTGAGTCTATTCTAGTCAAGTTCAACATAAACTTGTTATTAAAGTTAGTCAATCTAAATTCATATAGATTTTTTTGCATCAATAAGTCATATATTAAAAATCAAAGTTATGATTTAATTGTCTGGGTCAAAAGAATCATATTGAGTCGTATAGTGTATGGATTTGTAATTGTGTTACAAATCAAGTATAAAAATAATTCTATTTAATTTTAGTAGTGTGTAAATAAAAAGAGTCAAATTTTGTTTTGTCATGTCATCAAAAGTACTTCTATCAATTCTAAAAGTGTCATATGGTTAGTCAAACCATATGTTTGTTTTGTGAGTCAAAAGTTGTGAAAACAATAAAAATTTACCTCACAAATGTATTTTCGGTGTTAGCTAACATCTAGAAAACAAATGATTTCACATTATGGGATGGAATAATAAAAATTTGGAAATCATTTGATCAACATGATCAAATTATTCTAATTTGGCAGCATAGCATTAGAAGTTGGAGGCAATGGATGATGACGGTTGATCAACACCTCTCATTACTCACCATCAACGGGGCCTCATTTTGGTATGGTGGAATCTCTATTTCAGTTTTGTGATATGTGCAAAATAAAATGGTTTGTGGTTTTGTGTATGACTGAAATTCATCAAGTGACCTTCATCGCACTTGACCTCCCAAGGTCATACCAGAAAACCGATGTAGAATGAATGGATGGCTATGTGTAGCGAAATTTGATGAAGATGGTCAAACAAGCTATCAAGGAATTCTAATGTCCTCTACAAGCACCAAATATATCTTCTTGTTAAGGGAAATAAAATCATCTCTAACCCGAGTGTGTTTGATGGAACGATCAAGACGAATACACATGTGTAATAGTATGTCAATGCCGATTGTGAGACTTTCTCAATAGGTTGTGGAATGCATGGAAAGTGACCAGCAAACACCTTGTAATGATGTCTATACAAGGTCATGGAATAAATGATAGAGGTGTGGTTACTTTAGATCTATGCCCGGTGAGTTGGCTCATTCTAGAACACGAAAGCTCTATAAGCATCTTTGTTTAGAACATTCAACTGTCTGAAAATATCTGGTGGATGTGGGATGTTCTAAAGACTATTGAACATAATCCAGTGTCTAATTCTATTTTTTCTTTGGGCCCATTTGGTTGGGGAACCACTGGATCACATCCATAAAATATCTCTTATTTTGGTTTGGGAATGGTCATGTGTGCATTTGTGCAATTTAATCCATGAAAAAAATAACAGGCTAATCTAAATAAATAAAAATTATGTTTTTGTATTTTCCAATATAGAAGAAATAAATAAAGAAAGAAATAAACAACAATCTAATCTACTTTAAACCAATCTTTTTGTATTTTGAAAATAATAGTGCATACAAAATAAATGAAGAAATTGCTTCTAAATTAATTAACTAATCCTAAAACAAATAAAAAACTAGATGTAGTTGTTTACCTGCAAGGAAGAAATATAATCTATTCTAAACAATTAAAGCTTCTCTAAACTATGAATGTGAATTAAATCCTTAGACACTATAGTCATTTTTATACCCTTAGAACAACAAATCCTAATCCCATGCGCATTGTCCTATCACCTAGTGAGAATTGTGCACTCACCCGAGGCATGCGCGAGCATCAAGCCTCTCCTTTATGTGAGTCTTGTGAGAATACACCATCTATGACATATACTTAAGTGTAAAAGAAAGGAAGGAACCATGCGTTCATTCTGAGAACCTAGGATGAGTTATCATATCAATGCATCCATAAAGAGAAATAATAGACATCATATAGAAATGATTCATAACACAAAGGGAATGCATTATACTTACGATCATGAACACATATATGCTTTTGAACAGAACCTTCCATTGATATTAATGAGTTCAATAACCAAATTACATTCCTTGAGGCCATAACAAACCCATATAAAAATGTAGATCAAGGTCATGCATCAAAAAATACACCCTTCATATTACAAGGATAATCATAGACCCATCTCTCTATATATGTTATTTCTCATGTGTTTGATCTAATCCCAACCATTATAATACTCTGTTATACTTTTTCATATCTTTTCCCATATTCCACCACCTCTACTCTCTTAGGATCATCCCATGTATATCTATCTCTAGTCTCCTATCTCTACTATCCGTGCACCTTAATATATATATTTTTTCCTTCACCGCCACGGCTTCCGAGGTAACATATCAGCTGCCAAGTGTCCAAGTGGTCCTCCAATGGAGCATGCCTCCTTTGATCTAAGCTCTCCACTCTTTATAATGATTTCCTTCTAGAACCTTCTGTCACATGTATGGCATATTCCCTTTTTGAACCTAGAGTTTCCAGAATGGCACCTTATCCATTCCACATGCTAGACAGGTCACACTTTTCTCATGTGCTACTTGGAACGCTGAATATGGCTAAGTCCCAAAACCTTTATTGCCTTGCGCGGGCACCATGTGTTCTAAAAAACCCTGCTAGAACCCTTCCTTGCATGTCTTCATCCTGCGTGCCCTTCTTCAAATAGGTCCCACGTGCCCATGCCCCTTCTCATACTTAATCAACATTCTCAAGCCCAACATCACTCCACACTACACCTATTCTTCATCCTCAGAAAAACTCTTCAATAAAGTAAATAATGGAGGGATCTTAAAATGGTTGGAAATAAATAATAAAGGAATGAAGAATTGGGATAAAGAATGAAATAATGGGAAACTTGTTTATTGTTAGAGGAGGAGAGGGAAATCCTTCCCTATTTCTTCCTATAACTTCTCCCAAGTGTCTACCTCATTCTCGAGCTTGCTAACAAATGTCACCCACTAGGGCACTCACCTCTTCAAAACTTAGCTCCTCCCCTTCTTTCCCAAGTACTCAAGCACATCCATCATGTGGGTGATCTAGGGGTATAATTCCTTTAGCCATATTTTGATCGAGCCTCACAGGTCTCGATTGATTCTGAATTTCTTCTCCACCTCAGCTAAGATCTTATCTATTTACACTCTATTCTGTTATTTTTCTCTTAGAACTCCTTCATTTCCATTTCATGGGTGGAAACTAAGATGCTTTACACTCTATCACTATTAGCGCGATTATCATAAGCAGCTTCAACGACTTGCGTGATGACCTTTACCTCTATAAGAAGTTTAGTGTATCGATCCAAAATCTCAACAACCTTCATATTTTCCTCTTTCTATTAGTGTGCCCACACCTCTTTTGCAGACTCTAAAGTGAGTGGTCACCTCTCCATCATGAGAATGCAATTCAAATCCTCCAAACATTACAAGGTTGATTCATACTTCTGCTTGGGTGGTGCTAAGTCGGGGTGCTTTAGGAAAATGACATCCGTAATCATCTCCACCTTCTTGAGACTTTGCGCACCTTTGATTTTTCTTCTTTCAGCTCACACCTCAACTAAGCGCTGATCATCTCCTCTTGCTTTAGGTCCTTGCTCTTTTCCACAAGATCCTTATTTTTCTTCTCCAATTCCTCCTCTAGGAATATCACTCTATCATTTCTCCCAAACAATCTGGCCTCAACTTTGATTGAAACCTTGTTGAGCGCATTGTAGACCTGTTCATCTAATAGTTGTTGAGTGTTCACAAAGGGATTTACACCTTTTATTTATGGCACATTTATTAGTGCTCTATGGATTAATTCAAACTTAGGTTCATCCATGTGAGACTCGAATTCCCAAGATAACATCTTCTTGGTTCAGGATATGTGCCTTCTTCATCAAATGATGACATATCCAGGAGTTTCTCTATTGGTATGGTGCTTTGGAAGTATGTGCCTAGAACCTTGCTAGGATCATTACTATATCACATTCCCTTCTCTTGTGTCACCACTACACCTTTCCCACTTGTTCGTGCAACTTTTGGGAAGCTTATCACCAAATTGGGATTCCCACCCATGCTTCCATACTCCTTCCCAATGCTTTCTTCTTCCATCTCCTTCAAAATTTCATCTGCACTCTATTCCAAATCCTATTCTACCAACTCCTTCATGATGCCCACCACTTTTCTCTATGTGGATTTCTCTACTTGCTCCTTGGTGAGGCTTGGGGTTCCTTGGTTTTTGGTGCTTACTTCTTTTCTCACCCCCTTGCCTTGATCCTCTACTTCTTCCTTGTCATTCTTCTCCTCATCTTCCTTGTTATACTTCTCTTCACCTTCCTCCTCCTCCGAGTCATGTATATCATACACTTTGGATGGTCTTCACCTCCTTCAGGCTTGTTTTCATCCTTGTCACCAATGTAGGCATCTAAAATTTCTGTCTCCTTTGAGTCTTCCTCTTTTGTCACCTTTTACTTCTTCCTTACTAGGGATTCTAGTACAAGAGATTCTTCCTTTTCTTTTTCTTCACTAGGAGACATATTCCTTAGTGATTCCTCATGTGTGAGGAGCTATTCATGCTCTAGTGCCTCTTCTTCTAGGGTCTTCTCCTTGATAGGGACTTCTTCCTATGCGCGTAAGTGCTAGGCTTAGTGTTTGCTTCCGACATGCCCTTAGATTGTGTTGTCTACACACTTGGTGCTTTATTCTCCTGCCCCTCTTCTCTTTCTCTCTTCTTTGGTGTAGACTTCTTTCTACCTGTGAGGTCTTCTAGAATGGAGACATCACTCTCTAGATAGGTGCCTTTCTTGAACTTAGGTCTTATACGTAGATATACCCTTGGTGCGGTCCTTCCGGCGATCGGCAGCGTCATGGGATTCATCATTTGCACTTCATGGGAGACATAATTCTCCATGTATCGTGTGCTTTTAGGGTACACAATATTTCAGCGTAGCTCATGGTGGTCTTGGTCCACCTCACTAAGGTTGAACCTTAGTATTTTGGCTTCTTTGAACCGGTTGACTCCAGCTTGGAAGTATTGCACGGTGAAGGAGAAGGGTAGCTTGCACCATGGACCCTTAGTCCCATTTGTTAATGTAAATCTGCCAATGCATAAATGTTGGTATACTAAAAATATTCTTCTCCATCCATGAGTGTGGGAAACTACTCTGGGATCCTCCACTCTACCTCGAATGCATCACACATTCATTTGTACCACTTCTCCAAGTGTGCCTTATGAGCGGTCGTCATGGTTTCACAAGTGTACTTTTCAAACCTTTTTGTGGGAAAGGGATCCTCTTTTGGATACTCCCAAACAATTTTTTTGGCCCATCAGGAACTCTAATCTCTGAGAAGATGATGGTGAGGAGGATGTTGCTGAATAATATCTTCTCTCCTTCCTGTGCGCTGCTTATGATCTCATCCACAATGAAAGTAGACAAGTTATAGATGGTTCCCTCTAATATCTTTTGGCATACATTTAGCCATGCCTTGTTCACTTGTGTCCATCATTCTTGATCATTAAGCTTGGTCACCAAGTGTGTGGCCATCCTCATAACAGGGTCTAGAATCTTTGTGATGTCAAATTATCGCAAACCCTTCTTGTAGTCATACGTTGTTATTGTCTCCTTGATAGCATCCTTGTCACTCAAATCATCATCTATACTTTCTCCTTCACAAATAAGACATGTGAACTTAGATATCAACTGTGGTGTTATGTGCATATTTTTCCTACAAAGTAGAAATGATTTTCATGCACGTGTAAAATCAACCATTGATAAAGTCTCTTTGGCTTACCAAAGTAAGACAACTCATATAGTTGCAATAACCCTGCTTTCTCCAATTTGAATTTCACCTTGTCGTTATATATAGGCATCCCATTTGGTGTCCTTTTTTTAGCTGGATGGACCAACTCTAATGCCATTTCCTTCTCAGTTTTTCTTGTGCAATGGTTATAATCACTCATAGCCATTTGTCTTAAGTGTGACACCCACTCCTTTCCTAGCAATACTTCATCTGGGTATTGCATTTCTGTGTACCATTCTTCATTGGAGCTTGTGATGGCACTGATTTGTTTTCCCTTACCCTTGCCCTTATGTTTCTTTAGTGAAATGGTTACCTTCTTAGGTGCCATGCTTGCTACCAGATAAAATAAGAACCCCTTACTTTGCTCTACTACTCTGCTTAACTCCAAACTCAACTCCAAATCTCAACTCCTGGAATAAATCCTTCTATCTCTATGACCTAGCTTCCAAAACCTAACTAGGAAAACCTTTCACAAGACAAAACACTTTAAACAACCTTTTCTCATGCCCTTGTACTTATTCCTCCCGGTTTGCAGATCCACTATATTCACACACTTAGATTTCTAGGATTATTATTCCTTCACACAACTCTCTTTGGATTCCCTAATTCACAAGAGTGCTTCAACTTCATAATATTAAGGTAGAATAATGACTTTCCTGACCTCATATTTATAGTTTTTTCTTCCTCCAGCAATAAATGTTATACCACCTACCAATGTACTTTAACATTAAATGCATATTTTTCCACTAGGTCGACTTTAAACACCGTTACCCATGCGCTCAATCCTACGAAAAACTTCTACACCTTTTGGCATACAAAAATCCAATCTGACCGAAGACTCTTACGTGCACGTCTACAACACTTGAAGGCACTTCTTATGTCCTTTATTTGATTTTTTCCCTCACCTACCTCATGTTGTTCCTATGCTCTTCATCCTTTGTATGTGGTCTTTGTTATAGCCTTCTTGACACCATAATTCAAGTATCCATTGTTTCCTCACGCACTTTCTCAACCTTACGCACTTAGTTCTCTTGGGCCACTCAACTTATATTATAGGCCTCTACTTTTCTTTGCATTACTCCAACCCACACTAAAAAGAGATGCGCACAAGGCACAAAATGAAACAAAAGAAAGGAACAAGAAACAAGAAAGGGAAACACAAGAAAATAAAAGCATAAAGGGAAATTCTAAGCTAATTCAAATACAACCTTATTTCCAAACACCAAGAAGACTTATTTATAGTAGGGCTCTAGCCTACTCCCATTGAAGTGACCAGTAATCTCATCCCATCTAGCACTTTTAGTTGTACAACACCAATCAAGAATGTACGAGATGATTTAGGGTCCCAACCTATGGACTTTCAACTTCCCAGGATGGCGTAGATACTTGGAATCATATAACATAACCAATTGCCCAACCTTAAACTATTTTTTTATATGATGATCATGACATGCCTTTTGTATTTTTTTTTATGTCTTCTCGACTCCATCTAGCAAGTGACCGCCTTTTGTCTAACTACATAAACTTGTCAATCCTCTCTTCTAGCACTTTTTCATCATCTAAACCTCTTGCGTGAACTATACACAACGATGGTAACATGAATTCAACTGGAAAAAATAGCCTCTATGCCAAACACTAATTGAAATGGTGTGGCCTTGTTCAACCTCTTGTAGGTTATCCTGTATGCCCATAGAATGGATGATACTTTTTCATCCTAATCATGTCGCCCAAAGTCACATCGTGTGACTTATTATTTTGTTAAATTCTTATACTTTATAGAATCCTAATCATTTCATTGAGAAAATGTGTACCCCTATCACTTGTTAAGCTTAAAGGACAACCATACCTACTGATTATGTTCTCCCATAAAAATATAGTAGCTATCATTGTGGTGCAATCCTTCGTAGGTGTTGCCTCTTCCCATCATGTCAAGTAATTAGTGCAAGTAATGATATACCATGAACTAGTCCTTCATGCGGCTGGTGAAATTGTCCCTACAAAGTCAATTGCCCATTTTTCAAATGGTTTAGTGTTGGCTATTGGTCGTAAGGCCATTTTGTCCCTCTTCACAAGTTTTCCAAAGCATTAGCAATGGTCACGAGCCTTACAAAACTCACTAAAATCCTAGTAGATGGTTTCCCACCAAAGCCCTACAAATAAAATCTTTCACGCGGTAGCATTTCCTGTATAGTGTCCTCTTACAATCCCACCATGTGCTTCCTCCATAATTTCCATGTGTTCATGTTCTAATACGCATCGGTGCATAACCTCATCATGTCCTAACTTAAATAGGTCTCGAGTAATCAACATGTAGGGTACGATGCATATTGCTAACTGTTTTCTCTCCAAATCCTTCATCCCTTCTGGCACCACACTTGTTTTTAAGAACACTGTGATATCTTCCAAGTATGAGGGCATGCACCGTAACCTAAATAGTTGTGCATCTAGCATGGTATCCTCAATTATTTTTACATCCTCCCCTGAGTTAATCCTTGATAAGTGGTCATGTCCTAAATTATTTTTCCCTTGTTTTACAACCACCGTGAACTCAAACTCTTGGAATAATAGGACCCAACAACATATGCGCCCTTGCAAAATGGGCTTGTTGACTAAGTACTTCAATGCCATGTGGTCCATGTAGAATATAAATGGTGTTGCCAATAGGTACTGCCTTAACTTATGCAACATTTAGATCATAGACAGCTCCTCATGCTTAGTAATTGTGTAATTCTATTCTGCTGGTGTCAACTTTCTACTTGCAAAACATAAGGGAAAATTAACAATCCCCTCATCGAGTTGTGCTAGTACTGCTCCCATATCTTTCCTTGAGGCATAACATGCACATAGAAAGGATTATCCCAAGAAGGAAAATGTAGTATGGGCACCGTGACAATCCTATCCTTCAAAGTGTCAAATTCCCTCTGCTACACATGTGCCAATGAGCATCAAACATACCATCTCGATCTTGGTTTATCAATTTTGTGAACTCAATAGGGGTACAAAATCACATTTCTTTCTCATAATTACAAACCAAGACCTATAAATTTCACCACACCTATAAAACAACCTTCTTCACCTTCCAAGAGGCTCACGTTTCCATCTCCATGATGAAATCATTCCAACTCACCTCATTAAATCACTTAGGGCTTAAAATAAGGCCTAGTGCAAACCTAGTAACCATGTCTAAACTATATACCTACACTCTGAGACACTTGTGAGTGTACCCAAACTTCATCCTCATGTCCATCATGCTCTCACCATGCATAACCAACTCATACATAACCAACTCATACATACATGCATTCCATCATGACATACCTCAACCTATTGACTAGGCATCCCAACCAATCATCTTGACCATGCTTGCATCATCACCTCATGACTTCATCAGTCTTACACACCTACAAGAGCCTTCGACACACTTCATGACATCACTAAAACATCCATATACCTCTAAAAGTCACTACAAGCCTCTATACCTACTCAAGATACCTCAAAACACCATGTCATATCATCAAGCAACTCAACTCAACACATGACACTACCAATCAACCTTCATATCCTTTTTCCTTTTGAAATCAATGACAACACCACTTTTATAATCACACTTTCACATCAATGATGACACAATGCCAATAATTCTTTCACAAGAGTTTTCATAAAAACTAGGGTATGAGGTAAGAACTTACATCATCTATATTATTGAATGATTATTTATTGGAAATTTGAAATGTATGAGAAGTTTCTAAGGATGTAGGATTTTGAAGGAGGGATTATAGACTATTGAGAAGTCATAGAAATGACGATTGTATGTTTACCTTATTAGTTGTAAGAAGCAACTTAAACTTGATAATTATGTTATATAGTTAGGCACATGCTTATGAGAGGAACATTTATCAAGATGCAGAACAAGAAAAATCATTATGAAGCTCACAATAGGTTGATTAAGCCAAGAATGGGTCTATAAATAAGTTATAGGTCTTGAAGAAACTTTTAAGCTCAGTTTAACAAAAATAATCATAAAACACTTGTTCACTAGTCCGTACTGAACCCTATATAGGGTTTGAGAAAGGGAAATAGGTGTAAATATATTTGTATCCATTGAAACAGTATAAAACTTAGTAAAAATGAGGAAATTGGAATGAAAAGGGCGTCCTTAAAGTTTCAAGGTGAATTTATTAGGTTAGGTGGGTTAAATAGTCCAACTACATGCCTGACAATCTACATGCACATTTGTTTTAAGGGTTTGGAACACAAATTTGATCAATGGACAAGAATAATATTATTCTACCTCATGAAACTGGTAATTTAGATGATGTAAGTTGTTGTGAAAGTATGAAGGAATGATGCATGAGCATCATGATGTACATCATTAAAATTATGGATCTCATCACATTTTGGGTTTTTTTTGGTCTTTGTAGTCCTCTTTATTGGTTTTGGGGTGTGTTCAAACATTTTTATTATCCTTATTGGGTGTGTAAAGACCCTTGTGATTTTTCCATTCGAAAAGAAACTTTTGAAAAATTGTATTGATAAGTCAATATGAGGGGACTAATGTAAAGTGTAAAGACTATTAATGTTGTATAAGGCCATTTAAGACCTTATGGGAGGAAAATGAGATGTCTTTACCTTTGAGTTAGGATTTCATAACATATAGTCACCTTAAACTATGGTTGGTCACCTTGAGTTATAATTGTAACCACATTTTATCATGTTAATAAAGGAGGCATACAAAAGGTAAAGGATTTGTTTAGGTTTTTGAAGGAGTTTTAGAATCGAAGATCATATGTGGAGGGCCTAATGAGGCTAGGGAGGTTTGCAAGTGCCAAGAAAGAATTGTAACTTGATCTATAAATAAAATAAAGTTATCAAAAGTTTATAAATATTGTATATAATATAAAATTAAGGTGTTCTTCAATTATTTTATGTTGGGATATTGCTTATGAAATGAGGTTTGATTGTGTGAGATAGAGAATATATTAGTGATAGAGATAGAAATCTAAGAAATCATGTTTATATAAATCATGCCATTTAAATGAAGAGATCCTTAAGTGAAATTAATACCTTGTTAAGAGAACTTGAGTATTTGATGATGGCTGAATGTCTCATTTGTTGGATTGGATAATGTAGAAGGTAATAGAGATCTGTATAGGTTCATGAAGATCATGAAGGCAAGTATGAAATGGATTTTTCATGGCAATGGAGTCATACTCGGAAGAAATTGGGCATTTTGATATGGAAGGTAAGAGATTCATAAATATTAATGTTTGACCTAGTGAATTCAAGATTTAGAAATATTTTTGTACTATCTTTACAGGTGTGAATTATCATCTACATGTAACCCCATAGTTGAGAGATAATACAAAGTAAGTAAAAGGGTTAAAATACTGTGAAAACTATATGTAAATATTGTGATTTTGACGATGAAGTGATTTTGCAAGGTTTTTAGGAAAGTTTGAGGGTTTGAAGAACCTTTTAGAAGTAGAAAATATTGGCACATAATGTTATTGGCCTTGAAGAAACTTATAACCTCAAAAATCAAAAATATCCTAAAACATACTTCCTTGCTGCCCTAAGAAACCATGTGTAGTGTTTAGAAGAGAGATTTAGGTGAAGAATCACTTTAAACCATTGAAAAATATTAAATTTGGTGGAAAGGAATGTTTAGGTGGGGAAGAGGTGTTAATGTAATTTCAAGGTGGATGGATGAAGTTAGGTATACCAAAATGTGAAAATATAGTCAAGATTGTGCATAATACTCTATTTTGAGGGTTTGTTTACAAATTTTGGGTCAAATTATTAGAACACTCCTTATCCAACTTAATAAACTAATTTTGTGTATTGGATGAAGTGTGGTGAGATTTTGGAGGAAGATAATAATCTTTATGGATAAGAAAATTAAGTTTTACAATATTGTACCATGTTCTATAACAATTCTAAGCAAGATTCATGAAAAACATCTAAAGAAGTTAAGGTCACCTGAAGAAGCATTATATAAAGGTAATGGTAGGTATATAAGGGGGTAATAAAGGTAGTAACATGAATTAAGAAGAATAATCTTCTGGGTGGAAGGTCAAAAGCTTACACACACAATCAAGAATAGAGAAAAGGGAAGAAATTCAAAGTGAGAAAGAGATAAATAAGAGGAGATAAGGAAAACTTATAGAAAGAGGAGTGGAATAGTAAAATAAGTGTATAACATGTGTGTTTAGGTTATTAGGCAAGTTTAGAAGAAAATAAATAGATAAAATTACCCTAAGAAGCTGAAAACCTAGTCAAGGATCCAAATTTGTGGTAAAGAAAACTAGATGCAAAAAGTGTTAAGTCTAGTTTGGAGAGTTACTAGAAGAGTTAAGTAAGGAAATTTGGTGGAGAGAAAGAATGAGAAAAAGGGTACTAGGAATGATGATTAGTTTATGTAGAAATAGTATGAATTGATCCCAATAAGAAGATTTGTATACAAATATGCCTCATTGTCAAGAAGACCTTATTAAGAGAAAGACTTATAGTTTGAAGGTGAAGTTCTAATTCTCATAGCATGAAAATTTGTAAAAAGTTTTATGGGAAAAAGGGTGTCTCAAAATGTGTCTAATTTGTTTTGAAACCTTATGAGTCACCTGAGAAAAAATATCTATTTGTTTCTAGGGCTACAAGGTCTCTTGAGAAGAGTCAACAGTAAAAGCAAACGTGAAATGATAATTTGAATATTTTTAATGATTTGATCATGTTTGTTTGATGATATTAAGTAGATTGAAGTTGATAATACACCTTGAGACAATTTCTTGTGAAAATTTGGTTATTTGAATGTATTTGAAGCGTTTAATTTTTTTATTAAATTTGGCTTATATGGGTGAAGTTACTCTCATATCTAACAAGTATTTTCATTTGTGAAGGTTATCAATTATCTTGTCATTAAGAAATTTAGGAAGTGATGATAATATTTAGTGGGTCAAAGTCACAATTTATTTTCCTTGTATTAGTCAAGAAGTTAGTCTACACAAAAAAAAGAGTGTTGAGAGAAAACCTTAAATCATTCAAACTCGCATTGGTTGTAGTCTTAACTCGTGGTGATAAGACCTAATGGAAGGTGAAAGAGAGCAGAGAATGTGGATTATAAGATTTTTTTGGAACAAAAACAAGAAAGGATGACCATACCATGTTTAGAACCTTAGAACAAGAAAGAGATCAAGTTGTAATTGAAAGCAAATTTGTGTTAGAAAACAAAGGGAAACAATCAAGTTGATAATATCTTACATGAAGTGTTTAGGGATGTTTTTATGTGCTTGGGGATTAATTAGTCTAGATAAGGGTATATAAACTTGAGAAACTTAGTCTTAACTAAAAAGGAGACCTAATTTACCTCGGTGAATAATGAGCCGAGGAGGTTATGCTTGGAGATAAGCTATAAAACTTGGTGGAGAGCGAGAATACGGTAAATGGTACTAGAATAAGATTTTACATTCTTAGGAAAATTCTATAGTTGTTTTAGACAAAAGTATTTGTATAAGGACATGGCTACTTGGAAAAGAGACCTAATTGGGAAGAAAGATTGATTTTTGTAGGTGTTATACTAAACCTCATAGCATGGAAAATTGAAAGAAGCTAAAAGGACCAAAATGGTGTCCAAAAATGTGTTTAGTTTGTGTTGAAACAAAGTGAGGCATTCTGGGAAACATGGTTTGTGTGTTTTCAAGGCTAGAAAAGCTCTTTATAAGGCCTAAGGAAGTAAATGATTTAAAATATCATTTTGATTCCTTTTGAATTCTCTAATCCATTTTGTTAGATGATTTCAAGCAGGTTGAAGGTGATCATAGGCTTGTGACAGTTTAATAAAGGAATTTGGTACTTTGGTAGTTTTGAAGTTCCCGAGTTCTTGAGCATATTAGGAAATTTGATGATTTTTTCTCTTATAATTGAAATTGTTTCTATATTGTGAAGGTGCCTATTATTATTTTACATCAGGTCTAGTTTCAAACCCTAAACATCATTATAAACTCTCATTCCACTTATCTTTTCTAATTTTCTTTCATTTTTGTCTATAGGTTTCATTGGGAGCTTCTATGGAGGATTATTTGTTTCATTGGGAGCATTTCATCCAGCTTCTTGCTTCTTTATTAGTTTTTCCAGCTTCCAATCACTTCATCCATTCACGTGAAATTTTCTTCAAGCCCTGCTCACTCTCATACCCACCTTTCTCTTCTTCCTATCTCTTCTTGGTTGTTTATTCTCACCTATTATTTAACTCTCTGTACTACAATGCTTAAATTTCCCTGTCAAGTTATTGTTGCAATTTCACCTTGATCTCTTCTAGATTAAAAATATCTATAAACTTACAAGTTACTCTTCTATCATGCTTTATGACACACGATCCACCCTTCACTAATCCTTCAACTTTCACTCACATTACTCAATTTACTCTCTATAATCCTGTTTCACTATATTTCTGAATGTAATCATGAATAAATTGTTTTGAGACCTTCTCGATGTTTTCAAGAATTTTTCTCCTCAATTTTACATCCCTATAGGTTCCATTAACTCACCATAACATTAGAAACTCGTTAACACATTTTTTAATTCTTTTATCCTTGTTTTTTACAGCTTTTCTAGAAAATTGTCATTAAAATATCCATCTATAGACCACCATTTGACCTAAAATATTTTTCATTATGGGTGTAAATGTCTTCTGATATCACCTTCGAAAATTTATAATTTTTCACTAGCTAAAACAAAAGTTAGAAGAATTTCTTCGCATGAAACCCTAGTTCTAATTTTACATAGTTGAAACACGTTTTTTTAATCTTTTCTTCTTCTACAGTCGTTTCAAGTCCCTAAATTTTACACAAACCATCTTGATACCATTACAAAACTTTCATATTCATATTTCTAAGCTTGAAAATCCTCCTAACCCTCTAAACCACGAACCACCATTAGTAAAAACAGAGTTTTACAAGCTAAAAATAGAGTTTTAATCAATTTCTTAATTTTTCTTGCTCATGAACACAATTTCCTCCACAAATCTTCACCATTATTCATGAAAACACATGGAATAATATTTATTACCAATTTAAATCTCTCCTGAATGACATGCACAATTATATCCATCATCAAAGTGCTCAAAATTCACCAAAACCATTACAAAAACTGTGTAAACAAGATTTCTCTTCTTTCAATTTCCTTTAGAGCTATCATTAATGATTATCATTTGAATGGAATGCTTGAATTAGTTACATTTTTACTTATATGTCCTCTCATTCAGTTTTCAACCAAATCAAACCATTTAGGCCTCTTAATCACATGTTTAACTCTTAAACCCACATTAACAATTAATGATAGAACTCCAAATTCTATGATCTAAACACACACAATAAGACTCCTAATGGCTTCTAGAACTTATCAAGACAAAGTAAGAAATCTAAATTTGAGATTATCACCTATATGTACAAATAAGGAGTGATGCTCTTGCATGATACTCCCAAGGAAAGAAAAAAACATTTCCCTATATTGTGTTCTATCTATTCTTCTTCTTTCTTTTTCCACTTCCAGCTAATAATAACCTTCTTCAGAGATATCTTTAATGCATACCATGTTTGCTTCATCCTTATCATCTTTCATTGGTCTTCTTTCAAATGATTCTCCTTGAAATCTTCAAGTTCTTGGTAAAAATTATGCTTCTAAGGTTGTATGTTTCCTTGTCCACCTCATACCTAATTATTTATGCTTGATTCAACTATATATATGTTGTTTTTCTATCCTTCATGGCCATTATTATGAAATTCTCATCTTCCTCGCTGTCCTCTTTGAATCATTTTCCTTGCACGATCATGACACTAGCTTTTGTAGGTAAAAATCAGCTTCCTTTGACTTGTCTTTCTTCATTTCAACTGTTGCATTGGTATACTCATAATCTAAAAAGAAATAACACTGATAATATTGATCTTCATTTCTTTCCTTAATTGTGTTTTGTAAACCTTGTTTGTCTCTTTCATCTATTTTGTCTTGGATTTGTAGATCATTGTTTTCTAGGACTATTTTTGCATACTTTTCATGACTATCTTCTTCAATCCCAAGGTCCTATTGTTGCATGTCTTGGTCACAATCTGAATTTTGTTCTTTCTCATTCATCTCATATGCTCCTATGAGTTCCTTTTTGTCTTCATCTTCATTAATATCTGTGATGTTCTCTTTTATTTCACCTACATCATTTCCTTTCTTTTTATCTTCCCACTCTAACTTCTTCTTGTTTCTTGTCTAATGACTCACACCTTCATTCATTCTCTTGGTACCTGTTAAATCAAATCTTAAAACATTGTTAGATTCATAAATAGGATACTTTCATACCTCATCCATCTTCCCCATGCTATTTTTCCCTCTTTTCCATTCTTGACTTCTTCACATAACATATTCACTCCATTTTCCTTCATCTTTCTTTGTTGATTTCCTCTATCCACTTCATCAACTAATTTCTCCACTAGACCTCTCTCTTGGTATACAAGAAATTTAGCATGTGCTTCTCTTATTTCTCTATCATCTCTTTCATGTTTATCTCTTTCATCTTCATCATTCACCTCTTCTTGTACTGAAACCATCTTTATCTCTTTCTCAAACCATTTCTTCAAATCAATCTCATGAGGCTTAACATCCCTACTTAGTATCATTTCACATGATTATTTAGTCATTGTCATAAATTTCTTGGCTGCCATCATCATTACTAGTTCAGATTGTGGATATTGTTCACTTTTGAGAGGCAAAAGTATGTGGCTAACTCCATTTGCTAAAATGGTATAAGTATTCTTCTTTCCATTATGAACTACTTGTCTATCATATTGCCATGGTCTGCCCAACAACACATGAAAAACATCCATAGGAACCAAATCACATAGCACTTTATCCTTATATCTCCCAATCTAAAACTCAACCTGACATTGTTCCCTAACCAAGATATGATGTCCCTTTTGCATCCATGATATCTGATAGGGGTTAGGGTGCATAGTAGTTTTCAATCCTAGTTTCTCTACCATCTCAAATGAAACAATATTTTTAGTGCTTCCACTATCAATAACCACTTTACAAACTTTTCCTTTAGCTTTACATGTAGTTCTAAATAAACACCTTCTTTGGGTTACCTCATTCACTATTTTACTTGGTTTCAAAATAACTCTTCTACATAATAATGACTTACCTTTGTCTTGTACAATCTGATCAGCAGCTCTATTATCCTTTCTCATCCATACATTCACCTCATTACACTCATATGCCTTATGTCCTACATACCTCTGACACTTGTAGCATCTTCTTGAAAATTGCACTTTCTGTTTGCTTCATTCCTTTGAATATAGCTCATATTTATCATCATATTCCTTTGAGTCTCTTCCATGCTCTCTAACCTACTCATCACAATATCATTCATGCTTTCCATTCTTGTTTCCAAAAATTAATATTTCATCTCTCTTACTTGCACCATTCTATCACTTCACAATCATAAACAACCTTCACAATTTCTTATTAGTGAACACACCCAAAATTGCATGTTCTACATTGTCAGAAAAAAAGTACAAAAGTACCCAATGATGATTCATATCCTTTTAGAAGGTGTTTGAGTTCCTAAACCCATTTGCAATATATATTTGTAGCCTATACATCCCTACTTAGCCTCTACATGCTTTCTTCTAGCTTCCCGCTCCTTTTTATACATGTTTTGACCTTAAGTGTCAAATTGCCACCCTTCTTGCGAAGCGATTTGTGACCACCGCCCTAGTCAAAGCGGCGCTTATGTGTTTGTAACCCTCCACAAAGAGATAGTTCTATACAATTTTTCTAGAAACCTTCATGCGAAAATTAGACATGCATGATTTCAGTTAACTTCACTTCCAAGGCACGTTTGTGAACCAAATTAGCTAAATTTAGGCTTGATTGCATGGTCTTCTCTCCCTCTTCTATTTTTAAATAGATTTAATTAGTTTGAATTACCTCTTCACCTAATGAGTTGGCACACCAAGGATGCCTTGTGTGTGAGTTCACAACCCAACCAATTTGTTATATAACCATTGCTTGTTCTCAAGCAAAACCTAGAGAAAATTTGTATTCTTGCTATTGCAAAGTTGTTGCCTTTCTTGCTGGAAATTGCCAAATCCAATCTCAGTTCAATTGTGCTTACACTCTTCCACTTGCATTGCTTCCTATTTTTCCAATTCAATTTAATTTTGCTCCTGCATCCTTCTTCTTCTGTTGTTGTTGCATTCCCATCCATTGGACTCACATGGACACAAATATTGAAAGGATAAACTTAAACCGAGGGATGATATTCATACAACCATATTTGCCACTATTCTTGCAATATCCAGGTTGGAGGTGTTGTTTGCTTCATTCATGTAAATTATCAATTCTGAATTTATCATTTCAAAGTTCATATCAAATATAGTAGATAAATCCTTTCATTATTTCAATTATCAAGTTATTAGTAGATCAGATCAAATTAGAAATTTTTTTCTTCAACATTTCTAGGGAGGTTGCAGGGAATAATAGCTTCTTTGAAGATATGATTTATTCTCTATTTCTGAGGTAAGATTGAATATTTTATTTGAAATATTTCAATTAGTTAATTTTTTAGGTTTAGATTAACACGATCACACAAGAACTTAGCCAC
The DNA here is from genome assembly GCA_018340775.1 of Taxus wallichiana var. yunnanensis. Lineage (NCBI taxonomy): Eukaryota > Viridiplantae > Streptophyta > Pinopsida > Cupressales > Taxaceae > Taxus > Taxus wallichiana. The sequence goes on from CM031234.1 coordinate 959,101,126, forward strand.
ATCTAGTTAATTTCTTGTTTTAGATTCATTTATTAGATTAGAAGCTTTGTTCAAAATACCAGAAAACAATTAAAAAAATGCTTTACTAGATTAATTGTTTTATTTCTTTTGTTCATTCATATATCAGAAAATACCAAAACATAGTTTAGATTTACTTTGCTTACATTATTTTCTTTGTTAGATCAATTTAGTAGTTTCATGCATGACAATTACAGGACCTAGAGAACCTAGAGATTTTGTATTCAAACCAATAGTACCTCAACCGAATTTAGTAGTACCATTAGTAGACATTGACCAAGGTCTTAGGTTCAAAATTTTCAAGACAACTAGAGACATACAAAGAATCAACAGATAAATAGATGCATTAAACATTAAAGATGATAAAGCGTTTGAGTATTGGTCAAATCAACTAAATTATAGATTACCTTGAGCATCTATATGACCATCAAAGGCTTACAAAACAAGAGAAATTTTTGGCTATGATACACGGTCCCACAATCAAACAAACCAGAATTACTTACTAACATAGATATGAGACTCCATCTTCATGTCCTTAGAACACCAACCCAATACACAGAGAGAATTGATCAAATTGAAGCATTAAATGTTACAACCAATCGAATTACAACTACTAGACTTCCCCATGTGCATAGATTGCCTAACCGCCCTTAGTCCTAGATCGTAGATCATACCGCATGACCATACAAGGACCGCAACTAGAGAAAGCTTATGGTTGTGACCCTATGGTTCCCCAACCGAATAGAAATGAGAACCAATATAGACACTAGATTGAGAGCGTTAGTATTTCGAACCTCTCTATTGATGCCAGATATCATTAGACAATTAAACATTCTAAATGAAGAAGATCATCGAGCCCTCTCGTTTTGGAATGAACCCACCAACCATCCATAGAGTTGACCGAAATCACACCTCTCACTTTTGATTATTCCATGACCTTATCTGGATAGATTTACGATGCCCCATTAAATTTCCCACGAGTTCTACAACCAATAGACATGATATCTCGGAGCTTGATATTGACTGGAATCTTTGTGTTTCCATCCTTTCTGATTTCTCCATTCGATCCACCCGGGTTAGATAGGATTTCATTGTGTTTGATGAGAATATTCCACCATTGCAATTCGAAACATCGTATTGCCTTGACCACATTCGCTTACCATTTTCACACACTTTTTGTCCATTACCATATTCGTTACCACTTAGTCATTCACATTTTCTACACGGACCTCAGCGAAGACCTCGGGAGTCAAGTGTGGTTGAAGGTCATGTGTTGATTTTCATCCATACAAATTGGTGAACCCGACATGAAGAGCTAGTCTCTAATCATTTCCACTTTCTTCATCCATCTTCCTCTTTCCCATTATTCTATGGGTATTTATATACCCGAATATGTCAAGATACGACAAATGCGGCTGCCTCATTTTGGGTCTTGAAGCATATAACTCTCAGATAGGTAGACAAAAATAGTCAACCTTGCTTTCTACATGGGCAGATAACTATTCAACCACCCATCTTCAAACTCCTCCTTAAGGGACCAATGTTGGTTCCTCAATAAGGATCGAGGAAATTGATCAAATTACACAAACACAACAACCTAAAATCTCAATCTCTAACAACATGAATTTTACTAGAGAGACATGCTCATCTCCTCGGTCTTGTTCAGACAACCCATTAGTATATAGTCTGACCAACTCCCACATTTAGATGAGGATTATTTAGCACGTTACACAAGAAGCAAACAATGCTTCCAAAACATGAGTCAAAATTTTGATAGGCCACAAGGACACGTTGATGTCTTGCTTCAAAACAATAATACTACCCCTCCTACAATGGAAAATTTTGCTAATGAGGGGTGGATAAACAATGAGAAATTTATAGTGGGATATCATATCCCTCAGCAGCCTGCAAAGGTTCAATAGCGTACGCCAAAAAAACACCACTCCATCGACAAGTGAAGTCATATCGGCATTGGTGGACAAGGTCAAGGAGTTGGAAATTTCCCAAAATACTTAGACTTCATATACTAGGCAAGGGAAGGTTCCTTTCTACCCGCAGAACTATGGCCAAGTGCCTACTGCACCAGGTCCTTTTATTTACATGGGTGTTCCTAGCCACGAAGACCTTCTAACTGGGTCGGGCACCTTGGGTATGCCCCATGCTACATATGGATACCCTCCATAGGCACCAAATGAAGTATGTTCTCAAATGCCATTCCATCTTGAAATGAAATGTTCCCTAGCTATGTTCCTCAAAATCCATATCAAAATAATCCTCCCCTTACATGCACATGTATTCTAAGTCACCACAGGGGACATGTACGCTTACCCAAGATCATATAGTCAACCATAGGGGATGTCTTATGCCCTAACGAATGTATATGCTACACCATTCCAACAACCAATTCCGCCTACACTTCCCCAACAAATTCCATCAATGGTTGAGTCTTACGCAGTAGGCACCTATTCATAATATCTAAAAGAACCTCTTAACTTATCTATACGGAATTTCATGCTCCCAAGACCTCTTCTAGACCTTCTAAAATTTAAAGGGGAAGGAGATCCTAATGTGCACATCAAGGTGTATGAAACTGCCATTTAAGAGATGATCCCATGGGATGCGGTTGTTGTAAAAATATTCCCTAAGACGTTAGAAGGTATTTCTCTCGACTGGTATTATAGAATACTAGAGGCTTCGATACATTATTTTAAGCAACTTGTGTCAGATTTTATTAAATATTTTGACATGAACAAGCTTTTGAGGACATGAATCGAGAATTCCCCCATATCAAACAAGAGCACAATGAGTCTTGTTGGCTAGATTTGTTGTATAGCTGAAAACCTAAGCAGTCATGAGATAAATCTCCCTCATTTACCGGTGAGGCTCCCGTGTCAGATTTGTCAATAAAATATGCTAGTATCTATATGGGGTTTTACTTTAACCATGCAACTCATGAACCATAGCTGTATAGTTTTATAGCAAGTAAGCAACTGTTAAAAAAAGGAAATATTTAAAGAAGAAGGAATAATAAAACACATGGAAGAAATAGGGAAGATGTGCAACCTAATCAATAGATAACATAGTTGATCACATGCACATAGACGGAACCAATAGATATCAACACACAAAATTATAAGCAAAGGAAGCTTCAGATCTAGATCTAAAATAACACAAAGTTTATAAGTAGATCTAAGACAAAAGCTAGAAACAAAATGCACCATGACACAAAGTTCTCTGGAAATCTGCTCCTTTGTATTCCTTTGCTTCAAATAGCTATCAAGGGTTTCAACACAAAGTCTAGAACACAAGAATGTTGCTTACAAATTCTGATCATTAACTCGAATGTTATTCTCCTACTTATAGAATGTAGAAGGAAAGTACAAATGGGGAACTCTACTAAATCAAAACATAAACAAAAGGTAAAGATAACATTTGGAAATCATCCCCCTCTAATTCCTCTTTAAGTGACACATCATCGTCACTTAACTAATAGAATCGCTCCACATAACTTAAAGTAATGGTTTCAAAACCAATAACTTTAAAGTTTTACAATTACATCCAAGAATGTGGAAAATAGAAGAAGAAAGACACGCCAATCGTAATCGTTGATGGTGAATCACATCACCCTTGAATGTCTCAACTTGATGGGTGGAGAATCTCGGTGTGATTGCATAACATGGAGCTTTTCCCCAAGTGTGGGACCACAGTGAATCGGAAAGCTCTCTCGGATGAAGGTTGGTTCCTATTCCTCTTTTCGAGATGTACACATAAAAATGCGAGGGTTTACTCAAAACCTAATCTAATGTACCAAGGCTACAGGGTAAGAAGATGCATAAAAATAAACCTAAACTAACAAAGGTGATACACTTTGAGGAATGAAGAACACCTGTCTTGCCAATAAACACAAACCATAAAAATACAATGCAAGATCATGCACAGATAACCAAATTTGTAGTGAAAGATTAGGAGGATGCAAATGAACACTGAGAGGGTTGAGAATCATCCACAGAAATTCATTATTTGCTCCAAAGATTGATATAATACACTCCAAAATGCCAAGAGGCAAAGTTGCATTACAATTTTCAATGGGAGGTTTTAATTCCACAAATTCACCTACCAAAGAGAAGAAGGGAGGGGAAAAACAAGAATTTCCAACCTTTAGAAAGAATCCCCACCTTACAATTTATAGGAAGAAAAAGAGAGGGAGGAGAGAGGAATTCCAAATCTACCCCAACCACCTCCAAGTTGTATTTAATTCATCTCATTATGGCAGTAGGTGAGAACCCTAGCAAACCCAAAAATGGTGAACTATATTTTGCATTTTTGAAGAAATTTTTCTCACCCAATTAAATATATCTAGTCATATTTGGGTAGAGGATATCGAGAGATTTCCAAAAGTCCAACCTTGCGTGAATCCGAGCTCCCTGTGAAAAGTTATGGCCATTTGAATATTCCCCAAGTCAGGGTCTGTTTCTAGTCAGGTTCGGGGTTCTCCTTTGCATTTGCATCGGGTTTGGAGGGTGCCTCAACATGTTTTCACCCCATGCTTTCCCGACTCCAAAACCTGATTTTCCTAGGTAGTGTTTTAGGTTTTCGAACTCCCAAGCATCAGGACATGCCTTGCGATTTTCATGCTTCATGTCTCATGTTTCCCAAAACCCAAAACCCAAAATCCTTTGTGTCGAGGTTTTGGACCTCTCTCGACATATTTCCTTTGTGTCGGGTTTTGGAACCCCTCTCGACATATTTCCTTTGTGTCAGGTTTTTGGACCTCTCTGACATATTTCCTTTGTGTCGGGTTTTTGGACCTCTCCGACATATTTCCTTTGTGTCGGGTTTTGGACCTCTCCGACATATTTCCTTTGTGTCGGGTTTTGGACCTCTCCGACATATTTCCTTTGTGTCGGTTTTGGACCCCTCCAACATATTTCCTTTGTGTCGCTTTTTGGCTATATTTACCACTGGAAATAGATATATATATATATATATATATATATATATATATATATATATATATATATATATAACAAGAACATCTATATCTTCTTTTTGTTCTAATAGTGAATATACTTGTCGAACATGTAATTCAACATCTTCCCATCTGTCTTAGCCACAGCTTCCTTTTCTATCCTGAACTATAGCAAGCCTTCATTTAATACCCTGATACATGCTTCCACATCCTCCAAGCTAGGCCCAAATTTCTCAATATCTGACTGTAGTGCCACCAGCGGTTCTTTGATGGAATTCATTGTGAACGCTTTACAGCTCCATCAATTCTCCCTTACACCATCAGAAGAGATCCTTCCAGGGAATTAGGCAATTTGCTAGGAATTATCCGTGTGTATGAAGTAACATTCCCGACCACTTCCTCATTAGTGAAAATAATGACATTGTTTGGTAAAGATGATGCCATACTCTCAAGTACCTGCATCCTTTTCAGCATAATTCTGTAGATCTCCAAACGGAAAGATACTGCAAACTCAAGATGCTTCCCCTTCTCAACTGATCCATCAGGAACAATCATTCCCACAATCAACACCTCTCTTGGCAACTTATTTATTTCAGCCAAAGTACTCAGGTTACTCTTAGCAACTATATTCATATCTATCATGCTTGTCACTAGTTGCTTCAGTTGATTCTTTCATAACTTGTAGGTGGGCTGACACCTCTCTGAGTTATATAAAAGCTTGACAAATGATCAGACTTTTCCATTCATCGATAGATTTAACCTGGTTGATTGCATATTCCATTTCCTACATTAGATGATCACTCATTTGCTTCTATGCTGAAATGGGCTGAGTGGAAGATTTAGTAACCTTGGCAATGATCTTGCACAACCGAGATACACAGTTCGAAGTTCAAATTTCTATACCTTTTCTTTGTCAAGCCTAAGGAATAGAGCATCTATCCATGTCTGTGTGTCCTGCTTCAATCCTTTTGTGGTGGCTTGACCTAATAGTACTCTTCTTATTGTTATGTCTTCTATCATGAGCTCATCCTCCTTCCCTTCGTTGAACCCGACATCTCAAAACTTCTTCCCTGACTCCTCAATGATCAACCTTGAAGTTACCTTAGAAACTTTAGGTTTTTGTCTTTCTCGCTTAGATTCGGAGCAACTGCAAGTCATGTTCCTTCAAGTTGATTTCCTCTCTAACCTCTGGAACCAATTGCAAAGTCAACCATTCTGAGAAAGTACTTCTCGAAGAATGATATGTCACCAAGTGTACCACTATCTCGCGCTTTGATTCCTCTCCATCTAAAACCCTTTCTGATGTTGTTGTGGCTACCATCCTCTAATTCATCCAAAGACTCAACATTTCTTGAGTCATTTGCTCTTTCAAATTCTGCCATCTACAAATTCAACATTTCTTCGGAAGAGGCACTTTGAATGGAGTGGCTAAGGAGAGAAGATGAATGTTGTTAGATTCAATGAAGGAATAGTAGTATCCTACTGAGGTGCAATAGTCGGTGAAGTGCTTGGTGCTGGAGAAGCTGGAACTAACATCATATCCATAGAAGTGATCTTCTCCTTCAAATGAGACCTTATGTGCACTTTAATCTTCTCAAGCCTTCTGCTAATTTCTCCTCCATGCTTCCTCTTGAGGTAATCTCCTATGCCGAAGTTTCCCATGATTTGATTCATCAATGCTTCATCAAGGTAGTATCCCTTCGTCAGAAACTAGTTTGAAGTATTGACCATAACACCGGAAAACCTTTCCTCGATCGTATGGCAGCTCCATATGTTCTCCTAAAGTACAGCTCTATCTCCTCCCATCGATGGTATGTGTCAAGTAACAAAATCCCATCATCTTTAAGATCCTTAGGTATCCATGCTAATCCGAAGTCAGACACTTTCCTTGCTGATAACCTATTGAAATATTTCTTTCTAACCTCGTACTCACTTATACACTTCATCCAGAAATATTCCAATGAAGGAACACGTGCGTACTCTTAAGAGATTGTCTTCCTTGCCACTCCAAATGGATTGAAGTTCAGCCATGCTGGGAAGAAATATTTCTCGTACTCAGAGAACATCTCTGCTTCATTCCTCGGGCCTTATGAATGCTCTGATAGCTATAATGGCCCACAATGATCGGGAAGAATCCTGTAGACTTGTGTCATTTCGACTGTAGGTCATGCATCTCCACAAGTTGTCTACTCAGCTCCATGGTGACCAATCTATCATTTGGATATCTGGGAAACTTAACTGGTTCTCTAGAAAATCCGGTGACCCTGAGGTATGTAAAATCCACAAACTGAATGAAGATACTGCCAATCCTGACACAACTTCCCACACTTCCTTGCTCACCCTGTTGGCCTTTAGATCACCATCTAGCCTGCAAATGAATTCGTAGAAGAATCCATCATTGACCACCTTGTAATATTTCTTGCATGCAGATACAATAAGCTGTGGGTAGCACTCAAAAATAGGGTCCTTGGAAAGAACACCACATCTTTCCAGCTTGGAGAAGATCCCCTGTGAAGCTACTGCATATACCAAATAGGAAGTCATTTTGAAGTTGTAAGTACACCTCACATTCTGGAGCTTCTCACCAATGTTGTCGCTAATGATTTATGACCAATTGATTATTGAATCTGCTTTGTTGATTTCAATGGTCCTGATGAAAGCATACATCCATGCGCGGAAGTTGTGAGCATTCACTTTGCCATTTACCCTGCATAACAATTTGGCAATATCATCCACCTCTTGTACCAGATTGGATCGTGGAAGAGTTCTCGAGAACTTGGAAGGAGATCTAGGCTTCTTCATGTATTTGTTGTTCATTATGCCTATGCAGTCAACTTTATGCTTTTCCCATCTGTTGCCGGCATCCTGTATGCTAATAGTAGTCACCACCTTTTGTGCCGAATCTTCAAACAATAATTGATGAACTAAGCATCCAACTGGATTATTGTTTTCCTAGAGCATCTCGAGACTGATTTGGATAATGGATGGTAAGACCTAGCACACTCCATGATGAACTCTGGCAACTGGGTTGTGAATGGAAATGTTGCAGCTCGAATGATTCCACTACTTTTGACTGCATGCATGAGGGAAGTCTTTCCAGCTCTGGATCTGTCAATCAATTGAAAGAGGTTCGGACCTAGATCTATGTCTCCAATGTTTGTAAACTTAGAATTGATACATGACTCTCTTTGTGCTTTCTTTTTCATCCCTGTTTTCCATGGCCGTATCTATCTTTGTCTGAACAATTATTTTCCTCTTTATTTGGATGAAATTCTTCACAACCTGCGAGATCTAGATAATTATTCATATTCGAAGGATATATTCAATGTATTGGACATTTATTTAAGCTCCTTTCTCTTATAAAAGCACTGTAATGAATTCCTGCAATTAATTCAAAAAATATGGCAACCGGAACATAAACAGTGGATTTTAATCATAAAAATCTGCATATATCTAGTCTGCTGCCCCAAAATTTGATGTTTTATTTGCATGCAAAGCAAGCATGAATTTTACCAACTTCACTTGAGCACCTGTACCACTATGTAGACAATTATTCAGACACAAATCAAGCTCCTTCAAACCTAGGCGCCAAATTTTGAAGCTTCCAACAGTAATTACACCTTCTTCTGAGCAAAATTCCTCTCCAAATGGGGTGCACTTTTTGTCTGGGCTGCACTTCTTTGCTATTGAATTAATTAATTCATCCTTATGGCAGCCTTTGCTTATATAACCCTCATCATTCTATAATTAATTATTGCCCCTCCTATTCCTGGCAATTAATTAATTAATTAATAAACTTTTCTCTTCAAATGGGGCACCTATTTTGTGCATGTTCATGGCTGCCATTAAATAAATTAAATTTATTTAATTTTAGCTCTCTACTTCCAGTTAACTTAAGCCTCACAGTATGCTTTGACCTCATCCACTGAAAATAGGAATTAATTAAATCAATTAATACTTTAAAAAGCATTATTCTTCTCCCAAATGGGGCGCACTTTTTGACATGAAGGGGCTGCATTAAATAAATAATATTTATTTAATTTTAGAATTTCTAATTCTAATTTCCTTTATCCACTTTAACCTTGTTGAATTTTACACATACCTAAGCACCAAATTTGGATAAGAAATTAATTAATTTAATGCATTTAAAGCTTCCCTTCCTTCCCAAAATGGGTCACACTTTTTGGCATAAACAATTTCTATTTTTAAAAACCTATTTTCAACAGATTATTCACCCTGCACCGCAGCTCCAAAAATCCCATGATCCACTTAAGTTGTTTAAATTTCATAATGGGATTATTTACCCTGTAAGGCAAGTAAGAAAATCCCATCGATGCCTTAAGTTATTTTTCTTTTATTTCACAATGGGAATTTTCACCTGATTACGTAAGAAATTCCCGCTTTGCCTCGCTAACTCTAATTTTCCCATTGTGACTTAAGTGGCATTGCTTCCATAGGAAAAAGTACTCTACTAGGAAGGTACAAAATTCCCACCTGCCTACTACTAACAAAAATCCCATTATAGCTTTAAAGTCTTCTTTTTCCAAATATGCGTCTGCCCCAGAGAATCTTTTTCGTGCACGACTTCATCTTTTCAGAGAGAACTAGACCTCCTATGGAAAATTCCTTCTGGCATAACATGCATAGGTGATCCCTAGATACTCCAGAAAATAATCAGACCAAACCGGTAAAGGAATTGATCTAGATAAATTTCATAGAAAACGAAACGGGAAAACACCAAAAACACAAACCATTGCGAAGTCATAAGTAAAGCCCAGAATTCATTCCTGGTTAAAACCCTATTGGTATATGGGAATATTGACATGTACGATCACAACACGGTTAAATTGGAGCACAAATTGCCTCAAACGGGATCAAAATAATTAAATACAAATTTCTCGTAGGAAAACCCAAATGATGAGAATATAACAATTTTGGGCATATCGGGTATTTGTCAAATTGGCTTATATGGATCTTTGGGAATATCCCACACAATACAAACTTTCTCTAGAAATAAAAACACAAAACAACCCATTATTTTAAAAGTACAAAATTTTTACATAGGGTAGTCCCAAATTTCAGGGTGAAATCTGGGGACACCAAGTCTCATTGCCCATTTCATCCAAATAAGGTGGTAGGTCCTTTGGTTTTAGCAAACGCTCCTAAAATGGACCAAATGAAGCTCTATGATATATTCCTTCACTCCCTTAATAGGGAAACAAAGGAAGAAGTCTAGAAGTTTCCATTGAGGAGCTATGAAGAAGTATTGGAGGGTGCTTTCGAATTGATTAGGCAACTATAGACAGTGGGTCGCAAGACCTATGGAATGAATGGGAGACTGATCACTCCCAACCAAGGTAACTTTGATTACCCTAACAACATGAAAAAAATCGAGACCAAAGGTCCTCAACAAGAATCGTGGGGTTACAAATGACGGTGTTACCGATTAGGTGAAGAAACCAAACGTTGTTAGCACCCCCAATGCAAACACTACTAACAACAACATAAACGGAAATAACCAAAGAAATAAAAATTTGCACCTATGGTCAATGTTGTGGACATCAACCATCCTCAACAATGACAATGAAAACAACAAAAACAAAAACAAGTTCAACAAGTGCAGGCCTAAGGCCCTAGTCAATACCCAGGCGGGTACCCAAACCAGGTTCAAAATTAGGGTCAATGGGCTCCAAAATTCAACTATAACAATCAACAGTTGAATAACAATTGAAACTTCGGACCACAAAAATACAAACTAGAGACCTTAGGATTACGAACCTAACTTATATTTTGGTTTTCATAGAGTCTGAGGGCACGATGCCAATTTTTTTTGAGATTGTTATAAGTTTTTACAACATCTACTCGAAGACCAAAGATTACTTTTCATTGACATTTTTTGGAAAATCCTACTGCCTAATCAAAATGCTAGCATGGGACCAATGTCCCCTCAAAATATTCCACTTAGGATCTTCAATGATCCCCTCCCAAATCAACCCAATAATGGTAATCTATACCCCAATGAATCAAACAAGGGTATTATGGTGGGAACCAATGATCAAGAAGCTTCAAATTCCTAAAACCCATCGGTTGCACCTCGTTGTATGGGCATCAATAGACTAAGATAGTGTATCTTGTAGAGATGGATACTCGAGCCTCAAATAAATGCGGCCACTAGAACTAGGGACTATTCTTCACGGCCTATTCCAATATGCCCGACTATATCGATGACATTCATGAAATAATGGGAAAACTAGTAGGATCTTATGACTTGATCAATGACCTAACGAAGATATTCTCTCAAATTTCCTTCTTAGATTTATTAAAGAATTACCCTTCTCACAGAGTTGCTTTATTAGAAGCACTAGGTCTTATGCATTTTATTAATGTCACCCTCCTCCGTAGCTACGTATAAACCATATATACTTCGATGTTTATCCTCCAGGGCAGTGTGAAAGAGATGTTGGATTCATATTCAATGTCAGTAAGATGCCCACAAATGTTGAAATAGGTCATATAGGTGATCCTAATTTGTTTTTTACAAGTTTTGATTTACAATAACTATGCAAATCATGTGATGATTGATGATTGGGAAACAATCAACATAGTCCCCTTCTCTTTCCTCCAGAAATTAGGTTATGGAGAAACAAATTTCTCCTCAACATGAAACACATGAGAGGCTATGACAACCTCAAAGTGACGTTGATTGGAACTATAGTGTTTTCAGTAACCCTTGGACTTAAGACAATTCTAACTGAATTTTATATTATAGATCGGGAAACCAACTATAATATGATCCTTTGCCATCCTTGGATTCATTGCATGAAGGTGATTCCCTCCACTTTGTTTTAGGAAGTAAGATTCCTACATTTAGGGAAGGTCTTCATGGCGCAGGTGACCCAAAACCCTTTGACATAAATCTAGCTAATCTAAAGAAGAGGTCGGGGTTCATTCTGAGTTTGAGCTTCCTGTAAACTAGTTAAACAAACCTACAAGCTCAACACTAGAAGAAAATATGGTTCCCATAATGGAACTAGAAACTACAGGTTTGATTGAAGGAGTCCCCGCTATAAAGGATGAAATTGTAGTTGTTGAGATAGTGTCAATAGAAATGACGGAAAGGATAGTCAAGTTGTTGGAGAATGACCTACCCCTTATCCTTCTATTTGATTCCATGGGCATAGGAAATGCTCGGGACTCGGATCTCTCCCTTCCAATGAAGTATGCATGGTAGAGGTCTCGAAGTGAAGGAGGATGACACCAAAGATGATCCAATGTCAGTTTTCCCAAGTAATTGTTAGACTTTGAATTATGATGGAGAAAATTTCCACTTTGGCGTTGGGGCAGGTGTGATTCTTACCTCTCCTCAAGGGAAGGTCATGCCTTTTGCCTTTAATTTTAACTTTGAATGTACAAATAACGGTGCAGAATACGAGGCTCTCCTTCTTGGTCTCATTGTAGCCAAAAGGATGGGTGCTCATAACATTAGGGTGCTAGGGGATTCATAACTAGTTGCAAATCAAGTATCTTAAGTGTATCAGACTAGGGCTGAACACCTGCAACTCTATAAGACCACTATCTATGAATTAATTAGGGATTTTGATTTCATTCAATTAAAGCTACACCTCAAGAAAAACATCTTTTAGATGATTCCATTGCAACCTCTTGCATCTTGCTTCACTCCAAGAAAATAGTTAGAAGACACAAGCTTTACGGTTTTGATTCGTGCCGAGCCTTTGGTTTGTAAGATGCCAACAACTTCAATTATAGCATACATAGAAGATGATAATGAGCCCATCACCCTAGACTATGTTGAAAATGATGAAGTAATCCTAGGGTACCTAAACACCTAGATGGACTTACATCCTTCTATCCATAAGATTGGATTTTCTGTTGTTCCTCACTCATCCTCCTACTTTAAGAATACCATAATGGAACCTTCCTCCATGGAGGGTCTTGAGGTCTATGAGGTATAAGAAGAGGGTAAATTAGAGCTACCTTCGGCCTCACCTAAATTTGAAGAGGGTAACACCTCTTTAATTGAAGGAACAATTGATATAAACATCGGGATGGAGGAGGAACCAAAATTTTTGAAGTTAGGATCTTCTCTAACTTCGGAGGGTATAGAGATACACACACAAATTATTAAGGAACATTCAAAATCTTTTGATTTTAGCTATAAGGAAATGATGGGAATTGATCCTCACATTGCAGTTCATAATATCATCACTAAACCAGATGTTAATCCTATTAAGCAAAAGTCAAGGCCCATGAAGCCCAAAGTGGCTCTCATGGTAAAAGAAGAAGTGATGAAACTACTACATGTGGGGTTATTCAAACTAGTTAACTACTCACTGTGGGTATCCAACATCATCCGCATTCTCAAGAAGAATGGAAAGATCTGTATTTTCATTGAATTTTGGGATATTAACAAAGTGTGTCCCAAGGACGATTTCCCACTACCATCCATCGATGTTATTGTTAATGCAACAACTAGATATGAGTTTTTGTCCCTTATGGATGGGTTTTCTAGTTACAAGATAAGATAAGATAAGATAATGCTATTAATGTCCAAAAATGACCACAAAAGTAGGTCAATGGGACTGCAGAGTACAAAGTAAATAAACCTAGCAAGAGGACCCAAATGGGTCACCCGAAATACAATGAGAGAAGGAGAGGAGGAGAAGGAAACAGCAGATGCCGAGAGACCAGGAATGAAGAGGAGAGAGATGATAGTGTGGGGAGGGAGCGGAAGAAGGAGCAACATCCCTGACAATATCACCTAACATTCAAGGCCGGGATGAGATTAACTCACAAAGTACACTATCGACAAGAAGCGAGACTGTGGAATGCCTGGGGAGCCGACATCCGGGAGGAAGGCGGTGCCTTAGAGTAGGCTCGGTGGATCATTGTCTATGTGGAGGTGCCCTGGGACATGCCTGAGATATGGAGCCTCGGGAGGAAGGAACAGAGTCATGAGACTCGATGGACCCAGACTAGGGGTCTAGACATGTAACCAAATGCCACTTAGCCCCTCTCACTAGGGAGAACAACGAGAAGAAGGAAGTGATCATTCTAGTAGCCATCCGATGGGGGGATGGAGGAGCCTATCTCGAAACCCAATGGTCTCCTTAAGGTAGACAACAAAACATCTCTGATCATAGTATCTGAAGAAATTTGTGAAGGAAGCTTGCGAAATAGGCAATGGAATCATCCCCAAATCTCATAGTAAATAGGACATATGAAAATGAAGTGTTCTTCGGTTTCAACCTCCTGGAGAGAGAAAAGTAGGCAAGTCCACTCCGAGCTGTCTAAGTGGTGGTTAGTCTCAATACAGAGTCAATGTGAGCCCACTCAAAAGTGACCCAAAGAGATACGAAGGAGCTGCAACCAATGTTGGGAAATGTACGTATGTCTGAGGATGACCCCATCACAAATCTTGAGAAAGTGTGCCGCATAGAATGAAATCTTTAGACACAACCCCCTCTGGGGGTTGGTCCATGTGTGCTGGATGAACTTTCTATAGATATCATCACGAATAATCCTCTGAAGATCATGTTGGTTGGGTATCAGGTGGGTAGGGGCATCTAGAGAATAGCTAAAGGGTGGGAGACGGTCCATCTGTATACCAATGGACTTGAAGAAGCCTAAAACATAGGCATACTAGTAGCAATAATGTCTACTATGATCTGAGGAAGCAATAGCTTCAGAGGAGAAGTAGCCAAGATAAGTGTACCTATCCTTATCAATAGAAGAACTAGAATACCCCCGAATGCGGTGTAATAGATAAAAAAGGCTGAAGATGGTCTCCAACTGAAAATGGTGAGACCCAAACTCAGAGAGGATAATGTGGTGAGGAACAAATTATTTTCACCGATAATGTGTCTGAGCATGAGGATCTGAACGCGCTCAATAGTGGCCAATTTGAGTCCAAAAGAGAGGGACCCCAAACTTCCGAACCATACAGAACCATGGGCCTAATCAAGGAATTAGAGAGGGACATCTTGGAGGATATTTCCTAAAAGTGGTGGTAAAAACACTATCTCTCAAGAATCGCCAAAGAACCATAGCCCTTATTAACCCGGGGTTGGAGAACAGGATGAAGGTTAAAACGAGGCCCAGAGAAAAGAATCCCTAGGTAGGTATAAGAGCAAGTGATCTCAATCTCTACACCCTTAAAGAAGAAGAAGTGGAACTTACTGGTATGCATTCATGTCATTTAGACTTAAAAACATAGGAAAAACTTACCAACGAGTCATGACTTACATATTCCATGATATTATTCATAAGATTGTGGAATCCTACATTGATGACCTCCTGGCTAAGGCCAAAAGCACTCTGATCACCCTGAAGTGCTTCATGTCATCCTCTCCCATCTAATCAAATACGATGTCACTCTAAATCTAGAAAAATGTGTGTTCGGTGTGACAGAAGCAAATTACTGGGGTACATTATCTCCTCATGAGGGATTGATGTAGATCTAACCAAAATCTGAGCATTATTAGAAATGATCCCACTATCAAACGAGTTTGGCATTAGGTATTTTCTCATAAATCTGTGTAATCTGAAGGTTCATCCCTGATTTGACCTTTGTTATTCATCCAATAAACAATTTGTTGAAGAAGTATTGTTGTAGTGATTGGAAAAAGAGTGAAATGAGGCATTTGAGTTGGTCAAACAATTCTTTCTATCTCGTCCACAATCATGCCTCCTAATTCAGATCACCCCTTAATCTTATATTCATGGGCTACGGATGTCTTATTAGATTACATGCTAGCTCAAGAGGATGATGATAAATGAGAGTGTGCAATCTACTTTATCAGTTGAACACCCTTCTTGACTATGAGACAAGATATACTCAGGCAGAGAAAGAGTGCCTTACCATAGTTTTCACAACAAAGTGGTTAAGACACTACATGCTTAACCAAGAAACGAGATTCATTGTCAAGACAGATCATTTGCAGACATTTCTCACAAAAGGGTCCTTATCTAAGAAAGTTGGGTTTTTATAACTCTAATGGGTGAGTTCGAGATAACGTTTGTTAATCAGAAGTACATCAAAGGAAAAATCATTGTAGACTAGTTGGCTGACAACCCATTAGATGGAGGCAATCTAGTTAATTTGGACTTCCCTGATGAATGTGTATATTACATCAAAATCAAACCCCCTATTTCGTGTGCCCATGGTACATTGACATTATTAATTTCATGGTGGATCATGCGTACGCTGAAGGGGAAACATCACAACAGAAGACGACTACACGTCATAGCCACTAAGTATGTGATCTTAGAGAAAGTGCTCTATCAAAGAACTGTTGATGGAATGTTGCTAAGATGTGTTGATGAAGAAGAATCTGATAAGATTCTTTATGAATATCATAGTGGAGTATGTGGAGGTCACTTCAAAGGCCACACCACTTCTTGGAAGATACATCAGATGGGATAATT
This sequence comes from Taxus wallichiana var. yunnanensis, assembly GCA_018340775.1. Classification (NCBI taxonomy): domain Eukaryota; kingdom Viridiplantae; phylum Streptophyta; class Pinopsida; order Cupressales; family Taxaceae; genus Taxus; species Taxus wallichiana. The sequence goes on from CM031234.1 coordinate 959,117,558, forward strand.
CTGGCCCACATTAGAACATGACATGGTAGAGTTTGTGCGTAAATTCCATAAATGTCAAGAGTTCTCCCATGAGATCCACATACCGGCATAGGCTCTGCAACCAATTACAACACCATGGCCCTTTTCCATGTGGGGTCTATATTTGATAGGGAATTTCTCTCCCTCATCAATAGATGGACATAACTTCATAATCAAATGGGATAATTCAGGCCCACATTAGAACATGACATGGTAGAGTTTGTGCACAAATGCCATAAATGTCAAGAGTTCTCCCATGAGATCCACATACCGGCATAGGCTCTGCAACCAATTACAACACCATGGCCCTTTTCCATGTGGGGCCTATATTTGATAGGGAATTTCTCTCCCTCATCAATAGATGGTCATAACTTCATAATCATGGCCACATAATACTTTACTAAGTGGGTAGAGGCCATGCCTCTTACTACTCATACCTAGATGTGTAATCGCTAAGTTCATTTTGAACCAAATAATTTGTAGGTACGGGGTCCCATAAGTCATTATCTATGATAATGGCATGTCTTTCAAAAATGAGGAAGTGTGTGAACTATGTGAAAATTTCAAAATAAATCATCATACAAATTCTCTCTATTATCCTCAGACCAATGGACAGAAGTCAGGGCTATAAATAAGATGTTAAAGTACTTTCTCCTTAATATTGTCAAGGATAATAAACGATATTTACATTTAAATATATTTCTATCCTTGTGGGCCTATTGAACATAGATAAGAATGCCGATGAGGGCAACCCCTTTTCTTTGGTATTTAGTGTAGAAGCGGTTTTACCGCTTGAAGTCAAAATACCTAGTCTTTGTATCTCACTGCAAGGAATTCTTGGGAGAAGAAGGCTATCAAGAGGCGCAACTCTCTCAATTAGAAATCCTTGATGAAGCTAGGATCAATGTTGAATAGTGGCATAACATTTACACTAACCGAATGGGTTGAAAATATAACATGAAAGCCTATGAGCGTTATATATATGAGGGAGATCTAGTATTAAGACTCAACAGCCGAATAGAAAAGGAGACCGGTGAGGGAAGGAAATTCAGGCCCAAGTGGTTAGGTCCATATCAAGTAATAGAAGACTAGAAGAATGGGGCATATCACTTGTGTACACTAGAGGGTGAGGAATTTGGTGAATCCATCAACTCTCTTCACCTAAAGAGATACTACACATGATCCATCAACATTTCCATATGTACATTATTGCATCTGCATTCCATTCTCATCTACCAGACATTTCGTAAAGTTTGTAATCAAGGGACTTATTCTTACACCAATTCGTAAAAACTTCAAAATATTGGAAAAACATTCAAATCATATCTCCTCAATTTTTCGTAATATCATCTATTGTTTCTTAATCATTGCATCAATTTAAACAAGATAAGAAAAATATTTGACATTAACCATACCAAGGCCTACATTCCTAGTTATACTAATAGCTTCTTCTAGATAAGGTGTATTTTCCTATACTGTGTTCTAAAAGCTTCATAGTGTCACATCTATCCCATGTACACCTCTTTGTAAATAAGAACATTCTAAACATTTTACCTAGATATATGTGTCAAATGCAAATTGTTGGCTAGATTTCTTGGATAGCTGAAAACCTAGTCACCATGAGATAAATCTCCCTCATTTACCGGTGAGGCTCCCGTGTAAGATTTGTCAATAAAGTATGCTAGTATCTATTTAGGGGTTTTACTTTAACCATACAGCTCATGAACCATAGTTATATAGTTTTGCATCAAGTAAGTAGTTGTTTAAAGAAAGGAAATATCAAAAGAAGAAGGAAATAATAAAAACACAGGAAAGAAAGAGGGAAGATGTGTAACCCAATCAATAAATTACGAGTTGATTACATGCACATAGATGGGACCAATAGATATTAACACGTAAAATTTTAAGAAAAGGAAGCTTTCATATCTAGATATAGAATAACACAAAGTTTATAAGTAGATCTAAGACAATACTCTAGAAACAAAATGCACCGTGACAAAAAGTTCTCTGAAATCTGCTCCTTTCTATTCCTTTACTTCAAATAGCTATCGGGGGCTTCAAAGATAAAGTCTGGAACACAAGAATGTTGCTTACAAATTCTAATTTTTTTACCTAAAGGTTCTTCCTCTACTTATAGAATGTAGAGGGGAAATTACAAGTAAAAACCTTTTAGTGAACTGGCACATGTGGAAGTTGTAAAGGAAACAACCGACAATCTCCTCCTGAATTCCTCTTTACATGACATGCATGATTTGTAACTAAATACGTAACCTTATATTTTGCATGTCTCGCCACCTATCTCTAAGTAATTGACTTCTTCAAGTAATGGATTTTAAACCAATCACTTAAGTTGTATAATTTAATTGATAGATCAATTACTTTGTCGGAGAAAAGAAGAAGAAAGAGGAAAAAAAATTAGAAGAAAGCTACAACACTTCCAATTTTGTTCTTTTTCCATATTCTGCACGTGGTTGATTCTTTTGCCCTTGATTCTCACCAAACCGGATCTCGGAAGTCATTGGATCTAGAATTTTTCTTACGGGTGTTGCCTTTGCCATGTCTTCCCTCTTATCCTCAAGCTTTTGTAGTTCTTCTCCAAGACATACATCGGTGCAATGTTTGTCATAAACAACTCCTCTTTTTTATTTTTAATTGCATATGAGCAATTAAAAATTTAGGAAAGCACTCCAGGTGAATGAAAATTCAATGAAGGCTTCAACTGGAAGATTGCGAGCACATGCACAAGATCCTGGAAGGAATTTTCCATGCATTGACTTCTACACGGGCTACGTCAGAAACAAGAGGATGAATTTTTGCCGAAATCTTTTGCAATTATGAGATCTCGATCTCAATCTAGGTTTGGATCTGGATCTGGATCTGCATCTGGAAGCTATGCATGATTCTATTGATCCTTTTCTTTCATCATGCTTCGCCATGGCCAGAGCAATCTTTTTCTGAGAAACTCTTTTTCTTTTTATTCGATCGGAATTCTTTACAATTGGTGCAGATCTAGGAATTTCTTCGACTTAAGATATATTCAATGTATTGACATTGATTTAAGCTCCCTTTCAATTATATAAGAACCTCGTAATGAATACCCTGCAATTAATTGAGACAAAGACGTAATCCGAGCATGAACACTTGATTTTTATCATAAAAATCTACATATAAAACCTCGCTACCCTAAAATTTGAGGCTTTGCTTGTATGCAAAGCAAGCATAAATATTTGTAACTTCACCGGGAACCTATAATACTATGTAGACAATTAATCGACTTAAATCAAGCTCCTTCAAACCTAGGCGCCAAACTTTTAAGCTTTTCAAAGAAAGAAAACACCTTTTTCTCGAGCAAAATTCCACCTTCTTTGGGCACCAAAATTGCACGGCTGCATTCCTTTGCTAGAATAATTAATTAATTCATTAATATGGAATCCCATGCTTATATACCCTTCATTGTTCTATAATTAATTATTACATATTCTATTGCCATTGCAATTAATTAATTAATAAACATGCTTTTCTCTTCACTTTGGGCCCCTATTTTGTGCATGCTCATGGCTACCATTAAATAAATTAAATTTATTTAATTTTAGCTTTCTACTTCCATTCTAGATTGAATTCACACTATGCTTTGACCTCATGTGCCAAAAATAGGAATTAATTCCATTAATAAATACTTTAAAAAATATTATTCCTCCTCTAGGTGGGTCACACTTTTTTGCATGAGAGAGGGTTGCATTAAATAAATTAAATTAATTTAATTTTAGAATTCTATTTCCAATTTCCTTTATCCTCTTATCTTGTGTTGACTTTTCCTCATGCTTGGGCACCAATTTTGGAAATAGAAACAATTAATAAATGCAATTAAAGTTATTCTTCTATTCCAAAAGGGTTGCACTTTTTGCATGGCTAATTCCTATTTTTAAAAGTCAATTTCCAATGGGATTATTCACCCTGCACCACAGCTCCAAAAATCTCTTGATCCACTTAAGTTGTTTGACTTTCATAATGGGATTTTTTACCCTGCAATGTAGGTAAGAAATTCCCATTAACGCTTTAAGTAATTTTCTTTTATTTCACAATGGGAATTTTCACCCTGCAAGGCAGGTAAGAAATTCCCGCCTTCCTGTTGCCTCTAATTTTCCCATCATGACTTAAGTGACTTTTCTTCCATGGGAAAAAGTACCCTACCACCAGTGTACAAAATTCCCACTGCATGCTACTACCAAAATCTCATCAGAGCTTAAAAGCTTCCTTTCCCAAAAATGCAACCTGCCTAGAAGAGGCATTTTTGTGCATGACTTCATTTTTTTAGAGAGAACTGACTCTCCCGTGGTAAATTCCTTCTAGCATGATGTTTGTATATGTTCTTAAGATACTCTAGGTAAGAAAATAGACTGAACCGAAAAGGAATTGACCTAGGAAAATTTCACGTAAAAACAAAACGAGAAAAATAACAAAAATGCAAAACATTGCCAGAAGTCACAGATAAAGCCCAAGATTCATTCCTGGTGGAAACCCTACTGGTATATGGGAATATTGACATGTAAAACCTTAACAGGGTTAAATCGAAGCACAATTTACCTCAAACGGGGCTTAAAATAATTACATAAAAATTTCCCGCAGCAAACCCCAACGACAAAATATAACAAGTTTGGGCATCTAGGTATTTGGTGAAATTGGCTTATATGAGTCTCTGGGAATATCTTGACACAATACAAACATTTTCTAGCAATGAAAACACAAAACAACCCATTATTTTAAAAGTACATTTTTTTAACATGGATTAGTCTCAAATTTTTAGAGTGAAATCTAGGGACACCACAAATCAACAGAAAAAATTTATTTACACACTTCTTTGCCCCACCAACCTTTGGTTTTGAGCCCGTGTTTCTTACTAGTGGCGTGAGGTTAGAAAAGGAGAGAAGTACCCTTACTCGCCTATGGCTTGTCCTTTGTGATGAGCTCATGCTTCCTACCAGTAGGATGGGGCAATGTGTAGGGCTCTTTACAAAAAAATTAGAAAGTTAAAAGCAATTCATTCAATAAAGGAAGTTGTAAAATCATAAAACCAAAGAAAAGTGAGTTATATGTTCAAATTCCAAGAGATTTTAAAACCTTAAACCATATTTTGTCAACCAAGTTTCCATCTATGGATCTAAGTCTAGATAAACTAGAAAGAAATTCACATTTTAAACTATGTAGCAAACTTGAGTAGAATGAGGTCGTAGGTTCTCAATTTGGTTTTTCCAAATCCTTATCTTTCTCTCATCATTACCATTCAACAAATTTGTATAACTTGTGTCCCTTTTGGATCTCAGTGTTGAGCCCTCACATCTTATTAGTTGCATGGGGTTAGGAGTGGGAAAGTTCATTCTATTATCATATCACATTTTCATCACATTTTTCCAAAACAATAAGAAGTATCGAAAAATTGCTTAAAGAAACTAAAGTTCAACATTACATTGTACTTGCATCATCATATATCAGCATTGCAAAAACAAAAAAAATAAAATCATTCTGTTAGCATTCATCATCCATTACATACATTCTGAAAAGCATCAAAATCAGAAATTCTAAACATCTAGAGTGCACATGTGAATCAAACCATAAATGGAAGTCAACTCTATGAGATGAATAGCCAACCAAAAATATGTATTTGTATATATATCACGGAATAAGTTTGAGTACAATGCCATCATGCACTAGGCATGGTCAAAATGCTCATAGTGAGCTCAAAAATACAAAAAAAAATCATATAAGTGCCTCACAAAATGGCAACAAAGTAATAATGGATCAATAGCTTATTAGTCTATGTGGGACCCTTGAGAAGGTGCGTGCCTAACTCTAGGGATCCTACTACAGCTCCGATGACATGAGTGCACTAAGTGGTGTGAGTGCCCATGAGAATGACCACTAGTTGTGGTCTTCTGTGGCTCCTCCTCATCACTGCTCTCTCCCTCTCACCACCTCATAGCTTGAAACTATAGTCTTTAGGTCCATACCCATCTTCACCACCTTCCAAGGAGGTGCAAAAACATTAGTGTGGCAGCTAGTCTACAAAGGGTTTCCCACATCCTCAAGTAATTGTGTTCTTGTGTTCCCCACGGGAAGTAACAAAGTGTGCATGCAAACCTGACGAATAAGGTCTTGCCACTCCTCAGTGTTTGCTACAAAATAAAGAAACAATGGCGAGTTAGAAAATCACAAAAATAAAAAATAAATACAAAGCATAGAAACAAACATTACTAAAACTAAGTTGAGGAAAGAGTAAAATCACATACTCAAATCACTAGGCACCCATGTGGGGTCCATCGGCATGGCTGGTGTGGCTGCTACGGGGTCTCGCTGTGTCTCTCCTCTGCTTGAGGTAACCCATTGTCCTATAATGGACTCCTCATATCCTCCCTCATCTCAAAGGAGTGGACCCTTGAGACTAAGGTCTCCATCGATGTCTGCATCCTCCCACTAGGATATGGATCTCTCCAAGGTGTCATGCCACTCAAGGTCACTTTGCTCACCCTCCTCCATGTGAACTACCCCGCTAGTCTCACCACCCAATCCCTCGTCATCTGACTCATCTCCATTCTCCTCACCACCCATTGCTCTCTTTATTCTCATCCCTTGTCTCCTCCTCAAAATTAGAGTTTATCTCTATAGGTACCTCCTCCCCGCTATGAGCGAGTGTAGACTCGATCTAAAGTAAAGGTGCATGAGTGACACCAGCTTCCTATCGGGCATGAAAACATTCCTAACTATGATGGGCACTCATGGAATCACCACTGTCCAACCTGGATCTCCGATAGGGGTCTTTTTGGCCTCCTTGACACTCATGTATATGGGTGCCACGAGGGGAAGCATATCAATATATGGAAGACTAAACTACTAAGGAACTTGGTCAAATGGATGAATCTCTACCTTCCATGTCTTATCAATCAACTGAATAGTAGTGGCACAAGATGCCACTGTGGTCCCATCATGTCCCCACACTCCTACCATATCACAACGAGGGAGTGGAAACCAAGTCATCTATGTTTAATGAAGCCGCTAGCTGATGCGACCCTCTCAAAACTTACATCCATGTCCATTGGGTGGCCCTAATGGCCCCCGGTCCTATACTATCACTCCCCTCTAATAGGGGGTAATACGCTCATAAACCTAACTCATCATGAGTGTGGGGTGGCTGAGAGACTAACCTTGTAGATGAACCACTTAGTATAAATCATGGTAGGTGGTCCTAAGGATATCCTCTCCCCAAGCATAAGTATGGCCATATGCCTCTATTTGTGTGATAATAGGAGCCCAACAATATAGCAATGTATCACCCCCTTATCCTCTATCAATTACGCAGCCAAAATACTCATGATGGCCTTACGGATTGTGGGGATATGAGTGGTAGCAATAGATCATACCTTCATCCCCTATTTCGAATCAACTGATACCACGATATTGCCCATATAATTAGCCCACAAAGTCCTCGTGGCTCTAGATCTTGTTGTCTCAAGGGTCAACCTCCTCCCAAGTATCGAAAATCCAAGTATCTCGATACACATCCTCTAATGTAATAATCCACTCACCCCGCAACCTTGAACTGGAAGGTATTCCGTTCGCCCTCCCAATATGAAAAACAAGTCACAAAGAATATGACTGGCAGGAGTAACATGGGGCACCCGAGAAATCCTCCATATGCCTACTCTCTGCAGTCTATCAATCTCATCCTGAGTCAATTGATCAAGGATCTCAGGAGCCAGTCACACTCCCACTCATGACTCCATCAAATGTACTCCTCTTTCTTCTGCATCCACCAAAACAAAAAAAGAGCAAGTCAATGACATTTTCAATAGGCAATCTCATCAAAAACATCGTAAAACATTAAAAATCCAAAAAATTAAACTTGGCTGAAATTTCATACGTTCTATTTAGAACCATCACCTTGTGAAGGGCGGTGGTTTTTGAGCACCACCTTGTCAGGGTGATGATCCTATAATCGCCACCCTACCCTAGGAAACAGCTTGAACAGATTCGTCGTACAACTACATGGCCCTAAAATCTCACAAAAATGCAAAAATTGACCATTTTTCATGAAATAAAAGACTTCCCTATGAGCACCCCCCAAAGACTAGTCTAAAACAAGAAATTTCAAAAATAACCCCTCATAGGAAAATATTTTGACATTTTTATATTTTAGGTTTCAAAATAAACAAATGAGAAAAACCTACCTTAGACCGCATGGCTCAATCTCTCGCTTGTGGAGGCATGATCATGGTCTCACAACGGTCATTTCAATTGTACTCTTGTCGAAAATGGTCACCGTGGGTCCAGAGCTCCAAAATCACCAAATCAAATATGCGCAAATGAATTGAAAAATGGGTTTGTTTTGATATATATATATATATATATATATATATATATATATGTTATTTTGACCTCATTTTGAGTGCGTGTGTTCACCGCAGGGATGGAGTGTTAGAGCAAGGATACTTCTATATATCCCCACACAAATGGTAAGTCCTCTTGTCATTTTAATTTAGTGTTTATTTTTTGATAATTTGTCTATCTGCACTTGAGTTTTCTTTTCATTTTGCAGGTAGTCGGAGCTTGGATGGAGACATTTCAAAACACGGACATGTTAGGTACAACTTCTAACTTCCCATTTTAGAAACTCCATACTCAAAATCTATGTTTTATGCCTTCATGGATAAGATTCTTCTCTGAGGGGGAAAATATGTACACACCCAAAATTTCACTTGCTACATTGTCAGAAAAATAGTTACAAAAAGTCCCCAATTGTCAGAAAAATAGTTACAAAAATTCCTTTCAGAAGGTGTTCGATTTCCTAAACCCATTTGCAGTATATATTGTTAGCCTAGACTTCCCTACCTAGCCTTTCCACACTTTCTTCTAAGCTTCCCACTCATTTATATACATGTTATTACCTTAAGTGTCGAAACCGCCGCCTAGGCAGGGCGGTGGTTTTGTTTTTCCACCCTGCGTAGGGTGGCGCTTTCACGATTTTTCTAGAAACCTTCATGCAAAAATTAGACACGCATGATTTCAGTTAACTTCACTTCCAAGGCACGTTTTTGAATAAAATTAGATAAATTTAGGCTTGATTTCATGGTCTTTTCTCCCTCTTTTATTTTAAATAGATTTAATCAGTTTGAACTTCCTCTTCACCCAATGAGTTGGCACACCAAGGCTTCCTTGTGTGTGAGTTCACAACCCAACCAATTTTTTATATAACCATTGCTTGTTCTCAAGCAAAACCTAGAGAAAATTTGTATTCTTGCTATTGCAAAGCTACTACCTTTCTTGCTGGAAATTTCCAAATCCAATCTCAGTTCAATTGTGCTTGCACTCTTCCACTTGCATTGCTTCCCAGTCTACCAATTCAAGATGTTGTTTCTCCCACATCCTTCTTCTTTTTTTACTGCATTCCCATCCATTGGACTCACGTGGACACAAATATTGAAAGGATAAACTAAGGGGACAATATTCATACAACCAGATTTGCCATTGTTCTTGCAATATCCAGGTTGAGGTGTTGTTTACTTCATTCATGAAAATTATCAATTATAAATTTATCATTTCAAAGTTCATATCAAATACAATAGATAAATCCTTTCATTATTTCAATTATCAAGTTATCAATAGATCATATCAAATTAGAAAGTTTGTTCTTCAACATTGTCAAGGAGGTTGCAAGGAATAATAGCTTCTTTGAAGTTGTGATTTATTCTCTATTTCTAAGGTAAGATTGAAGATTTTATTTGAAAGATTTCAATTAGTTAATTGTTTAGGTTTAGATTAACACTATCGCACAAGCACTTAGCCACATCTAGTTAATTGATTTTTTTAGATTCATTTATTAGATTAGAATCTTTGTTTAAAAAACAATAAAAAAATATTTGCTTTACTATATCAACTGTTTTATTGCTTTTTTTCATTAATATATCATAAAATACCAAAAACATAGCCTAGATTTACTTTTCCTATATTATTTTCTTTGTTAGATCAATTTAGTAGTTTCATGCATGACAATTACAGGACCTAGAGAACCTAGATATTTTGTATTCAAACCGATAGTGCCTCAACCAAATTTAGCAGTACCATTAGCATACATTGACCAAGGTCTTAGGTTCAACATTTTCAAGACAACTAGAGACATACAAAGAATCAATGACAACTAGATGCATTAAACATTGAAGATGATAAAGCATTTGAGTATTGGTCGAATCAACCAAATTACATATTACCTTGAGCATCTATATGACCATCAAAGGTCCGTAGCAAGAGAAAATTTTTGGTTGTGATCCATTGGTCCCACAACCAAATGGACCAGAATTACTTACCGATATAACTACAGTCCGTCTTCTTATCCTTAGAAGACCGCCCAATATGCCAAGAGAATTGAACAACTTGAAGTATTAAACATTACAACCAATCATGATTACAATTACTGGACTTCCCCTAAGCGTAGATTTCCTAACCACCCCAGTGGCCTAGATCCTAGATCATACCGCATGACCATACAAGGACCACAACCAAAGAGAGTTTATGGGTGTGACCCTTGTTCCCAAATTAAAAAAACTAAGAACCAATTGGACGTAGAAACCGGATTGAGAGTGTTAGTCTTTCTAGCCTCTCAATTTCCATCGGATATCATTAGGCGATTGAATGTTCTAAATGAAGAATCTCATCAAACCCTCTCATTTTGGACCAAAACCGCCCACCATCCATAGAGCTGAATGGAATTGTGCCTCTCACTTTTGATTATTCCATGACCTTATCTAGATAGATTTATGAGCCCCCATTCATTTTCCCTCAAGTTCCACAACCAATAGACAGGATATCTCTAGAGCTTGATATTGACTAGAGTCTCGTGTTGCCATCCTTTTGATTTATCTGTTTGAGCCACCCAAGTTAGATAGGATTTCCTTATGCTTGATGATCATATTACACCATTGTAAGTCAGAAACATTGTATTTCCTTGACCACCTTCACTTACCATTTTTATGCACTTTTTCGTCCATTACCATACTACCACCTAGCCAATCACATTTTCTACGTCGGCTGCCTCGGCACGACCTTGGGGAGTCGAGTGTGGTTGAGGTCACATGTTGATTTTCATCTATAAAGTTACCAACCACAAAATCCCAAACCTCTTGCTCGATACCAAAAATGATGTGGATCCTACTCAATACCAATCCTTCATTCAATTAAGGAAAGAAAACAACATAACTATACCCTATGCTCTACAAATGATCTTTCCTTCTAGCCTAAAATTGATCTCAAATAATAAAAATTGATTAATTTAACCTTAATGGCTTACTAAAGAACTATGCCCCATTCATACCCTTTATGCATTGTCAATGCAACCATAAAATGGACTCAAATCAATCAAGAATACCAAAAGACTCATCAATTAACAAAACTGCCCTTATAAGCTTGTTGAGCAAATGCATTTGTTATGTTCATGGTTGGAACAAGTTAGAGCAACCCATAACCAACTAATTTCAATTTTCTAGTATCCTTTATCTGGTGTAAGGTGCATGCAAAATTTCTAGGCTCAATTCTTTGGTTAGACCACTTTTCTACACACTGTCTTCCTTCTTCACTAGCTTGTCAATTTAGACAACAATGGTTAAAAGAACATTTCTTGGTTTCTTGATTCTTCATCAGTTTTTCGGGCTTCCAATCACTTCATCCATTCACGTGATACTTTCTTCAAGAATACTCATTCTCATACCCACCTTTCTCTTTTTCTTATATCTTCTTAGTTGCTTATTCTCACATATTATTTAACTCTTTGTACCACGGTGCTCAAATTGCCCTGTCAAGTTCTTGTTGAAATTTCACCTTAATCTATTCTAGATTAAAAAATTCTATAAACTTTCAAGTTATTATTATATCATGCTTTATGACTCACAATCCACACTCCAACTTTCACTCACATTACACAATTTACTCTCTACAACCATGTTTCACTGTATTTCTAAGTGTTTTCATGAAAACATTGTTTTGAGACCTTCTCAAATGTTTTCAAGATTTTTTTCCTTAATTTTACATCCATATATGTTCCCTTAACTCACCATAACATTAGAAACTTGTTCCTTTTGAAGATTTTTACACAACACGTTTTTATTCTTGTATCCCTGTTTTTTACAGTTTTTCTAGAAAACTGTCATTAAAATCTCTGTCTACAGAAAAACATTTTACCTGAAATCTTTTTCATTGGGGGCATAAATTCCTTCAGATATCACCTTCCAAATTTAAGAATTTTTCACTTGGTAAAACAAAAGTTAGAATAATTTCTTCTCACGAAACCCTAGTTCTGATTTTTATACAACTGAAACACGTTTTTGAGTTTTCTTCTTTTACAAGTCATTTCAAGTCCCAAAATTTTACCCACACCATCGTGACACCATTAAAAACTTTCATATTCATATTTATAATATTTAAAATTCTCCTAACCCCTTTAACCACGAACCACCATTAGTAAAAAATAGAGTTTTATATGCTAAAAAAATAGAGTTTTAATCAATTTATTAATTATTCTTTCCCATGAACACACTTTCCTCCATAAATATTCACCGTTATTCATGAAAACACATGGAATAATATTTATTACCAATTTAAATCTCTCCTAAATGACATGTAAAATTCTATCCATCATCAAAGTGCTCAAAATTCACCAAAAACCATTACAAAACTATGTAAACAAGATTTCCCTTCTTTTAATATCCTTTGGAGCTCTCATTAATTATTCTCATTCAATGGAATACTTGAATCAATTACATTTTTAATTTATTTCCTCATATTCATTTGTCAACCGAATCAAATCAGTTAGGCATCTTATTTACATGTTTAACTCTTAAACCCACATTAACAATTAATGCTAAAACTCCAAATTCTAAGCTCTAAACATACACATTAAGATTCATAATGACTCCTAGAACCTATGAAAACACTAATAAATATAGATTTTGTATTATCACCTATATGTATAAATGAGGAGTGATGATCCCGCATGTGTGTGTGTGTGTGCGCGCGGCACAAGCACGCGCAGTGTGTGTGTAAGGATTTAAATCTACATTCAACTTTGATTGATTTCCTACAGGTGTATCATGATATTTCTTATCTCCTCAGCAATATAATCTAGGACACATATTATTATATATAATGTATGGTACTCCCTTTTTTAACAATATATATTTGATTAATAATAGAAATGTGTGAAGGATCCAATTACCATACATGGATATATGAAGGAAACTAAATTTTTAGTTGGTCTCATCTCTATGGGAAAATAGAGTTAAATAGTATCCTATTTTAAAGCTAAGGATCTATATTTATTTTTTTAAAGGAGGAAATAAAATAAAATGCATGGGATAAAGCAAGTTTCATTATATGATACTCAATTGATAGTCAAATCTATCAGCTCAATTCCCCTTTTATTTACGTGGGATTGAAAGGGGGACTTGAAATCTATATGGGGAGAGGTGTGAAGTGAATCACCCATAAACTCTCTATGGCCCCCTCTTTGAACATCTAGAGTTCTTTCGATATGTGAATGGATGGGATGCATCCAGACCACTGTATATCTATTTGGTTTGTGATGCCATATTAAGACCGATTGAAGAATCATTAGTTGTATCACATCCATAATCATTTGTATCACATATATAATAAATGGATGATGCTCTATATAGGTGTATGAACCCTCTCTCTCTATGGTATGGATGAGAGTTTGTACCATGGTATTATAAGATCCTAAATATGGAGACACATAAACTCATGTAATTCCCTTACTATGAGAACTACAACAAGATGGAAATAAAGTCTTAATCCTTCCTTTTTATTTCACACCCCAAGAAGCATAAAATATCTACTTAGACGAAGATAGTTCAAACCCATTTCCATTTTTTATCAAACAACATTGGAAAACTATTTTCCTTTCTTGAACTTTAAACAAAAATAAACTAAAAGAAAATTTAAAAGGTTGGTCAAGCTTGATCTCAACATTTTATTTTGTAATAATCAATTTTGGGTGATTACCAAGGATGAACATTAATCATGCAATCTCAATGAGTATAGTCAAAAATAAAATCCATTAGAAACCATGATAGATCAAGAACTTATTTAAACAAAGTGTCATACAAATTTAACCCTTTCCAACCCAAGGTTTTAAATAGAAATAACAATAGGATTTACAATCTACTACAACAAAAAATTACATTTATATTTTTTAAAATAAATAAAAATGTAATAGTGATAACAATAGAATATTTCCACCATAATACAACACCATAAATTCATTTCTCCTTCACTTTAGCATGCCATAATTTTTATTGATAACTCCATTATTTCTCTAGCAAGGAAATAAGATCCAACTCCATTTGTTAATATTCAAAAGCCACAAGTGGAAAATGGTTGGTTTTGTTGGAAAAAACAAGATGAAAATAGAGGGTGAATTAATGCTTCTTAAAACTTTTGAAAAAACTTCTAAACCTCAACAAGAAATTCAATCGAATTACCTTTATCATGAGGAAAAAATGAAATTCAATCATAAAAAAATAATAAGCAAGCACACCTAAAGACAATGGTTAATGTGGGAAACCCTTAAAGGGAGAAAAACCCATTGAAATCAATGCACTACTATGGAAAATTGTCCCATAAGATATTACAAATATTTCAATTTGTTGAGCACCCACTCAACTTGAAGCACCAACTCCAACAATTTAGTCAAACACCTACTTGACATGGAAGCACCAACTCCCTACTTTTACAAGCTATTACTTGTTTGGAAGCACCAACTCCCTACTTTGCTAAGTAAACACTTAGAATTTACATAGTTTTCATCACCTTCATCTAGCTTCTTGAATCAACAAATTGTGATCTCATATTCATCTCCTATATTTTCATCCTTTTCTTTCACTCCCTTTGTTTCACTTCTTTTCATATATGCTCATACTGTTTAAATACACGCTCCAAGGCATCTTTCACACACACAATTTTGTCCCTCACTAATACAAATATGAACTCATTTTTTTCCTCTCACACCTCATATTCTTGTTAGTGTATTCTTCTTCTATTGCGGTATTCAAGACACATTTTTACATACACATTTTGTCTCTCATACACAAGGATGAACCTATCTAACACCTCATACTTATGTACTATTATCATCAAGAGAAGAAAATTTTTCAAACATAATAATGCATTCATATACACGAGTATTTCTACTCTTACACCTCTTCAAATTCATAATCTAACCACTCCATCTTGAGCTTGTTGCAGCTATGAAACAACTAAAAACATTGCATTTTCAGTTTGAAATCTAAAATTTGTAACAGCTTTATTCTTCTTGTCTTCTTCTCGCATGTAAGAATATTTGTCTTATAGATAAAAGCACTATGCAA
This sequence comes from Taxus wallichiana var. yunnanensis, assembly GCA_018340775.1. Lineage (NCBI taxonomy): Eukaryota > Viridiplantae > Streptophyta > Pinopsida > Cupressales > Taxaceae > Taxus > Taxus wallichiana. Next base: position 959,132,998 of record CM031234.1, read on the forward strand.
AAATGTTATGAAGGATCAGGTACATTACTAAGGTATTCTCTTTTCCTTCTATGTCCTTTACAACCTTTTCAACTCACAAATTTAACAACAAGATTCCATTAGAGCTCATATGCTCTATTGGGTGCATGTTTTTCAAAAATAGTCTTAAAATTAGATGCATGCACTCACTCTAGGATTTAATTCATGCAATGAAAATAGGAAAGATGAATATTCAATATGTTCACAACATCACCAAGTGTTTGTAATGTTGGAAGTCGTGGGCTTAGGACTTTAATTCCACTCTTCTCGATTGGGTACGCACACGGTCATGACACTCAAGAACCAATCATAAGATTAATTCATCAACACCAAACTATGACCTTTCAAATATTTTTTATTCTTTGAGGATGTTGTTGAACAAGTTTCCTTATTACCTATTTCATATTAGTGAAATCCTAACAATAGAAAAAGTAACTCCAAATATGAGAGTGTTTAAGGTACCTCTATATAAGATAATGATGCACACATGCACAAAATGAGAGATCATATCCACAATGAGCTTGGTGACTGCAACCAAGAGAAATCAACACAAAAATGGATCAGTAGATAGATGGGTGGGTTTCCCGATAATTTCGGTCTCGAGAAGTGAAAACTTCCTAGGATGGATGCTAACTCATGTTTTTGATAAATATACATAGAGAAAATGATTAATAAATTGGATGTAGAGAAATATCATCTATAACAAAAACTAAAATGAAATAAAGGTGGTAAAATGTGGACCTAATCTAAGAAAATTAAACCAAACCTATGTAGGTCAACACCGACCTAAGACTATAGGGCCCAATCAACGATGACTAGACCATATGAACTGAAATAAAATCAAAAATGTAGATCTGAAGGCCCTAGAGGTAGATCTAAAGATTTTGATGATATAAGATGCAAAATAGGAACTTTCAAGATATCTAGAACAAGATCTGAAATAAAGGATGCAAGAAAATTATGAAATTTGAAGGTAATTGTAATGAAGACTCGATCGTCTACAACGACTTGGTTGAGTCTGCAGTGACTAGGGTTGGAAGAATAGATCTCAAATGACATAGAGGGAAGAATGGAAAGATCTAAGGTCTAAGTTATGTTGGAGTTCAAATGTCCACCCGTGCCCAAATCATAGACAATTTGGGATTTGAGTTAACATGGGACTGTCTCCAAGTTGTGGGACTCAAATTGAGATAGACCTCGGAGAAGGTCGGCTTCCTCTACTTACTCCTAATGCTAAACTAATCCTAGGAATTGAAATGCAACTATCTAGCTCTATTCTAACTTTCCAAGGGACTAGGGTGAGAAGGAGATGCATAAAACATAAACCTAAACTAGAGAAGGTGATAACACCAAAATAAAGGGATGAATACTCAAGAAAGAGAGAAAATGGAAGAGTGCAATGATGAGGAGGGCCAAAATGAAATCCACATATCAAAATCATGTCCCGAGTTCCACCTTCATGATTCAAAATAGACACAAATATTTAAAACAATACATATAACACACTTGTAAATGAATGAGAGGAAAGAGAGTGCAATAAAACAATAGCTAAGGCTGAAGCAAGCCACAAAACCAAGATTTTATTACTGAAAGATCATGCACAGATCATCACGATATAGGAGGAAGATGCAAAACATTTACAGAGACATAGCCCAAGGCATGCGACTCTTAGAACACTTGTGCAACATGAAATGATGCCCTCATATTCCCAAAGTATCCAACATTAAAAACTGGACATCATTTTACAATATATATAAAAAAATGAAAGGAGGAGAGAAGAAAGAGAGGAAAAATTATCTTTCCACTAGCTGACTAACTTCATTTAATTTTTCTACATGCTTTGAAAAAGGGACTTAACGCCTCGCAAAATATAATTCCACACACCACGCCCGCAAGAGAAGGAGTGAGCACCCATAATGCATTAAATGTTGGTGGTTGAGCCAATTGACATTGCACCTGTGTGTGTTGAAGATGTTTTCTCAAGGCCACATCCACCAATTACCTTTTAAATTTGAAATACAGACTCATATACTTAGATAAGGCCAACACCTTCCCAATTATATGAAATTTGCAAGGATCGAGGCCAATAATTTGAGAATTATGATGATTTTTACCTTGCACAAAAATTGTGGTTATCCGTGGCTTTCCAAATTTTAGTTTCATGTGGTTTTAGACTTCCACAAAGCTTTCTCTCATGCCGAGACTCTATATAATCCCTCGTGGAAATTTTTTGATTGCACGACTTGTTCCTTTCTTCCTCAGTAGTGTCATCATGTACTCCTTGTTCCATGGTTTACAAAACCATTTGATTCATTCAAAGACATCACCAATGTAGTGTGAATTTCCTTAACCTTCCATGGATATCTTCGATCTCCGCTTCTCTTCCTAGACTTCGTGGCATGTTTAAATTCTTCACGGCTTTACTAATTCCATTTTTAAACATTCCATACTTGTGTAATTTCCTCTATTTTTGTAAGGGGTACAAAAATAGAAAAAAATTTAATGACTCATAGGGGTCATCTTCTTTCTAGATGATTTATCCAAAGTAGCCTTAACATCCATTGGGCATGGAGTTAGCTTGAAATCCTTGAGTCTGATTTAGTTGCTCTGCATTTGACTCTCTGAAGTGACTGTAACTAATCCTTGATATTTTGAACCTCCCTCCTTTTGGAAACCATCTAGAGAACATGATGAAACTATGCACAAGAACATATCCAAGAAATAAGATTGTGCAAAGAACTTAGGGAAAGAAACCTACACTACCAATAATACAATGTGCTAAAAGAACTTAGAGGAATTAAAATTCTAATCTACTATATACAAGATGCATGAAAAATATTTAATGAGAAGGCTTGAGATGAATCCCATTGACTGGGATTTGAAACATGTTCCCATCAAGATCAGACAACTCAAATGAGTTATCCACCTTGCAAGAGGTGATAATATATGGTCTAATCCAAATTGAATCAAATTTAGAGTTTCTACCCAGTTTACCTCGATCTACATCCCATTTCAAAACCCGATCGCTAACATGGAATGTCGATTTCTAGCTTTTCTTTCAAACCATTGTTTGGTTGAAGCCTGATGTTGTTCCATCCTGATCATGGTGACACTATTTTTTCCTCTAGTTGTACCAATTCCACCATTCTGATTTCCCTTTGATCCGCGCCTTCAAATTCTAGTTGTTGAGCTAACTCTAATGAAGGAAACTCAAGTGACAATGGAAATATTGCTTCTTTACCATATACCAGTTTGTAGGGAGAAGTGCCAATTTCCTTCTTTGTTGTTATCCTATCCACCCAAAGAGAATTTTTTACCTTTGTATGTCACTATCTTTGATTGATGTCCATTGTCCTTTTTCATAATTCTAATCAAGTTCTTCTTGGTTGACTTTGCTAATCCATTACATTGAGGGTAATAATTGGAGAAATTTTTCAGATAAATCCTAAGTCCCAAAGCCCAATTAGAAATCTTAGATCCTATAAAATACTTAGTGTTATCATAAATGATGGTTTGAGAGATGCTAAACCTTGTAAAATTTTCTGTAAGAAATTATAGGATGATTGATTCAGTGGCCTCTTTCAATGGCGCAGATTCAATCCACCTGTTGAAATAGTGTCTGGCTGTGAGGACCCATTTATGACCCGCAATAGATGGTGGGTTGATCATACCTAGAGTTGAGACCCCATTGTGTAAATGAGTGATCTGTTTGGATTGAATGAAGTGGTAGGGCTGCCAATATTTTATTTCTAGTGAAGAGCATGCATTCCTTGCATTTTATAACCCACTGTGGGCATCCATGAACAATGTAGGCCATAAATAGCCTACTTTTATGATTTTCATGGTTGTAGCTTTAGCCGAGAAATGTCCGCCTGAGAAGCCATCATAGAACTCGATCAAGACCCTATCACATTGTTCACCTTCATGCACCTGAGTATTACTCCATCGATAATCCTTTTGAACACAACACCATTAACTAATGCATAAGGAATAGATCACAACCTCATATGTCTTCTCTTTTCTTTATTTAAACCAAGATGGTATGCACCAAGAGACAAAACCTTGACATATCAACAATCCACCGTGATCATTGAATACATTCCTTTCATCTTGTTTCCATTCAACATCATGTGACAACTCATTACTTGAGGGTACTTCATTCACGAAGGTGGTTTCTTGAAATTCAGAGCATCTAGAGCCAACTATTCAAAAAGTTCTCTTCCTCTTACAAATTTTGTAGCTTCAATTGTTACATCATATTCCATGATATTAGTTACCCATCCAACTCATTTTCACCGATTTCTACTCCCATTATGAAGTCTCTAATGTTAGAATTTGACACTAAAATATTTATGGATATTATCGCTTGGCAAATCCATGATACAAAAATGAGAACATATTAAAAGATGATTGATGAGTTTCTCCCCTAAACTAGGGTTAGACGACATGAAGGGAATCCGATCATGAGTTTGAAAGAGGTAGATGAAAAAAGAAATATTGGAAAGGGTGAGAAAAATAAGAGGACGAGATAAGATATCCCGAAGAGGATAAATAATAAATAAAAAGAAAACAAAAATGGTGATGATTTTAGAATCATTTTTATAAGGAACAAAGTAATACCTCAATAGAGATGACAAAAATGTTCTATAGACTTGTGAGTCGAAAAAAACCACCGCAAAATAGAGGAAATCCAATGGGAATCCACTTAAATAGATGTGTAAGTTATGGGACCAACAGTCAAAGGAATACATCAAGTATGTGTAAAAAATTTGAAGATGGTCAAAACAAGGGTTGTGACAAAATGAAATAGGGGGAGAAAAGTGAATGTGATATCTTGCCGATAGGAGGAACCAAAAATATGTGTCTCGGGTGGAAAAGTGATAAAGATTGAAAATAATGGTGCCCTAAGAGGAAACACGAAGATGGCCGTAAAGGTGAGATGACGAAATATAAAAATAAGATAGATAACAAAGTTTAGTGGGACAAAAGGTGTGGTATAAGAAACACACAAGGAAATAATGAGAAAAAGACAATTTGAAAGGAAGGATTGATTGAAAGAGAAAAGAAGTAATAAGGATTGAAAAGAAAGGTTGGGTCAATGGCAACACATTAGGGTTGGTGAAAACTAGGGTTGATGGGCTATATAATCCCATGGGTTGGCCAACGAAGCTTATTTTCACAAAGGTGGGTTGAAGATCAAGATCTTTGAGTGAAAAGGAGAGTTTATAATTTTAGTGAGATGGAGGCAAGAAGAGAAACAAGGAAGTGCCAGAGGACTCGTAGGATGGTAAGTGCCTAAATCTTATCTTATTTTTAAAGATTTTTTTCTATTTTTATTTATTCTTTTACATTTTTAATTTTTGGGGTCGACACAAAGGGTGGTTTCTAGCGATGGGTACGATCATCATCGACCGATCCTACTAAGGTGTCGACCCAAGATAGGAGGCATTGACCCAACTTGGGTCGGTGTCGACTAGGGATAAGATGTGAATTTTTTTATTTTTGATGATGAGTTTATATGAGTTTAATGATAATGTGTTAATGATTGTTTGTTTAATTGGTTTTGCAAGCGAGGTACACCTTATATCTTTGAGATAGAGTGTTTGCTCTATATAAATGGATTAAAGGAGATGTTATTGATGCAAAGTGGGACCACTTAGATATAGTGGGGTTGGGTGTTTTTAGTCATTACTAGATAATTCCATGAGACATGGGAATGATGATTGCATTAGTGGAGAGATGGTACATGCATATTGACACATTTTGTTTTAGGGATAACAAGATGACAATCACACTTGAGGATGTATACCACATCCTAAGGATGTTGATACGGGGAGCTAATAGATCCTATCATAGCTGATGATAGATTGGGGGTATTGACATGATTGATTAGAGACATTTCCCTACAAATTACTTTCACATCATGGGAATTTTTGTATGAGATGAGATATGAGCCTGAAGTGGTACATACTAGACTAATATGTGTGGCTATGATGGCAATCTCATGCTACACACTTCTAGATTCCGTGGTGTGAGGTTTACATGGAAATTTTCAAGGCTTCGGTATATATTATAGAGCATCAAAGGGTGTTTGCATTTGGGCCTACCTTGCTAGCACAAGTCTATCATGAGCTATGGGTGTACACGACCGAGAGGAGGTCAGCATTTGATGTAGTATTTTTGTTGCATTGTTGAGCCTATGAGCACATTGTAGTGAGTAGGCCACCAAGGTTCCCATGGGTTACATCAGATCATATTGAGTGGTAGTTGGAATCCTTATATGGAAAGATAATTAGGCTTATGGTGATAGGAGGGAGAGAGGAGAGAAGTGGTATGATGAGATATTGATAGAGTTAGTGGTGGATCAAATGAGATGGTGACCATACCAAAATTTTCCTGCAAGGCATGGGGCAGATGCAAAGTTAGTTGGGATAAGGAGGAAGAGATGGGTGTAGGGTCATGAATCTAACATGGTGGAGGTGATATAGTTTCCATGAGTCATGGGACAACTCAATGTATTACAAACTATACCCAGAGATCCTATCATATATAGCAAGACGAGGTAGAGAGGGACTCTTCTAGTCCCGTGATGGCGAGAACCACCGGAGGAGGTTGGAGTACCATGAGATGAGGATGATGATGTTGGAGTTTAGGTTGAATTTTCTAAGTGGATGACTGATGCGTGGGAAACCCAAGTGGCAGAGGAGAGATCCAAGGAGGGGGTTGATGAGGAGGAGGAGGAAATGCTAACAACTAAGGATGATGTGACACCTAGAGGAGATGAGGGTGGAGATGGAGGGAGTTTAGTGGAGATAACCTTTGTTTACACGTAGAGTGCAATACAACCAGATAGGAGAGGGATGTGGCATGTTAGGAGAGAGAGGTGGCGTGTCAAGAGATGGAGGAAGCTCGGTAGGAGGTGATAACATTATTCCATGGGAGGGACCTATTGTCACAGTGGATTGCACACCCATTTAATCGTTAAGTGATTATGTGCAACATGGGAACATCCCCAAGGTATGGGACCTTGCCTCCTTGGGATGAACCTCTGGAGAAGGTTGGTTTCCTTTTAAACATGACACATTTGATATAAGATCAATATGTAGAGCTACAATACTTGAAGAAAAACTAATCTATCTATTTCTTGGGGTAAAGGGATAGAAGGGCAACTAAAATATATAAAATATGTGATGTATCAAGAGTTTTAGAAAAAATAGATCACATGCACAAAGTATAATTGTAGAGCTCTATATAATTTACACAAATCCTTACAATCTTCTTCATAAATGATTTTAAGGAATATGAACTTAAAAATAACATAAGGGACTTGATATTTTCCACAACTGAAATAGTAAAGATCATCTATCATAGATTGCTAGTTACCTAAGAAATATTATCAATATGAAATAAATATAACCATTGCATACAAGGAACTAAAACATTCACAAGTATTCAATGAATAATTTAAATGCACAACATATTAAATATTCAAAGGAAAAATATTGTTCTGAATATATTGAGGCTAAAGATTATTTCTTGGCTCCCAAAATGACAGAGCCTCCTTACAAAAAGAGATAAAATTAATTTTCTTAACATAATGAATTCTCATATTTATAGTCTAAGATGGCTAAGAAATTATAGAACTTCTTCTTGAATACATACTAAAAATAGAATGCATTAATACCTAGGGAACAAGCTCCCATGAAAATAACAAAAGTAGTTGTGCAGGTTTGACCTGAGTCAACCCTATAACTTCCATCAGTTCCTCATCTTGAGACTATTCAACAATGGATTTCATGCTTAGCTAGGGTGGCACCACCTTCTCCTTGATCTTTTTCTTCTTACTTCTCTTCTTCCTTTCCTTCTTCTTCAGCTACCTTGTTCTCGCAACAAGAAAACACTTGATAATACCTTGAACCTCCTCATCCTCAGGTCCACATGCATAATGATTCAAGGTGTCTTTTGACTTGATTTCTCTAGCTAATTTAACTGGAAATATTTATACCTTGTTGATAACCTTCTTAAGATGACTCAATAAGTTTTGATAGGATACCAACATGTAAATGGAGTCAAGACTAAAATATTTTATTGCATCATCATCTTGGTTTACCAAACTTCTAAAATGGGAAATAATTTGATCAACAGGAGCATATCAACATTCTTGTCTAGAAATTTACAATTAATCCTGTCAAATTCTTCCATAATATCATCCAAGCCTTCAACTACTTCAATTTTATTTTCTTCCAACTTTGACATGGCTTCAAGCTCTAACAATTGGAGTCTAAATTCTATCACTTCTTTGAATTCAAAATTTTTATAACATCATTAATAATGCCCTCCTTTAAAAGAATATCTAAATTGATACTTTATATTTCCTTCCAAGTTTTAAGGGAAACTTCCAAGTTACCACTTTCCTTAGTGAGGAGTTTATTCATCTTTGAGATGTCATATTTCTCAGCATACAAATCATTGTATAAGTTAACAAAAACCTTAACCATTAGTCCCACTTCCTATATTAAATTTTCCATGCAACCCCTACTAATCTTCCCTTTTTCCAATCTTTTCCACCATAGAAAAAGACATATCATCTAATCTTGGAGGAATACCAAGAGCAGTAGTATGGATAGGCTGTGTGATTTTAGTTAAAAGAGCATTTAGCTATTCAAACATTCCTTTAAGATCATACTTGGTTACCTTATCCTTATCAAACGTATCTAGAAAGTTACTCAAATCCACTTGAACATATTGCTTCACCCCTTCATGAGTGGATTTTCCAAGAGCAAAACTTGAAATTTGATAATTTTCTACCGTGATTATTTCTTTAGTCTTCCCTACAAATTGGAGTTGTTATTTCAACAAATACTTCCCCTATTTACTCAACCAATAGATTAGAAACAACTCTTGGTCACTTGGCCTATCTTTAGAGAGCTATATCTATAACACTTAGATCAACAACATCAATGATATGAACTATCTTCTTCTATTTTTGTGTCTCTGTCTGTAACCATGAAGGAATAGAAGAACATGATTATGAAGAAAACATGGGAATTGATGTTATGGTAGTATTTGATGTAGTTGATTCAACTAGGGAATTGGTTACAATAAATGAAATTGGAAATGATGTGGTAAAAATGGAGGGCGAGTGGAAATGATAGACTCAAGTGTGGGTGACATAGAAGTGGACAAGGGAGAGATTGTTGAAGAGGAGGGGTTCTAAAATGAGATCTTGACCTCAAAATATCTCCAGTTGAAAGATTTGGAAGGGAAGAGAAAAAATGGGCCATAGAGGGAGATACAGGAGAAAAGGGAATAAAGGGAATGAAGGAAACGGTTAAAGAAAGAGTGAGAGGTGGAGGGGAAGGAGGAACTGAGAATGGAGAAGATGGAAGAGGTGGAGAGAGGGGTGACTGCGACACTTGGGATACTTGGGGTGAAACACTCAGATATATGATTTCAGTAGATTATAACTTGGGAGATGTATCTCCCATTGTAGAAACTTTAGAAGAAGGTCATGAACCTCCCAAAACAAAAGAAATCTTACAAGGCTTTGTGATAGGTTTGGGAGTCGACCTCTTACCTTTAGATGGAGTAGCATGGCCTGCCACCGATCGTGCTTGAATAAGTTATGTGGAAATTTGTCTTGATGCTTTGGGTGTAATTCCCAAAGATTCCAACCATTGGTTGGTCTGATCCAGAATGGGACCCGCCTTTCCTTTGCATTACTATATTCCTCAATCGACGGATCAATCCAGGAAAAGATAGATTTATGTCCTTATTTTGATCGTAGCCTGGATATAAAACCTGCTCATGATCTACTAGGCCATTGGGAATGATTTTGAGTCCATATTTAGTTACCTCTTAAATATTTAACCTTTCAAAATATCTTTCTCTTATTATCGCTTCAACTTTTGCAATGAATTCAAATATCCTCTAATTGATGGACATGAATAATAGAAAATCCTTGTTTGTCAAACTTGTCACAATAGTAAAAATTGGTGAGTGGGTGAAATGTTTTATGGGTCATCTATTGCATCTCCCTCTCAACATTTTTATCCTTATATGTAGAAGCGCACATGTATCTACCTATAGTTAGAGGAAATTGGAGTCCTACTTTATGTCAGTTGTGTTGAATCTTCTGGTAATGCAGCAATTGACAAACCAATTCCATTAAAACCCACTTGTTTGTTGGGCATCTTGGCAGCTTAGTAGGAGCACTAATGAACCTTTTATCCAAAATAAGCCCCATGCTTTGTTTTGGCTAACTCCTCCTTATTCTCCTTTTCTGGCACTTAAATGAAATTTTGGCATGCTTTAGGTACTCAAAAGATTATGGAAATGATCCCATTAGATAGGATTTTTCCTCACCTTTCCAAAAAGGTAAAATTTTCCTCCTAACTCCTTGTATTTCTCAAGTTATGGCTCGGCGGAGTTTTTGAGGGAAATTTCCAGGAAGGCCCACAACCAATAGGAATGCACCACGTGGCAGGGTGGAATGACGGGTCAACGGGGTAAGTTGGAAAAATCGCCAAAGAGTGGGTGGGGTGCAAAGGAAATTTTTTTCCCGCAGGCCCGTAGAGGAAAAGAAATGGCTTAAGGCCCGCACCAACCAATGAGGAAGCACCACGCCAGTGCAGAGGTTGGGCCAACGAGGGTAAGTTGAAAAATTTGCCAAAGGGCTCAAATGGCGGGGTGAAAGGAGAAATTTTTACCCAAAGGCCCATAACCAATAGGAGCCCGCCACATGTCTAATCGGTGGTGGAGGTTGGGGCGTGGGGAGAATTGGGAATTTTTTCCAAAGTGGTTAGTGGCATCAAAAGAAAAATTCAAGGCGCATGCCCGTGGCCAATCAGAGGGTGACACATGTCACCGGGACAATGGAGCGTAGGGAAAGTTGGGAAATTTTCCCAATGGAAAATCAAAGGGGCAAAAGGCAGGTTTGGGCCCGTGATCCCATCAACCAATGAGGAGGTGCCACATGGTAGCGGAGTGGTGGGGCATAGGGATTTTGGGGAAATTTTCCCAAATTCAAAAAGGGGAAAATTTTAAAGTTTCGGCCTACCAATCCATTTTTCCCTATTTTTTCCCTAAATCTTCAGAGGGGTATAACTTTTGATCTAGAGCTCAGATTTTTATGTTCTTGGTGTCATTGGAAAGCTGGTGAAATTATCTACATGATGGAGGGTTAAATTTTGTATTTTGATGGATATTTGTGGGAGAAAAATAGGAAAACATCTCTAGCATGCAAAAACATAGAAAATGACTCCAACCACCAAAATTAATGAAGTATGGACCTTTTTTTCTCTCGTAAGGAAATGTACTTCGAAGTATGTGCTTTTTTTTGAAACCCATCATTTTTAGGCCCATTGGATGAATCTTGTCGGTGGTTGAAGTCCCAAATCGATTTGCCCACATTTTTTACCTTTTCTTCCATTCTAGCTCGTGATTAAAAGCTAGTTTTGGCTCATTTGTAAAGGGTTGGATGTTCTTGCTCCTACAAGCTCTTCATTTCTCCTTAGTAGGTGGATTTGAAGGAGTTTCAGACCTCCCATGGAGATTGTAACATATTTTTGCCTTCTTTGTTATCTGCAATGTATTGTATCAATTCTAGAACTGACAATACATGCTTTGTGATTGATTTTCCAATCCTCTCTTGCATTGGTTTGTTTCCTTCTGATCTTTCTTTGTATTTTGGAAAATTTGTGCATGTTTTGTTACTGTATCTTCATGATCTGTGTCTATTTTTGCAAATCAAGGAGTTCAACACTCCTTTGGTGTATCACCTCTCTGTTTTGCTTAGTTTTGTTTTCATTTCCTTGTTTTCTCTCAACCCTATCTCCTTGGTAGTTTTAGAGTAGGAATTTTGAATCAGAACCTCTGCAGAGATTGCATGCATACACCTAAATAGAGGAGTAAGAACCAGCTTCAATCTAGAGAGTTTTCTCACCTTGCAAGGTCCCACACCTTGGAGAAAACTCAATGTTGTGCATTCACACCAGATGATTTTTCCTTAGAAAAGAAACATCCATAACTCATTTGGGGGTGCTGTGAATTTGCACTAACTTGCAGTAACCCACACACTCGATGTATGTGAATGTGGGGAATTGGAGGTAGATACCTCCCCATTCCCCAACTTCCCTCCAATCTTCATTTGAAATACTTTGGTTATATAACTCTTTATCAAAGAAGTACATGAGAGTTAGGAAGAAGGAATCATTTGCTCTATGAAAGTATTTAGGAACTTCTTCCATTATGAGTTGGGGTTAATAATATTATATGTGAATTGTGTTCCTAGATCCCTTTGGAGTTAATCCTGGATAATGTCTCATACCCACCACTACATACACAAGGTAGGAGGTCATGAAGAAATTTCTCGAGGTTAACACATCAAACAATTGAAATAAGATAACATTGCTTATGTGTTCACCCCATCAAATAAGGTCCTTGTTTCTCTTGATTGTGGAAATGTAAAGGTACATCCACTCTTGGAACTCCCTAGAAGAAGGAAGACCTGTAACTCTTCTCAAGCAGTGTAATAATATCATTCACTTCTTGAATGAAATTAGATCAGGAATTTTCTTGGGGAATATAGAAAATGAACTTTTAGTTTTAGCCAAATAGATTTTGTTGACAACTCTTGTGCAAGTATCATTCTCTACAACCCAATTCTCTAGAGTAGAATCTAAGGAGATAGTGGCATATTCTTCAATGTCAAGGAGTTTTAGGAGGTCTTCAAATAAATCACTATCTATCCTGATCACCACTGTGCCATCTTCATCCTTTATGGTATGTGAGTTTTTGTCAAAGTGAGATGCTGCAAAAACCATGAATTTAGGGCATTGCATAGATTGGGGAAATTTTGTAGCTAGGAGAAATCCACTATCCTAAATGTCTTGAATATATGGTTTCTTATTTGGAGCCTTAAATCTCTCCTTAACTTAGGAAAATCAAGGAGACCCAAATTTGTGTCCCCGATGTTCTCAACATCCAATGAAATTCTTGTAGAGGGGTGTTACCCCTAGAAAACTATATTTCATTTTATCTTTTCCCTTGTATGAAGAAACAAACATTTTCCATGCTAAAAACCAAAAAAATTGGAATTTGCGGTGGAATTATATGCTTACTTGCAGAACATCCTATAAAATCAACTCCGAACTTCCAAAATCTTGAATTCGAAGTTACAAAATCAGAACTTAAACCTTGATGAACAACTCAAAAACCCCAAAATCACAAACCTTCAAACCTCTGAACTTCCAAACTTCGAACTCCTAAAATTCCAAACTCCCAAAATTCTAAACTATTGAACTCCCAAACTCTTGAAAACCAGAAGTTCCAAACCTCCATAAAGGAAACCTCTAAAATTGCAAAAAAATTGATTTTGAATTTTGAAAGGTGGAAATTGTCTCCTGCAAGGTAACCTACAATTTTCGGTAATTTTCTTTTTATTCATGCAAATATTTGAAATCTTGGCTTCGAAAACAACAAGAATTCCAAGGAAGAGATATCCATTGAGTAATACTTGAAGATGAAAAACACAAAGGAAAATGAGATGGAAATAAAGAAATATGCATATAAGATAGAAGAAAATGAAAAGGAAACCCTACAAACCCTAATCAAAAGGAAAAATGGAAACAAAACTTGCAAAACTACCTTGAATCGATGAGAAAATATGGAAAAATGATTCAAAATTCCTAGGGGTATGATAAGGTCTCAAAGGTATGTCAAAGAATGTTAGAGTACTTATTTTATTTGATAAACATGATAAGTAAAACTTATCCTTTTATAGAAAAGTAAAAGTTAATTACCTTCGATCTCGCAACATGTGGGCTGGTTAGGAATTTATTTCCATCAAAGGTTGGGGTGTAGGCTGCATGAAACATGCACTCTAGACTCCAAAGTCTAAAATTCCGAAGTTCCAAAATGGTGAAGGTGTCAAGTTTTAGAGTTTGGAGGTCGAGGTGCAAGTTACATGCAACTCACACCTTGGACTCCAAAGCCCAAAATGATGGCATGGGTTGGATTTCGGAACACGGAAGTGAAACTACATGCAAAACACATTCATAGTTCATACTTCCGGTCCCAAAGTGGTAAGATGGACGGGTTTTGATTTTTGTAACTCAATGTGCATTTCACATGCAAAATACACATAAAATTCTAAAATTTGAAATCTGTTGAAAATGGCAGCAAAGAAATTTTTGAAACACATTTCATGAAAACATGAAAAATGGGTAAGATAGAAGTTTTACAAGAAAAATTGCAATTTTTCCTTGGCAAGGAAAACTTGTGAAGTTAAAATTTTTAGTGATCTCTTGAGGATGCTTACCCGCTAAGAATTATTATATTTTCCTTAAGAAATTCATTAGGCATATGAATCTCTGACCTCATAACATATATAAAACAAAAAATAACCATAAAACAAAATAAACAAAGCAAAAATAGACAATTTTTAAAGGACTTGGAGGAAATAAATCTAGACTAATAGTGTACAGGGTGGATCCTTCTCAATAACAATATTTTGAGATGTATCTTGTTCACTGGGATAGGAAGTGCTTCTCTATTAAGTCTAGATAGGACAAAAGAATTTTTCTCTTTACATCTTGTAATGATGTATGGTTCACTCAAGAGAGTGTCAAATTACACATTCATTCCTAGGTTGGCCCTATCAAAATCCTATTTGAGATCTAAATATCCTTCTTGAAATTACCTAGGAAATTATTTCTTATCAAAAAATTTCTTCATTGGATGCTGATGCAACTCCATAGTCTTCATAGCCTTGTTCTTATTTTCTTCCAACTCCTTCAACTCAATAAACCTTACCGTCATAGGATCACTCTCCATAACTTCTAGATGATGTGCTAACTCCAAAGAGGGAAATTCTAGAGACAAAGGAAGTTTTTCCTCTCTACCATATACTAGCATTAAAGGGGAATTACCAATGGCCCTTTTTGGAATGATTCTATATGCCCATAATGAAATCTTTAGTTACATGTGCCAAGTTCTTCAGTTACTATCCATTGTTCATTTTATGATCTACATGAGGTTCTTATTACTAGATTTGGCCAAACCATTACCCCGTGGGTAATAGTTAGATGAAGTTTTCATATATACTCCATTCTCGATAGCCCACTCACTGAGATTTGTACCTATAAAGGCCTTGGCATTATCTGAAATCACTGTGAAGGGGACACCAAATCTCGTCATTAGACCTTCTAGAAAATCTAGAATAGACTTCTCATTCCCTTCCTTTAGTGCCACCACCTCCGTCCATCGAGTGAAATAGTTCGTTGCAATTAACACCCACTTATTTCCATCACTTTAAGGTGATTTTATCATCCCAATTAATTCTAACCCCCATTGAACAAAGGGTAGATCCACTTGAATTTAATGCAGTGGTAAGACATGTAGTCTTTGTTTCCCTATAAAGAAGGCACACTCTTTACACTTCCTTACCCATTGATGGGAATATTTGAAAATATTTGGCTAGTAATAACCAACCCAAATAATCTTTGTGGAAGTTGTTCTTGCTAAAAAATTTCCTCTTGATAATACATTATGAAATTCTTCAAGTATTCTATCAACCTATTCAAAATTTATGCACATGAAGAGAATTCTATTCAAATCTCTATGATTTTTGTTTGTGAATTATATATAGCTCTAGAATTATACTCTATGCATGTGATGTATTTGTTCCTAAAAATCTTGGTGAATCATCACTTTTATATATTTCAGTCATCTTTCTACCCTTTTACCCCCAAGAAACATATAGATTTATTTTTCTTCAAGTAAATTGTAGCTCTGGATCTTGATCTTAAATCAAGTGCGCTAGGTTCAAAAGGAAGCCAAAATTCTATAGAGGTTCATCCTAAGGAGCCAAGATCCCACACCTTAGGGATGTTACCATGTTGCACATGATCACTTAATGATTGAATGGGTGCAAAATCCACATGATAACATGACCTGTCCATCCAAAGAAAGGGAAAAGTATAGGAGAAAGAAGGAATCCTACAAGCCCATATTTGGATACCTTGGTCATATATTTGTTGTAGAGTTAAATAATGGAGCACTAACGACATCATAGGGAGTTGGGAAGATGGATCCACTACGTATTGTTCCCTTAGATAAATACATGGCATTAGCAGTAAATCTGCACTATTATGAGTGCATAGTGAGCTTCAAGTTATTGCGAGATGCAAAGATATGTCACATATTTTGCTAAGAAATGGGGAGTGGGGGCGTAACACAACCAAAACCATTAGGGATTATAGTGAGCATGGCCCAAATGAGATGATATCTAGGCCATGATGGATGAGATAGAGCCCAAAGAGATGCCTAGGAACTTGTTCCAAGGGGAAAGATTTAAGATTATCTAATGTAGAGTTTACATATTTTTATGATGTCTCGATTTGAGACAGACCCCTAGAGGCCTGTCACGGATGTATGGAAGTACTTTGGATGATATGCATCTCTTTGGGCTCTATCTCATCCATCATGGCCTATATATATATAGGCCATGATGGATGAGAAAGAGCCCAAAGAGAATATATATATATTCTCTTTGGTATCTATCTCATCCATGCCTATATATATATATATATATATAGCCATGATGGATGAGAAAGAGCCCAAAGATAATATATATATATTCTCTTTGGTATCTATCTCATCCATCATGGCCTATATATATAGATATATATATCATCCAAAGTACTTCCATACATCCGTGACAAAGCTTAGGGGGTCATGTCTCAAATCGAGACATCATAAAAATATGTAAACTCTACATTAGATAATCTTAAATCTTTCCCCCTTGGAACAAGTTCCTAGGCATCTCTTTGGGCTCTATCTCATCCATCATGGCATATATATATATATATATATAAAATACAAATTAATTCCATACATCCGTGACAGGCCTCTAGGGGTCCTGTCTCAAATCTGAGACATCATAAAAATATATAAACTCTACATTAGATAATCTCAAATCTTTCCCCCTTGGAACAAGTTCCTAGGCATCTCTTTGGGATCTATCTCATCCATCACGACCTAGATATTGTCTCGTTTGGGCCATGCTCACTATAATACCTAATGGTTTTGGTTCTGTTACGCCCCCCACTCCCTATTACTTAGAAAAATATGTGACATATCTTTGCATCTGCAATATCTTGAAGCCCACTATGCACTCATAATAGTGCACGTTTAGTGCTAATGCCATGTATTGCTCTAAGGGAACAATACGTAGTGGATCCATCTTCCCAACTCCCCGTGATGTCGTTAGTGCTCCATTATTTAACTCTACAACAAATATATGACCAAGGTATCCAAAGATGACCTTGTAGGATTCCTTCTTTCTCCTATACTTTTCCCTTTGCTGGATGGATAGGTCATGTTGTCTTGTGCATTGTGCACCTGTTTAATTGTTAAGTGATCATGTGTAATATGGGAGCATCCCTAAGGTGTGGGATCTTGGATCCTTAGGATGAACCTCTGGAGAAGGTTGGCTTCCTTTTAAACCTAGCGCACTCACTTTGGATGATATATATATATATATATATATATATGAGATGATTTTTGTCAAGATTTATCATGTGTCATGTGTTGATTTATGTGTTTGATGATGTTCATGTTATATTTAGATGTTTTATGGTGAGTACAGATTTGATTTATATGATGATTATGGGTTTGATTTAGATGATGATGATCGTGCATTTTATTTATATGATGATGTGATGTGATGCTTTATAGATGATAAATAGATGTGAAGGAATTGATTAAGGAGTCTGTTAGATATGATTGATAGAAGATATATACAAGGGATACAAATGATGGGATGTTTTTAGAAACATGTTATATATAGATGATAGATGTTATTTAACAATGTGTTTTATACATATACATGGATGAGATGGTTTATACTAGGAAGATATGTTATGGATCTGATTGTGTTTAAAATAATGAATGATAGAAACACATGAAGTTAGTAACAAAAAGGTGAACAAAACTCCAATGTAGTGAGGAGAACATGAAGAAATTATGCTTTGAATTGGATTGGAGGTAAATGAGAGAAAGATCCAATCAAGGAAATGTACTTGCAACCAATAGTAGGTGTTAACACACAACCATTGGTAGTTAGTAATCCCAAGGGCCATGAGGGAAACTATTGAGGATGGACATATCAACCTAATGTTGACACGACATAAGGGGTTTTAGATATAAATCATACATAGACATTTAGGTTCTCCTTAGGTGGGTGTCCCTAAGTTTATGCTCCATCTCTGAGAAATATGGTGCAAAATGATCAATGTGGGAATTTTGATATGGATGAGAAAGTTGATCGATGTGGGAAGCTTTCTTAGGATGCTTAATTTTTAACTTTATGATTTTTCTTTTGAGTAGATAGAAGGTTGATCAATATGGGAATCCTTCACTACCATAATATGAGATGGAAACCATCCTTCAAGGGAATGATATACATTTTACTTTTATGCTTTTTGATTTTGATTTTTTATTTTGTAAATGGTAGGATAAGATATGCATGATAGTTTTCCTTTGAGGACCAGACTATTATTTTTTATTGTTTATGAATAGTTTTCCTTCAAGGGAGTAGATTGTTTTCTTTTGGATAAGATAACTTTGAGCATCTAGGAATTTTGAATTTTTATGGAAGATTTGGGGATATCTAGGTAGACCACTTATGAGGGGATGAAGAATGTACAAGTGACACATGTGGACCCTTAGTGTGGTTCCAGTAGGTAAATAAGAAGGAAGTGGATGTAATGATCATGAGTTTCCCACCTAGAAGGAGGAACTTTTCCTTAAGGAATATGCTATGAGTAGAGTCGTGGTGCCCATATTCAAGGTCATAAATAGGAAAGTGATGGTAGACCACATAATTCCAAATCATTATGATGAAAGATGGAAGAGGCTAATGATGGATGGATGACCACTAAGATGAATAAGTTCATGTTGGTAGGTATGTTAACAATAGAAAGGATGCAAGTGCAATGTGTTAAGAGGTTCCATTTCTATTTTACCATCAAAAGAATACAAACGATAGGTTCTAAACCCATACTTATGTGTGATAATATAAGGTCCAATTCAGTTGGGAGAAAACTTTCCACATTGAATTCTTTCTAGAGTAGTGGCATTGTAATTTTATTCAAGGATAAGGTCACTATTTTTAAATTCACATTCCTTGAGGTGTTTTTATAAGCACATTTGATGCACTCTTGATAGAAATGATGGTGTTCAAGAGAAATATGGTGACAATCGTCTAAAAACTCAAGCTGTGCTAGATGCTCTTAGAGATAAATTTATTTAGAGACAAATTCATGAAGAGAAATATGCAAAGATAGGATTTTTACTTCAAGAGGAATAATGACGTTAGATATGTACACACGAGAGAAAGGAGTAGAGCCCGTAGAGGTGTGGATGCTAGTCCGATAAGCCCAAAGAGAAAAGGGTATATGAAGAGGCCAATTATGACCTGATTTATTAATAGTTTTGGCAAGGATATTATGAAGATTTTTTATTAGTTGTTTCAGCTTGGCCATCAACTTGAGGATAATATGGAGAAGAGAAGCTAAGATTAATATTGAATGAGTCATAAATATTTTTGAGATCTTTATTTTTGAAGGACGTTTCATTGTTCGTAATTATCTTGTGAAGAACGCCAAAGCGGAAAATGTTATGTTGATAGAAAAATTAATGATTTGATTAACCTTAGTTGATGTGAGTGGAATGGATTCCACCCATTTGTTAAAATAATCAGTAGAAGTGATGATATAATGATGGCATTGAGAATAACACAAATTTATGAGGCCAATGAGGTTGAGTCGCCACTATGAGAAAGGCCAAAGATCCCGAGCAAGTCAGTAAGGCAAGACTAGGATAGGAATGTGAATAAGATTAGAATGTTGATGGCATTTGACACATTTATTAACCTAATCAAAAAATAATTTATTAAGGGAGGGACAATAATAACCCATGCGAATTATGCACTTGGTGATACCAAAACTACTAAAATGGTCACCTCGATACTATCATGGACTTATTGGGTAGCTTAAGTGTATTTATGAGATTTAAGGAAATGAAGATAGATGTTATCAAATCCATGCTTGTAGATGATGTTTCCAAGGATGAAATAACAGATTAGTATGTTGAAGAAACAACCTCTTACCATTTTTTGATAATTAGGGGGGGATGATGGATTGGGAAAGATAATCAAAGATTTGAGAATACCTGAGATCATGAGGATTAGATTCGATAATATTGACACCGGTAATTCACTAAGGTGAGTGGGTTTTTCATTGAACGAATGATAACAGATATTTTATACTCTTCGTAGACCAAGGGATGAGAGATGTGAGATAATTCATAGTGTATGCGAAGTGGTTAGATGACTGTGAAATGGTTTGAAGGGTGTAGAAATTGAATACTCCAAGAAGGAAGTCGATAATGTCCTTATACTTTTGAAGGAACACATTTTTACATTTGTAGATGCCTTTGACTTGATTGATTATAAGTTGAGAATCCCCATAAATGTCAAGGATTTTTACACCAAGTAAGATCATAGTTTGAAGGCCTAATTTGAGATATTCATACCGGAAATATTATTGGCGTACTTGAAATTAAGTTTATAGGAAATATGAATACGATTATCCCAAGGAGGAATGATAATGAAACTAGTTCCCCCCCTTTTTGACACTTAGATCCATCATAGAAAAGGGTCATATTGATGGGATATAACTCCTAATCAAAGGTGTTGATAGATTCATCGTGAAATCGCTTGTGAGGGAGATTGTTATCAGGAAGAGGGGTGTTAGCTAATTGATCTGTAATGGCTTGGCCCTTGATCAAAATATGAGAGATGAACTCTAGGTCAAACTCTATCATGAGCATGAGCCATCGAGTGATGCGATCACTATGATAAGGCTTAGAATGCATGGTCTTGAGAAGATGAAATCTAGTGATGACATAATTCTTATGATTGAGAAGATAATGGTGAAGCTTGGAGGTAGCAAAGAAAAGGGCACAACAAAACTTTTCATCTTCAGTGTAGTGGGTATCATAATCGTGAAGGGTGGACTGATGTAATACATGACCCGCTCCCTACCTTACTTATCGCGATGTGCCAAAGATTGCACCTAGAGCATGATTAAAGGTATATTACATAGAGACGAAAGGATCCCCCTCACGTGGAGGTATAAGCACAAATGGGGATAAGATATATTGTTTGAGATCATCAAAGTATTTTTGGTAGTTATTATTTGAGTAAAATTCAATTTCATTACATAGAAGGTGGTTAAATGGTTGGCAATGGTCAAAAAGTTGCGAGATAAAACAACAAACTAATTGAAGTTGGCTCTGAAGACTATGAAGCTACTTTAGATTAGAAGGAATAAAATCTCAATAATGGCTTTGATTTTAGTTCACAACTTCAATACCCCTGATAGAAATGATGAAACCAAGGAGTTTACCAGTTATCACTCCAAATACACATTTGGCTGGATTGAGACAAAGGAAGAAGTGGATAATGTGCTCAAAAAGGAATTTAAGGATAGTAAGATGGTCACGTCCATTATTTTATTTACCCAAAAGGTCATCAAAATATTCCTCTATAATATAATGGATGAGATCATGAAAGATATAGGTCATGGCTAGGCGATAGGTGGATCCAAAATTTATCAAATTGAAGGGCATAATGTGATAGTAAAAATTCCCCCAAGGAGTGATGAAAGAAGAATTATTATGTTGGTATTCTAGTGAAATGAATATATAATTGTACCCAAAGAAACCATCCATAAAAGAAATCATCACATGGCTGCGGTAGGATCTACGAGTGGATCAATGTTGGGAAGAGGAAAATTGTTTTTAGAGAAAGTGAGGTGTAAATCTCAAAATCAGTCCAAATACGAGCTTTATGGAAGATTTTGAAATGGGTATAATGTTGGAAACCCATTGCAGATAATCAATAAGGATGATGAAATTAGATGAGAGAAGGTGTTGCAACTCCTCTTTGAAAAGGAGGGAAACTCGAGGATATATATGGAAAAGCTTATGCTTAACCAATTTAGCATTAGGAAAGGTAATGATGTTATGGGAAGGAAAGAGACCCGACATGTTGGTGTACGACCATATGAAGGCTTGATATGTCAAGAAAGGATAGAGGTGAAAGAATTAAGCTCATGGGGATCTAGGGATTGATCCACTTTGAGGATGTGGGGCTCTTATGGAGCCCTAACATTGATGTTGATAGTGGATTCATTAAGAAGGGTGGATGTGTTTGGCGGTAAGGTCTTATGAAGATATGAATATTTTTCCCCCATGTAAGAAAGGATGGAATCATCGTTAGTACACTGAATAATGTCGATGGTAGGGGAATCTTCCTCTATCATATCTATAAATTAAAGATGGAGGGATCTATTTGCACCTTCACTCGATAAGTAACTTGATCCCAAGGTAATGGTGGAGATTAAAAAATAAGATAGAGGATATGGAAACAAGTGTTATCTCGTATCCATGACCTCGTGGGATGGAGAAGATGGAGAGTTAATTTCTATGAGAGTTAAAGATGGTGGAAGAGGGTTGGCATATTGTTCTCTATAGCCTAACCCAATTTTTCATGGAGTTTGCGAGATTGATCAATGACAAGGTCATGCATGTCCTATTCATAATTCCCAATTCAAAATCCTTTCCAGCGATGATGGGCATAATTGTAATAAAAGAATTTATTCTAAATAAATTTGAACCTATTGGTATATGGTTTGGTGTTTATTTGAGTGTCAATGTGGTAGGAAGGGCAATCGATGCCATCATAGATGAGGTGGATAGAAAGAAATGACATACCCAAAATTAGGTTAATACATTGGATTTTTATTGGGTCTACCAATTTTATGAGGTGTAGGAAGAGAATTAAGTGTATGAAGGAAGTACTCCCCTAGCAATATTTGGTCTATCACTTTGTCTAAAGAGTCATTATTAGGAAGCTTATACGTAGATACAAATGAGCTAGTGGATTCATTAAAAGGATAATGTGTGGGAATGAGCACTAGATTAGGTCGATAAGTCATGTGATATGATTTAAATAGAAAATGTCTCAGTAGGGAGAGTTAAAAATTTTCCCTCATGCTCATACTTGATACATCGATGGAGGGTGGAAAGAGTGCAACGTATGATGAGAATCCATAGTCGTCCAAGTAGGATATTGTATTGGAAATACCCTTATTCTATGTAGAATATATCATGGAGGATTTTTCACCAACACAAACAGAAGAATAAATGTGCCTAAATAAGGAGAAACAATATCATTGAATGCATGAAGAACCATGGGTGATTTCAAGATAATGGAATTATGGAGCTTAAGCTAATCAAAGGTGTGGGATGCTATGATGTTTATGGTAGCTCCATTTACTATCATGAAACGACGGATGAATGTGTCATTGATATGAAAAGTGATGAAGAGGTGAAGGTCATGTTCTTTAGGCTTTATGTCAATAATTTCAGTTTCATCAAAAGATATAGAGGCATAAGTGATAAAGGATCCAAAAAGAGAAGAAAAGGGATGAGCCACATCACTAGGAGTAGGGATATGTTTAAGAGTTTCAATGAGTTATTTCATATGGTTTGGAGAGATTTGGATGAGCTCATAAATTTAAATATTAATCGAGGCTTGATGAATTTATTTCATCACACTTTTTCAATATCAGTAGGTTGAGGGGCAACCAAGATATAAACTTTAGGTTTTGATAGAGAAGGAGATGGAATAGGATCTTTAGAGGGAGAGGTGATAGATTTATATTTTGATTGAGTATGTGGTTGGAAATAATGGGGGTAAGAATGGGTTGTGATTTAAACAAAATTAATAAAGAGAGGAGGAAATTCATTGGGAGAGATCATAGTTGGAGGAGGGATGGTGATGAAATTATTAGACAAATGGGGGATTTAGATCTTGGTGGATGAAGGTTGGGTTGGATAAGTTAGATTAGTTAATGTAAGAGGGTGATCCCCTTCAACGAAAAGATCATCCTCATCGATAAGATTATGGATAATAGTTTGCAAGGGTTTGCAATGTTTGGTGTCATGTCATGGTGCATGGTGGTATGAAAAAATGAGGTTAGAGTCAAACCATGAAGGTCTTAGGCCACGTAGATTGAAAGGTTTTATATGTGGAAGAGTGATTGCTAATGTTTGAAGTAGATGTCGAAATATTTTTTTGTAAGAACCAATGGGGTGGTTGGGGAAGATAATATTTTAAAGTAGGAATGGTTGATGAAATTAAAAGGGATGATTTGTTTTGATGAGGCGTTTTGGGAGCATTTTATGGTTTCTTAGACTTAGGAAAATAATAAAATTGTATGTTGGTCTCGGTATTGATTATTTTTGACTTAGACGGCTTGGATTTTGATTTGATAATGGGGATGTGGATGATTTTAAAGGGTGGTCAGATTTGGGAGAAGGATTATATTACTTTGGATTGGATTTATCGACAATATGGGTCTTAGATGAAGGGAATATCTTTAAAATGAAATGAGATGCTCCAAATGCAATGACATGACATTAGACTACTTAGGAGGGCTAGTCTTGGGAGGAGGAATCTCCAAATTTTTATATGGATGTGTGAAGGAATTTTGGATGGGAATGCCAAGATTCTTAGACTTTGGTTTTGAGGATTTACCCTTGGTGGGAATGATGACAATTTCAACTGGGTATCTATGGACGTAGAACTATATAATGTAGATTGCATTATAGAGGTGAATATTGAATGTGGAAGTGGTCTTTGTATGATATACTTGCCAAGATATAAAGGAGTGGTAGATTATGCAAGTTTAGGATTCATTGGTGTAGGTATGATTGGACTTGTAGATGGGGTGAGAGTCTCATTTTCAGTTATATTAAGTGTGGGTATCTGCATGGTAGATGATCCAAGGTATGATGTCATAGATATGGACATATATTTAGATGTTGATGTGGGCATGGTCATGCTATGGATGTGAATTATGTGGAAGTAGGTGTAGGGGTGTGAGATGAAGATGTTAAGGTAGCTGTAAAGGTAGTTATATGTGAAGGAATATGTGTGATAGATGGGGATGTGGTAGGTATAGATTGATCGGTGGGTGTAGTAGGTGTGGAAATAGTCCATGTGGTTACCATGGGTGTGGGTGTTGAGGAATTTTTAATCGTAGGGGTAGAGTCCGAAATAGGGATAGTTGCGATGAGTGATGAGGTGATAGGTGTAGGTGATGGTGTTGGATCTTGGTTTATAGTATTGATTGTATGTGAGTTAGGTGTTTGTGATGTGGAGGGTAAAGTTTTATTATTGGGTGGATGATTAGGAAAAGGTTTCGGAAAATTTTAAGGGTCGATTAGGTGGTGCATTAGGATTGTCCACTTGGAGGTCACTAGAGTATATGAGTTTTTGGATAAGTTATTTAAAAGTGTGACACTTCTCAATGTCATGGCCATCAAATTGGTTATATTTAAAGTAATTTTCCTCATTATACCATGCTATTTTGGGTCGTGATTCATCATAGGGTTAGATAGGAGGAATTCAAATGAGATTGACCACTATTAACTTGTCAAATATTAAACTATAAGATTCCCCAAGAGGGGTATAGTTAGGAGGTGGCCTAAGAGCTCTTTGCAGAGGCTCCATGTGAGAAGTGGATGTGGAGGAATATTTAACCATGATGGATTTAGAAATGTTATTAGATTTGTCACCATGTATGGAGGATTTAGTGAATTTAGACTTGGGTTTATTTGATCAAATTTTAAGATGGCTTTATTAAAGGGTGTGAAGTTCAATTTTATGATCCATAATAAATTATTCTTCAAAGTTTTGGAATGATTTAATTTTAAGAGTAGAGGAGATATGCTTCACACAAGACCATGAGAATATTTCAATTAATTCAGTCTATGGAAGGGAAAATTATAGTTGGTTGATTATGCCATGCCATCGTGCGATGAAATCGTGATAGATTCATCATCATATTTTCTGATTGAATAGAGGTTTGTGATAGTGATATTGTGCAAAATATTGATTGAAAAGTGTTCTAGGAGTAATTGCATGAGTTAGGTGAAGGAAAATAATGAGTGTTGTGGGATGCCATTGTACCAATCCAACATGGGTCCGACAAACGACATGGGAAATGTGTAAAGCATAAGGTCTTGATCATAGATGATGAGGTAACATGAATGTCTAAAAACCTGAAGGTTTTGTTATGGGTCTTCCTTGTTAATTGAACTTAGAGAACTTTGGAAGATCCCAATGAGGAGGATAAGGATTCATAGGGACAGATGGATTTATAGGTTCATTACAGATTTTCTCATATGAGAAGGTGGTTTTGGATCTCAAGGTAACAGCTTCAATATTAGCCATTCTACTTAATAATGCTTTCATGGAATCATTAGATGGATTGGTTTGAGAAATGGAAGGATGATATTGTGATGCATATGAAGTAGATGGATTAGGTTGTTGATAAGGTTGATACATTTGAGGATGGGTTGGTGTTAAAGGAAGTGGTTAAAAAGGGGAATGTAATTGATGGTTTGTGATTGAATGGGTTGAGATAGGTATTGATGTTGAGAAATGGGAATGTCATAAGATTGATGAGATTATATTGGTTTTTTAGAGATGAGAACATTTAATTGATTGAATGGGTGTGTTGGGATGTAAGTAATGGGTGGTTGAGATACTTGAGTTGATTGATTAAGAAGTATGTAGCGATAAGAACCTCAAGGAGGAGATTTATGGGTTTGAGTTGATTCATAAGGATGGGGTTGTGAAGTGATAACATTTGTAAGGACATGAGAAGTGGAAATAAGGGTTAAAGTTGAATTATGTTGTTAGGGTGGAGTAGGAAGCAAGTAAGACTCTTGAGATGATTGGATAGGGAATAAGTGACCATGGTAGATGATGAGATGATAGGACTAGCAAAGGTGATAGTGGTGTTAACACGTGGAAAATTAGGGGGAATGGGGACCACTAATTGGGTGGTTTGGTGATTGTGATGGATTGAAAAGAGGATTTGTTAGGATCAAGCTCATGTTGTGCCATGGAAATTTCTTACATATCTCTAGGGAAGAATATGAAATGTTGTGATGTGAGGACTTGTGTAGATTCAGAATTGGTATGATAGGCATAATTTTTTTGCAAAGGTGTTCCATTAATGACGAGGTTGGTAGTCTTACGAAGGATATATTCATGGATAGAAACTGGATTATCATCTAGAAGATTTCAGAATTTGGCACACTCATGAGGGATGAGAAGACACTCTAAATATTCAATCGAGGTGGTGGAAGGGGTTGTTGTTGGTATAGATGAAATTGATTGTTGATAAAATAATAGGTTAGTTTTGACATGAGTTCTAGGTTGGACCAATTGAGTTCCATGAAGAGGGGGAATAGAAACCATGGGTTGAGTAACCGTGGAAGAGGTAACCAAAAAAATGGAGGTAAAAATAGACAGTGTGGAAGTAATTTGGGATGACATGGTAATATGAATGTTGTTGGATGACATGTTCTATTCCATTTTTCTTGCTTGGGATCATGTAATAACTGGCATAAAACTAATGATAAATAAAACTATGCATATTTTTAATTAACTCAATTTTTTTATTATATTGATTATCAAAGATCTGAAAAGAAATGAAAATGGGCTTAAAGGGAATGTACGAAATGGATGGTTTCAGGTAGTTTTGGATGGATTCCTTGATATACTAGAAGGTATGTGAGGCACAAATTTGTGATGACTACTATTACGAGGCATGGTATTGGGGCCTATCCCCTCACTTCATGGTATCATGGCCATAATGGAATCATGTACTTAGCCAATATATCGATAGCCAAAAAAATTGTAATGTGGCTAGAATATCGTAGGGGATTTCCTATTAGGTGATGAAATCCCAATAGTTCCACCTGGGATAAAATGTTTTAGATGTGTAGTTTTGATGCATGTGTTTTGGGATGTGTGTGATGGAATTGTATGCAAAGTGTTAAACTCCCTAATTAAACTAGATTTCCAAGCATATATAAATGGTTCTTTTTAGATCTAAAACAAAATGTGTAGATTTGATGAAGACAAAAAATAAGTGATGTAATGAAATGAAAAGAGACGGGAATAAAAAAGGAATACTTGGATAGCATTTTCCTTTTTATCTAAATTTGTATTTTAATGCAAGTAAACAAATCTAAGAAAAATAACCCACACACACAAGCAAGAAATTTCCCTTCCTACGAGGTTAGTAGAACATGGATAAAGAAAATGAAAATGAAAAACAAATGAAAAGACTCACCACGAGAAGGTTGTCCCATTGGGCATGCCAAAATGTTGAAATGTTTTCCTTGCTACCTATTTCAGATTAGTGAAATTGCAACAAAAAAACAATCAACTCCAAATAAGAGAGAGTTTTAGGTACCACTAGATGGGATAATGATGGATACATGTGAAAAATGAGATATCCTCTTTGTAACAATATTGGTGATCTACAAAAAAGAGAACTCAACATGAAAAATGGATTACTATATAGATGGGTGGGTTTCTTGACAATGTTAGTCTGAAAAGTGAAAAATTCTTAGGATGGATGTCAACCAATGTTTTTGATAAAGATATATAGAGTAAACAATTGATAAAGTAGATGCAATAGAATATGAATTGTAATAGAAACTCAAATGCAATAAAGGTTATAAAATAATAAAAACTTATGAAATCTAAAGGTAAGTGCAATGA
Organism: Taxus wallichiana var. yunnanensis; assembly: GCA_018340775.1. Classification (NCBI taxonomy): domain Eukaryota; kingdom Viridiplantae; phylum Streptophyta; class Pinopsida; order Cupressales; family Taxaceae; genus Taxus; species Taxus wallichiana. The sequence goes on from CM031234.1 coordinate 959,161,736, forward strand.
ATACGATCAGTCGATGGTGACCTACTTGAGTTAGCGAGATTGGGGATGGAAGAACATATCCGAGATGACAAAGAGGGTATAATGGAAATATATGAGGTCTAAGTGACTGTGAAATCAAAGAAAGGATGACTAAGGATCTGATTGACAAAGACGCTAAAATATAGGAGATGAGTCGATGGAAACTAGGTAGGGTCGGTGGTGACTTAGGGTGATATAGGGTTGGATGGAAAAAGATGGGAAAGAATGAAGGCATGTAGATGGAAAATGAATACCTAAGAAGGATGAAACAAAGCTCTTGGATGATAGATGAACCTAAAAATATCGATGAAGAGTAGGATGAAGGTAGTGTTAGGAATTTAAGGTGCAGGAGGGGGTGAATCAGTGCAGATAAAAACTTTCACAATCAATTTCCACTTCTTTAATATGTTACTGTTATACTATATTGATTGTCATAAGCATGTAAAATTAACCATGAAAGATAAAGAGAGAATAAAATACACATACACATGAGAAGACCAGATATTAACATGAGAAACTCTTGCGGAACAAAAAACCATAGAATCCAATGCACTAACATAGAAAATTGTCCTTTAGAGTCACAATGATTTCTAGATTGAGTCAAAACTCAATACTGATTTGAAAATATAATAAATTTTTCAAGCCACAACTCCCAAATTTAGTACAACATTAACCGACCTTTAGTAAGCTACCACTTACAAGGAGGCTTCAACTCCACGGAATTTAATCAAATTCTACTGATATTTTGTAATGCACTACTTACAAGGAGGATACAACCCCTTGTGATCTAAGAAACAACTTAGCTATATATTACACATAGTTTGATAATTTAGATCCTATGTTGCACATACAACAAGTTATGATCACCCTGCTCAACACTTCTTCATTCACTATCCATGCTCATCTTTTCATTACTCTTCTTACCTCTTTTCTAGTATCTCCCCTCAAACATTGATTTTACTAGTTTTACGGTTGATGGATTTTCCCTATTCAACACACACAGCTCTCTTTACTTTCATCAATAGATATTCATCCGATGGCTCTATATCCTCTCTAATTCTATATAAATTTGTTAGCATGTAGCTCTCTCCATCATCATCACTAGATTTTCAATTGATATATATATCTCTTTAGCACATAACTCTACTCTCTTTTAGAAATAGATTTTCATTTCATCACTATATCTTCTTTAGTACACAACTCTCCTTTCCTCTGTCTCAATTCATACATTCTTTTTATTTGATTATGTGTTTCTAGTATGCATCTCCAATTAGCAGCTCTTCATGGATATATAAATCTTCTCTCTCTCTCTCTCTCTCTCTGTAATAACTCTTGAGCACAACTACATCTTCATCATCTTCAGTCAATTTTCAATTTTTTATCTCTCTTCCCATCCATCCTCCATATTACACTCTCCTTGCTTAATTGATCAACAACAATCGAAATCTTGAAAAATTGTTTTTATAGACAAGCTCAAGCTTTTTGTTTCTATGATTTTGTGAAATATGGGCATGTATTGGGTACAAAATAATAGTTTCCAATTTTCCAATTTCTATGTTCTTTAAAACATAGATTTTGTTTCTTTTATGGTGTAGAACTTGATCTCACGTTTCCAAAATGTCTAAAAATGCCAAAATGGATTCTTGGTGTGCAAGATATCTCCATGCGAGACTTTGGATGCGGGTGTGGAACAATATTAATAGTTCACATTAATATTGCACTTAAAATTTATAAAGTTTCATTGTATCATCTTCGTATATCTCCTTTGTAAATCGAGATAATGTGGGTTATTTGGGAACATTAGGAATTTGTGCATCCATGGACTGGTTCATCTCGCATCTGTATTTATCCACATAAAATTATCACTTTGTAAATCGGATATGTCGGGTCAAGAAGGAAAAAGTGGAATGAGTGTTTTAGTGCCTCCAAACCTCCATTCCTCCACCACCCCACTTTTCCACATTACACTTCATTTATCCTTTCCTTTGTATATTTTGTCTTCATTGGTGTTGGGGAATAAGGGATTTTTGGATATGTGCCTTGAATGTTCTTTATGCCCGCATCCCTTCTCTCATCTACAAAACACTATTTCATTGTGTTCCGACTTATCCTAGGCATCGAGGAACAAGGTATCACATATAACTAGTGCTGTCAGGGTCTCCTTTTCCCACATTAACAACCTAACATGTAATACTCTATCCTTCATCCGATATCTTTGACTTTTGGGTTATTTGGACATGTAGAGAAATTTGAGTCACTTCAAACTCATTCTTTTGAGGTTGTTTGTTCTTGAAATTTGTCATGAACCCACACTACAAAGGTTTCTTTTCTTGTGGCCCAAATAAGCTTATGGGGAACATAAAAACTCATATAACTTGTACTTGATGGGGTCTATTGTGCCCGATTCATCCATCTAACCTACAAAACAAAGGGTGCTTCCCTAGACCAATATGGGGAACATATGTTCCCAGAGAACATGTTTCATCTACACATAGTATACCCGTAATACACTTAAACTCAACATACCCTAAGTTTTATAATTTTTCCTAAGTACCAAAAATTTTCTTATCTCCAAAAAAACATTTGTGAGTATTTAGAACATGTGACAATGAGTTTTAGACCTCTAAATCAATTTGGCCAAGTGTACCAACATCTTAAAATTTTCTCTAGTGAACTATCATACTATCCATGCTGGAAAAGACCTTGGATCACCCTAAATCCATCCTAAAACATGCTGAAACATCCTAAAACATCCTGAATGCATAATGCACTAACCAGAGCCAAATGTAAACCTCTGAAACACATCATACACCATGAAGACACCTACTTCACATATAATTACACCTATTGATCTTGATTAACATGATTAAGTGACCGAGATTCACCATATCCATCACTATCATCATGTTTTACCACATTAGGAAACATCATCATACCATTGTACCTGGTGATACCTACTAAACCATGCACACCACTTGGAACCTATTTGTGACATGGCACTACCAATTAACCTTCAACTTCTCCATTCACACCTTTTTTTCAGTTGACTTGATTCTAATTTCTCACTCCACCATTCACCTCTCTTTTCCATCAATGCCACTTGAAATCAATGACAACACCAATGAAAATGACATGGGTTCAACAGGTAGATCTAAACATGCAATGATAAAAGAAGATTTCAAATATCTAAAAGTGGGCACAAGTTTCTCAAATATGATTCCAAGAGAGTGATAATAACTATAAAGACACACAAAAATGAAATCAAGAGCGCAAGATCTCTGGAAGTATTTAAAATTACATCCTCGAAAAGGAGGGGTAAGGGAAACTTTAAATGGTCAATAATTACCTGGATGGGTCGCCATTGATCATGGGGATGCATTCATTTGGGTGGTGGAAAGGTGACGATCTTGAGCCAGGATCCCATAAGAGGATGGATTGGGGTTTTGAGTGATAAGAATGAGTTAGGGTTATATAGGGAGGATAAATGGGTAGGTGGAAGGTGGAAAACATTAAATAAAGGCAAAGGGGAGGTGAAGATATTAAATTCCAGCCTAGGGAGGATAAAATGGAGGATTTAGGGAAATAAAATGAATTTAATAGGAATTATACTTAATTAAAGATGATTATGAGTAATTAATGAATGATTAAGATGGTAAATAATAATAAGTGGGATAAAGTAAATTTATGAGGGAAGGAGGGAATTCAAATTGGAAGAGAGGTATATATGTGAAAAAGATGATGGAGAGAGAAGGCGGCATGAGGGGTAGTGATACCAAAAATTGGTGTCTAAAAATTTATTATGTGACCTCTAGTTCACCTCAAGGAAATTAGACAACATTATCACCTTTATACTCACCATGACATACTTATTAGGACAAGGTCCTAATGGATTTGAATGCACAAAAAAATAGTCTTCACAAACCGAGATAATTCATCCACTTGTCCACCTAATCATGAATCTTCCTGGAACCTTTATGGAAATATCTATTCCTTATGCATCTCATCATGTTCATAGCATGCATCATATCAAGATATATAAAATTAATAAGCTTGTATTTCAGAAACTTATCATTCTAGGATTCATGTCCTAAATACCGATCTTGTCTTAGTTATATTTTACCACTTGAAACTCACTTTTATGCTAATCCAAGGCATGAAAAACTTCACAGAAACCTAAAATTCAATTTCAAGCATTCACTTGCATGAGTTATGTCTAGAAATACATACTTGCACTTACATTCCTCATACCTTCTTGACGGGGCTAATGAGGCGGTTTAGACCATTTGAACTTAGACATAAAAACCCATCACGTGTTCAAGTCATGAGATTCAACATGTCATATCAGACTTTTTCAACATTCCATGCTCATATTTAACTTCCACAACAATATTTCACATCACCATCCTTTCAAACAATCCTGACTATTTTTTGACTTGTTAGGCCTTAGGAAGTAGGACATTTTGGATGACATGTTTCACCAAAAGTATGCAAGGAATCCACCTGAAAATTATCATGGAAACTTGGGAGCCTCCAAGTCCTAGTTTGACAGTGTTTATTTCACCATGAAACCTCAATCACATGATTGCACATGCAAATAGTCATAAAATAATGATTTTTTGTACTTTCTCCTTACACCTGGAACAAGAAAATGCCATCAAAATGAGCTACAAGGAGTCATCTACATCCCCAAGTCTTCAAACTAGCTTTCTTAAGAAATTTTATGAACAAAATATTCAATTCATCTCCATCTCTTTCAACGGAGGGTTTGGAACCTACTTTCCTTCTTAAAGACCGTTCATAAAGCATAGGGCATCATTCTTCCTCATTCCAATTGAAAAATGTTTTTGAATCCATGACCAAACTTTGAATAATAGATTATGTCACTGTGAAAATATTTATCATACCAATGAGTACATCAAACTGAACCCTTGATCTGGAAATGACCATTTTAAGAGCTTGATATGACTTGAACTCATATTTATTGATTCTACCTTTCAATCTTGACATGAAACTTTATCCACAACACTATGTTAATATCCTTCAAACGTTACAATTCTCATTTAAGTTTGTACTTATCTGAAACTCTTCATCCACCATGAATTTTACATGTATACCTGACTTTTCCTTAAAAATATGCCTCCAAAAGACCTTAAAACTGCCTTTTCTAGCTATGCTTGATGTGTAACCTTCCACATCATTTCTACAATATTATAACACACAATTCATTATTTTACAACCCTTTCTCAACTTTCTTTACTTCATACCCTAAGCCATGCTTGTACTAAGTCTTAGAATTAGGTCTAGTTGATCTTGTTTCATCCTTTATTTATGCTCTCCATTCCTCAATCTCTTTTGAAATCAATCTCTTCATGATTTTCAAGCCTTGACCAAGATTCTCTAGTTGTTCCATGCCTTCAATCCATCATACCAAGTCATCTTTCTAGCTAGGCCTCATAATTAGGCCTACTAGACCAAGCTAATCTCACTAATGCCACTCATACACCCTTGTGTACACCATGTTGATTATATCACATCATCACACACCTTCTCAAACATCTAGTAAAACATCATGACATCCTATCACATCACCATCATGCCTCTACAAGTCACTAGCTAGTAAAAAAGCCAAGCCTTACCAAGTAATATCAATCATGACACCATGAACTCATGTCATGCATACCTTATCATGCCATGTCACAATCACTAAAAATTCCTCTTGCACTCCTTTATCCTCCTTTTTCATTAATGATCCTTTTTCATCAATGAAAAATCAACAAAAAATCACATGCAAAACAATCTCCCCCTTTGTTATTGATGGAAAACAACCTATTCCTTATCCCCTTTTTACATTAGTGAAAAATTGAATACCTATAACACATGGTTCTCATATTCATTAAATTATTATTACCCCTTCTTGGTTGGAAACATCAACCAAAATCATCATTCAAGCTCACAAACTTGTTTCTTTTTCCTTGACTCTATTTTTGTCTTCATCCCGACATTGAGACTATTGTACCTCCCCCTAGAAAAATGTTTTGCTAACACATACACATGCCAAATGTCTTAACTTTGAGTGATAACATCCTCCTATCTTAAAAATATTCCTATCTCAGTTGAATATACTAAAAATAGGCTTAAATATTCCATATAATGGTTGCAAGAAATAAATAGACTGAGATCCATAAACAACTCTTTAAGAGAAAATTAGCCCAACTTTACCTTGCTGCAAAAGCATATAGAGCATATATAACTACATACTATAGCTCCTCCTGAGGTTATACCATATATATCTAACTGACTATGGAATAATTAGATCACATACCTTGATCTCATCTTATATAGATGAGTCAACATCACCACCTCTCTCTTGAGTTACCCTTTCGGTGTTTATTTGTTTCATTTCATGATATAATGAATTACTTGATCATAAACATTGCTCCCCTATCAATGTACTTGTAAACATAATTAAATCTACCTACTTAGCCTTATTGACAACATATGCACCTCAATGAAGATCGAATTCAGCTTCCTCTACTTCAAGACATCTTCTTAGACACCTTAGCTCACTTTTTTAGAGCTCGACAACATTCAATACCCTGGTATTGGCCACTTGCATGTGATCAGTTATAAAAACCTCACAAAACTCCTATTTTCTCCTCTCAAGGACTTATGAGCACTTAATATCCTTATTAACTCATTTCATCATAAAAAAATTGTCATGCACAAGTTGTACCAATACCTTTATGCTCTTACAATACTAAAATCACTTCAAGAGAGATAGTTTAGTAAGCATACTTTACAAAATGATGTATTTACACAAACTTGTAGTCCACCACTAAGCCTTAGCTCTTCATGCATTGGTATATAACTGAGAGACTCAATTCTTGTCTTCAAATACTTGGAATTCACCATTAACCTACTTCATGATCACATCAATTCAAAAAACAAATTTCGACACCTTTTCTCTCAATTGATGCATTACCATCTATTCAATATAAATTAAACACTCATTAGAATGAGGATCACTTCCTAGAAATTTGATACCACTTTCAATTAATTAGAAAGGATCTTTCTCTTACGTCAGACCTATATGACACTCTTATTCATAATATGATACCAATGTTTGGAAAGCAATATATTTTCAAGTTTCTTAGGATGATGATAAACATCTACACACATGACCACCTTTGCAACACATTTTGAAGACCACAAACCTTATGAATGGTTAACCAAATTAACAACATGATTTCAATTTGCAAAATGTTGCTACCATATTTAAAACTTTCATGTAGATATTTAGTTATGGCTCAACACAAATTTTGAATGACATAAGCTTATGGATTTGACAATCAACGTCAACTTGATAAGTTGTTCTTAAGACCTAACCATGAATTCCTAAGAATCATATAGATTGAAATTATTTGACCATCTTACTGACTTAACTCAACATGAAAGAGCATTATTACCATGTTTCCTTCAAACATATACTTTGTGATCACTCCCGACTTTTTCATTAATTAATATGAGATAATTAATAACACAACCATACCTCATGATTTCTTGACATTTCATATACAAACTTCAGTGAGCCCAAGATACCTTGAGAGAATTCATGACCTCATAATACTTCATTATTGCACCAAAGAGATTAAAAACCAATCACTTTCTGATTAATCTTCACTTGATATTTTAAAGAGATTTGATTGTATACTTTTCTTCATAACATCTGATCACTTTAATGAATTAATTATCATAGAAACCTCCTTAAGAAGATTCAAAATTGTTCACTAATCCTTTAATTAAATTTACTTCTCCATCATTAATGGACTACTTCAATACCTTATAAAGCATATAGAAAACTCGAGCATCTTGCATCTTATACTATCTAATTAGCATGCAACTTTGATACTTTCTTCTTGAACTATCAATCAAACCATGGACTATTTCTTCTTAAAGAATACCACAACCTTTGTATAACCATGACAGGTACACATACACTTTTTATAAATAAAACACTTAGTTAAGATTAAAAATACCTAGTTATAGATCACGACATAATTTTTAATGTTCACTCTTTTCACATTTCTATACTTGAAGACTAGGATGGACATCATCATAGACTACTATGACATACTTAATCAAAGCTATATCAAATTATTGAGTGCTTACCTAACAAAATGTAAAGGGCATGATTTCAAGAAACTTTCTCATAAAGTTACAACTCTTTTGAAGATATATCATAGCTTCTATACATACTACGAAGATAACTCTTTTGATCAAATCACAGAATTTTATATGAATGATATAATGTATACATACTTGTAACTTTTGAGACTTGTCTTTCAAAATATTTACTAGTTATGTCAACACAGACCTTATGGATAAAATTAAACACTTTTATTTTCTTGGATGATCAAGAAATACCGTCAAATACCTTATACAGATCAAACATGCACATAGACCTTGAGAAAAGAGCTATACAAACATACCTTTTAACTATTTACACATTTACAACATTATAAAGAATTTGATCATCCCCTAATGATGGTAATACACCTTCAATATCACACCATGCTTCTTTTAGATGATAAATCACTTATATAAGACTAGAGAATATTCACAATGCTTTTAGATCACTAAAAATTATATAATCATCAAAAGAACTCAAAAAAACTATTCTTTCTCTTTCTTCCTTTGAATTCCTCTCATTCCTCTTCAATGATATTTTAGGAATGATAATTTTATCTCCTATATCTCCATATTTTGATTGAAGTCCTGAAAAACATATATGATGCACCTCATTCACTTGCTCTCTCTTAGTTCTAGCTAAGGATTCTTCATGACTTTCATTAGGCTTACCTTCTTCCTTATTAGCTTTACAAAAACTTGTTGATATATTATTTGATCTAGGATCTCTTATGACGGTATTTTATTCCTTATCCTTTATACCATATTCAAATATTGTATTCTTATCATGTTCTATCTCTTAAAACCTAGAATCAATTTCTATGACCTTTATTTTATGCTCAACATCCTTCTTTTTAGTGACTTCATCAAGCCCGACTAACTTAGACTCACCCTTAGGATTGGTTTTCATTTTTAACACCTTATTACCTTTACTTTTTAATGCATGAAGCTTGTTGATTTACCTTGGATATTTATTTTGATAAAAATACTTTGCAAAATGTTTAATTTTATGAAAATTGTAACACCCAACACAATTCTTACTTATAGATTGATGTGAGCTGAGATTCCATCCAAATTTAGTGACCTTATAACCATAAAAATTCCTAGCAACATGTCCAACCTTGTTACAGTTATAACACAAAATTGCATTCTTACCTCCAGGGCCTTCATTTCTCCAAACCTGACTAGATGGTTCATAAACACAATACCTAGGAGTATGACCCTTCTCTTGACAATTGAAATAGATGATGTTCCTTGATTTCTCATATATTCTATCCCTCTATGGATGTGAATATTTTAAAATATTCCTACATTCCTTATCTCTATGCCCAAAACTATTACAAGTATAACAATAGCCATTAAAATATCTTTCATACATTGATGCATTAGGTTTCCTAACTGAGTTATACCTTTATGAATTTGTCTCCTTGACCTCCTTCATGTTTTCTTGTCTGCTTGGACCATCCTTATCATCTTCACATTTTTTCACATGCTCTCCTTTGAAACCTAGACTGTCTTGTCACTTTCTACTCTTTGATCCTCCAAAATTCCACCAATAACTTCAAATCTCTTCTCTAACTTTCCATACATCTTCAACCTGATGTTTGCTTCTTCTAATTCAGCTTTCAAGGATCTCAATTCTTCTTCATACCTAAGGCAAGCATATTCTTTTTCCTTTAGGGATTTTTACACACTCTCAACTTGATATTCCATCTATTTGAGGGATTGACCATGCTCATCTTCCATACAACTAATTTTTTCTTTCAATCCATGAATTAGGGACTCAAACATAGCAAACTTCCTTTTCAGAACCACCTCAGATAATTTACCCATGCTTGTGCTTCAAGGGTCTCCTCCAAGCTTTCAAACTTTCTTCCCAAGGACTTGGCGCTGATAAAAATTGTTAGAGAACAAAAGCATTTAGAGGTGAGGGGTGAATCACTGCTTCCTCAAACTTTTGAAAAAAATTCTAAACCTCAGCAATACATTCAATTAGATCTACCTTTATCATTAGGAAACAATGACATTCAACCATAAGTAAATAAAAAGAAAGCACACATGAAGACAATGGTTAATGTGAGAAACCCTTAAAGGGAGAAAAACCCATTGAAATCAATGCACTACTATGGACAATTTTCCCATAAGAGATTACAAATATTTAAATTTTTTTAGCACCCACTCAACTTGAAGCACCAACTCCAATAATTTAATCAAACACCCACTTGACATGGAAGCACAAACTCCCTACTTTTACAAGCTAGAAATTACATGGAAGAACTAAATTCATAATTTTCTAAGCACCTACCTATACTTTAGAGAGTTTTCATCACCTTCATCTAGTTGCTTGAACCAACCAATTTTGATCTCTTATTAAACTCCTATATTGTCACCCTTTTCCTTTTCACCCCTCAAACTACCGCAAATATAGTATTCACGGCCTCTTTTACACACACACTTTTTTCCTCATTCATACAAATATGAACTCATTTTTCTCCTCTCACACCTCATATTGTCATTAGCTTATTCTTCTTCTAATGTAGTCTTCAAGATACCTTTTTACATACACATTTTGTCTCTCGTACACAAGAATGAACCGATCAAACACCTCATAATTTTGTAATATTATCTCTAGGAGAAGAATTTTTTCATACATAATAATAACTTCATATACATAATTATTTCCACTCTTACATCTCTTAAAATTCATATTATAACCACTTCATCTTATTGACTCATCAAATCAAATGCAAAATTGTAGATGACCTCATTCAAAACTGCCATAATGCAAACATTGCATCTGCGTAGGGTGTCGATTACAAGTACTAACCTTTCATCAATTAGTCATAAAAATCATAACACATAAAAATAATTAGAAAAAATTATCGTGTTCATTGCATATCTGAAACAACTGAAAACATTCAATGTTTAGTCTAACATCTATAATTTGTGACGGTTTTATTCTTCTCATCTTCTTCTTCACATAGGAATATTTGTCTTCTAGATAACAACACTATGAGATAAGTGTTATGAAGGTTCAGGTATGTTACTAAGGTATTTTTTTTTTCTTCTATGTCCTTGAAAACCTTTTCAACTCACCAATTTAACAATAAGACCCCATTAGAGCTCATATGCTCTACTAGGTGCATGTGTTTCAAAATATATTCTTCAACATGGATGCATGAACTAACTCTAGGATTCAATTCATGTAATGCAAATAGAATTGATGAATCTTCAATAAGTTTACAAGATCACTAAGGGCTTGGAATTTTTATGTCGGGGCTTAGTACTTCACTTCCACTTTTCTTCTCGGTTGGGTATGCACACAACCATGACAACTCAAAAACCAAATCACAAGATTAATTCATCGGATCCAAAATATGAACTTTCAAAGCTTCTTGATTCTTGGAGGATCTATTATTTGACCTATAGTTCAACCTCAAGGACATTATACAACACTATCACCTTTATACTCACCATGACATGCTGATTAGGAAAAGGTTTGAATGGCCTTGAATGCATAGAAAAAATCTTCACAAAATGAGATAATTCATCCACTTATCCACTTGATCGTGACTATTATGCCACTTTTATAGAAATATACATTCCTTATTCATATCATCATGTTCATATCATGCATCATATCAAGGTATATAACATGAATAAGCTTGCATTTTAGTGAATACTCATTCTATGTTTTAGGTCCTAAAAACCAGTCTTGTCTTAGTTATATTTTACCACTTCAAACCTCACTTTCAAGACAAACCAAAGCATGAAACACTTCACAAGATAACTCAATTTCAATTTCAAGAACTCACTTGCATGATTTATAAGGAGAAATACATAATTGCACTTCCATTCCTTGGACCTTCTTGACAAGGCTAATGAGACAGTTCAGACCATTTGAACTTTGTAACAAAACTTTTTACTTCATCTGAATTAGGAATTTTTTAAAATCATTTAATTTACTTGATTCATTTGATGATTATCAACACCCAATAGAAATAATTCATCACATAAGAGTTATAAATCCCTTAAGTTATCTTATGTTGTAAAGAGTAAAAGCAATTACAACAACTCGCTGAATTTTTCCAGTGTTAATTAATTTTTATAATCCAACCAGAAAATATAAGATAACCATGTGCAACTGGAAGGGTACATATCCTACTCAATCCTCTCAAACACTCATTATAATTCAATATACCTAGTATATTATTTGGTCAACATTTCTAAGGTACAGAGAATGTGTATCTTCTTATTGTAGCCTCCCGGGCATAACATAGTTTAAAATAAGAAATGGTGATAGGATAATGTAATCAATCATTTACACTACCATGACCATAGATTAGGACATCGCGCTAGCTATCCTAGTTTCATGACTGCACACAAGCCACATGAAACTTGACCCTCCACTCACCGCACAATACTCTCATTCATAATATTGGTATTATTTTCATTTTTAAGTTATTAATTTCATATTTGACCATTTTTGGTAGTCATGTATTTAATAAATTCAATTACTTGAATTTATGAGTATCATGGCTCGATAAACGATTCCCATGAATCCCACAAGATCATTTTTGGATTACTACGAGAAAGGTTTATCTCACTTAATGAATTGCATTATTACGTGTTCGATACTTTCCCCATAGCCGTTCCCATTTGGTATAGACAAGGTTCTGTGACTTGATTTTCACTCCATGTGTCCCACACTTCACTACTAATTTATAATGGTAAAATACCATCATTTATGATCATTAATAATCACTTAATGTTCCTTAGTTTATTTATGTTAGTTGGGTATATTTTTATACCAGTTCTATATGGATGTACTTGTTCACACAAGGGTGTTATGTACATGAGACTTCATCACAAATACATCAATCCTCAACGTGTGAGATGATGATATTAAAGAAAAAAATAAATCTCACATTAATTCTACATGTATTTTTTTATACCTTCGAGTTAACAAAGATTAACAGCTACATCATTTTACTTCTCTTTTTAGTTCCATTTTGTATTGTCAAATCGCTTTCACGTTGTGGTTTAGAAGAATTGGGTATAATCTTGTGACATACAACCTATTCATGAAATTTTAAGTTCTTCGCTATAAAAATGCAACATTACTTCCTTAATGATCATGTTTATATAATTTCATAATCTTATTGTTTATTTCTGGTCATTAAGTGTTGTAGGTGTACTTAATTCTTATAAGTATTCTTACATATTTCTTATTTAGCTCAAAATAATGTAGTGCTATAGTTATATGATAGCAATATGTTTTTCTATGACAATATATTTATAACCCGATATACAACATTCAAAGTTTATCTATGGTGGTTACCACTCTTATATTCAATAAGTTACAAATTCTCAAATAGTTATAGTATATTATTAACCCTTGATTCACATTTATCCTTTGCGGATAATCAACAATACAAAATGTCTCAAAGTAAACATCTATAGATCAGGGCAATTTCTTAATTTTTCATATTCATATTTGATTTGAATAATCTCTTTATTAACATATCAACAATATTACATGAGCACAACTGATTATCAAGATAATAATAATTTATTTTAGGCACCTTGGACTATATAAATACAATATTTTTAACATTTCACAAGTACAACCTCATTTATTATATCTTAATACATAGTAGTGATCAATCAATATAAATCACATCTTCCTTATTTATCAACTTGCTTTTATAATCAACCTACATGGTGAAAACTCAACATATTACATGGTTAGTTCCAACCGAACTGGCATGGACAATACAATTCCTTATTTAGCTAAATCAATACCAAGTAATGAGACATTAACTATCATGTTTAATGATATTTCATTCAATATCATTTCTTAAACATAGGAATGTAGTGCACAAATTCTTAGAATATCAACTAGTTCCTTTCTTCTATCATTACTTAACCTATTTCAAATTCACTACCTTAATAGAGTATTATAACTCAAAATACAGAATTTGACTAACAACCCCTTTTTCCATTTCTACACCATATATCAAGGAAATTTTTTAACAGAAGATTGCTAAGAATTACTTTTCATTATTTCCACTTTTCATGAACATTACCTATCATCGAGCAAGTATATAGATACTAACAGAAAAGGGTCTCTTTCACTCAATTTAGTATTAAATCTATTCATAATTTACATTGTTTAAATTCAATCCCCGGAGTGAAAGATACCCACAATAAATCAATTCTCTACTAATAATATAACAACCTTATCTTATTCATCTAAAGAATGAACCTCTGGACTCTCACATTTCAGGATCTATGAATGAAATTTATCTATGACATATTTAATAGTTTGTTCCATCAGATATACTACAGTAGGGAATTTTTTTAGTCCAAGAAAACCCATGGAATAATATACACTGTCAAGGCTAATAGTATAACTCATATCCCAATTAATATCCAAATTAATCGCATGAGTATTCATTACAGATCTAGTTAGAGTTTCTAATAGGTATAGGTTCATATTTAAAAACTCTGAAAACATCAACTGAGCTTGCAGAAGGTTCTTAAATCATTATCATAAATGAATCACCTTTTTTAAGTAGTAAAATATATAACATCCCAACACGGTAATTGTTATTATCACAATATTCAAATACAAATAGAGATTCAGAACAATTAACAAATCATACTTCTTCATTCAAGGGTCATAAAAAAATGACTGTGTTAAATTAAACCCATGTCCACGTACAGGAAAAGTGAACTCAATGTCATGACTCCCCATTAATCACCATTATTTGACATGCAAACCGAGAGATAGAAAACTCGGTGATAGAAATAGGTTTCATAAAGAAGACGACTTAAAGGAAATTGACCCAACCAAATATGATCTAGAGCCTACAAAACCGGTCGATATTTACACTCAAGAAAAAATTCATTCATCTCATTAATGCTAAGAAACTAGTAATGGGTATTTAAAACCATATCAGATCTTTTATTTTCACTTAACAAGAAAAACATAGCACATGCCTATAATTTGGATTTGAGAACTTGACCAAAAATTACAAAGATCAAACAAATACCCTATTTGATATAATATCATACTGAATAGTATAACCATATTACATATGAATCGGATAGGAAACCCATCATACAAGAACTCTCAAATAAAATAAAATACACACAAACAAAAACATTCCATTAGTTTGTATTGAAATAACCAGAAAAGGAAGTATTAACCATGCCTATAATTTGTAAACCACCATCCTCCTTCCTCTGTTTAGTTCCTAAAATTTCTAAGCAATATAAATAGAAACGTCCACCAACTATTATCGGGAAAAATATTTTTATACTACTAAGTATATATAACCCATACCAACCAAGAATATCATAGTTAAAAATAGCTTTTCCTCGGAACTCGCCGAGGAACCACATGCATAGCTCTACCAAAGTTTCACAAAACAATGCAAAAAAATATAGAGTTGAGTTCGTATGGTGGTGGCTTCTTAGAGAAGCTTCACCATCTTTGAGGATTTTATTTCTCTTTCCACAACATTGCTTCCACATAGGTGGAACTTTAAATTTAATAATTACTCTCTCCAAAACCGACGGTAGTCCGAATGGTCCAAGTTGTTTAAGAAAAATTAACAACAATAATAAAAATAATAATCCCTTGCCATTACATAGTTAATCAAACAAACTTATACCATAACGATTAAAAACCTTTTTATTTAACAATTTGTGGTGATAATTGATCAAAGGTGGAATCATAACATATGTAACTTATCTAAAATATTATTGCCATATCTATCGTCTAAGTCCATGAAACAATTAAATTACAATTACCTTATTATGTTACCTTAGTCTTATGACCTCATCCCCATCTTAATACCCTTTCCTAATAAAAAATGATATTATTTCTAAATGAATAGCAAGGAAAGGAAAATACTATACGTGTATCTTGAACATGATCAAGGACCATTACCTTACCAACTAATCAAATGTCGAGTAGTATGGTAAAAACATCATTAACAAAATAAATTGATGGTGGTCGATGACCAATTAATAACACTATAGTGAATATTATAAATGGTGAATATCAACATACAATAATAACTTGCGGGGTATATGAACTTCATTACATGAGAGAGTTATTCATTTGTAGTCAACCATATTTCAATACTAAATAGTAATACTTGTAACTTTGTATAAATTCAGTCATACTTGCAAATCATTACTTTCATCATGACAGGTAAAACACTAATATTAATAAACAGAGTAATCATGTAAGTATCCAGTAATACAAATCATCTCTTATAGAAAATTAAGTATTCCATAACACACAACATAGTAACATATCCATCCAAGATGGTTACAGAAACCATCATCAACAGAAAACAAGGTAATGTAGATCCATGACTACAAGTATGCAAAATGAATTACAACATTAATAAGTTTGCGACTACGTTACAATGAGATCCATTATGATATCACAAATATAGTTGTGTATGAGAATGCATACACTTTCGGTTATGTGTATGTGTGCACAATGGTATACGAGAATAGTGTAAGCGGTACATGTTGTAGCATTACTCATAAATAGATTAATGATACAATTTATTACAACAATAATGAATGAAAAATTATGGGATGTGACAAAATTAGAGACATAAACCATTAACCTAATCAAGTAATGAGATTCAACATTTGATATTGGACTTATTTCATTTGTTTATGCTCATATTGTAATTCCACAACAATATTTCACATCATCATCCTTTCAAACAAACTTGACTAGTTTTTGCCTTGTTAGGCCTTAAACATTATGAAATTTTGGATGACCTATTTTACAAAAAATATGCAAGGAATCCACCTGAAAATTCTCATAGACACTTGGTGCACCTCCCAAGATTTCTCCTATAGTTTTCCTTTCACCATAAAACCTCCATCATATGACTACACATGTTAATCTTCAAAAAAATGATTTTGTTATACTTTCTCCTCATACCTTGAATAATAAAATTCCATCAAATTGAGCTACAAGAAGTCTTGTACATCCTTGAGTATTCATAATAGCTTTCCCAAGGCATTTTATGACTAAAATATTCAACTATTCTCCATATATTTTAAAGGAGGGTTTTAGGAGGGTTTGGAACCTACTTAACTTCTTAAGGATCATTCATAAAGCATAGGGAATCATTTTAAATCATTCCACTTACAAAATGGTCTTGAATCCATGCCCCAAATTTGATGAATATATTCGGTAACTATGAATATATTTAACATACCAATGAGCACATCAAACTCAACAATCAAGTTGGAAATTGCCATTTTGAGAGATCAATAGGACTTAAACTCATTTTTATTTCTTCTCCATTTAAATCTTGACATGAAACTTTGTCCATATCACTATGTTAGCCTCCTTCACATGTCCCAATGCTTATTTAAGTCTACCCTTGTCTGAAACTCAATAAACACCATAACTTGTACATGCATACCTAATTTGTCCTTAAGAACATGCCTCTAAAAGAACTCAAACATGCCTCTACAAAATGAATCTTAACCTGTAGCACATTCCACATCATCTCTACACTATCAAAACACACAATTCATGTTAATACTTCCCTTTCTCAACTTTCTTTGCTTCATACCCCAATCTATGTTTATATTAGGTCTTATAATTAGGCCTAGTTGAGATTGACTTGGCCTTTATTTATGCTCTCCATACCTCAATCTCTTATTAAATCACTCTCTTCATGATTTCTAAGCCTTGAATAAGATTCTCTAGCTTCCTAATGCCTTATATCCATCATAACAATTCATCTTTTTGACTATGCCTCATAGTTAGGCCTATTAGACCAAGACAATGTCACTAATACCACTCATGCACCCTTGTGTACACCATAATGACTATATCACATCATCACACACCTTATAAAACACCTAGTACACAATCATAAAATCTTATCACATCACCATCATGCCTCTACAAGTCACTAGCTACTCAAGAAGCCAAGACTTACTAGGTAATCTCAATTATGGCACCATGAACTCATGTCATGCCAAATATTTCCATGTAACAATCACTACAAAATTAATTTTTAAATCCTTCATCCTCCTTTGTCATTAATGAACATTTTACATAAATGAAAACTCTAAAAACACTCACATACCAATAGGTTGGTTTCCCAACCAAATGGCATTATCACATGCCACTTTCCAATAAGGAGGACATGTTATCCTCCATCGAAGCCCATTAGAGAGAGGGGAAGAATGCCTCTAAGATGAAAAATGAGGTAAAAAGGGATCAATACACCACATTCATACATCTCAATAAATATTAAATCTAATACCACACACAAGAAGCCCCACGCTTCTCAATAGGGGAACAAGGGTAGAAAGACCCATTATATTCAAATTTTCAATATAATCATTGTTAGTGTGAAATCACAACACCCAAAAATGAGTCATATATCTGTTTTTCTAAGGAAAATTCATTTGGTGTGATTGCATAACATTGGATCATTCCCCAAGCTGTGGGACTTGCAAATGGGAATGAACCTCTAGAGAAGGCTGGTTCCTCTTCCTAATCTACCTCGCCACAAGTTATTCCAAAGGCAAGAAAGATAATCTAATCCTAATCTAACTTCCAAGGAGACAAGGAGAGAAAGAAAACAAGGAGAAACAAAGCCTACACTAAAACATTGAAACACCGAGAGAAGGAAAAGGCTGATCATCTACCAAACTACCACAGAACAAAGAGAGGTGAGTAATGGAAAGGATGGACAAAAACATCACAGACCATAGATCAGATTCACATAGAAAATGTTCTAAAACCCCATGAACATAGCTCTCAAATCTTCAAGTGAAAATTCAAAACATGCACAGATACCCTGCAATGAAGAGAGGCAAGAAGAGACAACTAAAAACGAGAAAGATGGAAAAATGAATCCCAAAACATGTTTTTATTGCTTCAGAGTTTACATAGAGCATCATCTACGGACAAGAGGAAAAAAACACCATTTTATAGAGCAAGGGAGGAGGTTTGAACTCCCTTTTCGACCACTGGGGAAGAGAAAAAAGGGGAGGCAAAGAAGAAAATGAACAATAACTAATTATCCTCTCGAAATGATGCCTCTGTTACAATAGATAGAAGAATGGGAGAGAGAAGAATGAAAGAATCAAATCCTCTCCAACCACCAAAAATCAATGCCTTCTACAAATCTGCCCACAATATGTTGCTTCTGGATCCCCAACGGATCGAATCAAATCAAATCTGGTAGTTGAAGAGATTGGATTTTACGTTAATGGCCTGAAAGAATTTTCTTTGTTTTTCTCCCACCTAACCTCTTCAAAATTAAATATTTAGACTCCCATGGCGTAGACGACATCGATATCTTTCCAATGGTGTCATATTTGCAATATTTCGAGCCTTGGGTCGAAAGATATGCCCCTTTGAAGTTTTGCATCGATTCTGTACAAATGGGTGGGAAAACAATTCAAAAATGGGTACCCCTTTTGATTGGGACACGTGGTAGCCAGATTGGGATAAAAATCAGGCCCATGGGTCTCGTAATTACCTTTTGTCTTTTGCACAAAAAGCGTAGAGTTTTAAAAATCCCCGCAGCCCCAAAACTCTGCATGGACACGTGGCTCCTTTTGGTTGGCTAGGAAATGCACTTCCATCTTTGCTTTTATGCCTTTTGGACAAAAGGAAAACTTTCAATTTTTCCCCCAACTCCCCGCCTTGGCTTTGACTCGGGCTCAAATGCTAACTTTTTCCTCTTGGTGGAGTCACGAGGCCCTTTTGCAACTTTTACTCCTTTTGGGGAAAAGGGCGAAAAACTAACTTTTCCCGACGCCCCACCTTCCCCTAGGACACGTGTCAGTCTAGCGCTTGCTCAGAACCTTTTCTCCTTTTAACCCTTGAAATAGTGCCCTTAGGACACTTGGCAGCTTCCACCAACCTGGCTTATGCATTGACTATTCAACTAACTTTGCCCCCTTTGAGGACATGTGGAGGCACCACGCTTGTTTGCAAACCCGACCCAAAGTTGCCTTTGGAAGAGCGTCGAGTTGACACTTGTCGGCCTCCGCTGCTTTGTGGAATTTTCAATGGTCCCTCTTACTTTTTGACTTTGGGCTACGTGGCGAGCTCACACTCACTTGGGTCTCTGCCTTGGGACCAACTCTTGGAGATGTGCTACACTGACACTTGGCACTCTCCACTTACACTTTCATACTTAGCCATTTTTGAAGCTTTTCTTCCCACCCCTTGACTCTTTTTAACCATTTGCTACGTGGAGGGCTGGCGCAAGTTTGAGCTCCCCTTTTTTGGATTCACTTTGGAGAAGCGTCGTTAGGACACATGGCTCTCTCCGCTAGATCCTCCATACTTAGTCAATTTTTACCTTTTCTGAACCGTTTTGAGCTTGAGGACTTCGAATCTTCATTGTTCTTCCTTCTTCTTGCTTTTGGCTCCTCTGTAGCATCTTCCCTTCTTGTCTGACCCTATTATCTTATAGTTGAGTCTTCTTGTAGCTTGTAAAAATAGATTTAAGACATGAAACAGCTTGACAGAGTTATTTTCTTTGCATAGGGTTGTTTAATCATTCTCTGCCCCTACCACTCCATTGTTAAGTCCTCCCTCGACCCTTTAAATAGATTTAAGATGTGGAAACGCTCAAAAGAACCGTTTCTTCTATTTCTTCTTGTGCAAGGTCAAATTTGACTCTCTCGGGCTTCTGTTTTCACTTTTCCTGGTTCTGGAACATGAGCTTGTGGGTCTGTATCATTTCCCTTCATGTTTTCTTCATGTGTAGGGCTCGTTCTGACCAAATTTTCCGGGTGGTGAATTTGGGATAACAATAACCAAATGAGTTTGTAAAATTTTCCAAGTAACCATAAGCCACCAAAGTTCTTTATCCCTCCCAAAGGCCTTATCTCTCATTTCCTCCTCCTTTCCAAGGTTTTTCAAACTTTAGAGGTTTCCTTAGCAAGGATGGGAGATGGTTTCCAAACCATATGGAAAACCATCTTCCACTTCAACCAAATGAAGGGAGAATAGTATTAAACTAAACAAGGCTTTCCCATCAATCCTTTTGGGATTAAGATGTATTCTTCCCTCTTCCCTAATAATCCAAAATCCACTCCCCAAAGGGGGTGAATGCAAAAAAATAATAAAATGAAAATAATCAAAAAGTAATTTTCTATCTTTCCTTTCATCAATTCACAAACAAGAAAGAAAGAAAAAAACAATTTCCATTCTAAATAAAAAATATATAGAATTTTTGATGTATGCCTCACAAGAAAGAAAATATAATCACCAACTTGCAATTCAAACCTCTAAAATCTCCCTTTCTTTCAAGGCTCCCAAATGATCCAACTAAAAATCAATAAAAAGTCCCAACACTCTCCAAAATGGAGGGTTAAATAAGAAAATGGGCTCAAAAACAACCACCAATGGGATGGTGACATGTGTAACCCATTTCTTCCCAATTCCAAGTCACCCAAAAGTCTCTTTCAATAATAAGACAAGTATGATAAATGAATAATTTTTTAAAAACACAAAACAAAATAGTAATGCATCCCCGAATCCCAAGTGGCACAAAAAAAAACATAAATGTTTATGGGGAAAAGAGAGGGGTATAAGTTGAGGTTAAAAATCCTTTTGAGCCTTGGGAAGACCCCCCTACCCATAGGTGTGGTGTACGAGGATCATTTTAAGGAAAACATTACCCCAAACTTTCCAAACACCCTTCCAAATTAACATTTTTTTTTCCAAAATTTGATATTTTGGGAAAATATCTCATTAAGAGAGGGTGGTGGGCCTATATAGTCCATGATTAGGTGGCCCAAAACCACCTTAATCAAATATAAAATCAATTGACCCTTCCCAAGATAAGTGGAAAACAATCAGCCCATAAAAGTGACTTAAACAAGTAATTAGGATATATAAAACTAAATTAATTTAAATGATACAAACAAGAAAAAGTGACCAAAAAATGACTTAATATGCTATCAAGATGAATAATTCCATAATTCTATCATTAGTCAACAAAAAACCAAGCAAGGATAAATAAAAAGGGGAATAAATTTGGCCCATATGGCCTATTGTGCAAATTTGAGGTGTAACCCTTGAGCCCTACATTATCCTATGGCGAAACCTGTAACTTGCACACTCTATTAACAAATTGTACCTTCTCAATGCCAAAAATCAAATAAAATAATACTCAAAATTTCAAAACTATCTAATCAACCATATGATAAACCATCCAAATCAATTATGCAACAACCATCCATCAATGAGTTAAATAACCATTACGACAACTATCCATAATATATCCAAAATATAATTCATGTAAATCTCAGATCAACAATATACATAAAATAATAACTAAACCAATAAATAATGATAAAAGAAATAAATTGGCATCATATGGCATATACATCATCTGTCAAAAACAAGTTAGTATCTAAACGCTAATATATGACAAAATCCTAATTATGTCCAAAACAATATTGTATATAATGTATCCATATAAATGATATAATGACTCAACATGAATATAAAGAAGTAAAATTTTGGGCACTACATCGACTACATCATTTTAAGTTAAAAGTAAAATGCATGTAGCATTCATCCTAGTACAACCATAAGTGGTACTATAATTCCTCCAAGAATGTTTTGACATTTTCTATTAGATTTTTAACTATAAATGGAACAATCATTGCAATTATACCCAACCTTAATAATTAATTTTAGTGAATATGTTTTGAACTTATATCTATTTAATAAAAAAATAAAGTGCAATTAACACCACTTTTAGGGTCAATTATGTGTCCTTTTTTAGTTCTTATGGTGGACAACATTAATGGTGAAATTTTTTTCCAATTATTTTCCATCACTAAGAAAGGAAATTTCAATATGTATATTTTTATAATGTATGTTTATAATTGTTTCTATTTATATGTAATTATGAACTTAATATCCACACTAAGGGAGAGGAGCCAATAGTGGAGCATGGACTAGTAATGGTGAGGGTATTTGTGAAGTGAGTGACTAGTACATGTACATTTGTCATTCAACATTTGAAAAAAAAGTAGCTAATAAAATGTGTCACATCAAATCACATCAAAAAATCACCCAATCACATGATGCCACATAAGTGAAAAAAATGCATGGCATAATGCCCTACTAATGGTCCACCTTTTTTCCTTTGTATGAAAAACTACTTGATTTAAATCTGTTTAAAACCACTTTCCATAAAATAAAAATGTTCAAAAAAAAAATTTAGATTAAGAAAAAAAAAATCTTTTAAAGGGTTTTTTTTTCAAAATTTGATGTAGTTAAATGTGTGTTGTACACCCCTAAAGTTGGGTGCACAACTAATGGATCTTCTCCCCTAGCCCATGTTGTGGCCTAAAATTAGAAAATATTTGGTCTCTTTACTTTTCCAATATCTAATTAGAATTAATTATCATTTTACATGGCCATTAGTATTTTATTGTTTATGTAAGAATAATTTACATCATTACATTTAGATGGACCTATACACACAAAAAAAGAGTAGGGTAATTTTGTGTATAATGATTATGAAAATATTGAAATAAATAAATGTTAATCTATATATGTAACAATGTTGTAAGTAAATATGCAATGAAATACAAATTTCAACCATAGAAAGTAAATAAGAAAGTAAGAAACCATAGTTTCAAAATAAGGGATAAAATACTTAGCTAATTCACAAATGATCTTAGACTGTGTCAAGCTAAAGAACTGATGAATAGAGGTGGGAAGGTGTTGCATCTGAAGCTTAGAAAATTGTGTGACCATAGGATCTTCCTGGGTAGAGGTTGGGGCGCTGCAGACCTTCTCTGGGCACTTGTGACTTCTCAAAACCTCATAAAACCAACTTCAGATGGTCAAGAGATATTTTCTAGTATTTGACTTTAATCACCGGTATGTCATTGTATTTTTTGTTATTTTCCCATAACCTGTAATAAGAAAGAACACCTGAAAAACCCCAAAACACATCAAATCCCAAAAAGAAAAAGATGTAGAATGAGGGGTTAGACTATCTTTGGCTATCAACAAAGTGAAATTTTGACTAAGTATTGCACTACATCTCATACCTAATGTACTTGTGTGTTTGTGTGTGTGTGTGAAGAATATTTCCCTAGGTGGCTCTTGTACATGTCACACTTGAATATTGAGCAATAAATAGATGTAGAAAATGTATATAGATGTGTACATAAAAGAATAAAATTCCCTGTTATTTGTGTATGCAGAAATAATAGTCCCTTATCCCTAGTGTGCATCTATATGGATGTTTGAATTCTCTTATAAAAGCCTTTGGATGAAACCTTAGGTGGTGATATCTAATGCTTAGTGCTTGGTCCTTTATTATGGTTGCATTAATTTGTATTTATATGATTCCCTTGCTTAAATTTTGTAATTAACTGAAAAGGACGAACACCAAGAAAATAAGTTTCCTAAACAACTAGAAAGGACCCAAAAGATGTGAGAAAAATACAAAGAGGTTGAGGGCACCTAGAGGGGATGAGGGATCTTTGCGCGACATCCTAGCTAGGAACTGGTGTCCAGAATGAGAAATGTTGAAGTATGAAAAGACAGACTAGGAAAGAAGGAGTGTAAGATAAAAAGAGGAAACAAAAAGCAAGCAAAGATGACCAAAAACAGTGATTAATTAGTATTTTTCTCGCTTAGAAATCATATGAATAGTAGTATGTGATTAGGAATAGAAATATACCCAAAGTGTGTGATTTATTGTCTACCTTTTCCCCAATTGATGTTGTTGAGTGAATGATCGATAACGTAAAGTAGATAAGAGATGTGTACTTGATAACCATGTAAATCGATGGAGAAAATCATGTCAAGGAGATAAAAAAGCATGGAGTGATAAAATATGAATCGTGGATGCTAGTGAAGAGGAAGTGAAAAATGATGATGACCCTAGGGGTGAAATCATATGTGTAACTATCACATTGTAGCTGTTGTTGATGTCACTTGATGTTTGATGATTCATGATTGATGTTGATGATGTGTGAGTTATGTGACTACTTCTTCCCATAAGGATGAACCTACAAAAGAAAAGAACGAAAAGTAGTCAAATACGCGTATATGAAAAAATATATCAAAGAACGTAAAAAGTGTGTAAGAAAGTATGTAAAAATACAAAAGGAACATCTGCACTTGATCCATGATGAGTGAAAGAGATACAATGGATCCTGAAGATGTTGTAGAAGAATGATGTTTTTGGGTGATCCCATATAAGTTATGCTTTGAATGAGAGTGTTTTGGGTGAGCTCACGCCATTATGCCAAGTACAAAAGAAGTTTAGGGATAAAATTATAGTGTTATTATCCAACATTTTACTACTTATTGAAGTAAAAACACCACTACATATAGTGTGTACAAATAAGATCTATTTCAATCCAACACGAAAGTAGAAAAAAGGTGTAATGCATACATGATAAGTGTTGAAGGACGATGTCTTTCCTAAAAATGTGGTGTGAAAAATGTTGTGAATCGTACTAAAATGAGAAAAACATGTAACTAACCCCTGGTCATAGGTACCTAGGAAGGGTCGGGGGCACCCAGCGTAATTGTCTAGTGTTAGGTGTTAGTGTTTGTGTTGTCTTTGAGGACCTAAGTCATATTTTGGGTTGTTTTTGAGACTCGAAGACTATGTTGTACTGATCTTGACTATGTTTTGTTGTGTGATCAGAAACTATTGTATGGGGTGAATTTTTCACCCATTAATGCCCCCTCATTTTGGGTGCATGCGACGTTTATGAGGAGTATGTGTCCCAAATCGGGACTAAGAAGTGAACTATAATTGATACCTTGTAAGGGGAGGGAATTTTTCTTGGTAGAAATAAAGGAACATGCAAAAATAGTTGCTGGAAATAAGTGTTAGTGAAAACAATACAAATACACATGTAAGAAGGCAAGATTGAAGCTAACAAAGAAGAATACAATGTGTAAGCTATCACACAATAATACAATATGAAAAAGATAATGTAGAATGTGAAAATATGGTTATAAACATGGGACATCACTCACAATTTCACAAGACAATAGAGGCTGAAGCGGCCAAAAGTACACAAGCAATGAACAAACAAGACATAGGGAAAAGCCCACAAACAATGGCATATAAATGCAAATAGTAGCAAAAAGCAAAGAAATGGACAACCATGGTATCAAATATACCTTTAAAGAAAATTTTGCACATAAATAACCCATTAATATGTTAGGAAGATAGAAATTATGTCAAAGTGTGTATAATGAGATATAGTAAAGTGATATGAAAAATGAAATAATAACACTTCTAGTGTATATGAAAGTGGATGCCCCTAGGAGCCTCAATGGGACTAGTAAGAGGTACAAGGCCAATCAACCATGATGCATATAATGATCTATGTAAATTTTGCAAATTCAACGTGCATGTGTATATATAAGATATAATGACATGTGAAATATCCATCTAAAATAGTACACAAAGGGTAACATGTGAGCATAAGTAAACAAGAACAACATGCAACCAAGATATGCAATATGATGTTGATGAGCGAGATGGATTGATATGTAATGAGAGTGTGATTATTATAACATCCATGTGGCCCCGAGGTAATGTGAATGAGTATACATGTGATGAGGTTCATTTATAAATTCCCCCTCAATAGTCGAGAATGAACCATAGAACAAGAGTACGTCATCGAGAAATGGTTTGAATTATGCACTAGAAAGATATGATCATCAAAGTGTAGAGTGTAGAGAGTGAGTGAGTGAGTGTGGTGAGGTTCATTTTAGATTGATACCCTTAGTAGTTGAGTATGAACCATGGAACTATAGTGCATCATAGGGTAATGAGTGTAGCATGTAAAAGAAAATGCAAGCATGATACATTGTGAGTGTATATAGTGTGTAATGCATATGATGTGTGATAGAAGCTACGAGAAAGAGGTGTGAATAATATGTGATGTATGTAGTATACCCTCAACAATCAAGTGTGAACCGTAGCATAAGAGTGCGTCATTGGTTAATGATGATACAAGGGTGTATCAAGATGTGTAAGACATGTATGAGAGACTAAATGGGAAATGTAGAGTGATAAATTAGGAATGCAAGACAGATGATAATGATAGAAGGGGGATATGATGCCCCCAAGTTTTTAGTAGTGAGTATGGTATTCGATAAAAGTGAAATACGAGGGTCCTCCACCCGATGCTTGCAGAGATAAAGGTGTTTGACCATGCTCTAAGATCAGAAGTGTATGAGATAAACAATGTGTGGGCGAGCAAGACCTATGTGAAGGAGACCACAAACGTGATGATCACCTATGTGATGGAGACTATAGAGGTGATGAAAAACTATGTGAGGTAGAGTGTGGAGGTGATGGAAACCTATGTGAGGTAGAGTATGGAGGTGATGGACATCTATGTGAAGTAAAATGAGGCACTGGTGTAGACCATTGTGAATAATTTGTCCAAGTGATAGACCTAGACTGATGTGATGGACTAGAAGAATGATGAGACTGTGTAGGCTGTGTGCATGAACAAGAGAGCTAAGGGTTGATTTTACTTTATATTTGATAAGTTATGAGGACCTATATTCTCTAGTAAGTACAATGGAAACCTCAAAAGGAGACTACGATCATGGTGTGGATGGTAGAACACCATTGATAGTAATAAATTTCCTATTGTGAATAAAATTTAGACATAAGTGGTTCATAGAGATGCTAGTCTAAGTTTCATGGAGCCGGGAAGACCTAAGAGCATGTTAATCCCTTCAACTAAAGGTTCCAAAATAAAAATCACAAGTATGGTGAGAGGATCAACAATAAATGGAAGATTGACATAACCGTATGATTTAGGAACCACATATGAAATATTTGAAAGTGGATAAATGATAGCAACAAGGAGTGCAATAGAACATGTGCTCATGTGAAATGATGGATTAATGATAGTTTTATTGATAGAAATAGATCCAAGAGAACTACTAATGTGCAAGTGATCAATAGATAATGTAGTATGATTTTCATGTTCATATAAAGTAATGACTAGTAGAGATTTCTCAACATGAGAAACTAAAAATCGATAGCCCCCAATGCAGAGGAGGCACTGCGTAATATGTATGATTGGCTAAATATTCAACTAATTTCTTGTCATGTTTTGGAAGAGGATTGTCAAAGATATTGAGTTTGTGGTTTTCATTGACTGATGCATAAGTTGTAGAGTCAGTAGGCTGTAGAAGCTCGGTTGCATTATTATCGATGAGATCTTGAATAAGATTATGAAGTTTGAAGCATCAATTTGTAGAATTCCCAACACATTGGTGATAGTCGCATCTGAAATTTTTGTTGTAATTACGACCTTTAGGATGATATGGGTCCAAATTGAGTAGAGGAGGAAGTGTAATGAGGTTGATCTCAACGAGTTATGGAAATAAGATATGTGGAGCAATATGAAGCTTAGTAAATATATGCTTAGGTGGTTTTCATTGAATCTTTTCAGGATTAGAAACTGTGTTGATAGTAGCTTTAGATTTATTAGTTTTTGTAGATGGCTTGTAAGTTGATTTTCTTTGAAAGTGCATAGAAGATTAAGCCTACTCATAATACTTAAGCTTGCCTATATATAAGAGTTTTATTTCACATAGCTTAAGAGTGTGACACAAATGATCGAATGATGGAGAGGTCTCAAAGATAACACTATCCTAAAGAGGAATTAATAGACTTTGAAAAAATAAATATTGAAGTTCAGAGTCCACAAGCACATTAGACATCTCAGCTAATTTGTTCTTATATCGCAAGAAATAATCCACTAGATGTTTGCTAGAACCTTTCTTAAGTTGCACGAGTTGAGAATATGAGATCTTAGAGTCGTTATTGATATATAAATGAGTGATAAAATCATCAACTAGATGCACAAAATATGTTACCAGTGGATAGATATATCATATAACCAATGCATTGCATAATATTTAAGATTGCAATGAAAGATATTTGCTAGTAAAGTGTGATCATCCACGTAGTATAAATATGCTACGTGAAATGCTCTTGTGGGTCACCATGTCCTTTAAAGTAGGTAGCTTAGGGGTAATAAAGTTGAGAGGTAGCAGATAGGTGGAAATGCTAGGTGTAAAATGAGTATGAATAATTGAAGTGGAATCACAAGAAGTAGTAAGTTGGATCTTGCAAAATTGAGTCTACATATCATGATATAAAGAAGTTAAATCAAGAATATTCGAAGAAGAGATAGGTTGTGCAGTAAGAGAATTAGGTTGTATGATGGGATTATTAGTAGTGGGAATGGAACTAGGGATATGAAGGGGTTGAGTGGAGGCCATGGTAGCTGATAAAGAACCGAAAAGAGGTGCTGAAATAACATTCCAATATTTTTTTAGCAGTAATCAAAGCATGAAGAACATGCGGTAGATTGGTAGTATCATATCACAAATCTTGACAAAAATAATTTAGGTTGTCTAATTACTCTTGATAAACATTGGTGTCTTCATCATATGAGTGTTCACTATCTGATGCTTTAATTTCATGAAGAGGAACATTTTGAGAGTTGGAAAAAGGGTTTTCGCCAGCCGTTGATGTAAAAGCTACAACCATTGATTTAGAAACCCTATGTGAAGATGGATGAATCTCGAGATGCTCAAGAGACCCAAAACGAATACTATAGGTGACGGTCATAAAAATAAAACCCTAAAAAGAAGGTTGGAATCGAGTGACGGGTTCACCAAATTATTATACAAATATTGAAATAAATAAATGCTGATCTATATATGTAACAATTTTGTAAATAAGTATGCAATGAAATACATATTTTGACCCAAGAAAGTAAGCTAGAAAGTATGAAACCCTAGTTTTAAATGAAGGGATAAAATACTTAGCTAATTCATAAATAATCCCATACTGTGTTGAGCTAAAGAACTGATGAATAGATGGGGAACATATCACACCAAAGCTTAGAAAATTGATTGACTGTAGATCTTCCTGGAATGGAGTGCTTGGGTAGAGTCAGGGGTTCTTGGGGGTGAGAATGACCTTCTATGAGTGCATTTGATTGCTCAAAACATAAAAAAACCAACTTCATATGGTCGTGAGATATTTTCTAGTGTTTTCCTATAATCACATGTATGTCGATGTAATTCAATGTTATTTTCCCCGCAACTGTAACAAGAAAGAACACATGTAAAACCCCAAAACACGTCGAATCCTAAAAAGAAAAAGATGAAAAATGAGGGGTTGGACTATCCTCGATTGTCATCATAGAAAACTCAAGATTGAGAATTACACTACATCTCATACCCAATGTAGTTATATGTGTGTGTGTGAATAATCATGCCCTATGAGGATTTTATGCATTTTACACTTGAGTATCGAGTAATAGCTAGATGTATAAAATGTAGATAGATATGTGCGTAAAAGAATGAAATTACCCTCCTATGAATTTATGTAGAAATAATGTTCCCTTCTTCCTTGTGTGGATCTAGATGGATACTTGAATGCTCTTGTAATGTTCTTCAGATGCAACCTTAGGTGGTGATAGCTAATGTTTAGTGCTTGGTCCTTTATTATGGTCACATAACTTTATATTTATATGATTCCCTTACTTAAATTTTGTAATTAACCCAAAAAGTCAATCACCAAGAAAATAAGATGCCCAAACAACTAGAAAGGACCCAAAAGATGTGAGAAAAATATAAAGATGTTGAGGGCACCCGGAGGGGATAGGGACACCTAGAGTTGGCATCCTGGATAGGACTTGGTGTCCAGAAGAGAAATGCCAAAGAATGAAAAGATAGATTGGGAAAGTAGGAGTGCAAGAAAAAGAGGAAACATAAAGCAAGAAAATATGGTAAAAACAGTGATCAATTAGTACTTTTATCACTTAGGAATCATATGAATAGTAATATGTGATCGGGACTAGAAATATACCCAAAGTGTGTGATTCATTTTCTACACATAATTAAATCCTTGTGGGTCAAGATAAGTAAATTGATGTAGTGGATGATGGGATTATGGTATGAGAATATCACATATGGTATGGGGATGGTATGAATCAAGAGGGAACATGAGGTAAAATATATGGAAAAGGTAGAAGGAAAGTTTTTCAATAATGTTTTTGAGAATAAATACATACTCATTGAGGGTAGAAAATATCCTATGGACCTACTCATGGTGGATGACATGGTCAAGGTTAATGGTAGTGCAGAGATCACGATCTATTTTGTGGTTAATGAATCGGGAATATTAGGTTGTGAAATGAGGATGAAATCGCTTTTGTTAAATTATGGTTTTCCTTGATCTATTAATGTCATGTGGGGATGAATAGGGAAGATATGGAACAATATAATACACTCAAATCTCTATTATAGGTAGTTTCTTCATGAGAAGATATATGGGATGGTGTTTTGAGGGGCCTCATAATCAATAATGATGAGTTATGACATGATGAGTATGGGAGAAATTTTAGAGTAAAATATTTGTCATCTTATCTCATATACAATATTGTATTAAATGTATTTTGACTCAAAGGAGTAGGGACATGAGGTAATCATCCAAATCTACTCAATAAAATGTTACTTCTCAAATTCATGCATGGTGGAGTGACCATGGTGTGGTGGTACCTATGACTAGGAGTGTAGCATGAAGATAGCCTAAAGCTGGGGATGTTTAGATTTTATGATACACACACATATTATATATTTTTGTGTGTGTGTGTGTGTGTTTCAAAAAAACATCCTTACGATTATAAACTACCTACATGGCTTCTCTTATAGCCATGAAACACACACACACACACACACACAGAGATGTGTGTGTGTGTGTGTGTGTGTGTGTGTGTGTGTGTGTGTGTGTGTGTTTCATGGCTATAAGAGAAGCCATGTAGGTAGTTTATAATCGTAAGGATGTTTTTGAAACACACACACACACACACAAAAATATATAATATGTGTGTGTATCATAAAATCTAAACATCCCCGCTTTAGGCTATCTTCATGCTACACTCCTAGTGTGTGTGTGTGTGTGTGTGTGTGTGTGTGTGTGTGTGTGTGTGTGTGTGTGTGTGTGTGTGTGTGTGTGTGTGTGTTGTGTGTTTGCGTACGTGTATGTTGTGTGTGTGTGTGTGTGTGCGTATTTGTGTGTGTTTCATGGCATAATAGGAGCCATGTAGGTAGTTTATGACCTGAATAGGAATTGTAAGGATGTATTGATGAAATACTTCATGAAATTTCATCTTGTTGTCATGTAGATCACTAAGTGTTCTTATGTGGTTTGAACATATTTTGAAGATTGAAATGGGGTGAATATATTTTTGGTTGTTGTTAGTATGTTATCTAAAGTTTTAAAATAAAAAGTAGTATGTTTAGTTGCACGTGGATGTTGGGTTTTGGGACTATTATCACAATGAAATGCAAAGGTGCAAGTAATTTAAATCTACATTTGCAAATGGTAATATTCCTAATGGTTTTGAAATTCATGAATTCTAATAGAGAAATTTCACAATCCTTCACATGTAATTAGAGTTTTGAGATCTAATTTTATGCAATATGAAATGAAAGGTTTCTACTCTAAATTATCTTTTGAAAACACAAATGATGATTGAGATTAGATCTACAATCTAAATGATAATTATTTTTTATTAAGATTAAATATCTATTCAAACCTTAATGTAACCAAGATCTAGAATGAAGTGGTTCTAATCTACTAAATCTTTTAAAACAAATTTATACTTAAGATAATTTTTGGTATTTTATGGTTAGTAAATGATGTACATGCAATTAAAATTGATCTAAACCTAATAAATATAAATGAAAAAGTAAATAAATCTAAAAAATAATCTTGGATATGGGAAGATCCTATAATAAGGGATGTCCCAAAATTCTAAGCTACAAAACATGAAATTTAGAGTGTGATCTAATCTAATTCTTTCTCATTTCATTTTTCTTAGATTTTCCAACTAAATCTAAGAAAATAAATTTCAGCTAAACATTCTAAGTAAATAAATAAATAGAATACAAATCCAACCTATTTCTATAGATTGAAAGGGGATGAGTTTGAATTATCTTTTCTATATCATCAATGAAACTACTATAGTTTATACTTAGTGTGACCAAGTGTGATGGCGATGTAATGCAAATAGGAGAGATTGGGAGTTGGATGTATTGTATGAGAATAATAATAATAATAATAATAATAATAATTGGTTGGTTCAAGGGATTCATAGATTGTTTTTAAACCTTATATTCTCCTTATGTATAGTAGTATCAAGCAAGATCCTTGGGTTACTTTGTATGGGAATAAATCTCTTTTAGGATTTGTTTCTCTCTCATGATTGAAAAAGTGACAAGAACATTTTTCTCTATAAAAGCTTTACAAATTTGGGTGGTAAACAAATGAGCGTATAATTTTACTTAACAATAAATCTTTAAAACAATCAATTTCTAACTCTAGATTCAAAGAAATATTTATGGTCAAGATTAGATCACTATGTGGTGAACTATATTGGAGTAGGGGAAGGAGAAGTGAACTAGGGGTTAAAAAGGTAAATTATGCATGTATCCTAAAATTAGGGCCAAAATCATGCAAAAAATAAAATGGTATAAAGATAACTTTCATGTTATGAATCCACTAGCTCTAGTAGGAGCTAGTTGTGTAATCACCACATTGGGAGATGAACCACCATGGTTGAATATGAAACCATTGTGGTGTGAAGTAGATTTTTCATTATGTCAAACAAAAATTCAGTGACATATAACAAGACCAAATTAGCATAAAATAATTTCAAAGGGGTAAGATGATGGGTTAGAAGCAATAAAATTCTCTGAAATAGTTTAGGAGATAAAAATAAGCAAAGTAAGAAAAAATGGGAAAAAATGGGAAGTAAGTGATAAGAGCATTTAAAAAAATATTTTCATTTTTAAAAATATACTCATAATCATCATTGGGTATTTTTGAATATTGGACCTTTTAAAACAAAGTGTGTATAGATCCCTTTTGCAAGAAACATTGTAACCCTTAGGGTTTATCCTTTTGATGAAATTGTGGTACAATTAACATCACAACCCTTTAGGTTTTCCTTTTAATAAACCTAATCACTTTTGCATTTCCTAGGTTTTGTATGTGATAAATCCATTTTTTCATATAAATAAGGGTTTCATACAAACTCTAATTGACATACCTTGTGAATTTCATACATAAACCTTAGTTGTTGCACTTTATGTTGGGATTCACTCATACATCCTACTTGATTGTTATCATATAATTCTTCTTCATACTTTATCTATTTAATTTATATAAAGTTATCATTTTTTATTATTTAAAATATTAATTCTCCATATATATTGTTGGTATCAATATTTTTATGCTTAGTTACATGTTTTCTTTTTATACCATCTATGTTGATTATATATATTATTATTTCTATATTAACTGATAGGTTAACCTCTAATATTATTACTGTTTTTTTACACATAAAGTTAATTTTAATGGAGGATACCAATGCTTCCTATTATGACCTTACCCATGGTGACCAATCTGATAACAATATGACTGTACATGAGTTCCAAAACCCTACATAAGGTGAAGCTAGTGAGTGAGGCACATTAAAAATGTCTCAATTATTGAGGTATCCTAAATTTATTTTTTATTTTAGTAAAAATATTGAAGGATATTTTCAATTTATCTATAAAAATTATTCTATTTTATAGCTAACTTCATAGATCCATTTCAATTTATTATTCACTTGGATCCCTTTTTTAAAAATGGTTTTACTAATCAAACCAAAACTTTTCATAAGATGAACTTATATAATTTTTTTTTCTTTAGTTGGAAAGAAATAATTGGATAAGACACCATTATATTTTTAAATATTTATGTGAATACTTAAGGACCATTATTCAGTATGATAACTAATTTTTTAGATTTATTTATCAATGAAAAGTTAAATTCAACAAAAATGGTTCATGCTCCCACATAATTTACTACTAAAATTTCATTTGGAAATTTATTATATAGAATCTTATATTGTCCTCTTTAATATAATGAATAATTTGTGACCTTTAGTGAACATTATTATCCAAATTAAATTAAGTTTATTTGGAAAAGTACTAATAGTCACCACATAAATTCATTTCAAATCCATCATGTTTAGGAAAGGCCACTTTAGTTAATTAAAATATAAACAAAATATAATATCATGTACATATCTCATTCCTAAAAATCACACCACCTAGAAGGTTGGAAGTTATATTTGTTGTAAAAAATAAAATAATTTAATATTTCCCCATACATAATCATATTTGAATTTTATATTTGATTGATAACAAATATATCCTCACATAGCCATATATCTCTCCTCATCGTATGTGTCAATTATTCATTCAAAAATATCATATTAGCCAAGGTATTCCCTCATAACCTCAAGGATTATGTACTTGATTAGTTTTTATACCTTATTACAGGTTACATTCCAAATTTCTCCAAATTGAAAGACCAAATACTTAAGAATTTTAGTCAAAATAGGATTGGTTCAAGACTATGGTCACTAAATTACATAATTTTAAATACATGAGGTTTCCACCATCCATAACTATGATAAAGAAATTCTATAAAAACTGTATAAACATGATAGGAAATAATATTTTAGATCCAAATATGTGATCCATGATTTGTATCATGTTGATGCATCATGGAATGTGTTCCAAAACATTGACTCAAATAGTACTTACATAATTTTAATAGAATTTGTTATCATACTTGTGAGTTTAATGAGAATGGAATGCAATCTATATTCACACATTCAATTATTTTTAATAAATTCATGTTTAATAATATTTTTGAAAATTATAAATGATAGAATAAAATGGAAACAAAAACATTATGGGGAATTATTATTAAAAATACAAGTTATAAATGTATGTTTACACATGGAAATATGCATGCACATACCCACACACATACACCACACAAGTTCATTCAAATACACATACTTGCACACTCACATGTGCACACACACAATATTATATGTATTGATAATCGTGTAGGTGTAGCTTGTTTTTAAAATGAGTTAGTAAAAGAGAGTATAAGTTTTTTAATAGTTTAAAAATGAACAACCTCAAATTTAATGTTTATTTAATTTTCATAAGGTATATTTTAAAAGCAAAAACATTGATATATTGAGCATATGGCGGAGTTTGGATCCTATTTTTTATTTCCCAAGAAAATTATTTTTGAGAGAAACTATGTTGTAGTTAGATATATCACCATTTAACAAAAATGTATGAAATTTTATATGTATTTTTGTACATATAGAATTCTTTAATAGGTAAAATTATTTGATATATCCAAAATAAAAACATTCAAAGTTGGGTTTTTAAAAAAATGCATTTAAGATATTATTGATAGTTATATAGTCCATTAGTAACCTTCAAATAGGTGACATAATAAGTGGGATTTCTACTATTCTATACAAATGAAGAAAATAAAAAATTACTTAAATTAAATTTATACTATTAATTGTCTTGTTTTAATTATATTTACCTATGGAGAGGGATCTCAAATAGTAAAAAAATCAAAGTGTGGGTGGTTGGTGGTAATAACACTAACTAAACCACATAATAATGGGAATCATATCATATCAAGAAAGTGAGGAAGAGTGTGAGGGAAAAAATTAAGGTAAAAACTTACGAGGAGTTGGATAGTTATTACAATATAAAACATATAAAAATTCCATCTTTGAAAAACATATCTCAAGATTATATAAATTTAATTTAAACACACTATCATCTTAGAACAAGATATTGTCAATTTGTCATTGATTTGCAATCGTTTTCATGAACCCAATCATAGAATTGGATGAGTCTTCGTTATATAATTTTTTAGAATCTTCACTCAAAAATTCCAAACCAAAAATGAAATGAAAAACTCATAAAATAGGGGAATAAATGGACCATTATGTCACTCACCCTATAAAGGGACTATTCTATAAAAAATTATGGGATATGTTACCAACTATTGTTCTTCATATGTATACATGGATTCGTGTTTATTATCATGGCCGTCATGGTTGAAAAAATTATATATGTATTTATACATAAAATATTTTAGAAATCTATAATTTGACAATATTAGAGGATCAAAAATGAACAAGTTTAACATCTAGGGAAAGACTTTCCCTTTATCTATACATATGCATATACAATATGTGTGTGTGTGTGTGTGTATTCTCTTGCTTTTATTTTTATTTTCAAAATAAACACAACATAGGCATAATACATACTATATTCTAATAACAGCTTCCTACTCCTCTAAATAAATCTCCAAGATTTAATGGAGTGAAAGAATCTAAGTTTATAGGGAGATATCCACTCTTGGAACCTCGAAAACTCCTTATGACAAAGAATACCTTTGTGATTTCATGAAAGTGAAAAATATTCCTGTTAAGTTCTATTTCTGAAGAAATCTTGAGACCCATTTATGTTACCTAAGTAATCCAAAAAATACTCATCAATCCCAATAGGTATTTATCTTTTGTGTTGTTCATTTATTTCTCTACTTTCACAAAACCCAAATTCTCATCAATGTTTTTTATTTCTCAATTAGAAATTGTACATCATGTATTTTATACCATCATAATTGTTATTTTATTCATCCACTTCCTTATCACGGGATTTACCTTAATTATAGGGCCGATTTTTGGAAGAAAAAATGAGTAGGAAGAAATGAATTTTTAGGGTGCATGTTTCCCTATTCAAGACATTTCACATGCTTCATTGGGAATACCTATGTCATTGAAATGTTTTGAATCCTTACAAAAATATTTCTTAAATAAATTTTATGTAAAGGGTGGTGATATAGGAGATGTGGAAAATTTATAATTTTATAAAAAATATTTCCAATTTAAACACCTCATGGATATTACTTGACACTTTTTAAGAATATGCACAAGGATACATAATTTTATATGTCCATCTAAAAGGGCCATTTTGATATGCTTATTTAGATAATAATTGTGTCACATCCTTAGAAACTAAATGTAATAGGTCCACATGGAGGTCATAGGTCTAGATATGAATAGAAGAACCCATCAATATAGGAGTTGGAATCTTATTTTTTCTACTCTATTAGAAATTTCATTACATTGACATTGAATTTGAGAAATATTTAATTCCTCTAGTTATGTCGTTATATATAATGCTTCTTCTTAAATAGATCATAGGATCATGAGATGATTTTTTCATCTTTCATACCTTTTATCTAATTTTTTAAAAAAACCTAATTTGATACAAAATCATTTTTAAATCATGTTTATAGATAATTATATGTGTATATGTCTTGAACAATCAAACTAGATATTTGTGGCATAAGTATATATTATATTACTACTATATTAATTGATTTATTATCATATGTTTACTTCTTTGGGTATTTCATATTTTACTATGTCATGTCATAGAGATATCTAGCTATTAATTTACATATTATTACTATTTTTTACTTTAGTATGGGATCATAAGGTTTGGTCAAGACTATCCTATTGTATGGTCCCAAGAGAAATGGCCCCATACCATTTTGTATTTTGGTTTTTTTGACCTTTGGGACTATTTATAATTCTTTTTTTAATTTTTATATTATGTGTTTGGTCAACATTTAATGCCATAGGTCTGAATTTTAAATTAAAAGACTCTTATTTATATAGGTTTACTATAAGAAATCACCATCTTCCAAACACTTATGTTCTACTCATGCAATATCCAAAAGTAATAAACTATTATATTAAACTTCATATGCACATCACAAGGGATAAATTAATAATTTCAAGTGTTCTAAATCTACATACAAGGGTTTTAATTAAGACACTTAGTTATCCTAACATCAGTGTTGAAGCACAAGGGAAAAGTTAGTTCAAGGGGAATAGTTATATATACTAAGGAATAGGAGGAATACATGGATTTTGAAATTTAATCCAACACTCCATCTATTTAACATGAGGTGATCACTGAGGTAAATCTAACTCAAGAACCTAACTTTTGTTTCATTATATAATGTATGATTGAAGTTATTTGTAGGAAGCTAGAGTTTTTCAAAAGTATGCATACAAATGAAAGGTTTTCATGAAATATAATTATGTCCATATACAACACATGTGAATTTTAAGTGGCATAGGAGGAACCAAAATCATAGTAATGCTACATTTGAAACTGTATAAAGGGGATCAAGCCATGGTATGGTCCAGTATGAAGCTCTATAGTAATGTATTTATACACACATGGAGACTTGTAATCTATAAGGAACATTATAAAACTACTACACCTTATAGATCCATTAACAAAATACCTAAAATATCATTAAAAATAGATAAATCATATGTTAAACCCTTGTTGTATTCTTACTTTCTTTATCAAATAATTATTATTGTAAAACTACATTTTCTAAAATTATAATTTGATGTATGTGACATGAATTTCATATTTATTTACTATCACATTTTTAGTCCTAATTTAAATAAATAAAACACTTATTTAACTAATGTAGGGTTAAATCATTTGTTAATCACCCTCTATAATGAAAATTTTATCTCTTTCTATTGACCCTAAACCTCAACAATAGTGTGAGATTTAAGAAGTTTGAACTATTGTTAGTGATGTACGTGGGAAAAGTAAACTACTCTAACTTGTGAACAAAAAGAATGTAAAAGTGCATACCAAAATTTTCTCCAAAACATCAATTCTCATTCATATTTCAATGATTCATTACATTAGTCTCATTCTCATACCAAAATCCTCTCATCTTGTTTCACCAATATGAACGTATGTATGAGAAAATAATTTAAGGTAGAAGGATGGTACATGAGGAATACCTAGAGGTCATAAAGAGGTTTTGCATTGTTGAAGACCAAGATGATCGAGAGCACTCATTTTTTTCTGGGAAGGACTATCTGAGAAGAAAAGAAAGACCAAAAGATAGAATTAAAAGCATAGGTTGGTGGATTTCCTAGCGTAATCTAGATCTGGGAAGCAAGGTGCTTCTTAGAAGGTTGTCAATCCACATTTTAAAAAATTTAATGTTGATAAATAACATAAAAGAAAAGGTTATACTATAGTTGTACAATTTAGCTATCTCACATAAACACAATAATTTAAATCTAATATAAATAGTGAATATAAGATTAAATTTAAAGAGGGTGATTAGTTGATAGGGTCTATAGGTGAAACAAAAGGTATTATGGAGGTGTGGGTGAAGTTTTGGAAGGTTTTGGGTGATGAAATGAGCTTTCTGGTCTGAAGTAAAATGCTAGACACGAGACCAATGCATGTCGGGAACCGATGCGAAGAATCGTTATAGCCGGGATCGGTTGGCTAACCGATTACATTAGGGGAAATTAGATGCCAAAGGTGAAAAGGGGTTGGTTTTGACTCTCTATGAATGCACATAGTGTTAAGATTTAAGTGAAGGCTTAGCAGGGGTGAAAGAGGTGGTTGGAAAGGTGGGGAGGTTCAGATTGGTAGGGTGTTGGGTAGAGGGGCTACATAATGTATTTGGGAGAGGAAGGAGGTGATCGCAAGAAAATAAAAGATTCAAAACCAAAGCTAATGAAACTAATGACCTGGTTAAGAATACTTATATGAGATTGACAGGTGATGGTAGTTGATGGGTGTTCAAAGGAGAAACGGGTCCAGATCTAGTACCACAGGAATGGAGACTTATTTCTCCACTGTGTGAATGATCCGAGGCTATGGAGTAAGAGGTTGGTTGCTTTGGTGAAGAACTTGAATGATTTGGTGTTGTGTTTGATCATCTGATTCTCAATCAAATGTAAGGATGCCAATGAATAATCCAAGGCTAACAAAAAA
Source organism: Taxus wallichiana var. yunnanensis (assembly GCA_018340775.1). Taxonomy (NCBI): domain Eukaryota; kingdom Viridiplantae; phylum Streptophyta; class Pinopsida; order Cupressales; family Taxaceae; genus Taxus; species Taxus wallichiana. The sequence goes on from CM031234.1 coordinate 959,202,810, forward strand.
AGAAGAACCTAGGTAAGGAGTTGAAAATCCTTATTTAAAGAAACCGATGGCGGTTCCTTAACCGGTGTCAACCAAGGAATAACAAGCGCTAGATAGGCAGGAATAGTATTTTTTCTCAAAATAGCATGTTTCTTCCCTTTTTGGCATGGGTTGATAATGGAAATGGGTTAGGAGTCTTGGTTCACATTTAAACATGCAGAAATTTATGGAAGAGGTAATTGACAATTAATATTAGGTTTATAAGAAGTCCTAGTTAGTTAAGTGAAGTGATGACTCAATATTAGGAGTGATGACCTAGTCTCAATTAGTTAAATGCCCTTGGAATGGGTCCAAGGTGAGGTGGAAGGGTGAGGTAATAATTAGTCTAATATGGGTAATTAGATTAATAATAATGTGTGGAAGGGGTCATGGTAAGGGGGTATGTTAATTGAAAGGGGATTAGAGGGTTGTGACCCAAATTTGGGTGTCTAAATTTGCCTCTTTTTATCATGTACCTTGTATCGATAAGTGACAATGAAAAAATAAGAAGTGGATGCCCCAGATATGGGTAGCAATTATCCCCCTCAAAATGGGAACCGATGTAGTGGAAGGTAGAATCATTGAAGGGTTTGATAGAGTGGTAGGTGATGAAAAATGGGGGAGATGTTGGTGTAGGTAATGGGTGTGATAAGGGGAGGAAATAAAATGCACACACATTTTCAAAATGTGACAAGGAACAAGGTTGAAGAGCACACAAAATCTACATTTCCAAAGTTCAATAGTTTATCGAAACAAGGGTGATGTGGTCCAGTACCCATGGTATAGGATTTCCTTCAGTAAACAAAATGGGTCAAGGTGTAGGTACATGTATAGGTGTGTTACAAAACACCAAAAGGCTTGGTCCAATCAAGATAAACTTGATGAAATAAGGCAAGGTAATCTCAGCAGACAAAACAAAATGAGTATCATTATCTCACAAAGAGAGCGAGTAAGCGAGTTCGAGTGTTAAATATGAGGGTCGGTTTGGCTTGGGTATAAGTGAGTTAAAATGTTCCCCTAAGTAATCTTGGGGATATGGGAAGGTGGTGAGGCTGTTTGTGAGCCTATAGGGATGTTTTAGGGTTATGGAAGCAAGAAAATGCACCCTCTAATAAAGATTATGTCTAATGAGGTTGATTGGGTTATACACAAGGTGACCGATGCCGCTTTAGAAGAACCGATGCTGGCATGGGGATCGATGCTTTGGTCACCTAGGGCATGACTAGACCGACATCGGCCACTCAAACAGGGAGTTAAAATGGAAAAAACTCCCCAAGTGCTTATTTAATCATTTGGTTGTTTGGAAAATGATTGGTGAAGAGAATATCCATGAGAGAATGACAGATAGGCCTAATAGAGTGAGTTGGCGAGAGAGTATTGGTGAGGAGATATGAATTTGAGGGTCCGCTTACATTCACTTGATTATTTGTGATTGCTTGAGAGCTTAGAGGGTTATTTGATATGGTAGAGGCAAGAGAAGGAGCAAGGGGTGCTCTAATGCAGCTCTAAAGGTCCCACCATGGAGGCACCGATAAGTAGAGATAGGATTCAAGCTTGAATTTTAGTTTTCATTGAAGAATAGGTTAGAAAAATTATTTTTTTTGAAATTTGGTTGAAATGGAGTTAAATTGGGTCATGGGAGGGTGGAATTAGTTTAATTAGGAGTAAAAATGAACTATGGGGAAATTTGGGTGTGTTTCGGTGGGTAAAATAGGTTTGTTTTTCAATTTTTATCATTGGGGGCATGTAGGGGCTTGGCCTTGGGGCCAAACAAGTAACCAATGTCAGTTGGTTATTGGTCGACATCGGTTGACTAACTAGATGTGGTCATGGAAGGAACTAACATAGTTAGGGTGACCAATTTTAGTTGCACAGAAAGGGTTAAGTTGTAAGAAAATGGTGTTTTGGGATGTTGAAGGTGTGTTTAGGTTAGATGGGGTGTCAAAGGTAGGTCTAAGGTAGGTGTAGGTTGGGTAAGGTGTCCAAAAGAACATTGAATGGAGGTTTTAGGTAAATGATGATGTAATAGGATGAGTTTGGGAGAGATGGGGAAGGGTAGGTCAAATAGGTGAAATAGTGGGAAGAATATGATTCTGGGAGGTAGGTTAGGTAAAGGTTGATGGTCTAGGTAAGGCAAGGTAGAAAATAGGCTAAGTCGAGTGTTTGAATAGAAAGTCAAAAGGGTAAATGATTAACTTGTGTGAATGTTGGTGATGCAGGTGAGGCAACAGATGATGATGAGGGATCGACTTCCACCCTCCTAGTACAAATGAGGCCTACCATTTTAGAGGAGGAGTGGGAGCATATGAGGGCCATCAAGCTAGGTGTAGTGAGGAGATATAGAAGGATTCCAGGATCACAACATGATGGTAGCCCTCATCGAAAATGGGATCCAAATACCAATACCTTTCATCTACCGATGGGAGAGATGGCCATCACACTAGAGGACATTTATAGGATTCGGTGGCTATAGATTTTGGGGAACCATTGATCATATCTTGTCCTTAGATGTGGTGGATGATATGGTTATGGTGTTTGGGCTGACTATGGAAGAGCTGACATATCACAATACGAGCATTAGTTATGGTGTGATGTATGTGGTGTATCCGTAAGAGACTCATCTTGTTGTGTTGATGATGGTTGGGGTTGGTTGTTTAACACGCCTTTATGGGAGTCCTAGAGAACATGGTGTTTCACATTATTTGTTTTGCATGGGAACTATCATACTTGGTGCAGTTATATAAGGAGATGTGGGATTATAGGAGGATACATCGATACAATCTCTGTTGTACATATTTGTTACACTATATGGCATATGAGCACATTTTGTACCTTCATCCACTTGGTCTACCATGACAGGGGTGGGAGGTGGGTGTATATAGGGTAGGATATAGGTGGTGGCTTCGGATTAGAGAGCGATGAGGGTAGATGGGGTGATGCGTGATATAGCATATTATTAGAGGGTATGCATGATATAGCATATTATCATAGGGTATTGGCTAGCCTATCACCGATAGAGATTCTATGGAGGCCATACCTCACATATCTAGAGTTCATAGGCATGGAGGAGGAGCTAGAGGGTCTACAACTTATTAGATGGATTTAGGGGCACAGGGTGAAGGAACACGAGTGTATACCCATAGATTGGGTCAGATGACAGCTCAACCTACATCGTGGTGTGCCCCACCTTTCCCATAGTACTATTGAGAGGATGCAGACATTTCAGTTTTTCTTCCATAGACGACATCACTAATGGGAGTGGAGGAGAAAGTAGCTAATGAGACTATAGATAACATTGATGCATGGTGGGGTATAGTCGGTGGTGGGAAACACGATTCATGAGAAGCACCAACTAGGCCATGATGGGTCAATTTGGCCACAATCATCGATGAGAGAGACAGGCACGGTGTGCGAGTTACAGGATTATAGGCCCAGTACTACATTACAGAACAAGTAGCTACCCTACGCATATAGCTAGCAACAACATAGGAAAAATATGGTGATGGGTGATAGGTTGTGGCACCGCAATCCCAAGCTACTACTTTATAGACATAGGTGGATAATTTACAGACATAGTTGATAGAAGCATAGGTACAAGCTGGTATAAGGGAAAAATGACTACCCTTCTTCACCTCTAAGGGAACATGATGGGGAAAAATACAGGACAAGGTCCATCAAGAAAGGTGTATGTACTAGGAAAAGGTCCATGATGTCGTATAGGGACTTAGACTAATACTACTGGGACAAGGTCCACATATAGGTGCTAGAGCAATGCCACCACCACATGTGATATCTATAAATTGATATAGAGAGGTTGTGGCCAAGGCTAGGTATTATAAGAATCATATTGCATAGCTTAGTATCCCTATTGCTAGTTATGCTACCTACAAATCTCGAAGGCATCCAATGTCGAGGTCCAACTCACGTAACCATAGTGATAGTAGGAGGGAGCCACCGTACTTTTAGGTAGGGCCAGCAGAGGTGACCAAAGTGCACGAGAAAAAGGCCAGTGAGGGGGAAGAGAGAGTGGCACAGTGTGTTAGACCCTCCCAGGGATGAGGAGATTATGGAGATTGTGTTTGATTTTGAGTTAGGACTTATATATACCGACCTACGTGCTTTGAAGAGGTGAGTTATACATGAGAGTTTTTGAGAGATATATTTATATCTGTGTATACAATGTATTGATACATGAACTTTCTAGTATATAGATGATGACATTTATATATGTTGTGTGTTGTTTCATTTCCATTGCATTGTTATTATGGAAACTAGTTGTAGGCATGGTTGATGTTATGGTTTGGTTTAATTTCCAATGTATTGATATTATGGAAACTAGATGTGTAGGCATGGTTGATGTTATGGTTTGTTTAATTTCCAATTTATTGATATTATGGAAACTAGATGTAGGCATGGTTGATGATGGTTTGGTTTGGTTTAGTTTCCAAGTTATTGATATTATGGAAACGAGATGTGTAGACATGGTTGATGTTATGGTTTGGTTTAATTTTTAATTTATTGATATTATGGAAACTAGATGTGTAGGAATGGTTGATGTCATGGTTTAGTTTAATTTCCAGTTTATTGATATTATGGAAACTATATGTAGGCATGGTTGATGATGGTTTGGTTTAGTTTCCAAGTTATTGATATTATGGAAATGAGATGTGTAGGCATGGTTTAGTTTAATTTCCAAGTTATTGATACTATGGAAACTAGATTTATAGGCATCATTATGATGTATGGTTTGTTTGGTTTAATTTCTAGGTGATAGATATTATTGAAATTTGAGATATATTAGGTAGTAGGGACAAATAGTGTCAAAATGGTGAAATATGGTAAAAAATGGTGGTCGAGCTAACATCCGAAGACCCCATGTCTTCAAAGTGATTCCTGCATATCCCTTGCAAAAGAGGCCTCTGGACAATTTAGTTCTCCCATAGGATAGGGAAGAATAATATTTATGATGGGTAGGTAGTGTAAAGAAAGGTAGAAAATAGGCAAGGTCAAATGTTGAGTAGAAAGTAAAAAGGAAACAAGGATAACTTGTGTGATTAGTATAGGTATGGTGTTTTTTTGGTTTTGATTTGATTTGTATGAGTATGCATAAAGTTTTGAAAATGATGATTAATATTGGTGTGAGTGAAACAATATTTGGACAAAAATATTCAATTTTAATGGTATTGTCCTGCTAAAGAAGTAAAATGCTACATAGTTGGCAAAGAACATAACGAGGGTACCAAATAGGATAATGAACATAAATCCCTTGATACATTACATGATTAATCGAGAGCCCTTAAAAATATTAATTCCTAAAGAAAAGGATGAGTGCACATAGAAGGTACTATGGAGAAATGCATGTGGGTGAAAGTGTGCAAGGAGAGGTAGGTTGGCACATGGAAGAAGGAAAAGGGTTCAAGGGTTTAAGGAATTAGCTACATTTCAATTAAAGGGCATCACATTCAAAACACGTGAGGCTGTGGATAAGCATAATGATGAAAGGTTGTTATATGGAGACTTGAGGCTCAAGAAAAGAGTATTCCAGGGATTTTTTATGGTTACACGCTGGAAAGTGGTGGTTGTTATGGATAGATGGCATCTACATGGCATGGGAACTCAAGTAGATCAATATATGATGACATTTGGTATGCGGTATTGCTTCTAGAATGGTGATCAGGTGAATTTCCATCCTATTTAAGGAAGTATTTGGATCTAGACAAGAAGGATAGTAGTAGAGAGTTAAAGGCTAGAGGGTGTATGTAGAGGGCTAGTATGTATGTAATGGAAGATTCATGGTGATAAATATGTAATGGATCTAGGGTGTAATATAGTGTTTCTATTTGTAGGATGATATTATCTTGATCTATTCATTCTTCTATGGCTCTTTTGATGTACTATGGCTACTGTAAACACTTGTTAATCATTATATGAAGGGTTGTTTTGAATATATGTGTTCATGGGTTCAAACCCTAGTATATTTCATATTACTCATGGTATAGATATGGCCTCTTATGTTTTTATAATGTTTACATTTATATCATGGTGCATTTATGCTTAGAACTAGTAAAGTAAATGTTTGTATTTCTATTTTACGACATTCATCCATTGATGGTGAAGCATTCTTACAAAGCTCACATAAAGGAGGGGCTCAGGACCCATGTTCACCTCAAGTGAGAACCCATCTGATTTTGGGTTATAGGCCGACGTGCTTGGTATTTTATGGGAGAAGGTAAATGATGCTACATCTTGGTTCCATGTTTGGGACCTCTTTTACAAATATTATGAGAATGGTGTGTGATGACAGAATATTTGACCTTGAAAGCATCGAAACCTTGCTTAAAAGCACAGAGGATGAGTTTTCTCATAGATTTAACACTAGACCTGAATTTGATACACATAAATGGGTAGAGAAGCACTTGTATCATGAGCTCTATGAGACATTATTTTGTTGTTTTCCAGTAGAGTTGTATGAATGGCTATCAACATATGCATCAAGGAAGAGATAGTATTATAGACCTCATGTTTGGACCCAAGAAGAGTATCAAAGGCTACATGATGTTGATCTGACTTGGACTCATGTTGTTGATCACTAGTGGAGAGGTGTGTTGACCAAATATACCTTGGAATATGTTATTTCTACATATTATTTCCCAGAGATATTTGAGTTTGAGTTCTTGGGAGCAAAGAGGATCATTTTTCTTGATATACCATTAATAATTAAGATCATAATCATCACTTTGAGTATGGAAGAATTCCCTAAGGTTGGATAACTTCCCACTAGGTGCAGGGGGTGCATCATCCAAAGCATGAGCGATGGCGATCCTACGGAAGAAGAAAAAAAGAGAGAGAGGCGGCTCAAGTATAATGAAGTGTGAGAAAGGGAGTTGGAAAGACAATGTGAAGTTTTTAGAGTGATAGATTTATAGAGGTAGATGTTGTAGACATGATTTGAGGTTCATGTGAGGGTACGGGACCCGAGAATCCTATGCTACCCCATCTTGGAAAGTGTGGGAGAGAAAACCCTTCGATTCTAGTGAGAGCTCTTCATATGAATAAAGGAGAGCCGTAAGTGAGCATCTTAGCCCACCCGGAGACCAAACCCTGACACTTAGTTTTCTAGTATCTGAGACAAGTATTTCTAGTCCAGTTGGTGTTAGTGAGCAAGTAGTATGAGGTAGATATCATTTTACATTATACCCATCTATGGCCATGCAGAAATTTCTGGTGTTTGGAGGTATTTTTGGCTCATTGTTTGGGAAAAGTGTGGGTACACAAATTTTGGGTATCACGTCTGGGAGTGGTTCAATATCACAGACTATTGGTGCGTAGTTTAGCATGATGGTGGGTACATAGAGTGCATCTACATTAGGCCCCTTACCTATGATGGGAGGAGGATCTGGTGGATCTAGAGGAATATGAGCTAGTGGATCTAGTGGATCTGGTGGTGGAGGCAACACCGGAGGGAATCAAGGTCTTGGATTTAGAGGAAAAAGACCACAACACCATCGTAAGTAAGTGTTTAATGAGATGTCTCTACATTTACCTAGCTACAAGGGTGTTGAAGATGCCACAAAGCATGTACAAAAATGTGAATTGATATGGTGTGCTAAGGGATCACTTCCTGGAGTGGAAAATAAGTCAATTTGCAACTACATTGCAAGGATGTAGACATAGCTAGTATCGTATAAGTATGACCCCCATCAGATGGTGGTGGATTATACTCTGCTATGTGATGAATTCTTGGAATAATTCCACATTCCTCATTTTGAGAAAAAGCACATCAACGCATTGAGGGAGATTCAACAAGGGATGAAAAAGAGTGTGCAGGAGTATGATGTGTGCTTTAGAACTCTTTTGTCAAATTTGTCTTATGATATCCATCCCTCAAAGCATACTCAATGGTTCATTGGAGGATTAATCACACCTTTTAGACAAGCACTTTCCCATAATAATTTCATGGATCCGTGCGAGGCCTTTGAGACTCGATTTGTGCATTGAGGCCATTGGAAGTGTTGACACTAGAGTAAGACCATTTTTAGAAGCACAAATTACTGCCATGGTGAATAATCTTGAGAAATTGTCTGCGAACTCAGCTCATGAGACTCGCAATGGACTATGGTGCATGGTTTGCGAGGTAAAAGGAAACACAAAATAATTTTTCCCATGAAATATGATGTGTGCCATGTCATTGGATTGTGAGATCTGTCACGAAGATCATAATCCAAGTATATGCCCGTTGTTGTAGTGAGTGATCCGCAAGAATGTGTCTTATTGTAAAATTTACTCATTTACGATGCATAATACAAAAGATTGCCAATTGATAAACCAAATCCATGATGTCATTGATATTGGTGTGTGCTAGACCAACATTTAGAAAAATTATAAGAACAAAGGTAGTTATTTTGAAGGGCATGCAGATGGAGGTGGTTGAGGAAGAGGCTTTCAGCAGGAGGAAGAGGCTATGTTGGTCAAGGAGGAAGGAGTTAATTTCCTCGTGGAACTTCTTATAATTATGGATCTATTAAACAATACAAGTGCGAGTGTCCAAATTTGTTACGATTATTATGGTATAAGAAGAAACATAAGTATGAGGAGTGCCCTAAGTTATATGAGCACATGTTATAGAACTAGAAGAATGATAGGGGTGTGGGAATGGTTAGTGTGAAGCGAGTTGATCGGGCTTATGGATGCCTAGGGTAGTGCATAACTCTAAGTTGAAACTATCTTAGTAACCATGCAGGTGGAAGCCACGCATGCCAAGGATGAACCGAAGAAAATAACTCTCATTACCAAAGAATAAGTATTACATGGGAAGTATCCTAATCCAACTCATCAGAAGGAGGTTTACCAAGAGACCATGGAGGTTATTAGAAACCTGCAAGGGAGATTCAATGTTTGAAGGAGAAATCATGGAATTTGGAGCATAAGAAGAGAATTGAGGTCCCCAGGAAGGACATGGAAGAGGTCGAGAGAAGTGTGTAAGATGTTGTGTCAGGAAAATATTATCCCTCTTTTAGGAGAGTGGATAAGAGAAAAATTACAGACACATTGGAGGTGAGCATTAAAGGAAGGTCTTACATGCTAATATGCCCCCTCACAATATTGATTATGATAAGGAAATCACATTGAATGTAGTTGTGGATGGATGGATTTTGAGCAATATTCTGATTAACATGGGTGCCGAGGTCAATTTTATAACTTTATATGCGTAAAATCAAATGGGATGACCCCATTATAGCCATCTTCAAATGTGTTTTATATGAAAAATATGAAAATGACTATGCCTATCGGAGTATTAAAGGATGCATCCATAACTATCCAAGGGGAAAAGTAAACTAGATACTTTGAAGTCTTAGTGCTTTCCAAGGCATATAACTTTTTATCCCTACTTGACACTTAGTGCTATAAGAATAATGTTGATTTTCACTTTAACAAATTGTATATAAGTTCTGATAATAAAGAGGAGCACGTCATTATTTGATTGACAGATGGGATGTCTTCACCCTATGTGTAACCCTTGGGATAAGAGCACCTAGATAAAACTTGTGTGTGCACCATTAGATACCCAAGGTTGTTCATCCATCAGGAGAAGGAATCATTCAATGGGAAGATGCTTAATCTATGAGTGATATAACTAGTGTTGCATGTGACAATTGGGCGCATGAGACCTATGAGCTGATTGGGAGATAATTGAAGTGCATTGTGACTTGCATCACTAGGGTGCACTTGGTTAGGTGCCTGGAAGGAAAACATTTACCTAGATACACTAGAGAGGGTAATCCCGACGCGTCTTTCTGCGTGTGATAAAGGCATAGTGAACTTTTCATATAGAAACAAGGAACATGATAACTTATACCTTATGTGGAATGGTAGCACGTTGGTGGGTGACCCATCAGGACAACCTTCTAGAATGACACAAATTCAGAATCAAAATAATTTTTAGGTTTTATAGGAGTAATGCACCCTATGAAATACACACTTATCATGGGAAGGATTACGCCTTAATCCACATCAAAGAGTGTGAGAGAAATTGGATGATGGGCATGTAAGCCTTACCTCCTTCACTATGGGTGAATAAGTTCTAGTCAACCTTTCAGGGCTTACGTGTGTGTGTGTATATTCATTTAGAGATGTGTCATCGATGGTAAACTCAAGGGAACCGACAACATATATTATTTAAGCGTTTGATTATCAAAGTTTGAATCCATCGGTGAATGAGGCGTTGTAGGTAGTCAAGTGCATTACTATGGGAGATAGTGTCATGGTTGAGGACCAAATCCTAGAGTTTTTAGTAGAACCTAAGTTAGGGGCATGATTCTTAGAAGAAGAACCAAGAATAGATGGGGAGATACAACTTGAGCGCACCTTCTTGGAGAAAGAAAAGAAAAGTTAGTCTATTTGATAGATGATGAGGAAGTGGAAAATTTGGATGTTAACCATACTGTAGGTATGCATGAAGTATTAGATAAAGCAGATGAGAAAGTGTGCATTTACCATCAACCACTAAAAACAAAGAAATTTAAAATTGGTAAAGAGATGAGCCAAAGGTAGCTTTCATTGAAGATTACCATATGGAACAAGAAGTGTCAAAGATGATTGATCTGCTATGTGAATTCCAAAATTTATTCCCATGTGGGTACCATGAGCTTAAGGGAGTTCACCACTCATTAGGGGAAATGAGGATTAATTTAAAAGAGGGTGTGTGTCTAGTTTGGAAGATACCTTATAGGATGAATCCGAATCACGTGTGTCAAGGTTAAGGAGGAAATTGATAAGATGATAAAATCTGGTATCATTGAGGCAATTGAAAAATCTGAGTGGGTGAGCCCGATGGTAATTAGTATTAAAAAGGATGGAAGGATAAGGATTTGTGTTGAATATAGGGACTTGAATTTTGTGTGTGTCATAGATCCTTTTCCAACCCCATTTACAAAGGAGATCTTGGAAGGAGTAGCAGAGCGGGAGATCTATTCTTTTACAGATGGATTTTTTAGGTTATCACTAGGTAAGAATTGCGAAGGAAGACCAAGAGAAGACTACTTTCACCACTGAATGGGGAATATTTTCTTATACGATCATGCCTTTTGGGTTGAAAAATATGCATGCCGTGTTCTCGTGCATTTTAGTATAGGCCTTTCAAGATTTCATCCATAAGTTTCCGTAAGTTTACCTAGATGATTGAACAATATATGGGTTAGTAAGGTACCATTGTGAAAATTTGAGATTGATGTTTGAAAGATGTAGGTAGTTGAGTATCTCACTTAACATTAAGAAATGTGTCTTTGCTACCCCATTTGGCACTTTACTAGGTCACATCATATGTAAGGAAGGATTATTGGTAGACCCTACAAAAGTGGTTATTATCTTGGGATTAGAGGAGCCTACCACAAAGTCAAAGCAAGTGCGTGTCTTGATTCTTAGGGAACATGGGATATTACAAGAAATTTATCAAAGGCTATGCCAAGATTGTTATGTCATTGGAAGAGTTATTGAAACATAAAGGTAAATTCCATTGGGGAGAGGCACAACATATGGATTTTGACACACTAAAGGACATGATTACTACCGCACCATTTTTCACTTTCCTCTTGGGATAAGACATTTCATGTGCACGTAGATGCATCAGGGATGGTAATAGGAGCGGTCTTAGAAAAACCTAGAGAGGGGATTGTTGACCATCCCTTATGTTTTGCTAGTAGGAAACTAACTCCAGTAGAACAAAATTATACTACCATGGAGTGTGAGGCATTTTCAATGATCTACGCACTGCATAAATTTAGGCAATATTTGCTAGCAATACCTTTCATTTTCTACACGGACCACATGACATTAAATTATTTGGTGAACAAGATCATTTTGCAAGGGCACATATAACAAAGTGTGTCTTATTGTTTCATGAGTTTGAGTTTATGGTTATGGTAAAAATAGAAAATAAAAATTTAGGACCTAACCATCTGTCATGGATTAACTCAGAGAGGATGTGCAAAGCATTGAGGACATAATTCCGCATTCATAGTTGTTTAGATTGTAGTGTGTTCCCTATGACTTAGAGGATAATGTTGTTTTCTTACAAACAGTGTGGCGCTAAGAAGGAATTAGATAAGAAGCATAAAAACTATGTTGATTGATGAAACCAATACAAACTATGCCAAGATGAGGTCCTGCACGGTGTGTGTTGGAGCATGAGCATACTGCAATAATGGAGGAAGCTCACGGTGGCATTGCAAGTAAACACTATACAGTGAGTGTGACCACACTTAAGATCCTATTGGTAGGCCTTTGGTGGGAGACAATTTATAAGGATTGTATTGAATATTGCAAGGCATGTGATCATTTCAAGCGCCTTGGTAAGCCAAGATGAAGAGATGAAATGCCATTAAGACCTATTGCTAGTGCATAGCCATTTGAAAAATGGGAAATTGATTTTTGGGCCCTATTTCCCAACCATAGGATAGACAGGTTCACGCTACATTATCACTTGCATGGATTATCTTACAAGGTGGGTAGAAACATCACCTAAAAAGGATTACATGACTGCTACATAATCTAAGTTCTTATGGGAAAATATAATCAGCAGTATCAATGCTCGCTGATCTTAATGAGTGATAGGGGTATGCATTTCTTAAATGAGACTGTTTGAATCTTGTTGGTAGATTTTATGGTGGTGCATCACAAAACTACGCCCTATCACCCTCAGGATAATGGAACTATTGAGGCATTTAACAAGATACTAAGCCACATGTTAACAAATATTTGTGATGTCAAAAGGAGTGACATGGATGACAAAGTCTTTGCGGTGCTATGGGAATATCACATGAATTATAATCATTTGAACAATGCCACACCCTTTCAATTGGTGTTTGGCATGGAGGTAGTTCTACCTATGGAATTCATGTTTCCATCTCTGTGTATTGTGCACATAGGAGGATTAGATGATGAACAAGCATTAGAGGAGCGTATTAATAAAATTATGGAGTTGAATGATAGGCGTGCCATTTTTAGATAGAGTCAAAAGATGCGAAAGCATGACAGAAAGGCATGTCATGATCATCATATTAAAAAAAAAGAAGTTTGAGGTTGGGTAGATGGTCATGTTGTATGATTCTAAGATTCTACGCCACCCAAGGAATCGTAAGGTGCATTCATTGGGATGATATAATATCACTTACATACTTGATTCAAGCACTTGCTAGTTACAAGAACTGGATGGCACATGATTGCCTGATTTCTTTAATGAGAGTAGGTTAAAGCCCTACTATAAATAAGTCTTCTTTGTGTTTATAAATAAGGCAAGTATTACCGATTAGCTTAGGATTTCCCTTAATGCATCTTCCTTTTTATATTTTTCCTATCTTCGTCACTTTGCTTGGTCTTTTTTTGGTTTTTTTTTGTGGGTACACTTGCGCACTTTGATCTCAGTTTGATCTAAAGGGTTTTTATGCAAAGGGGACCACACATCCTTTTTAGTGTGGGGTAGAGAGTGTAAAAATGAGTTTCAGTGAATAGTGTGATAAAAATCAAGTGCTAGGAGTGATGTTGATTGAAGGCCTGAATGAGGAAGTCAAAAGTGCATGGGTTTAGAGGAGCACATGTAGAAGAGGTGATTATGGATGGAGATTGGAGTCAAAAGCTTTATAAAAACCACATATAGGGATAAGAGCATAGAAAAAACTAAGGTATGTTGCAGCAAGAACTTGGCTTAAGGCATAGAGGAATATTGAATTTGGAACTATGAACGTACATAGGAAGTTTGCGGTCGATGAAGTTTTGCATGCCATATGGTTGTGGATTTTTGCACAAGTTTGCACCTGAAGAGAAAGTGCTAGAAAAAATGCACAGAAGGATGGTGTTGGAAAAATTTGAATTTAATGTGGTTGTATGGTGGCAGGTGGCATGGGAGCTAATGTGGGAAAAATAAAAATCTATAAATAGAATCTCGGGGTGAGTTATTGTTTTTACATTGCATTTATTTGTGAAATGCTCTTGTGAACCAGGGGCATCCTTGTGAAGAATTTGCAAATATTTACATGCGAAGTGGAGAATTTGGAAGATTTGTGAACCAGTAAGTAAGTACAGTGCTTGGGAAGAGGAGGTTATTTTTGGATTCCCGAGAAGTTTTACGTTACCTTGTGGAAGGAGATTTTTCTTGGTTAGGGTTTGCAGAGTTAGGGCATGATTTTTGAAGAAATTTTACAGGAGTGGAGCCGAGGGATAGAGAAGTGTTAAAGGACAATGCAAGGATACATTTACAAGGACCTGATGAATAAAAATGGAACCAAGCAAGGGATTAAATGTTTCATCAAAGAAGGGAAAGGGAAAGGGAAAGGGAAAACCCTTCGTATCAACAAGTTTTAATGAGGAGTGGTACATGGAGATGCAATACACGTATGGTGTTTTTATGAGGATGAAATGGATTTTTCACGTGTGCGCAAGATGGTTATCAATTATTATAACCACATGACAGATGATACCATAGAGAAGGAGATGGCATTGGAGCTAGTTCACCCAACTGGAGAGAGAACACATGATGAAAAGCTGGTGTATGATGATTTTGTGAAGACCACATTGGAGAAGGATGGAATTTTGTAACTCTATGAGTTTCCATATTTTGGTAAACCCAAAAGGTTATACCAGTGGTTGATGTCGCACATGCATGAGGACTATTTTTAATTTTTGGGAAGGAGAATGCGCTTAACTGCTCAGTTAATCTCTAGATACACTGGGCTTATCTACACTGGAGAATCACTGGAGGATGACTTGGGTGACAAGGACGTTGTTAAGGAAACTAGTCATGGAATATGAATACAAGAAGGGTTTGTGCTACTTTGATATCACCAAGATCACTAACACAACAATGAAGATGGCTGTGTACCTACTCACCAAGTTGAATGGACAAGAATGGTGGACACAAGTAGACAAGAGGTGGTTGTATATTTGTAAGAAAATTTTAGAAGGGAAAATCTACAACCTCTCTAGCCTTCATTGTGGAAGAAATCATAGATGCCACACATGACGGGGATAAGATCATGTATGGTAACATCCTTCTTGTCATTGTGTTTTCTAAGATTCAAGTGCTGTGGGCCAAATAAATATGTCTGGGAATACCCTGATGAGAACCCTTCCCCACTAAGAGGTTCAAATCATACACTTGTGATACAATGACTGCTCCATATAAAATTTTCTTGGAGAAGTGGTATAAGAAAATGCATGATGCATTCAGGGAAGAATGAGAATCCCTGAGAAACTACCAACCTTGGTGGATGGTGAGGCTGAGTTCATGGTATACTAACACTTCTACATAGGCATATTTACTTTGACAGAATGAATGAAAATCCCATGGTGTAAGATATCATTTGCCTTCACAACCCAATACTTTCAAATCGCAGCTTAAGAGGTTCAAGGAGACCAAAAAGGTTGGATACGATCTAAGAGGTAGATCAGATCACTATGCATTGCACCAAACCTTAGTGTATCCTAAGAAGTGTGCCTATGTGGAGAAGTATGTCTCTCAAAACGTACACATGGTAAAGTTTGTGTCAATACTTATTACAGGAAAGACAACAAAGAAGGGTCTACGTATACCCAAGGCAAGTTAAAAAAGGGAATGCATTTTTAGGATGATGTATGCATTCTAGAAGACCATGATAGAAGAAATAAGTTGGTTCCAAGAATATATAAAGGGAAGAAACTCTAGGAAGAAGGGCACTAGGTGTGTGTACATTTCAGACCATGGAAGTATAAGAGTCAGGCGTGGGCATAAGTACATTCACTCGAGGAATAAATCCCTCATGAAGGATAAGTCACTTGAGAAGGAAATGTCCCCTTTGATGGAGGAGTTGCTAGTGAAGAAGAAGCAAAAGTTGGCATAGGGTTCAAACTTTGAGGAGACAAAGAGCATGAGGGGTGATAGGTCTGAGGAGGATAACAAAGAGTGCAAAGAAGGTGAATATCCCATGTGTACAATGTACACGAATCTAATGATGAGGAAAATAATGATTATGAGAAGGGCACTCACAATGTGGGAGGAATTGAAGAAGAAGTAGGGACTAATGCGTATAATACTCCACACCTTGCTAGAGGATAGTTGGAGGACACTTTGGAAAGGTAAGTGGAAGGAATCATACAAAACTTGGTGAAGCACAAGGTAGAGCACAACACTGAGGAGATATTAAGAGAGATGGAAGAGAGCATAGACAAGGAGAAGAGTCTAGTGGTTAGCTTCCCAAAATCAGCACACATCAGTGATAAAGGTGTGAAAATGATGCAAGTACACATGACTTATGTCAATGACCCTGACAAGGTCCTACACACACAATTCCGCACTATAGTGCCCACATACCAAATTTTTGTTGGTCATCTTTTGAGAAAGATAGTTTGTACAAGCACACAAGGAAGATGTTGTCATGAACTTTTGAGTCCAATGTTGATGAGCCTGAGCTCAAAGTTTGACAAGATGTAGTAATAGAGATGTAAAACGCCAATGAGGTGAATCCTATCATGCAACTAAATGATGAAAAATCCTGTAACATACTCAACAAGGTTTCAATAGAAGTAGAGGCATGGTCATTCAAGAGGAATAACATAATTAAATATCTGGAGGAAGAATTAGAGGAGAAGAATAAGGAGATAATTAAGAGAGACATGGAGATAAAAGTGAAGGAGTCCATAATTGCACAACTAAAGGCTGAGTTAGTAGAAGAGAAGAAGAAAGTGTGTGAAGCTTACAAGAAGGTGGAGACTATCTCAGACTCCATCATTCTAGCATGCCCAAATTTGGCCCCTCCTAAGAAAAAAAAAAAATATGCGTCATCTTTCCTCTATCCGGAGAATTTGATGAGTTTGATCATAATGGAGAAACAACCGTTTGCACTAGAGTTGGAAGAGGAAGTTTTTCTGTGAAAAAAGGAACAAGAGAAGTTGAAGGTTGAGGATACCATTACTTGGTACTTTGAGCTCCTTGCCTCAGTTAAAACCATAACACACACGATGAAAGTTCTCTATGAAAATTATAGAGACAAGGATGGGGTCAAAGGTATATTTTTGCTACCCATGAGGTGGACCTAAAGGAGTTCTACGAGAGAAGAACAAAGTTAACAAGGTGGAGTGGGATAAAATCATAGCAAAGGTCAAGAAGAATTCAAAGGAAATTGAATTCCTAAGGGTCTCAATTAAAAATAAAGTAAAGGAATTATATCCCCATGTCACGTAAAGGATGGATGTGTTAAGTGACCTTAGCAAGTAGATGGAAAATATTGTTGATACACTGAAATCTAAGGGTGAAGAGTTATCATTTGATGAAGTCAATGCACTAATAGGGGATTTATTTCAATAAGCGCAGAGTGAGGTAGATGCTTAGAATAAAATTGAAGCATCCTTGAACAAATAATTCCCAATCCTTGTGTAGTAGTAGTAAAATTATTTTGTTCTTTGGCACAAGACATGTACAAAATATTCTTTCCTTCATTTTTTTATTAATTGATTTTGGATGATGGATTGTTTCGAGGATGGATAACATGTTTAGTGTGAGGTAATGTTGAGCCCTTAAAATGACTAAGTCCTAAAGTAAAGGACAAGTACACGTGGAAGGTACTATGGAGAAAAGTGCATGGGTTAAAGTGTGCAAGGAGAGCTAGGTTGGCACATAGAAGTAGAAAAAGGGTTCAAGGGTTTAAGGAATTATTTGCATTTTAGTTAAATGACATCACATGCAAAACATGTGAGGTTGTGGATAAGCATAATGATGAAAATGTTGTTATATGGAGACTTCAAAGCTTTAAAAATAATATTCAAGGGAATATTTATGGTTATAGGCTGAAAGTGGAGATTTTTATGGTTAGTTGGCATGTGTATGGCATGGGCACTTGAGTAGACCAGATATGATGAAATTTTTCATGCAGGTCTTCTTTTGGAATGATGATCAGGTGAGATTCCATCCTATTTAAGGAAGCATTTGGATCTAGACAAGAAGGATAGTAGTAGAGATTTAAAGGGTAGAGGGTGTATGTAGAGGGTGAGTGTGTATGTAATGAAAGATTTATGGTGATAAATATGTAATGGCTCTAGGGGGTAATATAGGGTTTCTAGTTGTAGGATGTTATTATCTTGATCTATTTAGTCTACTATGACCCTTTTGATGTAATATGGCTATTGTAAACACTTGTTAATCAATATATGAAGGGTTTTTTTGAATATCTGTGTTCATGGGTTCAAACCCTAGTGTATTTCATATTACTCATGGTACAAATATGGTTCTCTTATGTTATTGCAATGTTTACATTTATATCATGGTGCATTTATGCTTAGAACTAGTAGAGTAAATGTTTGTATTTCTGTTCTGCAACATTCCTCCATTAATGATGAATCATTCTTATGAAGCTCACATAAAGAGGGTCTTGCACCCATGCGTGCCTTTGGGTATGCTCCCAACCGATGTTGGGTGATAGGCCAATATATTTGGGATTTTATGGGAGAAGGTAAAAGAGACTACAATGATTGATAGGTCTATGGTTGAAAGAAGTTGCATAATCACAAAGTGTCGCATGAGTGCCACATCCCTTGAGTGGACAGGAGAAAATAAAAGAAGGTAGGATTGAGTATTTTTATAGTGTAACCTTGTTTTGGGACAACATGACCCTTTTGCAAGATACCCAAAACCAACATAGGCAAGTCCATGTGTAAATGTTTGCATTTTTCTTGATTTTTTTTGTGTTTTTTTTTTGTATTCATAGGCTAATCGATGTGGGAATTTTATATTGGTATGAATAGTAGAGTAAGCTTGAGGTCTTAGTGAAGCTTATCAATGCGGGAAGTTGCAAGAAAATTTTGGTTTTAACAAATATAGATTAGTTTTATTTTTGGATAGACTAAGCCCAACATGTGGCTGGATTTTTATAGTTGTCCTTCGAGGGAGCAATCTACTTATAATATAAATAGAGATGCATAAATTTTCATTTGAGAGAATCATCTACTTGAGAAGTTTGACTCAAGGAGTAGATATTTGTTATCTCAATTTTTGCATTATTTTGAACTTGTAGTCATGGATAAGACTATGAAGGATTATAGGCCTCTTTTATGAAGGAAAACCATAACACGATAAAGGTTAACTATGAAAGAAAGGTTTCAAGTGATGAATGACCATAGGATTCTATCCTGAAAAGGAAAAAAAGTATCCATGAGAATAATTCCATGAGTAGAGCCATGGTACTCATATCCAAGATAAGGGTGAATGGTGATGGATAATCACACAATTATATTTAAGTTGTTTGTCCTTAAAAGAGGTAGGTGGAAGGAGAGGTTGACTTAAGGGATGAGCATATATGAGACATAAATTGATGTAGTAATTTATTCAAAAATATAATGGTTAAAGATGCAAGGAATTAAGGGGCTCAAGTTCAGGTTTACCCTAAAGAGAAGATGAATGATAAGTTATTCATCCATAGTTATGGGTGACAATATAAGGTCCAAGCCAATAAGGAGCATACTTGCCCCGCTTACTTTTCTCCATTTTGGTTAAATGTTGATTTTCCTTCAAGACAAGATCACCGATCCGGAAGGTTTATTCTAAAATGTGTTTTTCATAGGCAACATTAATGCACTTTTGGTAGATTTGGAGGTGGTTGAGAGTGTTTAAATTATGTTCATCCAAAGAGTTCAAGTTGTGCCGTGTTCTTAGCAAAAAAATCATCATCGGAGAGGATATATTTAAGAGAGATACAAATATATGGAATTTGGATTTCAAGAGGTAGGATGACCTTTATACCATAGACCAAAGAGAAAGATGTGGTAGAGGTAGAGGTGTCAATGCTTGTATGATAAGCCCACAAGGTGAAAGGAATATGCGTGTGCTAATCCTTACCAGATTCATCAACCACTTACATAAGAATTTTTTTGAGAGTCTTATTAGAAGATTAAGATTCACTATTTGGTTATGGGTAATATGATGAAGAGAAAATGATTTGAATACCAAAGTTGGAACATAGTTGGCGTAGGGTTTTGTTTTTTAATTGTTTTCCATTATTAGTGATAAGGTGATGAGGAACACCAAAGTGAAAAATGATATGGTGGTTGATAAATTTAACTATTCTCTCATCTTTAGTAGAAATGAGATGGATGGATTCCACCCATTTAGTGTAATATTTAGTTACCATGATGATCCAAAGATGAAATTGCGAGGAAGGATGGTTAATATCCCCAATGAGATCCAAACCCCATTGAGAAAATTTCCAAAAGTCTCTGCAAATTATAAGGTGTGACTAGGAGGATGATCAAAGTTAGCATGTTGCTAAAACTTTGCACAACATTTAACATAGTCATAACAAAATATTGGTTAAGGGTTGTTTAGTAGTAGTCAAGTCAAAGGATATGACACTTTGTGACAGAAAGGCCACTAAAATGTCCTCCAAAAATCCCATCATGAATCTCTTTGATGGAGTACAAGATTTCAGAAATGGTAAGGCACCACAAGAGGATACTTTCAAATCCATGTTTGTAGAGAATACCTCCCATGATGATGTAACGAGAGAAAGATTTTAATAATGATTGTCATCCATTTTGAGAGAGATCCGGAGGTAGGATTGAAATCAAGAGTATCCAATGAACTACTTATACTAAATGTCGCATGGGTTAGTATCGTGCTACCCACAATATTAATGACAAGAATAATATAAGAAGGCAATCGCAACAATTGGATTGTGACAAATATTTTTGAGTCCAAAGGTGAGGTAGGTATTTGAGAAGCAATATAAGACATGGTATCTATGAATTAGATAGTGGATCATGGAGTGGCTTGATTTAGGTAGTTATAAACATCAAAATTGGGTCACACACTCTTTAAAATTTCATTAAATAATAAAATTGAACACACTCAACTAACCATGGCCTCTTATACGCCACACTAATATTAAATTAATTAAATTAATCCATGTCCTCATAATATTTATTATTTAATTATCCTAATTAAGATAATTCCCACCCCACCACCTCACCTAACCACCTCACCCTAAGTCTATTCTTAGTATGTTTCCATAACTAACTAAGACCTAACTAAACCCTAAAAATCAAAGCCTACATCCCCTCTAACCACATTCCCGCATAAGAAAAGGTAACTCCCACTCTTTCCTAGATGAATAGAGAGATCTGGTGGAAATCATTGCCATGATCTCCCATTTTTAGTAAACCTAGGGAATCCCACCCTAACCAATGCCGGTCACCCCTGAACCGATGCCGGTCAACCTAGAACCATCGTCGGTTACCTTTTATTCCCTTTGGTAACCTTATTTCGAGGTTGGCACATTCTTGAGAGAAAGAAAGGAGACCAGAGATGCATGCAAGTGAAACAAGCATCCTTTGCGCATCTAGACATTCAGAGCCATCACCAAGATCAATTAGAGAGCCATTGCATTCACAGAGCACTCCGGGAAAGCACCACTACATGACCATACATGTATTCTCTAATCAACCACCTCCACCACTTAGCCATAAAAAAACTTAGCATAGTAAGTATGGCCCAAACCAGTACAGTTTATTTCAGTTAGTAATCTTTATTACTCCTATTATTAATCTATTCTTTGCATGCTTATTGCTTCATCACCCACTTACTTGTAAACCCAAATATCCCTCCACTCACATCACCAAATCACTTATTCTCACCTATTGTGTACTTCGAGCATACTTGAGATCTCTACATACCTCCCCATTCACTTGCGTAAACTCTATTTGACCTCACATCACCCCTGCCATTTAACTTATTTTGAGTTTCCTTTACCCCAACCATACCGATGGTAGTTATACAAAACCATCGCGCCTTCTATGTAAACTAGCATCGGTCACATTTATCCGACATTGGTCTTTGTGTTTTACACCTTGACCAAGAACAAACCCAATAATCACCCTACCAGTTGACCTAAATAACCTAGAATCTGACCTTGACTAGTCCTAGTACCTTGACAAACACCTCACCTCTCAAATCCAACTATAGCCTATCCTATTGTGATTGGATTTTCTTATTGTATTTGAATGAGATACATAAAGCATATAAAATATAGTAGGACCTTGTTTATTTCTCACATTAACTTGGTTTCAACAATGGATTGACAACTTTCTAGGAAGTATCACACTTTCCGAAACTAGCATACGCTAGGCAGTACACTGTCATGTATCATTTAACTATCTTTTTGTGGTCTTGTTTTCTATTATAGGTAGTTACTCCTAGCCAAAAGGAAGCTCTCACATTCAGCTATGGATCAAGAATTTAGAATGCACACAATAACCATCAACCGAACAACATTTAACAGGTATTCTTCCTTGGCCTTTACCCTTATCTCGCTTTATCATTTCGAAAAGGTAAAGAAAATGGTGAAACATTTTGGCACGCTTGGTTGATATGGCCACCTATAAACCCGAACCTCCATCCCAAACCCAACCATTTTCCACTGACCTAAACTCCCTCAAGAACCATCATTTCACTCATACTTTCCTCCACCGGCATGTGGAAAGGATTTGGATTTGGTTTTTATGAACAAGGCCGCCACACTGTCATCTCATGTACCTCTTGTAAACACAATGACCGTAGTGGCATTGGTTTTGACACTCCATCTTCTAAGAAGGTTTACATCAACCTTATTCAGGATGAGGCATCTTCCCCCTCTCATTCACCCACATTACCATCCTCACCCATGGAGTCCATAGATCCTGAATCTATACCTCCTAATTTTTTTTTCGTAAACACCATTTCCCGGGACCACTGACCTATCAACGTGATGGCGAGGCTCCCTCTTCTCTCTCATTCCTATATCCTAACATGATCGATGATGATATTACTTCAATTAACATCATTCAATGTTAAGATGATGAGTCCATCCTCACCTACCTTGGTGTAGAAGACTCTTATATTCATCAGTCGTTACCCTTTGAGACACAAACCATGTTGAACGAATCGACCATCGAAATCAACATTAATACTCAAGATGACCCACACATTCTAAAGATCAGCCAATATTTAGATGCTACTGAATAGGAAGCCTTCACCTCTTTCCTTCGGGACCATAGCGACACATTTTCTTGGTCCTATGTTGATATGCCTAGTATCGATCCTAAAATTGTGGTTCACAATATCATGACCATTCCTGATGCCAAACCTATCAAACAAAAGCTGTAGAAAATGCATCCTCGCATTGCTCTTCTGGTCAAATAAAAGATTCAACGCCTTCTCTTGGTTTCCTTCACTCTACCCATAGATTTTCCATAATGGATTTTTAACATCGTCCTTGTCATGAAAGCGACAGGGGGACTCCACATTTGCATATATTTTCGTGACCTCAACCTCACCTATCCCAAAGATGATTTCCCACTACTGGCATTACCCAACTAGTTGATCTCACTACTGGCCATGAAATGTTATCACTCATGGATGGTTTCTCGGGATACAATAAAATATTACTAGCTCCCAAGGATCAACACAAGACTACCTTCATCACCCCTTGGGGAATTTCATTGTCGAGTCATGCCCTTTTGCCTAAAAAACACCGGTGCTACATATTAGCTGGCCATGACCTACATATTCCATGACATCATGCATCATATATTAGAGGATTATGTATATGATCTTCTTTCCAAATCCAAACATCAAACTGAACACCTACCCATTCTTAAAGTCATCTTTGACCGCCTCATCAAATATTGTGTTCGTCTTCAACCAAAAAAATGTGTCTTTACAGTACTTTCAAGGAAACTCCTAGGTTTCATTGTTTCTTTGTGTGGCATAGAATTCGATCCTACTAAATTCAAGGCTATCCTTGAAATGCCACCACCCACTAATCTCCATCAACTTCGCAGCCTACAAGGAAAATTTCAATCAATTCGTTGTTTCATCTCCCAACCCTCTCGACCAATGTTAACCATTCCATCATCTTCTCAAGAAAGACATTTCATCCAAATGGGATGAGGACTTCCATAAAGCCTTCAAAGCTTAAAAATACTCGACTTCAACCACTAGTGCTCATTCCTCCTAAGGATGACCAGCCCTTCTACCTATATATTTCCACCACTGACCATTCTCTAGGTGCCATGCTTACTCATCGCAACGACCAACACCGAGAGAAAGTGGTTTATTACATAAGCCGTACCCTTCTTGATTACAAAACTAGATATACCCACGCCGAAAAACTTTTACTATCCTTAGTTTTCATCACCACCAAACTCTGCCATTACCTACTCAATGACAAAACCTTCGTCATTACTAGTACTAACCCATTACACTACATGTATGCCAAAACTTATCAAAATCAACGTGCCACATGTTGGCTTATGCTTCTGGCCAACCTTGACCTTGAATTCATCCATAAAAATTCCATCAAGGGCTAAGATATTGCCAACCAATTGGCTGACACACCTATTTCTGGGGATCAACCCTCTAACTTTGATTTTCCAGATGAGTCTATTACTACCCTTTCCTTGGACGAATCATCTTACCAAATGACACTCTTATTCGATGGCTCCAAGTGTCAGTGTGGGGGTGGGGCTGGTGTTATCCTCATTCTACTTGATGGTGAACCTATGCATTTTTATTTCAAACTTTATTTTGATTGTACAAATAATATTGCTGAATATGAAGCACTCATATTGGGTCTCCAGGCTTCTTATGCCATAGATGTTAAGTAAATCAACATCTTTGGTGAATCTCAATTGGTCATAAACCAATTCAATGGTATATACCAGTTTTGTAATGAGATAATTCAAAAGTATAAGCATCATGTGGACATAATTTTGACTAGGTTTGACTATTATGCCCTTCAAACCACCCCATGTTCTACCAATAAATTTACAGATACCTTGGCCTGCTTGGCGCCTTAGATACTTCCTTTACCCGTTGACTCTAAAATCTTTGTCACCATACAAATACTACAATCAATTTCTTATTTGCCTCAAGAATTTTACTCTATCAAATTTTTGCTCTTGACCCGAGTGACCTTTGGTATAAGAAATATATATAATATCTTTCCTCTCCATTTTACCCACCGATATCACTCGTAATGGAGAACGTGCCTTCCTTAAAAGTGTCTCTCGTTATGTCATCATGGGTGGTATTCTCAGTATAAACATGGTTTTGACAACATTCTCTTGTGATGCCTTACCGCTTCTTAAATCCCTTACACCATTAACGAAGTCCACGACAGATTTTGGAGGCCACTTTAGTGGTCTCGCTATCACAAAACACATTCTTTTCTAGGCTATTATTGGCCAACCCGAACCATGACTATTGCGGTTATGTCAAACACCGTGTAAAATGCCACCAACATACTAATCTCCATCACACTCCTAATCATTCCTTACAGTGTCGAGTGAGACCTTTGGCCTTTCTCTCAATGGGGTTTAGATCTTCTTAGTGAGATCAACCCCATTCTTCACAACACCACCAATGGATCATAACCACTACTGAATATTACACTAAATGGGTAGAATCCATTCCCCTCATTTCCACAAAAGCTATAAAAATATGTGAATTCATCAACCATCACATCATCTGTCTCTTTGGTGTTCCTCACCATATTATCATGGATAATGGAAAACATTTCAAAAACAAAACCCTATGCAAACTATGCAATTCTTTTGGCATCCAACTCAGTTTCTCATCACCTTATTACCCACAAACCAATGGTCAAGCCAAATCAACCAATAAAATGTTGAACAAAATTCTTATGAAGGTGGTCAATGATACTGGGAAGGATTGGCATATGCACATTCCTTTCGCCTTGTGGGCTTACCACACTAGTATTCACACTTCGACTACTACCACCCCCTTTTCTATAGTCTATGGCACCGAGGTGGTCTTACCTCTTGAAGTATAGATTCTATCCCTCCGCATATCACTACAAAACATTCTCAATGATGATGAATTTCTCCATGATCGTTTGGCACAAATTGAATTATTAGATGAGAGCCATCTAAATGTCCTAGACCATCTTCAAATCTACTAAATACGTATCAAACATGCCTATGAAAAATGTGTTCACAAACAAACCTTTCACGCGATAATCTCGCTCAAGGAAAATCAACATGTGACCAAAGAAGAGAAAAGTAAATATGGAAAATTCACTCCTAATTGGCTTGGACCCTATATCATCACCCATGCCTATGGATTAGGTGCTTATCATTTATCTTCACTCAAAGGTAAACCAAACATGAGCCCCTTAATTCCTTGCATCTTCGACCATTTTATTGTTGATATCAAGTCCTATATCACTTTCTCGAGAAAATTTCAGTCATCTTTTGAGCATTGTTCACCTTCCATTATCACCCATTTTGAGGATCCACGATTAAACAAGAATCATGTGATTACCCATCACCTTTTAGCCTTGTCTTCAATGTGAGTACCACGACTCTGCTCATAGCATGATTCTCATGGATACTTTTCATCTTCTTCAAGATGGAATCCCATGGTCGTTCATCACTCGAAACCACCTCTTTCCTAATTAATCTTTGTGTACTATGATCTTGTCTTCTAAAACTAGAACCTAATCATCCTCTATAATCTTGTCCATGACTTAAATGTCTAAAAAAACAAAAACAAAAAGGGATACAACTCCTTGAGTCAAAATTCCAACAAAAAGATGACTCCCTCAAAAGGGACATCTCTTCTCCATATTCTACCACTATCAATAGAATGCTCCCTTGAAGGACAACTATGTACGGTCATTACAAAAATGTAATAAATATTCAGAAGCTTCCCACATTGATCAACTTCATGAAGACCTCAAGGAGATAATATATTCATCCCATATAGACTTCCCGCATCGATCAGTCTATTAAAAACAAACAAATCAAGAAAAATATGAAAAAATTTCATGGACTTGCCTATTTTGGATTCTGGGTTTCTTGTTCCGAAAAACACGTCGTCATACACTAAGTTACGCTAAACCTCCCATTCTCACCACCTTTCCTTTTTCACCTTAATTCCTCATTACTCAAGGGAATTTCCACAAATGTGACATTTTGTGATCATGTGACTTTTATTCACCCTTAAAATAGTCCATTATGCAAGGCTTGTAGGGTCTTACCTTCTTAAGCCCATATGAGGTATGATCGACTCATCAGGGTTCTTATCAATTAAGTAGATATTTTACCACTTCTTACCATTCACCTTCCTCATTACCTATTGATTATCCTATACAGACTAGATCCTTGGCACATGTATTTAAAAATCAATCAACCATACCTATAACCTAAACTCAATCATACCTATGACCTACATCACCCATGCCTAACACCTACCAAACCATTCCGCTATTACAACCCACTCTTCCCTAGTTTATGGGAGAACTACATTGGCTTAAGGTCCCTTTTTTACCGGGACTATGTAGGTAGCACTCGAGGGAATGGGGCCCTTGGAGTGTAACTCGAACACTCTCCACCCTAACCAATTCCCTCTCCCCCTTTCCTAGTCACATTATACCCTAGTTAGTTTCCTTTTTATATCAATAATTGGAAATTAACCCAAACAAACAACAATTGCTTCACATCTTTACCATCATCACTCATACATTCATTATGTCTACCATTTCTTTACCATTATCATGCATTTTACTACAAAACATCTTAACGTGACCCACATCATCATTAATTGCACCAATTAATGAATTAAACACTCAACCAACCTCAATTCAACCATACCTAAACTTCATCATACCTAAGTCAACCTGACTCAATCCATGCCTACAACCTGACTCAATCCATGCCTACAACTTGACTCAATCCATGCCTATGACCTAA
This sequence comes from Taxus wallichiana var. yunnanensis, assembly GCA_018340775.1. Taxonomy (NCBI): domain Eukaryota; kingdom Viridiplantae; phylum Streptophyta; class Pinopsida; order Cupressales; family Taxaceae; genus Taxus; species Taxus wallichiana. Next base: position 959,230,593 of record CM031234.1, read on the forward strand.
CTCAATCCATGCCTATGACCTAACTCAATCCATGCCTACACGACCCTGACTCTATCATACTTAATTCACCTAGTTTCCATCACATACACAAATAATAATGGAAATTAAAACAAGTACACCATCCATAGTATAAATATCATCATCTATAAATAAGGACGTCTGTGTATACATACATATGTACACTAATACAAATGAATCCAAAAATCTTACCATTTTCCTTACCATTTTTAGCATGCAGGCCGGTATATGATCAAAATCAATCAACTCTCATATACATCCTCACTCTCTTTGGCATGCAAGGTAGTATATATCAAAAATAAATAACTAGACAAGATAAGAGATACATACAGATATCAAATATCACCCTGTTGGATATCCTCCATATCTGTCTCACCTATCTCCTCCTCCTTGGCTCCTATACGGCAGCCTGCTAACATCTCACCACCCATCATGGGTCATGGCTGGGTCCCTACTGGTACTTTGCACTTGGAGCTAGCCTTTATGAACCGGTGGCCTCACCTGACCCTATAGTGGGGCTCGCCCCCCTCGTACTCTCACACTGTGGATCTGTGACTTGATCCTCTCACTTAAGGCTTGTTATGTCGTGTACTCTGCATATGATAAAAAACTCTATCCTGTCACCATCAAAATATCTTGATAATATTGGGCCTTGCCTAGGCATCCTGCAATCTGGCTATGGGTACTTGCTTTTGGTTGTCCCATTGGCCTCTCGACCCGTCCCCGTGCTCGTGCTTGTTATGAGGGACCTCGTCCCACTCTTGCCTATATCTAGGACTAAATATTCGTAACTTGTGCTTGTGCAAAGGGCCAACTAGCCCTACAAACTTGTAACCTACACCTATAGGGCAACCACTTGTATCCCATCACCATCACCACCATTTGTGGGTGCCTGTCCTTGTGCTATTTGGGCTTGTAAACTGGCCACTTGTGCTTGTAAAGTGGCCACCTATGCCTCTGCACCTGTCAACTACCCTTACACCATCCCCAACTGTGTAATCAATGTGGCTACCTACCCCTATAGGGTGTCCCTCTGAATAGTGATGGTGGCTAATTTGGATTCCTAACCTCAAAGCAGATCGCTCATAGGTGTGCAACCCACCACTGTCTATATCTGTCAGTCACCCCGACATCATCAATCTTCCGGTCTCTCACCTGCTCCTCCTGCCCTGTAGGCACTATCACCGGGGTAGAGGCAATGACCTCTCCATGTCATCCCTCCTATACTGTGGGAAGGGTGGAGGTATATTTGTGAAAATCTGAACTGTCACCTAACCCTATCTATGGGTATCATCTCATACTCTCTAAAGACATCACCCTCTATCCATCTAAGAAGCTACAATCCATCTAGCTCCACAACCATCTTGCCCATATGATGGATAACCCACATAGGGCCTCCAAATGATGTCTATGCCAGATAACCCCTCTAGTAATTGCTTGTAGTAGGTGACATCATGTGTTGCCCTACTTGCTCGAGGCTCTTTAATAATCGACACCCATCTCCTGTATCCCACCCGAACAAAACCTGGCTCAAATGCATCATCCTGGGGCATACCAACTGGGTACACACACAATGTGCTCATAGGCCCAACAATGTAATAGGAAAGTGTAGCACAAGCTGAACCTCCAAAGCCGCCCATACGCCCATAGCTCCCTATATAGCTACACTAGGAATGTTGGCGCCCATGCAAAACAGGTCTAGTCTATCACCATATCATGTAGGACCCCCATCAGTGATCATGGGAATCTCCCACCCTCTACATCTGGTAGTGTAAAGTAGCAGACTACCTCCATCAACAACACAACAAGCCTCGTCTCCTCTGGATGGGCCTGGTACATCTCTCCGTAGCTCATGCTGGCACTGTGAAATCTCATCTCTATCAACCCCTCACCAAAGACTGTCAACATCAACTCCTCAGACACCTCTGAAGAGATCAAATATACCTACACCCCCACTATCGTAACCACAAGATCCTGTACACATCCTTCAGGGTGACTATGATCTCACCCATCGGTAGATGGAATGTGTTGGTCACCGAATCCCATCTATTGATGTGGGTGACCATCGAACTAGGCTTCCGAACTACATGTCGGTAGCGTATGACCCTAATTAGGTGACCACTACACAAGAACATACCGGTCAATCCTTGGTTATCGTACCTCCTCAAATCACACAGCAGGGGGCGACACCCTATCTCACATCTGTAGTTGGTCTCTCACCTGCATCCAACAAAACATCACATTAATACACCTTGATCATACCCACAATCACTCTTGACACTTCACCTACACCTATTACCTTCCTTCCTTTTCCCCTCGCAACTTACCCTCTTATCACATATTCTATCTACCCACCCCGACCCTAACCCACTATCGATCATACCATACCCCTTTCAACCTCTTACCCATGCTTTGTTTTTCATCAAAACATTTCCCTTGCCCACTATCTATCTCACCCAACCATCATAGGGCTCTGTTGGCCCCCTTTTTCCCACATGTTGACTGCAACTTGCTTACTTCTAGCTGACCACATTCTATCCCAAACCGGCATTGGTTACCTTATCTCGTGACCAAGATCGGCTCGACACCACCAATGTCGGTAACCCCTTTACCGACATTGGTCACTATTGTATAGAAAATCCACGACACCCAAACCCCCTTTTTCCTAAAACACTCCCTTCTTCTCACCCATTCCTACCTACCTCTACCCTCATCTCCTCCCCATCCCTCCTACACCTAACCACACCTCTACCCATTCCTATGCTACCCAATTTTCCTTCCCCAATTCAAATTCCCTTTCCCCCAAAATCCCGTATTCCCTCCCTAACCTATATACCCAATATACCTCTAAAACCAATGCAAGAGATTGAATCTTACCTCATCGCACTTTGTCATCTCTATGGTGGCACGTCGGGCCATTACACTGGTGGTCCATCTCGATCCTTCTCCTACCTCTGCCATGTCCACTCACCAAATCCAATCCTCTTGCTCTCCACCCAATCACAATCGATCCACCTATGCTCGTGAACCCATCTACCTGGCTCCTATAACCAACCAGATCCCTCCACCTCAATAGGATATCATCCCTCGTCTTTTTCTCCCAACACAACACAACTCATTCAGTGCTCTGTCATTTTCAAAAAATCCAAAACATATAAATGAATCCGTATTATATGGATTTTTCTTTTTATATACCCACGTCGACTTGACCGACGTTGATTATACCTAAACCAACATCAGTCTTGTTCCCTAGCTCACCGTGGTCAGTTATGCCAAGTCTAACATTATTCATCTACCCCCATAAACTGTGATCGACTTACCTCAACCATCCCTAGTTACGTATGACCGACATCAGTTACCTATCATAATTGTGCCCATTCCCCATTGTTGTCAACCCAATTATCGTTTGACCTTACCCACCCTTATTACAACCAACCTCCATGCCTACCTTACCTATACTTGTCCTTAATTACATTTTGGGACTTGTTATTTTACCCATACCTCGGCCCTACCCATGTCGTGACCTAGCTACTTGGACCTAGAACATTGTTAGTGACCTGTGAACTCATGTGCTTGTTATACCTTGCGACACTATTACCCATGTTGTTTGACCTAATGACCTTACCTTTCCTCTTGCCATGACTATTTATCCTGACTCCAACCTTTGGTGTACGTAACATACCTAAACGCTTCGCACTTGACTCATGAAGTGCTTTTGCACTGACCAGTAAAGTGCTTCCGCACCATATCCTATACCTTGGTTACCGAAATCACCTCAACCTTATTTGCATAAACCTATCGACCTTAGACAATATAGAGTTTGCATGCTCTTCAACATGGTACCTTGCTTTACGCTTTATACGTGTGTGTGTGTGTTAGATCATTCATCGCCTTTGACCCTGACCCATTACTTGGATTACTTGATTGTACCTTTACCCCCTTACCCTTGTTGTCCACCTTCCTCTTCATCACATTCACCTTTTATCAAACCACTCACCGATTCTACCTTCTACCTCATTTGTTCCTAGTTTGAGGGGGATCACCTTCACCCACACATGGGACAACCACATCTTATTTTTGTCAATGTCACTTACCAATACAAGCTACACAACAAAAAGGGGCAAAATGTAGACACCAAAATTGGGTCACATGCTCCTTGACCCTTCATTAAATAATCAACTTGAACACACTCACCTAACCATGGCCCCTTACACCCCACACTAATATTAATTAAATTAATTAAATTAATCCATGTTCCTTTTATTCCCTTTGTAACCTTATTTCAAGGTTGGCACATTTCTGAGAGAAAGAAAGGAGACCAGAGCTACATGCAAGTGAAACAAGCATCCTTTTACACATCCAGACATTCAGAGCCATCACCAGGATCAATCAGAGAGCCATTGCATTCACGGGAGCACTCTAGAAAGCACCACTACAGACCATACACGTATTCTCCGATCAACCACCTCCACCACTCAACCATAAAAAACCTTAACACAGTAAGTATGGCCCTAACTAGTATAGTTTATTTCAGTTAGTAATCTTTATTACTCCTATTATTAATCTATTCTTTGCATGATTATTGCTTCATCACCCACTTTCTTGTAAACCCAAATATCCCTCCACCCACATCACCAAATCACTTATTCTCACTTTTGTGTACTTCAAAGCATACCTGAGATCTCTACAGACCTCCCCATTGACTCGCCTAAAACTCTATTTGACCTCATATCACCCCTACCATTTAACTTATTTTGAGTTTCTTTACCCCGACCATACCAATGGTGGTTATCCACAACCATCATTGGTTCTACCTAAACCAACATCGGTCACATTTAATCGACGTCAATATTTGTGTTTTACACCTATACCATGAAAATACCCAACAATCACCCTACCAATTGACCTAAATAACCTAGAATCTGACCCTGACTAGTCCCAATACCTTGACAGACACCTCACCTCTCAGATCCAACTATAGCCTAACCTGTTGTGATTGGATTTTCTTATTGTATTTGAATGAGATACCTAAATAATATGAATTATAGTAGGACCTTTTTTATTTCTTGCATTAAATTGTTTCAAACATTGGATTGACATCCATCTAGAAATTATCACACTTCCTTGAACTAACATATGCTAGGCAGTCCATTGTCATATATCATTTAACTATCTTTTGTGGTATTGTTTTATATTATAGGTAGTTACTCCTATCCAAAAGGAAGCTCTCACATTTAGATGTGGATCAAGAAGTCGAACATGTGTAACAACCATCAATTGACCAACATTTAATAGGTATTCCTCTCGTGGCCTTTACCCTTATCTGTTTCATCATTTCAAAAGGTAAAGAAAACGGTGAAACAATAGTGATCAAACTTAGTCAAAAGTAGGTGGACATGATGTCTATAATTTCAAATCTCATCATTACGACACTGGTACGAATCATTGAATCAGTTCATAACTAGTTGAGAATCACCAAAGATGTTAATGGATTTAACATCTAGGGAAATGGCAATTTGAAGACCTAACACAAGTTCTTCATACCCGACTATGTTATTTGTGCGGTCAAAGTATAGTGATGCAACCTAGAATTTACTAGACAACACCCTAGTTACACTGGCACATCACTCATCCTTGACTGAGTGCTCACCCAAAGCACGCAAAGGTACTAGATCCATCTTTAGGGTTGTTGTAGCAGGATGTTAGCATGATGAAGGAAGAAACATATAGATTCATAACTAATCCATCATTCTACAATGCATGGTACCCTCATATCTATGAAGGAAAAAGCTTAAACAAGAATCATTATTGAATTAATAACATGTACTACTCAATTACACACAAAATGACACTTTGATTCATCCAATATCTTCCATCTATTAATAAATATAGAAGTGCTTATAGTGTTGTCATTCTATACCAATGCACGTATGGATCTCATACATTAATTCGAGTCATATGCGTATATCAAACACACACACACACACACACACACACACACACACTACTATGTACCTAACATCATATTTATAGGGTGGGGAATTTCCCTTCACCGCTTATCTATTCCAGAAATAGGCCACATGATATTGATAGCCACACAGCATTTACATGCATAGCCACACATGCAAGTGTGCTATCTATAGTCCTATTACAGTTAACTAAAGTTTCAATCCTATTATTAGCTTATCTCCATGTAAAATGCTTTGATCCAAACCTCCAAAGATAGAAAATGCATGGAATGCATGTCTCTACATCGTTGGTGTGTTCTCGCATGCCATCTTATAAAAATAGGTCTTCATGCTCAAAATTGGCTAAGTCCTGAAAGCTAAACTTACCTTTCACGTGTAGGTCCTTTTTGTCCCATGTGGAATCCTTGTGTGATATTTGAAAAGTATTTTTTATCAAGATTACCCCACACTAAACTTATTGTCATCCCAAAAATGAGTATCTCCAAAAATTGAAGATAAGAATAGAATAATGGAAATAATAATAATGAAATAATGTAGATAAATAAAGAATTTCTATGAGGTTATGAGGCAGCCTCCTCTCGTATCGGTTTGAAGTATCAACTCTGGATATTATTTTATTTTAGACTCCAAAACCTTCCATTCGGTGAGTGCTTACTCTACTTTTTGTGGGATGTCCACAACAATGGATTCTAACTCATCCTCGCAATCTCTCCTTTATCATTTTTTAGAACCAACAGAATGTTGGACATTGATGTCATTATCCCTTCTAAAAGATCCATCTTCTGCATAATTAGCTTCCCAAGATCTTCCAATCGAGTCTTGTGCAGCTCTTATGCTACTTCCAGGGCCTCATTCTTCTATTTAACCATTAACAACCTTTTTGTGCAGCCCAATGTCTCATCCTTCATCGCTTTCTAGACCTCATTGTTTTCTTCTAGGGTCTTGATGTTGATAAGTGCCTTTGGAGATGTGCATATGTTTAAATCCTGGTCTACTTTCTTCAATACTTCCTATAACACTTGCAACATCCCTTCATAAGATGTAATCTTTCGCATCACTGATGCTTTCTCTTGTTTGGCATCTTGTTCTAAGCTTCTTGGTGCTGGCATGTGTAGAGGTTCATCTTCAAGTACCAAGTCCACCAAATTTCCTACATAGTGTATCGCTGAAGGAAACGTCTATGGTACCTTGGCCTCCAAGTGTGGCCTTGCTTTGATGAAATTTTCCCCAATCTCCTCTGCGATGTTGATAAATACCTTGTTCTTATTTTGTGTAAAGTCCCTCTCCTATGTTATGTGCGCTATCTTCTGTATCCTTTGTCTTCATCTCCTCGCATACATGCTCTGATCGTTGCAGATTTGTCCATGTTTCTTCTAGCCACTTCAACAGAAACCTTCACTAATGCATTGCTGACCTACTCATCTAACATGACAGTAGGATTTACCGTCATGTGTCTAGCTTGGGGTGCCTTCTTCATTGTCTCGAAACGCATGACTCTTTGCACACATCAAAGTTAGGCTCATCCATGTGGGTGTGCATTGACCATGATAGTTTCTTTTGAGTGCACATAGTTGCCATATCCTCATCCATTAGCTCCTAGCCAAATAAATCCTTTTGTGCTATCGTTCTCTGGAAGCGGGTGCAGACAATTTTTCCTACATCCTCTACATACCCCATGGCTGGTGGAATGTTCTCTCCACTTGTTCTTCTAGACCGTTACTGCTTAGGAAATTTAGCTTCCAAATTTGGGACTTGTGTCTCCATGTCCTGAACATTCTCTATAGTTATCTCCTCTGGTATTTTCTCATCCTCTTCTTTTTCCTTTGATTCCTCACCCTATTCTTCTATGTTCTCTGGAAGTGTAGGAGAATTAGGTGCACTTTCCTTTGAATCTTCCACCTCCTCATTTAACTTTAGTTTCCTCCTTTGCATGGTTTCCTCCTTCGTGGAGAGAGTCTGGGTGATTTGCACACCGTGGTTGGAGTAGCACCTTGGGTCCTTATTCTCCTAAATACCCTCTTAAACCTATGCTCCCCTTGGACTACATTCAAGTCCTCATCATCCCCCTCTTGTGGCTAAGGTGGTGTAATGGTGTGTTCATTTTCACCCTTATTTGTAGGATGTCTCCTACCTCTATGCTCCAAACCACCACTATCTTCACACTCCTCCTCCTCATCCTCTACTTCAATTGTCTTTGTGGGCTTAGGTGTTGGGATGTTATCCATTGTATTCTCTCCCTTTGGTGGTGCTGGAAGTGCGAAATCGCCTTCCATATACTTGTTATTATTCATATTTGGCTTCAACTGGAGACACACCAATGCTGCCCCAAAATCTACTATAGCCGGACTTATTGGATTGATATTCAACACCTCTCGAAATGATCCTCCCTATATAAGAACTTATGCCAAGGTACACATAGTTCTTCCTCAACGTATGGTAGTTACATCTACCTTATTTTCATTAAAGACCAATCGGCATGTGTCTATAAATCTACGAACAAATTCTTGAAAATATCTTGCGGTGAATGCGTAAGGAAACTTGCACCAAGGGATCTAGACTCCATCTTTCACTGGGAAGTACACGATGCGAAATGCTTTGATATACAACAAACTGGACTTGTTTCCCTACCATTACTGGCAGGTCCTTTGGGATGTTCCACTCTTCCCCAAATGTCGCATGGAGCTTGTCATACCATTTCTCTACCATTTTCTTTATGTCATCTATCATGGCCCCTTTGCATAGATACTTGCTAAATCTTTCAAATTGGTGACTTATTCTCCATGGGCTATTACCATACTTTTTCTTCATCCATCCGGTACTCCAATCTCCAATAATACCAAAGTGATAGTATAACAGCCCCAAAGATGATCTTCCCTCCTGTGTGTGCTTCTTTGACTACTTTCTCTACAATATAGAATGTAATTTTATAGATTTCCTCTTCTGACATCTTACGGGCCATGTATAACCACATAGTATTTACCTGTGACCACCGTTTTGATCATTTAACTTTGTAACAAGGTGTGTTGTAACTTGCACAACTGGATAGTTCTTCAATTTGTCTATATCCATTCCACGTAGACCCTTCAGTACCCCCCAACTTCTCGTCTGCGGTATTTAAAATCATGGCTTTATCTACAAGATCACTTTTATGTCCTCTCCTATGGCCTTCAAACATGTAACTGATGAGATAAGCGTAGATGAGATTCTAACTCTGTGTCCTACAAAGTAGAATAAGTCTTTGTGTGCCCTACTCATGAGCCACTGATACAAGGGCTCATACTTCCTAAAATATGGAAGCTCATATAATTGGTATACCCCAATTCTCTTCAGAAGATTCTTTCCTACATCATCATAAACTGGCATGTCATCTTTCGTGTGCTTGTTCATCCTAGAAGTGAGCAAGGAATCGAGCTCCTTCTTGTTCTCTGAAGTCCTGTGATTATATTCAATTACTTTTCTCTTTATAATGGGTGATTCCCATTCTTAGCTGACGATGACTCCTAGATATTGCATTTAGGAAAAATGGATTTCGGGTGCCATATCTTCCTCCTCGATGACCACCTTCTTCTTTCCTTTTACTACTACTTTGTAGATGCCTTCTTAGGTGCCATTTTTACCTTGCAAATATCTCCTCTTCAACTCTATAACTTTGCGAATCAAACCCTAGCTCGATTCAATCATTCCCTAGGTGGAAACTTTGTAACCTAACTCTTTTTATCTCCCTACTTCACTCAAACCCTTCACCACCGGGGATGCAAGCTTATTTTCACACAGATATGGTTTTCACACTTGGTTTCACACCCTTCGCACCTTAACCCAATCAATCGGCTCTTTGCACTTAGATCTTTCCTCAAATACTCTTAGTCACAATGCTAAAAATGAGTCCACATTCCATACTTATATAATTTTTCAAATTTTGATGCATGTATTGCTCCTTCACCTACCAAATATCCCCTCATTCATTGACCAAATTCATTTGTCCCACAATGTACATCTTTGTGCCCCAACTATAACCTTCTAGTGTGCCTTCCTACTCTCTAGTCATAGACTTCTCTTCACCACATGATCTTACACATGAGTACCTCATAAATGTACCTTGTCCTAGTAGCTATCATGGTTTCCACTTACCTCACGTTAGAGTGTTCTTTCATTTATCTCCATCCTTGGTAAATTTTGAGAAGAAATATTCTTTTGACTTAAAGCACAACCGTATTAGCTTATTCCTTTCACCTTTCAATTCCCACAGTATTTTACTTGGATAACTACAACCACCCCACACTAAAGGTATGTGCAGTCCTCTGCGCATAAACATTCTTCATATAGTAATTATCTTCATGTGTGCAAGCACGCTTATTACACAAGAACAACAACTAAATTGACAAAGCATAGTGACAATGAAGGAAATACATTAAGGAAATACAAAATTGAAAACCTAAGCTAAATGGCAATATTGCCTTATTACAAACACCAAGAAGACTTATTTATAGTAGGGATTTAACCTACTCTCATTAAATTAATCGGGTAGCCATGTTCCATCAAGTGCTTCTAACTAGAAAGCACCTAATTAAATTATAGAGGTGATGACATATGGCCCCAACCAATGTACTTTGAGCTTGCTTGGATGGCACACAAACTTTGAGTCATAAAGAAGTACCATTTGTCCAATCTCAAACTTCTTATCCCTTATGTTTCTATCATGCCATGTCTTCTGCCGGGCTTTTTCCTACTTCTGACTCCATCATGCTATGGCTCTTTGCTCATCCATTTAAATCATCTTTTGATACGCTCTTCTAAATCCTATTCATCAGCTAGACCTCCAGCGCACGCAATGTGCAAAGAAGGTAACATAAATTCTATAGGGAGAACAACTTCCGCACCAAACACCAACTGAAATGGTGTGGCTTTGTTCAATCTCTTGTAAGTTGTTCTATATTCCAAAAGAACAGTTGACACTTTTTCATCCCAATCCTTTCTTCCAACATCACAAATTTTTGTCAAATTCTAGCTCAAAATCTTGTTGAAGGCCTCAATAGTTCCATTTTCCTGAGGATGGTAGGGTGTAGTTTTATGGTGTGTAACCATAAACTCATCTAATAAGATCATGATTGTCTCATTTAAAAAGTGTGTACCTCTATCACTTGTCAAGCTTAAGGGACATCCATATCTTGTAAGAACATTATCCCATAGAAACCTAGTTGTTGTAGCTATTGTACAGTCCTTGGTAGGTGTTGCTTCTGCCCACCATGTGAGATAATATGTGCAAGTAATGATATAACGTGATCTAGTCCTATGCGTGGCTGGCGAAATAGGTCCTACAAATTCTATGACCCATTTCTCAAATGGTTTGGCACTAGTAATCAGTCTCAAAGGCATCTCATCTCTTTGCCCTAGTTTTCCTAGGCAATGACAATGATCACATGCCTTATAATATTCTTTACAGTCCTTATACAATGTCTCCCAACATAATCCAACAAGTAGGATATTTCGGGTAGCTGCATCACCTACATAATGGCATCCTACAATACCACCATGAGCTTCTTTCATGATATCCTTACACTCATGCTATAATACACAACAATGTAATACTTCATCTCTGCCTAGCTTGTAAAGGTCACCACCGATTAACATAAATGGAGCCGCGCATATAACAAGCTTCTTATTTTCTAGTGCTTTCATTACTTTTGGTGTCATACCTATTTGTAGAAAGACAGAATGTCCTCTAATTCCATGGGCACGCGTTGTAACCTATATAATCGTGCATCTGGTATAGTTTCTTCAATTGTCTGCATCCTCTCCCGAATTGATTCTACATAAATGTTCTAGTCTAGAATTGATTTTCCCTAGTTTCACCACAATTGTGAAGTCAAACTCTTGGAATAGGAGCACCCATCTGCATATGCGCCCTTATAAGACGTGCTTGTTTAACAAGTACTTCAATGCCATGTGATCTGTAACATTCCCATTTTAAGACTTTAGAAACAAGGGAAAAATTTTATAATATAATGTTCTCTGTTCTAAATAAAGCATTATTTAGAACAAACATTCCAAGCCAATCGATGTCAAATAGATAACCATATGCAGCTATAAATGACTCAGTGATCCACCAATCTATTCATTTCATAACTTGGTAATCTACCGATCTATTTATGTTACCTTTAAGTATTGAATACATATCGTATACTTTGTATACTTGGTTTCCTACCCTACACCGGGTACTGAGTGATCTGTTTAAAGAACATATCTGAATATTTGTTACCAATATTCATTTGATATCATGTTGTTTTAAACTTGGTGACATAGGACAATGCAACCAACAACTTGCGATACTTTGGCCAAAGATTTACAACATATTGTGTATGTCTCTATTCCTAGATGACATACTCATCATTTTGGAATATGTCCTTCACCTCACTCCTCTATTATCATGATTGGTCTTTACTAACTACCGTCAGTCCACTTGTCCCAGGTTTAACCCTAGCCCTAGTTAGAAACATAACTTATTATAGGAAGACACTCACAATGACTTAGGGTAAATGGGCATACTCGGTTGACCTTAAGTCAACTAGGTGTGCCAAGGTACCCTGAGCCATTGGAAGCTACTTCCTATCCTAAATATGCCACTAACCTGACCTAGAGAGAAACTAAGTTCAAGTTCTTATTGAGTGTAGATCTGGATGATCAATGCGGAAGGGTGATGCCACATGTCAACTACAACACTATATTATCGAGAAGACCCAAGTCTTCTCGAAAGTACAACCTTGTAGTTGACGTGTGCCAACATCCTACAGAAAATACCTCATCGAGACATACATACCCCAAGGAGATCATTAATGAATTATTAATTTAGATTAAGCCTTGATTACAACAACCCTGCCAAACCCTAATCCAACACTCCATAAGTTCTTTCCTAAATTTGTTTCATTTAGTCCATGAAGAACTTCCTTAATTTATGATTGATTTTAATGTTCATTTTCTCAGTTTAACCAATAGTTAACCAAAATAGGACAACGATATCATAAGTTTCATTTAAATGTACTTTAACTTTCAGGAAGGTTTAACAACCACATATATCCAATTAAAGTAGACTTCATACAAAATGAAGTCTAATAATTAGTAATCATATCTCTAAACCTTTTAGGTTTATATTCAATTGAGAGAGAGAAAGAGTCTTCCTCTAAATGATTAAGTATTAGGGTATATCATTCCCAATATCCATAGTTCTTACTTCATGTTTATTATGCAACACATTACTATGTTAAATTGTTTAGATAAAACACATCGTATTATGCAACTCAACAAGTTGCTTCATTATAAGGGAAATTGAACTAATTCCCATTATCCATCTTATCAAAGATAACAAGATAAGCATAACATAATATAAAGAATATCAACAAGATGGAACTTTCATCTTCTTTATAAAAGTACGAGATAATTTACACAACCAATGAAAATAAATCACAACTCGCAATTCATCATTACAACTTATAAAATTTACAAGACTATGCACTTTAGGAAAACTGCATAACAACAACCTTTAATCTATAAAGTATACAACTTTTATTTTACAATACAAAAAAGAATGAATCAAAATTCTTTACTAAGAATTATACATATATCACCAATGCATCATATAAGATTTTGCCTTCTTCTATCACTTACGTCATCCATCTACAAAAATTTCTAGCACAGGTTAGTTCAATGAACTGAGCATGATAAGAACTAAGCATTAAAATGAACTGCATTCCACTAACTGTTTCATTAAAGCAACACTACTTTAATGAGATAATTAAAACACCATATAATTAGCATAATTGATAACAAACAAAAATAAAGTACATTAATAAATCTAGATCAAATTTTAAGAGAAGAGTAGAATATAATAAACAATATCTACCTAAGATCTTAAAGTTCTATTAATCCTATCAATGGCTTGTAAACAACAATATATCTTGCCATCCCATTGTCTCATAATTCTATCCTAATAGAATACCACATTTATCTTTTCTAAGAGACAAAATAAATGTATACAACATGGTTCATTCTAGGATGATTCATCTAAATCATAAGTAAGGAATAAAAAGAACCAATGCATACCATACCCAACTTATTACATCTGAAAGACATACTAGGTTCATTACATGAATTACCTGTTCCTTTCCGGGTAACAATCTTACACATTCAACATTAGAATATACATCAAAATAGAATTCCATAATAATACAAGAAGGTATAGAAAATCATAACAGACCAACTGCAATTCCAATTCCAACTCTTCATGCTAGAAGCTATCAATCAAAGATCAAAAATCAATGTTCACAAACAAAGTAGCCCCAAAGAGGAGTTAATCTCTACTCAAGTTCTTCACAAAAGATTAAGAGTACAAGAGACAAACCTACTCCTATCCATATAAACTAGGCAAGACTAGTTAACAACAATTGAACCCATAAGTATCAATTTACTTATCAGCAGAACCCTCTTGGCTACTAGCTCTCTACATTATTTCAACAACAATTTGAACAAGGTATACCAACAGTCATAAGAAATCACCGTCTCAAAAGAGAATCGAGTACAAATAAGTTCAAACAATGAGCTTATCCAAAGACAGAGGAATGGTAACTCAAATAAGGAAAGAACCAATGATAAATTATTTTGTTCAACTGAACAAGAAGTTCCAAATTCAAACCAATTCAGGATGAAAGCATACTGCAGACCTGAACCATATACTGATCTCAAAAGAATACGTATATATATATTTTTTCTTTCTCAAAAAGAATTCAAAGACTCAATCACTATATCAGTCGAGAATAACATCCCAAAACAATAAATTATAAAGTTTAGAATTACCTACAAACCCAATACTGGAGACTTACAATTTCCTCACCACTAAATACAAAAAGGTAAGTAGTTCGTAATTCAAAAGAATCAAACTCAATACAACTAAACAGAGAAGGTATCCTTCTTGATTATTTCAGTGTCCAAGGTAATAACCCAAATCTTCCACTAAGACCCAAATTTATTTAAAGAGATAGAAGAGAGGGAGAGCAAGAACCCAAAACGCCTAATATAGAAGATGTCTCAGTCTTAACTCCAAAGCAACAGAACGGAATATCAAAACAAAACTTCACAACCATGAAATTGTGATAGTGGTGACTTAGTACAAAATAATACAGTCAACCCAGAACATGGGTTCCCTCAAAACAGAGGGGAAAGAACACTTCCTTCTATTCCCATGCCAATACCATCTCGATATAGTCATAGAACTGAAGTTCTACATTTCTTAAGCATGATGTTACTAGTTCCAAATCTCGAAGAGATTTTAAACGACTCAAAAAACTTTCACCCAGTTCCTTGGTGAGTAGTTGCTCAAATAAAGAGTTATAAGCTTAATCATTTAATAAAAGAATAACCCAACAAAAATACCATAGAATCAAATGAATCGACCCAAATACAAGCTCATAACACTCAAGTGTTAAATAGGAGTACAGTGACAAACCCGAGCTTCACACACAAACGTTTAGAACTACACTAGCAAAATAATGCAAGTACAATGCTAAATACAAACTCCAAGCAACAATTCAGCAATGCATAAGTTTTCCAAACAGTGGTTCCAATCAACACGAAGCTCCAACACAAGTTTAATCAAAACACAAAGTTCCAACACAAGTCTACATCCAAATTCGCAACCCAGAAGAAAAATCAAACAGAACTCAAGTTTCCCCTAAGCTCAGATCCATATATTTTCATGACAGTCAGTTCAAAGCTCCATAACTTTGAATACAAGATCTAGAGTGCAAAAATAGAGATACAGAAACAAGTTTCACATACCATTTTCACTTGCATGCTGTCATAAAACTTACATAGAGAAACAGTTCCCAAAACAATACTATTTTGCCATGGATTCAAATCCAAACAACACAAAGATTCACTAAACCCAACAAGAAAATAACTAGATAGACATGAAAATAAGAATCTCATGAGAGCAGAGTTGTTCTAATGAATCATTTAGAAGAAAGAAAATAATTTTAATAGTTAGAGCCTATCATGCCTGATAGTGCTTCCACCAAATCGAAGGAGACTTCCACCGAGCTTCCAACTCTTTTTCTCCTCCATGAAAGATCAACAACCAAACATATTTTCCTCCTATGCCTCATATAATTTCCTTCGATCAAAAATAGGTCAAGAAACAAAAATAGCTTTGAAGTGAAGGTTGAATTGTTGGTTCGAAGAACCAGTTAGCTCCATGTAGAGAAAAATCCACCATGCATGCAAAACCAAATAACCTCCTACAAACCCACCTTCTAAGTTTCCAAGATGGTTTGCACACAAAGACCGAGGCTCATTAATGCCATAAATGCCATTCAATCCAAAATTCCCACTTATCTTTCCTTACCACCGCCTCCTAAATCTGGCGAATGCCAATTCAATACAAAAATACAATTCCATCTTTTAGTGGGGCTTCCACGTATGCCTCCACCAAGTCTACTATCCCCTACCAAATCTGGTAGTACTTCCATCATTTAAACCCTTTCAACTCAATTAAATGCCATTGTAACCATTTCCCTTGTGACATGCGACCCCTTAGGTTCCCTTTAATAGTTTAGGATGGATTAAAATAGAAATTAGGTTAGTTTAACAATTACCAACATAGGTCTTAAAACATTGTCCATTAGAATTCCCACCTTAGGTTATGTTTAATTCATAACCCTTTAGTTTTAGGTATTAGTTAAAATATCCTAGTATCACTTTAGTAACCCCTTCCCTTATTTATTTAGCACAATGCTTAGGTTAGGTTACCAACCCAACAAATTAGAATAAGAGGCTTAGGTTAGAACATAATTCAAATAAGTAAACGTAGCTAGAACATAGATGTTCTTACCTAGCTTAGGTTACCGTTAGGATAATTCTTAGGTTTTAGGACTCTGTATTCATCCTCTATGAATTGAATTTTTCTTAAGTCCTTATAGTCCTGCCAAGATCAATCACCAAAGACCCAAGCACAAACATACAGCTGAACGAAAACATGTTCAAATAAGACCAAGAATTAGTATCATACAAAGTTCAGTCTTCTATGTCCCTTAAACTACTGAATGTCAATTTATCATTCAGTCTATGAAGAGGATTTGAAACATTCCTTGGATCACTGAAATTGATCCAAGGATGAGTCAGAAGAAGAAATAAGTCTGCAACTCTTAAAGCCAAATTGCAGCTCATCTTTCCAAAGTGAAAATGAATTCTTGATAACCATATAATTTTAGTCTAATGATTTTTAAGAATAAAAATATTTATCCTTATCAAGCATGATCTTCAACAGTCAAAAGAACACATCTTTATCCCAAAAATCACATGTCAACACTTAAATGCAAAAGATGAATATATCATTTTTCAAGGGTGTTACATGATCTATATAAAACACAAATGGTTTTGATAACAAGTACTGTCAAAACTTGTGTAATTCATAGATAATTGACAAAGCTTCGCACTTTGTAGTTGTATAATTCCGTTCAGCAGGAGTCAGCTTCCTACTAGCAAAACAGATTGGATGATCTACAATACCTTCACCAGGTTGAGCTAACACAGTGCTAATGGTCATGCCAGAAGCATCCACATGCACATGAAATGGTTTATCCCATGAGGGAAAGTGCAGAATGGGTACGGTAGTAAGTTTCTCTTTTAATATCTCAAACGTGCACTGCTGCGATTATCCCCAATAAAATGTACCTTTCCCTGCAGTAATTATTCCAAGGGTGTAACAATTTTGGCATACCCTTTGATGAATTTTCTATAATATCCTGTATGACCTAAAAATCCATGCACCTCACTTTGACTGGTAGGCGCTTCTAGGCCTAAAATGACTAGCAACCTTGGTTGGATCAACCAACAAACCTTCCTTGCAGATTATATGTCCTAATAGTATCCCAAATGACGTAGAAAATATGTAATTCTTGATGTTAAAATAAGTACTCAATTATCTCGTACCATTCAAACACTAAGTGCAGATTGTCACAATGATCTTTCACAATCCCATATACTATCCAATAATCTAGGTAGACTGTAAGAAGTTGTGAATAATTTTTTTGAATGCCCGAAAAACTATGCGCGAGAATACAAAAGGCATGATTTTCAATCCAAAATGCATCGAGTATAGGAAAAACTACCCCATCAGTAGTAAATGTTTTATTTTATTGATCCTTATGAGAAATCCTAACTTGATGATACCTTGAAAACCCATCTATGAAGGAATATATTTCGCGCCCTGCAAATCCTTCTAGTATTTCCTCAGTGAATGGCGTAGGGAATGGATCTATGATGCATGTAGCATTCAGCTCCCTATATTCCACACATATTCTAATTCATCCATCCTTCTTAATACTGATCACCATTGGGCTAACCCATTCTGACTCATCAAGGGGCTTGATAATTCTAGATTTCAACATTTTATCAATTTCTTCTTTTACCTTTTAGTGTAAATTAGGATTCATTCTGTAAGGTCTCTTTCTAACTGGATGTGCACTGTCCTTAAGTTATATCTTCATTTCCTAAGGGATTTATGCACGCCTTTAAGTTCATGGTACCCTCAAGGGTATAAGTCCTAATAATTCCCGAGTAACTTGATGATATTTTCTACCTCTCGAGTCGACCCGGTAGTCTCCAATTATGGCCTCCTTAGGCTCAGCCTCCGAACCTATATTCACCTTCTTTGTCTTCATGGGTTCATGGTAGGCGTGTGTATCCTTGTCTACACTTTCCAAGACCTTGTGCACCCTTGTGAATTTTAAATATCTAGGTTCTCAACTTCCTCATCATCCACGATGTAAACCATCTTTCCTTTCTCTTTCTCAAGGCAAGTGCATTCAAGTAGTATGGAGTCCATTTCTTCTTCCTTTTCAAAATGTGCTCCAAACTCTGCCTCACTGAATAATTCCTAAATATGCTCTTCTACTTTTGCACTATCTCCCATAGTTAAGCACTTGACAAATTTTAATGCCTCTTCTATAGGAGGTTTAGTTGAGAAGTAGTCAAAATTTGGATCATTCCTGCAGTCAAATCTTTCCAGTTTCTAGTTTCTCGATGTAGTTTTGCATATACATACTAGGCGCATGTGCATCCTTGTAGCATAGAATATAGTCAATGCACCCAGAGTGAAGGTGGTAATGCCTCCTATCCTACTATCCAGAGTCTCTCACACTGCTAAATGTGATGCTAAATAGGTTGATCACCATGATAAGTGTAGATTTGCATAGGTGCATTGTTCCTTATAAACCTAGTAGACAAAGTGACTCCAATCTCTTCCCAGTTTATAAGATTATCTCTATGGACTACCCACCAGCACGCTATTGTCCCACGTAATGTATATACTAACATATCTCTTCTCTTAATTTGATTTGTCCATTGTGTTTCCATGGCCTTCAAAAATGTAGGAAGATCTTCTGCCCCTGTATACCAAGGTACTGTGCTACCTATCTGTCAAATCAAACAAAGTCCATTCTTGTGTGTAACCATACTTTTCACCTCGTGTCCTAATAATTCATATGTACCATAATCCCAATTATCACAAGTAATACTCAAAGTATCACTAATATAATGAGAATCCTCCCACTGTAGGATGCCTTCTTTTGATGGCTCATTGACCTTTGGGTCCTAAATAGCGTGTACATAAACTCTGTTTAAGTCCTCACTTAGAGGCTCAACATATGGTGTAGAATTTCCATCTGTCAAAGGTATCACAACCCTTTCCTCCTTGTTTTCAAAGCTGATATACCCCTTATTGAATCTCAAGTTAGCATTATTCGCATAACACCAAGGGCATCCAAACAGGGCTGGAAAATTGTCTGCTTCTACAAGTGCTAATACCTCAAAATCCCCAGTGAACTTGGCCCCTTGTATAGTTATAGATGCATCTTTCAAAACTCCTATGGGAGTGGCCTTAGTCCAGTTTTCCATAAATAACACATTAGATGATGGCTGTAATGGAGGCCTCCCCATTTGTACCCATGCATCTAATGTAAGCACATTTACTTCTACACCTGTATCAATCAATATGTTGCTCAATAGCCACCCATCCAAAACAACATTCAAAGTAATTTCTTTGTCATATTCAATGCTATCAGGGGGAAGATTTGGATGTAGAATATGTTGTCTAGTCTTAAGACTTACACACAGAGTGTTCCCTTTTAACCAACTTCCTAATAGTGGAATAATGTTCTCTGGCGCAACATCTTACACACCTCTCGTAGATCATCAATATCAGTTTGGACTGTCTTTGATGCTCTCTTTTGCTCCTTTAGGCACTGTATCTCACCCTAAATATTCCTTAGCACTTCTATGGTATCTTGGTAAACTTCCTTCTGATGAGTAGGATCTAGGTACCTTACATGTAAAACCTCCTCCTTGGTGATTGTAGGCTTCTGGTGTAATGCCTCTCTCACACATGTTGATTCACCACGTGTAGTAATCTTCACTGTTAATGCCTCAGGTCCTTCTGCTATCTTGGGCATCCACTGATCTTCTACCATGTGCTAGATTCTAACCATCCCAACACCTTTGTTTTCTTACTTATGCTGCTTACTTAGATGCTCATATAAGTCCGGGAACTCTTCATAGCTATGGCTCTTTCCACAGAAAGAACATGTAATATTATGAGGACATTCATGCCTATAGTGGTTAGGAGATCCACATGTATAACATGTTCCATGAGGGAAATCACCTCTTCCTCCACCATGGCCTCATCCTCCATATCCACCATGATATCCACATCCCCTTCCATGACCTCCTTCAAAACACCCCTCATTCTTGTCATAGCATGTTTGATTATGATCTCGATCCTAGTGCTCATTCTTACCCTTAGAATTATATGTTATACTTGTCTATCGTACCCCAATGTCTATAGCATCCTGGATCTAACCAATCAACTGACAATCCTCAATATCATGGGTTATGGACCTGTAAATCTTGCAAAATAAAGATACATTCTTCCTTATCACGTGCTGTAACAAAGGACAGTGACTAACATCATGATTCAAATTATAGATCTCACAATCTAATAGTAATGAGTGTATAGATCTATGAGGGAAACTATCCTTGGCGTGACCTTCCACTTCACAATCTATACACCAAATTCATGAGTGTGTTTCATAGGCTAAATTTTCTGATAGCTTCTCTAACTAATTTACGATAGATGCAATTTGTGCCTCTAGGAATTTACTAAGGCTAGTGTCAATGCTCCTAACTGCCTCAACATGAAAATCTTCTTCCAGTACTTTGTGCAGATCAGTGTGTCTTATGTGACAACATCCTTCTAAAAGGTGTAATCAATCCTCCAACGAACCACTATGCTTGCTGGCTAGCATGAATATCATAAGATAGCCTAGATAGAAGTGTATTAAAATGAGAATTATACTCATGTACACTCTAAGTAGTGCCTTTCTTGATATCCTTGAGTGCACTTATACTCTTCTGCTCAAACTTAGGGATATGGTACTCTTTCAAGAAAGCATCCCTCAATGTTGTACAATCCACACAAGTTTGATCAAGGTCAAACTTCCTATACCAACTGTGTGCATGCCCCTGTAATGTAGTGGAAAATTGACTTGCCTTACACTCAGCAGCCATGATCCCTTTAGCGCACCACAATATTTCACACATATGCACATGTTTGGAAGCATCCTTTATACCTCTATATTCTGGGAGATGAAGAGACATCTCCATATAGATATTATGTGGTTGTTGTGGACCTTGACCACCTGATCCAAAACCTCCTATGTTCCCTTTACCTCTAGAACCACCAAATCCACTGGAACTAGAACCACCTATACCTCTTGATCCTCCACCTGTAGTTGGAATAGGACCTATAGATGTACTCCTTGTGCTCCGACAGTAGTACTATACTGAACCCCTATAGTCTGTGAGGTAGTTCCACTTCCAGAGGTGAATCCAACATTCTACACACTCACATTCTATATGGATAATGTGCCTAAGAATTTTCCTCCAAATGACATTAAATTTGTTTGTCCTGCCATTGATGTACTTGATCCCTAACTTACTCCTCTCCTACTTCCCAAGTTAGCTTGTTGGTTACTTGTCATACTAGATACCGAAAACCAAGCATAAGGGATTGGTCACCGTGTGGATTAAGATGCATGCCCATGGTCCAGTAGTCTCTGCTAGTGCACTTCGTGAGGCTGAGGGGGATCTCTATCATGTTTTCCAAGATGGGGGAGTTCTTGATGCTCTAACTCCATGTCTTCTACATGAGCTGTAAATCCTTCACGAGCCATATCTCTCCTCTGTGCCATACTTTCTACAATGGAACACTATTTCTCTATCTCCCTCTCACATGCCTCATTATACTTAATCCACTTTTCCTCTCTATTCCTCTCGCCACTAGGTATGCCATCTTAAACCAAACCTATTCTTGACCTTGCACGTGGTGAAGTTTAGTTAGCCATAGGTTTACTCTACAAGTTCAAAGTTACCATCAAGATCTTGATCGCTAGTGGAATACCTTGTAAATATGTTCCTCTTGGATACCGTAAAAAACTAGAATTCAGCTACCTCCGGAAAGAGTATGTTGAAATTGAATATTCTAGAATATAACTGTTTAGAACACCATAAGACCATGTATCCACAACGCAAGTCCAGATCAAATCAAACATCATAAAGGTTCTAGAATTCTTCCTATGTCTAGACAAGTGTGTGATACCTCAAATTCTACTGAGATACATAAGCAGTAAGCCACTTATATAGTTCTACTAGAAAGATAGCGAAAAATCTCTCATATAAGCTATCATACAGATTCTTTTCTACCCAAGTGCGTGTGTTAAAATCATATCCACTACTGAACCATCGTGCATATTCTTCCTCTAGATCATGTATCCATTCCTCAATACTTGCTAGAGTTAACCAATACGTCTTCATTGCGAACCATCCTGAAAACAACTAGAAAATAGGTCCCGACAATAGAACTAATGATGTAGCCTTGAATTTATCAGATAACACCCTATTCGCGTTGGCACATCACTCAACCTTGACTGAGCACTCACCTGAAGTGCGCAAGGGTACCAAGTCCCTCTTTAGGGTTGCTGTAGCAGGATGTTAGCATGATGAAGGAAAAAACATATAGATTCATAACTAATCCATCATTCTACAATGCATGCTACCCTCAAATCTATGAAAGAACAAGCTTAAACAATAATCATGATTGAATTAATAACATGCACTACTCAATTACACACAAAATGACACTTAGATTCAACCAATATCTTCCATCTATTAATAAATATAGAAGCTCCTTATAGTATTATCAATCTATACCAATGCATATATGGATCTAATATAGTAATTCAGTCATATGTGTATATCACACATACATACACACACTCTGTATATTCTCTATTACACTTACACACATACCTCTACTATGTACCTAACATCATATATATAGGGTGGGGACTTGCCCTTCACCGCTTATCTATTCTAGAAATAGGTCACATGCTATTGATAGCCACATGCCGTTTACAGGCATAACCACACATGTAAGTGTGTTATCTATATTCCTCTTACAGTTAACTGAAGTGTCAATCCTATTCTTAGCTCATCTCCATGCAAAATTCTTCAATCCACTCCTCCAAAGATAGAAAATGCATGACGCACACGTCTCTATATCATTGGTGTGTTCCGCATGCCATCTTCTAAAAATAGGTCTTCATTCTCAAAATTGGCTAAGTCCTGAAAGTTGAACTTACCTTCCATGCATGGGTCCTTCCTATCCCATGCAGACTCCTTGTGTGATCTTTGACAAGTATTCTTTGTTTAACATATAGTTTAAAGGAAAGTGGCACAAGCTCACCATCAAGAGGAATGAGGATGAACCCTACACCCACCCCTTGGTGAAATTTTTATCCGTCAAAGAATAAAGTCATTTGATAAATAATATCATCAAGTGGAGAGGGTGGTGATATATTTTTAAGGAAAATGGAAGTTTGAGGATTGATTCCTAGGAAGAGGAGCATTTATAAGCTGATTCATGATGGTTTTTCCTTTGACATACTTTTGATGAATGAGCTCCAACTCCAAGTATGCAATAAGCATGAACCAAAGAGTGGTGCATTTTTTTTATAAGGTTTGGAGTACATGTAATGAAGATGGTTGGTGTTGGTAATAAATTTTTTTTTTAATTAAGAAGGTAGTGGCAAAGTTTTTTGGCCATGAAGACTAGGTCTAATAAAATATTTTCAAGGTGTGAGTATACCGATTTTTGTAGACTAGAAGAGTATGGCTTATATAATAAACCCGTTATTCCCCATGTTTCTCATCATGATGAGTGAGCATGGCACCCAAGAAATGATCAAGTAGTAGAAATGTACAGGTAAAATGGTTGATCATATTTTGGTGGAATGAGTTCATGTGGTCAAAGAAGGTAGTTCTTCAATTCTTCAAAGACTTTTGACACTCCTCATTCCAATGAAAATAAACATCATTTTTAAGGAGGTGGTGAAATGGTTGACATTCGGTCTAAAAGTTGAGATATGAAGCATCGTATGGATCAAAATTTTCCTTTCAATAAAGGAAGCTTACCGAAGGTTAGTAGGTGGAGGCATGCCAATAATTTCCTTTAAATTAGTGGGATCAACTTTGATACCCCTGTAAAGAGATGATGAAACCAAGGAGATTACCCGATAGAACTATAAAAATGCACTTCTTTGGTTAAAGGTGAACACAATATTGATAATCCAATCAAACATATTTTTAAGAATGGAGAGGTGTTCGATGCAACGCTTGGACTTACCAAGAAGGTTGACAACATAGTCTTCCAATATGTCGTGTATGATGTCATAGAAGATGTAAGTCATAGCATGTTTATAGGTAACACCAATATTTTTCAAGCTAAAGGGCATGACATGATAGAAGAAGGTCCCCCAAGGGGTGATGAAGGTGGTTTTTTGTTGATCTTCCGAGCGAGTAATATTTTATTATAACCCAAAAATCCATCCATAAGAGATATCATCTCATGTTCGGCTATAAGATCAACTAGTTGGTCAATGCTTGGTAGAGGAAAGTCGTCTTTTAGACAAGTAAGGTTAAGATCACAAAAGTCGTGTAAATAAGAATTTCCCAAGTCACTTCCATAATAGGAACAATGTTAGAGATCTATTATGGATAGTCAATAGGTAGGATGAAGGAAACATAGAGAAGGCATTGAAGTTCTTCTTTCATAAGAAGAGCAATGCAAGGATGTATTTCACGCATCTTCTATTTCATGGGTTTGGCATCGGGTTTAGTTACGATATTGAAAAGCATTATATTAAGGTCAATACTTGGCATATCTCTATAAGACCAAGAAAATGATTTGCTATGATCATGAAGAAAAGTGGTGAAAGATTCTTGTTCCATGGAGTCTAAAGATTTGACTATCTTTAGAATTTGTGGGTCGTCTTGAGTATGAATATTGATTTCTATGGTAGAATCATTCAACATGGTTCATGTGTCAGAGGGTAATGACCTTTGAATATAAGAATCCTCCACACCTAAATATGTCGAATTGAATCATCATCCTAACATTTAGTGACATTTATAGAAGGTGTATCGTCATCCAACATGTCGGGATAAAGTAGAGGAAGGGAAGAGGGAACCTCACCATCATGTTTATTAGTTAGAGGTCCAGAGGAGATGGTTTTCATGAAACAAAAGTTAGGAAAAATGGATTCGGGGATCCATAGACCCCATGGGAGAGGGTGACGTAATAGGTGAGGAAGGTGGGGAAGGTTTTTGTCTTCTACGAGGGTGATTTGGTCCTTTTTAGGAGGAGGATGCCTAGGAAATCCAAGACCACAATGGTATTTGTTTTTCTTAGTGGTGCATGGTATGATGGTGTGATGACCTTGTTCATAACGACCAAAGCCAAAGCATTTCTAGGTGCAATAGTGAAGAAAAGTGAGTGCCAAGTTGCATTTTGTGAGGGAGAAGAATTTAGATGAAAAAGGTTTGCTTTGGAAGGGAGGTTCAATAGAATAATAGGAAGTGTTGAGCTACCTATAGGTTAGGTTGGTGAAAATGTGGGGATGGCCATACGGTATGACCTCACCTATGTGATTATTGTAATGTGGGTGTTGGTATAGTTTCCCATACTCCTAAGGAGTAAGGAGTGTGTCAATGGTGAGGAGGTGATATTATTTGAGTGTAAGGCATTAAAAATGCCTATTAAGGGGTATGTGGTTGGTACTTTGGAAGTAGGTATAGAAGAGATGTCTAACTCCTAAGAATATGAGGAATTAGTAGAGGGTGAGATAGGAGGTTCAGTAAGTGTGTTAGATGAGGAAAGTGAAGCGACATAAGTGGTTGATGTGGTAGATGCCTTAACTAGTATTAGAACATCATTTGAATGGTAAATCATATTACAAGTTTTGAAGGGGAGGAATCTTCTGAATGGTGTAAGGTTCCCCTTCATATTCCAATTTGAGGCAACAGTGAAGGGTGGAAGTTACACAAGCCATGATGAAAATCCAGGATTACCTAACAACAAATTATACTGGAAATATCCTTCAAGAATGTAGAAGAGTTCAAGAATAGTTCAGTGGAACCACACATATGTGGAGGACAACAAAGGTGTCAAGGGTAGTGGTCATGGAGTCATTGAAAGATTAAAGCATGATGGGGTTGCTAGATATAAAATTATCTGGTATGCCTATTTATTTGTAGGCATCGAAGAGATAATGTTGATTCTAGTGCCTCCATCAATCATAACGAATTTAATGTGAATATCATTAATGTAAGAAGAGATGAAAAGAGTACGATCATGATCATTAGGTTGTGAAGGGGAAATATTTGATTTGGAGAAATTAATGGAATTAATATGACGAGGAGTAATGAGGGTAGTAATAGGTGAAGTGTCATTGGGTGGAACCTTGATGGATTGTAATACCTCGATGAGGGCCTCGGTGATGAGAATCAAAGGTCTGAATCGGGTTGAATAGAGATATCTTCAAGGGGAATTGGTGAAGTTATTTGATCATTGAATGATGTGTAACATAAGAAGAAGTAGGTGGTACCATCACAAGGATGGTTATCTTTTGGGGAGGTACAAGTGCAATAGTAGGTGAAGGTGAACTATAATGGTTACCAAAAGTTTCCTTTCCTTTTTCTTTCTCATGTTGTGGCTGAATGGCTACATGCAACATGTTAATTTCAAAGATAGGAGAAGGAAAAGAGGGTTTTTTAGGATTACTTGTATCCCTAGGTGGATGTGAAAGGAAATATTATAGAATGGGTTTGGGACTAGGTTGTGTGGTGATAGGTGAAGAAATAATGGAATCCTCCTCCAACAGATCATCTTCTTTGAAGAGACCATCGGAATCGCAAAGTTGAAGGAGAATGTTTTTAAGGGCCTTACAACTCACAACATAATGCCCTAGTGAGAAATGATAGGTGTAACTTTTTGTGTCATCAAACCCTACCGGTTTAGGTTTGAGAGGATCATAAGGCTTGATAGGTGGAAGTGATATAGCGAGATGTCTCTAACAACCGAGAAAGGATATTAGTGTAAGATCTTGCCAAAGGATAACAATGAGATGTCAAGGCTATCTTAGATGAAGGGGTAGGTTACCTTCATGAGGAGGGAGAGGAAAGAGATCGTGTTGGTGTACCCAAGGTTTTGGTAGGTAATGAAGGTTTGGGTTTAGGATGCACCTTCTTAGGTAAAGGTGGAGGAATAATGTGGTAGGGCAAAGGAGACTTAGAAGGTGCAGGTATTCGAGTAAGCCAAGGAAAAAGTGTGGGTGTTAGCAAGAGTGATGGTAAAGGTAATGAAGAAGGTGTGGGAAGCATGGGAGATGAAGGCCGGGATATAGGTTGTCACATTTTGGGTTTTCCTTTGTAAAGGGGTAGGTTAACTAAGTTTAAAAGATGTGGGCCTAATATCAATGGTAGAGGTAAAGGTGAGTGAGAAGGTGATAGATATACCATGGTGCAAGCCTTAAGAGTTTAATTCTTTCTTTTAGGTGATGGAGTAGGTTTTGTGGTTGTTGGTGGAGAATTTGATAAGTCTAGCTTTACATGGGGATGTAATAGATTTGAGTACATGGTAAAACCCCTAAGGTGGGGGTAGGTTTTTGATATGATGGAGGATTGAGTGGAAGAGGTGCTGATGAAAAAGGGGCTAATACCACCGGTTCAAGAATAATATCCTTAGTCATTTTGAATATCTTTTGATATATGGTAGAGGTATTAGGGGATGAAATCTACATTTATGTGGAGATGGGGATTCTAAGGCATCCTCGAGAGGGTAGTGTAATCGACCTACTCCAAGTGGTCAACCAAACAAGAAAAGGTTTTTGAGTAGATGAAGAGGATGGTTCCTTGGTGTTAAATCCCATGAATATTTCTAAGGTTCATGAGATAGGGAAGGTCCTAGCCTCTAACTTGATGGGTAAGAGTGAGGTAAGAAGAGCGATGGGATATTTAAAGACCTTTTGAGAGGTGACACCAATAATAAGAGTAGATAAAACCGACTCCTTTATGGGTTGAGGAGAAGGAAAAGTGGGTAATATAGGCTCCTCTATAGGTAGAGAGGATGATAAGGTGGGTTCCTCTATGGGTAAAAGAATAGGTAAGGTGGATTCCTCTATGGGTAAAGGAATAGGTAAGGCAGGCTCCTCTATGAGTAAAGGAAAAAGTGAGGTGGGTTCCACTATAGGTAATGGAGTAGGTAAGGTAGGTTCCTCTATGGATAAAGGAATAGGTAAGGTGGAATCCTCTATAGGTAGACGAGTTCATGTAAATACTTTGTCAATAGATGTTATAGGAGGAGTCTGGATAGAAGGATCAGACATTGTATTGAAGACTGCATGAACCACATGTACATTGGTTTCTTCTTTAGATGTCTCACCAACATGAGTTGAAAAGGGTCATGGTTAGGAAAAGGTTTTCTAAAAACATCCAAGTTTGCATTCACAGGTGTGTTAGGGTTGTCAAGGATGAGATCACCACTATCAAAAATTCCTAGTAAAATGTTTTTAAAGGTTTTACAATTTACATCACTATGTCCTCTTACACGAAGGTAATTACATAAGTTATTTTAGTTCTACCAAGCTAGTGTGAGATGAGAAGGATCAAAACCAATATTTGGTTTAGTGGGAGGAAGCGTGATGGCTCCATCCTTCAACAAATTTTCCAATACAGAAGAATAAGGCTCCCTAATGGGAGTGTGATTCTTTTGTTCATACCGATATTGATTTTTTCACTAACGAGAGATTAGAAGGAGTTTTAGATTGATTGGTCAATTGAGAAGGGACATATTTCAAAACTACCATATTAGCGTATCCTTTTGGATTGGGATGGTTGCTTGGGTGGTTTAGATGAAGAATCGCTTTGATTTGAAGGTGGCATTTTTATTACGTAGTTTTAGTTTGTCTTCTTCAAGGCGCGAGATATCAAGTTTTTGTGCCACGATAAAATCCTTGTCAAATTTATGAAACATTTTAATTTGAAGAGTCAAGGAAATGTTTCTAGAACACGCTTTGGTAAATAACTCTATAAGCTCAGGCTATAAGATAATGAAGGAAATTTGATTAATTAGGCTTCACCGTAGTGTGGCGTTATTAGCAAGAAACCCATCATCATATTGATGAATACAATATAAATATGTCAAAGATATATTTTTAGAGTTGTTTATCGAAAAGTGATTGAGAAAGGTCTCGCACCAATTGATTAAAGTAAAAGATCAAGTTTTTGGGAAAAGCACTGTACCAATATAAGGCAGGTCCCGACAGGGACATGGGAAAGGTATGAAGGAACAAGGAATCATCATGGCCTATTAGGTAAAAAGCGTGTCTAATTAAACGTAAGTGTTGTTGTGGGTCCTCCTTAATGTTGAAGTGGTTGAATTTAGATAGCTCCCATTGCATTGGTATAGATGAATAGGTATAGAGGGATGGATGGGTTCATTACAAATATCATCATATGTTAAGATGTTATGGGACCCAAAAATTGAGGCCTCAAGCATATACATTTTTTCCATCATCATTTTAATGAGATCCATTGTGGGGTTTGATTGAGGGATTCCCCTAAGGTATAAGGGGATTGATAAGATGAATGGGTCATAAAAGGCATACTAGTATGTGGTGGTGCCAAGTACATGAATTGAGATGTGGCTATGTAGGAAGTAGTGGATGTAGATAAAATATACCTTGAATATTCAATTGAGGTGTTGGGTTGTGTTTGAGGTAAGGTGGAAATGGCAGGGGCTTGTGGAAAGATCCTCGTGGAGACGGGTGGAAGAGTTTAGGGAATATAAACTACCAAAATCTAAAATGGAGTGGAAGAGGTCGATGCAACCGATGGTTGTGTAGGAATGGGTATAGAAGGTATTGGTGATGACACAATAGGGGAAACAGACATGGGTACCACGAGATGCTAGTGGGAGAGAAGATTTCAATGATGTATAAGTAATGTGAGAAGTAGGTTGTAGCGAAATGAGAGTAGGAAATGCTAGAGTAGTTTGGGTGGCTACATTAGAATTCCTTGATATGGCAGAGATGGTGGAAACGACATGTATAGAAGTGGGAATTCCATAAAGAGGCTGACTTGATGAGTCACAGGTGGAAGAAGTAGCAAGGTAATGTTTTAAGGCCTTGGTATTATGATCAAGGAATCTAGAGAATTCTTCATCACCTATAGGTACATTCATAGGAGAATTAGGATCCATTAGAGAAGAAATGGAAGGATGTGAAGGGATAGATGAAAATTTACATAACTTGGATGGAAAGTAAGAACTTGCACCTGTTGGTGAGTCTAAACCATATAAAAGGATGAAAAATAGGTACTCTGGGTTTTGTAAAAATGACAGAAACTCAGAAATAAATTTTTAAAAGAGTTTGGTAGGTGAAAATAGGTTGTTGTTTTTGACAGAAATTTATAAAAACAAAGATAGATACTGGTTATTAAACCAGTGCTATTTAGATGAAAGGACTGATATTTTTTTCGAATCGAGGTTAATCAAGGTTCACTTTAAGAGACATCTAGGAAATCATAGGTGGAAAATCCATCATGAATATCCTTGGAACCAGCTTTTCTTTGAAAGGTGAATTTTTGGGGTTTGTGTGTAAATTATTTTCCTAAAAGAAGCATTCATTTTCAAGGCGTGTGACAGAAAGGATGTAGGCATGCAATAGTAGATTTGTTGTTGTGTGACAATAAACTTGCCACCACATGTATAAAAATCTCCTATCACATGTCATCAAGGTTGTTTTCATGCGAGAACAAACTTGTTGTCGCATGACAACAACCTTGCTTTCGCACGCGTCGGTGAGGACAACATCCTCGCTAATGCATGGCAACAAGTTTGTTGTCACATGAAAGAAACCTTACTACCATGTGACAGATCTTTGTAGATGCATGACAATAAGTTTGTTGTCACATGACAACAAATCTAATGTCATGCATTTGTATCTTCCACCCTCCTATCATGTGTAAAAAAACTCTCCTTGTCACACGTCAACAAAATCTCTGTTGTGCATTTACACCTCTCCCTCCTATTGTGCATCGAAAAAATATCATTTTTGTGCATCATTAGAACTTTCTTTTCATGTGTTTGAGTACAATACTTGTCACTTGACTACAAATCTGATGAGTTTCCATAAAACTACACTTTGTGTACTGGCCTATGTTTCTTCACAAGTTTTATGTACTTGATAATAGATATGCCCCCAGGTGGTATGAGTGAGCTAGTAGTGTTCTACCTGAAAATGATATAGGATTATATAGGGGATATTTTCAAGGGTAGGTGAAGCCAACCCCTAAAAAAATTAAATTGTAATTTTTAGGCAAACAGGTCACTGACCCGCGCCAAAAAAATCACCTTTTCAAATTTTTCAAAAATAGAATATTTTCCATATTACGAATATTCACCACTAAAAACCTTGATGCTAGTAGGAAGGTAACCGATGTTGATTACTATGAAAATGAAGAAATTTGAAATTTATAAGTTAGATTTGGTCAAAAGAAGCCAAGAAAGAGGTTGTGTATAGAAAATCTAATCCAACACACTCAAAGAACCAAAATTAAATGGTTATTATGACTCGAGTGTGAAAAATTAAGAAAATTGATGAAGTATAAACTCACACCTTAAATAACGTAAGACAAGAAATAAATTCACAAATCCAACAAGAAAAATCTAGTAAACGTGTTATCCTAGGAATAAGATTTTAGTGTTATGATGGCTTAAGCCTTAGGACCGATTGTGTATATATAGAAAGGAGTGGATATAAGGTACCTAAGAAAACTATGGATGGTTTTAGGAATTTTTGGTGGGGGTGTCCTCGATATACCTTTAGGTTTGTGAGGTATGAGATTTGATAAGATAATCTATCTAGAACACTAGTTAGGGCCAACTATCAATGGGTGTTTAAATCCTTGATAGCATCTTCTTGGGATTTGCAAAATGTTTAAGAAATGTGTTGTTTGTTTGGGTGATTTGGAGAAGTGTGTGAAAAATTGAGCTATTCTTAATTACCCAATCATAAATCCATCATAACCTCCATTATATTTTATTTCTAATTAGACTATGTGAGCTAAATGCAATAATACATAGGAGGTAATGCAACAATTTTAAACCCAAATAAAAAGATTGAGATTAGATGAGAGAAATAGTGAATATAAATAGAGTATGAATTTAACTAATGTAAGAAAGAAAGAAGAAATAATGATTCATTTTAATTTGAACCAAATGAAATGTCACTTTTAGAGAAAATAGAAGAAACAATGTTACCAAGGAGAGATTTAGTGAAGATTTTAGAAAGGAAACAACTAGAAACAAAATCTTTGTTGGGGTGATAATGTCAAGTGGGATTAGCCACTTGGGAACACCCCAATATTATTAAATTTTGTCTAATAAAACTTAAAGTGTGAATTCTTTCACACTTAAAGAGTGAAGCGACTTGACCGATTCACCCACCCAATTTATTGGGTAATCCCTCTTAGGATTGATTTCCTAGCTATTTCAATGGCTATGCAGGCTTATATTAAAGACTGCAAGGTGTATGTAGGATGGACCAATTAATCAATTATTTATCTATTGAAAAAATGTGAGACATAGCTCTGTAGATGTGAAATATATCTAAGGAGAGAAGTGAAAGTGTTGGGTGAAATTGTATTAGATTCTTAATATAAGACAATACTTCACCAGTGGAGTATTTCCTTCAGTTTCTCCACTTATATCTGGTGTAATGTGTTCTTGTTCTTGTTCTTGTTATTTTATTTAAGATCTTGCTCATTTAGCTTTGTTATTCGCTATCTATTTCAAGTTATTTCTTTGTCTAATCAATTATACATCATAATATATAATCTTCAGCCTTTAATGGTGGATTTGTGATCTGTAGATCTCAGTTTCCTGCTAAATCTAACATGGTATTAGAGTATAGTGATTGTGTATGTGCAGATCGATCTAGAAGTATTTTGACTTGAAAGGGTGAAGAAACTTTAAGTTTATTGACAGATCTGTGAGACCCAAAAGTTCCACAGTCATGTTCAAGCTAACCAGGTTTAAACTTCTAGTTCCTACCTAATATTGCTTGAAATATTGATTAAAAATGGGCTAAATGGTTGTTTAGATCATGTTTAAGCTTTTGTTTTCTTAGATATGTGATTTTTCATCTTGTTTTAGCCATTTATGGCTTGAATCCATCATCTATGAGCTATTTTTCTAGTTTTCCCACTTTGTAAATAGCCGTTATAGTCATTTTTTGAATGTGGATCCAAAATATTTAGTTAGATCCAATTTATTCAAGACTTTTAAGTCTATTATAGTAGTAAAATACCTATCTTTTTCACTAATTTTGTCTGTGTGAATCCCGGGCCAATCATTTTGTGCCATATGGCTTCGTATTTTCAATTTTTTGTCTTTGTAAAGCCTTAGCCAATCGTTTT
Source organism: Taxus wallichiana var. yunnanensis (assembly GCA_018340775.1). Classification (NCBI taxonomy): domain Eukaryota; kingdom Viridiplantae; phylum Streptophyta; class Pinopsida; order Cupressales; family Taxaceae; genus Taxus; species Taxus wallichiana. The sequence goes on from CM031234.1 coordinate 959,264,495, forward strand.
GTGCCATATGGCTTCGTATTTCTAGTCATTTTTGTTTTTGAAAAGTTTAGACCAATAATATTACTCCACATAGCTTCGTTGTTGTTCTTTTCATGTTTACAAAGCCACACCCTCTCTTAGAGTGTCAAATGGCTTCAATTTGACATATTTTTGTCTTTGTGAAGCTTGGGCCAATCCTCTAGTGCCATCTAGCTTGGCCCTGACAGAATTATTTGACTTATTTTGAGTGCGAAGCTTGAGCCAATCATATTGATACATTTAGCGTCATATTTCTCAGTTTTAACAATTCTCGAGCCAATAAAAAATATCCATCTTGCTTCATGGTGTCAGAATATTGTTTATCTGATTGTCAGTTGCAATCTACAAGCCAATAAGGGCTTTATGTATGTCTTTGCATTGTTAGACTTGACTTAGTTATTTCTAACATTTGTGAAACTTGAGCCAATAAATTTGCTCCAAGTGGATCTGTATTCACCTTTTCAGTCTTCTTTTAACGTGTATTTGATAGTTGTGAAGGGAAGACCGATAAAATTTCTCCATGTATCTTTTTGTCACATTTGTCAGTTTTGTGAAATGCAAACAATTATAAAAGCTCCACGTGTCTTCAATTTGCTCTAATATTTTTTTGTAGACTTGAAAAGTGTGAACCAATCGTTTGTTGACACATTTTTTTACTCTCCACGTGTCATATTTTTTTCTTGTTCATGGTTTTATAATATTTTTCTCTAAACCATGGCTTTGAAAATTTGTTTTCATTCTACATATTTTTTTAAGTCCGAGAGTTGTCGAGTCTAATCTAATTGAAAGACAACACATAATCTATTTTTCACACTTGTCGGACTTACGAAATGCGATCCAATTTTTTTTTTTTTGACGTATTCTAGTTATGTCGGTGTCGTATTTACTTTGGATTTGCCATTTAAATTGTGATAAAAGTCTTATTCCTTTCTTAGACTGAACTTTATTTCAATTTTGATTTATAAATTTTTTAAGCCATTAATTTTTTGACAAGTGGCTTGTCTGAATTATAATTTGTTGTCACATTGTGTCAGAATGTGAAATGCGATCCAATTAATTAAAGCCACATGTACACGGTTTTGTCTTTTAATTAATTTTCATTATGTCTTATTAGTTGCATTGCGAAATGTGAGCTAATTAAAAAGTGACACGTGTATTTTATTTATTTTAAAGCTACGCATATTGAAGCATGTTTATTTATCTTTTTCACATCTTTTTATTGGTTTTAGACCGAAGAGGCTTTAAATTTATTTTTTAAAGCATCACATCCACCCAAGGATCTATTTTAAATCAAACACATTCCTTTCTAGGTATATTTGATATATGCCACATGTCGACCCCCATATAAGCTATTATTTAACTTATTTTATTTGTTAAAGTAGCTCATTTTTAGCTCGCCTCGTCTAGCTACTAAATAACTTGTCGAGATTTATTTTTCTCATGGATTCCAAATTAGATAGGTCGTTCTTTAGCTTTCCAAGCTGAGTTGCTAAAGAACTTGTTGAGCCCCGTAACTCGACCCCGACTCTTTTTTGTAAATTTGATCTAAAATTAACCAATTCATGCTAATTTTAGACCAAATATAGCTATTTTTGAAGATTTGATGAACTGTGCCATGTTTTTAAGATCATAATTAATGAATTAATTAGATAATTTTCCTATTAAAATGATTTACAAACTGAAACACAACTTAGCCCTATTAAATTGATCTAGAATTTGACAAATTCAAGCTATTTTTTGATCAAATTTACACTATTTATAGTCGTATAACAAATTAAAATATTTGTAGCTTGTTTTTTGTCTCTATTTATATTATTTCAGTTGTTTTCTAGCTATATCTATCTTCATTTACTATCTGAGCATCTAAAATGGCTAGTTCTACTATTTTTTCAATGGATAAGTCTCAACTCTTGAATTCAACTAACTATAGCATCTGGAAAGTGCATTTGAAATCTTGTTTTATGGATAGAAAGCTTTGGGATCTAGTGATTGGTATTGAAAATGTCACGTAGGGAGAAAATCTACCCTTGAAAACCTAAGTTCATTTTATCATAGATCCCATGAAGCTCTATCCATCCTATTACAAAGCATTAGAAATGAATTCTTGATGCATATAGGTCATATGGACTCGCCCGTATATGCATAGAACCAATTATAAACCATGCATTAAGGGAGTAGGTTGTTTAAGATCATTAATCTGGCTTCAAAGATGTTCACACATCCCATGAAGGGGATGAGAAAATTGTCGATTTTTTAGCTAAAACTAAGAACATTAAAGCTCAATTAGATGGTTGTAACTATGATCTATTTCAAGAAAAGATACCTATATGATGGAAAAGTGACATGCAAGCATGGGAATCTACAAGTACATCTTCCTCGTACCCAACCTCTTTAGGTCATGTCGAGACAACTTAGTGAATGTTTGGATGTGAATAGATACAAACAAGCTAATCGGGTAATCTTATATCCTCAATACGCAATAGTGGAATCTACGAATCTAAGGCAAAGAAGGCCCTCCTAACCTAAATTGGTGTAATGGTTCATTCGGATATAATGGCTGCTCGGAGGCTCCAATCAATGTCGAGCTCTGCCGAGATCCTATTTCTTGGTTGTTGGATATGTGGGAAGTGACCTGTGGGAGCTTCGTATATATCTCCAAACAAGGTCATGAAAGTAGTGATAGGTGGTTTAATGGATTTGTAGTGAACTATGGGTGGTTTTCTAGTCTAGCCCAGAAAATATTAGATTGATTGGCTTCTATGTTTAATACAGAGAACTGTACTATAATATCTGGCGGGAGTGGTGAGGATCTAAATACCAACGTTCGTAAGCCGGTGTCAATACTTAACTGGTTTGTAGGCCCATTGGGTTGTGGGACTTGGGGATCACAACCGTGAGTTCATGGTTGTTGTGGACCTGTTATGGTCATGTGAAGAATCAATCCCTTCTCCCAACTATCCAGTAATCGTATGCCTTTTCAGCCTCTACGTTTAGAACTAGAAGTTGTATGATTTTCTCAGAGTACCTAACATGTGTTCTGCAACTTGAATACGTAAGCTAGTGTCTATGTCAACAAGGAGGTCTCCCGCATTAGGCTATGGAACCAAAGGATCACAACCAAATGTTTTCTCATTCGAATCCTTGCACATCAAGATGTTTTATCAAGGTAATCTATAGTTTGGATGGTTTGACCAGAATGTGTAAGCTTTGTCGTCTTCAATGTTTAATCCTCTTAGTTGCTCACTAATTACTTGTAAGTTTGTTGTTGTTTGAAAGACCTGTATCCTAAGGTCCTGATGTATATTAGCTAATGTTGTGGGTAGATTTGGCTGAGGCACTACGGGTTCAAATATATACTCTCTAGGCTCTCTAGGTCATGTGATTGTCATACAAAGTGATTCAACTCTTAACTAGAATTAACAAACTGATTATGAAAGAGGTATTACACTACGTAAGCATTCTTCTATTTTTGTATTTTTCAATGACGTATTTCAATGAAATTTAAAGAGCAGCTACTCTAGTATATTTATAAAATGGACAACTAATCTAGTAACAAAATAAAAACAAGCAAAGTAGCCCGATATGGCTATTTGCTTGTGCAGTTGTGATTTTATCCTAAATATCTAAGCAACTAAATAGATTAAATTGAAAGGATCACAATACTACCTCGAAGTGAGGAATGAATCATAGTTTATTAGAAAATATCAATCCCCACAGCTTCCTTGGTGATATCGAGAGTGAACTTTTAACTGAAATGAAATAGTTCACTACTCTATTTGATATATTGTAACTAGAACTTTGATAGCTCAAACCTCGCCATTTACGTAATAGTGGTAAATCCACTTGCGTGTGATTTCATCCCCTTAGTGTGATCTCCTCATTCATTTATGTCCTCGTGAATCCATAAAAGTGTGTATATGATAGTATCAATGTAAGATGACATTTGAACAATGATAGCTTTGGATATAGACCGAATCCAATGCGAGTAGGAGAGGGATATCACAAGTGAATAGAGATTGACTATGCAATTCCTAAAGTGATTTATTGTGGGAATACAACACAAGTGTACTTGAGAGTTTCATAAACTATTGTTGTGACAAAACAAAACCTACAACTTTAATGGATTCTAGTCTAGAAATGAAGCTATTCTATGTTAAACTAAAATAGGAAGATGATATGACCTCTAAAATGCCAACAAGGAAGCAAAACATGAAACTAACAGAATTCTAAGGAAGAAATTGAAAAACTAAACAAGAGAATTGAGAGGATGAGGGGCCATTTTCTTGAAAACAAGCTAGCTATTTATAACCAATGCATTTACCAGAGGGTAACTCCCATTAGAACTCTTTTACTATAAACAAAGGAAAAACACTATTACCAGGGACCAAAAACATTAATGCAAGCCAAAGTGGTTGAAGAAAGCGTGTAAATTTGAAGATTTATGTTTGATGTGATCGTCGAAGGATCTGGAAAATGCGTACAGGATTTCCGTCCTATGCAAGTCAGAGTCATGGGACCGCCGCCCAAGCAGGGTGGTGGTTTCGTCACTGAAGACAAAATACAATAAGAAAAGGGGAAAAAGGGAAACACAAAGCATGCAGAGGCTGAGCGGGGAATGTGGGATATAAACATATACTTGGTGAGCCTTTCTGGATTCTGAACACCTTGCAAGGAGACCTGTATCATCATTGGGGCATGTGTAATATCATTCCAGCGGTGCAGTACCCTACAATTTTGGGTACGTACATATTGCCCCCTTGGAGAAGCATCTTAGCCTCAAGAGGCATAAAATGGTGGGTCCAAGTATGGTGGTTTCAAAATGGGGAGTTAGGGGTTATACCCGACACGCCTGTGGCTTTGGAAAGTTGCCATCCAAGATCCCGCTACCTGTAAAAATGAAAAAGGGGACTCAAGTGCAAATAGATAAAACAAATTGAGAAATAATACTGAATTGACATGAAAAGAGGACTTACCATCTACACGAGGTTTATAACTTACCTCCGTCAGCACTCCGACCCTGCAAAAGACATTCGAAATCAAATTAAGAGGGCTATTTATATAAAACGAAGTCATTTTACTATTCATTTACGTAGATTGATTTGATAGTTTTTGAGCTCTGGGACCCACAAAGGATCTGCTTTTTCACAAGAGTATAGTCAAAACGTTCGTGGTGAGATAGAGATCATGCCTCTGAGAGCGGAACATCGACCCACGAAGTATCAAGTTAGTTCTTCTTGATTTATTGTTTTTAGACCTAAAATGTGGAAATGATGAAATCTTTCTCTTGGGGGATCATTTTTGAAAATGTTAGTTTTAAACATGTATTTAGGGGGGGCACCCATAGGGTAGGTCTCTTTTTTTGTTAAAATGGTGTTTTTTCTTGTTTTAAAGCATTTTTTAGGGTATACGACCTGTTTGACTTTGTAGGATAGAACTGCCGCCTATGTAGGGTGGCAATTATGGGACCACCGCTCGCATGCAGGCGGCAGTCCATGACAGTGACAAAACAATGCTTTACCTTGTTTGTTTTTGCATTTTTTAGACTTTCACATGTTTTTAGTAGTTTTTCCAACTAGATTTCAGTACTAACTTACTTATTTTTTATGTTTTTGGGTGTATGCAGAAGGAGGAGTACATTAGATGGAGCTAGGAGAGGGAGTGTGATTAGCTCCTAGAAGTATTACAGCGCCTCTAGGCGGGAGCGAGATACCCTTCGAGGGCCGGCATCCGGAGGATTATACAGTCCCTCACGTTGTGCCTACTAGTCACATTCTATGTGACTTATTTTCATACTAGGATGTGGATCAGAAGACCTTTCGATTGCCAAGAGTTAGGGGTGAGTGGTCCATTACCCTAGAGGATGTTTATCAGTATAGTGTGGGTTCCAATCCTTGGGCGGTGGCTGTCTCTTAAGACAACAGTATCTAGATCATAGGTGGTTCAATGGGCCACCTACATGGGAGATGCAGTTGTATCGATGGGATCGAAGAAGGGCATGAGGATCCACTCTATTATTGATTCAGACATTCCCTTGCTCCACAAGGCCATCATGGGCATCCTTGCATCCAGAATGATCGGGGACAAGGGAGGGGACACCCTCTTATATTGTTGGGCCCCATTATTGCATAGATTGAGGGCCATGGACGTGTCTATGCTTGGGGAGCAGATATCCTCGGGACTACCTACCATGACTTATACAGGGTAGTCTGTTTATAGGGAAAGTCACTGAGCCACCCGAATCTTGTCATGAGTTGGGTGTATGAGCACATTATCCCATATGGGAGAGGTGTAGAGGTAGAGGATCCTGGGGCCGTCAGGGTAGTGAGGTGGACGGGGATGATAGTTCTTAGAGAACCTCACTAGCCAGTGGCCTCCTTGACCACTGCAGACATGGAGGCCACTCCTTATCAGGCCATGGCAGGGGTATGGGGAGAGGATACTATTACTTTAATTTCCCGTCGACCACCCGTCGATCGATAGATAGGGCGGGAAGCTATAGATCCACCCCTTTGATAGTGTACACAGCAGCTTGGCCTCCCCTATAGTGACATGCTTCCTTTGGCGGGGCCAAGATAGATCTATTCGTGAGGCTTGGGGAGGTCCTAGAGGCTAGGGTTGGACTATTGTTACTCTTGGTGTTCTTATTATGGCCAAGAGGGTGGTACATGCACGAGGGAGATCCGGTGCTCCTCAGTACCCTTACTTTGGATTGTTGTTAGTCTCGTCCATAAGCAGTTGATGAGCCCATTGACGTGGACTCCAAGTCTAAGGAGTTCAAAGGGGGAGATACCGAGGAGGAGACAAAGGAGATGGAGATCAATGAGATGGGTGGGGGAGATGATAGTGATCCCGAGTGGCATGATACCCGTGAGATCCCGTAGGCCGAGAGGGTGGAGCGAGTGCAGAGAGGGTAACTCTCGCTTCGCAGGGATTTTCTCTCTCGGGACCTAGGTGGATATGGTGAGTCTATCAGCAAGCCATCACATTTCCCCAGATGTGGGAGAGGGACACCGATCAAGTGGCAGTGTGGATTCGAGAGATCCTTCCTAGAGACTTGGCGATCCGAGTGAGTTGTCACTCTTCTCTTGACATTTGTTTTAGTTAGAGTTGTCCTAGTTTGTTGTTTCTTTTTGTTTTGTTTACTCTTGGTTTTATTGTTGATCGTTTTCTAACTTGTTTTCTCCTTTGTTTGTAGTGACTGCTGATGAGTGGCAAGACTTGATTCACCGAGTGTGCACTAATACCTTGCTTCTCCCCGGAGAAGACTCACGCTGAGCTTTCCGTGAATGTGGGGGAGCCCTCAGCAACCGGTAGGCATACTGATGTATTTTCTTCTGTCTGGCATGCGGCGAAGATCATGACTTCTCTCCACACAGAGGTAGCTAGATATAAGACAACAAGTGCCTGATGAGGAGGATTCATTCTCGTAGTGAGACGACAACTACTGGTCATGACCACGAGCCCTTGGTACATTTGGAGCACCAGCGTAGCTGGAGTCCTAGGCGTGGTCGCGCACCCTTTGAGGGATCCCATAGGGATTGAGAGACCATTTTGTAGCATTTTTTCAGATGTCTATGCGAGTGTTTTTGTACTTTTTGGGCTCACTGAGCATTTTGACCATTCCTAGTGCATGATGGCATTGTATATGAACCTTGATATATATATATATCTATATATATATATATATCTTTTTGGATCCATAATCTTGACATCTAGAATTTTGTGACTCATTTCCATATGTGTACTTAGATGTTTTTAGAATATTTGTTTTCATGTTTTCAAAATGTATGTAATGGATAACAAATGATGGTAAATAGGATGTCTTACTTTGTATGCTTGTTGTAATTCGATACGAGATGATACTATCATATGGTAGTACTAAAATTTTGAACTATTTGGGAAATGTTTGTAATTTATTGCTATGTTGGAAAAATGTGATGAATGCATAGTGATAAAGAGATGAACTTGCCCCAATCCCAAATCCACACAACTAGTAAGATGCGAGGGCTCAACACCAAGAGTTAGGAAGGGCACAAGTTGTATGAGTTTGATTGAATGGAATGATGAGAGATAGACAAACTAGTAACAGAAACCAAGTTTAGACCTACACACCTACCCTACTCAGAACTACCACCAAGCTTAGAAGGCCACTCACTTTCCATTTTATCTAGACTTAGATTCATAAATGGCAACCCGGTTGACAAAATATGGTTTTAAGGATTTGATCTCTTTAGAATTTGGATATTTGTTTTCCCTTAATAGAATTTGATTTGTGTTAAGATTTTTCATTTGTGTGACTAGACCCCCTACACCCTGCCTCACGCCACTAGTAAGAAGCATGGGTTTGTCACCAAAGGCAAGATATAGGCAAGTAAGGGCACTTCTTTCCTTTCTCAACCTCACACCACTAGTAAGAGATGTGGGCTTATCACCGAAGGTTGATGGGGCAAATAAGTGTGTAAAATAAAATATTTTATTCACTTGGTGCTTTGAATTTCATTTGATTTTAACTTTTCTCACATATAAATTTGGGATATTCTTTCATTTAAAGATATTTAAGAGGGATAAATGTGACACCAAGAAGCTTCTAGAAAATACCGTAGGAAAGGAAACTTCACCTAGTAGAAAGAAAGAGCAAAGCTGAGTATGCGCAGGCCTTGGTATGGTTTTTGTTAATGTTTGTCTGTTGAACTTGATGAGAAGATTTGAAAATACTTGATGATGTTTGAAGAGATGGGTTTTGAATGCTTTTGCCAATACGTTCAGAAATTTGTAACAGATTGTTTTAAGAGTAAGCTCCTGAATACCACTTTTATGAAATGGACTACCACTTTTATGTAATGTCAGTAGCTATAATGTACAAGTAATGATTTTGATGTTTTATGCGTAAAATCGTTTAAGATGCAAGGAATTGACAGTTTCACCAAATTCCTCACCTTCTAGTGTGCACAAAAGATACGCACCATTTCCATAGTCCTTCATGACTTAGTATGGGCCCAACCACTTGGGCCGAAACTTCCTTCCTTCGCTGGTTTTCTTATCGATCCGGCTATCTAGTCTTAAAACTAGATCTCCCTCATATATTTCTCACTCATAGACTTTTTTGTTGTACTGCCAACACATCCGGTCGGCATAGGCTTTGTGCCTTTGTTCAGCATTTAGCTTGGCCTCATCAAGGATTTCTAGTTGAGAGAGGCATGCCTCCCTATAAGCTTCTTCATCTAGAATTCCTTGTAATGAGATGTGGAGACTGGGTATTTCAACCTCAAGCGGGAGAACTGCTTCGCCCGAATACCAAATGAGAAGGAATTTCTCCCGTTGGTGTTATTACTGAGGTTCGATGGGCCCATAAGGCTGAATATAGTTTTAGATGTAAATCTCACTTATTCACCTTGACTATTTTGAGGAGAATAGCTTTTAACGTTTTGTTTATCGGTTCACCTTCCCATTAGCTTGAGGGTAGTAAAGAGAATCCGTGTGATGGTTTATCTTGAACTTGCTACATAACTCATGGAATTTGTCATTTTTAAAGGACATGCCATTATCTAAGATAATGACTTGTGGGACACCATACCTATAGATAATTTGATTCAGAATGAATTTGGCAATTACCGAGCCTAGTATAGTGGTGAGAGGCATGGCCTCTACCCATTTGGTAAAATATCCATGGCTATAATTATAAAATTATGGCCATCGGTTGATGAGGGAGAGAACTTCCCTATCAAGTCCAGGCCCCACATGGAGAAGGGCCACGGAGTCACTATTGGTTGTAGGGATTGTGCTGGCATATGAATCTCATGAGAGAATTCTTGGCATTTGTGGCACTTATGTACAAATTCCACTGTGTCTTTCTCAAGAGTGGGCCAAAAATATCCCATCTGATGTATTTTACGAGCGGTGGCATGACCACCAAAGTGGCCTCCACATATCCAACCATGGGATTCATGAAAAATCTTCTTAGATTCTTCTCGTATCGATGCATCTTAGAAGCATGTCATCGAAGGCTTTATGATAGAGTACCTATTCTAAGACAACATATTTAGCGGTAATAATGCGTAACCACCTTCTTTTCCATGACATGGCACCTTCTGGGTATGTGTGGTCTATGATGAAATTGATGATATCAGTATACCAGGGACATGTAGAGATGGGAGGCCTTGTTTTGATGAAGTATATACACTCATCAGGAAGGTCCAGATTTACTAGATCACCTCAATCTAGTGGATTTTCAGCTAGCCAATCTATAATGATTTCTCCCTTAACGAATTTTTGGTTTACGAATGTCAACTCGAATTCACCCATTAAGGTTATGAAACATCCAATTTTTTAGATAAAGAACCTTGTGTGAGAAACATTCGTAAATGATCTATTTTTACAACGACCCTCATTTCTTGCTTTAACATGTAATGTCTTAAATGTTTTATTACAAAGAATATGACAAGGCATTCTCTTTCTACTGTGTATAACATGTCTCATAATCGAGCAATGTTTGGGCTGATGAAATAGACCACACGTTCCCATTTATCATTGTCTTCTTGAGCTAGCATATAGTCCAACAAGACATGAGTGGCTTGTGAGTATAGGATCAAAGGGCGTCTTGTTTGGGAGGCATTAGTGTGGGTGGAGACTACAAGAAGTGTTTAACTACTTGAAGGCCTTATCGCACTCTTTAGTCCAATCAATGCTATAATCTTTTTTAATAGATTGTTGATTGGATGAATGGAAAAACTTAGATCTAAGATGAACCTACATATTGCACCGAGTTTCCCAAGAAACGATTTGATTCCGCACTCATCCGATGGTGGGATCATGTCGAGAACAACCTGTATTTTGGCTGGATCAACATCAATTCCTCATGAAGATATAATGTAGCCTAGAATTTTGCCTCCTATCACACCAAGCATGCACTTCTCTAGATTTAACGTGACACCATATTCAATTAATCATGATAGGATGATATGGAGCACTTCTCGATGATCACATCATTTCTTGGCTTTGGCCAACAAGTCATCAAACATAGGATTCCACAATTTAATGGATAATATCATGGAATATATATGTCATTTCCCGCTGATACGTAGTGCTGATGTTCTTAAGACCAAATGGCATGACAACGTAGCAATATGTTCCCCAGGGAGTTATGAATGTAGTTTTGGCTTGATCCTGTTTAGATATTTTAATCTGATTATACCTTGAGAACCCATCCATGAGGGACAATAGTTAAAATCCAGCTATTGCATCAACGATGACATCAATGGATGGTAATGGGAAGTCATCCTTAGGACAAGATTTGTTAATATCTTGAAAATCTATGCAAATGTGTATCTTCCCATTCTTTTTTAGGACAGGGAAAATATTAAACACCCATTGTGAATAGTCAATGAGCTTGATGAATCCTACTTGGAGAATTTTATTACTTCTTCTTTTACCATGAGAGTCACTTTTGGCTTCATTGGTATTGACTTCTATTTAATTGGCTTCGCATTCTGCTTAATGACAAGATTATGTACCATAACTTGTGGTGAGATTCTGTCATTTCTTTATAATTAAATGTAAAATCCTTTTGATGTTCTCTGAGGATTTGGGTGTGTATTTCTATCTCCTTTGGAGTTAATGAGGATCCCAACTTTAAAATTTTTGGTTCTTCCTCCATTCCAATTTTTATGTCAATGGTTTCTTCTATTAAAGAAGCATTACCTTCTTCAAATTCAAGTGGGGCTGGAGGTAGTTCCAAAATTTCTCCATCTTCTATCTCATAGGTATCGAGATCCTTCATGGAGGAGACTCTATCATGGGATTTACAAAATAGGAAGAGGAATGTGGTATTAAGGAAAGATCAACTATACGGTGAGAAAGGTGTAGCTCCGCATAGGCATTTAGATATTCGAGAGTGACTTTATCATCGTCAAAGTGATCTATGATGGAAAAATCATCCTCAGCCTCTCCATGAGTTAGGAGTGAGTTTGTTGGTATTTTGCACACTAATGGCTTGGTACGAAGTGATACCATGAAATTTGTATCCTCCAACTCACTATTTGGGGTGAAACGGAAGTTGAGGTTGCTATCGAGTCTGCAAGAAGGTTCTAGTCTTGTGGGATTGCTTCAATTGATATGAAGCTAAATCCCTTACTTAGATCTAATAATGTTGTCTTATAGAGTTGTAAATGTTCAACCCTAGTTTCATATACCTCAGAGACTTGGTTTGTAACCAATTGCAAGTCTCCTAGAACTCTAATGTTGTCGACACCCATTCTTTTAGCTAGAATGAGGCCAAGGAGGAGAGCTTCGTACTCAACCCCATTGTTTGTACATTCAAAGTTTAATTTCAAGGTGAAAGGTAGGATCTTTGCCTCATGTGAAGTAAAGATCAATTCCACCCCAACTCCAAAGCGACATCTAGCTCCATCAAAGTGGAGAGTCCAATACTTGTTTAGAAAAATGGATGTTGGGATATCTATCATATCTATTTCTTTTGCTTCAGTTACTTCTACCATAAAAAATTTGTCTGATGGAAGAGAAGTGATTCCCATGGTGTGTCCCATACCCATGGAATCAAACGGTAGGAGAATAGGTAAATATTTCTCTAGCAACTCAAAAATTTTGGCGGTAGTCCCTAGTGACACCATTTTTATAACATTGGTCTCATTTTTGAGTGCTAGAATGTCCTCGACTGGATTTGTAATCTCCAACTCTGTGGTGGGTATCATATCTTCTCTTGGTTGTGAATTAATTAGTTTGATGAGTTGATTTTTTGGGAGTTCAAAATTGAAATGAACACCCTATATTTTCTTCAAATCGGCTAGGTGTATATCGAAGGGTTTTGGGTCACCTTGTGCCACGAATATTTTCCCTAAGTGTAGAAATATTATTTCTTGTAATAGCATGGAAGGGATTGCCTTGATGCGGTGTATCCATGGCCGACCAAGGATCATATTATAATTGGTTTCCCGATCTATAATGTAAAACTCGGTGAGGACCGACTTGGGTCCTAAAGTGACTGGTAAAACTATGGTTCCAATCAAAGTGGCTTTGAGGCTATCATAACCTCTTAGCGAATTTCACGTCGTGGAACAATTTGTCTCTCCATATCCTAATTTTTGAAGAAAAGTGAAGGCGACTATATTAACTGCTGCCCCATCATCAACCATTGCACGTTTAACATAATTATTGTAGAACCAAACTTGTAAAGTAAATTTGGGTCACCTCTTTGTGTAATTTCAACATCTCATGTTGGCATTTTGCTTATATCAAATATAAATTCCATATCCCTATCTGGCTGCCCCGGAGGATAAACATCAAAGTCTACATGGTTTACTTGCATTTCTAGGGGAGGAGTGATGTTGATTAAATGAAAAAGGCCTAACACTTCTAAGAGAACAGCCCTATGGGTGGGAGAGTTCTTTAACAAATCCAAGAAGGAGATGTGCGAGAAGGTTTTAGTTAAATCATTAATTAAATCATAGGTACCTATGGGTTTTACCACCATTTGTTGACTGTTTTCAGGTTCCAATGAATAACTTGGAGTAGGTTGGGATGAATAATTCCATGTTCTTGTTATGGTTTCTATGGGTAGATTGGTGTCTAACTCCACTAAACCATCTTAGTTTGAGGTCGAGTTCCTAATTGGGGTGCAAGTGGTGGATTTAATAAAGTTAAAGCTTCATGATCATTATTTTCTATGACAACACCTTGTTCATTCCATTAGGATCTAGCCTACTATTGTTGGGGTGGTTTGGGAGTAGATCATTAAAGATCTTGAGGGGTGCATTTTGAGGGGAAACTACCCCTACATAAGCGTTTGGTGTGGGTACTTCAGAATTTTCTAAAAAAATATCTATAAAGAGTTGTTTTTTATCTTCTAGAAAATGTTGCATGAATTTATTGTATTCATGACAATTCCTAGTATCATGGCCTTGAATATTGTGGAAGTGACAATATAGATTGGTATTGTAATTTCGAGTTTGTTGATTTAAAGCTTGTTGTTGCCCGAAATTCGATAAGGTGTCCGGTTGTTAGAGTTAAAATTTTGAAGTTGTTGCCTTTGGTTTTGAATTTGATATCCAGCTGAGTTTCGATTTGGACTTTGTGTTTGGATTTGTCTTTGTTGTTGTTGTTGTCATGGTGGATGATTAAAATCCACCACGTTGATTGTTGGAGTAAAGTTGTTATTTTGCTGATTATTAACAGGTGGAAAATGTTTACAATGTTTACCCTTTTAACTTGGTCAGTTACTCCATCTGTTGTAACTCCACGGTTCTTGTTAAGGATTTTAGGTCCTTGATTAGTGTTCCCTGTATTAGAATAGGCCACAGTGTTTTGATTGGGAGCGGTTAATTTATTGTTTGTCCCATATGTCTTACGACCACTATCTATCACTTCTTGGTTGATTCAGAGAGCACTCTCAAGTACTTCATCATAAGTTCTTAGTGGGAACTTCTAGACTTCTTCCTTTATCTCTCTATTGAGAGAATTAAGGAATAAATCGCATAGTTCCATTTGATCCATGTTTGGATCACTTACTGATGAGTAGAGAACCATATGCCATCTTTGAATAAAATGAGCATCGGACTCATTATGTTCTTGTTTAATATGTAAGAACTCCCTGATTCCCGTTCTTAACAATTTGTTCATGTCGAAAGCTTTGATGAATTCTGACACGAGTTATTTAAATGAGTGTATCAAAGCTTCAGTATTCGGTAATACAAATCAATGTCAATACCTTCTAAGGTCTTAGGGAATATTTTAGCAACAACCCCGTCCCAAGGGAGTAATTCCCGTATGGTTGTGGCATAAGCCTTAATGTATGCATTTGGGTCCCCTTCTCCTTTTTATTTGGGAAAATCGGAAGAGGTCTTGGAAGCATAACACTTTGTATGGTGAATTCTAGGGGCTCTTTTAAATATTTTGAATAAGTCCCATCAGATAGGCCTCGACCATCGATGGCGCTTGTTGAGGGGGTGGAGGTGGAATGGGTTGTTGATATGGCATGGCATATGCATTTGTAGGGACATAAGGGAATCCTCGTGGTTGAATGAACATACTAAGAGAAGAGAACATGTCCCCTTGTGCTAACTTTGAATAAATGTTAAAGTAAGGATGAGCATTGTTCGTATGGGTTGTTTGGTGCCAAGCTAGATGGTGTCATGCTTTCAACCGGAAGTACATTTGAAAACATGGTCCTAGTTGGTGATTGTTGTGGGTAACTATAAGGATTTTGAGGAGGCATGCCTAACATGCCTATTCCCGTGAGAAGGTCAACTGATCGGGATGCTTTAGAGGGTAGGGGATTCCTACTTGCCCAAAGTATGAATTTTGGTTTGCTTGAGCAAGTTCCAGCCCTCTAACCTTTTCAGCTAAGGCTGAAATGACCTCCATTGGTGAAGACGCAGTGCTTTTCCTTAAGGGTGTTTGTTGTATAGCTTGAGGTTGTAAAGGGGTATGATACCCTGCTATGAATTGGTCATTACCCTGCCAAGCTTCACCGAGGGTATTTCCCATAGGTGGAGGAATGGGGGTGTTTTCCTAGAATAGGGTATCAGACTGTATTTGTAAACTTCCTATTGGTGGATACATGTTTTGGAAATGTTGTTCACTTTTAGCAAAGCATGCTAAGTATTCCTCATCTAAAAAGGGGAGTGGAACCGATTGTCTCACGATCTCGTGGTCTAAAGGAGACCCGAGGAGATGAAGTGGACTCTCCAAGAAACGCGTCATATTGTTAGAGCCTCGATGGCTCTGGTTTTTGTGTTTGTGTAAACTAATCAAAATCCTCGATTCAAAATGAAGAACTTGAGTTAGTTCTTTGAGGGGGAGTTTGTGATGACAAGTAATTACTTGAATAGTTATTAGCCCATGAAGAAAGTGAGGGTGATGGTTGTCTATTTGTTTGACTACAACTTGCTTCCAAACTTGAGAGAGGTCTCCATATGCATCATATCCCGACATATACGGGGGTATATGAATACCCACATAATAATGGGAAAGAGTGAAGGTGGATGGAAGAAATGAAAACATAAAGAGGAATATTAGTTTGTTTCACGTCGGGTTCACCAATTTTGTACGATGGAAAAGTGACATGTGAGCATGGGAATCTACAAGTACCTCTTCCTCATACCTGACCTCCCAAGGTCATGTCGAGACAGCCAGTGAATGTTTGGATGTGAATAGATATAGACAAGCTAATCGGGTAATCTTATATCCTCAATATGCAATAGTGGAATCAGAATCTAAGGAAAAAATGGCCCTTCTAATATGAATTGGTGTAATGGTTTGTTTAGATATAATGGTTGCTTGGAGGCTCTAATCAATGTTAAGCTCTGCCAAGATCTTGTTTCTTGGTTGTTGGATATGTGGGAAGTGACCTGTGGGAGCTTCATATATATCTCCAGACAAGGTCATGAAAGTAGTGATAGGTGGTTTAATGGATTTGTAGTGAACTATGGGTGGTTTTCTAGTCTAGCCCAGAAAATATTATATTGATTGGCTTTTATGTTTAACATGGAGAACTGTACTATAATATATGGTGGGAGTGGTGAGGATCTAAATACCAATGTTTATAAGTGATGCCAATACTTAACTCGGATTGTAGGCCCGTTGGGTTGTGGGACTTGGGGATCACAACCGTGAGTTTGTGGTTGTTGTGGACCTGTTATGGTCATGTGAAGAATCAATCCCTTCTCCCAACTATCTAGTAATTGTATGCCTTTTCATCCTCTACATTTAGAGCTAGAAGTTGTATGATTTTCTCAGAGTACCTAACAAGTGTTCTGGCAACTTGAATACGTAAGCTAGTGTCTATGTCAACAAGGAGGTCTCCCGCATTAGGATGTGGAACCAAAGGATCACAACCAAATGTTTTCTCTTATTTGAATCCTTGCACAATCATTCAGATGTTTTATCAAGGCAATCTATAGTTTGGATGGTTTGACCAGAATGTGTAAGCTTTGTCATCTTCGATGTTTAATCCTCTTAGTTGCTCACTAATTTCTTGTAAGTTTGTTGTTGTTCGAAAGACCTGTATCCTGAGGTCCTGATCTATATCAGCTAATGTTGTGGGTAGATTTGGCTGAGGCACTACGGGTTCAAATATATACTCTCTAGGCTCTCTAGGTCCTGTAATTTTCATATAAAGTGATTCAACTCTTAACTAGAATTAACAAACTAATTACTTAAAGAGGTATTACACTACGTAAGCATTCTTCTATTTTTGTATTTTTCAATGAAATATTTCAATGAAATTTAAAGAACAGCTACTCTAGTATATTTATAAAATGGAAAACTAATCTAGTAACAAAATAAAAACAAGTAAAGTAGCCTGGTATGGTTATTTGCCTGTGCAATTGTGATTTTATCCTAAATATCTAAGCAACTAAATAGATTAAATTGAAAGGATCTCGATCCTACCTCATAAGTGAGGAATGAATCATAGTTTCTTAGAAACTATCAATTCCCACCACTTCCCTAGTGATATCGAGAGCAAACTTTTAACCGAAATGAAATAATTCACTACTCTATTTGATATGTTGTAATTCTAGAACTTTTTTATCTCAATCTTGGTGTTTACTGAGAATAGTGGTAAATCTAGTTGTGTGTGATTTCATCCCCTCAGTGTGATATCCTCATTTCTTTGTGTCCTCATGAATCTAGAAAAGCATGTATATGATATTATCAACGTAAGATGGCATTCAACAATGGAAGCTTTGGATATAGACCAAATACAATGCGAGTAGGAGAGGGATAGTGCAAGTGAACAAAGCATGATTATGAAATTCTAAATGCGGATTTATCATGGGAATATAACATAAGTGTACTGATATTTTCAAAAACTATCCTTGTGAAAAACAAAACCTACAACTTTAATGAATTCTAGTCTAGAAATGAAACTATTCTTTGTTAAACTAAAACAAGAAGATGATATGACCTCTAAAATTCCAACAATGGAAGTAAAACATGAAACTAATAGAATTATAAGAAAGGAATTGAAAAACTCAACAAGATAATTGAGAGGATGAGGGGCCATTTTCTTGGAAACAAGCTAGCTATTTATAACCAATGCATTTACCAGAGGGTAACTCCCATTAGAACTCTTTTACTATAAACAAAGGAAAAACACTATTACCAGCGGACAAAAAACATTAATGTAAGACATAGTGGTTGAAGAAAGCATGTAAATTTGAAGATTTATGTTTGACGTGATTTTCAAAAAGATATGGAAAATGCGTATAGGACCACCACCTGTGCGTGGGTGGTGTCATGGGACCGCCGCCAGTAGGCAGGCAATGCGTTTCATCACAAGACAAAATGCAAGAAGAAAACGGGAAAAGAGAAACACAAAGCATGCAGAGGTGAGCGGGGCATGCAAGATATAAGCGTATACATGCTTTGAGCTTTTCTCGGATTTTAAACACCTTGCAAGGATACCTCAGATCATCATTAGGGCACATGTAACATCGCTCCGATGGTACATTACCCTATAATTTCGGTACGTATAATACCCTATCTCAAGATATGTAAATTTATCATCACAAAGAAAGAAATGATTATCACAAAGGAAAAATAGAAGTTTATATAATATTTTTTAATACATCAAGTACATCATGTAAAGAATATGTGCTTATTATTGAGATTTTTTTGTAAATTTTCCTCTCTCGCCCTCTTTTGAGTATCCTAAAACCGAAACTATTCTCTGCAAAGTTGGTTTCAGCTTGTTTTTTGATATAATGGATCTAGACATTGAGGGGGATATATTTAAACCCTTCTCTTTAAATAGAATTCTAGTTTCAGTGCTTTCATGAGCATGGTTTATCTAACTATCATTGCTGCTAAAGATTCTCTTGTTAAAAAAATCATGATCTCTTAGTAGTAACAATAATATAATTCTTAAACTCAAGAGAAGTAAACCATTTTTTTTGACTATTAAATCATGTTTTTTTGGCATAAAAATCTGATCATATATGACATGTCTAAGCTTAAATTTTTCTTACATGGTCATTTTATTCTATGAATATTGTGATTACACTTGAATGATTTGATTGTCTAATAATCTCAGTTATCTATCAAGTCTTATCTTTTTATAAAATGCTTAGAAAAAGATACATGTTTGTTAAATCAAATTTGGTAATTATTAAGCATAATGATATGTCAGTTATCTAAGTACTATTTAACCTTTATACTTGGTTAAAATTGAAAATATATATGATTTATTTATGATATTTTTTGATGTTGTGTTGCATATGTAGCTAGAGTTTTGTGCAAGTTTTGATGCAAGTTCCATCACTTGGAGCATAGAAAAGAGCCATGTGGCTAAAGAGGATGTTGGTAGTGATACACATAGGAGATAAAGGAAGTATTCCTCCTCTATGTGAAGGCCAGATTGATCTTGATAAAGAATCCAGTTCAACATCAGAGATTATGTGAAGGTCATTGCATGCTGAGAAGTATTGCAAGTTTTATGCCTTGTTCATCCTATCAGAGTTTCCCTTGAGAGGGAGTGTGTATGAAAATTCCACCTCTTGATGGATCATTATGAAAGAGTGGATCATGACCACCCACTTTGTATGTAACAAAGTGATCCTTTAGGGATTGGTTACACATGGTTGTAACATTGTAAACTTCCTATACTTCCTCCATTTTGTAATAAGTAAATGTGTCACTCTATGTGAAGTTAATTGTAAATCCCAATGACTTTAGTTATGGGTATGCATTATTTTATAAAAGGATCCATAATCTGATGTAAGTCTTCATATTGTAAAGCATTGGTCTTATGAATCTTTGTTTGGGAAGATCTGTGATTTCCCTTATTGGCATGCTAAGCCTGAATCACTGTTGTTGATTCATGGGTCTGAAACATAGTGTGTTTGATTTTGTTCTCCCACTTAACATTAAGGAGGAGTTTTGGGGTGATAATGTCAAGTGGGATTATCCACTTGGGCACACACTAACATTATTAATTTTTTCTAATCATACTTAAAGTGTGAAGTCTTTAAAACTCAAAGAGTGAAGCATCCTAACCGATTCACCCACCCAATTTATTGGGTGATCCCTCTTGGGATTGACTATCTAACTATCTACAATGGCTATGTAGGCTTGTATTAAATACTAAGAGCTATATGTAGGACAATCTGATTAATTGAATGTTTTAGCTATTGAAAAAACATGAGACATAGCTCTGCAGATGTGAAATATAGCTAAGGAACGAAGTGGAAGTGTCAGGGTGAAATTGTATCGATTTTCAATAAAAGACACTTCTTTACCAAAGGAGTTTTTCCTTTGGGTTTCTCTACGTATAGCTAGTGAAATGTTTTTTTCTTGTTATTTTGTTTAAGGTATTTCTCATTTAGCTCTATTATTCGCTATCTATTTCAAGTTATTTCTTTTTCTAATCGACTATACATCATAATCTATAATCTTTAAACTTTAATGGTGGATTTTTGATATGTAGATATCAATTTACCTACTAAATCTAATAATCCTAAATGAATATAACGAACCCGCAAATGATGAGGGTCCCATTGGGTGTGCCAAAATGTTTCACCAATAAGAACATACGTATGAGTAAAAATTTTAAGGTAGAATGTTGGTACATGAGTGTAGACACCAAATTTGGGTCACATTCCCTTGCCCCCTTCACTTACTTAATGTAACACATTTAACTAATTATGACCCCTTTACTCCATATTAATATTTATCCTCACATTCTTAATTACTTTAATTAAATTAATAAACTTAATTTCATCCTCACACCTCCACTTCATCATGACACCTCATCCTGGACCCATTCTAGGGATATTTAACTCACAGTGACCAAGTCATCATTCTCGATCGAGTCATCATTCCCAGTGCTAAGTCACAACTTGACCTTATTAACTAAGAATTATTCCTAAAACTATCTAGACTTCTTCTAAGATCTTCATGTCTTCTCTCACGTGAACTATACTTCCCTAAGCAGACCCAAAAATCAAAATCACACCAAAAATAGTAAAGATCGGGATATTTTTGGTAACTTGGACTATTTCACCCTAACCGACACCGTTTATCCTCGGCCAATGTCAGTCACCTAAAATGCCATCAATTCCTTTATATAGAATTTTAAAACCCTTTACCCAAGTTGTTCATTCAGTTATTGGATCCTTATTACATTCAAGTGTGAATCTTCAAGCCCTCTTGCATCCAGATGATGAACACACACAACCACAATGTAAGACAAGTAGGTTCTCCTTCCAGAGCATTAGAATACTCATGGGAGCACACAAGTTGTACTACCATGGAACTAGAATCAAGCACCTCTTCTCCGATCAACCATCAACCATATCAACTCACATGATCTATAAAATACCAAGTATTGTGATTTTAATCATTCGTGCTTATCCCATTGTAGATCTCTTACTTCTTTCAGTATTTTATTTCTTCTCATTACCCATACATCATCTTCTTCCCACCAACCCACTATTCAACCACCCCAAGCATTTTCACCCTTCTAAACCTCCTTCTTAGTATTTCTAAGTCTTCTCAGCCATATTACAACCCAAACCACACTACCCTCACTCTCTGTGCAATCACAGAGATCCCTAAAACTCATTTTTAATAGTTCATTACCTATTTCCCCTATCAACGCCGGTTCCTTAACCATCATCGCTTCATCCCCATACCGGCATCGGTCACCAAACCAATATCGGTCTCTATGTCATTTTATATTCTTAGACCAACAAGCTTCCCACTCACCCAAAACCAACCCATACCTCAACCAATCAGCCTCAAACCCTTACCAGACCTTTGATAGACTGTCTGACCTAAACAAACCTCGGTTCTAATTAGATTTAGTGTTATTTTGATATCTAGCATAAAATCTAGTGTATTTTATGTATCGTAAACCCAAATCATTACATTTCAATAGGACTCATTTATTTCTGTTGCTTATTCACATTGAATTATTATTGAACAAAGTGTATTAACAACCTCTCTAGGAAGGAGTACGCTTCCCGCATCTAGTATACACTAAGAAGTCTCTTCGTCATATAATATTTAATACTCTTTTTTGGTATTTCTTTGCATCTATAGGTAGTCTTTCCTAGACAAAAATGAGTTATCTACGATTAGCTTGATAACGTCAACAATGTGCACATTCTACCTTCCACCTTCACCTCACAGGTATTCCTCCTTAACCATTTACCTTCAATATGTTTCTTCCTAGAAAGTGTGCAAAAATATTTCACCAATAAGTAAGTATTACGCTTTCTAGGATGAAACAAATACAAGGTAAATGGTCAAGGAGGAATACCTATGAGGTGAATGTGGAAGGTAGAATGTGCACGTTGTTGACGTTATCCAAGCTAATCATAGATAACTTCTTTTGTCTAGGAAATACTACCTATAGATGCAAAGAAAGACCAAAAATATTATTAAATATTATATGACAAAGGATTGCCTAGCGTATGATAGATCTAAGAAGCCCGGTGCTTCCAGAGAGGATGTCAATCCACCGTATGATAACAATTCAATGTGAATAAGCAATCAAAATAAATTAGTCCTATTAAAATGTAATGATTTAGGTTTCTCATACACATAATACACTAGATTTTATGATAGATATCCAAGTAACACTAAATCTAATTAGAATCAAGGTTTGTTCAAGTTAGAAAGGTCTCACAAAGGTTTGGTAAGGGTCCGGGGCTGATTGGTGAGGTCCTGGGGTCAAGGTTTTGGGTGAGTGGGAAACTTGTTGGTTAGAGAATATAAAATGACACAAATACTCATATCATTCTGGTCACCGATGCCAAGATGGGGATGAAACCGATGATATTCAGTGAACTAGCATCGGTATGGGAAATATGTAATGAACTATTAAAAATAGGTTTTAGGGCTCTCTGTGATTGCACAAAGAGTGAGGGTAGTGTGGTTTGGGTCTTAATATGGGTGAGAAGACTCATGAATACTAAGAAGGAGTTTTAGAAGGGTGGAACAACTTGGGGTGGTTTATTATTGGGTTGGTGGGAAGAAGATGATGTATGGGTAAAAAAATTAATAAATACTAAAAGAAGTAAGAGATCTCTGATATGGATAAACACAAATGATTAAAATCACAATACTTACTTGGTATTTTGTAGATCATGTGAGTTGAGATGGTTAATGGTTGATCAGAGAAGAGGTGTTTGAGTCAAGTGTCATGGAAGAAAAACATGTGTGCTCCCATGAGTATTCCAGCACTATGGAAGGAGAACTGGTTTCTTTTCTTATATTGTGGTTGTGTGTGTTCATAATCTGGATGCAGGAGGGCTTGAAGATTCATGCTTGAATGCAATAAGGCTCCAATAACTAAATTACCAACCTAGGTAAAGGGTTTTAAAATTATATATAAAGGAATTGATGGTGGTTTAGGTGACCGACATTGGCTGAGGATAAACCAACATCGGTTAGGGTGAAATAGTCCAAGTTACTAAAAATAGCCCGATCTTTACTATTTTTAACATGATTTTGATTATTGGTTCCTCTTAGGGAAGTAGTGTTTAGATGAGATAAGGCTCTAGTTAGCTTTAGGAAGAATTCTTACTTAGTTAGGTCAAGTAGTGACTCAACACTAGGAGTTATGACTTAGTGCTTGAGATTGATGATATGGTCATCATGTGAGTTAAATGCCCTAGAATGGGTGCATGATGAGGTGGAGGTGTGAGGATGAAATTAATTTAATTAAAATAATTAACTTAATTAATAATGTGTGGATTAATATTAATATGGATTAAATGGGTTGTGATTAGTTAAATGGTTTATGTTAATTAAGTGAAGGGAGGCTAGGGAGTGTGACCCAAATTTCATGTTTATAGTGAGGAATACCCGGAGGTCGTGAAGAGATTGTGCACCGTTGAAGACCATGATGATCGAGATCACTCCTTTTTGTCTAGGAAGGACTACCTGAGAAGTAAAGGAAGACCAAAAGATAGAATTAAAAGAATAGGTTGGTGGATTTCCTAGTATGAGATAGATCCAAAAGCGAGGTGCTTTATAGAAGGCTTCTAACAATGTTTTAAAATAAATTAATGCTGATAAAAATAATAAAATAAAAGGTCCTACTATAGTTGTATAATTTATGTACCTCACACAAACACAATAATTCAAATATAATCTAAAAAGTGAATACAAGATTAAATTTAAAGAGGGTGGTTAGTTGATGGGTTTACAGTGTAGAAAAGGTATTATAGAGGTGTAGGTGAAGTTGTGGGAGGTTTTGAGAGGTTTTGGGTGAGGAAATGAGCTTGTTGGTTTAAGGGAAAATGCCGACATAAAGACATGATATACCATTCAGGGAATCGATGCCGTGAACTATTTATATTCGTGGATTGGCTAGCTAACCGATTATCGTAGGGGAAATTAGGTGCTAAAAGTGAAAAGGGGTTGGTTTGGACTCTCTGCAATTGCAAAGAGTGTTAAAAGGATTAGGAAGGGTGTTAAGATTTAAGTTAAGGATCAACAAGGGTGAAAAAGGTGATTGGAAAGGCAAGGAGGTTCATATTGGTAGGGTGTTGGGTAGAGGGGCTATAAAATGTATTCAAGAGAGGAAGGAGGTGATCACAAGAAAATAAAAGATTCAAAACCAAATCCTATGAAATTAATGACCTGGTTAAGAATACTTATATGACATTAATAGTGGTGGTAGTTAATGGGTGTTTGGAGGGAAATAGGTCCAGATCAATACAACAACAATGGAGACCGAGTGTTCCCTTGTTTGAATGATTTGAGGCTATGGAGCGAAAGGTCGGTCTTAGTGAAGAACTTGAATGCTTTAGTGTTGTGTTTGATTGTCATATTCTCGATTGAATGTAATGATGCCAATAAATAATCCACAACCAAACAAAAAATAAAAAACCTAGGCAAAGAGTTGAAAATCCTTAATTAAAGGAACCAATGGTGGTTCTTTGACCGACGTCGCTTAGGGAGAAAGAGTCAAATTTGCTCAAAATAGCCTATTTCTTCTATTTTTGGCATGGGTCGATAATGGAAATGGGTTAGGAGTCTTGGTTCACATTTAAACATGTGGGAAATTGATGGAAGAGGTAATTGAAAATTAATATTAGGTTTAGAAGAAGTCTTAGTTAGTTAAGTGAAGTGATGACTCAATATTAGGAGTGATGACCTAGTCTCAATTAGTTAAATGCCCTTAGAATGGGTCCAAGGTGAGGTGGAAGGGTGAGGTAATAATTAGTCTAATATGGGTAATTATATTAATAAAAATGTGTGAAAGGGGTCATGGTAAGGGGGTAGGTTAATTGAAAGGGGCTTAGAGGGTTACGACCCAATTTTGGGTGTATATTTTAGGTGACACATATATTTCTTATGGAAAAAACTCATATACAATAGATTAATTACAATAAATATATTTCATATAAAATATTCCAAAAGTCACTTCCTTTTGATCAAACCTCTGTCAACTTATATTCTATTCTAGATTTTATCCAAGACTTGTTTCAACTTTCACAACTTCCTTCAAAGTATCGCAGGTTTTCTAGTGTACTTGATTCATCCTTTTATACACACTTTCACCATTTTATGCATGGATTCCTCTAATCCTCTGTGACTTCTTCTAGGATTTGGAAAATTCTTCATGATGTCCATAAATTACCCAAAATTTTATGAAGAACCCTGTCAACACTTTCCCAATATATTCTTTCGCACCCTTAAGGAGTGCCATGGCTTCAGTGTAATTAATAGACCAAGTCAACAAGAAAGAGAACATGTGTTAGGGTAATGTAAATATAAGAGAATGGGAAAGAGAATGGAAAATATATTTTGAATTCATCTGAGAGGGAAAGTGATGGAAGGGAAATCCCACCCAGATCAGAGGATCAATTGGCAAATCTTGAGGAAGGAGAGATAGATGGGGATGATGATCAAGTGGATAGGAGCACTCCCACAAAATCTCTAGATTCATGGTCGAATAAAGTTAGAAATGGTGGATCAACCTTGAAAACCAAAATTTATTTCTCCAAGTAGTTAAGGAGGTTTCTAGAAGTACTCTAGAAATCCTAGACCTACTTCTGTAACATACTACTGAAAAGTTAAACAAATCATTGGTGGGGAAGCTGGTAGGTGGGAGACCCAATATTGACGCTATTAGAAGATGGGCTAAACTGAAGTGGATTCCAAAAGGTCACTTAGAGGTAAGTGCTTTTTCTAATGGTTTTTCCTTTTTAGGTTTAATACCCAAGAGGATATGTAGAAGGTTCTAGAAGGACCCTGGTTTTGGGGAAAATTTGGTTGGTATCTTAGGAAGTGGGAACCTACTTTCAATCCGGAAAATGAAAATTTGAACCAATTTCCTATTTATATATTCTTACTAACCTTACTTTGGAATTTTGGCATGAATACATTGTCAAAGGCATAATGAAATCCCTAGGATCTTTGGTCATAATTGATAATGCAACCAGGTAAATGACTAGACTTATCTATGCTCATTTTTGTATTTATATAATAAAGCAGATAAGGATATCCCCAATAGTATCAAACTAAAGTTGTGTCTAGGGATTTTGGATAAAAATATTGAAATAAAAAATTTCCCCTACGAAATGCTCCAAGTGTAATGGTTGGGGTCACTCTTCCCATAATCGTAAGTTCAAGGTATCCAAAATATATATGCCAATGTCAAGAAATTAAGGTAAAGGGGAAAAAGGGAAAGGCCTAATGCAAAGTGATGCTGATCACAGCAAATATTTCTCCAAATAACTTGAGAAAGGTTCTACTCCTTTGCAAATAAAGGAAAAGGTGGCTAACATATCTCCAATTAAATCTGCCACGGAAATGGATGAGGATGGTTTCACCCTGGTGGTCAACATAAGGAAATCAAAATTTCTATCCTGGTCAGATTCTGAGTTAGGGGAAAAAATGGAAGAACTCAAGGATTTCATGAAGGGTAGAAATATAGATATTTTTAACTCAAGAGGGAATGAGGACACTCTCAAGAAACTGGCTAAGATTGAACAAAATTTAAAGGAAGAATGGAAGTTGGGGGACTATGTTTTGGAGGAAATTGTAAAGGAATGAAGTAAGGGGAAGAAACTCTGGGGCAAAAGGTAAGTTTGGATTACGTGGAGGAAATTATGAATGTTAATATGTCCCCAATCAAGATGATGGAAGAGAAAAAAGAATAAATAACGCCGGGAAACAAAGGAATCTCTAGAGAAAAAATCCCTCAGGAAAAAGAAAAGTGGATTCAAAAGGAAAAAAGGGGGAATCCTTAATATCCTCCCCTCCTAAATCTTAGGAGATTGAGAATCCTATAAATGTGGAAGTTGTTAGTAGTAAACAAGGTAGGCCTAGCAAATTTGAATCAAGGAAAAAAATACCCAAAAGGATATAGATTCAGGGAAATAGATGTGTTTAGACCAAAAGGTCTTTAAGAAAAATAAACCCAATCTTCGGAAATGAATTGCATTTCATGGAATGGTAGAGGGCTCAATATCCCTATGAAATGGAGGATTCTCAAAGACATGATTGAAAGACATAAAATTGATGTGTTAGCTATATAAGAAACTAAAATGAAAGAAGACATTTTTTAAGTTCTTGCAAATCTTTTTGGAATAATTCTAAAGTTTTTGTTGTTAGTTCAAAAGGAGCCTCTAGAGGTTTAGCTATGGTGTGGAATCAGCTCTATGAAGGAACTATTTTGGTCAAAAGAGATAATCATTTGCGGTGATGATGAGAGATCTTGAAAACATAAATATATGGGTTTTATCTAACATTTATGCTCCTACCCTTCATAAAGAAAGGAAAAATATTTGGCATCACCTTTAGTTTAATCATTATATCAAAGGTTCAGGATGGATTGTCATGGGGAATTTCAATACACCCTAGGATCTAGGAAAAAAATGGAGGATCTAAGGATTTTACAAAGAGGCATGGAGGATGTTAATGAATTTATTACTTCCTCACAACTCCATGTTATTGATATTAAAGGTAGTAGTTTCACTTGGTCTAATAGAAGAGTTAGAACCCAACATATTCAAGTAAGATTAGATAGGGTTTTGGTCTCGGAGGAGTGGTTAAACTAGGATATCTCTCTTTTCTCTCTTCCTCGGATAGGGTCTGATCATAACCCTATTCTCTTACAAATCAAGAGTCCATCTAGAATAAGAACTCCCTTCCATTTTGAGAAGATGTGGCTCCAGAGTGAGGAACGGAATGCCCTCATTAATGACTGAGTGGAAACTAAAGGTTAAAGGAACAACGATGTATAGACTTTCTAAAAAACTACAGAATGTTAAAGTTCACCTCAAAGCCTGGAATAAAAAATCTTTGGAAATATTTTTCAGAAGAAAATGGAAATCAGAGATGACTGCAGAATGTTCAAAGACAAAGAGAGAGATGAGATTCTAATATGGATATAGAGGACCATGAAAAGAAACCTTACCTCCTAGCAGAATACCACAACATCTTGGGAAAAGAGGAAATCTTCTAGAGTCGAAAATCTCGAATTACATGGCTAAAGGAAGGGGATAAAAATACAATATTATTTCACTTGTTTACTTTAAAAATGTAGAAGATTCAACAAATTAATCGAATTAGAAAATAAGAGGGCGTTATGGTGGAATAAAAACAATAAATAAGTAAATAGGCTATCTCTTTTTCCAAAACTTGCTTACTAATAATTGTGATCCAAATTTGATTAAAGAGCAAGACTTCTTAAAGTGCATTCCTCCTTTGGTTTCAGATGAAGATAATTTTATGCTTTCAATGATCCCTTCAATGGAGGAAGTGGAATTCACAATAAA
The DNA here is from genome assembly GCA_018340775.1 of Taxus wallichiana var. yunnanensis. Lineage (NCBI taxonomy): Eukaryota > Viridiplantae > Streptophyta > Pinopsida > Cupressales > Taxaceae > Taxus > Taxus wallichiana. Next base: position 959,293,267 of record CM031234.1, read on the forward strand.
ACACCTCAATCTTGACAAGGTCAGCTTTAGTCCAGATGTTCCCAAGCTTTCTTCTTTCAACACTTCTAGGACATAATTAAAAAAGATGTCTTTGAGGCTATGAAGGAATTTTTCAGATAGAAAGTTATGCTAAAAGACATAAACTATACCTTTCTAACTTTGGTTCTGAAATGTGGTAATGCCATGGAATTAAAATATTTCAGACCTATAAGTCTCTGTAATACATCCTATAAAATTTGCACAAAAATTCGGCTCTCCATCTGCAATTGTTACTCCCCTCTATCATTTCTTATCAACAAGGGGTTTTTCATTGGACACCAAATCCAGGATGGGATCATTACAATCAAAGATACTATTCACTCGGCTAAGCTCAATAAGAAGGTAGCTTTTTTATAAAAAAGCTGGATATGGCCAAAGCTTACGATAGGGTCTCATGGTCTTTCTTTATAAAATCATTGACATGTTTAGCTTTGATGTATCCTTTAGAAATCTGGTTAAGGAATGTATCTCTAATGTTTTGGTTTTCAATTCTCATTAATGGTCCCCCTTTGGTTTTTTTCCTAGCTCTCAAGGTTTGAGGCAAGGGGATCCCATTTCCCCTTTCCTCTTCATTATTATGGTGGAAGCTTTAAGCAGAAGACTAAATGTTGAAAATTATAGTGGCTTCATCAAAGGGATTTCCCTAGAAATGGTGATGGAAAAAGTGTCACACAAGAATTTTGTTGATGACACTTTCTTGGTGGGGGAAGATTCTATTCCCGAAGCTAAGAAAATAAAATCTTTCCTAGATGACTATATGGAAGTTTCAAGATAGATGGTAAACTTCAAAAAGCTCTCTCTTCTTCCTTAACACCATGGATAGACATTGTAAGAAGATAGCTGAAATTATGGAATGTGACTATAAATATTTCCCTACATTTTATTTAGGAATCCCTCTTGGGGTCAAAATACCCTCTTGTTCGAATGAAATTTATTAATTGAAAGGTTTGAAATAAAAATTGCTAGATGGAAAGCTAATGTGTTATCCCAAGATGGAAAAATCACCCTTCTCATTAGTTCTCTTCAGAGTCTCCCGGTTTATGTCATGTCCCTCTATCAACTTCTTGGAGGTGTTGGGGAAAAAATGGAAAAAATCCAAAAAAAATTCTTATGGAGTGGCACTGAAAGAAAAAAATAATCCCATTGGTGGCTTGGGATAGAGTTTGTAAACCCAAAAAGATAGGGGGACTTGGTCTTAGAGACTAGAAAAAATGAATAAATCCCTTCTTGTAAAAATTGGGTGGAGGTTAACAAAAGAAAATGGAGTTTGGACCAGAATTCTAAAGAAAAAATATTGGATGGATGTTAATGACAATAGATGGATTTTTAAACAGGACATCCTTCAATGGTTCATGCATATGGAAAGCTATTAACTAGGAAAAATAAATTGTGGCTAGGGGAAGTAGGTGGAAAATAGGAAAAGGAAATGAGATATGCTTCTGGAAAGATAAATGGGCTGGGAATTTTGTCCTTAAAGACCAATTCCCCCAAATTTCTAGACAACTTGAAGATAAATATGGGGAAAAAATCAATAACTATATGGCTGATGAAGATGAATTTCAGACATGGAATTTCATGGAATTGGAAAAATAGGAATTCAATGAACACTTGAGCAGATCAATGATTTTCTAAAAAATTATGTATCTTCTAACAAGGACTAAGATATAATTTTCTGGGACAAAGAACAAAGTGGTAATTTCTCTGTCAAATCTACCTACTCCCTTTTTTTAGGGAGAAACTAGAGAAGAAGATTTAAATGCTGGTAAGATTTGGAACAAGAACATAACTCCTAAGGTTAATGTTTTCAGTTGGCTTTTAGTAATAAATAAAATTCTTACTGTTGATAATCTTGCTAAAAGAGGATTCCAGATGGCCAATAGATGTGTTCTTTGTGAAGTGAATATGGAAACTGTGAATCATCTGTTCTTGGAATGTCCTTTTTCCCATCTAATGTTTTCTTCTATTCTGGGATGCTTCTTAGTTTACTGGGTAATCCCTAAAGAGATCAAGGATGCCTAGAATCAATGGAATTGTCCTTTCTTCAGTCAAGGGCTAAAAAATCTCTGGGTCATGAGCTTGGGTCACCTCTGGTGGGAATTATGGAAAGAAAGAAATAGAAGGATATTTAAAAACAAGAAAATTCCCATTAGGTTGACTATAAACAAACTCCTACAGGCTGTTAGAAATAATTTTTCTATCCTAAGGAAAAATGAAATGGAAATTCTTGACAATGAACAACACTTCTTAAAGAATTGGAACATTATTGGTGATCCCAAACCCAAAAGGAGTAATCCTCATGTGGGGATTAAGTGGAATACACCTAGGGAAGGTTTATTTAAACTCAACTTTGATGGGGAAACGAAAGGTAATCCTGGGAAAGTAGGGGAGGAGGTGTCCTTCATGATTCTCAAGGAATATTTCTTCTTGCCTATTTCTTTGACCTGGGATTTCAATCAAACAATGTTACAGAGGTAGTTGTGATGTTCAGGGTGTGAAGTTAACCAAGGAGAAAGGCTTAAAACACCTTGAAGTGGAAGGGGAATCTTTGTATATCATCTCATGTTTGAAAGGAAAATCCCAACCTTCTATTTATGTTGATGACTTCATCAATAAAACTAAGCTTTTATTATCCTCTTTTGAGGTTATATCCTTTAAACATGTGTATCTTGAAGGAAACACTCTAGCCGATTTTATGGCCAATATGGGGGTGAACGCAAGGGGTCTTAAGGTGGTCGAGGATCCTAATAATATGCAAGCCAAATTTAAATAAATCATGAAAAGGGATGGTATAACTAATAATATACCTAAAAATGAGGAGGTAATAATTACTAAGACTCGTGACATCTCTTTCTCATGATTCTTGAACTCGTGCAAAATCTCCTTTCTAATCCTAGTAGGGGCAGGCGTGTCGATCTTTTTATTTCGGAAGTGGGACAATAAGATTGGGGAAGGTAACCATTATTAGAACATAAAGAATAACATGTTTAGAAGCATGGGGGTGACTGATGGGTTTCATTATTACCTTCATTTAATCAACTTCTTGTTGATGTATCATCAAACTAGGGTGTGTCTAAAGCTATATGCAACAAGAGTAATCTTATCAATCTACTAGTTGAATGCAAAGAATCTTTTTGTATTTTTGGGAATCTCTTCAATGTCTTAATGACTTCTTGGTAAAACTTTATTTAAATCATAATATGAAAACTTGCTGAAAGTAAACACACCGAAAACTTTGCTAAAAGGAAATACACTGTGTAGAATGGAAACACAATTTCTATTGGAAATAAACACACATGCTTTTGAAAGTAAACACACTTGCTTCGGGAATTAAACACACTCAATTTAGAATGCTTGTAAAAAACTGCAAGAAATATAAGAATCTATCTAAACACTTGCAGGAACAAGTATACAAAAATTTAACTGAAAGAATTAAAACAATATAGAATTATTAGATCTAAGATATTTGCTGAAGAAATATAAATACCAAATAAACGAATATCCTGGTCCTTGAGGGAGTGGGCCCTTGCTCCTCCTCAAATCAAGATTTAACAACTCAGAATTCTCTCAAATAGGAATGGTTATTTTATTGATAAAACATGTGGTATTACAAAATGTACTGGATCTGAGTACTTAGTATATATTTCTCTCCTCTTTTCTATTTCTATCTCATATCATATTCTATATAATATCTATCTATTGTAGGTCTACTTTTATATACATTTTACAATCACATCCATCTCAATGATTTTGATGAAATCAAATCATTCTCGAGAATAGATGCTTTGAGTCGATTGTGGCTAATCGATATAGTCAGTAAGATAACTATCCTTAGATCTGCGTTCATAAATCTTCTCATCCTTTCATGATTGAAAGGGTCGTAGATGAAAAATCTTCAGATGTGGTTAGAATAGATAAATCCCATCGGTTCTAGAACTTCAGATAAGTTCTAGAACCATAGGAAATTGTTAAGGATCAACATCGTGAGAGTTCCGAACTATACCTAGGAGTTCCGGAACTAAGTCTGAAAATTTCGGAACTAAATACTGGAGTTCCAGAACTAAGTCCAAAAGTTCTAGAACTCAATCATGATTATGTGATGGAGTTATGGAACTGTCTTGGAAGTTCCAAAACTAAGCTATGTAGGAAAGATGCTATCAAAAACATACTGAACACTACCCACTTCATTTCCTCGATGATTAGACTCGCTTTATTACAAAACTGAATTTCAAACACATACTTCGTCAGAATTATATATCTTTTAACATTAGAATCACAATCAATCAAAAGATAGACAATTACATCCTAACTTATATCAGATCAACTAAAAGTTACAAAATGCAATCAACTTAATAAAAAGGAGAGTAAGATGAGATCATATATTATACATTAATCGAACATATTCAGCCTCATCATTTCCCATAAACTTGTTTGTAATTCCCTTTAAAACTTTCATTCTTCAAAAGTGGGGTTATATGTTCTACATTCCATTTGATTACTTAGATCAAATGGATGAAACTAGATTTTCCAATGTTTAAACTTAGATGTATTGTACCCTACTCTTGCTTCTATTTTCCTCTCCCACTCTTCAAATTCAGTAGGATCTTGAGGTTCTCTATTTTACCAAGGAGACATGGGGGTTAGAAGTATAGGGGCCTTGTTCACATTCCCATCCATATTTTCTCATAGGTTTCATTGACTTTGGTAATTATTGTGCATAACACTTTTTCCCTTTCTAAACTCCAGATCATAATTGTAGGGGAAATTACTTCCCTTATTCTCAAGGAAACAGTAAGGAGTTCCCACCTCTTTGAGCATCCTTCATAAATATATTCAAACTTTTCTTCCTCATAGGAGGTGAAGGCATCAATACTCTTTTACGAGAATGGAAAGATAATGTGTCTTGAATCTCTCATCAAAGGCATGAGTTCTAAAATATGTGAGGAAGGCGGAAGGTTTACCATAATGAGCTCTCATATAGAGACCTATTGAGATAAATGTCAATAAAAATTTAGATTCCATTTCCTTCCATGTAATTTAGTTTTTCAAAATAGAGACAAATGCATTGAATTGGCTCTCCCCCACATACAAATTGATCATAAATCTTTTTTTTTTCTCTAGTATAAAATTATAAAGATAAAATTCACACAAAAGATTTTTTTGCTCAGGGATGGAAAGAGAGTAAGCTGATATGAATTCAGATTCATATTTTAGTTCATGTGGAAGCCCACATGTAACCCTTAACAGCTTCCAGTGAATGAAATTCTCTTATAAAAACACACTATATTCAGGAGAGGTCCTCTTATAGGCAAGCAATTTTTCACTCATAATACAAACCATATGAATTTTTGCAAGACATTTATATTTATTTCCTTCCTCCTTATAAAATTTTTCTTCCCATTCTTTTCTTTCCTTCATCTCTTCTTCCATCTTGGTCTTCAATTCTTCATTTGATGTTTTGGCTTCTCTGAGTTCCCTGCAAGTGTCATTCCATAGTTGTTTGAGTGGAAAATAGGTTAACTCAGTCTATGCAGAGACTGTGGACATAACACTCTGTTTTATGGAAGTCTGAAATTCTTCCTCTTTTTCTATCAGCTATTTCTTGGTTACTAATAATTCCTCAGTCCTAGCTATAAGCTGAGTCATTAGCTCTCTAATGAGCATTTCCCTTTGTTTTAATTTGAGTTTGAGGAAATCTAATTCCTCATCCTTTTCTCGATAATGAGCTCTTCTCTAGATAAGAAAAGAGCATGTTTAACTTGATGTCTTTCTTCTTCCTCTGAAATTACTTGAGGAGTTGGGAATTCTTCCTCTATCAAAGGAAATTTTATTTTTCTTCTCTAGGATGCCAACTCTTCTTCTTCATGTGGCAATGGTGATGGTTCAACCAATTCGTGAAAATATTGCTCTTCAAGTCTCTCCTCTCCTCTGTTTATTTCAGCTTGACTTGGCTCGATGGAGTCATGTCGATGCTGCCCAAAATGTCAACAACCTCTTTTTCCATCCTTTCCTACTCACTCCTTCCCTCTAGGGTTTCCCTTGACCTCTTCTAAATTTTTCTTCTTTGGGGAATTTCAACATGCCCATCGGTGGATTTCCTTCTAGAGCTTCTTCTTAGGATTATTTCTTACTCTTGCATGGGTGAGCTATCACCGTCAGAGATAGAAATTGGCTCCCTCGAAGCTTCTACAGAAGAAGGAATTTCCTTTAAAGGTATAGAATGCTCTAGTGTTTTGATCTTTCTTATAGACCTTCTTATTTTTGGTATATTATTTCTTTCCATTTCCCTTTGTTCTTCTACAGGGCATCAATTTCCAGATTAGTTGAAGGAGAGAATGGGCCTAGAATTATCCTTATGATAATATTAGGGTTTTTCTTGAACTTGCCAAGAAAATTGTCCCAAATTTCTTCTCCATTTTTCTTTGACAAAAAATTGTGTTGGCATATTAAATGAATTAGACTGTGATGCCTGATTGTCCCAACACCCCAAGAATACCTCTGAGCCATGGTCTGGATAGAATAAAAAAGAAACCCTAGAAGGTTTATTATGTACTCAGGTTTTGTGGCTCCATACTTCGATATATGAGTATTTTTAGGACTTCTTTTCCCACTGCACCCAAATTGACCATCATAGGTTAAATATTTCACTATCCAAAATGTAAACTCATTAAAGGGTTTGGGCAAACTAGCCCTTCGACCCCTTTTATGATTTTCTTTGTATTATAGATGTAATGGGGTTCAGCTTTCTCCTTCTTTTAGTAAGAATTCAACCAATTCTTTCAAAGTCCCTTTAGCGCGAGTTGTGGGACATGCACAATTGGCACTCCAAACATGTTACTTACAATATTCATAGAAAAATGAATAAATATATTTCTCACATTTATCCTGGATTTCTATAGGTTTATGACAAATTCTCTCACCAATTTTTGTTATGCCTTGAAAATTTCTTCAAGAACTCTACGCATCCCGTATGCTCAAATATGGATGCCAATTCTTCATCTCAGAAGTCGGGAATCATCCTCAGTTCCGATTTATTTTTAATCCCCATATCAGCTCGAGTTTTGTCTCTTTTGATTTTGTGAAAATTGGTTGCAGGCCCTCTTTCTTAGTTGTGGAACTAATAACTTTGGCTATGGAACCTCTATTCTTAGCTGTAGAACCTCTATTCTTAGCTACTGGAACCTCTATTATTAGTCTTGTTGAATTCTCTGTTATTTGTTGTGGAACAAAAAATTAATTCGCTGCTCCTTCCTCAAAATATCTCTGCAACTTATTTCACTTGATTTTTGTAATAATGATTACTAATGATAACCATGCCGCCACTTATTCCATCCAAATCATCTTCATGATTACACACTTGTAATCGAATATATAAATAGATGACTCGTCATACCTACTTTTAAATTAAGTCAAATCACACATGTAAACATTTAATTCAACCCTAAATAAGTTAACATATATAATTACCATCCTTAATGATATAATGCTTTTTCTATGATGATGACTTGTCATTCCTACAAGTGGAACAAAACATGATTAGATAAGGCATTTGGAATTCAAAAGAATTCCCTTTTATTTGAACTAGCCAAAAAAGAGGTCAACCGCCATTTACTGGTTTTCAATTGACCTTTGAGAGATTTTTTTTTCTCTTTTTTTTTGGGGAAGAAAACGCCATTTGCTGGTTTTCATCTTCTTCCCTTTATTCTAGATCTATCATCTAGTTATTTGATCATTTATGAAGAACCTGCGTTCTTCCATATGATCAAATTTGTTTTCTCGCTTCAATCTTCCTCAAGAACTCATCCTTTGTGGGAGGCTTCCTATAGAAATTCAGCCTATGTCCATTGATCAAGAGTGTTTTGCTGCTACCATCAATGAGAAGTAACTGAATAGAACCATTGTCAAATATCTACTTAATTTGATAGGGTCACAACCATCTGGTTCTTAATTTTCCCTTGAATTGTTGGTACTTAGAATCGAACAACAATGCCTAGTCTCCTACTTTGAATTACCTTTTCTTGATATGTGTGTCATGCCATTACTTCCTTTTCTCTTGAATTATCTCTGTCTGCTGAAGTGCTTCCATCCTTAATTCATCCAACTCATTGAGTTGAAGGATTCTTTCTTTTGAGTTACATTCAACTCAATTCCCACCTTCACTGTTGTCCTCAATGTCTGAAGTTCAAAATCTATAAGAAACAAGGGTTTTTTCCCATAGACTAATTCATATGGTGAAAACCCTTGTGTAGTTTTCAAGTTGTATTATAAGCCTAAACAACTTGGTAGTATCTTTACCCAATATTTTATCCCACTTCAACTATTTTGGTAAGGATTTTCTCCATTCTCTGTTTGTTACTTCATCTTGTCCATTTGACTCTGGGTGGTAATGAGAGGAATTCCTATGATTGATTCGGTAATACCTTGTGAAATATTGGATCATATTAGACGTGAATTATGGTCCCCGATATGAAATTATGCTCCTTGGTGCTCCAAACTTTAACATAATTTTGTTCCAAAGGAAATCAATAACCGCTTCTTTAGTGGCATTTGTTAATGCCTCCACTTCTACCCATTTTTTCACATAGTCAGTACACATAAGAATATATTCCTTCCCTTATGAAGGAGGATTAAAGGGACCAAAAAATCCAATCCCCATCTCTCAAATGGTTCAACCACAAGTTAAGGTTGAAGAGGCATTTCATTGGTGAAAGTTGGTGTCCCATCCTTTGACAAAGAGCACACCTCTTGATATATCTCTTCACATCCTTGTACAGAGATGGCCAATAATAACCAGTTCCAAGTATCTTATGAGCTATTCTTTTCATTGAATAGTGTCCTCCACTTGGTTAATCATGACATGCTCTGAGGATGTCAAATATTTCATCCTCTCTTACACACCTATGCAAGACAAAATCAAGACCACATTTAAATAGCATTCCATTTAACCATTTGAATTGTGCACTAGTTTTAATTAACTTCTTTATTTGTTTCTTAGTGAAAGGAGGAAACTTCCCTATCAGTAAACCATGGTGTACTTGTTAAGATTGCAAATAGTTATTCATCTAGAAAGTTATCCTTGACTCGATCTTACTCCCCTGTGGTGGTTACTCTTGACAAAAAATTAGCTACCACATTAGATTTACCTGGATTATCCATAATGGTATTATCAATTTCTTGAAAAATTAATAACCATATAATTATTCTTCCTCCAACCACTGGTTTGTTCATTAAATACTTAATTGTTGAATGATATGTGTGTACAAATATCTTATACCCTATAATGTAATGTCTGAATTTATTGATTGCATAAATCACAGCAAGAAATTCTTTTTTAGTGGTGGTGTAATTATTTTCAGTGGGAGTAAGATTCTTGCTAAGATAATAAATGGCATACATCTTTCCTTCCTCATCTTTCTATCCTAATACTACACCAATGGAATAATTAGAGGCATCTGTTTCGATATGAAATGGATTTTCCCAATTAGGTCCTCTCAATATTGGGGTACTGATTAATTTTTCTTTAATTTCTTCAAAATCATGCTGACACTTTTCATCCCAAAGAAAATCACAGTCCTTGGTTAGCAAATTAAACATGGGGGCAGAAATTTTACTGAAATCTTTTATAAAGCACCTATAAGACCCAAAGTATGCCCTAGAAATGATTTGATATTAGTGGGGTCCGAGGAGTAGGTAAATATGAAATGATCCTAATATTGTTTTGATCCACATGAATTCTTTTTTTTTTAAAATATGGTGTCCTAATACAATCCCCTCATCCACCATCATCAAAGACTTTTCATCACTAAGAGATAGGTTGTGTTGTTCACATCTTGTTAACACTCTATCCATATTTCTCAAAGCATCTTCAAATGTATCTCTGTGTACAATGAAGTCATCCATATATACCTCAACACAATCATTTGTTAGATCAAAAAAGATTACAAGTACAACTCTCTGGAAATTTACAGGAGCATTGCATAAACCAAATGGTAACACCCTATAGGAAAAGGTTCCACGTGGACATGTAAATGTAGTTTTGTCCTGATCTTTAGCAGTAGCTCGATCTAATTGTACCCACTAAATCCATCTAAGAAAGAAAAGTATTATTTACCTGAAAGGTTATTTAGGACTTGATCTATGAATGGTAAGGGAAAATAATCTCTCGTTGTAGATTTGTTCGGTTCCCTATAGTCAAAACATATTCTCCATTTTCTATTCTTTTTGGGAACAATTACAAGAGGATATACCCATTGGCTATGTGAGATAGGGTAGATGAAAGCTACTTGTAATAGTTTTTAAATTTCTTGTTTAACTATATCCCTTAAAGTTGGATTAATCCTTCGTTGAGGTTGCCTAAGTGGTTTAATGTTTTTAATATAGATGTGATGAGTACAGATAATTGGATGAATCCCCTTCATGTCTTTGTAATCCCAAGCAAAATATTTAGTGTGATTTTTGAGAACGTCAAACAATTTAGCTTCTTCATCATCCTTCAAAAAGTTGTTAATGTTTAAATTTTTACCCGATTGACTTTCAACATGCTTGGTTCTAATATGTGATGAATTGATTTGTGGGAAGGGTTTCATTAAATTATTTAATGGACATGCATGTGGTAACATCATATGGTATGTAGCAACATATCCAAAATTTCCTTGAGACAGAATACTGGAAAAAGGATAGTAATGAGAATTATGATACTTATCTCTTTGCAGGCCAAATTCTTTGTCACTGCTACTTTCCAAAAATTCTTCACCACTTCCTGATGTACTTGAAACTAAAGCTACTGATTCATCCTCTCCCCATGAGAAATCTTGTTCCTCCGGAGTGAAATTATTTTCAATCAAAGAGAATGTTGTTGTCTTAGTTCTGGAACTAAACGTGGTGGTTCTGGAATTAAGTTCATGGGTTCTAACTAAGTTGGTGGGTTCGAAACTATTTCGATTTCCTCGAGGACAACTAGTTCTCCTCCAATAGTATATTAATCATCTCGTCTACTTCTCTTACATGATCCTACAATGTGATCATAGCCAAAGAAGACAAATTTTACTTATTAGTTTCAGGAGAATCAACCCACAATTGTTCATGATTTTCAGTAAAAGGTCATGTAGTAAAGCATACAAGGAAATTAGTTTAGAGTTCTTACCATTCAATATTTTCATATCACCTCACCTATAATCTATTAAAGAAGCAACTATAGCTAACCATGGTCTACCCAAAATAATGGGATAATTTAATTTTTTACCTTTTGGATGCGGTATAAGGAATTCAACTGGATATTCTCACGACTCCACCATAACCACCACGTCTTCAATAATTCCTTCTAGTTTTACTACAGACTAGTCTGCCATCTACAATATGGTATTAGTAGGTTGTATACTCTGTTAATGGTAATATTTTTAGAGTATCCACTATCATTACATTGGTAGCAGCTCCTAAATCTACCAAAACATTATGTACATCATTATTTCCATAGAGATAGAAATAATAGGCCTTCCAGGATATCTCGTATTTAGGAAGTAAAAGTTTTCCTCCTAATAAATCAACAAGTTTCCCATCTACTTTGATAGTCTTGGGGTACTATGTCTTTCTTCCAAGATTTTTCATACATAACATTTTAATTAATTTGTTCAATTCTGGAATGTCTTTAATTGCTTGTAATAGTGGTATTTCAATATTCAATTTCCTTAGTTCCTGTACCAATTCAAACTCCTTGATTTCTATAGCTTCTTTGAATCTCTCTGGAAATGGAGTCTCAGTAGTGTTTCTATCTAGATTCTTTTATTTTCTTTCTATATCATATTTTGGAACATCAGTACTAGGGTTTTCATTTTCTTCTGTCATTTCAATGATTATAAGGGGTGGACTATTAATGATTTTCCCAGATCTAGTTCGAATATCCTTACAATTCATAGCATGTAAATCAATTGGTTTTTTTGGTTCTATTCCATAAACAGGAGTTGTTTATTTGTTTATTAGATTTTCTCTTGGCCGTGTCTTGGAATTTGCATTTGGACTACATTATCAGTTTGTGAATTATGTGCAAGATATCCCATGATGACCTGTTGATTCTGATTTGGATATGTTCTTCCTTGAGAATAATTACTAGGGTTCCATCTAGGTTGTGACCAAGCATAAGGATTTCCTTGACCAGCCCATGGTTTTTGATGTCCCTAAGCATACCAAGCTTTATTTTCCCAATCTTGAGGGTTCCAAGTTGGTTGAGGTACCCAATGTGGTTGTCCCCAATTTTTTGGTACTAGACTGAGTAGCCCATGGCATCATCCAAGGGTTAGGACTGATCTTGGCATAAACTACCCTTGGTTAGGTTATCTCTAAACAAAATTCAATTCTTCTGTTGTAGATGAGGTACTGGTTTGTTTAAGATGATTCTTAATAACTAGAAGTAAAGAACAAACATCAATATCATGTTCTTTAGATTCACGATAAGGCACATTTGTTTTATCGAAAGGAAAATCTCTTAGTGCATGCTTCTTCCTACATCTAGGACAATACATAGCTAATGGTTCAATTTTGGCATTTGCTTTATCTTATAATCCATTCATAGTAGAGGTTAATTGCACTAAAATGTCTATTTTAAAGTTTTCTAACTCATCCATTAGTTTGTTCATATATGGATTCAGACTTTTCACTAATTTTCCTTTTCTAGGTCCACCTCTTGTTCTGGAATAGCTTCTACAAATCTCCTTAATTCCATTCATTCTTATCTGATCAATGTCTCCACCTCCTATCAAGTTAAGGGATTCCCTAGATTTTTCATCCAAACCTTTAAGAAAAATGGTTTTACTTAACTCTTTTGAAAGCACAAATCCACATCTTTTGCTAACAAAGAGGAATCTGTCTAAATAGTCTTCTATGTTTTCATCTTCCTCTTGCTTGATTTTGAAGAATTATTCCTTCTTATTTCTCCCTCTACAATAATCCTGGTATTTATCTAGGAAGGCAGTATCCATTTGTGCCCAAGTGCTAATAGAGTTGGATGGTAATCCCATGAACCACCTCATTGCTTTGCATCCTTCAAAGTGGATGGAAACAACTTGAGTTTTTGATTATCTATCTTATAATCATAGGTCTGACATAGTACCTTGAACTCAAATAGAAATTGGTCAGGATCTTCAGATGACATCCCTCTAAATGTGGGTAAATGTGTAGGTGAGATATTTTTCATTGATGTATCATCATCTCCCAATTGGATTGGATGAGTAAAATTCCTATCGTGTACTCCTCGGCTTCTCGTGCCATTTTAAAAATATTTTCTGAATTTTCCTCCCAATCAATGTGGTAAGCGATATGCCTTGGGGAAGGTGAAAAATTAGGAGTAGGAGGTTGACTACTCAATTGAGAATCGAAACTCACCCTAAATGGATCTTGAGTAATAAGCCTTCTCCTAAAAGTTCCACTTCCTTCAGGTGACTGATCTAAGAATTCCAAAAATGGCAATTATGTTTCTTGTCTGACAGGGGATGATGGTGTCTCCAATTCTTGATCACTTTCCTTACTTTGACTAGAGGATGTTATGAATTCTTGTGAAGATATTTTTGGGAGGAATCTACCTTGTGAGTCTCTTGGTCTACTCATATATTTTGTGATATAGTAGGGAATATCCTTCAACTACTAGATGTATGATTTTTGCTCTTGCTAACACTTAATTAGAAAGTTCCAACTAGTGTTCCCCAAAAATGGTGCCAAAATGATGGGTGTCATTATTCCCTTCATTTAATCAACTTCTTGTTGATGTCATATCAAACTAGGGGTGTTTCTAAAGCTATATGCAACAAGAGTAATCTTATCGATCTAGTAGTTGACTGTATTTATTTTTTTTGTATTTTCTGGGGATCTCTTCAATGTCTTAAGGACTTCTTGGTAAAACCTTATTTAAATCATACTATGAAAACTTGCTGAAAGTAAACACACTGAAAGCTTTGCTAAAAGGAAACACACTATGCAGAATGGAAACAAACTTGCTTCTGGAATTAAACACACTTAATTTAGAATTCTTGAAAACAACTACAAGAAATATAATAATCTATCTAAACACATGTAGGAACAAGTATACAACATAATTTAACTGAAATAATTAAAACAATAAATAATTAACAGATCTAAGCTATTTGTTGAAGAAATATAAATACCAAATAAAGGAATATCCTAGTCCTTGGGGGAGTGGGCCCTTGCTCCTCCTCAAATCAGGATTTAAAAACTCAAAATTCTCCCAAATAGGAATGAATATTTTATTGATAAAACAAGCAGTATTACAAAACGTACTAGATCTAAGTACTTAGTATATATTTCTCTTCTTTGTTCTATTTCTATTTCATATCATATTCTATATATTATCTATCTACTGTAGGTCTAATTTTATATACATTTTACAATCACAGCTATCTCAATGATTTTGATGAACTGAATCATGCCCAAAATAGATGTTGAGTCGGATTATGGATGATTAGATAGCTATAGGATAACTATCCCTGGATATACATTCAGAAATCTTCTCATCCTTTCCTAATTAAAAGGGTCGTAGATGTAAAATATCTAGATGTGGTTAGAATAGATAACTCCCATCGGTTTTGAAACTTTAGAGAAGTTACAGAACCATAAGAAATCGTTAAGGCTCAACACCATGAGAGTTCTAGAGCAATACCTAGGAGTTCCAAACTAAGTCTCGAAAGTTCTAGAAATAAATGATGATCAGCTGTGATGGAGTTCCGAACTAGCTTGGAAGTTCCGAACTAAGTTGTGTAGGAGCAGATGTTATCAAAAACATACTAAACACTATGTGCTTCATTTCCTCGATTGATTAGACCTACTTTATTACAAAACTGAATTTCAAACACACACTTCGTTAGGAATTCTAGAGATTTTAACATTAGAATCACAATCAATCAAAAGACATACAATTACATCCTAACTTATATCAGATCAACTAAAATTTATAAAATGCAATCAACTTAATAAAAAGGAGAATAAGATGAGATCATATATTATACATTAATCAGACATATATTCGCCTCATCGGTGACTTAGTGAGAACTCGAACCTAGCAAGAGACATGATATATCCAAATAAGATGAGATCCTTCTTAAAAAAGGTGAGAATGTTACCCTTCTTCAACATCTTTGATGGCTTTGATGAAAATTTGAGTGAAGCTATGGAAAAAACTTGGAAAGAAGGCCATGTTTGGGTCAGTAAATTTTCCTTCACCATTACCCCCAAGCTTATTGCCAAAGTTACGGGTTTAGCTTTGGAAGGAAGATGCATCTACAAACCTAAGTCAGACTACATCCTAGAGATTGAATGCTTTATGTAAGGTAAGGGGGTGCCTATCTCTCTCCATAATGGTTATGCTCGGGGAAATTTTCCCCCTCCTTTTGAAGAAATTTCTTAGCTGTTTATGGCCTACATTACCTTAGAAGGGTGATACAAAGTGATATATGGATATCACTTCCCTATGTTGAACCATGTATATAATGCTAATCCCTATAATTTCCCTTTATTCTTGTATAATATCCTCTCAAATCTATTTCCATGGTCGAGAAAGGTACCTTCTCCTTACCATTGCACTAAGGCCTCATCAAATTCCTTATCAAGCTGGGAACTCCCCTTTTGGGGAAAAATGAAAAATTTGGCGCTTCACTGCTAACTGTTCGAGCTTAAGGAGGAAAGTTTTAGTGGGGATATAATTGGAAAACTGTGTGGCAAAAAGAACCAGATCTAACTTGAGTCAAGGTGGAGTTAAGAAATGAAGCAAGGTTGAGCAGCACCAAAGACGATTGAAGAAGTGGAGGTTATCTTAGATTCGGTGAGAACTAAGAAGGAAACCTGACCCATTCTTTTTCCAGTAAGGATAAAGATGTTGCTGAAGGGGAAAACAACGATGAGATGGAGAGTGAGAAACATCTAGATATTCAAGGCAAGCGTTCAAAGAACTTAGAGGAGGCCATTGAAATCCTGCATGCTCTTAAAACTACCTAAAAGAAATTGTTTACCACCCAGGACTCTACTATCAAATCACATGCTTTCATGCTGGAATTTTAGAATTGTAGGCTTAATACTAATATTAATAGACATATGATCACTATGGTATTCATGGACTGGGGAACTAAGCTGAAAAAGTGGAAAACTTTTCTATTGTTCTTAGTGAAGAACTCAAAAATGCTAATGAAAGAAGCTTGGAGATGGAAAAGGAAATGTTGAAGATGAAAGAAATCATTCTTCATATTCATGATGTCCATCTCCTAAATGTTAAAAGAACCATCCACCACCTCAAACTCTTAGCAAAAATGATTCATGTTATGGAACTTGCAAAGAAAACGGTCCCAAAGTGGAGATTCTGAGCTTAAATACGGTGTATTGAAATCTACTATTGAATCCCTTGTCAAAGAATGGAATGGATGTATGAATATAGTGGGGAGATGATAAAAGAATGATGAAGAAATGTGGGATAATGGTTTTCTGTTGTTAGTTCATAGCTTTTTGTTGTTAATTCTTATGTCTTTCTACTTTGTTAGTTATTTTACTACTTATCTCGTTGTTTGGAAACTTTTACTTTGTGGTGGTTTCTCTTAGATTTTTGGTTCGTGGTGATTTTTTTGGTTGGGATTCAATGGAAAATCCCTTGGCCTCTTTGTAATGATCTGGTAATACTTTTTATAGGGTAGGCTCCTCTCAACCCTTTTTACCTCTAATAAAAAAATCAATTTTTATAATTTATTATTCCATTGAATCATAAAATATTTCCCATTAGATTCTTCTAGACCCTTAAGGAGTGTGATACCTTCATCCTAATTTATAGACCCAAATCCAATATCAAATTCAACTTTTTATAATTTATTATTCCTTTGAATCTGATATATATAACATCTTCCAGTGATCATGGGTTAAATTTTTAGTACCATAAAAATTCAAGTTAATGTATCCTTTTGGTGGAGGAGTCTACATGATTTTTATAATTCAAGCTAAATTATTCATTGTGAGGTATATGGCCCAATAATTTCCATGGGAGAAGAGGCCACAAAATACTCCATTTTTAATTTAATTACATAGATATCATCCTTCCTAAAATTTCCTAGGAAACATCATATCTCGAGAGTCTCAATTTTATTCCATATTTGAGAATTATGTAGTGATTTATCAAATAAAAATATTTTATTGTGTTCTAACCAAATATTGTATATAATTATTTTTGTTCTTGTTTAGTATTGATAATTTTGATGTGTCGGTGCTCTAGTAGAGATTTGATTTAGAATGGATTCATAATTTCTACCTTCCATTTCTATATCCATTGTTTCAAAATTTCATGTGATATATTACATTGTAAGAAGGCATGGTTATCCATTTCCTCATTATATTAAAAAATAATACAAATATAAGTCACAAGGAAGCCTCTTATTGTGATTTTATAAAAATCTTGATGTTTTCTCCATGGAATCCAACTAGATAAATATGGGTTGTTTTAGTATCTCATTCCCAATCTAGGATATCATTTCTATAAAATAAGGCATTTTCAAAATGGTTAGTCCATTAATGTCATAATAGGATTGTTTGAAACAATCATATACTCATTTTATGACATCTCATATCATTGTATCTTATCATTCCTTGATGTTTAATGGGTAGTAATCTGATAGGAGGTATAAAAACTTACTTTGGCATAAGATTATAATGTTTAGAAAAATAAAATCATATAATACATGTTGATACCCTTTAGAAAAATGTTGTCTAAACTTGGTACTCTAATGTAGACAAGCATAGAAAGTTATATTAGAAAGATATTTATCTCAGTTGAGGGGCATTCTTTGATCCAAGATTCGTAAAAGAAAAATTCTCTCCATAGGCTACCTTCCATTATATGTTATTCAAAATTCATGATGGAAGTTAAAATCATATATCCCTGGGAAAGACTTCCTCAAATATGAATTTATTCATGTACAAAGAGGAAATATACTTCGCTTACATAATTTTTCTATAAACCATACTAATTTCTTCATATTTTATATTTGAGGTATATTGTCCTATGTTTTTGCATGGGAAAAATTCACCCGAAAATAGGACAACTATACCCTAATGGCATGTCCTATCATTTCATAGAGTGTCCTAGTTATGATTTTCACCCATTCTCCTAGGTGATTTAGGAAAAACAAAATCATTCAAGTACCTTTGGAGCAATATTTCCTAAAGCATGTTTTTAAGTAAGTTTGGAAAGGGCTCCCATTAGCCTTTCTAGGATATGTGCATAGTCATCGGAACCGTGATGAAGATATATATTCACCATGGAAGAGTATTCAAGTGATAGGAACATCAAAGAAAATTGTTAGGAATATTTTGGGAAGTTTCATATGGTCTTAAGGGTGAAGAAACTCATAGTGTGAAAACAGCCCCAAACTTTGGGAAGTGATTCCGAAGCTCTGTGAAGATTTAAAGGCCAAAAGAACATATTTGAGAATATATTTAAGATATCTAGAGGGTGATAGTTTCATATCTTTCAGAAAACACAAGAATTTCTTCCCATAATTAGATTTCAGCATGCACCTCATGTTATCCATTTTCCCCTAGGAAAAATCAATAACTTGGAAAATTGAACTTGAGTAGTTGATAGAAATTTAATGAAGAAATGGTGGAAAATAAGATATTTTCATGGTTTGGGAACTTGGAATCATTTGGATGAACTTTCTCCTTCTCTTTAGGCTTTAAAATTTTAACACTTAGCCAAAATTTGGGATAAAATATTTAAAATGGATAAAATTGGCTTTGGAGGCACTCTACTCTCTCTTGTCTAACTCTATAATTCTCTACTTGGCCTAAAAATTAGAAAATTTTGGAGAAAAATGGAAAAAGGGTCATTTTAGTGTATTACAGACCAGAAGGTTGTGGGTGGAACTTTTTCCGTGGGAAATAAGGTTCCCCATATTCAATCTAGGCCCGAAATACAAGGATCAAGTGTTGTGTGGATTTTTTGGGTGGGATGAGGAAATAAGGAACAAGTTCCCATGGGATCTCAATCCCTCACATCTTTGCAATTTCCATGAGTAAATATTATTGGAGTGTCATGTGGGTATGTGGGTGAGGACAAAATGACAGAACTATTTCTGCCAGGGAACTAGTTCTCCACAAGATCCAAAGAGATGTAAGGAAATAAAAATGGGAAGAGTTTGGAGTGCAGGACATAAGGGATGCGGGAGAACCAAGCTCGGAAGGAACAAGTTCAACGGGGATGTAAGTTCTATGTTGAGGTAGACGGTATGACTAACAAAGGAGTATTGTTTGGGCGGGGGCGTTGCGGAGGAACACTATGTACATGGAAAATTTCTCAAGAACCACTTGTTCCCTGTGGAGGTGTATGACCCAAAAGATGAAGGAGAAGGTGAGGTAGGGGTTTTTAGGTGGAACATGAACTAGGAGAACCAAATTCCTAAGGAATTAGTTCCGCGTAATAATGACCGACCAAAATCAAAGGGAAGAATGGAATATAGGCAACATGAGGATAATGGAAGAATAAAGGTAACTTGAGGTTTGATAGTGCCCTCTATACACCAAAAACCCACACCATACACACTATAAAGGAAATAGTATATTAAATATTAATTGTGATGAAGATCTAGGAACCTGTGTTCCCCACGACACCCCTAGACCCGATCTGACATATCTTTCACCTAGGATGTCTAAAATTCACAAAATCAGAATTTTTAGAAAATTATTTTTGTCTTCTTCAACATGGAAATGGAAAATATGGAATTTTCAAGGCATATGAAAGGTGACAAGTGGAATAGGAATGTGAAGAGTCATGTGAGGGGAGATGGGAAGGAAATCCATATTTCTATATATTGTAATGACTCCCTCATTCCAAGGGGTTGTCAATTTTATGAGTTCATGAGAGAGTATTCCTTGTGAAGAAGAAAAGAGATAACATTTATTCTACTTCTCATCTCTACATTCTTCCCACTCTTTCCATGTAAAATGTTTCTCAAACATCAATAAAAGGAGCTTATCCTTTTTTGACTAGGATATTTATTGATACTTTGTGCTCATAAATATTAACTGGTCTTGTTTCCATTTTCTTAATTATTTCTTCTAAATTTACGTGTGTTGGAATTTTATGATTAATGGTTGTAGGACTCTGATTTCCTACCTAAAACATTAATCCCTCTCCCTTTTCTCACTCCCTTTCCCTCTCTCTAAGAAAAGTCTTCTCTAGCAAGTAATTGCTAGTTTTTCCACGGGTTAGTGGAGTACCCTGTTGGATTCCCGACCATAAGGCCACTACATAAACCACATTTCACACACACATGTAAACATAGAGCTACATCTTTCAAGTAGAGGGAATTATATTCCCAGTTTTGAAAAATACCCATAAATTTGTCTATCAAAAATTTTCTCATGACATTTTTGGCGCCACCGTGGGGAATACTTTGCAACAATCTACACCCACAATATAAAAAAATTAAAAATTTAAAGAGAGAGAGAGAGAGAGAGAGAGAGAGAGATTGAAATCCCTTTTCGAAAGACATGTTGTTGATTCCTAAACATGACCTTTCACCTTCCAAAATGTCCTTTCATATTCCCATTGTAGGATTTTTCTCAAAGAACTAGATGAGAGGATATATACAAGGCTGAATAGACTGATAGGAGTGGTTGATTCTATTTTTAGGCTTTGGAAAACCCCCAAGAAAAGATCGAGATAATCCATACTATATTTCTCAATCCTCATCCCATTCTCAATCATCAAGTGGTACTCATGGTAATCCCATTCAAACACACTGTTGATACTCCCCCAAAAATTCTCTCATCTTTCAGCCATTGTTTAACATTAAATTACTTAGTGAATAAGAACAAGAAATAGAAGAAGAATTAGGAGAAGAATTTGCAGATGTAAGAGATGAATCGAATCTAAAATAGAAGCAAAAATTTCCAATGAAGTAAAAATAGCTCAACCCATTGTTAGATGGGGAAGGAATACATGCACACACTCTCTTACACACCCTCTTCACAATTTATAGAAACATTCCCACAAAAATTTTCCCAAGTTCAAATTTTATGGTAAGTAAATCCTTGAAGATCACATATCGGCCTTCACCACACCATGTGGAACTATTAGATTCAAACATGAAGATGTCACTATAATATTTTTTGTGGAATCTCTCCAAGAAAAAAACTACAAAATGGTTCTACCTCTTTCCTGCCCGATCCATCACTTGTTGGAATGACATCAAGACCCACTTTGAGGAAAGATTCCATTTTTTTGAATATTACTAAGACCTCATCATTCAATTGGTGAAAATGAATAAATATGCAAAGAAGACTATGAGAGACTTCATGTCCTATTTCAACAAGTTAATTAAGAGAATACCATAAGATGATTTTCCATTTGACAATAACCTATAAAAATTCGTCATTAATGCTTAATCACCAGAGGTAGGATTCTTCCTACAAAGTGTCTGACCAACGAATCTAAAAGAAGTGAAAATAATGGCCATTGAATTTGAATATTATATCATCACATCTAGAAAGTTGAAAATCCATTTGATGGGTAAGGTTCAAAATCCCAAAAATGACAAAACTGGTCCATTACGCCAAAAATTAGAAAATGAAATGAAATCATTGAAGAGGGAAATTTTTAAATGAGTATCTACTCAAACAAATAACATAAATTAGATTATAGGAGCACCCCGAAGGATTTCCTTGGAGGCCCCACCCATCAATACAAATTTTAGAACTCAAGAAGATGAAGAAGAGCTTGAACAAGAAAGTGAAGGTGGTGATTTCCTAGAGATTGAAGAAGTAGAGAATGAGACATAAATCAGAATTTTTGAGTACTATAGAGGCGATAAAGATAAAGATACAAATACACCTATTTTATCATGTGTTGTGTTCACTCTTTCTCGGTCTAAAAAGGCAACCTCTTCCTTTCATTGTTGTTATGAATAAAAAGAGCAAATATCCTCCTGTGGTGACTCTACCAAACAAAATAATTAGTCGAGGATATCCACTTCCACCTTGCATGGAGTCCGCATTGGAAATATCTAATCATGTAGCAAAAAATAAGTCACCCACTATTTCAAGTAAGTCTTCCAATGCTTATTCTAACTCTAAATCTACTCCTACAAAATCTAGTACTTCAAAAGTTCCTAGTGTACATTTCAAAATACCCTCTGTTCCCCAAGCATCTACCCTTCTTCAAAGCATCTCCCAAATCCAAAAGAAATGGATTTATCACCCTTTTTGCATATTCTCCTTTTGACTTCATTCAACATGTAAATAAAACCAAAGTGTAGATTTTTGAAACCGAATATCTACAAAATCATCTGATAAATTTGAGATATTTGTCGACATATCAAGGGTAGTAATCCAAACCCAAACACTATGATTCCTAGTTATAAAGGACTACTACCAAAACCACCCGATCCTCCATCACAAAACATGCTTGATTTGATTACATCAAAGGTAGACAATGTCGATCCTTTCTACATCTCTCTTCTCATTGTCGAATACATATTGAACAATTAAATTATAGATTGTGATGCCTCGATAATGTAATGCCTATGAAGGTCCAAAATCCCTCAAACTCATCATGAATCAACCTAGTTTCTTGTTACTCCACGGATTCAAAATATGTCCCACTTGTAGGGAAGGTTAAAGATGCATAGGTGGCCCTTGCTAAATTTTTGGATAAGAAGGTTTCAATGATGATATTGGTAATAGTCATTATGGACTCATTTGGAGTGGTTCTAAGTATAATTTTCTACTAGCAATTGGGAGGTAAGATCCGGATGAATTGGTATTCTGCAACCATTCCAATTATGGGATAAATGAAAAAATTGCTTCTAGATAAGAATATGAGATACACGAAGTGGAAAAAGCTAAACATCCAAGAGCCAAACGTCTTGTTCCAAAATAGGAGATTCAATCTATTTGTAATAATTGAGGAGGAATATGATATTCCCATATTAATAGTACCAATAATTCCTTCTCAAAGGGTATGGATCTCGAAGAAGCATTGACAAAATTTGAGTTACAAGAAAATAGCCCTGAATTGTCAATTTATGCGGGCCATGATGAAGAAAAAGTTATTCTTGGTGAATTTCAAATGGAGAAATCAAATTTTACTCTTTTCAATCAAGAATAGATATTCTCATTCCCATTTGATGAATATTCTCTCAATCACATCTTCCATTAAGAGTCAAATCCATCTTGTGATGAAACCTCAAAAGGTTTGAAAGAATAATATGCACAAGAATTCCTAAGAGCTGCGGAAGAAACAAAAACCTTGAGCTCGATCTCAAACTCCTTATGCGAGCTATGGATCTATAAGACAAACATGAATCCAATTTGGAAGTTGTCCATGATGAAGAAAAACAAGGAAAAAAATATGATGTACCTCATGAACTAATAGGTGATAGGTGTAATGATGAAGTTGAAGTTTTCTCCTTTTTGTTTAAATAAGAAGCTCCTCTATGGTATGAAAAATTGAAACTCAAAGTTTCAAGGTCCTTGAAGTCAAGGCTCTCCTTGAAAATAAGTAGCTAAATTCCATGAACCTCAGGATAATGAAACAACCCCTTCCAATGGTTTCCTTAAAGTTTAAAATGAATATTCTTTGAATGAAGGTAAAGGTGAGCTTTGGATAGTTTCAAAGAAGGATTCAATATAAGAAATTTTGGAAGCGAGAAAGCATGAGAAATCCCAAGATAAGTATCGACCCGTTATCTCATGCGATGACCTTATAAGATGAGCATGAGGTTGATCTTAACCCTGTATTCAACATTCAAATACCTCATAATGATATGGGTCAAAAATTTGAATTCAAAGCTCCTTGCGAAAATATGTCAAATAACATGAATGCGGGAATGAAGAGAGCTCAAAATATTCAAACAATTTAAACAAAGATCAGACCTAGGGCAATGATGGCTAAATTATAATCAGCTATGTCGATGAACACAGAAGGAAACTGACACTTTGAAACTTATTTCAAAGATGATATGGGAAATGGAATTTATAATAAAATGTCTAAGCATAAAAATCTCATGTAGGATCACTCGTACAAAGTACATGGTATAATGAAAACATTTTTCTTCCACAAGCAATTGAGGAGAGGAAGCTACTTTCTTGAACCAATCAATGATTT
This sequence comes from Taxus wallichiana var. yunnanensis, assembly GCA_018340775.1. Classification (NCBI taxonomy): domain Eukaryota; kingdom Viridiplantae; phylum Streptophyta; class Pinopsida; order Cupressales; family Taxaceae; genus Taxus; species Taxus wallichiana. The sequence goes on from CM031234.1 coordinate 959,317,442, forward strand.
GTAGAACATCATTATCTAGTGTTACACCTTCAGGGGTAGCTTCAAAGAAAAGTGTTTCGGTGAAAGTGGGTTGTCCCCCACATTGTACCATATGTGATTTTTGGGTATGTTTCTCTTATCTTGTTGTGTGTGTTTTTTCTTTTCAGGTGTGGTGTGTTTCCCCTTTGTTTGTGTGTGTGTTTGTGTATTTTTACAAGTTTATATCTTGCATATTGAGTGTTTCTATAAATTCCAAAGGATAAGCCATTGGTCAATTTTATAAATTGATATTATGGAGTTCTCATTTCATGTCATCACTTCGCTTGATTGATAACACAACCCTAAGCTAGAGTCAGACGTTATCCTATTTTTTGCATGGGAAAACTTCACCCAAAAACATGACAACTATACCCTATTATAAAGTCCTATAATTTCCTATATTGTCCCAATTGTGATTGTCACCCATTCCCTAAGTGATTTAGGGAAAAATATCATTCAAGTACCTTTGGAGCATTATTTCATAAAGTAATTTTTAAGTAAGTTTGGAAAGGGATCCCATCAACATTTATAGGATAAGTGCATAATCACCAGAGTAGTGATGAAGACCTATATTCGCCATGGAAGATTATTCAGTGCGAGAACATCAAGGATCATATTTAGGAATATTTTGGGAAGTTTCATATGGTCTTCAGGTGAAGTAACGCGTAGTGTGTAAACAGCCCCCAAACTTAGGGAAGTAATTTCGAGAGCTCTGTGAAGAGTTAAAGTCCAAACAAAACAATGTTGGGAAGCTATTATAGATATTTAAAGGGTGATGGTTTTAGATATTTCAAAGCGTACAATCATTTATTCCCACATTCATATTTCAACACAAAAGTCCTCTTATCTATTAACTTCAACACTTGATGGAGCTTTAACAAAGAAATGGTGGAAAATTAGGTATTTTCATGGTTTTGGGCACTTGAAATCATTTGGATGCACTTTCTCCTTCTCTAGGTTTCAGAAGTTCAACACTTAGCCAAATTTTGTGATAAAATTGGTTAAAATGGATAAAATTGGATTTGGCGGCACTCTACTCTCTCTTTCCTAACTCCTAAATTCTCTACTTGGCCTAGAGACTTAGAAAAATTTGGAGAAAAATGGAAAAAGTGTCATTTTAGTGTATTTTGGATTAGAAGGCCACGGGTTGAACTTGTGCCAAGGGAACTAAGGTTCCCCACATTTGATTTAGGCTCAAAATGAAAAGGATCAAGTGTTATGTGGAGTTTTGTGTAGGAAAAGGAACTAAGGAACAAGTTCCCATGGGCTCTCGAGGCCCCCACACTCGTAAATTCTATGAGTAAAGGGGATTGGATTATTTTTCCAAGAAACTAGTTCTCTCTAAGAACCGAACAATTGCAAGATAATAAAAATAAATAGAGTATGGAATTTGGTCCATGAGGGATGTAGGAGAACTAATATTTGAAGGTAAAATTTCCCTGGGGATGTAAGTTCCCCGTGGAAGTAGACAATATGAATAATGAAGGAGGGGAGCCAAAGGAGTTGTGTGTGGGTGGCTGGCGTTGCAGAGGAACATTGCATATGGGGAATGGTTCTCGGGAACCACTTATTCCCAACATAGGTGTATGACCCAAAATAAGAATTAGAAGGTGAGTTATGGGTTTTGTGGGTGGAAAAGGATCTGAGATAACCAAAGGCTCAAGGAACTAGTTCCCCATGATAATGGTGAACCAAAATCAAAGGAAAGAGTGGAATGTGGAAATGCAGAGAATGAAAGCAAAAAGGGAATGGGTTTTATGTTTCCATTTGTACACAAAAATCCCACACCATCCACACTATAAAGGAATTAATATATTAAATGTAGACCGTGATGAAGATCACGGGCCCGTGTTCCCCATGGTAACCACTGACTGATTCGACATATATTTCACTTAGGATGTCCAAATTTCACAAAATTGGACTTTTTAGAAAGGTATTTTCTTATTATTCAACATGGAAAGGGATATTATGGAATTTTCAAGGCATATGAAAGGTCACAAGTGAAATATTAATGTGAAAATTCATGTGTGGGGAGATGGGAAGGTAATCCACATTTTTATATATTGTAATGACTGTCTCATTCTATAGTGTTGTCAATTTTGTGAGTTCATAAGAGAATATTCCTTGTGAAGAAGAAAAGAGATATAATTTATTCTACTTCTCATCTCCACATTCTTCCCACTCTTTCCATGTAAAATTTTTCTCAAGCATCAATAAAAGGAGTTTCTAGCCTTTTTTTTTGGGGAGATTTATTAATACTTTGTGCTCATAAATATTTACTTGGTGTTGTTGTCATTTTCTTAATTATTTCTTATAAATTTATGCATGTTGGAATTTTCTAATTAACGGTTGTAGGACTCGATTTTATACCTACAACATAATCACTCTCCATTTTCTCACTCCCTTCCCACTCTCTAAGCCACAGTATTCTCTAGAAGTATTTTCTAGTTTTTGCCACGGGATCGGTGGAGTGCCATTGTTGTATTCTTAGTTGCAAGGACACCATAGAAACCACATTTCACATGCATCTATAAACACATAGTTGGACCATTCAAGTAGAGGGAATTAGATTCCCGGAGCGTTGGCAAGATTCCCATCATTTTTCATTGACAAATTTTCTCGCCAACAAGGTCCAAATTTGATAATTCTAAAATCCTGTAAATGTAAAATTCACATATATTTAAGAAAGAATACATTTTTCCATGCCATCAAATTAATTCTTGTGTTTTTTTTTTCCATTTCATAGAAAGTGTATCTAAATATATTTACTCATATTAGCTTTAAAATGGGATTTTTAAAAATATGCATTCAACATAAGTTGGGACTACTTGAGATGATTTTTAATGAGGTGCACCTTTTCAAGAAAATAAATACACTTCACATTCGATTTGGATATTGTTCTCTAGATTCTATCTATTATTGGATTATAAGTTCCATTTCCTACTTTCCTACCTATTAGTTACTTATAAATATAGGATCAAAATATCTGGTCATACTTTAACTCCATAATCTTTTGATTTATTTGTTGCGATCCATGATTCATATGTAAAAACTATAACTTATCATTACTCATATATACTTCATTCCTAGAAATGAGTGCGTATTTGTTTAAAATATCCTTAATACCTTGATCTTCCTTGATGGAAGATTCCCCTACCAAAAAGGTGTTATATATGAAAATTAGGTGGGTGAATGGATTGAGGTTGATAAAATTTCCATTCCCTTTAGAAGATAATTTATGACCACATTAGAAATATTCCTACCTAGAGCTTACTCTAGAATGATGAAGATAGATAGATATACGAATCTCATGTCTAATTCCTCTTGTAGCATAAAATTATCTAGTAAATACTTCATAAATAAAAATAAATACATGGATTTGTATGTTTGACTATGTATCATCTTCTTCCAATCCATTAAAAAACCAAATTTCCTCATACTTTGATTAGCAAAGTCTAATTGACCTTGTCAATATTTGTTTTCAAGTCTCTTTTATCAATAATGCCACATGTCTTTTTATGATTGATATAATGGATGTAGTTGTTGGATATGATGATACCATATAAATTAACTTACCCATAACATATCCATTTTCTCGTGCTAAAATGATGTCTTGTAGGATATACCTCATTTTATATGTAAGACCATTATAAGGACATTGTAGATGGTTTTGTAGAAAAATATCATCTTGTAGATGTAAATATATTCTACATTTTTATTTATGGAATGAGAATAACAAATTTCGATTTTCATTCCTTTATAATGGGTTTCTTCATCATGTTCTCCTCCATCACTACCAAAACGTCATTACGATGACGTGCCAAATTGCTAAAAAATCTAGCCTAAACACCATTTTACCCCAAGTATTTTTAATAAACCATATCCTTGACATGTTAATGAACATATTATTCTTAGATAGGAACCATTAACTTCACATTGTTTTTTAGAGATGATTTATAGTATATGATCAGGAGTTATATATTTAATTCATCTTAATCATATTCTTTGGATCAAAGGAGGTTCTTATAGATTCAAATCTTATCACTTCGATTTTATTTTTCTCGACTATTCTTCCTTGGGGTAAGGTCAAATGTTAAATGAGTGATATATTTATTCAAGATACTATTTAATATAGATGGGATAACTTAGTGTTTTAGTAACCCTTTTTCAAATATTTTACTCTAGATTTTTCTTCCAAAATGTATCTTTTATACATAGGATCTGTATAATTAAACATTATTTATTTCTTTTTTATCATGCATTTAAGTGTCTTTCTTATTACCATTATGGTTTTTGACCTCTATGACATTGACAAAAATTTCTTTACTTTTAGAAAAATGTCACTTAATTTTTCCTTATTCCATTTTCATGCATCATATTTGAAGATTTTTAGCTTTTTCTTGAATTTTTTTGTCCCTCTTTCCTTGGTAATCCACCAATTTTGAAGGTTAGCTTGAAAATATGGATCATGAAACCATAGAAATTCCATTTTAAAGGGGATTTATTCAAGAATATTGTTTTAATTAACTTGTAAGGAAATAGGAAAATGATTAGATCCTACAAATTAACTATTTATGAGTTTAACATGTAGTCATCAAACCCATATTCTATACTAATAAGTAATCCACCTAATCTTTCTATGATTAACCAAACTTCTTGTAAATGGATTTTCCATTTTTACACTCTCGATCTAGGATCAACATTCAATAGTTCACAAATAATATAAAAATCATTAAACTCTAGAGCATTGGAAGGGAGGAAATAATTTACTCCTAAATTTTCTATAGCCTTCATGATTGCATTACTATATACACATACCACCCATTTTATGTGAGTAAGTGTACGCACCCAATTTTTCATGATACAAGATTAAAAATACCCAATGATGATGAAAAGGATCTTTAAAAACATGAAAAGGTGTTTCAAATACTCAATACCACATCTCAATTCCTTTTTGGACCCTTCTAATCCTTTTCTACTTCTCTTTATTCCTTTTCTACCCTTCCCACTCATTACTTATTTTTTTATTGTATGTTTTCTTCCCCCTTTATTTAAATAGCATACTACCACCATCACAACACTGTGCCCAACAAAAAATACTAATTCCCACCATAGTGGTATCATTTCCCACTCTGAGAGGTTCTATTTTAGGGACCAATGGTTCCATCCCCAATCGCAAAAGTTACAAAACCACCAGTGCGGGAATTATTGGTTTTATCTGCGTGATTTCTTGATCTTATCTTCTCATTATCATGCTTGATTTTTAATCTATTTTTAGACTATGCATGCATTTCAGCTCATTTTTATTCCTACTCTCCATTACTTTAAGTTGAGATTGAGATCACTTAAAATCGGGAAAAATTTTAGTGGTGAATATTTGTTAATTCAAGAAAAATTTCTAGTTTTGAAATTAGAAATTGGTGAATATTTAGAGTATCTGAGGCTAGGACTAGTTTTCTAAAATTTTATGGGTACAAGTTAATTATAGGGGTCATTCACCATTCCCATGAATTAATGTATTAACTAGTTGGTAGCATATTTTTATGCTATCGGCCGACAACATATATAGTATGTTGCCGGTAGGTAGTATAAAAATGCTACTAGTGACAAAAATTTATGCTACTGGGCCAACAACATATAGTTATGATGTCGGCTAGTAGCATATAAAAAAGATACTATTTGGTATCATTTAATAGTGATTTCATGATGTCTTGATATTCTTCATTCATGTGAAAGCTAATTTTCCCAGATTCACCAAATATTTTCTAAGGTTTTGTTTTCGTGAGAGGGACCTTTAAAATTTTACCTACTTAAAATATTTCTATTAAGCAAAATTAAATGTTTATTTTCTTTCTAAAGAACACGTATCCTACCAATTTTTTATCTAGAGAGAGAAAGGCCAAGCCCGAGGGATATTTCTTCCTATACTAGGTACCCCAAGGACCTTTTTTTGTTTCCATGGCTCATGAAGATAAAACAAGGGATTTCAGAATAATCATTCCCCCCTTGAACCTATAGACACAAAAATTGGGTCACACTCCCCTTAGTCCCCTTTTAAATAACCAACTTATACACATTCACCTAACCATGAACCTTATCCCCCAAATTAATATTAATTTAATTATTTACAATTAAATTAATACCCATCCTCACCCCATTTATTAATTTAATTAATTTAATTAAATGGATGCACACCTCACCTAGACACTTCACCTAGACACCTCACCATATACCTATTCATAGCATGTTTCCATAAATGAATAAGACTTGATTCAACCTTAAAAATCAAGACCTATTATTCCTCTAACCACCTTATGGCTCATAAAAAACATAACATCCATTCTGATCTCGAATAAATGGATAGACTGGCCCAAATGATTGCAGATCTATTATTTTTAAAAACCTAGCGAAAATCGACCTTAACTCAATCCCTAACCGGAACCATCGTCGGTTACCATTTATTCACTTTAGGAACCTTTTGGAAAATGTTAGCAGATTATGGAATCGAGGAGAAGAGAAAAAAGCTCCATGCAAGTAGAACCCAGTCTTTTCGCACCTGAGACATCCATAGCACACTAGGAAATATCGGAGGTATTAATGTCATGGTAACATTCCGGGAAGCCCTTCTGATGGTGCCAAACATCATTCCTCACGATCAACCATCATCATCATCCAACCATTTGAACCTGCACCATAGTAAGTACACTTTTTACCTACATCATCTATTTCTACTTCAGTCTATTGGGTTCTTATTGTTGTTATCATTTTCCACTTGCACCCTCACTCCCCTACCATTTTTCTTTCTGTAAACTCAACCATTCCTCCACCCACACCATTAAATCACCTATATACTATTTACACATATATGAGTATAACTAATATTCTTACAGACCTCTCCACCCCCTCCTTTTATCTCTGTTTAACCTCAGATCAACCTCTACAACTAGATATTTTTGAGTTTTATCATCCCACCTCTACCAATGCCGGTTACCCATGACCATCATCAGTTTTCCTAACTCATGATTGTTCATACCCGATGATTCTTGTCTCTATTTCTGCCAACACTGTGTAAACCAACAACCACCTACCTACCAAAACAACCCAAACACCTCACCCACCCTACTAAGACCCTTTATGTGACTGCGAGACCACACAGAACAACAAACTGTGAACTTGACCCAAAGACCTTGACCCACATAGTTTTTAGTATTTAATTGGATCAACGCTGATAGTGATATGAGGTACCCAAATCAAAATACTAGCACTAGATTCATTTATGTACATATTTCAGTTATTTCATATTTGTTTTATAAAAATAGTGGATTGACAACCTTCTAGGGAGTATCACACTTCTCGGATCTAGCATACGCTAGGTAGTCCACTGTCATATATTATTTAACTCTTCTTTAGTGGTCTTGTTTTCTATTTCAGGTAGTTCCTCCCATCCAAAAGGAAGCTCTCATAGTCAACATCAGATCGAGAAGTCAGAATGCATGCATCAACCTCCAACTGACCAACACAACAAGTATTCCTCCTCAACCCATAACATTATTTGTTTTGTCACATTCCAAAATGTAAAGAAAACAATGAAACATTTTGGCATGCCTGGTGGGACCCATCAAGGGTTCTGTTGCATTTATTCATTTCTAGGTGAAATTTGTGTGTTTGTTTCCCTTCAAAAAGATTACACATTAATTTTTCTTCTCTGGAATCATTCTTCCTCTCTTTATTGTCTAAAAAAACTATGTTTTTGGTGCTTTAAAAGGAACACATTCTTCTTTCTTTTTTTCATTGCATTAGTGAAAGAGCATTCCTCTTCCTATTCATCACTTGCTACATCAAAAATAATATTTTGATTTGGGTTTTTAAAACACTTGCATTGCATTCTGATTTGCTACATTTTTAGTTCACATTAAAATGAGGGCAACCTATATGTTGGAAGTCATGCCCAACTGATGGTTGACATAATTGAACCAGTAAAAAAAAACTCTTTTTCTTTTACCAAACTACACAAATATGAATATACACATTTTCTTAAATGACATCTTACCTAGGAATGTTTGTCAATGATCACATGATAAGAGGATTGGTAGGTACTCCCCAGCTGGTTATCTTTGTCCAGTACCCCATCAAAGAGCACCCCCCATAACATAACCTAAAACCTCACCTTTTAGATATCCTTCTTCATAGGATGCCTTCCCAACCAAAAATTCTATTCTGAATTCACATGGTCAGTTCTAAATAGCATAAGCTAAAAAAACATAAGAAAATCACTCTTAGGATCATGTTTTTCTTAGTTTTTCTTCTTGACTTGTGTTTTGAGGTGTGAGACTACGAATCTACATTATTCTTCTTCTTTGCACACTCCACCATCGTAGTTGGAGTATTCTGACTTTTTCTGAGTGTGTCAGGACCCCATATTTCATTCTCAGATTCTTGAGTTTGACTCTTCACTTGATTTAAATTCACAAAATCTAGTTTCTTCATCACTCTCTCATTTCACAATAACTGGTGTTGGTCCAGCAATGACCATCATCGGTTCACATCTGACCATCGTTAGTTAAACCTAACCGGTGTCAGCTTCTAGATTTCTAGTTATTTTTCCTAGAATAGCCTTCATCACTCCTTTTCTATTTTCTTTTTTTGCCCTTAGGGTACCATCCTATTCCCCTATTTTGATATTTCTATCATACACAGTTTCCCCATTTACATATTCATCAGTCCTATTTCACTTCTTGAAACTAGTGTTTTCCACAGTAATCGACATCGGTTTCTGTGATGACATCGGTTCCCCATTAACCATCACCGGTCAGACTTCACCGATGTCGGTGTCTGGTTTGGTTTTCAAAATTCAAACCTTGACCAAATTCACCCTCCTAGCCTCATTTTTTCTCTGTTCCTACTATTTTCTATGTCATTTACAGAATACAGTCTTTCCAGGTCAACACTTACTCACATGGTGTTGACTCACAGCCAAACTAACACTCTTATATTCCATGTCAGTCATCAACCACTCCCACCTAGTCCTTCACCACCTTCTATCTTGTCACCCATGGATCCAACCCTACCTACCACCATTGCTACAAGCAATGAGGAGTTTACACGAATCCTCAATCAGAATCCCACAACCTTACAATTCTACCTTTCCCACTCTTCCACTCAGGATTCCTTAGGTCAATTGATATATGGAATTCCCATATCCATCTCTCCTACCCTTATCCCCACTTCTACATCAGCCCCTACTAGTTCGGTGTTACCTTCACCTACTTTACCTCCAGTGATTTCACAACTAGGCCCCACACCCATTATGAATGTTGCATCTGCAACATCATTCACACCCGTAGTATCTGTTGTTCCTTCATTGACCACCAAGAGCATAACCCCATCCACACTAATTATATCACATATACTAATTACAACACAACCACCCATGGTGTCGGTGAACCCTACCCCATTATTGAATCTTGTCCTCTCATTTTGTAGTCTCTGACCCCAATCACTACTAGAGTCACTACAACTGCCCCACCTACATATACATATTATCAACAACCCCTATCTTGTCCATCATTCATTATGGATATATGCCCTCTATGTTGGTCCCCTATTCTCAACCTTCCTATTCAACATCACCATACACTAGAATGCCACCCACATCACATGTTCAACACCCACCCTCTTATGCCACAAGATGTGCCCTTCTATCACAACCTACCAATGACCTCATCAAATTAATGATGGAAAGGATGTAGACACTAGAAGCATCGGTTTCCAACTCACACAATTCTCTCACCTACGATGAAATCTGTAATGAGCCCATTCATCCATCCATTCCTATTAGGAAATGCCAAAATTCAACTACTTTAATAGTAAAGAAGATCCACAAAAATATTTTTCATCTTTTAAACATGGGTGTTACCTAATCACCCATGATGACACTTTACTCCTACAGACCTTCCCGATGTCCCTGACAGGACCTACATTACACTTGCATACGATGCTACCCATACATTCCATCTACTCATTTAATCAAGTATCCCAATCCTTCTTAGACCACTTCTCAATCAACATTGTCAAGAAAGTCACCATGACTGATCTTTACTCCACATGACAGTATGACAACGAGTCTATTGCTGACTTTGTCACTCATTGGTGCAACCTAATTAACTAGCTCACATTTCAATTACCTCAAATTGAGCTCATAGAGTTGTTTACTTGGGCTTGTGCTAGACACATTTCGCCAACCTTGCAGGTGCAAACCTTCCACACCTTTGTGAGGCATTCACCATGGCACAAAAATTGGAGTTTCATGCTATCAAAAAGAAGAAATTCAACTACGTAATAAGAACACTAAATTCAAATCAAATGATGCTTTTTCATCTTTGAAACCTCAAAATAGCTATTGAAACCCAAAGGATCTGCCAATGTTGTGGTTCTCAAGGCTGACCCTCTCACCCATCAAACCAAGCCAAACCTTCTGCTAATCTCTCACCCATCCAAACTTTCCAGTTTAGATGAGAACATTGAAAGTACACCCCAAAGGGAATCATATTCTTCTCTTTTTGGAAAAACTTATTAAGGTTGGTGCCATTACCCTTCCACCTATAAAACCACACATTGGTTTTGACCCCGATCACCCAATGCCCGTGTGGTATAAAGAACATGACTTTTGTAACTATCATCATGTCAAAGGTCATAGTGATGGTAACTGCATCACCTTCAAGAATATCATCCAAGAAATGTTAGACAATGGAGATCTAGTCTTGGATAACCCAAATGCACCCACTAACCAAAACCTACATATCTTCAAAAAACCATTCCCTAATCATGCCCCATCTTCCAACCAAACTGGTGATACTTCAACCAATGATAGCAATGTCCGTGAGGTCCACACTATTTTTGAGGATGTACCAGTTCCTTCCATAGATGAAATCCTAGCCCAAGCTCCCCTACCTACACAGGAACCTATTTCATCTACTCCACCCACACATGAACCTGCTTCATTTTTCCTTCACCCGAGAAAAATCCCATAATTAGCGCTCTGCCTATGGCCTCTCAAATTATCAAGAAGTCATCAATAGAACCTCTCCTAATCATAGGGGACACATGTCCACTCCCTACACCATGACAATGAGAGTCCACCTCATCTATACCATCATCTCCTTGACCCATAGAGGGTCCTGTAGAAACACTGTTTCCTTTAGATGACCATTCTTCATCGGACTTCCAAGATCATACTGATCTTCTTTCGGCTCTCTTACCCACAAAGTCTGAAGCTAGCCGTTTCCCTATTTCTCAAACAAATTTTATGGGGATTTCTACTTGATCCACATCGGCCCTACTTACAACAATACCATTTTCATGCTTGGCCAATCACCTGGATTATGTTGATAGAGCCTTACTTTGGGGACGTCTTCTACTTCCTGCTTCAACCCAAATACAGCTGTCACTCACCAACACCTCCACAATCTATCCAAAAGTGTTTCAAGTGACCAAACCAAACACAACCATGACTATTGGAACACCTTCCATGTCATCTCCCATAACCCAACACACACCTATACCCAAACACCTACCCACGCCTATATCATCTCCCTTACCTAAACCCATCACTACCTTAGGGATCATGTCGACATCAACCTTACTCACCCACCCATCAAATTAGATTCAGCCCCATCTTCCCAGACCAACACTAAACTTATTCCTGCAACTAAAAGGAAGACCCAACCTTCTAATCCTCATACACTAACCTCACTACCATACTATTGTCACCTTCACCCCTTCCGTCCATCCTATGACCTCACCCCTCGACCCTAGCCAAGAAACCTTCTTCCACCAAAACTAAGAATGCAACAACTTCCCTCCTCATCACAACCTCTAATTTACCCAAGTGATCCACACAATCCCCACCATCACCTTGACCTTCTTACCACCCATATCACCACTACCTTCCATAATTTCTTCACTACCCATGACACTCTCCTCTCTTCCACTCACACCTTCTACCCAACTTATACCAACCGCCGCTCCACCGTATTTTAGTTTCCCCCACCGGGTAACCCATCCTCTTCCACCATCTATTTTTCCTTCTACATCCCATACTCCTATGTCACCTTTACCCAATAATATGTAACCTAAAGATAAGAATCCACTACCCTCCAATAAAGTAGTCAAACCAACCAAACCTTCCATCACCGGCTCTTCTACCCCACCTTTACCCAAATAGATGCCTGCAAGACCTAAGACCACTCCACATACCAAACTAGTGGACCAACCCATTCCCCCTCCTATAAAGCCTCTTCCTCCACAATCAGCCACACTTGTACCCAAACCCACACTCACCTCTCATTGCGATCCGTTAGTGGGGTCCTACGCTAAGATCTTAACCAATCTCTTAGAGACTTCCATCATCACATTACCACCACTTCGACCTTATGATCCTCTCAAACCCAAACCCAAAGGGTTTGATGAGACCAATATTTTTGCCTATCATCATGTGTGCCAGGACATGATGTTGAAAATTATAAGGCCTTGAAGACCATTCTTATCCAAATTTGTCCTCCTAAGCACAATTTCGATGACGATGATCTTCTAGATGAGGAACCCATTCCACCTTTACCAATCTCCCCAAATATTATTCCATTACCTACTCAATGACCAGTATCTCCACCCCCACAACCCTTTTATCCACCCCTAAAATTTGAGATCAACATGGTCTGTATAAGAGAGTTGGCCAAACCACCACCCAAATGTCAATGTGCCCTACTCATTTCACAAGGCTCTTATCCACCACTAGGATTTTTCCCCTCATGTCATTATACCTTCCATGGCACACCCTCTCCATCTACCTCCCCTCGATTAACATGGTTCACATTACCACCCATGCTCAGAAAGACAAAGGCAAAGAAAAGGCAGCTAGCCCATCAACCAACCCTATACCCAACATATCATCTACACCCACACCCAAAGTCACCATTCGAGGTCCTGCATATCCTATTTCCGATGGGGTCACACATCGTACAATGCTAAAACAATTACACCAATCCTCCCTCAAATTTTTTATATGATCTCATCCAAACCTTTGAGTCACATCGTCAAGCCCTCATGGAGATCCTTCAATCTATCGAGGTTTTACCAAATGACCCCATGCCCATAGCCTCCATCATTACCCCTCATCACATAGCATCTCTCACTAAGTTGTTACCTTCCTCTACACCTCCACCTACTCACCAAGTAGCTGCCCTCAACTTTTTGGATGAAGAGATCACTCCCTTCTAGTCTGAGGACCCCAATCCCACTCTTTTCATCTCCATCCATATCAATAATATACACATATGATGCATTATGATCGATGGTGGTGCTAGTATTAACATCATCTCCTCCCATGCATATAACCAAATGTGCATACCTACCAATTACATGCATGGTAACCTAGTTATGTTGTGCTCCTTTAATGATGTCATGACCTCTACCCTAGGTACCATCATTCTCCATGTCCATGTAGGTCCCCGCACTATCCTGGAACTATTCTATGTCCTAGAAGGAGAGTTCTAGTATAACTATTGCTTGGATGACCTTGGATCCATGCCATGGGTTTTGTCCTTCAATTTTACACTCACTTGCCTTTAAATTTGAACATGGACATAACTACACCATCCATCGCCCAACCATCACCTTTCAAGACTGTAACATGCTATACCAGCCCAATGATGTGCTTGTACCAATCAAAGAATATACCACTATTCCCACTTCACCTTCACCTACAAGCCCATCCACCAAGACTGCCACCGCCCTCCCACATCTAAACCTACTATTCCTACTCCTACCAAAACCTCTATAGCTAACTCACTTGTCTCCCAATCATCTAGTGAGTTGTCTATCCCTGCTACCCACATATCAACTACTGATCCCTTAGAAGGTGTCTTTTAATGCTTCACTCTAGGAAAGTACCAACTTTACAATATCAACACGTTCCTCACTCCGCAAGAGTATGAAAACTTGCGTTAGCACCCTAGTTATGACTACCGCGTAGGTGAGGTTTTTCCTTATGGTCCTCCCCACCTTCACACTAATAATTTATGGGGACTTGATATTGCCACTTATTCACCCGAACCTCCATCCCAAACACAACTATTTTCATCTGACTTACACTCCCTTACTAACCGTTGCTTCACTCACACTTTCCTTCACCATTGTGTGTGGAAAGGCTTTGGCTTTGGTTTTTATGAATAGGGTGGCCACCACATTATCATCTCTGTACCACTCATAAACACAATGACCATAGTGGCATTGGCTTTGACACACCACCTCCCAAGAAGGCTAGTGTTGATCTCATTAAGGAATACAAACCTTCTCCACCTCATTCACCCACATCACCATCTTCCCCATGGAGTCCATAGATCCTAAATCTATTCCTCCTAACTTTTTTTTCATAAACACAATTTCTCTAGGACCTCTGACCTATCAACATGATGTGAGGATCCCTCTTCTCTCCCATTCCTATATCCTAACATGATCGATGATGATACACCTTCTATTAATGTCGTTCAATGTTAGGATGATGAGTCCATCCTCACCTACCTTGGTGCGGAAGATTCTTATATTCACCGGTTGTTACCTTTTGAGATGTAAACCATGTTGAATGAATCAACCATTGAAATCAACATTAACACTCAGGATGACCCACACATTCTAAAGATAGGCCAATCTTTAGATGCTACTGAGCAGGAAGATTTTACCTCTTTCCTTTGAGACCATAGCAATGCTTTTTCCTGGTCCTATTCCAATATTCTTGGTATTGACCCAAAAATCATGGTACACAATATTGTAACCATTCCTGATGTCAAAACCATAAAAAAAAAAAGCTGTGGAAAATGCATCCTTGCATTACTCTTCTAGTCAAAGAAGAGCTTCAATGCCTTCTCTTTATTTCCTTCATCCTACCCATTGACTATCCCTAATGGATTTCTAACATCATTCCTATCACAAACACAAGGGGACTCCACATTTACATAGACTTCTATGACCTCAATCTAGCTTATCCCAAAGATGACTTTCCCCTACCAAGCATTGACCAACTAGTTGATCTCACTGCCGACCATGAAATGCTATCACTCATGGATGGTTTCTCGGGTTACAATAAAATATTACTTGCTCTAGAAGATCAACACAAGACTGCCTTCATTACCCCTTGGGGGACTTTCTACTATCGAGTCATGCCTTTTGGCCTTAAAACACCAGCGCTACATACCAACGAGCCATGACTTACATCTTCTATGACATCATGCATCACATATTGGAAGATTATGTAGATGATCTTCTTGCCAAATACAAACATCGAGATGAACACCTGACTGTCCTTAAGGTCATATTTGACCACCTCATCAAGTATTGTGTTCATCTTTAACCAAAGAAATATGTCTTTGTGGTACTTTCAGGAAAAATCCTTGGTTTCATCATTTCTTTACGTGGCATAGAAGTCGATCCTGCTAAGGTAAAGAATATTATAGAAATGCCTCCACCCACTAATCTACGTCAAATTTGAAGCCTACAAGGTAAATTATGATCCATCCATCATTTTATCTCAAAAATTTCTCACCGCTGTTAACCATTTCATCATCTTCTCAAGAAAGAAATTTCATTCAAATGGGATGATGAATTCCATAAATTGTTTGAAGCCTTAAAACAATACCTCCTTTAACCACCAGTGCTCATTCCTCATAAGGATGACCAGCCATTTTACCTATATATTTCTGCCACTAACCATTCTTTAGGTGCCATGCTCACTCATCGTGATGAGTAGCATAGAGAACAAGAGGTTTATTACATAAGCCATACCCTTCTGGACTATGAAACTAGATATACCCATGCTAAAAACTCTACCTAGCCTTAGTTTTTTTCACACCACCAAACTCTGCCATTACCTACTCAACCACAAAACCTTTGTTATTACTAATACTGACCCCTTACACTATATGTACACCAAACCCTATCAACATCAACGTGTCACACGTTGGCTTATGCTTCTTGCCGACCTCGACCTTGAATTCATTCATCAAAAGTCCATCAAGGGCCAAGATATCGCTGACCAACTAGCCAACATGCCTCTTTCTAGGAATCAACTCTCTAACTTTGATTTCCTAGACAAATCCATAACTACCCTCTCCTTAGATGAACCCACTTACCAAATGACACTCTTCTTCAATGGCTCCAAGTGTTAGCGTGGAGGTGGGGCTGGTGTCATCCTCATTCCTCTTGATGGTGAACCTATGACTTTGTCTTTCAAAATCAATTTTGATTCTACAAATAATATTATTGAATACAAAGCACTCGTATTGGGCCTTCAAGTTGCTTATGCCATAGATGTTAATTCCATCAATATCTTTGGTGATTCTCGGCTGGTCATAAACAAAAGTCAATGGTATATACTAGTGTCGTAATGAGATACTTCAAAAGTAAAAACATCACGTAGATATACTTTTGACCACATTTTATCATTACAAACTTCAAACCACCCCACGTTCTACCAATAAGTTTACAGATATAATGGTCTGATTGGCTTCTTAGATACCTTCTTTTCCCGTTGACTCTAAAATATTTGTCACAATACAAAGGCTATAATCACCCTCTTATTTACCTTGTGAGGTCTACTCCTTCGTAACCATTGCACTTAACCCACGTGACCTTTGGTATAAGTAATTTTCTGACTATCTTTCCCTTTCCATTCTACCTACCGATCTCACTTGTAATGGACAATGGGAATTTATTAAAAGTTTCTCTCATTATGTCATCATGGGTGGTCTCCTTTATAAGTGTGGCTTCGATGGAATTCTCTTACGATGCTTTACAAGTTCTGAAATTACCTATACCATTAAGGAAGTCCACGATGGAATTTTTGGCAATCACTTTAGTGGTTTAGCTATCGTAAAACACATTCTTTTTGCCTTGGCTATTATTGGCCAACCCTAAACCGCAATTGTTGTGACTATGTCAAATGTTGTGTGAAATTCCAGCAATATGCTAATCTCCATCACACACCTCATCATGCCCTACAATTTGCACGATATCTTTGGACTTTTTCTTAATGGGGCTTGGATCTTATCAAGCGAGATCAATCCCATTCTTCACAATGCCACCAATGGATCATAATCACTATTTCAATATTACACTAAATGGGTAGAGGCCATTCCCTCATTTCTACAAAAGATGAGAAAATATATGAATTAATCAACCATCACATCATTTGTCACTTTGGTGTTCCTCACTACCTCATCACTGATAATGGAAAGCAACTAAAAATAAAATCCTACGTTATCTATGTGACACTTTTGGCATCCAACTCGGTTTCTCATCCCCTTATTACTCGTAAACCAATGGCCAACCAGAATCAACCAATAAAACCTTTAAAACAATTCTTATGAAAGTAGGTGACGATAGTAGCAAGGATTGGCATTCAGACATTCCTTTCACCTTATGGGATTATCGCACTAGTATTTGCACTTTGATTGCTGCCACACCTTTTTCTCTAGTGTACGGTACCAAGGTTGTCTTAACTCTCGAAGTCCAGATACCATCTCTTTACATCTCACTACAAGACATTCTCAATGACGATGACTTTCGCTAAGATCGTTTGGCGTAACTTGATTTATTAGATGAACATCATCTCAATGCTCTTGACCATCTCCAAATCTACCAAAAACATATCAAACATGCCTACGAAAAACGTGTTCACAAATGAACCTTTCAAGTCGGTGACCTCATCTTGAAAGAAAATCAACATGTAACCAAAGAAGAGAAAAGTAAGTGGGGAAAATTTTCTCCTAATTGGCTTGGACCCTATATTGGTACCCATGCCTATGGATCAGGTTCTTATCGTTTGTCTTCA
Organism: Taxus wallichiana var. yunnanensis; assembly: GCA_018340775.1. Classification (NCBI taxonomy): domain Eukaryota; kingdom Viridiplantae; phylum Streptophyta; class Pinopsida; order Cupressales; family Taxaceae; genus Taxus; species Taxus wallichiana. The sequence continues at coordinate 959,335,341 of CM031234.1, forward strand.
CTCAAAGGTAAAACCAAACTCAAGCCTCTCAATGCCTTGCATCTTCGACCATTTTATTGTTGAAATCAAGTCTTATATGACTTTTTATCAGTTGATCTCTTGTCCCTTGAGCATTGTTCACCTTCCATATTACCTATTTTTGAGGATCCATGACTAAACAAGAATCATGTGATTACCCATCACCTTTCAGCCTTATCTTCAATATGAGTACCATGGCTCTACTCATAACATGATTCTCATGGATACTTTTTGTCTTCTTCAAGATGGAATCCCATGGTCATTCATCACTCAAAACCACCCCTTTCATAGTTAACCCCTGTGTACTATGGTTTTGTCCTCCGAACAAGAGCCTACTCTTCCTCTATAGTCTTTTCCATGACTTAAACGTCCAAAAACAAAAAGGGATTCAACTCCTTGAGTCAAACTTCCAACAAAAGATGACTCCCTCACAAAGGGACATCTCTTCACTCTATTTTTGCCACTATAAATAGACTACTCCCTTGAAGGACAACTATACCAAGTCACTACAAAAATACAATGAAAATATCTAGAAGCTTCCCACATCGATCAACTTCACGAAGACCTCAAGGAGATAATATACTCATCCCATATAGACTTCCTACATCGATCAGTCTATCGAAAACAAACATACAAGAAGAAAGTGATAACTTTTTGTCATGGACTTGCCTATTTTGATCATGGGTTTCTTTCCAAGTAAACATGTTGTCATACACTAGGTTACACTGAACCACCCACTCTCACCTCATTGCCTTTTTATCCTAATTTCCTCTTTACTCAAGGGACTTGCCACAACCACGACATTTTGTGATTATGTGACTTTCTTCACCCTTAGAATGGTCCATTATGCAATGCCTTTAGGGTATTATGTTCATAATCCCATCTTGGGTATGGTAGACTCATTAGGGTTCTTATCAATTAAGCGGCTCTATTTCCACTTCTTACCATTCACCTTCCTCATTACTTATTGATTATCTTATACAAGATCAGATCATCCACACCTATATTTAAAAAAAATCAACCAGGCCTACAACCTACACCCAATAATGCCTATGACCTACATTCAACCATTCCTAACACCTACTAACCCATTCCTCTACTTCATCATAATATTCCCTAGCTTATGGGAGAAATACATTGGCCCGAGGCCCCTTTTCACCGGGGCTATGTAGGAAGAACTTCGATGGCATGGGGCCCTTGGAGGTTAGCTCAGCCACTCTTTACCCTAATCAATTCCCCTTTCACTTTCCTATTCCCATTATACCTTAGTTAGTTTCCATTTTATATCAATAACTGGAAATTAAACCAAACAAACATCAATTAATACACATTTTTACCACATCATCAAATAATTCATTTATCATTTTCACATTTCCATTATAGCACATATTTGAAAATTTAAACCATAACCTACATATACATCACCATTTTCCCCATGTTATCAAGTTGATGCAAAATCACAAGACTCCCTGGATGCACATCGGCTTCTTGGTTGATGTTCGGGCGTCCAAAGTGTGATTACACAACATGGAAACCTCTCTCTAAGCGTGGGACTTGTAAAACCGAGAGAGGAATCTCCAGAGAAGGCTGGTTCCTAGTCCTAAACTACCTGCCACAAGCTATTCCAAGTGCAGCAAGCTAATCTAATCCTAATCTAACCATGCCAAGGAGACAGAGAGAGAGAGAGAGAAGTGAAAAACAGCAAAAAGCCTACACTAAAATGGTGATACACCGTGAGAAGGAGGATGTTGAACATCTATCAAAACGCCATGGGACAAAGAGAGGTGAGCAATGGGAAGGATGGATGCATCACAGCCCAAAGATAGATTTCACACGAAAAATGTCCCAAAACTCCATGAACACAGGCTCCAAACCTACAATGAACATTCAAACATGCACAAATACTCGCAATGAAGAGAGGCAAGAAGAGGACAAGCAAAAACGAGGAAGGATGGACAAATGCATCACAAAACACGTTTTGTTGCTCCGAAGTTTGTACATAACATCATTCCATTAGTAAAAGGCAAAACACCATTACAGAGCAAGGGAGGAGGTTCGAACTCCATTTTCAACCCTAGAGAAGAAAAGAAGGGAGAGAAGAGCAGAAATAATGAACAACTTCTTTTATATTTTGCCACTCCTTACAATATATAGGAAGAATGAGAGAAGGAAGAAAGAGGAAAGTCAGATCTACTCCAACCACCCCCAGGTCATATTTTAAATCATCTCATTATGGTAGAAGCGGCGGATCTGCAAAAAGCGGTGGGTTGTCTGCTTTGCATTATTAAGTGGTTGTTGAAGTGTCACTTCTGGCCGTGCACACGAAGAGCCGTTTCTTGATTTTCTCTCTTCAAACTACACCAAAACTCGAGATTGATCCCAGAATCATGTAGAGCATCTCAACAGCTTTCCGTTGATATAAAGAACGTGGAAACCCGAGCTCTGGATCAAAAGATATGGCGATCTGAAGATTTAGGGCACGGAACAGACCAAAACGGATTTTAAAATGTTTTCCCGCTCTTCACCGTCTGGACGACACATGGCACGTGCTGATTGGATGAGAAATTCTCTATCCTCCATCTTTTGCGGGCTTTCCTTTTGAAATTACTTGTGGGCCCCTTAAACTTGGACACGTGGAGCCATTTCATTGGTTCGGTTCAGCGCTCGATAACTCACCCCTTTGACCTTTTGACTTTTTCTTCAGTGAGGACACGTGGCGGTTTCTGATTGGTCTTCGGCTCCTTCGCGTACTTCGCTTCCATTTTCCCGGATGTCCCATTTGATTTTGGTCCCTTTGTGCTCATTTCGCCGGTTCGCATTTCGCGTCCATTTGTCCCGGATGTCCCATTTGATTTCAAACCCTTTGTGCTCATTTCAGCCGGTTCGGGCATTTCGCGTCCATTTGTCCCAGATGTCCCATTTGATTTTGGACCCTTTGTGCTCATTTCGGCCGATTCGACCGGTTCGGGCATTTTTGGCCCACTTGTCCCACTTTGCTTCGGACTGACTTGACTCTTTTCAGCCGGTTCGGCCGGTTCGCGTCTTTTTGGCCCGATTGTCCCATTTGCGTCCCTCTCAGTAGTTAGCCAATTTTTTCTCGGTCGAACCGGCATTTTGCGCCCGCCGCGTACTTTTGTCCCAGATGTCCCCGTTCCTTTGTGGGCTGTTTGTGCTTACTTCGGCCGAGCCGGCCGGTTCGGGCCTTTTTGTCCCAAATGTCCCGACTGCCCCTAGGACTAGGACTTAGTCATTTTTATGATTTTTTCCTGGATCAACCTACTTGCCTTCTGCAACCTTTTTTCGCATTTTCTCAGAGCTTGCTCTTTTCCTCTCAGACAGGGAACTTAGAAAATATTTGAGGGGACTCTAGCAACATGATTTTTGGCCCCGAATCAATCAATTTTCCTGGGACTTGAATATTCTGATGCATGTTATCAAAATTACCCGGGGGGGTGAAATTTTGACAACAGTTTGGCGACTCAGCGGGGTCATCTGCCTGCTAGATGAATGATCAGTAGCCTGAAGCATCCATTGGGCATGGAGTCATGAGTTGTAACCTGCAACTGATCTGAACTTTGAAAACCTCCCTCTGAGCCACTTGAAACCCACCGGACATGGAGTTGTTCTCACCAAAAACCACTGAAACGAACTGTGCAAGAGCAGAACCAGCAACACCAAAACTATGTACAAAACTAAAATCATACATGCCCCAAATGGAACATGCAGAGTGTGCACAAGCACTTCTTTTTTCTCGAAAGAAAACCTAGCTACTCTACTCTAATCGAAGCAAAGGCAAGCTAAACAAACCTAATTGGTTGTGAGAAATAGCTTCCTTTCTTCAAAATTGCAGCCATGCAATTGATTTGCACTGATCATGGCTGTTTGGATGGATGGAAAATCAACAAGAAGCTGGTCTTCTATCCAAATCATCAAGGTATCAACTGAAAAATCCAATACCTCTTTTAGTTGCTCTGCATTTGGATTGGAGAGGTATGGCAGCTGATCCTTGGTACTTTGTAGCTCATCCTCATGCTCAGAAGCAAGCATGACTGGTTGTGGCTTCTCCTTTGGCTCCAATGAAGCCAAATACCTGATTGGGCAAGGTCTGATCAGTTTGATATGCCCATAGCTCTGATTTTCAACTCCAAGAATGGAGTTTTCTTGCAGACCCACCTGAATGGATGATGTGGAAGCAATGGTAGAACCCTTCTGCCCTTTCTCTTCCTCCGATGAAGAACATGGAAGATTAAAGTCTTCCAATTTTGATTCCAAAGGGCTGCTATAAGATGCAGGCTGCTGCAAATGAATGCTGTCCTCCATGACAGCAGGCTCTGGTGTTTGGAATGTGGATGATGAAAGAGAGAATGGTGAAAACTCAACCGGCTCTTCTCCATCAAAACAGTCCTCCAAATCTGACAGGTAAACTGCCTCATTCTTTGTGTTGCTGCTCGTATTCAACTTCCTCCATGGTGTCCTCTTAATGTGCAACCTGACCACCATGGTTTGCTTCACTCTCCAATATTGAGTTTGAGAGATCAAACTCCTCTTCATTACTAGAACTTGAGAGAGGTGAAGTAGAAAGAAGAACTGAAGGTTCTCCTGTAGCCTGCTTTGTGCTCAAAGCCCTTGGATCTGCACTTTTCTCCTCCACAGCTAGAATGTGCTCCTCTTCTTTTGGATTTGGAGCAGCTTCTCCTTCCTCTAATGTTTGAAGGCAATCTTGCTCTTGATTGAACTCCTTCTCCAGCATGAAGTTTGTCAAGTCAAACTCTTCAATTTGCTGCTCTAGAGGACAAGTTGGGACTGCAAGATCTTCTTCTTCTGCTGCAACCAAATCAGTCCTAACCACCATTTGTTCAACCTTAGCCTCTTCTGTAGGCTTAACCATCAAGGGGATCTTTGTCATCCCAAATTTGGTAGCCCAAACCTTCAAGTCATCTGTCATTTCTTTTCTGTTGGGCTCCTCTTCCTGCTGTCCTTGATGACTGATTTTTTCAATTCCTTCTTCCCCATATGAAATTGGGAATGCAAGAGGAATGGGCTGAAACTCAACTGATTTTACAATTTTTTGTGGTGGTGGAGGTAGTGAAACCTCTTGTTTCTTTGGAGGAGGGGGTATTTCTGTTAGCTCTTGTGGAGGGGATGACTATTTGGAAGGGAAAAGGAAAGAAGAATCGAGATGAGGTGGAAGACTGGGGGGTGGAGAAATGGATTCAACACTTGGGACAGCAGATGGAGGGTTTGAAACTTGACACTGCTGAAATGAAACAGATTGGGAAAGAGGAAAAGGAAAGGCATGAGATGGTGTGCTTACCCATTGACAAGGTTGCTGAATACTTCTCTCATACACCTCTATTTCTTCAATCCACTTTGCAAGCAAAGGCAGCGTTGCAATCATGAAGTCAAGCTTCTCCTGAGGGCTGTAATGCCTTGGAAAAGGTCCCACCCATGGACAGGGTGCTCCATAACCGATTCCAAAAGCTTTCATCTGTGCCTGAGCCCTGGACTGCACTATGTTTACCTCCATCTTTTGGATTTTCTCCAACAGACCAGCATCTTGGATCTGATGGTCTTCATTGTATGCATACTCTTGCTCTTGGAAAGCTCCATAGCCAAACTGACTTTGGCACTGCTGTTCATATGAATATGCATGCTGATCTGGAGGATTTGTAAAACCTGTTGGAGGTGGAATATACTGCTGTTGTTGATATGAAATCCATGATGGAAATGAAGTCATGATTGCACAACTTCAAAGAATGAGGAAGAATGAAAGAGATGGAAAGAAGGATGAATGGAAAATGAATGAAAATGAATGGAAGGAAGTCTGCAACTTCGAGAGATGGTTGTTGACCGGATGGAGTCGCGATGTGTTTGAAGTGCCTCCAAAGGCTGAAATCTTCACATGAACACATCAACTGAAAAGATGAAGTGAAAGACCTCTAAGGTCCCACTGGGCAGTGTGCAAAATCCGTTGATGCAAAATCACAAAGCACTTGGATGCACATCATATCAGGCTTCTAGGTTGATGTTCGGGCGTCCAAGGTGTGATTGCCTGACATGGAAACCTCTCTCCAAGCGTGAGACTTGTAAAACCGAGAGAGGAATCTCCAGAGAAGGCTGGTTCTTGCTCCTAAACTACCCTTACAAGCTATTCCAGTGTAGGCAAGCTAATCTAATCCTAATCTAACCATGCCAAGGAGACAGAGAGAGAGAGAGAAGGGAAAAACAACAAAAGCCTACACTAAAATGGTGATACACCAGAGAAGGAGGATGTTGAACATCTATCAAAACTACCATGGGACAAAGAGAGGTGAGCAATGGGAAGGATGGACAGATGCATCACAGGCCCAAAGATAGATTTCACACAGAAAATGTCCCAAAACTCCATGAACACAGCTCCAAACCTGCAATGAACATTCAAACATGCACAAATACCTGCAATGAAGAGAGGCAAGAAGAGGACAAGCAAAAACGAGGAAGGATGGACAGATGCATCACAAAACACGTTTTGTTGCTCCAGAAGTTTGCACAGAACATCATTCCATTAGTAAAAGGCAAAACACCATTACAGAGCAAGGGAGGAGGTTCGAACTCCATTTTCAACCCTAGAGAAGAAAAGAAGGGAGAGCAGAGCAGAAAGAATGAACAACTTTTTTTATATTTTGCCACTCCTTACAATATATAGGAAGAATGAGAGAAGGAAGAAAGAGGAAAGTCAGATCTACTCCAACCACCCCTAGGTCGTATTTTAAATCATCTCATTATGGTAGAAGCGGCGGATCCTGGCAAAACGGCGGGCTGTCTGCTGCATTAAAGCTGGTTGTTGAAGCGTCACTTCTGGCCGTGCACACGAAGAGCCGTTTCTCAATTTTCTCTCTTCAGACTACACCAAAACTCGAGATTGATCCTAGAATCATGTAGAGCATCTCAACAGATTTCCGTTGATATAAAGAACGTGGAAACCCGAGCTCTGGATCAAAAGATATGGCGATCTGAAGATTTAGGGCACTAATGAGCACCAAAACGGATTTTAAAATGTTTTCCCGCTCTTCACCGTCTGGACGACACGTGGCACGTGCTGATTGGACGAGCAATTCTCTGTCCTCCATCTTTCGCGGGCTTTCCTTTTGAAATTACTTGTGGGCCCCTTAAACTTGGACACGTGGCGCCATTTCATTGGTTCGGTTCAGCGCTCGATAACTCGCCCCTTTGACCTTTTGACTTTTTCTCCTGTGAGGACACGTGGCAGTTTCTGATTGGTCTTCGGCTCCTTCGGCTCCTTCGCGTACTTCACTTCCATTTGTCCCGGATGTCCCATTTGATTTTGGGCCCTTTGTGCTCATTTCGGCCGGTTCGGGCATTTCGCGTCCATTTGTCCCAGATGTCCCATTTGATTTTGGACCCTTTGTGCTCATTTCGGCCGGTTCGGGCATTTCGCGTCCATTTGTCCCAGATGTCCCATTTGATTTTGGACCCTTTGTGCTCATTTCGGCCGATTCGGCCAGTTCGGGCATTTTTGGCCCGCTTGTCCCACTTTGCTTCGGACTGACTTGACTCTTTTCGGCCGGTTCGCGCCTTTTTGGCCCGATTGTCCCATTTGCGTCCCTCTCAGCAGTTAGCCAATTTTTTCTTGGTCGAACCGGCATTTCGCGCCCGCCGCGTACTTTTGTCCCAGATGTCCCTGTTGCTTTGCGGGCTGTTTGTGCTTACTTCGGCCGAGCCGGCCAGCATTGATTCGGGCCTTTTTGTCCCTAATGTCCCGATCGCCTCTGGGACTAGGACTTAGTCATTTTTACGATTTTTTCCCCTTGGATCAACCTACTTTCCTTCTCGCAACCTTTTTCACATTTTCTCGAGCTTGCTCTTTTCCTCTCTCGACAGGGAACTTAGAAAATATTTGAGGGACTCTAAACATGATTTTTGGCCCCGAATCAATCAATTTTCACGGACTTGAATATTCTCGATGCATGTTATCAAAATTACCTAGGGAGGGTGAAATTTTGACAACAGATTTACCAAAAACTTGGACATTAAATCAAAATTAAATCAACCTAACTCAATCATGCCTAAACCAACCTGACTCCACCATGCCTAAATCAACCTAACTCAATCATGCCTAAACCAACCTGACTCCACCATGCCTAAATCAACCTAACTCAATCATGCCTAAATTGACCTGACTCAATCATGCCTATTTGACCTCACTCTGCCATGCCTACATGACCTTGACTCAATCATGCCTAATTCACCTAGTTTCCATCACGTACACACATAATAACGGAAATTAAAAACAAGTACACCATCCATACTATAAATATCATCATCTATAAATCAGAAAGTCTATGTATACATACATATGTACATAGATACAAATAAATACAAACATCTCAAATCACTTAGATACATCCTCACCATCTTCAACACGCAGGCCTAGGTATATGATCAAACATCTCAAAACTCTTAGGTACATCCTCAAACTCTTCGGCACTTAGGCCAGAATATCTCAAAATAAAAAAAAACATGGAGGTACAGGAAACTATCAGGCATCTCCCCATCGGATATCCTCCATTCTTGTCTCTCTCGATCTCCACCTCTACTACTCCTGGTGGCGTCCCCGCTAGCATCTCCCCACCCACCATGGGCCTCGGTCTAACCTTTGATGGCCCCTCACCTAAAGATGGCCTCCGTACACTAGTGGCCTCACCCTGCTCCTATCTCTAGGCTCATTGGCACCTTGTACTCTCCACATTGTGAGTTCGGGACTTGGTCCTCTCACTTGAAGCTTGTTGTGCTCTATACTCAGCATAAGATGGGATGTCTATCCCTACAACCATTAAGGGGTCATTATAGTATCATGCCTCACCTAGGGCATCCTTGAACCTAGCCATTGGTATGGTCTCGATGAGGTTTCATCGGTCTTGGCCCTTGTACTGTCTCTCGGGACCTTGTCCCCTGCTACTTGTAATAAGGTACCTTATCCCTATGCTGTACCTATCTTGAGGGACCTGTCCAGCCCCTTTATGTAATATGGGAACCTATCCACTGAGCTGTGTAGATGCTGCCTATGCACTGTGCACGGGCTGAAGGGCCACCATCTATGCCTATGTAGTGGTCACTGCCCTGTAAAACCTATAACCTATGCACTGTAGGGTGGCCACCTGCACCCCATCTCCATCTCCACCTTGTGTAAATACATGTCCTGTCTTACCTAGGCTTGTATGGCTGCTACCTATGCTCGAAACATGGCCACTAGTGCCTTTGACCCCATCAACTATCCTTGCGCTATCCCCAGTGGGTAACCAGAGTCACCACTTGCCCTTGAAGGGCATCTCTCTAAACTATGATGGTGGAAAAGTACATCTACCCTGGCCTCGGTAGTACTACTTCATGCACTGTGTTGCCCACCACTATTTGTACCTGTCTATAACTCCAACATCATTTATCTATTCATCTACCACTGCTCCTCCAAACTCGTATACACTGTCGGTATGGTAGAGGCATAGGCCTCTCCACATCATCCCTCTGTACTTATGGAAATAGTGGAGGTACATCCTAGGGAAATCCCAACTATTACCTGACCCTGTCAATGGGGATCATCTCGTGCTCGCCAACATGATGCCCCTCTATCCATCTCACCAGATGTAATCCATCCAGCTCCATGGCCATCTACCTATATGAAGGGAAGCCAACATACAACCTCTAAATGATGTCCACACTAGATAACCCCTCTAGTACACACATGTAATACACTACATTGTGTGTAGCCCTGATAACTTGGTGCTCTCCAACAGCAGGTACCCATTGATTATAGCCCACCCAAACCATGTCTACCTTGAATGCATCAGGTTAGGGCATGCCCACTGGACACACACACATGATGTGCTCATATTCCCAGCAATGCAGAAGGAAGGTACAACATAATGAACCACCTGTAATCACCCATAGGCCCAACTCTCTGTAAAGTTGTACCAAGAATGTTGGTTCCCATGTAAACCGGATCCTGTTTCTTAATCATATCATGTTGAACACCCATAAAAACCTCGTGGTAACCTCCCACCCTCAACATCTGGTAGTGAAAAACAACACACTACCTCCATCATCAGAACTACTAGCCTCATCTCCTTAGGATGGGCCCGATACATATCTCCATAACTCATGTTGGCACTATGGAATCTCAACTCCACCAGCCCCTCACCAAGAAGCCAAGCATCAATTCCTCATATACCTCTAAGGAAATCAAATACACCTACATTCCTACTATCAGGAGCCATAGAATCCTATAAACATCCTTTAAGTGACAATCATCTCACCTATCAACAAACAAAAAGTGTTGGTCACCGAATCCCATCTATCAATGAGGGTGAACATCAAAATTGGCTCCTGAAACACGTGCTTTGATAGTGTCTAACCTAATCGTGGCCCATGTCTACAAATGGTGCCACTCCTCGACCATCACACTTCCTCGTAACTTAATCAGGTACCCTATCATGCATCCACAACTGGTCCCTCGTATGCTTCCAACAAACCATAAAATTACTAAACCTTGACCATAACTACATTCACCCGACCCCCACCTATAAGTACATACCACTTCCTACCCTTCCTATTTCACCCATTTTCTTCCAAATTTAAATTTAATTCCCCCCCAAACCCACTTCTACCCAAACCCACTTTTTACCAACAAATTCACCTAACCAACAAATAATGAGATCGAATCTTACCTCGTTGCGATGCCATCTCTGTGGAGGCACAACCCAGCCATAGTGATGGTGGCCCACCCAACCCCTCTCCTACCTCTTCCATCACCAAATGCTCTCCTCACCTCCACCCAATCAAATTCTCCACACCGATCTCGTGGACCCATCTACCTAGCTCCTCTCACCAACCAGATCTCTCTACCTCAGGTAAGTCAGGTCCCTCGTACTTTCCTCTTGAAAAGCACCAAAATTCAAATGGCTATGTCATTTTCTCCAATGGTACACCACAACAATGATTTTGTAAAATATGAAATTTTTGTTTTATAAACCCACCCTGACTTGACCAACACCGGTCCTATTTTTGCCCTAGCCAGTGATGTCTGGTCCACCCTATAACTGGCATCGGTCCACCCTTATCCCCATTTGGTCTTTCTACGCTTCCTTTTTCCTATAACCATTTGTGCCCACGTACCTTTTTATCATCCTAGACACCCATTGAACCATACCTACAAACCCAACCTACCCCTACATTACCTTTATTGCATCTTAGGAGTTGTTATTTTACCTACACCTTGGCCTTACCCATGTCATTACCTATATACCTTAACTTGAACCACTTTTTGTGACCTTTGACCCTCCATGCTCGTTGTACCTTATGACATGGTTACCCATGTTGTTTGGCCTATGACCTTACCTTGCCTATTGCCATGATGTTTATCCTGACCTGACCTTTGGTGTACTAGAACATACCTAAATGTTCCTACACCTGACCTCTATTGTGTTTCCACACCATATCTTATACCTTGGATACCAGAATCACTTCAACCCTATTTGGATAGGCCTATCTACCTTAGCCGACATAGAGTTTGAAAGCTTCTCAACCAATCTTATCATGCGCAGTTTCCAATGTGTGCATGCGTTCAATTACCACTACCTTTGAACTTGGCCCATTTACATGTTTTCCTAATTTGACCTTTTACCTTTACCCAATGCACCCATTGATATTCATTTTCCCACCTCCTCATTTTATCAAACCACTCACCACTTCTATCTCTCACCTCATCGGTTCCTAGTTTTAGGGGGTTACCTTCACCCATGCTTGGGGCAACACCACTTTCACTTACACTCAACACAACCATTTCCTATTTTTTCAACGTTGCTTACCAATACAAGCCATGTGACAAAAAGGGGAAAAATGTAGACACCAAAATTGGGTCACACTCCCCTTGGTCCCCTTTTGAATAACCAACTTAAACACATTCACCTAACCATGACCCTTATCCCCCACATTAATATTAATTTAATTATTTACAATTAAATTAATACCCATCCTCACCCCATTTATTAATTTAACTTAGTTACTTTAATTAAATGGATGCACACCTCACCTAGACACCTCACCATAGACCTATTCATAACACATTTCCATAAACGAGTAATACTTGGTTCAATACTAAAAATAAGGGCCTATTATTCCTCTAACCACCTTCTACTCATAAAAACATAACGTCCATTCTGATCTGTGAATAAATGGACAAACCTGGCCCAAATGATTGCAAGATATATTATTTTTAGCAAACTTAGGGAATCCCACATTAACCGACACCGATCATACCTAAACTGACACTTTGTTAACCAGGAACCATCATTGGTTACCATTTATTCACTTGAGGAACCTTGTGGAAAAGGTTGGCACATTCTAGAATCAAGGAGAAGAGAAGAGAGCTACATGCAAGCAGAACTAGAGTCTTTTCGCACCTACAGACATCCATAGCCAGCACTAGGATAGATCCATAGGTCACTACCGTGCTTTACAAACATCATTCCTCTGATCAACCATCATCACCATCCAGCCATTTGAACCTGCACCATAGTAAGTACACTTTTTACCTACATCATCTATTTCTACTTCAGTCTATTGGGTTCTTCTATTGTTGTTATCAGTTTCCACTTGCACCCTCACTCCCCTACCATTTACTTTCCTATAAACTCAACCATTCCTCCACCCACACCATTAAATCACCTATATCCAACTGTTACACATCTTTGAGTATAACTAAGATTCCTACAGACCTCCACCCCCCCCTTTTTCTCCATTTAACCTCATATCAACCTCTACAACCAGATATTTTTGAGTTTTATCAGCCTACCATTACCAACACCGATTACCCATGATCATCGTTGGTTACGCTAACCGTGATTAGTCATACCTGACCGATGCCGGTCTCTGTGTTTGCCAACACTATGTAAACTAGTAACCACCTACCTACCAAAATAACCCAAACACCTTACCCAACCTACTAAGACCTTTTATGTGACCTACGAGACCACCTAAACAACCTGCAACCTGACTCAAGACCTTGACCCACATAGTTTTTAGTATTTAATTGGATCGACGTTGATAGTGATCTGAGGTACCTAAATCATAATACTAGCACTAGATTCGTTTATGTATGTATTTTAGTTATTTCATATTTGTTTTATAAAAACAAGTGGATTGACAGCCTTCTAGGGAGTATCACACTTCTCGGATCTAGCATACGCTAGGCAGTCCACTGTCATATATTATTTAACTCTTCTTTGGTGGTCTTTTTTTCTATTTCAGGTAGTTCCTCCTAGCCAAAAGGAAGCTCTCACAGTCAACATCAGATTGAGAAGTTAGAATGCATGCATCAACCTCTAACCGACCAACACAATAGGTATTCCTCTTCAGCCCATAATATTATTTGTTTCGTCACATTCCAAAATGTAACGAAAATGGTGAAATAGAACCATCCACAAATATGTTGATTGTTCTTGTTCCATGGGTTATTATGAGAATAAATTGCATTATTCTACCGAGTTTATACACCAAGAGAGTCCAATTTAATCTACATTATACTTACATATATAAGTTGGGATTGTATTAAATTTTATTATTTACATAGTTGTTTTATATCTAACTTATCTTTCTTAGCATTAATCATAGAACTTGAAAAGAGGTGGTGGTGCAAATTAATTCACGAAATTAGTATATTGTTCACTAATTCACTATCATTTATTCATCAGACCTAGGGACATAAAATTTCAACTCTTCTAGTGTTACATACACACGATTCTGACAAAGCTACGAGGTATAAAATAAAATATTACTTTGTCACAAAAATTGGAAATATAATGCTAAAAGATAAACTACATTGTAAATGAAAGGAAATTCTATAGCTAGGTAATAAGAAGATAAAATCATAACATAAGTGAAGGAATGAACTACTACAATTCTAATCTATGCATGCAAGGAACTAAAACAACAAACAAAAATAAAATGGGGTTTAGTAACCACAAGTGGGACTTTCCTTGGGTGCTAACCCTTCATAAGGCTTGTGTCTACAGATAAAAATGATAGAACTCAGATTTTATTCATCAACATGAAGCTTCAAAATTAAACTTACAAAAATTCCTTGACTTTTGATATCTAATGTAGTCTCGCCATTCTCTTTATATTCAAGAGATACTTGAAGAAAAATCGTTTAACTAATAATTACATTTTTATGAAGTACTAGATCACTACCAAGGAATCTGTAGATTCTTATGCATGCAATCATAACTAAGGAAATGTGTTATAATACAACAACATAACTAACTATTTATTCAACAACCAGTTATCAAGTTAAATCAACTAGTTCCATAGTTGTAGTTGCAGAGCATAATTAGGCATTGGCGTGAGATCCACTCTTGTTGTTATAACTACTTCTTTACTAACATGTGTAAACTCAGGTGAAGAATTCTTGTTGATCAAGTTTCCCACAATCATGGTTTTGTATGTGAGCATGTTTTCCTTTGGCTATAGGTGCCTTGATATGGAGGGGTCCCGGTTTACATGCTAGCTTTCTTTGCGGATGAGTCCCTTTGCATTGTGACATAGTTTCTTCGGCTACATGTTAGTGACAACATATAACATCTTCTTGCAAACAAGTATGGAATTCAGACAAAACACTAATAATCATTCATTGTATCAAAGAGATTAACATGCACATTCAAAATCCATGAAATAGAGTAACTTAATAATAGTTATACTAATTAATATATAAGTGCCATAAGTTTAAGTTCAAGTGGATGTTTGACAGGGACAACCAGGATAAACAAGTATGAGGGTATACAAAATACACAACAGATGAGACAATTAAAATGGTAATTAAAGGGTCTCATCACACCCCCAGACTTAGCTTCTTGAATGACCTCATTCAAGATTTCACTTTTAATACTTTCCTTTCTTGGGGTCCATCTAGATCATGTTGTACAGTTTCATGAAGTCATTCGGTATGGATGTTCCCTCTGGTTCAGTAAAGAAATATCTTACATTCCTCTTGTATTGGTCCATTATCATTTCCTTCAATTCCTCATTTAATTATTTATCCCCAGACCAATGAGGTATTGGATAGTGGAAAATAGGTGGATAGTATCCAATAGGGAACCAAGTTTTTCCACATCCCTTTACTACCTCAATATATGGATTGATTCTCTGGAGAGTTGGGATAATGTTTGGATATGAATGCATTTCTTTTCTCTTCATATCTGGTGATATTTCTTCCCATCTCCTTTTACATGCCTATACTATTTTTGCACCATTGAACCTAATGTGATCTCTGACCTCATCATGGACTTCTTCTCTCATCTTGTATACCCTCTGTTTAATTTTCTGTTCCTTCATAAATTTACCATACTCTTCTATCATTGCCTTGGTATTGGTTGCCTCCGATCTGATCATCGGTGATTTTTCTTTGCATAATTTCCTGTATTTGAGCATCCTTTGTTTACATGTATATCTCATTGTTGAAATAAGAATATAGTGCATGAACTTGTACATCCCCAATGTAGAGAATAGGGATCCAGTCTTTGTCATATTCTAAAGCATAATTGAACATATACAGTTCACAAAGAAGTAACTGGATTTCATGGGGCATTTTCAGATATATTTTGAAGAATGGCCTGGCTCCACTGATATCAAATGGTATGTCATTATTGATACAAGTTTATTTTAATTACAACATTTGTTCCTTTAAGAAGACAAAATAAATATTTGATGGTGGTCTACACTTGAAAATTTCATTTGTTACCTCTATTCTTCTTATTTATTTTTAGTCCTTACAATCTCATTATCCTTTCCCCTAACTTCATATCCTTTTCCTCTAAAAATTATTGGTGTTGGAAGAGTAACTCTTCCTTTTCTCATTCCCACCTTCTCTACAACTTGTTACAAGAATTATCAAACTTCGCACCTAATATTCTGAATTGGTTTGTGTTTCCATATTTCTGATCGACATAGGAGCCTCTCTAAAAACTTCCTACATGAGTAATTGCCAGGATATCTATGTGGATTGCCTCATTAGATTCTTAAGCAATTGTTGGCTCAAGGTTTTGGATAATGTTTTTCAATTATATCTTCTACACCAAGTGGTAAACTTGCTTCAATATCCATGGCATTGGTTTGTGTTGCATATACTATTTCTCGCTAACATTTCTTCAGCTTCCTTCATTATCTATAGCCAATGTGGTTATTTCTTCAAATTATTTGGTTACTATATCTTCTTCATGTTACAAATGAACAATATTTGTTTCATCGTAGATTCTTTGAACATTGGTTAAAACTTAAATTTATTTGACCTGACACTTCTCCTTCATGTTGAATATGGTTTTCCCTAAATGAATGACCTTTTTTAAACCTCAATCTGGTTAATTAGGGCACTCATTATCGGGTTGTTCACCCAATTCTTTCTCTTTTTATTTTCTACTTCATTGGTTTGTTCCTCCATGACTATGTCTGCATTTATGACTATAGGAACTTCCTGCTCAACTTCCATTGGAATGACTTCCTCAGTCTTCTCTATCCCCTCCTCATCATTGTCTAGGGAGATTTGAATATTTCATCCAGACTTTAAATTTTTTAGATTTTTAGTTTTGAGTATAGGGGATATTCTTGGTAGCTTAGATGTTTTATTGGAAGAATTCCTATTTCCTTTGGAGGAAGAAGACTCTAGGGTTGATATATTTAGTAATGCTTCAACAACCAAAATGTTGTCAGGAGATATGAGCCTAGGGCCTTTCTCTAGAAATGGAGGTTATTCATGGTCAAGTTTATCGGAAGGTATGGAACCTTATGAAGGAATGCGGGTTTCTGCAGGAGTAAGGTATTCTAAAACTAAGGGTTCAAGTGGAGGTATAGAATAATTAGCTGAGCTTCTTCTCTTGTCCTTACCCTTCTCCAATAAATGACTAATATGCTTTGATATTGGAAAGTCTCCCCAATTCAATGTAGGATGCTCAATTTCCAATGCATGATTTACAACTAAAGTTACAAGAAAATGGTGAGAAAAAACACCCTTCCCTTTGTGATTCCATACTCATCTTATTTAAACTCTCATGTAAGAAATTTGGTACATTCACATGTTTACCGTTCTTCAAATGATTTAGCAGTTTAAAATGGACAATATTCAACCGTGAATATCGACCCTCACAGTAAAATATTTTATAATATAATTTAAAACATATGCCCAAAAAGGTTTTAAAGAAGTTTGTAGAGTACCTTGTCTATCTTCCATGAATTTTCATCCTTATCTCAAAATCTTCTCAAGATTCTTCTAGATTGGATTTCGCAGGATACATCTCGCCTTCTACTAGTAGACTAGTGACTACAACCAATATTTCATCATTAACCTTAACTTGCAAACCCTTTACTATTGCTGACCATATTTGAAGGTGGTTGTAAAATCTGTGACCATATCCTCATTGAAACCTTGGAAATTATTGATGTAATCCATCTAGTCATTATCGTGAAAGTACTATAGAATTTGTGGTTGATTCTGCAAATAGGAATGGTTTGTTGGTTCATTTCATATCAAGTCTCCACCCATTTCAGGTTTTGTAAATTTTTAAAATATTGCAAAGATAGAATTCCTTTGATTGGAATTGATTATACAAAATTGAATGAATCCAAGAATAAAGTGTTCTATCTTTTCAAAATTTATAACCAAGTTTGCATGTAGCTTGAAAAGGTAGCATTAATTTGAATTAAAGGATATCCTCATGTGAAGTGATGGCATGGAATGATGTGGGAGATAGGTAACATTGTAAAAGGATGTGAAAAATTATGGGTAATAAATTTTATTTGACAACTTGCACCTATATTAATTAAATATAATTATACTAGCGCTACTCTATTAAAGGAAATCAAGTGTAATTAACTCGAGATGTATGTCAAATGATTATGACATGTTCCTTATTGGATTTTATGCCCTTGGATGCATGTATGAGGTGTTACATGTTTAGGTACTATGTGGCTGTAAGTAGTGTTACCATAGGATAAATTTATGTAGGTTTTGTTGTATAGAATAAGATCCATAATGAACTGAATTAATTCCCGGAGAGGGAAGATTGAAATTTTCTGGTGCTAACTATCTTCATATTTTTGTGCTTGTTCATCTAGGAACTTGATTCTTCATACAATCAAGTTCTATAAAAATGATAAAAAACATGGCTTGTACTACATGTTTTGCAAGTGGACATTCTATTCTTTGCACCATATCCTTTCATAAAGATTATGCACACCTTGTTGCAAATACTTCAAATCCTACAAAACTGAAATTCTAATAAAATAAAACATGTTAGTGAGTGGTGCTGATCACCATGAAGGTTGATAACATCACTTTTATTCCTCCTTGGGGTATTCAAAGATAGATAAACCAATGCCACAAAAGATCTCATCACCCTAAACTTCATAAGATGAACCATTAGGTTTAAATTCTATTCTCAATTATGGTGTTCTCATTCCCATCCTTCTTTTTCCTCCTCTAAATTGTTGGATGAAGGTGTTCTTATCAATTGTTTTCTTGTATAGCCTCAATCTATGACCATTTAATAGTAATTTAAATCTCCCAGGATCAATGGTGGTGATTTTAACAACTCCATTGGGAAATATTTTCTTAGTCTCATTGTAGACACCAAATTTGGGTCACACTCCCCTTAGTCCCCTTTAATTAATTGATGTAACATATTCACCTAACCATGACCCCTTACCCCACATTCATATTAATTTAATTACTTATAATTGAATTATTGTTCATCCTCATATTATTAATTAACTTAATTAAGTTAATTTACACCTCACCTAGCCACATCACCTAAACACCTCACCATGGACTTATTTCTAGCCTATTAATTAACTAAGATTGAATTTCTACTTATCTTAAACAATTGGGACTCTTTCAAACCCTAAAATTAAAATCCTATTCCTTCTCCAACAACACTCTCACTTATCTAAGATCCAAACCTCACTTGAGACCTGGATTAGCAATCAAGATCACACAAAACATAGTAAAGACCAGACTATTTTTGGTAACTTTGACTAATTCATCCTACCCAACACCAGTTTATCCTCATTCGACATCGGTTACCTAAACCACCATTAGTTCCATTATATATAATTTAACAACTATTTGCATGGGTTGGTTATTTAATTTTGGGGAATTCTATTGTAATCAAGTGTGACTCTCAAATCCATTCCTACATCCAAATGACAATGACACACCACCAAATTACAACACAAGTAGTAGGTTCTCTTCCAGAGCATTGGAGTATCCATGAGAACACACATGTTACACTACCATGGCACTTTAAATGGCCATCACCTCACTTATAAACAAACATCCACCTTCGTTCATGAGATATTCATAATAACAAATAAGTAACATGGTTTTCATCATTTGTGCTTACTTTACTATAGATATTTTACTTCTTTTAGTATTTCCATTTCTGCTATTACCCAGATATTTCCATCTTCCCACCAATCTACCTACCCAACCATTTCAAGTATTTCCACCTTTCCTAACCTCTTCCTCTGCAATCCAGAGTCTTCTTAGCCATATTACGATCCTAACCACACCTTCCTCACTCTTTTTGCAATCATAGAGAGGCCCAAAAGCCATTTTTATTAAGTTATTACCCATTGCCCCTACCACCATTAGTTTTGAACCCTATACAAGGTGTCGAGTCACCTAACTAATATCGGTCTTTATGTCATTTTATACCCTCTGACCAAAAGCCTTCAATTCAACCAAAACCAACCCAAACCTCACCTGATCAGTCCTAGACCCTTTATCAGACCTCTGTCAAACCTACAAAACCCAGAACAACCTACCAAACCTCTAGATCTAATCATAAATTTACATGTTAGATTATATTTACTTATTGTATTAGCACGAGATACCTAAATTGTAAAACTACAGTAGGATTTCCTTATTTCATTGTATTTGTTACATTAAATTGTATTTGAAAGTGGATTGACAGCCTTCTAGGAAGCACCTCACTTCCTGGATCTAGCACTCTCTAGGTAGTCCACTAACCTATATTATTAATGTTATTTTGTGGTTTTGTTGTGTTTCTTACAGGTTGTTCCTCCTAGCCAAAGGGAATCTCTCCACGATCAGCTCGGATCAAAATTCAACAACGCGCACATTCTACCTTCGAACTTTGATTTTATAGGTATTCCTCCTAACCTCTTACCTTATTTGTTTTACGCAAACTATTCAAGTAAATTTTCTTGGCATGCCTAGTGGGACCCTTGTTGGGTTTCGTTGCATTTGTTCATTTTTAGGGAAAAATCTTGTGTGTCTATTTCATTTGAAACAAGTTCACATTAAGCTTCTTCTTTGGAAACATTATCTTATTCTAATTATCTCAGTGAAATTTTTATTTTGGGATTAAAAAGAATTCTTCTTTCATTTCTTTATCCCTTCATAATTTGTTCTCATCGAATATAATTTGTGGATTTTGGTTTAAAATCTCTGCATTTCATTTATGTATGCTGCATCGTAGCTCATTTAAATTGTGGGAAACCTATACACTAGAAGTCATGACCAGATGATGGTTGAAAAATCAAACCGTATCTCACATTTTGTAACCTCTCTCTCTATACCAAACCACTGAAAACAAACTACACGTTTCTTAAATAACATCTTTCCCAGAAGAAGCTTTCAATGATCACACGATCAGATGATTGATAGTGGGCTCTAGCTGGTTTTCTCCCCATTCATCATATCGAGTAGGGCCTCGAGTGCGTAAAGTATATATCGTGGAAACCACACTAAAAATTACATAAAACCAACCATAGTTGTAAGTTTCCGTAGGGCACCTTTGGTAACCAAAAACTCTATTCTATTCACAAGTCAGTCCTAAATGGCATAAGCCAAAACATAAAATATACATCATAGGATTTCGTGTTTGCTAGATTTTGCTTGATTTTTGTTTTGAGGTGTGAGTTTGTTTTCTTCATTTTTTTCTCTCCCTACATACTCCACAATCATAGTTGGTGTATTCGACTATTTCTGAGTGTGTTAGGACTAATCATTTCCATACTTGGTCTCTGAGTTGGTCTTTTTATTTGACCTAAATCACAAAAAAATAACTTTTTCCATTTTTCAAATAGTTCACAGTAACCGGTGTTGGTCCAATGATTTGCCATCGGTTCACTAACCAACCTTGTCGGTTTTATGTTGTTTTGGTAATTTTTATAAAGTAGCGTTCAATCTATATTTATTTTCTTTCTATGACTTCCTCTATCACTTTACTATATCTCTGAGTCCTTGATATTACCTTCAGAGTCTAGTTCTACTTCATCTTCATCATTTATTTCTAGATTTGCAAATATTTCATTTCTCCACATTAACGAACATCAATATTTCATCGGTGGTGGTTACCCTATCATATCAGCATTGGTTACACTACCGACATCATTCTCTTGTGTTCTGATTTTTCAATCAAAACAATCAAATCACACCTTTAAGACCCATTTTTCTCCATTATTTTTGTGTTTCTACATCATCAATAAGGCTTATATCACCTGTTCTATTTTCAGTCACATGGTTTTGACTTGTAGACAAGCCAACGCTCTTGTGTTTCACACTAGCCACAAACATCTTCTACCTATCCCATCACCCCCTTCTATCTCATCACCTATGGACCCAATCAGTCTCGTACAATACCCACTTTGGTGATGAGGAGTTTTTGAAACTCCTTGATTAAAAATCCACCGCTCTACGAGTATTACCTTGCTCATTCATCTATGTATGATTAATCGGAAAATTTATATATGGTATGCCTATGTCCATTCGTCTACTCTTGCACTCACTTTTGTATAATCTACTACCAATGTAGTCTTAGCCTCTTCCACCTTACCACCTGTGGTTTCCTAGCTTGACCCTACATCATCGATATCTCCTACACCTATGGAATCTATTGGTCCTTTAATGTCTATAGTCCCTACAATATCTACCATGACTTAATCAACCACCCTTAGTATAGGTCTATCTGCATCCTCCACTTCTCATATACCCATTGCATCTCAGCCACCACTAGTGTCGGAAACTCACGCTCCTTCCAAAACCTTTTCCTCTCCATCCTGTAATCTCTTCCTTTGATTTCTATTATAGTTCTTTACATCCACCCCACCTACCTACACTTATCACCAAAACCCCTATTTCATCAACCGCTTATTCAAGGTACTTTCCCTCTACATATATTTTGGCTTATGTTCCTTCATCATAATTTTATACTTAGCACCACCACATACTGGGATTCCATCCACATCATACCCACCTTTTCTATCCCCTTATACTATAGGGGGAGCCCCATCATCACAACCTACCAATGATCTTATCAAAATGATGATGGAAAATATGTAGACATTAGAAGCATATGTATCTGGCTCATGTAACTCTTTGACATATGACAAGATTTACAATGAGCCCATTCATCCATCTATTCCAATTCATCCATACCATTCCCATTGGGAAATGCCTAAATTCAACCGATTCAACAAAAAAATACTTGCAACAACACTTGCAGTCTTTTAAACATGTGTGTTATTTAATCACTCACGATGATGCTTTACTCTTATGGACATTCCTAATGTCATTGATGGGAAAAAATTTAGATTGGTATAGTGCTCTAAATAGACACTCCATTTTTTAATTTAATTAGGTAGCTCAGGATTTTCTAGACCACTTTTCTATCAACATTGTCAAGAAGGTCACCATGACTGACTTGTATGCGACACACCAATATGAAGATGAACCTATCACAGATTTTGTAGCTCGTTGGTAGAGCCTAATAAAACAACTCACATTCCAAATACCTTAGACGAGTTGATAAATTTGTTCACCGAGAGATGTGTTAGACACAACTCTCCAAGTTCAAACCTTCCACATGTTTAACAAGGTGTTCACCATGGCCTAAAAACTTGAAATCCGTGTCATTGGCAATGACAAGAAGATAGAATTGTGTAACAAGAACATTGTGTTTAAATAAAATGATACCTCTTCTCATTCCAAACCACAAAATAATTATTCTAAAGCAAAAGGATCTTTCAACATAGTATTTTAAAGTTGTTGGCCCATCTCATCCATCCAACCAATCAAAACCTTCTTCCAAACTTTCTCATGTTTAGGATTTTTAGTTCAAATAGGAGAAATGAAAATATACTCCCATAGGAGAACCATACTCTTCATTTTAGAAAAAAATATAAAATTCGAGCAATCACTCTTCCACGCATCAAACCACATACTCATTTTGACCCTTCTCTTCCTATTCATGCATGATACAAAGAAATTGATTACTGCAACTATCATCGTGTTAGAGGTCATAACAATGGTAATTGTATAGCTTTCAAAAACATCATTCAAGAAATGTTATATAATGGAGATATCATCTTGAATAACCCTAATGCACTAGATAATCGAACATTTACATCTTCAAGAATTCATTATCAAATCACATCCCATCATCTAACCAAACCAATGAAACTTTGACCCTTGTGATGCGTTCATGAGGTTCATGACATTTTTGTCATCATACCAGCTCTTTCTGCTAAATTTCATCTCATTCAATCTATCTAGGAGATTCTTTCATGATATCCTTCATTCACAGAGGGACCTAATTCATCTTCTCCTCTACCCATGGAGGAGTCTCCTTATTTTCTCCTCCATGCATGAAGGAGTCCACAATATTTGGTGATGTATTTGCCCCACTCACCTCTCAATCGATGAAAAACCCACAATACTTGCTCTTGAACCCATGGAATATTCATTCTTACCTTATTCTTCACTAAAATAAGAACCTTCCTCATCCAACTTACCTTCTCCTTTACCCACATGGGGTCCATTAGTAGTGCCCCTTCCTATTGGTGAAAATTCTCCACTGGCTTTCAAGGATCTTGTTGATCTATTCTCATCTCTTCTACCCACAGAGTCTGAAGCCAATCATTTCCCTATCTCATAGACATTATTTATAGGGATTACTACCAAATCAACATCATCCTCCCCTATATTGGTGCCATTCTCATGTTTGGTTGACCACTTGGATTATGTTGACAATTCCATGCTTTGGGGATACCTTCAACTTCCTAACTTAACTCAAATGCATATTTTTTCTACTGACACTTCCATGATCTATCCAAAGGTTTTTCAGGTAACCAAACCCACCATGCCTATACCAGTGTTAGCTACCTCTTCTTCATCACCCTCACCCACACCTAAACCTTTACCATCATTTTTTTCCTATTCCGAAAACCCTACTGCACCTATATCTTCCTTTATGTCCAAACCAATTACCACATTAGGAGTCATGCCAACATCAAGCCTAGTCCATCCTCCTATCAAAATGGATTTATCCATGTTCTTAAAATTCGTCACAAAGAAATTATCCCCCACCTAAGAGGAAGACCCAACCTCTTAGGCCACATACACTAGTGTCGCCCATTATCCCTCTTTCATCTTCACTACTTCCATCTATCATAGGTCCCCACCCATCTACCTTGATCAAATAGCTTCCTAACCAAGGTAAAAAAAATACAGATGGCCCAACTCCTCATCACGATCCTCTATTCCACCCAAATTACCTACAAAGCATATGCCTTCTCCGTCACTGCATCCTTTCTTCCTCCTATACCTACACCACTTCTTGTATCCTCATCATTACCCATGTCATTCCCTTCTCCTCAACTAGTCCCTTCCACATTTCCTCTTACCACCACCTTCACCACACCTCCATTATTTCCTTGACTAACCCGTCCCCTTCTACCATCTTCCTTCCCTTATACATCATGCAATCCTTCTTTACCTTTACCCAAGAAGGTGTAGCCCAAGCCAAAAACCCCATTACCTTCCAAAGAGGTAGTTAAACCTACACTAGCTTCAACGACTAGTTCACCTGCTACACCTTTACCCAAGAAGGTGCAACCCAAACTCAAAACCGTACTATCTACCAAACAAGTAGTCAAAATTACTCAACCTCAAATTCCACCTCCAATGACACCTCTACCACCAAAGTCACCCACACTTCCATTCGGATCCACAATTTCTTCACATTGTGATCTATTGTACGGATCTTACGCTAACATCTTAGCTAACCTTTTGGAAACCTCTATCATCACATTTCTACCACTTAGACCTTACGAACCACTCAAACCTAAACCAGGACAATTTTTATGATACCAAAATTTACATATACGATCATGTGTCGAGGAATGATGTGGAAAACTACAAGGCTCTTAAGACTATTCTTCTCCAGTTATGTCCTCTCAAAGAAAATTTTGACAATGATGGTATTGTAGATGAGGAGCCTAGTCCACCTACACCTATCACCACATATCCTCCTCCCTTACCTATTCATCAACCTCCATCTCCACCTCCACAACCCTTATATCCTCCTCCAAAATTTGAGATCAATATGGTCCGCAACAAAGAGCTAGCCAAACCTCCACCAAAATTCCAATGCGTTACATTGATTTCACAAAACCATTATATTCCCTCACCATATTTTTTCCCATCCTATCACTACACCTTTCACGACTCACCTTATCCTTCACCGCAGATCAATATGGTTCAAGTTACCACTCGAGCCCAAAGGACAAAGGAAAGGAGAAAACAACCAACTCATCTGCTACTCCTTTACCCAACATTCCATCTGTACCTTCACCAAAAATAACCATTTGTGGACCCACATACCTATTTTTGATGGGGTTTCCCATCGTACAATGCTTAAACAATTGAACCAGTATCCTCTCAAAATGTCTTTGTATAACCTCATCTAAACCTTTGAGTCTCATTGTCAGGCCCTCATTGAGGTCCTGTAATCTATTGAGGTTCTACCTAATGACCCTACTCATGTTACATCCATTATCAATCCTTGCCACCTTTTCTCTATCACCACTTTGTCCCCTTCCTCAACTCCCACTACCATTCATCAAGTAGTCACTCTCGGTTTGTCTAATGACGGGATTATACCTCTCTAATTGGAAGATCATGACCCCACCCTATTCATTTCCATCTAAGTTGATAATATACACGTTTGAAGCTTTATGATCGATGGAGGTGCCGATATAAACACCATTTCCTCCCATGCATGTACAACCAAATGTGCATCACTTTGCCAATTACATGCATAATAACCCATTTATGTTATGTTCATTTAATGATGCTATGAATTTCACCCTTAGCACCATCATTCTCCACATTCGCATGGGCCCCCGTACCATTCCTAAATTATTTTATTTCTTACAAGGGGAATTCTAGTACAACCTACTCCTTTGTTGACCTGGATTCACACCATGGGTTGTGTTCCTTCAACATTACACCATTGTTTAAAATTTGAACATGAAGGAAACAACTACACCATACGGACTGATCCTTCACCATTTAAAACCTATAACATGCTCTACTAACCTAATAGTGTCCTTATCCTAGTTAAGGAATCTAACACCACTATCGCTTCTTCTTCATCCGCTATCCCATCTCTGCCGTTGAGGCGTGCTCTTCAACCACTACCTCATCCAACACTTCTTCCACTATATCTTCCACAACTAACTCATCTATTCCCACTACTTCCATATATATGGCCCATCACCAACCCATCTACTTCTCAAACATCTAATGCTTCTTCTTCTAAATTGTCTAGTGAGTCATCCATTCCATCTACCCACATACCAACTATTGATCCCATAGAAGGTGTTTTCAACGCCTCACTCTGGGGGAGTACTACCTTTATAACATTGACACATTCCTTATTCCTCAAGAGTAGGGTAACCTTCACCAACATCCCTAATATGATCAACGTGTAGGAAAACTATACCCCTAGGGTCCTCCCCACCTTTGCACCAACTTAGCGTATGGGGGACTTGATGTTTCTACCTATTCGCTTGAGCCACCTTCCTAAACTCTACCATTTTCTTCCGACCTTCAATCTCTCACCAACTAGCACTTCACCGACACCTTCCTCCATCATTGTGCTTAGAAGGTATTTGGCTTTGGTTTCTATGAAAAATGCCGCCATACTTTCATTCCTTGCACCACCCGTAATCATTAATATTGTAGTGGTATCATATTTTCCAAACCACCTCCCAAGAAGGCCCAATTTGAACTCATTGAGGATGATAAACCTTTCCCACCCCATTCATCTATGTCATCACCTTCACCTACTGAGTCTATGGATACAAAATCCATTCCTCCTAAGAAAAATTCGCGAACACAATTTCTATGGGACCTCGACTTATCAGCGTGATGGCGAGGCTCCCTCTTCTCTTCCCTTCCTATATCCTGACATGATCGATAATGATACACCCTTTATTAACATCATTCAATGTCAATACAATGAGTCTATTATCACCTACCTTAGTGAGGAAGATTATTATATTCACCAGTCATTACCTTCTGAGATGTAAACCATGTTGTATGAATCGACCATCAAAATCAACATTCACACTCATGATGACCCACACATTCTAAAAATAAGTCAATCTTTAGATGCTTTGCTAAACATGAAGTTTTCACTTGTTTTCTCTAGGATCATAACAATTATTTTCCTTGGTCCTATGTTGATATGCCCAGTATTGACCAAAACATTGTGTTCCACAATATCGTAATCATTCTTGATGCCAAACCCATGAAATAGAAGCTATGAAAAATGCATCCTTGCATTTCCCTTCTTATAAAAGAAGAACTCTAGTGCCTCCTTTTTATCCTTCATTCTACCCATTGATTATCCCGAATGGATCTCTAACATTTTTCCTATCACAAAATTGATAGGGGGACTCCATATTTGCATGGATTTCCACAATCTTAACCTACCTTGTCCTAAAGATGACTTTCCTCTACCTAGTATTGACCAACTAGTTGATCTCACTACCGGCCATGATATGTTATCACTCATGGATGATTTCTTAGGTTATAACCAAATATTACTCGCCCCAGAAGATCAACACAAAACTTCCTTCATGAATCCTTAAGGGACCTTCTGCTATCATCTCATGCCCTTTGGAATTAAAAATGTTGGTGCTACATATCAATGAGATATGACTTATATCTTTAATGACATCATGCATAACATATTGGAAGATTACGTTGATGATCTTCTTGCCAAATCCAAACATCGAGAGATGAAAACCTAAAGCAACCCTTAAGGTTTTATTTTACCATATCATCAAATATTGCATTCACCTTCAACTTAAGAAGTGTGTCTTTGCTGTTCTCTCGAGAAAGCTCCTTCGTTTTATCATTTTTTTGTGGCATTGAAGTTGATCCCACTAAAATCAAGGTTACTATCAATATTCCTCCAACTACTAACCTTCATCAACTTCATAGTTTTCAAGGAAAGTTGCAATCTATTCATCACTTTATTTCTCATCTTTTTGACCATTGCCATCAATTTCATCATCTTCTCAAAAATGATGTTTCCTTTAAATGGGATGATGAATGCCATATAGAATTCGACGCCTTAAAACAATACCTCCTCCAACCACCTATGCTCATTACACCTAAGGATGACCAACCATTTTACCTTTACATTTCTACCATTGATCATTCCCTAGGTTCCATGCTCGCTCATTACAATGAGAAACATAGGGAGAAAGTGGTTTATTATATAAGTCATACAATTTTATACTATGAGGCTAAATATACTCACACTAAAAAAATTTCCCTATCCTTAG
Organism: Taxus wallichiana var. yunnanensis; assembly: GCA_018340775.1. Lineage (NCBI taxonomy): Eukaryota > Viridiplantae > Streptophyta > Pinopsida > Cupressales > Taxaceae > Taxus > Taxus wallichiana. Next base: position 959,364,066 of record CM031234.1, read on the forward strand.
ACTTTGTTTCCACTAAACTTTTCCATTACCTACTCAACCAAAAACCTTCATTTTCACCAATATTGACCCCTTACATTACATGTATGCTAAGCCTTACCAACATCAATGTGTTGCATGTTGGCTCATGCTTCTTGCAGACCTAGATCTCAAATTCATACATCAAAATTATGTCAAAGGAAAAAACATTTCTGACCAACTCGTAGATGCACCTCTCTCTAAAAACCAATATTCTAACTTCGAATTCCCTAATGAATCCATTGCTACCCTCTCCCTAAATGATACCATTTACTAGATGACCTTATTATTTGATGGTTCCAAATATCAGTGTGGGGGTGGTGTAGGAGTTATCCTCATTCCTCTTGATAGTAAGCCTAATCCATTATCTTTCAAACTAGATTTTGATTTTACCAACAATATCAATGAATATGAAGCACTCATGTTAGGTATTCAAACCTCCATATCCTTAGATGTTAAATCAATTAATATCCTTGGTGACTCTTAATTGGTTGTGAACCAAGTCAATGGTATATACCAGTGGTGTAATGAGATACTTCAAAATTATAAACATCATGTTGACATGATTTTTACTACCTTTGACCATTATGACCTTCAAACCACCCCGCTTTCTACTAATGAATTCTCGGACACCATGGCCAGTCTCACTTCTCAAATACCTACTTTTCCCTCCAACTCAAAATATTTTTCATGGTACAAAGGTTTCAATCACCTTCTTATCTATTCTGAGATGTTAAATTTTTAGGAAAAATTGAAACCGACCCATGTGGCCTTTGATATAAGCATTTTTCTGACTACCTTTCCCTTTTAATTCTACCTCTAGATCTTACTCGCAATGGAAAATGAGCCTTCCTCAAAAGTGTCTCTCACTATGTCATCATGGGTGGTCTTCTCTATAAACGTGGCTTTGATGATATCCTCTTATGATGCCTTATAATTTTTGAAATCCCATACACCATCAAGGAAGTTCACGATGGGATTTGTGGAGGTCATTTTAGTGGCTTTTCTATCACTAAGTGCATCCTTCGCCTCATATATTACTGGGAAACCATAAACCAAGACTGTTATGACTATGTCAAACATTATGAGAAATCTCAGCAACATGCTAATCTTCATCACACCCCTAGTCAAACCTTATAGGTCATATGCGACCTTTGAATTTTTTTCTCAATGGGGTTTGGATATTTTTGAGTGTAACATTCCCAATTTAAGACTTTAGAAATAAGTGATTTTTTTTATATAATGTTCACTATTCTAAATAAACATAATTTAGAACACACATTCCATGCCAACAATCTCATAATAGATAACCATATGCAACTGTAAATGACTCAGTAATTTTACAATCTATCCTATCCATGGCTCGAAGAACTACCAATCTACCATTTCATGACTCGGTGAATCTACTGATCCATCATAAAAATTTAAAGTATTAAATACTTATCGTATACTAAGTATACTTGGTTTTCTTACCTTGATTTGGGAGTACTTGAGTGTTCTTTCAGGAACCTATCTCGAATACTTGTTACTAATATTCATCTCGAAATCACATTCCATAAACTTGGTGACATAGGACAATGCAACCAACACTTGCGATAATTTGGCCAAATATTTTTAACATATAGTTAATGTTACTATTCCTAGATGACATACTCATATAAGCAAAATATGTCCTTCACCCCACTCTTTTGTTATCTAGAATGGTCTTTACTTGACTTCACATCAGGTTTGACCCTAACCTATGTTAGTGATATAATTTGACGTAGGGAACCACTCATGATGAATTAGGGTATAGGGGCATGCTCAGCTGATCTAATTCATTCAAATGTGCCACTTTATCCTATGTCATGGAGAGATACTTCCTACTCCACTTCATATAACTAACTTGACATAGAGGGAAACTAAGTTCAATTCTAGATGTGTGTAGATCAAGATGAACTAGTGCTAAAGGGTGTTGCAACATGTCAACTTTAATGTTGTATCCTTGTGAAGACCTAAGTCTTCACGAAGGTACAATACTGATGTTGGAATGTGCCAAATTCCATCAGAGCCATTCCATTTTCATGTACACACCTCAATGAGGGTTATCACCCAATATTAAATTAGAGGTAGGATTCGAATTACAACAACCTTGCAAAACCCTATTCCAAATTCCTTAAGTTCTTGTCCTCATTTGGGTTGATTATAAATATTCATGAATTTTGATATCTCATTACTTACTTAATGTTTGTTAATTTCTTCTTTGAACAAGAAGTTTCTCATAAACATAACAACATGCTTCATCAGATCAATTTCATGTAATTTAATGATTCAAGGAAGGTGTAAGAACCCTACAGTTTAGTGAGGATAGACTTCAAGGAGTTGAAGTCTAAATGATTAAAGATCATAACACCTTACATTTTCTTACATTCCTTTGAGAAGAGAATAATCCTTCTCTTTAGATTAAAGTGTTAGGGATCATATACCCTTTTTCCTTTCACACTTCATATAACCTTTAAGTTCATTTCATTTAACATCCCTTATTAAACCATTCAAGCTTAGGAAAAGAACATCAATACCTACAACTTATCAAGTTGCATTCTAGTAAGGGAAATTACACTATTTTCCCATTCACTCATTTCATTAAATGACCAAAATACTAAGGAAATCAATCATATAAACCATAACACCAAGATAGGAGTAAAAATTTCCTTCACGAATGAACAAGATAATTTTACACCACAAGTTGAAGTAACTTTCGACTTTCAATTAATCATGATACAATACACTTTTTACAAGATTAAGCATTTCGGACATATTACATGTCAAACATCATCAAGATAAAAATTGAATACAACTTTTCCTCCTTCGACATATTTAAACAATGAATCAACATTTCCTAACAAAGATCCAAATTTTAAGCACCCAATACATCATATTAGATATCTTGCCTCCTTTTATCACTTACAACCTCCATCTACAAAAATTACAGGCATGGGTCGGTTCATTGAACTAAGCATGATAAGCACTAAACATTAAAATGAGATGCCTTCAAATAATTGTTTCATTAAAACAACTATACTTTTATGAGCAGTGAAGAGTAAGAAAACAAACCTTCATAAGTAATAAATATTACAAAAAGTATAATTACTCAATAAGTAATAAATTATAAGAAAAGATCTCAACACAATCAGCCAATTTACAATATCATAATAGATAAGTAAAATTCCAAACAATTATCTAAATCAATAAAAGTTTCGCCATTAATTTCAAAAGTCTATCTCGCTTTTGAAATTTATAACCAATTTCATTAAATAAACAAGAGAGTTAATTTTAGAAATAAGAACCTTCTTCATTGTTTACTAGGTGCCATGTGAAAGCATGCACAATCAAGTTTGATACAACATCGTAAATGTTTTAGGATTATTCATCTGATATGTTATACAATAAGAGAATCACATTCCGGATGTGGCATCCTAATTATAATTCTTGAGACATTTCTTAAGTTCATAGATAGGTTTCATGTCTAAATGGATAATAATTTACTCAGCAACATTTACCACTTCATACCACTATAACAATGTTTTAATTCCTTAAATACAATACAAGCGGAGAGGTAAGTATTAACAACTTTTACCCATTTTACTCAAATAGAAGTAATACATTTGAATAAATGAAACCTACTACTAGGTTTATATTTGGATGGAAGAACAACTAACATAAACCGTCTAAACATCCTTTACCTTTCAGTTATCCTACATTCCCTTATTCATTTCAGAAACAAAGGATTTAACATCCAACTCCCACAATTTCCAAAAAACAATAGAGAACTTACCTCTTAGAATAACAGAACAAGGAGTTAAGCTTAGAAGAGGTTTCCAATCATCATTTCCAAAATATATAGGTAGAAAAAGGACCAGAAAAGACCATTCTCAAACCCACAATTCTTTCAAGAAATATAGTCACGAATAGAAGATACGAACTAAATGCACATATAATTGAATCCTTCAAGTTAGTCTACAAGTAATTCTCCTTTCGAGAATGAAAACTATCATTGATATGCTAAGTTGATTCAACAAAGGATGCGTGAGACACACACATAGAATGAATCTTTAACAAACTAAAAATACAAGAGTAAATTATCCATTCAGAAACCCCGAGTTTCACATTCTTGTAATCATAAATATATATACTAATAATTTACCAAGTAAATTTCCCATCTCGAGAGCAAGTAGGTCCTCATAAACCAACCCAGGTTCAAAAGAGACAAGGACAGGAAGAATGTTCCTAAAGGAATCGAATAGAGTTAAGTAATATGGTCACAATGTCAACTTAAAGAAATCCATTTACTAACAACATAACTTACTGTTAAACCAACCAATTAACTCCCAAAATCTTAGAGGAGGGTTAAAATCCAAGTAAATAGCAAAGAAAACTCCCCAAATATTGTTTCCACAATAACTTACAAGACCCAACAACTCATAAGACAATTCACCAAGATTCTGAAGAGAAGAGAGAAAAAATTGTTAACAAAAATAGAGTATACATCATACTTTCCTTCGAGAATCTTTAGAATCTCGAAACATAATAGTAAGCTCCCAAACCATTCCTACATAGCTTCCGAAGTAGTGGTTCTATATATTTCAAAGTCAAGAGCAAGTAGTTCCTTCATGCTTCCTTTATACAAGTTGAATACAATATTTCGAAATCAATCCATAATTCCCTTTTACCCAATAATCTTCTAAAATCCATTTCAAGTTCAGATTTGCAACACGGAATACACGCACAGTCCCAAAAAGGGAAAGTATCTAGCTCTCAACAAAATGGAATACGATAATGGAAGGGTAATCATTTACCTTCAAGAAAAACAATCACATGTATTCAAAATGAACATACAAAGTACATAGTTCAGTCAAACATGATACCCTTTCCTTGCTTCCATGTAAATATTACCTTTTCCATCACTAACAAACATTTATCTCAAGAATATGCATAGAAGTTATAGTCCTTGACATAACAGAGAAACAATAGAGAAGTATGAAGTTCTGAATCTATAGACTAATACAACAACTTCATTACTACTTCATCAGCTTAATATCTATAACCCATTTAGGGAAGACAAGCCAAATCACCCAATGTTTTGCTTAACTCATTCACAGAGAGTATCAAGATGATTTTACCATTAACCCACTTAGGAAGACAACCCATTATCATCATTTCATCAAGATTCATCATTCAGAAGGAAAACAGAGAAAGTAAACAAGTAAGAATCTCAAAATCACACACACAACTATTCTTTTGCAACAGAGAAGAGTTATTTTAACGAAACATTTAGAGAAAAGTAAGCAATCTTAATGGATAGAGCCTATCATGCCTGATAGTGCTTTTGTCGGTTCGAAGAAGATTTCCATTCGAGCTTCCAATACTTATTCTTATCCAAACGAATTCAACAACCAAATAATTTCTCCTCAAATTCCTCAAATACTTCCCTTGAATTGAAAATAGACCAAGGGAATCAAAACTAGCTACCAGTTGAAAAATGAACCGGTTTGAAGAACCGAGATAGCTCTACGTAGAGGAAAAATTGAAATGCATGAAAGACCAAACAACCTCCAAAAATCCACCTCATTATTTCCAAGATGGTTTTCTCACAAAAATCGAGATTCATTAATGTCATTCATTACAAAATTCCCACCTATCTCTCCATGCCACCGACATCCAAAATTGGTGAATTCTATTTCAACTTCTACATGCATTTCCAATTTTAATGATGATTCCATGTAAGCTTCCACCAATTTTCCATGTCTCTACCAAAACTATAAGTAATTCCTATTAATTCGAAAATTAAATAAAATAAATGCCTTAGGAACCGTCACCAACTCGCCATACAACCCTTAGGTCCCTTTCATTAGTTTAGGATAGATATCCTTAACTTAGGTTATGACCTTAGGTTAGTTTAGAAAGTATTTACCTTAGGTTTATAAACATTGCCTTAGGTAATTTTCCAACTTAAGATAGGTCATAATTCATACCAATTTAGTAGTAGGTAATAGGTTAAGAGTATACCTAGCATCACCTTAGGTTTTTCCCCATCCCAACATAGAACATGAAGCTTAGGATAGATTGCCACCCGTATAAGTAGACATAGCTAGGAAGTAGGTACATTTACCTTAGTTTAGAATACCATTAGGATAGATCTCATAGGTTTAGGACTTAGATTCCCTTCATAGTCCTGAAGCAGGCCTCGTTCCACTTAACACCGTTAAATGTCCTGAAGAGATCAATCCGAAATATCTGAGTGTAAACATACAACAAAATGCAGTTGATCTTTAAAGAAGATAAGAATTAGTATACATACGAGAGTTCAGTCCATTATGTCCTCCAACATCTAAATGTTAGTTTACCATTCAGATCAAGTAAGATGGTTTTAAACATACCTTGGATTCAATAGAGTTGATCCAAGGATCTCATTATTATAAGATATAAGTTTACAAACAACTTTTACGTTTACAACCTTACCTATCTCAACATGTAATGGATTCCTTGCAAGAAACAAAGATTTTCAGCCACATGAATCCAAGAAAAATAAATCTTTTATCCACAAAAAGCATGATTTCAATAAGTCAAAAGAATATGCCTTCTTTAGGAAGAATCACATGTCAATGCTTGCGTTGCAAAGAGGTGAAGTTAACAGCTTTATAAAATATGTTACACTGAGAGATTAACCCTCATTTTTCCAAACGTCATAAATGGATTATTACCCCTAAAAAATATTACACTAAATGGGTGGAAGCCATACCTCTCATTTCTACAAAATATGAGAAAAATTGTGAATTCATCAACCATCGCATCATTTTTTGTTTTAGAGTTCCTCACCGTCTCATCACTGATAACAGAAAATAATTCAAAAAAAAAAACCGACGGAAACTTTGTGACACCTTCGACATTCAACTCAATTTTTATTCACCTTATTATCCTCAAACAAATGGCCAAGCTGAATTGACTAACAAAAACCTAAACAAAATTCTTATGAAAGTGGTTGAAAATATTGGTAAGGATTGGCACATGCACATTCCTTTTTCCTTATGGGCTTATTGTACCAGTATTTTCACCTCAACTATTGTCACACCTTTCTCTTTGGTGTATGGTATAGAGATTGCCTTGCCTCTCAAAGTAAAAATTCCATCTCTTCATATCTCAATCAAAGATATGCTCAATGATGATGATTTTTGTAGACACCGTTTGGCAAAATGTGAGTTATTAGATAAACTTCGTCTAAATTATATCGATCACCAATCTACCAAAAATGTATCAAACATGCCTACACTAAATGTGTCTAAGAATGAACCTTCAAGGTCGGTGATCTTATCTTGAAGGAAAATCAACATGTAACAAAAGATGAGAAAAGTAAATAGGGAAATTTTTCTCCTAACTGGCTTGGACCCTATATTGTTACTTATGCCTATGGATCAGGTGCTTATTGTTTATCTTCACTCAAACATAAACTCCGAACCTAAGCCCTCAAAGGCTGCTTGCATCTTTGACCATTCTATTGTTGCATAAAATAATATATCACCTTCTTTCTATTAAATGCTTGTCCCTTGAGAAACCTTCACCTTCCACTTACCTCTTTAAGGATCAACATCTAGACAAGAATCATGTGTTTATCCATCCCCTTTCACCTTATCTTCAATATGAGAATCACGGCTCTACTCATGGCATGATTATCATGGATACTTTTCATCCTTTTCAAGATGGAATCCCATGGTTTTTCATCACTTAAAACCTTTTTGTTATCGCTAACCTCTCGCATGTTATGGGTTGCATTCATAAAAGAATCCTATATTCCTTTATAGCATTGTTCATGACCTAAAAGTCAATTTTTTTCAAAAGTAATATATGGGATTTTCAAATTCAACTCCTTGAGTCTAATTTCTGGCAAATAGATGACTCCCTCAAAAGGACATATATCTTTCTTGATTATATAAATAGAGTGATCCCTCAAAGGAAAGCTATACAAAGCTAGCCATAATGCACGTAGTCTATCCAAAAATAACACTATTTCTGCAAAATAAAAATAAAATATTCTGAAGCTTCCCGCATCGATCATATTCATAAAGACCTCAAGGATTCATTCTATTCATCCCACATAGACTTACCACATCGATTATTCTATCAAAAAATCAAAAATATATATATAAAATCAAGAGAAGTACAACTTTTTGTCATGGATGTGCCTACTTCAGTTTTGGGTATCTTCCATAAGAGGCATGTTGTCTGACAACAAGGTTATCCTAAACAACCAATTTCACCTCATCTTCCTTTCTCTCTTAGTTTCTACTTAATCAAGGGAGATGCCGTAAATGTGAAATTTTGTAATCATGTAACTTACTTCATCCTTAGAACAATCAATCATGCACTACCTTTAGGGGTTTAAGTTCATCAACCCATCCTCGGTATGCTCATTATGGTCCTTGCCACTTGTGGAGCATTCCACTTCTTTTACTATTTGTCTCTTTTCTTACTTATTGATTCTACTATGCAAGACTAGACCTTTGACACCTACATTATGGGATTTCTTCTCCTTTAACCATGCCTATTCAACCTAAACTCAACCATGCCTAAAACAACCTACACTCAACCATGCCTCAATGACCTAGAATCAATCATGCCTAAAACCTATTGACCCATTCATATACCCCATCATATTCTTCCCTAGCTTATGGGAGAGCTATATCGGCATGAGGCCCCTTTTTACTAGGGATATGTAGGAAACACTCCTAGGGCATGGGGCCCTTGGAGGTTAGCTCAGAAACTTTTACCCCTAACCAATTTTCCCCTTTACATTCACATTCAAACCTAGTTAGTTTCCATTTACACAATAACTTGGAAATTAATATATCACAAAAACATACATTGTTTCATCATACCTACCATTTTATAACCTCAACCATATCACACCTACATCATTTAACATTTCCATGATATCAATTACTTGGAAATTTAAACATAACATACATCCAACACATCATTTCCTTAAAACCAGTAACTTGGAAAATTTCTAACTCAACTATGCCTACACCTAACTCAATTATGCCTATACCTAACTAAACCATGCCTAAACTTGACTCGATCATAACTATACCTAACTCAACCATGCCTACATGACCTCGACTCAACCATTCTCAACTCACCTAGTTTCCATAATAAGCAATAACAATGGAAATGAAAACCAATACATCATCATTCCAATAATCATCATCAACTATATAAAAGGGAATGTATGTGTATCAATACATATGTACACAGGGATAAATCATCAAAGTGTCTCAAAACTTTCATATACAATCTCACAATATTTGACATGTAGACCGGTATATATATAAAAATCAAAATCATAATACAATATCATGATGAATCAACCCCACCTGAGGCCCTACTCTCCACTCTCACATGTCTCCTCCTCTCACCCTGTTAACCACCCTACTAACATCTCTCCACCCTCGTTTGTACCTTATAGTGGTATCTTTTACCCACCATCTCCTCCTCCTTTCCCTCATCTGGGCCTGACCTATGAGAGTTGGTAACCTCACCCTAACCTTGTCTCTGGGGCTGATGAACCCCTGTTCTACCTAAGTTGTGAGTCCTGGATGTGGTCCTCTCATTGGATCCCTTCTGGGCCTTATACTCAGCATATGATGGGACATCAATACCAGCTACGGTCAACTGATCCTAATAATAATGAGCCTCGTTCAGGGCATCCCTGAACCTAGCTACAGATACAGTCTAGGGTTACAACATTGGCCTAGCTATAACATGTGTACCCTGAATGAACAATAGTGGCCCCTATCCTCTAGCCTGTACTAAAGGACCTATCCCAGTGCCAGTTCCTATAAAATGGAACATTTTCCTGCTTCTCGTATGGTACCTATACGGTTACCTGAGCCTACAAGGCTACAACCTATACCGGAGCGGATACCATCTCGACCCTATAAACCAAAGTGACATGTGCCCGTAGCACCACTACCTTTGCTCCATCCCCTACAAAATCCTTTGAAAGAACTAGTGCATGTACTTGAGTGGTTGTCACCTAACCCTATAATGTAGTCACCTACCCTATCAAAGTTACTACCTGCTCCTATGTTGTCACAACTAAGCACCCAGAGTAGTCACCTATCCCTGTAAGGAATCCCTCTGAACCATCACTGCGGGATAAATCTAGCTGACCTAGCCATGGCGTGCTTCTTGTGACTCTGTTGCCCACCACTATTTATATGCCACAATGGTCCCTGTGTCATCCAACCTCATATCAACTAGTACCTCCTATCCTGTTGGGTCTATAGGATGAGGTGGAGACAAAGGTCTCTCCACATCATTTTTTTGGTATTATGGGAATGGTTATAGCACATCCTATTGTATTCCAAACTTGCATTGGAATCTTTCCACTGTAATCATCTTGTGCTCACTAACACATCTTCCCTGTATCCACCACAATAGCTATAACCCCTATAACTCTTGGGCCATCCCTCTAAATGCAAGAAAACCAACATAGGGCCACCATACTATGTCCATGGCATACAAACCCTCAAGTTGTCATTTGTAATACACCACATCATGTGCTTCCTCCTCTACTCATGGATGACCTGTTGGGACCCCATAATATTGGCTAAGTACAAAAAGGCGCGTAGGTGCACAAGGCCTAGTTGAATAAGCACGCGCAAGGAGAAGGTGCATAGGATAGGGTTTAAGGAAGTGTTTAAGAAAACTCATGGCATGTGCATGGATAAAGCTAAGGTTTCAGGACTTAGCCATATTGGGAATTTTGGGCAGGACATGAGAAAAGTGTGACCCAATAGCTCATGCAGAGTGGATAAGGTTCCAGCTTGGAAACGTGATGCCCATGAAAGGAATATGCTTAGCGATAGAAGGCTCTAGAAGACATCATGGAAAAATTGGAGAGATCAGGCCTGGAGGAGCATGCTCCTATAGAGGACCACATTCAGACACTTGGCACCATATCTGAGGCCGCAGAAGGATGAGTTGGCACTTTGGGATGCCTATATATACGAGCACCCACAGGAGAAAAAGATATAGATCGGATAGAAAAGAGAGGAGAATATAGAGAGCAGAGCTCTATAGAAATACTGTGAGAACTCTATGGGATTGGGTAGAGGCTATATAAGGGAGTAATGTATTAAGGGGCTGGGATATAAATTTTTCTTTATATGGATGAAGGACATGATCCTTGTTGTGATGTATGACTTTGTTATGATCAAGCTGTGGTAGTCTAATAGATCCATTGAATGTAATGAGGTTATAAACATGAATGAGTATGAATGTAATTGATTTGGTTCATATCTATATCTTTTCATTTTTATTCATGGATGTTATGGAATAGATGTAAATCCTTATGTATTTTCCTTTTTGTTGTAGTTCTATTTGTTATCTATAAGTACCCTCTATTTGGAATGAATACATTTTTCTAGAGGCCATTCTAAGCCCTATGATGATTGTATGTCTCATTTCCACCTTTATTCATTAAGTTCCTAACATAGATGATGGTTTCCCACTTAAATTGCATGAAATAGAGACTGGTTCCTATGCATGCCTCGGGTGGGTGCCTAAAGGCTCGCTGGGTGATAGGCCGGCGCGCATGGGATTCCCTTGTTCTTTGGTGGGTGTAAAAATGACTACAATGACCACCTATGGCCACTCATCTCATGTATCCTAACCTTTGACCACCATGGTACCAATCTATTACTAGTAGTCCCCATGGCCATACAATCACTATGTGCTCGTACACCCAATAGTGCAAGAGGAATGTACAACGATGTTGTGATGTCACATCCTCTCATAGGCTGAAAATCCCTATATAACTACACTAAATATGTAGGTGCCCATGCAAAGTAGACACGATCCTTAATCATATCTCATAGAACTCCCATCAATCCCTTAGGAAACCGGCCACCCTTTGAATCTAGAAGTGCATAGCACCCCACCACTACCATCATCAATATTATTAGCCATGTCTCCTGTAGGTGCACCACATACAAAGCCCCATAAAAAAACATACATTACGCTCACCAAGTCACTAGACATCTCCCCAAACACTAAAATAATCACTTAAAAGGATCCATCCACTAATATTGAGTACACATGATCACCAACAATTGGTAGCTGCAGATCCTATAAACATCCTCCAACATGATTGTCATCTCGCCGGTGGGTAGATGGAAGGTGTTGGTCGTTACATCCCATCTATCAATGAGAGCAACCATGAAACTTTGATTTCGCCAGATCCACCTATACCTCGTAATACCAACCATCTCACCTCCCACATGTGTGTCCAATCATTCTTAGTGACATTGGGCCACATCTCCCTAATAATGTTGGGACCCTATCCCGCATCGTTAACCGATGTTGTTCTCGCATCCATAAAATTAAAATGTCAAGTACTAAACTACTTTATTCATTTCTTCAACCCTAACTACCCCCACCCCACACCCACATTTCTCTACTCACCTATCTAGTTCCTAACTATTTTTCCTCACCTATCATCCATTTTATCTATACCCATACCCATACCCATCTTTTCCTAGCTATATATAGCCTAAACCCACCTATCCCTATTCTAATCTACATCTCATATCTCTCAATGTAACTAATTTTTTTCTAGTTTCTAACCTAGGTCACTTTTCATAGTGACCAATCGATTATCTTAAACCAACACTTGGTCACTCTAACCAAGATTACCACCTATCTAACCACTAATTCCGTATGCCCAACTGACATCGCTTGACTCCAAACCGACGTTGGTCTCTGGTTCGGCCCTAAGGCCAAACCCCATGCCCCCAAATTCAAAAAAAATAACAACCTAATTACTACCCCAAACCCACCTACAACCCATCCCCATTCAGTTATCTACCTATTTAACCTACATTCCACCCTCCCCCTACCCAAATTCATTCATTTTTACCACATTTCAAAAAAATCATTTCCCACCCAATTTCTTTAGTTTAACCTTAAATTTCAGTTCAAAACAAACAATATGGATTGATTCCTACCTCATAACACTTCCTCCTCCTCGCTAACATATCCGATCTCTCGAACCGGTGGACCTTCTGTACCTCCTCCTATTGCAATCATGCCTCTAATTGAACACTCGATCCCCCAACCAATCTAATCAATCGACTAATTTTGTGGACCCATATACCTTGCTCCTCCAACTCAACCGGGTATATAATACCTCATCCTTTTCTCCATGGAAAACACACAAAAATGCTTTTCTTTTTCATTTTCTAACAAGTAAAATTATTTAATAAATTTGTAATATACGTATTTTTACTTTTTTACCCTTCCCCGACCTGACCGACATTGGTCATGTGCCCTAGTGCACCATGGTCAGTTTCCATTGACCGACATCGGTTTACCATAACCGATATCGGTTAGCCTATTTGCACCCATTCCACCATTTCTCACCACATCTAATTACATGAAACTCTTTTTGCCTTGCCCAAATTCGACCCCATCCTTACAACTCAACCTAATGACCTTATTACCTACAACCCAACCTCACAATCAATTGGGGCATGTTTTTCCCCTAACATGGCCTTACCTACATTCATGCCTAAATGAACCAACCAAACCCTGACCATTGTGACACTTGAATTCACTTACTCACTATACCTTATGATGATACTACTCCTGTTGTTTAGCCTAATGACCTTACCTAACCTAATGTGGTGTTGTTTATCCCAACCATACCTTTAGTGACTGGAACAAACCTATTGCCCATTCTTGCACCTTGCCTGGTTGTGTTTCAAGACCATATCCTATACCTTGGATACCTAAACCACTTCAAACTTGTTTGGATAAACCTATCAACCTTTGACGAAGTGGAGTTTGTAAGCTCTTCACCCTGGTACCATATCACATTCTATACATGTGTGTGCATTAGAATGCCACTACCTATTACCCGAACCGAACTCACCCTTACCTAAAACCCACCTACCCTTGTTTTCATCACTTACACATTTATCAAACCACTCACTGACTCCCTCTATTACCTCATCAGATCCTGGTTTGAGGGGGATCACCTCCACCCATACTTAGGGCAACCTAATCTTCACTCATACCTAAGACAATGACTTCCTATTTTTGTCAGTGTTACTTATCAATACAAGCTATGCAACAAAAAGGGGCAAATGTAGACACTAAATTTAGGTCACACTCCCCTTATTCCCCTTTAATTAATTGACGTAACATATTCACCTAACCATACCCCCTTACCCCACATTCATATTAATTTAATTACTTACAATTGAATTATTGTTCATCCTCACATTATTAATTAACTTAATTACTTTAATTAAGTTAATTTACACCTCACCATGGACTTATTCCTAGCCTATTAATTAACTAAGATTGAGTCTCTACTTATCTTAAACAATTGGGACTCTTTCAAACCCTAAAATTGAAGTCTTATTCCTTCTCCAACAACACTCTTACTTATCTAAGTGCCAACCCCGACTTGAGACCCAGATTAGATATCAATATCACACTAAACATAGCAAAGTTCAGCCTATTTTTGGTAACTTTGAATAATTCACTCTAACCTACGCTTGTTTATCCTTAGCTAATGTCGGTCACCTAAACCGCTATCAGTTCCTTTATATACAAATTTATAACACATTACATGGGTTGGTCATTCAGTTTTGGGGAATTCTGTTGCAATCAAGTGTGAGTCTAAAAGTCATTCTTACATCCATATGATGATGACACACCACCAGAGTGTAACACAAGAAACATGTTCTCTTCCGAGCACCGGAGTATCCAAGGAACAAACAAGTTACACAACTAGGACATTGAACCAACCATCACCTCACCTATCAACCACCACCACCTTCATTCATGATATCTTCATAGAAATTAGTAAGTAAAGTGGTTCTCATCATATGTGTTTACTTTACTATAGATCTTTTACTTCTTTCAAGTATTTCTATTTCTGCTATTACCCGAATATCTCCATCTTCTCAACAATCCACCAACCCAACAATTTAAATTATTTCCACCTTTCTTAACCTCTTCCTCTACATTCTTGATTCTTCTTAATCATATTACAAGCCTAACCACACCTTCCTCACTCTCTATGCAATCACAGAGAGGCCCAAAATCCATTTTTATTAAGTTATTACCCATTTCCCCTATCGATGTTGGTTTACCCAACCACCGTCGGTTTCATCCCTATATCGGTGTTGGTCACCCAACCGATATTAGTCTCTGTGTCATTTTATAGCCTCTAACCAAAAATATGTAAATTCAACCAAAACCAACCCAAACCTCACCTGATCAGTCCTAGACCCTTTATCGACCTCTCTCTCAAAACCTACGAAACACATGAACAACATACCAAACCTTCAGATTTAATCGTAACTTTTCCTGTTAGATTATATTTACTTATTGTATTAACACGAGATACCTAAATTGTAAAACTACAATAGAATTTCCTTATTTCATGGTATTTGTTGCATTAAATTGTATTTGAAAGTGGATTGACAGCCTTCTAGGAAGTACCTTACTTCTTGGATCTAGCACTCATTAGGTAGTCCACTAACCTATATTATTAATGTTATTTTTTGGTCTTGTTATGTTTCTTACAGTCATTCCTCCTAGCTAAAGGGAAGCTATCCATGATCATATCGATCAAAATTCAACAATGCACACATTCTACCTTAGACCTCAGATTTTAGAATTTTTCCTCCTAACATCTTACCTTATCTATTTTACGTAAACTATTCATTGAATCACTCATATGGACCGAGCCACCTTGTTCTAAGTTTTCCCATGTGGTATTTGTATTTAGAGTCAAAGAGAAGTTCCCAATCACCTTCTTGAAATTTCCTTGTTTTGATGAATCTCATGCCACTTGATCCTTTGTTTTTGTACCACCTTTGTATTATGAACAACCTTCCTTCTCATTTCATCCAACTCATTGAGTTGAAGAATCCTTTGCCTTTGAGCTTCAGAAAAATCTATGCCTAATTCTAATGTAGTTCTTAATGTCTTGTGCTCAAACTCAATAGGGAGAACAAAAATCTTATTGTATAGTAGCTCAAAAGGTTTGAATCCAGTTGTTGTTTTCCATGTGGTATTAAATGCCCAAACTTTCTCTGTAATTCTTTCTGACCAATCCTTTCTCTGTAATGAAATAGTATTTGTCAAGATGGATTCAATTTATCTGTTTGTTACTTCATCTTGGCCATTGGATTGTGGATGATAAGGTGTGGACTTCTTATGCCTAATTTCATATTTTGTAGCTAAATCAACAATAACTTTAGTAGTGAAGTGGGTACCTTGATCTATGACAATCTCTCTTGGCACTCCATACCTTGTAAAGATATGGTCATATAGGAATTTTGTAACTTTTTCACTCTTCTGATTTGGTAATGCTTTCACTTCTGTCCATTTGGTGAGGTAGTCTATGCACACTAGAATGTACTCTTTTTTGTTGAGACTTAGGATCAATGGGACCAATAAATTCTAATCCCCATTTTTCAAATGGTTACAAAACTAGTTGAGGTTGTAATGGAATTTCATATGATTTGGTAGGATTTCCCATTCTTTGGAACTTATCACATCTTCTTACATATAATGTTGCATCTTTGTGTAGTGTAGGCCAATAATACCCTATTGTTAATAATTTTTGCACTATTATTTTTACAACAAAGTTTCCTCCACATGGCTCACTATGGTAGGATTTGAGGACATCATAAATTTCCTCATCATCTATACATCTTCTCATAACATTATCCTTCCCTATGTGGAATAGGAAACCAGCTATCCAATAAAATTCACACTTTTCTCAACAATATATTTCTTTTCAAAATATATATAGTGTGGAGGTGTCTTACCTAAAACTAAATAGTTGGATATATCAGCATACCAGGGTGTCTTGGTGGAAATGAAAAACAAGTTTTCATATGGAAAATATTCATCTACAACTACTTCCTCATTATTATTTTCCATTCGTGAGAGAAAATATACTACAACATTGTCTTTCCCAGGCTTATCAACAATTGTTACATCAAACTCTTGTAAGAGAAACAACCATCTGATTATCCTATTACTTACAACTGGTTTGTTGATCAAATATTTAATGGCAAAGCATGATCTGTATGGATAAAAACCAGATATCCCATGATGTAGTGCCTAAACTTGTTGATGGCATATACAACAAATTGACTAGGAATTCCTTCTTAGTGAATTTGTAGTTAAGTTTAGGATGTTGTAGGTTCTTACTCACATAATAGATTACATAATTGAGTATCCCATATTTCTTTCCTAAAACAACAAAAATGGCATGATCTAAGGCATTAGTTTTATGAATTGGTAAACTCCAATCCGGTCATCTTAGAACAGATAAGCGGAAGTTAACATTTGTTTCAAAGTTTGGAATGCAGCCTCACATTTCTCTGTCCATATAAATGCAACATCCTTTCCCAATAAAACAAATAATGGTGTTGTAATTCTACTGAAATATTGAATGAATATTTGGTAATACCCAACATGGCCCAAGAATATCCTTACATCCTTCTACTTTTTAGGTGTTGGAAAATTTATAATCACTGATATTTTTGCTAGATCTACCTAGATCCTAGCAGATGATAGGTAATGACCTAACACTATCCCCTTAGACATCATCATATAACATTTTTCATTACTTAAGGATAAATTATGCTCCTTGCATCTCTTGAGAAACTTTTCTAATTTCTTCATTGCTTCATCAAAATTACTTCCATGGATTGTAAAATCATCCATATATACTTCCATGAAATCATTGGTTAATTCTAAGAAGATGCTAAGAACTTCCCTTTGAAAATGTGGCAGGTGCATTGCATAGACCAAATGGAAGAATGAAGTATGGAAAATTTCCCCATGGGCATGTCAATGTGGTTTTGTCATGATCCTCTAGTGTAATATGAATTTGGTTATAGCCACTGTAACCATCTAGAAAAGAGAAATACTTCTTTCCAACAAGAGTGTCAAGTACCTAATCAATGAAAGGAAGTGAGAAATGATCCTTATTTGTTACTGCATTCAACTCCCTTTAGTCTACAAATATTCTCCATTTTGCATTCTTTTTAGGTACAATAACAAGTGCTGACACTCATTAACTATATGAAACTGGATATATGAAACTAGTATCCAATAATTTATTTAGTTCTTCCTTCACTATATCTCTCACTACTGGGTTCATTCTCCTTTGTGGTTATCTTATTGGCTTATAATTGTCCTTGATGTAAATCTTATGAGTAAAATTTTTAGGATGGATTCCATGCATATCTCCATAATCCCATGAAAATTTTGTCCTTTGCTTTCTCGAGATGTGAAATTAGTAGTTGTTCTTGTTACATGCTTAATATTTTTTTCACATTGAGAGGCTTGTTAAGTGCAATATCCACTTCCTTAGAAATATTGGCTATGGAGCATATGCTACTACTCACAGAATTTAAGATACAATCATGTGGAAGAAGGTTTTGTAGGATTCATTTCTTACATGGAACATTCTTAGTACTCTCTCGCAAAGAAGATTTGATTTTCAAGATAGATTATGCATTGCAATTTTCCATATTCTTCTTCATTCTTACCATAATTATTCTCAGAACTTTCAAAGAACAACATCCTCCTCCTTTCCTTCTATTAGACATTACTTCTCCAACATCATGAGTTGTTGAACCGAGCTCGATCTTTTCCTCGGTTATTCCACCCAAATGGTTTGATCTTCCTCATTGCATGACTATGCAAGGGGGTAGAACATAAGATTTTTGGTGCCACTTCTATTGGATATCATCATATTTCTATATCTACATCCAATGAATGCATCAACAGTTGTTAACCATGGTCTTCGTAGGATAATAGGATATCCCCTTATGCTTGCTTTTGGCTAGAAAACAATGAAGTCAACATGGTACTCCCAAAAGTCTACCACTACTACCACATCCTCCAAAAATCCTTCAGATTTACCGTGGATATTTCTATAAGCTATAAGAAAGTGTTTGTTGGTCTTAATTCTTCCAATTTCAAATCATCCATGATTTATTTTGTCATTAGATATCAATGAATAGGTAGGGTATTGATCTAGTTTAGTGGAATAGGTTGGTGAGAAAATTTATTGTTAGGATTAGGTGTTGGTTGGGCAGGCAGCGGTTGTGTATCTTTTTTTGGGAACCTGATTGGGGATTAGACATCATAACTTACTAGTACTTTTGATAATGAGGTTTTTGATAAGATTTTTGGTAATTAGAAGGTGGTTTATTCCACTATTGTCCCCTCAGGGTTATTACCATGATTGGGGAAGTTGTTTCCATTGTTTTTGTGGTTGTCCTTGGTATGAAGGTTTCCATTATTTTTGGTATTGGTTAGGATATGGGGACCATCCTTGAGGGTTATCCCAAGGTAGGGACTGAATATATGAATTTTTAGACTAATTTTGAAATGAATGGATAGGCTCTTGTGTCATACCTCCTTACCTTGGTGGTCATGGTTTCTTTTGAGAAACATACAAACCATTCCCATTTTCTATCTCCAAAATTTTGAAATCAGTGTGGAGCCACTCTATCTTAAGAAATGTTGGCCAATTTTCTACATCTACAGTCTGATTTCTTCCTTCTACGTGAATGACAATACTTTGTGAGTGCTACTTATACATATTCTTTCTTCTTTTTAGCATCTAGAGCATCCAATTGATTAGCCATGTCATTAACAATTTCTTACTTCATGTTTTTAAACATGCTCAAAATATCGACTTAGAGATGTCACCCATTGTTTTGGTAGAAATATCACCTATTAATCTTACATTCCTTACTCTCTTTATAGTAGCTCTTGAATAGATTTTACAGGCATCACAAATCTATTTAAAACTATCCTTTGAAATATCTCCTTCTCCTATCACATCCAGAGAATTCATGTCTTCATCACCAAGTCCTTTTAAAAATATTAATTTGAGGGAGTCAGTGGTATGTCGCTGGTATAATCCTTTAATGGTTCATCCTTTTTTTTGCATTATATATATTTCATCACCTCCTTTGTTTCTTGGTATACAATAGTATTAGTACTTATTAAGGAACTTATCCTTCATTTGTGCCCATGTAGTAACATAGTTCCTTTACAATCCCATAAACCACCTTAAAGAAAAATCTTTGAGTGTTGCAGGAAACAATTTCAATTTATGTGCATAGTGGTGTAATCATAGCTTCGCACAAAATGTGTGTCTGGATATTCGACATAGCTTCATGGAAATTTGGCAAGGCCAATGGAGAGATATTCTTCATTCCAGAGCTACATTATTTTCAAAGATGTGGAATTCAGAGGTGTTTTCCCATTTCGAGAATTCTGATCTACCTCTTCTTCCATCCCTAGTTGCTCATTACCAACTACAAAATGTCACTTGGAGGATTATCTTCAAAAAGCAAATGAAGTATAGAGGTTTCTTCTTCATAATCTTCAGAATATTTAGAGGTAAATGAATATATTTTTGCTACTTGTGGATTAGATAAAAATATACTATGGGCATCCCTTGGATGGTTCATACATCAACTACTTAACTCATTCAATTGTAATTAGTTGGGGGTTTAATTTGAGGTAAATCCATATAGAATAGATTGCTTCTTAGGAATGAAAACCCTCACAAAAACCTAATAACATGGTAGTGTCCCGGAAACGATGCCAAAAATGGTGGTGCAAATTAATTCATAGTAATTAGTATGTTTTTCACAACCCATAATAATTTATTCATCAGACCTAGGGATGTAAACTTTCAACTCTACTAGTGTTGTATACATAGTTACAGTGCTTACAAGGTATAAACTAAAAGATTGCAGTTAAAAAATTAGAAATATAATGCTAAAAAGATACACTACGTTGCAGATGAAAGGAAATTTTATAGCTAGGTAATAAGTAGATAAAAGCATAACATAAGTGAAGGAATGAACTATTGCATTTCTAATCTATGCATGGAATGAACTAAAATAGCAAACAAAAAGAAAAGGGGGTTCAAAAACCACAACTAGGCCCTACCTTCATGATATCCTTTTCTAAGGATTTTGTCTACAAAAAAATATGGAACTTATATTTTATTCATCGCATGAAGATTCGTAATTAAACTTACAACAAGTCCTTGAATTTCGATATCTAACGCAATATCTTCATTCTCTTTATATTCAATGGAGACATGAAGAAAACTCCTTTAACTAATAGTTACATTTTGATTAAGTACTAGATCACTACCAAGGAATCTATAGATTCTTATGCATGTAATCGGGCGAGGAAAGTTGTATAATACAACTTAACTAATTGTTTATTCAATAACCAGCTATCAAGTTAAATCAACTAGCTCCATAGTTGTAGTTATAGAGTATAACTAGGCATTGATGTGAGATCTGCTCTTGTTGCTATAATTGCTTCTTTACTGACATGTGCAAACTTAGGTGAAGCATTCTTGTTGATCAAGTTTCCCACAATCACGGTTTTATATGTGAGTGTGTATTCCTTTATTGAAGGTGCTTTATTGTGTATGAGTCCTAGTTGTTGCATATCGGTTTCGCGGATGATTCCCTTTGCATTGTGATAGAGTTTTTTCGGTTTCATGTTAGTGGTAATATATAATAGCTTCTTGCAAACAAGTATGACATTCGTAAAAATGCACTAATAATCATTCATTATATCAAAGAGATTAACATGCACATTCAAAATCCATGAAATAGAGTAACTTAATAATAGTTATACTAATTAATATATAATTTCCATAAGTTTGAGTTCAAGTGGATGTTTGGTAGGAAAACCAGGATAAACAAATATGAGGGTATACAAAATATACAACATGATGAAACAAAAAAATGGTAATTAAATGGTCTCATCAAGAGGAACAGTTTTTTTTTATTAGATTAGGTTTATTTTCTTAAATTCAATCTTAATCATTTAAAATTATGAAATATTCATGCTCTTGGCTTATCTTTCTTCTAATATTAGACCCCAAATTTATATTATAAATATAACCTTTGATATTTAGGATCTAGATTAGTTTAATTTTAGAGATTACATCGATAAAACACAACCTTTAAAAGATAGCTTAAGAAATTAGATTTGATTTATAAATTATCTATAGATTTAAACATTCAATTTTATAAAAGATCAAATTGAGCTTAGGTTTTATATCCCAATTTGTAAATAGTTCATATATTAAAATCAACATCTAGTTTTAAAAATTGTGTCCAAACAACATATTAAATTCATATTTGAAAATAGTGATTATATAAAAATGATTGTTTTTATAAATTCTCATTTTATTACATGTTTAATTGAATAAAACATACTTTAATTTTATTTTTTAGGTTTGATTTCATTTTACACATTCATCACATCATATAAACTTGATAAAAAAAAGTAAAAATACAATACCTTTCATTCTTATCAATTACGATAGTGAAAAATAATCTATCATTTTAAATTTACATTTCATGCATTGAGAAATTTAGAATTTGAAACTTATATTTCCACAAAGTGTTTAAATTCATTTATTTTACTTCAATATATTGAAATAACTCACATAATAATCAGTTGAGACAAACATGAACAATAATACTAAATCTTGATTTAAAATTTCCCAAACACATGGATTACATATCCAAACAATCCTAGAAACCTACAAAATAACATTACAATAACCATAAAACATAACCACATTATTTCAGTGTAAAAAACAACAAAACAAGAGAAGGATGAATGATGATCCATAAGATAACAAGCTATGCTTCTAATAAAAATTACCACAACACATATATATGGCTCCAATTGTATCCCAATACCATCCCAAAATATCCTTAATTCTAGTAGATATTTACATTACAAAACCATCAAAAGACTGATAATATAATAGTTCATAATAAAACGAGCTCCCCAGAACAATAGTAGTGAAACAAAAATAAAAAGAACATAGAGGAACTAACGTAAAATAGAAACTAACATTCAAAATCTACAAAGATAATAAATAAAACAAAACATCCCTCCCTAGATCATCTATAGGATTTTTCAAGCCCCTCCATCACCTTATCCCATTTCTTAGCCAGAGCATCTATGTTACCAGCCAAAGACACCAAGTCAAAACCATCGGGATTCACCTTTCATCTCCATTTTGAATGGCTCTAGATAGATAGATATTCCTTGGAAGATTTTGACATTTCCTCATTTTTTTTCAGTTGAGAAAATAAAATTCATTATGATATATTTTCTAAACTCAATAGATAAGTGTTTTATTATTCACCATATCCAACATACATAATTCCCCAACTCACTTTTCTTGATGGTTAATCACCGTAAGATAACAACCACATCCACCATCTCATTAAATAGTTGCTTCCAATGTATATTTGAGTGTTCTCATATTTTCTAGCCACGCATATCATATTTTCCACATGACCTATGTAGATAAAGGAAAATCATCCTCAAAAACTATTTCATCTGGGTTTTACAACTCAATATCCCTCATTTCACACACCACAACATAGAAAAATAAATTTGTAATGAAATAATTCTTGATCACATTATCCCTCAACAATTAGGTCTTTCTCACTCGATAAAATTAGTAGAGAAACTTCCTTCTATATTTTTTTACCCCCTTGACCCATGTTACCTTCACATCATCCATATATTTCCCCCATCGACACTCATCAACCTCTATATTGACTACCTTTTTCCAGACTCATGAGGATTTGATTATGCACAAAAGTTTCCTAAGATATTTGGTATGTACAAATTTGGTGAGTGTGTTGTGAGGGACTATTTTCTCATCATTTACATATCTTCCGCTTCTTTCATATCACCTTCTCCCACTCCCATTACTCTTCAAGTGTTTTTACACATCACAAATATGTTAGGTCAATAATTTGACGGGCCTATCTTAGGCCTTAAGGCTTACTATTCTTACATGCACCCCCAACAATCACCTTCTTTTTCTAGCTAGGATAATAACTATTCATAGAGTGTGCAATTTTCATGTGTCTTTGTTATTCAAATGCTGAATTTTTCTTCCAATGTAAGGATTGAATATATCCATCAACTATTGACCTATCAAAGTTCTTCGATGGAACCTTCTAACTCTAATAATATGAAATTTACTAGGGAAAGGAGGATTTATCCTAAAATATTGATTAGGCCATAAATTATCATGTGATGTTATACTTTTCCGTCATAGATACAACCTAATTATGAAATTATAACGTGATTCGATCAAATAATTGACCAACCCATAATTGTAGATAAGTCACACAATAAACTACTAACATATATTATCAATTTATTATAAAAATACTACTTACCTACCCCCTATATCTGTAATTACACCCATAATAGGTTAAGTAATACCAATTAATTCATCTAGGGTTATCATCTTTCCTCTCTATAATCAAATTCAAGTCTAAATGTTAAACAATACCAATAGGTTCCTTCGAACCTACATCTCTACTATGGTCATAATAATTCAAGAGCTATAAAATACATTACCTTCTCATAACACATAAAAACCATTTAGAAAACAACATACAAGTTGAGAAAAACCAAATTTATGTCCAAAAAAAAAAAAAAAAACTTTCACAACAAACCCTTTCTTATAATTATGTGATACATCTAACCCAAGGAGATATTCTCATGGGTGTTGGAATGTTAGGATTGAGTGGATCTTCATCATATAATTTCCCAACATGTACACACATGATAATAAAACCACTTCATACTTTTTTCCTCTAAATATACAAAATCATACATAGTATTACAACAAATTTGGGTTTACGTCATAGGTTTACACTAAACCTTCACAAGAATTTATTTAACAAAAACATGCCTATGTTCAATCTATGTAGTCTTATCCCCAACTATCACAGGCTTACACATAACTCACTCACCAATTTTTCATTTCCTATTTAGCATGAGATGCACCACCCTATATCCACATGTATTCTAATTCTACCCATTCAAATGTTTTCTTTTCTACATATTATGCACCAAATGTTTAAACCCATAAGTTTAATCCATGTCGCCTTTTAGTTGGTAACTATAAAGTTCCACAAATATTTTTGTGCATTACAAGAACTTATGTTACTAATGTTTACAATTTAGGAACCTATGGTAAGGATATGAAAGAACCCCTACACTCTAGCATTCACATGGAACTTCTCCTCATCATCTCCCTAAATTACTAAAATAACAGGGTGAAATACATCCTAATTCCCTTATTAAGGAACAAGCCAATGAGATTCATGAACTAATCTTATGGGATGGGGTTTTAAAAATATTCTCCCCAAATCTTAAAAATATTAGAACTTGATTGGTATTACAATTTTCATGAAGGCTTTATACACTCATTCGGTAGCTTATAGTTGATTTTGTACTTGATTTTAATTTGAACAAAATTGTAAAGACTAGTATTAGGAGCTCATATGAAATAAGAACCCAACGATACCACCACACATTTCATCATAATATGGAGTTAGGTACTCTACTCCTCCACTAACATCTCAAACATGGATAAATGGGAGCTATAGGATCTTTTTCGTCATGTGCTTAACATGGAAAATAGGGAATATGTGCATAATTTCCCATAAAAGTCTTATAATTAAGATCTAGAGAGCATGTTAAGGATTCATAAAATGGAAATAGATAATTTTCGTTGAACCTATGGCTTAATTGGAAGACTTGTTTTCCCGCAAAAAGTCTAGGGAATATGAAAAAATAACAATAATACACAAGCTTCCCAAAATTCCTAGGGTCTAAAGGTACTCAACGAAAAATGTAATGTCACTAAAAATAGGAGTACCATCAACCAAATAATCCTACAATCTCTAATGACATAATTAATCAACCTAACAATAAAAAAATAACTCGCAATGGAAATATTTGTATTAATAACAATCAACCTATGGTAAATGTGTTCAAATTTTACCAAGATTTGAATAACGATTCAAATTACAATATAACCAACAACACATCAAAAAAAAGAATTGAAAATTCCCATATAAAAACAAATTTGGTCATAATTGTAGCTACCCTAATAATTTTGCTAATTTCCATAAATTTGTAGGAGTAAAAACAAACAAAATTACAATCCCGACCTATTATGTCTACTTCATAGAGTCATGGGTCTTAATGCCAATAAATTTATGGAATATTACAAAATCATTCAATACATTCTTAAAAAAGACAATATTTTAATGAATAAATTTTATGGGTAGAAAACCTTAATGGTTAACTCGATGGATCATTTAGGTTTGTTGCACAATAGAATTCCCATTTAGGCATATATCAAAACTCTTTCCCTAACCATTATAAAATTAGGATTTAAAATAACACACAACAAAGGTAACCACCACCACAATAATAAAAAAACAAATGCCCCCATTAAAATTCGTGATCTTGAAGCCTTAATTTCTAACATGACTAACCCTAATGTTTCATGACACCTAGGTGTATCAAGATAAACATGCATGATTAGTTTTGTTAGACTATAAAATAATAAAAAGATAATGTAATCACTACAACCAGATAATATCAAGCTTCTAAAAATCCTCTACAAGTTCCTTCAGAGGTGCAAAATATTGGAATCCTTAAATAGTAAGGGAATTATAATATTATCCATGAATTTTCATAGACATTCTCCCATATTTCATTCCTTGACCTTCTAAATAATTCTCTATCCCATCAACTTACATTGTTAGACACTATGGGACTTAAAATTTATCTTATGTCACACCTCCATCAACGAAAAAAATGTAACCATATTGACATAGATATGTTTTCTCCTGGTACCATTATGAGATACGTGGGATATTTCTTCTACTTTTGTAAACCACCCATAGAAGGAAATTTTTATAGAAGAGGATAAACGACTTTCTATTTGAAGAATTGTATATACAAAAATATAGTAAAATGTTCTATGGTGCATGATGGAAAAGTGGTCAACATCGTTCTCTTTTCCTTTTTGTACAACATTAGATATGGTGATAACAACTAATCATCGAATCATAATACCCTTTATGGGTATGACAGGTTGAGATCCACATTAATTGGTACTATTATCATAACAATACTCGAGCCCAAAAATTATCCTCACTACATTTTATGTCATAGACAAGGAAACTAATTATAACATGATCTTAGGAAAACCTTGGATCCAACAGATGAATACCATTCCTTCTAAACTCCATCATGAAATTTTATTTTTACATTTGGGAAAGGTATTCATCACTAAAAGAGACATGAACACATTTTATATAGTACAAGCTATAATTATAAAGTTTTCTCGGAACTCTTTTTCATCATGGGTTTCCTAAAAATGACCTATGAACACACATGTTCTTAGAAAAGGGAATGAAAAAAATTACAAAGGTTGATTCTCGATAACCCCACTCTTTTAGCTCTTTATCATACCCCCTATGTAAGAAAATTATAAAGGACCTTAAAGAAGGAAATGAACTTTCCTCACAAACTAAAATACCTAAACAATAAATTAAAATTTTATCTTTGAACAATACCACAAATATGATTGACATTCTGAAAAATGATTCATCTATCATATTTCCATTTGACCCAAAGGGTCCTTTCACATAGCATTTTCTCGCCTACCCGAGAGAAAAAAGATGAACCCTCTCTTCCTATGTTAATAGATTTGAACATGGTCAAGATTTATCATAACTATGTTCCTTCATCCATTTTATCTTATGATTCCCTCCCCAAAGGAAACTCATGGACCATGTACTATCAAGGAGAAAAATGTGCCACAAGTGCAAGGGTAAATATGATCTCAATTTCTCATAAAAAGAGGATATTTCCTTTAGATTCCTTTTAGATTTTTAATGCACCAATAATTTAGCTAAGTACAAATCCTTATTAACTAATATTATATTATCTCGTTATTGAGCCATTGAATTAGCTAAGTATAGCATGAGAAGGAAGTTTGAGAAGTGTGTTGGAGTTTTGCATGGAAATATAAAGGAGGATGCACATAGGTTTCACATACGGTATAGGAGAAGACACGCCACATCCGGGTATGACAAGTGATAATATGTTACAACAGAGATGACTTGATCACAAAGCAAGCTAGAAATAGAGAAATATTGGATAAGAATTGGGTGATAACATGATAAGAGCATGCAAGACTAATTGTAGATAAGACTAATGCATGGATAAAATATGGATATTTATAGTGCATGGGATGAAAATAGAGATTATAGAAGAAAGAAAACTACCTTTGGAGAATTATAGGTTTGAGTCTAAATATAGATAAGTGTGAGTTTTAGAGCATGCATTCTATGTATAGTACTGGTCTATTTTTAGACTAAAACATGATCAATCGGTGAAGGATGAGTTCCTACCCTATAAATACTTATAACTTATCTATATAGTATGGGTGTCTGGATAATATTTGAGTATGTTTTGTGTGCAATGGAGATTCCTCTAAAATATAGAGGAGTCATAGTTTGTTTGGTAGTGTATAGAATATCAGGTTATTGGTTGGAGCCTGATATGGATATGTATAAGTGCTTATTCTATATGAAGTGTGAAGCTATCATAGTAAGCTTGAATATATGTACTAGATCATGATTTATGAGTGAATAATCATCACTCTTAAGGTTATATATAGATGTCTTGTACATGATATAATTCCATGAATATGT
Organism: Taxus wallichiana var. yunnanensis; assembly: GCA_018340775.1. NCBI lineage: Eukaryota > Viridiplantae > Streptophyta > Pinopsida > Cupressales > Taxaceae > Taxus > Taxus wallichiana. The sequence continues at coordinate 959,392,781 of CM031234.1, forward strand.
ATTATCCATATGGAATACATGTATGTGGTCATAACCATGTGTGTAATAGTTGCATCTTAATAGTAAACACGTGAAGGGACCAAGTAGACTTGTGTGTACTTTAGGTGAGAAGTTAGAATATTTTCTAGGTGAATTACCAACACACATGACTATGTCATGTTAATCCTAGACTTCAATGTGACATTTTGGTTCAGTTTTGGGACATTATTTAATTTAAAATCTCGAGATGTGGTGCACTTATGGAATTTTAGTTATCTTTGGAGAATATTAAACATTGGATACATGAGGGAAAAAATGAATTTGTCTTACGATATAATACCTATGAAAAAATCAATCTATGCCAATGGGTCAATGAAAATATTTACCATGGGCTTTATGAGATGTTATTTAGCTTCTTTATGAGAAAATTATATGAGTGGTTAGCAATGTATGCATAATATAGAGGGAGTATGCTAGGAAAAGAAAATTCTAGATTTAGGAAAAGTATCAAGCATTAACTGAGTTATACATCTTGTGCACATGTGTAGTAGACCATTTTTGGGAAGGTATTTTAATAAATTATACTTTATATTACATGATATCTACTTATTCATGTTTGGAGGAATATGAGATCCATATTATTCATGAGCCTAGATGATCGTATCTAGGTGTATTTATGTTTTCCATTAAGATCTTGATGATTGAACTTGGACTTGAATATCTAACTATGGCTAGATAAAACCCATCACACACAAGGAAAAGGAAAGAGGTTGGAAAGAATAACATTGAACGATATGGAGGAAGTGGATACAAAATAAAAATTTCACAAATACAATAATGTGTGGGATAGGGTGTTGAAGAGGAATTGAGACAAAGATGAATAGGGATAAGTGGTAGTGATGGAAACCTTAAGGAAAGTGAGGGGCCATAGGACTATATCCCTCTAATATTAGGAAATCACAAAAGGACCCCTTGACATCTTTTTAAAGTGAGTCTAGTGAGGATTTAAAACCATTGGCATACATATAGACAACATTAAGCCCTTAGCCCTTGGGAATGGTGCTCAAGATTTGGAAATTCATATAGAATATTATCCTAGTGAGGGTTAAGAACATAAATGTAATCAAATATTTCCATGTTGGGATGTTGATACATGTAGAAGTTTTTACTAATTTTTCAGGAGGTGCACATGATAAAATTAGTGGAAATGGCATTGGAAACTAATTTTAGTCAATAGGTTTTGATAGCTTGTAAGGAAACTTTGTTTTGAAGTAGTACCATAGATGTAACACCATGGTAGCATGTTAGCATGTAGACTAGCTCTACCATAGGCTCGTAGATTAGCTCCACCATATGAAATCGACAAGAGTTTTAGTAATAGGGGCTCATGAAGGTTTGGTCTTCCCCAATGATTATGCTAAAATATAATATCCTAGCCTAATCTAATGTAAGTTTACAAAAAATAAATAAGAAATGAAATAACTAAAATACACCCAAGCAAGATAATAGATAACAATATGAAACCTAATGTGTAAATAGGGTTAGGAGAGCCTTAGATGATTTGAATATTCCACGAGAATTGTGTCGTAGTGGAGACCAATTGAATAGGAGGATATTAACAAAAAAAGCTTGAGAAAACTCGCATTTGGAGGATTTTACATGACTAGGGCACCTAGGTAAGGATAAGGGTTCCTATGGATACAACACATAACAAACCATCTAATACAAGTTGAGAAAAACCAAAGTTATGTCCAACCAATATAAAAAAATTCCACAACAAACCCTTTCTTCTAATTATGCGACACATCTAACCCCATGAGATATTTTCATGGGTGTTGGAATGTTAGGATTGAGTGGACATTCATCATATAATTTCCCAACATGTACACACCTGATAATAACACCACTTTTTACTATTTACCTATGAATATATAAAAGCATACCTAGTATTACAAAATATCTCGTGTTTACGTCATAGGTTTACATTAAACCTTCACAAGTATTTATTTAAAAACACATGCCTATGTTCAATCTATGCAGTCTTATCCCAAAATATCATAGGCTTACGCATAACCCACTCACCAATTTTTCATTTTGTATTCAACATGAGATGCACCATCCTATATCCACGTGTATTCTAAGTCTATAGAGCCATATTTTTTCTTTTCTACATATTATGCACCAAATGTTGAAACCCATAATTTTCCTCCATGTCCCCCTTTAATTGGTAACTATCAAGCTCCATGACCATTCATGGGCATTACAAGCACTTATATTACTCATTTTTGTAAGTTAGGAACCTATGATAAGGTTATGAAATAACCCTTACACTCTAGCATTCACATGGAACTTCTCCTCATCCTCTCCCTAAATTACTAAAATAAAAGGGTAAAAGATATCCAAATTCCTATATAAAGTAATAATCCAATTATATTCATGAACTACTCCCATGGGATGGGGTTTTTTAAAATATTCTCCCTAAAATCCTCAAAATATTAGCACTTGATTGGTATTACCATTTTCACGAAGGCTATAAACACTCATTCGGGTAGCTTATAGTTGATTTTGTCAAGGATTTTGATTTTAACAAACTTGTAAAGACTAGTATTAGGAGATCATATGAAATAATAACCAAATGATACCACCACACATTTCATCATGAGATGGAGTTAGGTACTCTTCTCCTCCACTAGCATCCCAAACATGAATCAATGGGAGCTATAGGATCTTTCCCTTTATGTAATTAACAGGAAAATAGGGAACATGTGCATGATTTCTCATACAAGTCTTACAATGAATATCTAGAGAGCATGTTAAGGATTCACAAAACTCTAGGGAATATGAAAAAAAAAAACAATAATACACAAGCTTCCCAAAATGGATAGGGTCTAAAGGTACTTAACCAAAAATGCAATATCACTACCAATGGGAGTACCGATCAACCAAATAATCCCACACTCTCTAATGACATATTTAATCAACCCAATAGTAAAAATAATAACTGTAATGGAAATATTTTTGTTAACAATCGACCTATGGTAAATGTGGTCAAATTTTACCAAGCTTTGAATATCGATCCAAACCACAATTTAGCCAACAACACATCCAAAATAGGAACTGAAAAGGCCCATATCAAAACAAATTTGGTCCTAATGGTAGCTACCTCAATATTTTTTTGAACTTCCATCAAAATTGTAGAGTAAGAAAACCAAAAAAATTATGATCCCAACCTATTATGTCTACTTCATAGGGTCATGGGTCCCAATGCCAATACATGTAGGGAACATTAAAAAATCATTCAATACATCCTTAAATAATAAATACAAGATTTTAGTGAATAATTTTTATGGGTAGAAAACCTTAATGGTCAATTGATGTCTCATTTAAGTCTGTTGCACCCCGAATACCCATTTATGCATCTATCAAAACTCTTTTGTAAGGACTTCAAAATCGAGGTACAATTTTTTTAAAACTCCCATTATTTAATTGATATGTTGATTTCACACATAATCAAATCATACAATTAAACAAATAGATCATATGTGCATGATACAATGATAGAAATCATATTTGAGTCCAAAGGATGTTTCATTATTTTCAATACCTAATTACAACTTATAAGTTTACATGTAATGTCAAAGTGCCTCATAAGATTATATAATCTATTGATTATTTCAGCAATACATCAAGTACAATTTATTCCATGAACTAAAATATAAAAGAAACTAATCAAGATCAGAAAATTAGCTTGAACCCCTTTTAGATTCTTTCCTTTCCTTTATCTCTGAATGGAATGTATTTTCCACAAATGGTCGGTTCAAATGAACTCGCAATGGTTTCCATTTTCATACATATATTATTCTACAAATGAAAACATATTCAAAATATAAATTCATGCATCAACATACAAATTCATCCATTATTATAATAATAATTTCAAAATCATGCATACATGCATGAACTAACCAAGTTTATAATATCATTCAAGAGTGGTTCCTTTAACCATCTTACCTTAAAAACATAAAATTTACCTCATGAAATAATGATTACATAATGCATTCCATAATACTATTTCATGTCAAAACAAATCAGCATACCAAATGTTCAATGAAATGTCACATATTGGCTCCATGCACAAAGACTAAGGCATACTAACCAATTGACAAACATCAATATCAAATTCACTTCAAAATATCAAAATAAATTGTATTCCAGATCAGATTAGAAGCCTTACATATTTTTCAAGAGGCACAAAAACATTTATACCTAGGAATGCATGTCAACCATTTGATAAAATGACATAATATAAACATTCAATATAATCCATAGAATGCATGCCAACAACATGAAAAAATTCCTTATAATGAACTTCACATAAATTCCAATGAATACATGCCAACATCATGAAAAATACCATAGAAATAACTTCACATAAATTCCAAAGCGTGCATTCTAGTAGCATGAAAAATGCCACAAGAAGAGCTTCACATAAATCGCAAAGAGTGCATTCTAGCAGCATGAAAAATTTCATGAAAATAACTTCACCTAAATTCCAAAGAGTGTATTATAGAAGCATGCAAAAATGCCATAAAAATAACCTCACATAAATTCCAAAGAGTGCATTCTAGTAGTACGCCAAAATTCCATAATCCATACTTGTGTATTTATGTCAATTAAAAGATTGCATATCAACTGTTTGACATAATGTCATAACACATAGTATTTAAATATGCCAACCAAATGATCGCATGCACACTAACAATTTGAAAAAATGTCACAAAAATCATTCTTTAAATATATCAACCAAATGATTGTACACTAATTAAAAATGTCACAACACATCATTCGTTAAATATGCCAACCAAATGATTACACACTAACCATTTGAAAAAATGTCACAACACATCATTCTTTAAATATGCCAACCAAATGATTGCACACTAACCATTTGAAAAATTTCACAACACATCATTCTTTAAATATGCCAACCAAATGATTGCACACTAACCATTTGAAAATTTCAAAGTGAACTAGGAGAAAAACTGCAGCAAAGAACACATCTATTTAACAAGAAACTGTAAGCAAAGAACACAACTATATAACAATAAAAATGCATCGTAGAAATCACCCAAAACCATATTTATCTGTCAACTAATGCTGCAGCAATTAACACATCTTATAACAACTAAAAACAACACTCTAACAGGTAAAATGCAGCTTAAAATCAATCCAAAATCTAGAAATAAAACGTCAAAAACCTACTCTAAATACCCAAATTAATAACATCATTAATTATAGTTATCAAGTAAGGAGGTAAAACAAAATCTCATGATCTTATACTTGAGAGATATGAAATATATAATTCCCATAATAAACTAAACATATTATCCAAATACCCATAAAGGATTGACTGAAAATATTAATACCTTAAATTGATAAACTAGATTTCTTATTACCCAAAAAGGGATAAAACTAAATATGCATTAATTTGTAAAATACTGCATAGATAAAAACAAGAAACCCTTTCCGAGAGAATTTGAAATGAAGACTACCAAAAACCTCTATTCTTTTCCCTACTTCTATTTTTTTCCTCCAGCTTCTTAGCTCCACACCATACAAAAATGAAACCCCAAAACCTATTTATTTTTCCAAAAATTCTCCACAACATGGCTGCAAAAAAAAAAGTGAGATCCCATAATACAGGCCCAAAATCAGCCCAGATGGCCATAATAACCTCCATAATTTTTTTGGCATAGTCTCCCCCTCTATTTCCTCCTCTCTTCATGCCATGCTAAATGGATAAAATAAAAACCTAACTCTCCTTTATTCCATGGATTCCAAAATCCATTCAAATATCATTAAAACTCCAAAATGCCACCACTTAGCTTTAGGCTAAGTTTTATTATTTTTAAATAAAACTTATGTGCCACATTCCATAAGGAATGGTTAATACATAAGTTAATGCCAATATAAATCATAAGTCCAATGCCACTAAATATCATCACAACTAAGCACCAATTAAATGCCAATCCTATTAAACAAGCCCAATACCTTATAGTAATCAAATGTTGTGCATTTATTAAGGATGATTCAAAAGCATTTAGATGATATTTTGACACTCAGCTTAGGTTACTAACATACCATCATAAGTTAGGATTCTATTAGATCATGTAACTTATATCTTAGGTTGGTTAGTATAACAACCTAACAAGAAAATATCACTCTAGAAGCTTCCAAAATGTTGTCACTGAATCAAAGGGTGAGTGCTAGCTCAGGGAAGAGTGGGCACTTGTGCATATAATCACATTTGTATTCACACAAAATTTTTATCATATAGACATAGGTATATATATTCGCGTACCTTTATGATCATACCCATACGGGTATATGATCAAATGTCCATTCCTTTGTGTATTATACTCATAACTTTGATGAATGACTAACAAAAACACAAACTCCAACCAAGAAGAAATAACCAAATAGATTCATTAATAATAAGGAGTCCTAAAATTTAGGATGCTACATCTTTCCCCAACCATTAGCAAGATATTCTTTAAAATAACACACAAAAATGTAACCACCACAACAATAACAACAAAACAAATTCCTCCCATCAAAAATCATGATCTTGAAGCCTCAATTTCTAACATGACTAGCCTTGATGTTTCATGACACCTAGGTGTACCATAATATACATGCACGATTATTTTTGTTGGACTATAAATAAATCTAAAGGATAATCTAATATCTAAAACGAAATAATATAAAGCTTCAAAATCCCCTACAAGGTCCTTCAAAGGTGAAAATGATGGAATCCTTAAATAGATAGGGAATTATAATATTACCACTAACCTTCCCAAGACATTCTCCCATATTTCATTTCTTGACCTTCTAAATAATTCTCCATCCCATCAACTTGCGTTGTTAGACACTATGGGACTTAAAAACTATCTTATGTCACACTCCCACCAATGAATTTTCTTAACCATATTGACATGGATATGTTTCCTCCTAGTGCCATTGTGAGATACATGGGATATTTATTAGATTTTTTTGAACTACCCATAATTACAGAGAGTTTATAAAAGAGGATAAATCACTCTCCATTTTGGATAATTGGATATAAATTTTTTATCAAAATGGTCTATGGTAGATAATGGACTAGCGGTCAACATCGTTTCTCTTTTCCTTTTGTAGAATCTTAGGATATGATAATACCAACTACTCATCAAATCGTAATACCCTTTATGGGCATTACAGTCTAAGAGCCACATTAATTATTACTATTATCATTCCCATAACTTGCAATGCAATATTATCCTCACTAAATTTTATGTCATGTAACAGAAACCAATTATAACATTATCTTAGCATAGCCTTAGATCCAATGATGAATGAAATTCCTTCAAACTCTTTTAGGAAATTTTATTTTTACATTTGGGAAATATATTCATCACTAAAAGAGACATGAGACCATTTTATATAGTACAAGCTAGCATTAGAAAGTTTTCTTGATCTCATGCTCATCACGAGTTGCCTACACAAATGACCTATGAACACCCATATTCTTATAAAAGGGAAAAAACCAAATGAAAAAGTTTGATGTTTAGTGTAAACCCACTCTTATAGCTCTTTATCATGCCCCATGTAAGAAAACTATAAAGGAGGACCCTAAAGAAGAAAATGAACTTTCCTCACCAACTCGAAATACCTCAAGCGTAAATTAAAATTGTATCCTCAAGACTACCACATATATTATTGACATCTTAAAAAATATTCATCTATCATATTTACATTTGACCCAAAGGGTCCTTTCACATAGCATTTACTCGCCTCCCCGAGAGAAAAAAGACCAACCCTCTCTTCCTATGTTAATGATTTGAACATTGTCAAGATTTATGATAACTATGTACCTTCATTCATTTTATCTTATGATTCCTCCCAAAGAAAACTTATGAACCATGTAATATGATGAAGAAAAATGTGCCACAAGAGCAAGGGTACGTATGGTCTCGATTTCTCATGGGAAGAGGATATTTCCCTTCATATTCCTTTTAGATTTTTAATGCACCAATAATTTATCTAAATACAAATCCTTATTAACCAATATTATCTTATCTCATTATTGAGCCAATGAATTATCTAAGTATAACATGAGCATGAAGTTTTTTGAAGTGTGTGGGAGTTACACGTGGAAGTATGAGGGAGGATGTGCATAGGTTTGGTATAAATATACATGAGAAGATACAACACATTTGGGTATGACAGATGATAATATGTTGCAACAAAGATGACTTGATGACAAAGCAAGACAGAATTAGAGAAATATTAGATAATAATTAGGTGATAACACGATAAGCACATGTAATACTAATTATAGATAAGAATAATGCATGGATAAAATGGCTATTTATAGTGCATGGGAAAAAAATAAAGCTTCTAGAATAAATCAGACTATATTTGGAGAACCTTAGGTTTGAGTCAAAATATAGACAAGTGTTTTAGAGCATTCATTCTATGTATAGTATTGATCTTTTTTTAGACTAAAACATGATCAAGTAGTGAAGGATGTGTTCCCACCCTCTAAATACTTGTAACTTATCTATTTAGTTTGGGTGTTTGAATAATATTTGAGTATGTCATGAAATTTCTTGGTGTGTTATGGAGGTTCCTCTAAAATATAGTGGATTCATAGTTTGTTTGGTATTGTATTGGATTTTATGCAACTAGTTGGAGCTTTATGTTGACTAGTATAAGAGTGTATTCTATATGAAGTGTGAAGATATCATAGTAAGCTTACATATATGTCATCTATAATGATTTATGAATGAATAATAATCACTTTTAAGGTTATGTATAGATCTCTTGTACATGATATAATTCCATGAATATGTATTCTCCATATGGTATGCATGTATGTGGTGGTAACCATGTGTGTAAGAGCTGCATTTTAACAGAAACATAAGAAAGGGATCCAATAGAGTTGTGCATAGTTCAAGTGAGAATTTAGAAATTTGTCTAGGTGAAGTACCAATGCACATGACTATGTCATGTTAATCCTAGACTACAACATTACCTTTTGGTTCCATTTTGGGGACCTTATTTAATTTATACTCTCAAGATGTGGTGCACTTATGTAATTTTAGTTATCTTTGAAGAATATTGAACATTGGATACATGAGGGAAAAGATGAATTTATGTTAAGATATAGTACCTATGACAAAATCAATCTACGTGAATGGGCTGAAGAAAATATTTACTATGGGATTTATGAGACATTTTTATCTTCTTTCTAAGAGATTTATATGAGTGGTTAGCAAAGTGTATACATAAAATAGAGGATGTAAGCTAGAGATGAGACAAATATGGATTTAGGAAAATTATCAATCATTGTTTGAGATGGACATCTTGTGTACATGAGTAATAGACCATTTATGGGAAGGTATTTTGAGCAACTATACTTTAGATTTTTCGATATCTACTTATTCATGTCCTGGAGTAATACAAGTTTCAGATTCTTCGTGAGCCTAGAGGATCATATGTATGTGCACTTCCACTTTCCATTAAGATCTTTATGAAGTAATTTTGAATTGAATATCTACCTATGGTTGGCTAAAACCCATCACACATAAGGATAAGGAAAGGGGCTGGAAAGAATAACATTGGGCTAGATGGAGGAAACAAATAGATAATAAATATGTCACAAATATAATAATGTGTGGGATATGAAGTTTAAGAGGAATTGAGACAAAGAGGAATAGGGATAAGTGGTAGTGATGGAAACCCTAAGGAAAGCAAGGGGCCACAAGACTATATCTCGTATGATATTAGGAAAGCGCAAAAGGACCCCCTCAACATCTAGTGAAAGTGAATTTAGTGAGGATTTGGAAACCATTGGCATACATCTGGACCAATTTGAGCCCTTAACCCTTGCTCATGGTGCTCAAGATTTGGAAATTCATATAGAATAGTATCATAGAGAGGGTTAAGAATGTAAATTCAATCAAGGATTTCCATGTTGGGAAGTTGATACAGGTAGAAGATTTTTAGTAATTTTTAGGAGGTGCACATGATAAAAATAGTGTAAATGGTATTGGAAACTACTGGTTAGTAAGTTTTGACATCTTGTAAGGAAAATTTGTTTTGAAGTAGTAACATAGGCACAACACCAACATAGAGTGTTAACATGTAGACTAGTGTTGGCATAAGCCCGTAGAATAGCTCCACCATAGGAAATCGACATGAATTTCGAAAGAGGGGGATATAGAAGATTTGGTCTTCCCATAATGATTATAATAAAATGTAATATCCTATCCTAATATACTGAAATTTTGAAGTAAATAAATAAGAAATGAAATAAGTGAAATACACCCAAGCAAGCTAAGAAATAAGAATATGAAACCCCGATGTGAAAAGAGGGTTAGGAGAGCCTTATTTGATTCAAAGATTCTCAGTAGGACTATGTCGTAGTGGAGACCAAATGAACAAGAGGAAATTTTCACATAGGATCCTAAGAAAATTTAGATCTAGAGGATTTTACTGGATTGGGGTGTCTAGGGAAGGATAGGGGTTCTCGTGGGTGCCCTAGTCTAAATTATGGGTTCCCGAATCTACGCAGATGGTTGAAATCCCAATTTTTAGGGTCACAAGATGTCCAGACTCCTTTTCTTCTTGTCATGTATGTCTCTACACTTTTCCACATGTCATCATAAACCTATAATGGAAGCATCACCCGTAAGACCCCAAACCAAGAATGAAAATCCTAAGAAAGAAAGAATCATATAAAGGGGTCGAATATACTCACCGCCAAATTGATGGACTCATCACCGATCATTACAATACATCTTACACCCAATGTAGTTGTAGGTTTGTGTGTGTGTGTGTGTGTAATTATGCCCTGGATTGCTCTTGTGTCGCTTACACTTTGTGAAGTAGTGAGAAAGTAACTAGATGTAGAATATAATAAATGTGTAGATGGAAAAATAAAATCCCCTCCTATGAAGTGTGATACATATGAATGATCCTTTGGCCTTGTGATAGAGCTATATGGATGTAAATTTATCAATGTATTCCTTTTATGGATGTAACCTTAGGTGGTGATAGCTAGTACTTAGTGTTTGGACCATTATTATGATCACATAACTTTATATTTATATGATTCCTTCACTTAAACTTTGTAATTATCCTCAAAAATGTTGACCACCAAAAAGATAAGATGCTTAAACAACTAGAAAGGACCCAAAAAGTGAGATTAAAGTGTAAAGAGGATAGGGGTGCCCATAGGGGATGAGGGCGTATGGTGTTGGCATCCTTACTAGGTTCTCTAGTCTATTAAAGGTGAAACTAAAGTATGAAAAGAAAAACATGGCCAATAAAGGTGTAAGACTAAAATTAGCAATAAAAAACAACAAAAGATGGCCAAATACCAGGGGTTAATCAATATTATTCTTATGTAGGAATCATACAAATAGTAGTATGTGATCAAGACTAGATATGACTCAAAGTACGTGATTTTTTGTCTACATTTTCCCCACTTTATGTTGGTGATTATAATTCTCGATAACATAAAGTAGATAGAGATGCATACCTAATATCCATGTAGATCAATGTAGAAAGTGCACTCGAGGGACTAGACAAGTCTTGGAGTGATATAAAAAGATGGAGCATGGAGACTAAAGATGTAAAAAGTGTAAAGGCAATGAGAGTGAACCTAGGGTGAAACATGTGTGCGAATGCCAATGTGTATTATTTACCTGCATGTTAGTGTGATGTTGTTGTTGATGTTGACTGCTTGCTTCCCATATGGATAGACCTACAAAAGAGAAGATGATCAAGTAGTCAAATATACATGTATATGTTAAAATATGTGTAAAGACGCATGTATGTATGTAAAAAGCATGTAATGAAAGTACAAAAATGAAAAAGGAACATGTGCACATGATCTGTGATGAGAAAAGGGTGTAGAAAGGATCCTGTAAATGTCGATGAAGTGCAAGTTTTTGGGAAATATCATGCCACTATCCAAAGAAGTGTAGGGAGAAAATTCTGATTTATCCTCCAACCTATAATTACTTCTCGAAACTCGAAGAGATCTTTATAATTCCTAGTTTTTGGGCGATCTCGACACCAATGTAAGAGAAGAAGTGTAGGGAGAAAATTCCCATTGTTTTCCTCTAACCTTTAATTACTTTTTGTTGTATAAAACACCACTTCAGCTGGTGTGTACCCAAGCATGTGCTAAGGAAAATATTCCCGTAAAAACCCATAATGTATGGAGTTTTTAATATTATGCTAAACTAACTCATTTTGTAACCCATTGTGTCATGGATGAAAACTAAAAAATGAATTGTACCAGTACTGTGTGTAAACCAAAATGATTCCCTCCTCTTTAGGGGTGCATGTGATGTCGTTGTAGGAGGATGCGGCCCCAAAAGAGGACCAACTATTGTAATTGAAATTATGCCCTATAGGGGTATGTGCTTGGTAGAAACCAAGGCACATGAAAACAAAGTGGCTAGAAACAAGTGTTATTAGGAACAACCATGCATGTAGAAGACAAGTGTAAACTACGTAGACAATGTGTAAGTAGATAATGTAAACACCCAAGAAGACAATATAGACCGTGAAGAGTGGGTTGAAAACATGGGACATCACTCACGATGTCACAAGACAATCAAGGCTGATGAAGCCAAAATCATACAAGTGTGCACACAAGAAAAAGGGCATAGCCTGAAAATAAGAACAAGAAATAAGAGACACTATAACAAATAATTATGGAAGTAAATATCCCTACATACAAAATGTTCCACATGAAACACCCGTTATCATGTTAGAAATAAAAACATATGTAAATTCATGTTTAAACTAATAAATTATTGTTCAAAGAACAAAAAGGAAACAATATCACATGTAGTGTACGAATGTGGATGCCCCTAGGAGCCACCGTGGGGACCGGTATTAGGTACAAGCATCTATGTTACATGTAATGGATCTATAGAGTCTATGATCACAACTAGAAATCAGGTGAATGTGCATATGTGCATGATAATGATAATGACAATGACATACAAGATATATATCTCGCATGTGTAATACAACATACATATAAAATTATGAATAAACAAGAGTGAGTGCAATCATAGAATGTAGTATGTTGTGGATGGATGGAATGGAATGTAGTGTGAATGATAGGAGCCATGTACCCCCTAAGTGAATGGAGTTATATGTAATGAGTTTCATTTGTTCATGCCCCCTCAACAGTCAGAATGAACTGTAAATAAGAGTGCACCATTGGGAAATGGTCGAACTATGTGTTGTGTGTAGTGCACTATGGTGAATGTGTAGTGATGACATGTGACATAGAGATGAAGTGTGTGTGAAAATGTAGCCTAAGCATATATCATGACAAGATGATCGAAGGATTGATGATTTAGAATAAAACGTATATCACTAAATGATGATCAAAACAAGTGATGTTGATGCATGCTAGAGTAATTTATGATTTATCCTATGACATTTATCACTACAAGATGAGTAGAAAGAGTGGTGATGTAGCCTAAAGCATATACCACTAAATTTCACTAGAGGAAGTGATGATGTATCCTACGACATATATCACTAACCTAGGAATTTTGCATGAGAAAAGGTTAGATGGTTGAATGTGTGAGTGTGGTGAGGTCCTTTTTATTTGTATACCCTCAACAATCTAGTATAGACAATATGACTAGAGTGCATCATTAGGTAGTGTCGATGCTATTTTTCACACCCCAAAAATGTAGTTGTGTTTATAAAATGATAAGTCGTCAACTCGATGATTTAATTTGTTGATGTTCTACGAGTAACTACTGTACCTATTATGGCTACTTAGATTTTCCTCACTCGCTATAGTTAATGGTTGTAAAATAGGTCACATCAAGAAGGTATGTATTACCTGTGTTTTTATTATTTCATTAATTAATGATAAATTATTGATGACTAACTATCTATATGCTAGACTTGGTCGGTCAAGGGTAATATGGCACAACAAGTCGAGGAAATGACACGAAATTGGAAATTGTCTAAGATCATGGCTAAGGCATAATGATGTCTAAAAATTGTAATGGATATTCCTTTATTATTGACCCTTGTTGATTTGAGATGACATGGTTCTAACCTATTACAATTGACATATTGGTCGTCTAAGGTATGCATATATAATTGTGGCTACAAAATAATTCCATACTATGGTCTTTAACCATACTTTATAATCATTTTTATAATCCAACATTGGGAATTATCTGGTCAAAACAAGCTCACTTGAGTCATTGGATTAATTGAATCATTATACTCCTTGTTTTCACATTATTATTATGAGTATGGGCAAGGGTAGGAGGACCATATTATTCTCATTAATAATTTCCTTTGGTCTTGATTATATTATTAAAGTACAAAAATTTTAACTATATGAGCATTGGTAATATGTACATGTTTATTAAAAAAGGGAAGTGTCTAAGATATGAATTAAGTTAGGTGGTAAGCTATATTTAAGGGTCTAATGTTGAACACCCTTGAATCTAAATTTATAAAGATTGGGCATAATTATTGAAAGGCCTAAGTTGAAGTTGATAGTTATTCAAATTTTTTTATGTTTAAACCTATTTTAAAGGGCATAATGGTAATCCACCCCTTTTTTATCTTATACAAATTACAAATAATAAAGGGCCATTAATGACCCACCACAAAAAATTTAAAAGGGAAACAACTAAGTATAGTGACATGGCTAATTCACAAAAGTTAAATTTTGGCATGCAATTGTGTTGTCAAGTTTAGTGGCACTGCTAAATTTGAAATGAAAGTTTAAGGAAGATATTTTGGAGGGAACTATAAATTTTCCTCTCTAGAATTAATTTCACTAAATACTCACCCACATATCTTAGGGCATGCAATTGGTGGTTTTGGAAAAACTATGAGTTGTTTGGGCATGCAAGCATAGGGTTTCATTTTGATGTGTGCTTTCAATTTTGAGCTCTCTAATATTTGCATGAGACTTAGCAGTGAGCTAATGTTAGAATGAGATTTGTGCATATGAAATTCTCTGTGAGTTTTGTGGAACTATTTTTAGTTGGGGAAGTTTATAAACCTATGAATTTCTGTGTTTTTACTTTTGTAAATTTATGACGAGTGTGTTGGTGTTGAGGGAAATGCCTTGTTAAAAGGCTCCTACTCAGCTATGGAAGTTGTTGCAGCTGATTGGAAAAAGGAAATAAAGAAAAGGAAAAGATTGAGGGTCTTTATTCTAGAAATGAATCACCCTCTCTCCCTCCTAATAACTTATCAAGTTTTTTATTTGCATAAAGGAAATACATGCAATAATTATTTATTTAAATGGGAGTTTTTAATTTTTGTAAAGAAATATGGGCATGAAAATTTCTTTGTGAAAAGCGTGTTTTCTTATACTCTATGGGTTATGATAACCCTTCTCCTAGGTTTGTGATGCCTCGCTAAAACAACCCACTTGAGACCCATGAACAACCTAGGTTTAGTTACAAAATTATGGAGTAATTTTTTTTTAGTGTTAACAACCAAAGTCTTAAGGACAATTAAAATTCAACTGATAACTTTTCCCATTATAATAATTACTAATTTCACATTATAAAGCAACAAGTGTAATAAGTCCACACCTAGCTCAAATCTCCTTAGGGATTAAATTAATCACTGATTACATTGACATTTTAGCTAAATATTCCCTGAATAAAATTTTAGGGTTAAGGGACCCAAAACAATTAAATACCCAAGGTATTTAATTCCACAAGATCTAAGACAAGAGTAGGGTTTAATTACAGTGGGGAAAGGAATACATATTTCAAATCATCAGAGTAAAGTCTTACCTACCCACTCCTAGAACTCGGTTGAGAGTGTCTACAACTAGGTTACAAGGCAACAACTGCCACTAATAGATTTTGGAACAAATCACATTCACTAGAACATAATTTTCCTTTATTAACAATTATTAGAGGTCACAAGGTCCAAATTTAAGGGTTAGAAGGTTCAACTAGGTTCAGGGGGTAATTTATTACCATACCCACTCTCTAACAGCTTAGAGATTCAACTTTATTTTTCTCACACTTAACACATTCAAAATTTCCCTAAATCATTCCCATTGGATAGTAAATTTTCTCACCTTTCTGATGATATAAATAAGTCCTCCTAACTCCTTATAAAACTCTAGTTATGGGCCGGCGGGCCTTGGGGTGAAAATTTTCCCCAAGGGCGGGCCTATGGGCCCAGGGATGAAAAAATTGCCCAAAAGGGACATGTGTCGAGTGGGGAAGAAAATCCATTTTTGGGTTGGTGGGTCACAAGGCGGTGTTGATATTTTATTCTTGTGTGGGAGGAAAATCTAATTGTGCCCACGCCCACGGGTCCATCAGGGACACGTGGCGCTCAACTAGCTAGGTGGGGGAGAAGGTGAGGGAAGGGAAGGGTAGTGGAAGAGTCTGGGAGATTTGCCGAGGGGGAGATAAGGGAAAAAGGCATGCATGGGTCCGTGCGTCCGTGGAGGGGATTACACCAAGGCGAGGGTGGGAGTGCGGGGCCGCGAGGGTCCCTTAAAAATTTTCCAAAAAAAAATTAAAAAAATAGAAAGGTCGTGAGGGTTCCGCCCCCTCCACTATCACCCCATGCTGCCATGTGGCAGCCTGTGATTGGTTGCGGGCCAACGGGGAAAAAGGTAAAATTTTCTAAATTTTTTAAAAAGCCCAAGGACAAAAATGATGTCGTGCC
This sequence comes from Taxus wallichiana var. yunnanensis, assembly GCA_018340775.1. Lineage (NCBI taxonomy): Eukaryota > Viridiplantae > Streptophyta > Pinopsida > Cupressales > Taxaceae > Taxus > Taxus wallichiana. The sequence goes on from CM031234.1 coordinate 959,409,521, forward strand.
TCTGCCGCCATTGCCCCGTGAGGACATGTGGTAGCCTCTGATTGGTTGCAGGGATAGCGAAGGAAATTTTTAAAATTTTCCCCAAGAATTTTTCAAAAATTATTTATAAGGATATTTCCACGGGAAAATTTCGGGTCACGGGCTCACTAGGGAAAATTTTCCCAAATTTTCCCGCCAAGGAAGGAAAACTTCAAAGGGTCATAACTTTTGCTAGAAAGCTCAGTTTTGGGAAAATGAGGACTTTCTGAAATCTCTCAATGCCCTATTTGCACAAAAATCATAAATTTTACATTTTGATAAATTTTAAGGGGTAAATTTTATGAAAACAGTCTGCAGGATTTTAAAGCCCAACTGGTAAATTTTAACTTATAAAATTTATTCAATTTGGTCTCCTCCTTCACTCAACATGCCAAACAAACATGGAGGATTGTTCTAGGAAGGATTTAGGATGTTTTAGGAAGGTAATTTTACTTGTTTGATTTCCAATTGCATTTTTCCAACAATTGAAAAAAATGATTGTAAAAAGGTTTGGGCTCGATTTTGTAATGTTTTAAATTATTTTCTTAAGTGTTTTTGTCAATTTGAGTTCATTGATGTCATAACATGCTAAATTTTAATATTTCCAAGTTGATTATTATGTGCAGGCCCGAACTGTACATTTTAATTAAATTTATTTGCCAGTTTTAAATTTACAACAGAGATCCATTTCTAGAAAATTTGTTTATCAATTTCATCATTCAAGTGTGGAAATTAATTTCTATTCTAGTCCAAGGCATTTAGTTGTTTATAAACAAATCATTTAAAAGCTAAATTGTAAAGTCTGGTTTCCAATTTAATATATTTCTAAAAGAGACAAAGTAATATAATTCCTTCATATGTATTTCTTCTTTTTCCATTTTTCTAAATAGGGATTTCAATCACAATTTGATATTCCAATTTGAATCAACAATGCAAATGAGGAAAGGTCTTGCAATCCTTTATTAATTCTAAAATAAATACATCTTTACATTCTTCCATTCCTTGAATGCAATTAGTAGATTTCCATTTCTTTCTTTCCAATAAACAGAACAAATTATAAACATCATTCATAGTTTGAATATGCAACTTTCATAACCAATTACAAACATATTTTCTTCACAAATATATTACAATTTCATTCACATCAAAGTGGGAAAGGATTAAAAATGAATTTTTTTCACAAGGGAATGAAAAAACTATCTTCCTCTGCTCCAGAACAGCAACATACAAGTTTATTTTTTTCTTCCAATTTGATCACAAAAAAAGTGGGGGAAAGGCAACGCTCTCCACCTAACCAAGACATCCAATGAAAGGAGAATTTATCCTTCATCATTGGCCCCCGAGCCCCAACCACAATGCAATAAGAAATGGATAGAAACCCATGGAAACAATAGGCTTCCACAACACACAACATTCTTTCAACATGCATAATCAAATTAAAACATAGTTCAACACAAGACAACAGTTTACAACTACATTTGAAAACATTAAAACAAAACTCAGGCTTGATCATGCAAGCCAAAGGAGCAAGGACTATGGGGGAAGCTACTTATGCCTCCCAATGGGAATTGGGCATCCACCTATAATAAACCGCCAATAAAATTCACCAAACATATCCTTATGCCCCCACAAATCCCTCCTTATGCCCCCAAATTTCCTTATGCCCCCCACAAAGTAAGAAATGTAAGATATTTCTTTTCCATGGTGGATCCCAAACCCAAACTCCCTCCAAAAGAATTTTGATGCCACTAGCATTCCCTTATGCCCCCCACATGGATTCCCCATAGCCTTCTCCTACACCATCCCTATGGCAGTCTACCCAAACAACCAACAAATAAAAAACATACACCATTCACACAAATACAAAAAGAAATAACAAGTATAAGAGAAGAACTCAGCTCCTACCTCTCCATGGTAGCTTTTGTTTCCAAACAACAAGCTTCAATGCCAAAACATAGTCCCAAAACAACAATGCCAAGTATGAAATTATCTCCAATCTCCTCCAAAATCCACAAGAGCTCCAAACAACAAAAATGTGCCCCAAAGAAGCATGCAAAATGATTCAACAACCCAAAACAAGCAAAGAGTTTGAATTTTATAGAAGAGGGAAGAGAAGAGGATGATGTGGATCCATGTAGGATGCCACATCACACATCCTAAAATCTCAAACACAAAAGAAAAATTTCATTCTCCAAAGAACAATAAAGAGGTGGGTGAAAATATGACAAATTAACTTACACACTCCAAAAGCCCACACCCCAAAGGATTGCAAATTTAAAACATGAAGAAAGTGCAATTAAAACAAGCAACATGATTAATACAAATGCATTGAAAAGGGATAAAATCAGCCTTCTAGCCATAGGTATGGTTAGTAAATAAAATTAAGAGGTATGGGAAAAGTTTTACTTGTCCCACAAGCCTCAAAAAACAGCCCCCAAGGACAAATTCAAATTTCCAAGAGGTGGAGTGTTTCATACTCCAAAATCTGACTTACACAACTCTTACACAAACTTACACATCCCTTACATATTTAATACAAAATCCAACAACTCTTATAATTACTTTCTCATATCCCAATTTGATTTATTTATTATTATTTTTTTAACAATAAGATTACTCACATTAATTTTCCACAATTTAATTAAATAAAAGAAAGGGACACATCACTAATAAAATACATACAAATAATAATAAAAAGGGACCACATAGATAAAATACACAAAACCCATGGTCACATATAAAGGTGATTCCCCCCCATGGGAATCCCTAACAACAAACAAACACAACACAATAAAACAAGTTGCCATGGTGACCTTGTTGAATTCACCTAGAATTCCATTGTGGTTGGTCTCTAATCCCCGATGTTTGTTGTGATGTTTTAACCTGCAAAACACAAATACCTCCTTTGGCCTAGGGGCCATATCGAATGTATAAAATGAATATAATAAAATTTCAAAATCATCGATATATATATATGAATCACAACAACATCTAGACAATCAACAATATCACTTACAATTTCATCAACAACTATATAATCATCAATTTTAAATTCAATTTTCTTGGTCTACTCAATATATCCAAATATCACATGTCCTAACAACACCCATATATATATATATATATATATATATATATATATATATATATATATATATATATATATAACCATGTCCAACAACATGTCAACATCTATATAAAATGTCTCCAACAATCATCATGCATCATATATGAATCAGATTCAACAGTAATCCAGGATCTGACATCTAACATCATACTAAATCAAAACTATAAAAATGTCCATCATATAGTCCACAGTATCATGATCAGTAATAAAAGGTGCCAAAGGGAAGTGGGCACTACAAGGTTTCTGTTATTAGTATTATGGTGAATATTTAATTAAATTGTGGTTTTAACAAGATTCTTGAGATATTATTCTTATAGTGATACTTTTGTTTGCTGGTATGAGTTATGTCTTCACATAATAATGGATATTTTCAGCTTATCATTTTTGAATATGATTTTGGGTATTCATTTTTGACCTACTTGGGGGTCGATTTGTATTTTGTAGTTTTGGGAATTATTATAACATAAACCCATTTGGGTTTTTCCACTAGTATTAGGATGAGTAAGAATACATATAAATCGTAAAGATTGTATTCTCGTGTTCATTGAATGATTTTAGTTTGAATCCTTTTATTTTTAAGGAGAAACTCTTCTTGTTTAGTAAGTGAATCCTTTTTTTTTATAGATATGAACCGGTTAATATTTATGGCTTTAATAATTTGGTTTTGTTGATGAAATATAGAAACCCTTATGTGTGGACACAATTACAGTTGTCTAATAACGAGTTCATTGTCATATAAAGAGATTGTAGGTGTTAAGGGTTTCAATTTGGTAAATAAAATTTACCTTAAATATACAAACTATTATATTTATTTCATGGATTTATCGATTCTATCTTCGTGGACATGGAACCCCACCCATATGCATATGGTAAAATTTTATCCTCTATATTGTAAACAAGGATCTCTTAGAGCTTTCAAGCATGATTTATTTGAGTAACTTTCCTTGGTGGTTATATCTTGATGGCGCGTGTTACAAATTTGATGCATGGTTTGGTATTTTAAGTTCCTTTGGAATTTCGTTGGATTTAGTAGCATTTGGATTGATTAAGGTAACATGTCTTACCTTAATCATGTTGAACTATGGATATACCCCAATGAAGGAATTCAATGTTTTTGTTATCATGTGTATTCACAAAATCACACACTTACAATTACATTAATACCATCGGGTATGTTATTTTATATATGGATCTCACACAATAAAAGTATTTACTAGTGACCAATCCTTTGGTCTTGTTGTTAGTTAGTTAGGTGTCATTGTTGTTTGACCAGTTCATTTGTCATTTGTCTATGCCATCTTGGGCATCTTTTAGGGTGTCTCAGGTGTCATAATTTTCTCAATTATAATCTTTAGGTCTCTTATGGGTTGCCTAGGTTGTACTAGGAGTCTCGGGCACCCACCCATGATTTTAGGTTCCCATGTCATCAGTAACTATTGGTCTTAATTTCCTTATTTGACATCAATCCTAAAATTACCCTATGTATTCCCCTAGGTCATAGTAACTAGTTTCGGGTCACTAGTGTTGAAATTTTCACAAGATATCCCTATATAAACATAGCATACTCACTACATTATGGGGGAAATTTCACTATCAAGTGTAACTATCTACAAAGGAAAGGGACTATATTTGGGCATCTTCTACATCTACATCACACAAGCATAGGGGGAAAGGGTTGTATTCTTTCCATTCCATCCACCATTTGCATTTTACATCTAGTTATTTCCCTTTATTACCACGTTATTGGCGCTTAGGGTACCCTAGGCCAAAACTTTCACACACATGCACACAAAACCACATTGGGTCCAAAATGTAGTGGAACGCTTAGTTGTAAGGACACTAGTTTGGTATATGAGGTCAATCTGACCTATTCATATGAATTTTTAGTTTTTAGGAATTGATTTTTGGATAGATTTTTATAGGTAACATTCACAGTGAAATAGGTGACATTACTGTGACACCTATGTAACAGGAATGAAGGTATTTTAGAGATACTTGTGACATTGCCAAATTCAAGTTATGATCTTTTCTGCAGTCTACAACACCCAGATATTAGACCAGGGCACCCCAGGGCACCCCCACATCCTCCTAAGAGCCTCGGATAGAAAAATAGTCAAATTCTTACCTTCCTGTGTCCATTCGGTTACATCTTGCCCATCTGCGTACTCGGTCTACTACAGTCCAACACACAATGAGGTAAGTTAATTCAAGGTTAGTACCATATCCCTCTTATTTCCATTATTTCAATCCATTCAAATATTAAAGCAAAATATTTAGATCTAGCACTTCAATACAACACTTATTTTCTATTTATATTAACTTATAAAATAGCCATCAAAATCCTATTTTTAGTTAATCATTTTGGTGAACCCTACGTTTCAAATTTTTTTCTTTTGGATCCTCTTTTATACCCTAGTAGTTTGCATAGTTTTTATTTTCTTGCATCATATCTCATTTTAGTGTCAATCCTATTTATGATGAGGCTATAATATCTAAACTTAGGGCTTTATATAGTGCTCCTATGGTCTTACCTAATGACATTCAACAAACTCTCCTATAGGTATATGCATTGTTGATGACCCTTTTGCTTTCACTCATTGCATGCCATACCATCTGATTTCATATGATCCTAATTTTCCTTCTTCTAATATGACCCCTATTGTTTTAGAAACTTCTATAGTTGATTATTTACCGTGCATTGATTCACAATCCATTGTACCTCCTACCTCTCCTCTCACCTCCCTATCATTACTCCTATGTCTTCTACCACTTCCGATATCCCTCTTCACACATCTCTTTTGAGCTTGCATTCTCCTTCTTATTATATGGATGATCCTATTGATTCTGGTGATGACCATACCATTCTTTTAGGAACCCCATCTTCTATTGATCAACCTCATAGGTTTCCTTCTTTCCATACCATTGCATGTGACTCTCCCACTCCTGAAGTTGTACCTATTATTACACATGATTCATCCCCCATTGTTACTTCTTCTCCTTCTATTCCCATATCCCCTACTATATCTTCACATATTGAGGTTTCTTCCTTTCTCACTACACCAAATATATTTTGTGTTGATCCTAGTCATACTACCACTCCTACATCCACATCTATGACTACACCTTTAGAATCTGATTCCACTCTATCACCTCTTGAAATTCCCATGATCACTCATAATGGAAAAATTCAACCACTTAATACACTTTTTCCATCTCCTGTCATCCCCTCATAGGATCTTCTATCTCTTATGCATGTCATAGGAAAAATTCAATCACAATTTCATACTCTTACTTTAGAAAGTAGAGCCTATTATGCCTCCATTGACAAAAAATCTTTACATGGAAACCACATCCCTAAAAATATTCATAATTCTTCCTTCCCCAAAGACTTTGTCATGCCTACTTTAATGTTCTTTTATGATATTGGTGATCCTCATGCCCATGTTATACATTACCACACACTTATGGCTGACTACTCTAATGATCAATTGTTTCTTAAGGCATTCCATTATAGTCTTAGTGATGATGCACTACAATGGTATACCCATCTCCATTTTGTTTCTATTAGCACTTTATATGGCATGGAGGATACATTCCTTTGTTGGATTATTATCAATAACGGTCCTAGGGTCACATATGATCAAATTCCCACTCTGCAAAGAGGGCTCTTCCAAACTTATTCAGATTACATCTTATGCTTTAATGCATGTATACATAAACTTGTCTTTCACCCTAATGACTTGGAAAAGAAGATCATCTTCTATTGTGGTATTATTTCTCCTCTAAAGTAACACTTACGGTATGATACTTGTGAGTCCTTTATAATTTTGTGTTACACGGTTATCAATCTAGAACATGACCTTCTTTCTTCTCCTCTAGCAGTGCCTCCTCATGTTTCTCCAATTACTATGTCCTTTCTTATTCCACCTACACCTCGAGTTGTACATCCTAAGAAACCTCCAACCTTGGATAAAATTAAAAATGTTCTCCTCCTAATCCACCTCCTAACAAAAACCGAAAGAAACATGTATTTCAACCCAAAGAGATAAGGAAATAACCTCTTTCCCTTCCCCACCTCATGCACATGTTTCTCCAGCTCTGTCATTAGTTATTACTACCACTCTTTCACCTCAGCATCTATAGCCTCTCTATTTTTCACCTACTTCTTGACCTCATGATGTGTTGCGTGTATTAGTTGATGAGTGATTAATTCGACTTCCTTCCAACCAACACCACCCACCACACCATTTACAACATCATCATGATCAATATTACTATAATTACCATCGTGTTAGTGGCCATCCTAAAAATCATTTATTACTTTATGTGAGAGGTTGGAACAACTCAAGGAAACTGGTGTCATATATTTTTCATCTCAAGAGTGATCATTTTCTCCTTCACCATGAAATCCTAGGCATATACCCCTAATTCTTCTCCACCTGGTACTCGTTTTTCTATCATTCACCACCCCCACATACACACTATCCACCACTTCCATTGCTTCTACCACCATATTCATCATCATCGCATCATTCATACTATCCATCACATACATCCCATGGGTTTCCAAAAGTATCTACACACCACATGGTCACTCCATATGACATGCACTTCAATTCATACACTCATTCTCCATCCATTCCATATGATTCCACCTCTACTCATCATCCTGGTCACTAGTAGGTGATCATTATCACCTCACCCCTCGATGGCGCACTTGATTTCTTACGGTTATTACATGAATATTAAGGGATTAGTTTTTAGAACCTTTCATCATGCGCTCTTCCATTCATATAACACACCTCAATCATTTCCCGATGACGTACTCTTTCTTACAAGGATCATACTTGACCGTGGAGGGGTCTTATTACATGAGCCTACTCATCCATATAATGGGGGCATCATTAATCTCCCCCCTCCTATTTTATTCACCTTATCATATTACGATTATATTACATTTTCACCTATTCATTATGATACACTCATATATTTCCAAATTTATTTTATCATCCCCATTGCATTTCCTACATGCTACATACTTTATTCATCTCATCAATCACACTATATTAGTTATCTATGTTATCATTTACCATACATAATTTATCTACCATTACAAACATCATCATAAAAATTTATATTAATCACATAAAAAATAGTACACATGCTAGAACGATAACCATACAACCATACGATATCCATTAAATCACAATGGAAAAACATCTCAAATATCAATCTCACATATATATCAAAAATAGGTTTCCATACACATATCGGTTATATAACTATCACTTATGGGCATATCCCCCTACATCATATAAAATCATCACTATAAAACCTCATCATCACTGTCACTCTCATGTATCATGAGATCCCTATAACTAGATGCCTCGCCACCTACGTGTCGCCACATTTCACGGCCCCAAAACTTCTCCACCTTCTTGCGTAACATTGCAATCTCCATGTTCTGCTCCATGAACTGACATTGTAAATCTACATATCATACGAACACATCCTAGGCCAAGGGACCACCACCTACCGCCTCATGGACACAACAAGTATCCTCACATGCCTCATCCCTCTCACTAAGAAACACCGTACATGTCGTCACTGCTATGGATACTAGCTCAAACTGATGGGTATGCTTTCCTACAATATTGTCCATGCACTCTAGTATCCCTCCACATAGCACATCGGTAGGAACATTCCACATCAACGTGTGGATTGATGTGTCTGTTATCATTAACCAATACGCATCTCTTCCATACACAACATACAACCTCTCATTAGTAAACCAAGCAAAAACCAACATAAACATTTCATTAACTGCAACATTAAGCATACACAAATACTTACAATCTGCCACTTGCCACTACTATATGGTCGTGGGGACATATCCCTCACCTTCTCTCCTCCTACTAGAAACTCCATGGAACCTACGAATAATGGATATAATGACACCCATAGATGTGCTTCCCACCATGCTCGATGATCCTCCATACCCCTGCGTAATCTCCATCTACAACTACAATCACTGGGTATACCACATATGACCATGATGGTATCAATTGCTCTATTGTGGGCCCTAGCCTAACACTTACCCTTCTAGGGGCCTTAACATCTTGTAACCATATGTATGGCTCTGGGGACGTCCCGCACCATACCAAACTATCGTGATACCCTCTCCACCTAAAAAAACTCCACCATCCCTAGAAATTGGTCCTCTAACCACATGGTCCTTTAAATACTTCACAAATCAGCAGCATCCTCATGCCATCCCCTGTAATCCTAATATTGCCTCTATATCACCGACGTTGTCCCCATCCTATCTATCGTGGCTCTAAAAATTTCTTTGTCCATCTTCCTACCATGGATATCAACCCATCGTCGAGAATATATCTTAGGTCAAGCACTCTCCTCATGGCCCCAAACCAATATCAATACTTGTTATATGCTCATATGTCCATACATGTAGCAGTGTGGTGGCCCCTATACCCCCACCATACTCATCCTAGGTAAACCAATACAAATCCTGTATAAATCAGCCACCACAGATCGCACCCATGCATATCTTTTCCCATCCTCCTCTATCCATTGACATATGTCATGCATCTTATACAAGATGCCGACACCTCCTCCCTCCACTACTATACAAGATGTTATCACCACTGTGATGAACTTCTATAACCGTGGAACCCTATACTTTGCAATATCACATCCAAACTAATATGCACCTTGGCCGGTACATGTGCCCCTACAAAATATCATCCAACCAAGTGCATCCGGTGCTCCATATCTACTAGTGCTATAACGCATACCGACTCTCCAACCACTAGAAATTGTAGTATGTGATATAAATCCTCTAGTGTCACTGTCATCTCCCCTATAGGAAACTAAAATGTGCATGTATCATCACACCACCTATCATATAATACATTCAACATGGGAATATTATGGGGTGCATCCCCCATCCATGCTATATGCCGTAGGCCAACATGGTCCATCACATCCCAATCATCATCTGACAAACCCAATCCCAACAAAGTGTACTCAAGTTTCACCACCACAAAACTCCCTCGAGTCGATATCCCTCTCGCATAACACCACAAACAACAAAAGAAACATTAACGCACTTCCCATAATCAAATATGACAATTCAACATATTAGACACACATTCCCTAGCATTTTCCATCAAATTAACCATTTATGGAGTAGGGCACCTAGATGCAAGACTGGGGTGCCCCAGACTAAGACACTAGCACCAAGATCTAGGGATACAAATCCCGGGGTCACTAGCATACTCACGGCTCTTATCTAGGTCCCAAACATTGAGAAAATAAAAAAACAAAATTTTTCAAAAATTCAAGTCAAATACCTATTCCACCCTATATTTTTTGGAAAAATCATACACTTACCAACTCCATCATAATACGAAATGCCACAGTGGTTACCACTCTCTTAAACCGAATAGGACGCAATGATCTCCCTTGAGGAATCTCTACTCACTCTGTACACACTCTCACACTCACACAAAAGAAAATTGAAGTGATAAGATGTCCTTTCACTTTACTATTTATAGACACTTTTCAATCATATTTTTACTATGGTTTATATTTCACTCTTATTACCACAAATAATACACATGACAATCGCTTCACTCATATTTTTAGTGGGTTTACTCGATTTACATCCTGTTTGTGGAATTTTTTTAGAATTCCTCCTACCACCATATTGTACACATGTTATGTGTATTATATCTCCTTACCTTTGTCTCCCACTTTCCATATACACATTCTAACCTCTTTTCATTACTTTTGACTAATAGTTTGTTTATTTCAACACTCCCTCTTTCACCGAAAGGGGGGAACCCAATAATTCCCCTTATGTCACCATGCACTTCAACATCATGAATCCAACACCTCACAATTCATACCATGACATTTCATCATCAATCTCCCCTAATGACCTAATCGGGGGAAAATTGTATAGCACCTCCCAAACACAGTCACATGCATGCTATAACCTATCAATCTCCCCTAATGACCTAGATTAGGGACAACAAGAAACTAAAAATATTATCATGCGACATCTCATCGATTTTCTAGAAAATTTCCCCTAATGACCAAACCTAGGGAAAATAGTGAAAAACCTCTCCATGAAGTAACCACTCAAAAAAATCAATTAAACAATCAAAATCAATGCGTTCAAACCAGACCATCTAAATCCATGAGTGGTCTCCCAAATGACCTAACTTAGGAGTTACATTCATCGCTTCATTCCCGGATGACCTAACTTGGGATTTTATTCTATACTCCTCATTCACTTCCGTATGACCCAACTTGGAAGCCATCTCATTTGCTATCGTGTTTACTTCCATATGACCTAACCCGAAGCCATCTCATTCTCTATCGTGTTTCTTCCAGATGACCTAACATGGAATCCCTTACATTGTGGTGATACCCATTAAGTGGGGAAAGATTTCTTGTCCCCTTATCACTCCTATATGGCTCAACTATTTAATCTAAATCCTTTGGATCCAAAATCACAACATTTTGATCTCGATAATGTCTTTAGTGGCTAGATCTTGAGGATGTCGTTAAAGTTTGTAGAATAACACACTTTTATCCCTACACTCTTCCTCTAGTGGTAGGACACCCTAATCCTCCCATTATTCCATTAATATACAAGTGTTTAGGTTGGGAACTGATCACTCCCTACCCACCTATTTGATATTAAATCACATTAAAAATCATCATTTTCATTTTCAAAACCTCACCCGTAACATTTCCAATTTAAGACTTTATAAATAAGGGATATTTTTATACACTGTTCACTGTTCTAAATAAATATAATTTAGAACATACATTCCATGCCAAACAATCTCATAAAAATAACCATATGTAACTGTAAATGACTCAGTAATTTTCTGCTCTATCATGTACATGGCTCGAAGAACTACTAATATGTCATTTCATGACTCGGTGAATCTACCGATCCGTCATAAGAATTTAAAGTATTAAATACTTATCATATACTAAGTATACTTGTCTATCTTACCTTGATTCAGTACTTGAGTGTTCTGTTTAAGGAACCTATCTAAATACTTATTACCAATATTCATCTGAAATCACATTCCTTAAACTAGGTGACATAGGACAATGCAACCAATAGCTTGCGATACTTTGGCCAAATATTTTTAACATACAGTTCATGTTACTATTCCTAGATGGAATACTCATCTAAGTGGAATACATGCTTCACCCCACTCTTCTGTTATCTACAATGGTCTTTACTGACTTCTATCAGTCCACTTGTCCTAGGTTTGACCCTAACCCAGGTTAGTGATATAATTTGACGTAGGGAGCTGCTCATGATGACTTAGGGTATAGGGGCATGCTAAATTTACCTAAGTCATTTGAATGTGCCACTTTATCCTATGTCATGGATAGCTACTTCTTATTCCAATTCATATAACTAACTTGACCTAGAGGTAAACTAAGTTCATGTCCAGATGTGTGTAGATCAAGATTATCTAGTGATGAAGGGTGTTGCAACATGTCAACTACAACACTCTATCCTCGTGAAGACCCAAGTCTTCACGACGTTACAAAGATTACAATTGGCATGTGCCAACATCCCTCAGAGCCACTCCATTTTGATGTACACACCTCAATGAGGGTTATCACCCCATATTAAATTAGAGTTAGGATTCGAATTACAGCAACCTTGCAAAACCCTAATCCAACTTCCTTAAGTTCTTGTCCTCATTTAGGTTGATTATAAATATTCATGAATTTCAATATCTCATTATTGCCTTAGATTTTGTTAATTTTTAGCTCCACAAGAAGTTTCTCGTAAACATTAGAGTATGCTTCATCGATCAATTTCATGTAATGTAATGATTTAAGGAAGGTGTAAGAACCCTACAGGTTCAGTGAGGATAGAATTTAAGGAGTTGAAGTCTAAATGATTAAAGATCATAACTACTTACATTTTCTTACATTCCTTTGAGAAGAGAATAATCCTTCTCTTTAGATTAAAGTGTTAGGGATCATATACCCTTTTTCCTTTCACACTTCATATAACCTTTAAGTTCATTTCATTTAACATCCCTTATTAAACCATTCAAGCTTAGGAAAATAACATCAATACCTACAACTTATCAAGTTGCATTCTAGTAAGGGAAATTACTCTATTTCCCCATTCACTCATTTCATTAAATTACAAAGAGATTAAGTAAATCAATCATATAAACCATAACAACAAGATAGGAGTACAAATTTCCTTCACAAATGAACAAGAGAATTTTACACCACAATTGAAGTAACTTTCAGACTTTCAATTCATCATGATACAATACACTTTTTACAAGATTAAGCATTTCAGACATATTGCATGTCAAACAACATCAAGATCAATAAGAATACAACTTTTCCTCCTTCAACATATTTAAACAATGAATCAGAATTTCCCTAACAAAGATCTAGACTTTTAAGCAACCAATACATCATATTAGATAATGCCTCCTTTTATCACTTACAAAGTCCAAAAGCAAAAATTGTTGGTATGGGTCAGTTCATTGAACTAAGCATGATAAGCACTAAACATTAAAACGAGATGCTTTCAAATAACCATTTCGTTAAAACAAATCTACTTTTATGAACAACAAGAGTAAGCAAGAAAACCTTCATAAGTAATAACTATTACAAAAAGTACAATCACTCAATAAGTAATAAATTATAATAAAAGATCTTAGCGCAATCAACCAATTCACAACATCATAATAGATAAGTAAAATTCCAAACAATTACTCATCTAAATCAATAAAATTTCATGGCAATTAATTTCAAAAGTCTATCTGCTTTTGAAATTCAGGACCAATTTCATAAAATAAACAAGAGAGTTAATTTCAAAAATAAGAACCTTCTTCATTGCTTACTAGGTACCATGAGAAAGCATGCACATTCAATTTTGATACATCGTCAGTAAAGGTTTTAGGATGATTCATCTAATATATTATACAAGAAGAGAATCACATTTCGGATGTGGCATCCTAATTATAATTCTTAGACATTTCTTAAGTTCATAGATAGGTTTCATGTCTAAAATGGATAATAATTTACTCATCAACATTTACCACTTCATACCAATATAAAAATGTTTTAATTCCTTAAATACAATACAAGCGGAGAGGTAAGTATTAATGAATCTTACCCATTTTACTCAAATAAAAGTAATACATTTGAATCAATGAAACCTACTACCAGTTTATATTTGCATGGAAGAACAACTAACATAAACTATCTAAACATATTTTACCTTTCAGTTTATCCTACATTCCCTTATTCAATTCATAAATGAAGGATTTAGCATCCAAATCCCACAATTTCCAAAAAAACAATAGAGAACTTACCTCCTAGAATGGCAGAACAAGGAGTTAAGCTTATAAGAGGTTTCCAGTCATCATTTCCAAAATATACAGTAGAAAAAGGACCGGCAAAGACCATTCTCAAACCCACAATTCTTTCAAGAAATATAATCATGAACAAAAGTTACAGAATTGAATGCACATATAACTAAATCCTTCAAGTTAGTCTACAAGTAATTCTCCTTTCAAGAATGACAACTATCATTGATATGCCAAGTTCATTCCATAAAGGATGCATGAGACACACACATAGAATGAATTTTTAACAAACTAAAAATCCAAGAGTATATTATCCATTTAGCGAAAACCTCGAGTTTAGCGATCTGATAATCATAAATATATATACTAATAATTTACCAAGTAAACTTCTTAGCTCAAGAGTGAGTAAGTCCTCATCAACCAACCCAAGTTCTAAAGAGACAAGGACAGGAAGAATGTTCCTAAATGGATCGAATAGAGTTAAGTAATATGGTCATAATGTCAACTTAAAGAAATCCATTTACTAACAAAGATAAATCACAATTAAACCAACCAATCAAATCCCAAAATCTCATAGGAGGGTTCAAATTGAAGTCAAAAACAGAGAAAATTCCCCAAATACTATTTCCATAATAATTTAAAAGACCCAACAACTCATAAGACAATTCACCAAGATTCTGAAGAGAAAGAGAGAAAAACCATTAACAAAACATATAATACATGTAACATCCTCATTTTTATATATTAGAACAAGTAAATTTTTTTTTGATAAATGCTTCCCTGTTCTAAATACATAATTTAGATCTCACCAATCAAAATAACCATTCTTATAACAGAGATAACCATATGCATTGTAATGACTCGAGTACCTCTGATCTATTCATTCCATGACTCGGTAATCTACCAATCTATTCATGTGTATTAAGAGTTGGCATTTTCACTTTAACACAATACTCTTACGGTTCTCTTCCCTAATCTGGGATTCAAAATGCTCTGTCTAAGGAACCTATCTGAATAATTGTTACCATTATTCATCGGCATCTCATCCCTTAGACTAGGTGACTTAGGACAACGCAATCAGCAGCTTGCGATACTTTGGCCAAAGATTTGAAACATACTGCTTATGTCTCGTATTCCTTAACGGCATACTCGTCAATCTGGAATACGTCCTTCACCCCATTCCTATGTTATATAGAATGTCTTAAACTTACTTCTATCAGTCCCTCCTATCCCAAGTTATTCACTTAAAACGGATTAGTAAGGTGATAACGTTATATGGATGCTCCCGGGACTAGGGATATGATGACATCTTTGGGTCAACCCTAGTTAAACCAAAGTGTGTCAAGATACCTCGAGTCTCCTAAGCAGCCCTTATAACGTGACCACATTCCTAATTGGTCCCGAGTAACTTGTTCGAGTTTAAGGTGTAAATATTAACGATCAATGCAAAGGGTGTCGTCATAAGTCACTGCATTGTTGTATCTTCGAGAAGATCCTAATCTTCTTGAAGGTACAACCCCGCATGATTGACTTGTGTCATCAACCTTTAAATCCGCCTCAAAAGATCTACTTATTAAAAAGTGTTACATACGTTGAGTTAAATTATACCATAAGACGCTCCTTTAAGGGTAGTCTTTCCCAATCCTGGGTTCCTCACCTTAGAATGACCTTTCTTAATAAAACCCAATACACGAGAGAAGTTATTAAGACTAGAGGTCCCATCAAGGAGTTCATAGAATATACATAATTCTAAATCAACAAAATTGGACAATTACTCCCATCCTTCACATGAGATTGCTAACCAAACCCTTTTTAGGTTTATATCGGTTCTCATAAATAAATTTATATCTTACTTATTAGTATCAAGATATAATGATTAAGAATCCAATTAAACGTTGTCTGGCTTAATCAAGACTAGGAATTAATAATTTAATTCAGCTTGTTTAGCATCCTCGCTTAGGTTTATTTTTACCCTAGCTTCCAGAAAGACAATGATCTAAATTTCAATTTATCTTTAGATAGAACATACTAGAACCGCTAAAAATCATAAGTATTCAGTCACATATTCTTGCAAGCTTACATTGATAATCACAAAAGTCTCCAAATTATACAATAATAACAAGCTCTCAAGATCATTTGAACCGAAGAAGGTCAAACTATCAAGATAAGAATACAAACACATAAGTAACAAATATCTCTCTTTATTCCCTCAGGCTAATCAAATACATTTTATGCTTTCAGCATACTTGATACAATTATTTCAACAGAAAAAGAACATCTTTCCTCATATAGTACATTTAGAGAATCAAGCTGTAATTCCTCATAAAACCAAATTAAACAATTTGAACATCCTATCAGATCTGCGTGCTTTTACCACTTACGGCAACCATCTCGCAAAAATTTCAACATGGGTCGATTTGATGAACCGAGCATGATAAGCACTAACTCTTAAAACAATTGTAATCCACCAACCTGTTTTCATTAAACACCCTATTTAAATGAAATCACTTCACCAAACAAGTAAACATATTTCGGACTATGCTCTTGAAATACAACAAACTATACACGCATAACTCACATTATAGTCACTAAATAGTCCTAGATACCTTTCAAATATTTCATCAAAATGTTAATGACCAAGAAGACAAATGCATCTAAACAACTATCCATCTAAATCCCAAGGACAACAACATCAGACGGACTAATATATTCAACATATAAATGAATATCATAACCTTTCATGATTCCATCAGCATGTTAGAACAATTCCAAAAGTTAGATAAAAATTATATCAACATATACTTTACAACAGAAGAGAAATAAAACGAATCATACATATTTCCCTCAGAACAAGCTCATGACTGTACCGTCTCTCCAAGAGAAAAGCATTCACCTTAAACACATGCGAATAAATCAGACGAGGCCACCAGAAGCATCACAGTTTGGTTAATATTTAAATTAAACAATATCCTGTAGCTTACTAGCAATACAGCAGCTCTCGCGCCAAGGCAGTGATGAGTATTCTATCCTAAATAGACTCCACATAACCTTCCATATTATTATAGGAATGATAAAATAGCTAGCGCAATCGCTTGTCATCAGGCACAACCGTTAACTCTTTATCTCAGGTCAAGCACAAGACAAGAAAACCTCAACAACAAAGATGTAATCACACACAAACATGACAACAATCCCTCTCAAAGAACATATAGCTCATTATAATCCCTACTAACTCTATAAGGCTTTAGATCCAAGGTCGAAATCAAAATAACTTCTCTTTTATCGCATCAACAAGAGACTCATTATCATTAAAGCAAATGATGTTTCCTATGACTATGCAGAGATATTCATACGAAATCCACGCAACATTCATAGCCTCATTTAATCGGAATTATTTAGAAAGGAAACATAACATACCGTATTCACATTTGAACTCATTCGAGGTTGAAAATTATGGTATTCACGACCCACTTCTACAGAGGCCAAGATACATGATATCTATATATAAATTAAGGAACCCAACAGCCAAAAATAATAAGTGTTCATAATCAAGCTTATATAGAAGCGAAACACTGGTTACCTATCAAGGATTTCAACTGAATCCAAATAACAAGATTATTAATAAAGCTTCTACGAAACCGATGTACAAGCTAAATATAAGTTAAGGATTCCAACCGTGCCAACAATGGTAAATATTCACAATCAGGGCTTATACGAAGCTAAATACTAATTTCGTAACAAGGAATCCAACTGAGCCTCTACAACAATATTCACTCAAGCTTACACAGATAGGAAACGTAAAAAGTACACCAACTGAGTCTGTACCAAAGTTTCATTGCTAAATGAAGGTATTCATTACAAGATAACAGAAGTCGTAATACCAGTTACCCCTCCAGGACTCCGACAGAATCAAACTACCAGTATTCACATACATGGCTTCTACAGTAGTCCTTAATATACGTACCATTCCATGGACTCCACAGAGTCATTTTGTATATAAATAAATATATTGCAAACTATCAACGGGTTGAATCCCATAATCGCAACACAAGGGGGAAACAACTTCTACAAGGTCGCATTGAAATACTATAAACACAGCAAGTTATCCACTCACAAATAACTTTAAGTATCATAGCGAAACCCAACAAGATTCAGTAACCACCACCTCTAATAACCACGACAAAACTTACAAAGAAGTCGAATTATACTAAACATTCAAACAAAAATCCAACAGTATCCTTTCCGACAAGTATCAACAACAAGTATCAACTGTAGCCTGAACCCAACAAGGAAACAATTCATGGGCTCTCAAAGAGCAGGTTTAGTATACCTTCTTGCATGCATTTCACAAACTTTATCCGGAATGCAAAACACAATGAGATAGAGCAACAGTTCGAAACACAATACACACCCATCAAGGGTTAAATTGAAAAAATCAAACCAGCAAGAAGATACAGTAATAAAATCACACAAAGCTACCATAAAAACCATCTGAACCCAAAAATCATCTGAACAGAGTTGTTCTAATGAAATCATTTGAAAGAGAGCAAGATTTTTAAAGGTTAGGGCCTAACATGCCTGGTTATTTGCTTAAAAATCTGAAGAAGACCACTGAAAGAGCTCGAGCCTTCTCCTCTTTTTCCAAGTTAGATTCACTAAGAAAAATTTGTTATTTCCATGACTTATAAATTTTCCTTGCAGAGAAAAAGAGTGAGTTACACTCATATTTTCCATGCAACTCCAAGAAGATCAAAAGTGCGAAGAACCGGTGATCGAGCAGAGGGAAAATCAAAGCGCATGAAAAACCAAACAAACTACTAGTTTTCCATTTTGCATGCCTTCCCGTGAAATCCAAGCTCGAGACCGAGCTCATTAATTGCATTTACTCCAAATTTCCGCTCAATCTCCATTGCCACCGATTGCCATAGTTGGCGATGGACAAATGAAATTCAAAGACCATATCTAACTTTGATGACTCACCACGTCGGCTCTTGCTAGCCATTTAAAATTCTACCAAATTACATGTCCTCCATGATTATCCCTCCATTTAATGCCATAGAAACTGCCACCCATGGCTCGCACCCTTCCATAGGTCCCCTTTCTTCCTTGTTCATTAGTTAGGTTAGTAACATAGTTTAGGATTTAAGATGCGACTTAGTCTAACCTCCATAGCACAAAGTTACTAACTTAGAACATTTAGATTATAGCTTAGGCCTAGGTTAGATTAACATTAATCTAACCCATAGATCATAGTTTAGTTTTAGGTTACTAACCTTAATAAATCCACTTAGG
Organism: Taxus wallichiana var. yunnanensis; assembly: GCA_018340775.1. Classification (NCBI taxonomy): domain Eukaryota; kingdom Viridiplantae; phylum Streptophyta; class Pinopsida; order Cupressales; family Taxaceae; genus Taxus; species Taxus wallichiana. The sequence goes on from CM031234.1 coordinate 959,429,363, forward strand.
TCTAACATTTCAAATGCTCAGAAAAAGAACCTACAACATACATTCACGAATAGGATTCACTCCTACACTGCCAATAGGCTAGTGAATTAAATGTATCTGAATTATTACCTGGTCCACGATCAAAACCTTCCTGATATTACGATATCGAGAACCAATTCATTTAACACGATCAGCCTGAGTTAGACTCCGGAATAGTTTATTCAACGCATTCAGACCTTGCAACCTGCGAAAGGTCTATAATTTTAGTTCATCCCGAATAAACTTAAAGCATTACTTGGATCAATGCCACTGATCCAAGGCTGGGTCTTATAGATGGATAACTCCATAATTCATTCCGAGATCAGATTAAACTCAGGTGTAAAATGAAAGAATTAAAAGAGTCCAATTATATTCCGACTCAGTCAAAGATCTGCAATTTCAAAGAAGATACAGTCCATATCAAGCATGACTTCACAATCAAAGGAACACATCCTTTTACAAAAGAAATCACATATCAACACTTGAATGCTTAGGAGGAAGTAACAACAGTTCAGGGTGTTACAATACATCACAATTTTCTTCAGAATCTTCACAAGCTTGAAACATAAAAAATATCCCAAACCTTTCCTACTCGACTTCAAGTAGTGGTTCTATATATTTCAAAGTCAAGAGAAAGTAGTTCCTTCATGCTTTCTTTATATAAGTCGAATAAAATAGTTCAAAAGCAATCCATAATTCCCTTTTACCCAAAAATCTTCTAAAAGCCATTTCAAGTTTAGATTTGCAACACAAAATACACGCATACCCCAAAAAGGGAAAGTATCTAGCTCTCAAAAAAATGGAATATGATAATGTAAGGGTAATCATTTACCTTCAAGAAAAACAATCACAAGTATTCAAAATGAACATAGAAAGTACATAGTTCACCAAACACAATACCCTTTCCCTACTTCCATGTAAATATTACCTTTTCCATCAAGAACAAACATTTATCTCAATAATATGCATAGAATTTATAGTCCTTGACATAACATAGAAACAACAAAGAAGTATGAAGTTCTGAATCTATAGACTAAAACAACAACTTCACTTACTTCATCACAATATCTATAACCCATTCGGGGCAGACAAGCCAAATCACCCAATGTTTTTCTTAACTCATTCACAGAGAGTATCAAGATGATTTTACCATTAACCCACTTAGGAAGACAACCCATTATCATCATTTCATCAAGATTCATCATTCGAAGGAAAATAGAGAAATTAAACAAATAAGAATCTCAAAATCACACACACAACTATTCTTTTGCAACAGAGTAGAGTTATTTTAACAAAACATTTAGAGAAAAGTAAGCAATCTTAATGGATAGAGCCTATCATGCCTGATAGTTCTTCTTCCGGTTCAAAGAAGATTTCCAGCTGAACCTCCAAGACTTCTTCTTCTCCAAATGAAATCAACAACCAAATACTTTCTCCTCAAATTCCTCAAATACTTCCCTTGAATTGAAAATAGACTGAGGGAATCAAAAATAGCTACCAGTTGAAAATGAAACATCTGGTTCAAGAACCAGATAGCTCCATGTAGATCCAAAATTGAAATGCATGAAAAACTAAACAACCCCCAACAAATCCATTTGCATGGTTTCCAAGGTAGTTTAATCACCAAAAATAATGACCATAAATGTCATTAATCCCCAATCTCCTACCTATCTCTCCTTGCCACCGCCATCCAAAATTGGCAAATGTTATTTCAACTTCTGCATGCATTTCTAATTTTAGCGATAATTCCACATAAGCTTCCACCAATTTTACATGTCTCTGCCAAAACTGGTAGTACTTCCTATTAATTTGAAAATCAAATCAAATAAATTCCTTAGGAACCGTCACCAACTTTCCATACAACCCTTAGGTCCCTTTCATTAGTTTAGGATAGATATCCTTAACTTAGGTTATGACCTTAGGTTAGTTTAGAAAGTATTTACCTTAGGTTTATAAACATTGCCTTAGGTAATTTGCCAACTTAAGATAGGTCATAATTCATACCAATTTAGTAGTAGGTAATAGGTTAAGAGTATACCTAGCATCACCTTAGGTTTTTCCCCATCCCAACATAGAACATGAAGCTTAGGATAGATTGCCACCCATATAAGTAGACATAGCTAGGAAGTAGGTACATTTACCTTAGTTTAGAATACCATTAGGATAGATCTCATAGGTTTAGGACTTAGATTCCCTTCATAGTCTTGAATTATGCCTCATTCCACTTAATGTTGTTAAATGTCCTAAAGAGATCAATCCGAAAGATCCGAGTGAAAACATACAATAGAACACACACTAAACTTTAAAGAAGATAAGAATTAGTATACATATGAGAGTTCATTCCATTATGTCCTCCAACCTCTGAATGTCAGTTTACCATTCAGATCAAGTAAGCTAGTTTTAAACATACCTTAGATTCAATAGAATTGATCCAAGGATTTCATTATTATAAGATATAAGTTTGCAAACAAATTTTCCAGTTTACAACCTTACCTATCTCAACAGAATGGATTCCTTGCAAGAAACAATATTTCAGCCACATGAATCCAAGAAAAAGAAATATTTTATCCAAACAAACATGATTTCAAGTAGTCAAAAGAATACACCTTCTTTAGGAAGAATCACATGTCAACGCTTGTGTTGCAAAGAGGTGAAGTTAACAGTTTATCAAAGATGTTACATACTTCCCTCCTAAAAAGAATCATCATCCCGATGATTACATTATCATAACAATTTACATCATGGAAAATCAATTTATTAACTTTATTTTCATATGTTCATAACATATCATAATCAACATTTACATAGCTGTTTATTATAAATAAAGAGATATCTATCCATAACTGGCATATTTATTGACATAAGGGAATAAGATCACATTTTTTATCAATAAACAAAATCAATTCTGTTCAAATAAATACGGAAAAGTAGTTTTCATATCCTCCATATTTTCCTAGGTTACACTTTCTTCGTTAAACCGGTCCTATTGGACCTTACATTAACTTATTTCATGATTTCTTAAATATAATCGGTGAGTTTCAGCACTGTACGGGTTTAACCATGATTATTCCTATGTCTTGGACATGTAAGAAATTACAATTTAACACATGTGATAAATCTAAAATGTATTTCTTAAGAAAAGAAATATGGAAAACATCATGCATTCGTGACAAAGTAGGAGGTAAAGCTAGATGAGAAGCTATAGGTTGATTACTTAAACAATTTCAAAAGGTCCCACATAACGAGGTGATAATTTGGCATCCTTTCCAAATATTATAGAACTCTTTTTCGGTTTTACCAGAAGAAATACCTTCTTACCAAGTTCAAATTTCCTATCAACCCGCTTCAAGTCAGCATAACTCTTTTGTCTATATGTTGCTTCCTTCAAGCGTTCACGAATCATTCTAACTTTTTGTTCCATTTCCGTAAGGATTTCAATTCCAATAACCTCTCTATCCTTGATGTTGTCCCAACTAACAGGGTTCTACATTTTCTTCCATATAATTCTTCAAAAGGTGCCATCTTAAGAGAGGCATGATATGTATTATTGTATGTGAATTCAACTAATGGAAGGTATTCTTCCCATTTATACCTAATCCATACAATACATTCGTAACATATCTTCTAAAACTTGATTAACTCTTTCAGTCTATCCATCCATTTTTAGATGATACGCGGAACTGAAATTCATTTTAGTTCCTAGATCTGTGTTAAGTTTTTTCCAAAACCTTGAAGTCATTCTAGGATCTCTATCAGATATGATTAATTCAGGTACTCCATGTAATCTAAAAATCTCATGCACAAACCTTTTTGCCAAAATAGGAGAATCATCCTTAAGATTACCAACAATAAAGTGTGCTACTTTTGTTAGTTTATCCACAACTACCAGAATAACATCATGTTTATTTCTTGACATAGGTAACCCTTGTATAAAATCCATGCTTATTACTTGCCATTTGTACTGCGGTATGTTGTGAGGATACAATAAACCAGGTGGATGCATATGTTTGGCTTTAACACGTTGACATTCCAAGCAATGTGTTACAAACTCAATAACATCCTTTTTCATCCCTTTCCAGAAATATTGCTGCTTTAAATCAGCAAGCATCTTTGTAATACCAGGGTGTCTAGAAAAAGGTGAATTGTGAAATTCAGCTAACAATTTCTTTCTTAAATCATTTAGCAAAGGTATGTATACTCTATTTTCAAATCATAAGATTCCTTCATTATCAAAGTGAAAACCTTTATATCTCACATCATTTGGATATACAACAAGTATTGTTTTTACTTGCTAAAAATAAGAATAAGATTCCATAACACTCTTTACTTCATCCTTAAACTGAGTTCTTAATGTTATAAGAGAATAAATGTGCTTCCTACGACTTAGAGCATTAGCTACTCTATTTTCGTTGTCTTTAATATAACTTATGTCAAAATCATATTGAGACAAAAAATCTAACCATCTTCATTTTCTTGCATTTATATTTGGCTGAGTGAAAATATACTTCAGCCCAAGATGATCATTTTTAATTCAAAAGGTTTACCAAGCAGATAATGTCTCCAAAATTGAAGTGCATGAACAATGGCAACAAGCTCTAAATCATGTGGAGCATAATTCAACTCATGTAACTTAAGTTTTTTATTTTGTAGGCTATGACATGATCATTTTGTAGTAAAATACCCCCAAGGCCTTCCCCAGATGCATCTGTTACAATAGTAAAATATCGATTAGGGTCTAGTACAACTAAAATAAGTGTTGAAGTTAACTGCTCCTTTAGAATTTTAAAAGAATATTCACATTTCTCATTCCAAAAAAAAATCTTATCATTTTTCTGTAATGAAGTTATTGGTGCAATAACTTTGGAAAAGTCCTTTACAAATTTCATATAGTAACCCACAAGACCCATGAAGCTTCTAACTTCATGTAAATTCTTTAGTGTAGACCACTTAGTTATAGCTTCAATTTTAGAAGGGTCTACAACAATCCCATTCTTACTTATAACATGACCAAAATAGTGGTCTTTTGTATCATAGAAATAATATTTAGATAGCTTACCATATAACCATCTCTTTCTCAAAATTTCTAAAATTTTCTTCAAATGCTCATGATGTTCCTCAATACTTTTAGAATATATGAGAATGTCATCCAAGAATACAAGCACAAATTTGTCCAAGTATTCTTGAAAAATATTGTTCATTAAATTCATAAAAGCTGTAGGTGCATTTGTTAACCCAAAGGGTAAAACAATGAACTCATAATGTCCATATCTTGTTCTAAAAGTTGTTTTATGAATGTCCTCATCCTTAATCCATAATTGATGGTATCCAGATGGAATATCTATTTTAGAATATACTTATGCTCCACACATCTGATTGAATAGATCATCAATTCTAGGGAGTGGATATCTATTCTTAATTGTTGCCTTGTTTAACATTTTGTAATCAATACACAATCTAAGTGTTCCATCCTTCTTTTTCACAAAAATACCGGTACTCCCCAAGGTGAAACACTTGGTCTAATCAAACCCTTAGACAAAATTTCTTGCAATTGTGCCTTAAGCTCTACTAGTTCAATAGTAATCATTTAATATGGTGCTTCAGAAATAAGCTCGATACCTAGTTTGATTTCAATTGTAAAGTAAAACTCTCTTTTGGGTGGAAGACTGGGAAACTCTTCTGGAAATACATCATTGTAGTTTCGTAACAGTGGATAACGTTCAATGAAATCATTTTTTTCTTAGCAGATTCTAAATTTTTTACTGCATATAAAATACAACCTTTATTTTTGGAATTTTTAAGTTGCATAGCCGATAATTTCCTAACTGAAATTTCACATTTTACACCACTGAATCTCTACTTATTTTCTCGCAAATTGTCTATATAAATAATATGCTTTTAAAATAGTACACTTTTGCTTTATGATCAGCTAACCAATTAACACCCGTGATTACATCATATGATCCTAGAGGTGTAACATAAAGATAAAATTCAGTGGAAAAACTAGGTAAGTCAAGTACTGCCCCAAAAAGACACATACTAACTGTATAAACAACATTATTTCCATAGTGTACAGTCCATGTTTTATCCATTTTTCTATCTTTTCTTTTATGTTTCAATGCTAATTTACTAGAAATAAAACATTCAATGGATCCTATATCAAAAAGAATAGTTATAAGTACACTAAATAACTTACCGAAATTCTATGGGGTGTAGCTTGTTTTTAGCCTATTTGTCACTCTTCAAAGGCATGTATCTTACGCTCGATTATAATCATCCTTTTCCAAAGAACATTGATTCATGTAATGTTCTTTTCCACAGTTATAACAGCCTCTTATAGGACCCTTTTAGGCTCGGACTTATTCCTAACCTTAAATTTAATGTTCGACCTCCATAGGACTTTTTTTGTTGTTATTGTTCTTAACAAAGTTGTTGCGTGCATTTCCAATAGACTTATTTTTCATTGTTTTCTTATTATTATCAGCTAAAAGCTTACTTTTCGTACCAAAATTCTTCCATGGTCCTTTCTTAGGTGTAAGGGATGATGAAGTGGAGTTAGGAACTTTCTTCTTTACTTCCTCTTTATGAGCAGAAATTGCCTTTAATTTTTGTTCTTGCCTTATGGATTTTTCCACAACCCCTTCCATAGTGGTTGGGTTGTGAACATCCACCTCTCCTCCTATAATGGGATTCAATCCCATGATTAATTACCATATCCTAAACTTCTCTTCAGTTTGATACTGAGGCACATACTTAAGGAGTTTAGTAAACCACTCCCAATACTCAGTCATAGTTAGCTTTCCTTGGGCTAGGTTCTGAAATTTAGTCATTTTCTGATCATAATAAAGTTTTGGAAACCTAGGTTACCTAAAATAACTTTTAAATTGATCCCAAGTGATATTAGTTTAATCAATATTCAACTCAGCCTTACGATTGTCCCACCATGAAGATGCTTCATGGGAAAGCTGGTATGCTCCCCATATTACCTTTGTCTCTTCTGAGAAGTTCCTTATTGCAAAGTACTTTTCCATTTTGCTGAGCCAATTCTCAACTCCATCTCCTAATGTGGTGCCATCAAACTTAGGTGGACTTATCCTCTTTATATCATTAGTGAGTTTTGTTGCCAGTCTAGCCTTTTTGTTTTCCAGCTGAGCAAGTATGTTCATATTATTATTATCAACACCCAAATTGGTTTTTTCCTCAAGAGGTGGCTAATTGTTATTACCAACCTTTTCTTCATCCTCATTTCCCATCACTTGTTATTCAAGTATAGCTAAATGATCTCTTGTGTCAAACATGGCAATAAGGATCTTATCAAGTATTTGGGTAGTTGTTGCTTCTTCACCAGTGGTGGGTTGTTTGCAACATTTCCTTTTGTTCTAACCATTTTTGTTAAAAATAAATTTAAGTTTTATTAGATTATGGACACAATAGGTCCAAGATCTCGTAACCTTCACTCGATACCAAGATGTAACATTCCCAATTTAAGACTTTAGAAATAAGGGAAAATTGTTTTTTTATATACAATGTTCACTATTCTAAATAAACATAATTTAGAACACACATTCCATGCCAAAAATCTCATAACAGATAACCATATGCAGTTATAAATGACTCAGTAATTTTCCAATCTATCCTATCCATGGCTCAAAGAACTACCAATCTATCATTTCATGACTCGGTGAATCTACCGATCCGTCATAAGAATTTAAAGTATTAAATATTTATCATATACTAAGTATACTTGGTTCTCTTACCCTGGTTTGGGGTACTGAGTGTTCTGTTTAAGGAACCTATCTGAATACTTGTTACCAATATTCATCTGAAATCACATTCCATAAACTAGGTGACATAAGACAACGTAACCAACAGCTTGTGATACTTTGGCCAAATATTTTTAACATACAATTCATGTTACTATTCCTAGACAACATACTGCCTAAGAGGAATGCATCCTTCACCCCACTCTTCTGTTATCTAGAATGGTCTTTACTTGACTTATGTCACTACTTTGTCCTAGGTTTGACCTTAACCTAGTTTAGTGATACAATTTGACATAGGGAGCCGCTCACAATGACATAGGGTATAGGGGCATGCTCAATTGACTTAAGTCATTCAAATGTGCCGATTTATCCTATGTCATGGAGAGCTACTTCCTATTTTAATTCATATAACTAACTTGACCTAGAGGGAAACTAAGTTCAAGTCGAGATGTGTGTAGATCAAGATGATCCAGTGCTAAAGGGTGTTACAACATATCAACTACAACATTGTATCCTTGTGAAGTCCCAAGTCTTCATGAAGGTACAGATCGCATTTGGCATGTGCCAAAATCCATCGATTCACTCCATTTTGATGTACACACCTCAATGAGGGTTATCACCCCAGATTAAATTAGAGTTAGGAATCAAATTACAGAAACCTTGCAAAACCCTAATCCAACTTCCGTAAGTTCTTGTCCTCATTTGGGTTGATTATAAATATTCATGAATTTCAATATCTCATTATTTCCTTAGTGTTTGTTAATTTTTATCTGAACAAGAAGTTTCTCGTAAACATAATAGCATGCTTCATCAGATCAATTTCATGTAATGTAATGATTTAAGGAAGGTGTAAGAAACCTACAGGTTTAGTGAGGATAGACTTCAAGGAGTTGAAGTCTAAATGATTAAAGATCATAACACCATACATTTTCTTACATTCCTTTGAGAAGAGAATAATCCTTCTCTTTAGAGTAAAGTGTTAGGGATCATATACCATTTTTCCTTTCACACTTCATATAACATCCCTTATTAAACAATTCAATCTTAGGAAAAGAGCATCAATACCTACAACTTATCAAGTTGCATTCTAGTAAGGGAAATTACTCTATTTCCCAATTCATTCATTTCATTAAATGATGAAAAGACTAAGGAAATCAATCATATAAACCATAACACTAGGATAGGAGTACAAATTTCCTTCATGAATGAACAAGATAATTTTACACCACAAGTCAAAGTAACTTTCATACTTTCAATTCATCATGATACAATACAATTTTTACAATATTAAGAATTTCAAACATATTGCATGTCAAACAACATCAAGTTCAATAAGAATACAACTTTTCCTTCTTGAATATATTTAAACAATGAATCAAAATTCCCCTAACAAAGATCTAGAATTTTAAGAAACCAATACATCATATTAGATAATGCCTCCTTTTATCACTTACGAAGTCCATCTACAAAAATTGTTGGCACGGGTCAGTTCATTGAACTGAGCATGATAATCACTAAACATTAAAACAATATGCCTTCAAATAATTTTTTCATTAAAACAACTCTACTTTTATGAACAACAAGAGTAAGAAAGCAAACCTTCATAAGTAATAACTATTACAAAAAGTACAATTACTCAATAAGTAATAAATTATAAGAAAAGATCTTAGCGCAATCAACCAATTTACAACATCATAATAGATAAGTAAAATTCCAAACAATTACTTATCTAAATCAATAAAAGTTCCTGCCAATTAATTTCAAAAGTCTATCTGCTTTTGAAATTCAGAACCAATTTCATTAAATAAACAAGAGAGTTAATTTCAGAAATAAGAACCTTCTTCATTGTTTACCAGGTACCATGTGAAAGCATGCACAGTCAAGTTTGATACAACATCATAAAGGTTTTAGGATGATTCATCTAATATGTTATACAATAAGAGAATCACATTTCAGATGTGGCATCCTAATTATAATTCTGATACATTGCTTAGGTTCATAGATAGGCTTCATGTCTACAATGGATAAGAATTTACTCAGCAACATTTACCACTTCATACCACTATAACAATGTTTTAATTCCTTAAATACAATACAAGCGGAGAGGTAAGTATTAACAAATTTTACCCATTTTACTCAAATAAAAGTAATACATTTGAATCAATGAAACCTACTACCAGGTTTATATTTGGATGGAATAATAACTAACATAAAGTGTCTGAACATACTTTACCTTTCATTTATCCTACATTCCCTTATTCATTTCAGAAATGAAGGATTTAACATCCAACTCCCACAATTTCCAAAAAAACAATAGAGAACTTACCTCCTAGAATGGAAGAACAAGGAGTTAAGCTTAGAAGAGGTTTCCAGTCATCGTTTCCAAAATATACAGGCAGAAAAAGGACTAGAAAAGACCATTCTCAAACCCAAAATTCTTTCAAGACATATAATCATGAATGAAGATACGAACTGAATGCACATATAATGAATCCTTTAAGTTAGTCTACAAGTAATTCACCTTTTGAGAATGACAACTATCATTGATATGCCAAGTTCATTCCACAAAGGATGCATGAGACACACACATAGAATGAATATTTAACAAACTAACAATCCAAGAGTAAATTATCCATTCAGGGAACCCCTCGAGTTTCACAAAGATATATATATATATATATATATATATACACACACACAAAAAAATTAAAATAAAAAAATTACCAAGTAAATTTCCCACCTCAAGAGTGAGTAGGTCCTCATCAACCAACCTAATTTCAAAAGAGACAAGGATAGGAAGAATGTTCCTAAATGGATCGAATAGAGTTAAGTAATATGGTCGTAATGTCAACTTAAAGAAATCCGTTTACTAACAACATAACTCACAATTAAACCAACCAATCAAATCCCAAAATCTCATAGGAGGGTTCAAATCTAAGTAAACAACAGAGAAGACTCCCCAAATACTATTTCCACAATAACTTACAAGACCTAACAACTCATAAGACAATTCACCAAGATTTTGAAGAGAAAGAGAGAAAACCGTTAACAAAACATAGTATACGTCACACTTTTCTTCAGAATATTCACAAGCTCGAAAAATAAAAGTAAGCTCCCAAACCTTTCCTACTCAACTTCCAGAGTAGTGGTTCTATTTATTTAAAATTCAAGAGAAAGTAGTTCCTTCATGCTTCCTTTATACAATTCGAATACAATAGTTTAGAAATCAATCCATAATTCCCTTTTACCCAATAATCTTCTAAAAATCCATTTCAAGTTCAGATTTGCAACACGGAATACACACACAGTCCCAAAAAGGGAAAGTATCTAGCTCTCAACAAAAAGGAATATGATAATGGTAGGGTAATCATTTACCTTCAAGAAAAACAATCACAGGTATTCAAAATTAACATACAAAGTACATAGTTTAGTCAAACACGATACCCTTTCCCTGCTTCCATGTAAATATTACCTTTTCCATCACTAACAAACATTTATCTAAAGAATATGCATAGAATTTACAGTATTTGACATAACAGAGAAATAATAGAGAAGTACAAAATTATGAATCTCAGACTAAAACAACAACTTCATTACTACTTCATCAACTTAATATATATAAGCCATTCGGGAAAACAAGCCAAATCACCCAATGTTTTGCTTGTCTCATTCACATAGAGTATCAAGATGATTTTATCATCAAACCACTTAGGAAGACAACCCATTATCATCATTTCATCAAGATTCATCACCAAGGAAAATAGAGAGAGTAAACAAGTAAGAATCTCAAAATCACACATATAACTATTATTTTACAATAGACCGAGTTATTTTGTAGTGCCCACGCTTTATTGATCCAGTTATCTGTTTGTTCCTTTATGCATAGACATGTTTTGAATGAGACTCTAATATATTTTGGACATTATGCTATGTATTTATCCTCATAGACATTATGGTATTTTGGGTGCGTAGTGCCAATTGGACTAGATTAGTATATTGATATATTTCTTATAATGTTGATGACACTATCAGAGTTACATGATAGTGATATTTATTGGTTAGACGTTGATTTCTTGTAGTCGATTTGATCAATGATATGGTTTTCTGGATTTAATAATGGTAATCTCATGCTAGCATATGTGTATTTCATTGTAATTACATCTGTGGATGATTCATGGTGGACTATGTGTATAATTATATGCATTGCACTATCAATTGTATAATGATGTTAGGATATTATAGGTTTGATTGATTTTGTGATAAGTAGATGATTTTATTGTATTGACAGATGATGGTTAATGTGTGCAATGAGTGTGCAGGTGATAGGTTATAGGAGAACGTGGGTTTTAGGGAAGCTATGAAATTGTGCACAAGCAGCCCACGACCTGTCCTAACCATGCTAAATTTTTGAGGCCTTAGAATAGGTGTATTAATTGGGCACCATGAGTGAACCCTCGATTGTAATGTATTATGTCTTGTAAAATTAATTATGTTTAAGGTGTGTTTTATTTAGGTAAACTATTTTAGGGGTTTAATGATCTCATTTTAATTTAATTGATGTTTTTGGGTAAGTGTGTGTGTGTGTTGGTCGAAGGTATTGGGGCCACATGTGAACCTTGCGTGGACCCCACACCCTCTACCCTTGTGCCCAAGTATTCCAAACCCGAATTTTGGCTATCTTGGGCATTTTTAAATACCCCTTTTTAGTTTGGGAGTTCACTTAGCATGAAAATGGGCCTTGGACCCTACCTAATAGGTAGGGGCTTATTTCCAAGGCTTGGAGGGATTTTTCATCCCATTTTTCCCTCCTTAGTCACCATCCATATAAGGTGGATAGGGAAGTGTGCTTTGTTAAAAGTTGCTCCACTTTGTTTTAATTACACTTTTTGTATTTTGGGTGTTAAGGGTTAAAAGGTGAGTTTACTTCTACTTATTTAGTTTTGGGAATCTTTGACTTGAGGAAGGAGGGGGGTGACACATTTCACTTTCCTATTGGTGAGGAAACTTTTGGGTTCCTCTTGATATTATTCCTCATGGTGAAGGAAGAGAAATTTCTTCCTCATTTTTTTAGACTTAGAGAAAATTTTGGGAGCTTGAGGATTGCTTGGACAAAGTGGGAAAAGCTTAGAGTCTTGGAAGCTTATAGAGGTAGAATTCTTAATCCCTCTTTCTTTGTTGTTGCTTGTATTGATAGCTATGCTTTTGTCAAAAATAAAGTGTGTGAAATTTTATTTTGTTAAACTTGTAAGAAGAATGTAGTCTTGGTTGTGCCTTTTTGTAGTTTTATTTTGCTGTTTTGTTTTACTCTCCACCATCATATGGCTTGATGGTTTTTGGAGAATGTAGGGGAAGAGAGAGGGATTTCTCTCCCAAACCTCATGGTTGTTGGTCAATCCATGAAGGTTCCTTCTCATCCCCTCATATGGTTTGAGGTGGGAGAAAGGTTCATATGGCTTGAACCTTTCCCCATTCTTGGGAGGAAACCCATTGGGTTTGAAAATCCTCCCAAGAAGGATTTCATTGACATAAAGGAGAAATAAGGAGGTTATAAAATATGTATTTGGTGTATCCTATGGTTGGACACTCTTGTTTTTTTGGGCATCCTATTTCTTCTCTTCCCCCTTTTTGTGAGGGTGATCTTGTTTCTCCTCATAGTGTTGTCTCATCATGTGTATTATGTCTAAGTGTTTAAATGTTTCTATGTATTCTTGTTGTGTTTATCCCTTTTATACTTGTGCACATTGTGGAGCTAGTTCCTCTCTCCCATGGGCTTGGGGGAGGCTAGCATGACTTCCAACCATGGAAAGGCATGTGATGATGCCTATTGGTTGGGTGGTAAACAAGATTTTTCTCCTTGTGTTGGATTCTTGGAAGCTTTTGAAGTTGGAGATCATGTGGTGGAAATTTGGAGTCTCTTTCAACTTGGCCTCTCCTTGGCATCTTCATTATTTTGAGGACATTATTATGTTTGTATCTTTATGAATGTGACTATGTGAATCCTTCTTGTTCTTGTAAAACACCTATTTCATATGTAATGTTACTTGTAAACTTAAGTCATATCGCTTGAGAAAATTTCCTTCAATATTGCAAGGATCTTGTAAAAAGGTTGTTTTTGAATAGTGTGTAATTTAGCATTTTTTTACAAATGTGAACCTATGTTTTGAAAAGGAAGTTTGTAAAATAGATATGGAAACATCTTCATAAGAATTTTTGTAACTCTATTTTGGAATGAAAGTTGTTTATTGGAAACATTGTATTACAAAAGAAAATAAAGTGTAGTTACTAGCATTGAAAGAAAACTGGTTTTATTCCTTGTTGGATATCCTTCTTGTTTAAAAATCTGAAATATTTAGTGTGCTTACTTTAAAATGAAAAAAATTGATGGCACTACATTTGGTATCAGAGCCGTGGTTCAAACACACAGACTCTTTGGGTAATTTCTGTTTTATGTTATCCTTATTGTTTTGTTAAAAAAAGGGGGTTGTTCTTGGATAGTTATGTATTGAGTTTTAAACTTCTTGAAAAGGAAATGTTGTAATAGATGTTTTTTCCCCTATTTAGACCTTGTTATAATCTTTAGTTGAGAAGAAAAGTTAATTTATAAAATAAAATAGAAAAAAATACACCTCTTATTCATAATTTTGAAATGTAGAGAATATAGCAAAACTAGTTTTCTCACTCTCCTTATTACCACACTAAAATTTTGAAATTTCTTGAAGGGATTACATTTTATATTTATAATTTAAATATATTAAATTATATATATATAGTTTGTACATATAATTTTTTTAAAACATAATATTAAATTTAATTAAAAACAAATTTTAATTAAATTTTAAAACAAAAAAATAAAAAAAAATAAACAAACAAAAAAAAAAAAGAAATACACACACACACACACACAAATTATTAAAAAAATAATAATTAAAAAAAAAGTTTGGGGGAGGGCCCCTCCCCACGCCCGCACAAAATGCCACCGCCGCTACATCGTCCACCCCAGCCATCCATCCCCCCTCCATGCACCCTACCGCCCTCCTCACACCCTCTACTACCCCCTCCCACACCCCTTCCACCCCTTCCACGCGGCCCCCTCTCCCCCTCTCCACACGCCCGACCCCACCCTCCATTGATGCGATCCCCCCACCCTCCATGCACACTTCCACCACCTAATCCTCCCCATCCTCCACCACTTCACACTCCACTCCCAACACTACACGGCTCCCACCGCCCTCTACGTTATCACATTTCCTCTCCCTTCCATGTCACCATTGCAATGCAAAACACGGTATAATTACCTGATGTAATACCGGAACATCTCTGGTTTTAGCTTAAACAAGGAAATAAAAACAAACAGAAAAAAGGAAATCAAATACAAATCATAATACAAATATTGACTATAAGGAAGAAATGGGAGACATATTCTTAGAAGGAAACTCCATGAGATCAATCCCCCATAGTTCTTCAACCTACACCTGTAAAAGACAAAAGAAAACAAAATGAAAACAAAAAAAAAAAGAGAAAGGAAAGCATAGAGAAATATAGGGAAAATTTAGGTTAAATTTGAAATCAAGGGCCAAGATTAGATTGATCATAGGGCTCATAATAAATCCTATACACTTTAAGTCATGAGTATTTTTATGGGAATGAAAAATAAATTAAAGAGGGGGTGTGTGGGAAAACTAATTTAAAAGGAGGAAAACTAATTAAGTTTTAAAGGGGTGTAGACCTCTATTCGTGACCCTAGTGAATTTAATAGATTTAAATAATTAAGTTGTTGGGTTAGTGTTCTTTTATTTTTGGGTAAATTAAATAAGTATAAATTAATTATTTAATGGGAAATGGTTAAGCACAACATTAGTATTATTTCTTTAGTTCTCTTTAAAAAAATGCTTTCCACAACATTTAAAAAGTTTATAAACCATTTATTTTTATTTTATTTTTACCTCTGTACAGGATGGCACCCAAGAGGGGACAATCAGCTAGAGGCTTGGGATGTAGTGCACCTATGTGGGAGCCACCAGCACCCAAATTTGGGCATCATATATTAGAGGCCTACTGCAACAATTAATAGGCGTCGTGCGGTGACACGCCTTTCACCACCACGAGCACCGAGAGAGGAGGAAATTTAGTTGGGAGACGAGGAGTTGATTGGTGAGGATGCACATTCAGAGCCACCTGAGCATGATACCCTAAGATGAGAGAGGTCACGTAGCCCTTCCATCCTTGGTGAGAGGATGGCCTCGTTCCGTCGCAGCTGATCACACAGCTTCGAGGGACCATTTAGAGATAGGTGACCCCTTTCACCTGTTAGACCACATCACCAAGATCAAGACACATGCAGTGTGATTCGAGACCTTCTTCACCTTCAACCACCTACTTATACTGGTTTGATAGATGGATTTGGGGTAGATTCATAGCTCTTTAGCCTGGATAGTTTCTTTGGTTTGCACTCTCACGAGAGCAATGTCAAAGCCAGGTTCACCATACACCTCCTCCAAGACGCAGCAAGAATTTGGTGGAGGAATGAGGAGTGGAAGCTCCATCTGACTTGAGATACAATGACCTGGGAGATGTTCGAGGAGTGGTTCAGGGCTCGGTATATGTCAGAGCATTTTGTGTAGAAGAGGATCGATGAGTTTCATGACTTACGACAGGGCTTCTAGCACAATGGCACAATATGAGAGTAATTTCTTGGATCTCTTGCAGTATGTAGACTACTTGCAAGATGAGAAATTGTAGGTAAACTAGTTCATTTGGGGTCTCAATACGAGATATAGAAGGAGCGATTAGGATGTTATCTCCTCCCACGCTTTAAAAGGCTGTTGAGAAGGCCTACTTAGCTTATGAGAACAAGAATAAGGCACAGGGAACACCGAGATAGGAACAAGAGCAAGTTCCAGGATAGGATTCAATATTTTCAGAGTAAGAGGACATGGGGTGTAGTACCACCCCCTATAGGAGGATTCTGGTCTCCTCCAATAAGATGCAGAGAGCTCCACCACACCCACCACAAAGTAGAAACAACATCAGGGACACTAGTCTCGTGAGGGGTATAATGACTCGAGCTTTCAAAGTGAGGTGGATCTAGAGGTGGTTTTGGTGGATCTAGGGATAGGATATTGGGTACTCATCACTCATAGCTAGCTCGCTCGTGTGCAGCCATGTTAGGGTTGGTCCGGTAGGTATAGTTCACCAAAGTATAGGAGGGACCCCATCTCAGAGGGGTACAAGAGGATGTTTTATTTGGGGCTCCAGGACCATTATGTGTGTATGTGTCTACATAAGCCCACTACTACGAGATATGTAGAGAGCTCCTAGATTCGAGCATTTATGTGGATGAGGTGGGACACATCCATCGTGTATATGCAGCTATTGACAACCGCCAAGCTGAGCATCAAGCAACAGTCATTGAGATGGTAGGTACTATCAGGGGTATTTATGTCTCAGTATTTTTTATTCAGGTGCTTTAGATTCTTTTGTATCTCCTTCTATAGTGGACCAGTGTGGGCTAGTGGTGGCTAGACAACCGGATAGTTGAGTTGGCCTCCGTGGCTAAACTCACCGTGGAATCGTATGTCGAGAGTTGTGTACTTGATTTAGGAGCCTTCTCCACTACACTTGACCTTTGAATTATTCCTCTAGGATCCTATCGTGGTAGTGTTGGGTATGGATTGGCTTGAGGCCCATCGTGCTAAGGTAGATTGTAGAAATAAGGTCATTGAGTGTCGGGATGATCTTGTGAGTGCGATTGTGATTTTAGGGATGCGAGAGGCCTATCTCCTCATGCATGATCTCAGCCAAGCAACTCAAGTGGAGTATGTGTAAGGGATGTCGGTTGTTTTGCTATCACCATCGGTGACCAATAAGAGAGAACTCTAGAGCATTCACCCTTATATGATCATGTAGTTTTGAGGGAGTATGCAGATGTGTTCCAAGGCGAGCTTCTAGGGATACCACCCCACAGAGAGGTGGATTTCACCATTGATTTAGTACCTGGATCTGCCCCAGTTTCTAGGGCACCCTATCAGATGATGACTCCATAGCTCCATGAGCTCAAGATACGATTAGAGGAGTTTTTGTAGAAGGGCCTCATTCATCCTAGTGTATCTCCTTGGGGAGCACTAGTCATATTTGTGAAAAAGAAGGATGGTACTCTCAGACTTTGTGTAGACTTCAGGCAGCTCAACAAAGTCACAATAAAGAACCATTATCCACTCCCTAGGATTGATGACTTGTTTGATCAGATGTAAGGAGCTAGAGTGTTTTCCAAAATCAATCTCAAGTTAGGGTATCATCAGTTTCACATATACGATGCAGACATTCATAAGACAGTGTTTCACACATGTTATGGGCATTATGAGTTCACAGTTGTCCCATTTGGTTTGACTAATGCCCTGGCTATCTTCATGAGCCTCATGAATGGAGTATTCAGGACCTTTCTGGACCACTTTTTCTTAGTGTTCCTTGATGATATATTGATATATTCTCATTCTAAGGAGGAACATGAGGAGAATTTGAGGCAAGTACTTCATGTTTTGAGAGAGCAGAAGTTGTATGGGAACTTGGAAAAATGTAGGTTCTTTCTGCATACAAGATTCAGTACTTGGGTCATATGATACTAGGAGAGGGTATCTTAGTAGATCCCTCTAGGATAAAGGCTATCATGGATTGGCCAGCACCCACATCAGTCACTGAGGTGAGGATTTTTATGGGTTTAGTAGGTTATTACCGCAGGTTTGTATAGGACTTTTCTAGGATTGCTCACCCTATTACTTCTCTTCAGAGAAAGATAAGAAGTTTGATTGGTTAGAAAAGTATGAGTAGGCCTTTCAGTTTCTTAAGAAAAGGTTAACCACAAGGCCCATCTTAGTGGTTCTAGACTCGACAGACTATTTTGTTATTTTCACTAATGCATCACTAGAGCTTTTGGGAACTATTCTTATGCACAAGCATCGGGTGATTACCTTTGAGTCACATAAGCTCAAAGACTACAAGATTAATTATGCTACTCATGACTTGGAGCTTGCAGTATTTGTTCATGCACTTGTGCATTGGCGACACTTCCTTTTGGGTAGACCTTTCATTTTGAGGACAGATCATCACAAACTTGCAACATATCTTCTCATAGTCGAACCTTAACGCTTGCCAATGAAATTGGATGGATTTCCTATGTGAGTATGATATGGAGGTACAATATATCAAAGGAAAGGAAAATGTCATCGTAGACACTCTTAGTAGGCGATGACATGTTCTTGCTTCTTTGACACTGCAGTCAGATTTGAGGGGCAGGATTCTTCAAAGCATCTTCCTGAGGATAGGTTTTATGAGGGTGCTAGACAAATGTTGGATTCTCAGGGTTCTTTTGAGGGTAGATATTCAGGATGCATGTTAGAGTCAGATGGTTTACTTCAGTTCCATAAGCACATTTATGTGCATAAGGCAGGTGATCTACGTAGTTTCATCCTTACTGAGGCTCATCGAGCCCCATATGCATCACATCCAGGAGTGAAGAAGATGCATGCCAATTTGAGAGAGTTATATTATTGGTCGGTATTTGTTGGGACATATCAGATTTTGTAGCACATTTCCTTGAGTGTCAGAGGGTCAAGGCAGAGCATTCTCATCTTGCAGGACTCTTATATCCTCA
Organism: Taxus wallichiana var. yunnanensis; assembly: GCA_018340775.1. Taxonomy (NCBI): domain Eukaryota; kingdom Viridiplantae; phylum Streptophyta; class Pinopsida; order Cupressales; family Taxaceae; genus Taxus; species Taxus wallichiana. The sequence continues at coordinate 959,448,788 of CM031234.1, forward strand.
TGATATTCCCGAGTGGAAATGGGATGTGATCTCCATGGATTTTATAGTAGGACTTCCTATGTCCTCTTATCATCATGATGCCATTATGGTCATTGTGGATAAGTTGACCAAGGTTGCTAATTTCTCACCAACCAAGGTCACCTATAATGCATAGGCCATTGCCAAAGTTTTTATGGAGGACATTATTAGATTGTATGGGATCCCGAAGATGATCATCAATGAAATAGATACCATCTACACATAAGTTTTTTGGACTTCTTTTCAGGATGCCTTGGGTACATAGATTAATTTCAATTCAACATATCATCCAGAGTTAGATGGGTAGATAGAGAGATTTAATCAGGTTCTTGAGGACATGTTGAGGATGTATGTGATGGACCAGCAAAAAAAGTGGGAAGACTATCTTCATCTAGTTGAGTTTTCTTACAACAACAGTTATCATAGATCCATTGGCATGGCTCCCTATCAGGATTTGTATGGATGGCCTTGCAGGACACCTTTGAGCTGGGATAGACTTGATGACAGGGTTATTCTCGGACCGGCTTATCTTTAGGATTTAGAGCAGCAGGTTATTCTGATTCGACAGGATCTTGAGCAGGCTAGAGCACGCCAGAAGGTGTATGCGGACACCAAGAGGATTGACCATCACTTCTCAGTGGGTGACAAAGTATTCTTGAGAGTTCATCCACATAAGATTCCAATCCGTTATGGAAAGGGTTCTAAGCTATCACCTCATTTTGTGGGGCCTTTTGATATTCTTAAGGTCATTGGTCCATTTTCCTATCATCTATCTTTACCACCATGCTTTGCACAAGTCCACGATGTATTTCATGTTTATGTACTTCATAAATATGTACAAGATGTTTCTCATGTTTTCAATTGGTCAGCATTAGAGGTAGAGGATGGAGGGCGGTGGATACTAGAGCCTGTACGCATACTGGAGCACTAGAGGTTGGCCCTTCGGGGTTGATATTTGGACTAGGTTAGAGTGCAGTGGGATAGATATGACGAGACATCCGCTACCCGGGAGGATGCTACACCACTAAGGGCTAGATACCCCTATCTCTTCTAGTGACTTCCAAGAGGAAGTCTAATTCTAGGAGAGGGGGATGTAGTGCCCACATTTTTATAGCTCAAGTTATCTGTTGTTTCCTTTATGCATAAACATGTTTTGATTGAGACTCAGATATATTTTAGACATTATGCTATGTATTTATCCTCATAGGCATTATGGTATTTTGGGCGTGTAGCACCAATTGGACTAGATTAGTATATTCCTATATTTCTTATGATGTTGATGACACTAACAGAGTTACATGATAGTGATATTTATTGGTTAGACATTGATTTCTTATAGTCGATTTGATCAATGATATGGTTTTCTGGATTTAATAATGGTAATCTCATGCTAACATAGGTGTATGTCGTTGTAATTATATATGTGGATGATTCATGGTGGACTATGTGTATAATTGTATGCGTTGCACTATCAATTGTATAATGATGTTAGGATATTGTAGGTTTGATTAATTTTGTGATGAGTAGATGATGTTATTGTATTGGACAGATGCGGTTAATGTGTGCAATGAGTGTGTAGGTGATAGGTTATAGGAGAACATGGGTTTCGGGAGGCTACACAATTACGCACAAGTGGCCCACGAGATAATTCCTAACCATGCTAAATGTTTGAGGCCTAATAATAGGTGTATCAATTGGGCACCATGAGTGAACCCTCGATTGTAATGTATTATGTCTTGTAAAATTAATTATGTTTAGGGTGTGTTTTATTTAAGTAAACTAGTTTAGGGGTTTAATGATCTCATTTTAATTTAAATGATGGTTTTGGGTAAGTGTGTGTGTGTTATTAGAAAGGATTGGGGCCACATGTGAACCTTTGGTGGACCCCACAGCCTCTACTCTTGTGCCCAAGTATGCCAAACCCGAAATTAGGCTATTTTAGGCATTTTTAGTGACCCCTTTTTAGTTTGGGAGTTCACTTAGCATGAAAATGGGCCCTTGGACCCTACCTAATAGGTAGGGGCTTATTTCCAAGGCTTAGAGGGATTTTTCTCCCATTTTTCCTCCTCTAGTCACCATCCATATAAGGTGGATAGGAAATGTGTTTTGTTAAAATTTGCTCTACTTGTTTTTAATTACACTTTTTGTATTTTGGGTGTTAAGGGCTAAAAGGAGAGTTTACTTCTACTTATTTAGTTTTGGGAATCTTTGACTTGAGGAAGGAGGGGTGTGACACATGTCACTTTCCTATTGGTGAGGAAACTTTTGGGTTTCTCTTGATATTATTCCTCATGGTGAAGGAAGGGACTTTCTTCCTCATTTTTTTTGGACTTGACGAAAATTTTGGGGAGCTTAGGATTGCTTGGACAAAGTGGGAAAATCTTAGAGTCTTGGAAGCTTATAGAGGTAGTATTCTTAATCCCTCTTTCCTTGTTGTTGCTTGTATTGATAGCTATGCATTTGTCAAAAATAAAGTGTGTGAAATTTTATGTTGTTAAGCTTGTAGGAAGAATGTAGTCTTGGTTGTTCCTTTTTGTTGTTTTATTTTGTTGTTTTGTTTCTCTCCACCATCATATGGCTTGATGGTTTTTGATAATGTAGGGGAAGAGAGAGGGATTTCTCTCCCAAACCTCATGGTTGTTGGTCAATCCATTAAGGTTCCTTCTCATCCCCTCATATGGTTTGAGGTGGGAGAAAGGTTCATATGGCTTGAACCTTTCCCCATTCTTGGGAGGAAACCCATTGGGTTTGAAAATCCTCCCAAGAAGGATTTCATTGACATAAAGGAGAAATAAGGAGGATGAATGTTGGGAGAAATAAGGAGGTTATAAAATATGTATTTGGTGTATCTTATGGTTGGACACTCTTGTTTTTTTTTGGGCATCCTATTTCTTCTCTTCCGCCTTTTTGTGAGGGTGATATTGTTTCTCCTCATAGTGTTGTCTCATCATGTGTATTATGTCTAAGTGTTTAAATGTTTCTATGTATTCTTGTTGTGTTTATCCCTTTTATACTTGTGCACATTGTGGAGCTAGTTCCTCTCTCCCATGGGCTTGGGGGAGGCTAGCATGACTTCCAACCATGGAAAGGCATGTGATGATGCCTATTGGTTGGGTGGTAAACAAGCTTTTTCTCCTTGTGTTGGATTCTTGGAAGCTTTTGAAGTTGGAGATCATGTGGTGGAAATTTGGAGTCTCTTTCAACTTGGCCTCTCCTTGGCATCTTCATTCTTTTGAGGACATTATTCTCATTGTATATTTATGAATGTGACTATGTGAAGCCTTCTTGTTCTTGTAAAACACCTATTTTGTATGTGATGTTACTTGTAAACTTAAGTCATATTGCTTGAGAAATTTTCCTTCAATATTGCAAGGATCTTGTAAAAAGGTTGTCTTGAATAGCTATGTAATTTAGCATATTTTTACAAATGTGAACCTATGCCTTGGAAAAGAAAGTTTGTAAAATCGATATGGAAATCTCTTCATAAGAATTTTTGCAACTCTATTTTGGAATGAAAGTTGTTTATTGGAAACATTGTATTACAAAAGGAAATAAAGTGTAGTTACTAGCATTGAAAGAAAACTGGTTTTATTCCTTGTTGGATATCCTTCTTGTTTAAAAATCTGAAATATTTAGTGTGCTTACTTTAAAATGAAAAAAAAATTGATGGCACTACATATTTTAACGAAACATTTAGAGAAAAGCAAGCAATCTTAATGGATAGAGCCTATCATCCTGTTAGTTCTTTTGTCGGTTCGAAGAAGATTTCAAGCCGAGCCTCCAAGACTTCTTCTTCTCCAAACAAAATCAAAAACCAAATAATTTTTCCTCAAATTCCTCAAATACTTCCCTTGAATCTAAAATAGACTAAGGGAATCAAAAATAGCTACTAGTTGAAAATAGAACTGCTGGTTCGAAGACCAGATAACTCCATGCAGATTGAAAATCGAAATGCATGAAAGACTAAAAACCCCCAATAAATCCGCTTGCATGGTTTCCAGGGTGGTTTAATCACCAAAACTTATGACCATAAATTTCATTACTCCCCAATATCCCACCTATCTCTCCTTGCCACCACCATCCAAAATTGGCGAATACTATTTCAACTTCTACATGCATTTCCAATTTTAACGATAATTTCACGTAAGCTTCCACCAAGTTTACATGTCTCTCGCCAAAACCGGCAAAGAATTTCTATTAATTCAAAAATCAAATCAAATAAATGCCTTAGGAACCATTTCCAACTTTCCATATGACCCTTAGGTCCCTTTCATTAGTTTAGGATAGATATCCTTAACTTAGGTTATGACCTTAGGTTAGTTTAGAAAGTATTTACCTTAGGTTTATAAACATTTCCTTAGGTAATTTTCCAAATTAATAAAGGTCATAATTCATACCAATTTAGTAGTAGGTAATAGGTTAAGAGTATACTTAGAATCACCTTAGGTTTTTCCCATCCCAACATAGAACATGAAGCTTAGGATAGATTGCAACCCGTATAAGTAGACATAGCTAGGAAGTAGGTATATTTACCTTAGTTTAGAATACCATTAGGATAGATCTCATACGTATAGAACTTATATTCCTTTCATAGTCTTGAAGCAGGCATCATTCCACTTAATGCCGTTAAATGTCCTAAAGAGATCAATTTGAAAGATCTGAGCACAAACATACAATAGAATGCAGGCTGATCTTTAAAGAAGATAAGAATTAATATACATACGAGAGTTCAGTCCATTATGTCCTCCAACCTCTGAATGTTAGTTTACCATTCGAGATCAAGTAATCTGTTTTAAACATACCTTGGATTCAATAGAATTGATCCAAGGATTTCATTATTATAAGATATAAGTTTGCAAACAAATTTTCTAGTTTATAACCTTACCTATCTCAACAGAATGGATTCCTTGCAAGAAACAGTATTTTAGCCACATGAATCTAAGAAAAAGAAATATTTTATCCACATAGCAAGCATGATTTCAAGCATTCAAAATAATACACCTTCTTTAGGAAGAATCACATGTCAACGATTGCATTGCAAAGAGGTGGAGTTAACAATTTATTTAATATGTTACATCACCATGATATTTACACTTGTTGATACGTTGCATAGATTAACTCGTTGATCCATGGTTTGTCATGATTCTATAATTTGATCGTCATGATTATACTACACATATACAATTTCTTCTACAACTTGGGCTTCTCTGTAACATCCCCATTTTAAGATACTAGAACAAGGGAATTTTTTTTTTATATATATATAACATTCTCTCATTATGAATTATATAATTCAAACACACGTTCAAGTTTTAATAATTGTTCTCTACCCAAAAAACACAGTTTGGAACACACAATTTCCTTTTAAAACTAATGTTCCATATTCACATATTTATAATATGGAACACACATTCAATGCCATTCAATCTTATAACATATTCTATATGCTGTTGTAAATGATTCAAGAACCGCCGATCTCCCATTTTCATGGGTCGGAGTTTCAACGATCTCTCATTTCATCACTCGGAAACAACTGATCCTTCATGTTTGTTCATGCATAGTATATTATATATACAAGTTCTCTTAACCATTTTTGGTTATCGAAGTGATCCATTTAAGAAGCCTATCTGAATATCTGTTACTGATATTCATTTGACATCCTGCATCTTAAATTAAGTGATTAGGACAACGCAACCAGCACTTGCGATACTTTGGCCAAATATTTTCACATGCTTTGCATGATCATATTCCTGGATGTGATACACATCAATGGAATACGTCCTTCACTTCACTTCACCTGTTATCTAGAATGGTCTTTCCTGGTTCCTACCAGTCCTCTCAATTTAAGGTCAGATTTAAACTTCCAATTTCCAACTAGCAATATGAACGAATATAGGAAGGCACTCCTGGTAACTAAAGATACGCAGACATACGGTGTCATTCCCCATGATTCCATGTGTCTAGTTATCTTTAGTCCTCCGGAGTCACTCCGTATATGTGATCATACTCCTATCCCCAGCCAAGAACTTCACATTCAGCCTATGTATTCTTGATGTTTTAATTCGGGAGGGCATTGTAATATGTTAGCTATAACATTGTGTCATCATGAAGACCCCATCTTCATGAAGACCTTGATGTAGCTAGCGTATGTCAATGTCAATGTCCTACTGGAAGACCTTGCTGTAGCTAGCGTATGTCAAGATCAACTTTCAAAGCAACCATGCTGATCCTTTATCCTCGTTCCCGTTACAGTTGTACGTAGCTAAGAGAGACTAAATCCGTCCTTTAGCTTGCTATGCATCTTCTCCTTCATACCGAAGGGCTGCATTTCTCTACTTGGTTTTCTTCTTAATCTTCGGATTAAGCAGCCCGTTACCGACGGACGTGATAAGTTTAACCTATTAAACTTAACCAAGATTTTTACAACTGTAACTAAATTCAGAATTCCAGCTTACTAGACATCATTTAAACGAGGTCTAATTCCTATTAAATGTATTCATTTATTCTCCTTAACCTTACATAGTTAAGGTTCATTAGCTCTGGATATATTTATCCCATATCCCTTTCTTTCTGAATTTAACATACGAGGTTATTAATGGAGTTCGGAAACGAAGTTCAATTACTCCTGAGTTAATTGATATTCCTTAGCTTCCAAGCTAATCCTGAATACCTATCAGTTATGGAATCATATTCTTCCTAATCCTTTTTAATGTCAATTAAAAATTCATCTTTACCCAAGTATGAACTAATTGCACATTTCAACTTAAAAGTTGCATTTAGGTAAGAACAGATATCAATTCCTTTTTAACATCCATCCAAGGACAATTAAATAAATCCAAATCAGAAATAACATTATATTTCCAATTTAATCAACAATATCAAACTGATATAGTTATTAAAATATCACACTTGTATTTGTATTCATCAATCCATTTCATAATCCATACATTTGCCAATCCAACTGACTGGACTTTGTTTACATAAAACATCATTACAACTCATAGATAGAAGAATATACTTTCTTCTTTTCACAATTCCTCGTAGAGGAATAACAACTAACAAATACAATTCATCTTCTGATAATCAAAAGAAGCATCAGAAAACAGCCATGTCTTCATTCTAATCAATTTCCATCTGCAAAATTTCTTGCACGGGTCAGTTCAATGAACTGAGCATATTAAGCACTTGTCATTAAAATGAGGTGCTTTAATTAACTGTCTCAATAAAAGAACCCTGCTTTTATGAAACGACAGTAAGAACATCAATCAAAAATCAAGCATCAAAAGAATGGACAGCATAACAACTGAACCATCAAATACCATCCCAATCAGCCAAAGAATTGCTGTCCTATTTTCCACATAACCGTTACAAGTTCCAAATTACAATATTTGTAAAGTTTAGGAATACAAGTAGCATACTGCTGATATAACATAACTGTTATCCTTTCCACTCCTTTCATTAATAATAAATGCAAAGGGTAAAACTAACTGAAACGTAAACCAATTACTTTCCTTTCAGTTCATGCATCATATTAGATTCCAAGCAATCAAGCACGTGATTTAGAAAGCAAACAGCAATGCATATAGTCGCTCATATCTAAGCACTACAAGATTCGTTATTAACGATTACAGATTTCCAACTGAATGAAAGAAGAAAAGATCATTTTTCCAAGTTATCCATCCGCATTCCTATCTCTTTCCTCATGACTATTCTAAAAATTGAATCCAACCGAGACACAAATCAAGATAACAGTTCAGAGTGAAACTTACAAAATCCATTCGAATTCACTTTCCAGCAGCAAGAATAATTTCATTCATAATCAGCTTTAAATGAAAACAAGGAAGAATTTATCATCCTTATCAATACTTCATTTAAATCAGGCTCATATGAATACCCAAAAACAGGTTAGTACAACATCGTATTTATCATAGATCAAATAGTATAAGGATGCATACTATGTATTTACTGTACTAGAAGACCCCATACTTCTTTCACTGTATTTTTAACCAAATAAACAGTTATACAATCATGCAATCAATTAATCACATGACCTTCTATATCCATGATCGCATACAGTTCAAAATACAATTTACACATTGTTGTTACCTACAGCAAGACTTAATCATAATGCACAATAAGGCTCTAATGCTATTCCCAGAATTCAACAGCAAGAAGAGAAGAAATCATTCCTTTCACCTTTCAATAAGAAAACAACCATTTTCTTCAAACTCAACAAGAATTGTTCAGGTCGGTTTCATTTCTTTTAAATGACTGTGCAAGATCGGAGACCGCAAGAAACATTTAAATATTCCATTTGTACAGAAAAACACAGCACTCAGGAAACAATTTAAATGCCACTGTCCTCTCTACAGACTGAACTTATAAAGTTCAATAAACCACCCGACTACTGATTTTATCAATTCAAATAGCAGAAAGAAGAAGAATTCCTTACCAATAAATGTTTCTACCCGAATCCATTTTTCTATTCACAATGATGTACAGAACCCAAAATGCGATTTTCATATAATAATACCCTTATTAATAAAAACCCGCATAGGATATCAGATGCACAACAAGGTACAGTCAAGACAGATCCAAACCGCCTACTTATTTCCAAAATTTTCCATATTATACATAAATAAAAAGCCGAGTTCTTGTTCACAACTACAGTCCGAACTAGAAGATCGAACAGTATCAATAAAACACAACAAATCCTTCTACCCTCACAACAAGAAATCAACATAATTCATTTAATGTACAGAAATACAAGCCAAGCTCATTTTCACGACTACTGTCCAAACTGTAAGATCAAATCGATTCCATAAAACACAATAAAATCAACCTTTCATCACAGAAAGAAGAATGTAATCATCTATAAGTGCAAAAGAAAAACAATTTCTTTTCCAGCTCCCACGAATACCCAAATCGTATTCGTCTATTTCTTAAGCAAGAAAAAGGAACAGCAAAAACATATTACCATTTCTTCCTTCAAATCGAATTCATATGCTCATACAAAACCCAAATGCCATTTCCATCAAAATCCAAAATAGCAGAAGGAAAAAGGATCTTATTTCCTTTAAAAATTTCAGTAAAGAATACGACTTCAAACAACTCGCACAGCCTGTAGAGATTTCATTCCATAAAATCATTTAAAAAGAATTATCCAGTTCGAATTATTATTAACAACCATCTCGAAATTGATTTACTCTCAGCTGAGTATTCATAAGCATAATTTCTTATAGTTTCAGTAAAGAACATCCTCAATACTATCAAACAAACCAACACAACACGACTGTATTTCAAACTCATTTATACATGCAAAGATAGTTCCAAACACAACAGCAAGAAAATGATTTTACCCATCATTTCCAAAAATGACAGCAAGAATCGACTAAACCCAAATCGTCTCAACACGACAACAATCAAATAAACCCAAAACCCAAGAGCAGGGTTGTTTTAATGAGACGCTTAAACAAAGCAAGTATTTTTAAAGAGAAGGGCTTAACATGCCTGTAAATTATTCCTCGAAAATCGAAGAAAACCACGTCTACCGAAGGTATTTCCTTCCACGACGACAGCACGAGCTTCTCAAAATAACCTTTCCTCTTACAGTGCTCAAAGAAAATGACCTCCAATTTCCAAGAAACGGTGATAAAAACCAAATGAAACTGGTTCGACTGAACCAAGCAAAAACCAAATGCAGAGCAACTTCTCCAAAATCCGAACAACACAAAATGACTAACAAAATTCCTCCAAACTCTTTCCAAGGTGGACTGGTCACGAAGACCAAAAAAATTAAATGCATTAAAGGCTCTGCCTTTTCCCATTTTCCCACGCCACTGCCAACTTGGGTTGGCGAACTCCTAATTTCTAATTTTACATGCAAAACCAAATTTAGTTCCATGTCCAACTAGATACCTCCGCCACTTACCTGTTCCCGCCAAACTGGCGCTGTCCACGTAAGGACTCCTCATTAACTGCCATTAATTCCCTTTCATCCTTATCCTCTTCCCCCAAGGGTCTGCGCGTCCCCTTTAGGTTAGGATTAGTTTAAGGTTCATTAGTGTTCGACCTAGGTCATAGCCTAGTCTTTAGGTTAATAGGACTTAGGTCTATGTTAATCATTTTAGAATTTAAAAATCCACTTAGGATAGTAGTTTAGGATGTAAGGTAGAACTTAGGATTAGCTTAGGATCTAATTCCCACTAACATCTAACACTAATCAACCTCCAATCCAGTCTTCCTACTGACATTCAAGTCAATGCTGTGCAGGACGTTTCGTCCTTTGTTTCACATGCCAGAGCCACTCGTGTCCAGACATTTCCTGCCTCACGAGGTCTTAAGTTACGACAGTGCATGGTTCGAGAATCGAACCTTTGTCATTGGCATCTACGTGCCAGCTGCTCATACCTGAAATCAGGTGCTGCACATTTATATCAACCTTCAATTCGATTCAAGAGTAAATTGACAAAGCAACCACAAGAAGGCCACAACATACTTTGGATCAATGAGATTGATTCAAGGTGTGCTGTCAACCGGCGAATAGAGTTTAGCAAGTATACGACAATTTGTCGTCACATCAGCAAACACACAAGTAACAATAACTGCTTTGTCCCATGCAACTAAATTACAGCATGCAAGAATCCATATTTGTAACACATTCCCTTAAGATCAAAATATATATTTTAACATGCTTGCCTTCTTTTCAGCAGATACAACAGTATGAAAAATAATCACCAAGATAACTTACAAAATCAGGGTGTTACATTCTCGCACATTTTTCTCAAGTACACATCTCTATCTACTCTATGTTATCGAGCTTTTTTCTCTCCAACATAGAGTGGGAGAAAATGTAGTCACAAAATCATGCACTTACTATTACATTAATATCATTGAGTATTTTATTTTATATATGGATCTCAATTAATAAAAGTATTCACTAGTGACACATCCTTTGGTCTTTTTGTCAATTAGTCATGTGTCTTTTTTGTTTGTCTAGTTCAATTGTAATTTTTCTCTGTAGTTTTAGGAATATTTTAGGGTGTCTCGGTGTCATAATTTTCTCGATTATTGTCTTTAGGTCTATGTTGGGTACATAGGGTTGTACAAGGGTGCCTTGGGTGCCCCAATTCATGATTTTATGTACTGTATCATCGAAAGTTGTGGTGTTAATTTCTTTGTTCAAGGTCGGTCCTAACATTACCCCGTGTATTCCCTAGGTCATAATCGGTAGTTTCAGTCACTAGTGCATGGAAAATTTTAGTGGAAAATATTCGTAATATGGCGAATATTCCATTTTTGAAAATTTTGAAAAGGTGAATTTTTTTGCACGGGTCAGTGACCTGTTCACCTAAAAATTACACTTTAATTTTTTTTAAGGGCCGGCTTCGCCTACCCTTGAAAAATATCCCCTATATAAACCTAGATTGTTCACCAAGTAGAACACTTCTACTTCACATTTTTCAACAATATGATATATCCTATATTATAGATGCGCGACAAGGGGGTAAGTTATTGATGTGTGACAAGGAGGGTTTACAGACAAGGAGATACTGCAGATATTGATGCATAGTAGATGCATGACAAAGAGTTTGTTGACAAGTGACATGGAGATTTTTTCGATGCGCAAGAAGATGGCAGAGGCTACAGACACGCGACAGGATATTTGATGTCATGCGTCAAAAAAATGCAATGACGCGTGTCACTAGACCTCAGTGACACACGTCAACAACCTTGTTGACGCGAGTCAAAGAGGTCTAGTGACGTGCATCATTGAGGGTGCTGTCTAATCTTGACGGATAGTTAACGCGTGATAAGGAGGTACAACAAATATTGATGCATAGCAAACGCATGACAAAGAGTTTGTTGACGCGCGTCATTACATTTTTTTGACGCAAAAAAAAATCTCCCATCGCCCGCCTACAAACCTTCTGTCGTAGCACTTGACAATTAGGCGAAATTTTTTCATACAACCCCCAAAAAATTCACCTTCCTGCGAAACCAGTTCCGAGGATATTCGCCAGGTATTCTCCACCTACGATTTCCAAGAGGTATCTTAAAATGAACCCTGCACTAGTGTCAAAATTTGAACAAAATATCCCTATATAAACATAGCATACTCACTACATTATGGGCGTGATATATCACAATCAAGGGAATCTATCTACTAAGTTAAGGGACTGTATTTGGGCATCTTCTACATATTCATCACACACAAGCATAGGAGGAAAGTGTTTTATCCTTTCCATTCCATCTATCATTTACATTTTACATCTAGTTATTTCACCTTATTAACAAGTCATTAGCGTTAGGTCACCCCGGATAAAAAATTGCACACACATGCACACAAAACTACATTGGGTCTGAAATGTAGTGTAACGCTTAATCATAGGGCCACTAGTTTGGCAACCGAGGTTAGTCCTGACCTATATATATTTTTTATTTTTTTAAAGAATTGATGCTTAAGATAGGGTTTTGCATGAAACATTCATAGTGACATAGGTGACATTAATGTGACACCTATACAAACAACGAATGTATTTTAGAGATAGTGTGAGACTAAAAATTCAAGTTCTAAGCTTTTATGTAGTCTACAACGCCCAAATATTAGAAAAGGGTGCCCCAAAGATCTTCCCAAGTGCCTCGATTCTGAAAAACAATCAACTTTTTCCCTTCCCAAGGCCATTCAATTACAACTTGCCCGGTTCGCATACCATCCGCTACATTCCATCACACATTGAGGTAAGTTAATTCAAGGTTAGTACCATATCCCTCTTATTTCCATTATTTAAATCCATTAAAATATTAAATCAAAATATTTAGATCTAGCACTTCAATACAACACTTATTTTCTATTTAGATTAACTTATAAACTAACCATCAAAATTCTATTTTTAGTTAATCATCGTGAGATACCTTTATGATGGTCAACATTATGTGAATGGGACTTTGTGAAAATATATGGAATCATGATTGATATATAATTTGACTATATCAACTCGGTTTGAAATTATTATTTTATAAATAGGTTTTTTATTATTAAGGCTACACATAAGTATAATATTTACTTTGTCCTTAGGAGAAGTATTTCATACTTTAAGGCAATATTGATATAAGATGAGGTAAGATATACAATTTCAATATTTATACAAGTCATGAATAAATTAAATAATATTGATATAGTTATTAAACTTAGATTGCATGTTGATAATCAATGGATTTTATTTATATGAGTTTTTGAGTTTTGGTAGTTTTAACTTTAAAGCATTTATAAAAGACTACGGTGACACTTATTCGAATGAAAATTAAATTATCTTGAGAAGTAGCTTATTTGATCTTGAGTGTTATATGTTGTTTATATGAGATTAATTATTGCAGAAATTCATTTATTCAAGCATTAAGCGGCATAATATGTTAAGTGGGAAAGAGTACTTTTCATGCCAGTCAATCGAACCGAACTTTTATAACATTTTGCAGATGGCTTAATGTAAGTCTCTTGGTAGATGATGATGAAAGATATTTTTATTTCAAATTAATTGAATGAATGTTGCAATATATTGATTTTTGTGATTGTAATCTAGTGGATGTCTTCTCCTTGTTACTCGCTAATTAGTAATCTAGTGGACGTCCTTCTTCTTGTATTGATTGCTTAAACCAAAGTTTTACATAGTATGAGAATGGAAGACATTGAGAATAGGGGAAAAGTGGATAACTCTTTTCACTCACATGTAAACAAAATATCTCTCATGAACTTACAAGAATAAAACCAGCTAGAAGATTTTCAGAATTAGAACCCCTTGGAATGAGGAGATCATTAAAATTTATAGAAGAGGAGTAACTCTTCATCTTCTCGGTAACCCTCCATATGCATTATTTCTAACTTTAGGCTATTTATATTCCTTCCAAATATTAATCCTCTTTTATAAAATCAAGGTGACTTAATTTCAATATTGTTTCTAAAGTCACTTTCAGATGACTTAAGGCAAATCAAAAGTGAAAACCCTAATGAAGAATTATAAGATTTGAAGAGAGAGAAATTTGGTGGGAAGGAAGAGGAGAAAGAGAAGAAGAGATGTTGCTCTGGATGAAGTCTAATGATCCTTGTTGATGGAAAAATATAGTGTAGTGAGACTCTGAATCTCTAAATCAATTGCCTCCTAAGAAACTCCTTTAAATTGGCTCACGAGATGTTTTGGAATGAGTGTTTAAAAACACTTGTCAAATGAATTCAATGATGAACATGAACACTAAATATGAAGAGATAGGAACTCATAAATGATCACTTCAATATGAATGTACTTGTTTCACCGATGACAACAACTTCCACCATTTGTATGATATACATGTGACCCGAAACATGCAATGATCGAATGTAGTGAAACCTAGATCCTCAAATGTCTTATACCTCGAGAGAATTCCTTTGGATAATGCACAAAAATCGCAAGCTAAGTGTTTAAAAACACTGTCGAATGATTCCATTGGTGACTTCCAAGGAAAGTGGTACCAATGAACTTCATGGTCCCTCACACTTACTATTTTTAGAAAAAACAACTTGCTATTTTTAGTAAGTGTAGAAAATTTCCTCCGAACTCCTGCTGAGGTTTTCAAATTGATTTCTCCACTCTCAGAATGCTCCTCTTGTGAAGATCCACCTTTTGGGATGACTTTCTATTTTTAGTAAGTGCTAAAAAAGTAACTTACTATTTTTATCAAGTGTGAAAAATCAGCCCCTTTGCTCCTTGAAAAACTGAGGCAACTGGAAATCTTCCTTCCTTTTGTGCTCCCCTCACCTTCTAGAACCAGTTTTATATTTTTGGTAGGTGCTTGTGGGACCACTTACTATTTTTAGTAAGTTTTAATTTTGGACCAGATGAACATTTCAAACAATTTCTTCTTGCAATACACCTCTAGTGCTCACCGCCACCTTTGCAGCTACTTTAGTTGGTGACTTTCCCAAAATAGCAATCCCATATGTAGAAGAATTTCTATTTTTAAAAATTTTACTTCTGGTTTTGGAATGTCACATAATGAATTTTTCCAATATGGGGTTTTTTCCCAATATCTCCCCTCTAAAAATTTAGACTTTCCCGATCAGTGGTTTGGGAGATTTTAAAGTTTTAAAATTTTGACTTAGCAGTGCTTCTGAACATGACAGCCATTAATGGAATTTGGAAATTGTAGGTTTATTTTTTCTTCTATTTGCAAAAAAAATTAGTTTTTTTGGGTTTTTCCTTCTAATTCTATAGGTGAAATTTCTCTTCGATCTGGTTTCCATTTTGATGGGAAACTTAGATTTTTTCTTCATTGGGATGAAAAAGGATTTCTTAACTGTGAATGTAATGTACTATGGAAGGAGGGTTTGAAGTTGAGGTATTGATGGGTTTTGATATAGAAAAGAGCATAAAAGCATGGTTTGTTGTTCCATGCACTAGTTTTCAAGATTTCTTCGAATCTCTCTTTCACAACGATGGAGATTTTTATGATTTCTTCTCTTTGTTATTCGCTTCTTCTTCCATTTTTGATCAACTCTTCTTAAAATACCCGTATGATTTCATGGAGCGAAGGATAATGTGTTGTGATGGAGTTGGTTCGAGGTTCATAATGGTAAACAATGCACATGAAATTTATAGAGAAATGAAAGTAAGAAGAGTAAGTTAGAAGTGGGAAGCAAGATTTTTTTTAAAAAAATTCAAAATAAAGCACAGAAGGATGAGGTGAATTTTCATGTCCCTCATGTCCCTTTTAAAAAATGAGATGAGAGGGACATCAATCTTCACATGGCGCTTGGCGATGAAAAGTGGTGGAGATGCAGGGTGAAGGTTTAAGCCAACAAAGTAGGTTGTAAGCACTTGGGGGCTGGAAACTGGTTGTATGAAGAACCATGGGGATTTTTCAAAATGGACCAATTAGGGGTGCTGTGAATTTTTTTTCCCCCATTTCCCTTTTCACAAAGTAATAAAGGGACATCAAATTTCATGGTGCCCCTCGTGATGACATGTGGCGCAGATCCGACAACATGGGATGAAGGCTCCACTAGCTCCTAGGGGTTGTACTGGCAAGTCTTGAGGTCACATGTGTGTCCAGAGGTATTCTAGGGGCTAGGAAAAATTTATTTTCCCTCATGACTACTTCTTTAAAGGTACAAAGGGGACATTAAAATGTGTCAGGCGTTAGATGATGACACGTGTCCTATTATAAAAAGGGCTAAGTGTCGAACCTTGAGAGAGAACTTGTGAAGGTCATATCTGGAGTTACCGATGGATTTTTTTGGAAAAAATTTATATTAATTTAACTAAAAATGTCATTGTAAATCCAATGGTTGGGATCTCGAGATCTTTTTTCTCTATTTAAGCCCGAAAACACAGATTTTTGATCTAGTCCTTACCTTTGCATGAGAAAAAATGCGTGTAGACCTATTACACCAAGGTGTTGTGAAAAATATTATTTCTCCATATTGTATTTATTTTAATTCCATTTTCAATGATGTTTTTTTATATCCTAACTCCATCCAAAGCTTCTGGAATCACTTCCCAAAGTTCGGGCTTTTTTGGCCCCCACTGTGCACTTCTTGGACTTACGAAAAAAGTGATTACAGACCTATTACACCAAGGTGTTGTGAAAAACATTATTTCACCATATTTTAGGGATTTTAATTACCTTTCTGATGATATTTTTTTAGCTCCTAACTCCATCCAAATCTTCCAAAATTACTTCCCAAAGTTCAGTTGCTTTTTTGGCCCTTTGTAGTGCACCGGCCTATGAAAAAACTTATTGCATGAGACTATTTTTCCCTAGGTGTTGTGGAAATTTTGATTCAACCATATTGTATTTATTTTAATTCCATTTCCTAAAATTTATTTTTGGTTCCTAACTCCATCTAGAGCTCCCGAAATCATCTCCTGAAGCTCAACAACTTTTTTGATCCTATGTACTACCCAGGCCTGTGAAACCTAATTTTCACGAAACTACCCCAATTATTCCAAATCCTTCCTGAAACTTCCTAAATCAATTCCATTATCTTTATAGGCCTTAAATTAATATCCATGTCATATTTTTATCCTCTACACCACTTCGGGGGTTGTGCTTGTCCTAGGAAGGCTAGTGGTAACCCTTCCCAACACTGCCCAAAAATAGCAATTTTCAAGAACTCCTAAAATCACCTAGGAGGTTGAATTTACTTTCCTAAATCACCTAGGGGAATGAGTTAACATCATTTGGGAGGTCATTGTATTGACTGGGTAGAACTAGTTTGCATCGAAGAGAAAAACTTGGGAATTTTGACATAGGGGTATTGTTGTCATGCTAGAAAATTATCAATTTCCCCACCGCATTTGTAGGAAAACAGTTGGATCTATCTTGGAGAAATGGTATCAACTGAGAATACTCAATAAATGACATGAAGAATCGTATAATCTCAACTTTATGATACACATACTAGTGCCTTATCCATTGGGCCCTATGGAGTCATGTACAACTTACAATAGAGAGATAGCGAAGAAGGAAACACACACAACACACATGGATAGGGAAAGACACACACCATAGAAAGGAAATTATATACAAGTGGGAATATATACAGAGGTGGGGAAATAATATACACATACCCATCAATGAGCTGAGAAAATTACATCACATCATGGAATAGTGGACTGAAGGCTGACCTTTAAAGCAAAAAAGTTGTTATTTGATCAAACCATGATTTTTGATGGCATTGCATGACTTGAGAATAATAAGATGTAATAATACTTCATATTCATTTTCACATTGTACTAAGAATATTCTTTTATCCATTGAGAACCTTCTTGATACTCTTTCCTCTTGAGGTTTCCACTTGACGCCCTGCGATCATGAGACACCATCCCTCCATGTCTTCAAGAGTGGGAAAATTGCTCTTGTCATGAAAACATTCATCTTATTTTAATTGTGACTTCAAATTGTATCTTATATTAGTAAAACACTTGGAGGAGTGAGAAAAAATTGGTTTTCTTCCCATTCAATAACTTCCCTGAACATACCGCTTTGTTTCTTTGAACAAGTATTTTCATATATGGAGGTTAAATAATTAAGATTAAGGTCTTCATCATCCTTAAAATCTTGTAGCAGCATGGCAACATGTTCGGGATGAATTGGAGTTTGGAGGATGTTGAGTGTAGTTTGATTTTGGATCATTTGGCAAGAATCATGCATACTCCCGCTTTGTTGTCTAGAGAAATTGTCACCAATATGCATTCGTTTGAAGTCCATCTTGATATCATTTTAAAAATTGTAGCTTTTGGTTTTCCATATAATAATTCTTCACCTTTTAATAATTCTTCACCTTTCATTGGATTTTTCCATATGAACTCTTTTTTTCATTGATGGACCATTCTCAAAATGGTGGGAACAAGTTGGTTTTGAACACACTCCCAATGTTCTTGCAGCTTTTTATTTTTTCCTAAATGACTCCCCTCCATGTGAGTCAGCTCAACATTCTCCCTACTATCTTCTTCCATGGTGGGGTTTTTCTTCAAAATTGGAGATGTCCAAAGGATATCTAAGAACCTTTCTTATTTTACACTCATGAACTTCTTCACACAATGTGGAAGAAAAAGACATGTTTTCATGTTCATTCTCATCAACCAAAGTATTAGGGAAGTCATCAAGCTTATCCAACTACCCCATCTCAACATCAAAAATTGGTGTACCAAAATGGGAAGCATGAATTGATTCATACATGTCTTACATGTCCATATCCTGGTCAAGAGTTCAAGACTGAGTTGAGGATCTTTAGTGTCTTCTACAACCTTCAAGAGATATTGCACAAATAACTCTTCTAAAATTTCCATAAGCTCATTTTTATCCTCATTGGAATAATTTTTATGTTGTTCCTCCAAGAAATGGTTGAAAATATGATCCACACGTTCCCATGATTCATTTGAAACATCCTTGTTCACTCCTTCCATGCTTTCTGTTTCCCAATATTCACTTCCTTGTAAGCACAAGAACACTTGATTCATGACACCTTCTGACAAAGAGAATATTTCCATGCTTTGTGGGAATGGTACTCCTTCAAGCTCAAAATCCATATCATCCTCTTGATGGGACCATGTTAAAGAAACAATGTGGGAAGAACTTTTAACATTATCTTGATCATCCATTATCAAATCCTCTTTCTCATATGGATAATGAAAGACTTCATACTCACTGTGATGATCATTTTTCTCCTTGGGTGAGAAGATATTGTGTTCAAACTATTCATTCTCCTTAGATTTGGAAAGGAATTGAGATTCTTCCATCAGATCATCCATGATTGAATCGGAAAATAATATAGCTCTTTGACTGTCTTTGTTTCTTCATGCATCATCTCTACATCACTTGAAGGATCAAAATAGGAGGGAAAATCCTCCATAACCATATTGAATTCATCATTTTTGGTCTATGATGTCGGTGAATTTATTTCAATTCTTTATAGATGTTTGTTTCATCATTAGTTGAAAAATCAAAATTTGAAGGAGGATTATTCACACCTACTTCAAACCGGTCATCTTGAATATCTTCATCATTAGTGGAGTCTTTAGAAAGAATTGAATCATCCATTAGGAAACAAGAATCCTCTATTGAATATATTACTTCTGAAGGGATTGTTCCTTGAGCCAAAAAGATTTGATGAATGGTGGTTCCACCTCCATGTCTCTTTCATCATCATCTTCCCTGATGTTTCTTTGGTACTCATTGGAAGGTTCAAGGATAGGATATTCTTCAAAGAACAACCAATAATATAATTGGTATGAATATCTTGTAGTGTGGAAAATCATTAGTATCTTCTTGAGCTTATTCATTGTGGGAAACATGAAGTGATTTGAGATATTCATACCTTCTTTGTAAAGCTAGAGCGTACCTCCAAATCTCTTGATAGGCTTCGTGATCAAAATTTCCTTCTATTATGCTTTAAATCCTTTCCACATATTCTATTTTCAATATGTTCATTTCTCCATCACCATATGCAATGAAGTCATTGAGAGAGAGGTATAAAAAGGACAATGTTCTTAATTTTATAATGAACTACGTAAGGTTGCAAAAGTATTCTTTGGTGGATCTTGCACCGCCACTGTCTTTCCTCATTTTCTTGAATGCTGATTTCATCTTCATCGAAGGCTCAAGGATATGATTTTCTTCAACATAATTCTATAACCTTTTAGGGATGAAAACCCTATGGTATTAATGATCTTCGGATCTTCCCTTATAGGAAAAATATTCTCTTCTTATTCCTCTTCAAGTTTCTTGTACATCTCTTGCAAGAATTTAGCATATTCTCAAGCTTCACATCTTATCTTATGTCTCCTTTCCAACATCTCCCTACTTTCCTCTTCATCGTGATATGTTCTTTCTTCTTTCCTTTGTAAACACTAGTCTAAAACCATGGTTGATGAATGATCTTATTTTCTTGGTCACGATCTTCTTCTTCTTCATCATTGTCACTCATTAGCACTTCACTCTAATCTGAAATGTATTCATGGTGTTGGAAATGAATGTGACATGGATACTTTCCTTAATGAATTCACCTTCAAAAATGATTTTTCTATTGAAATCTCAGATATCCTTTTTTAATATTTTATTTTATTTTATTTTAGACCTTGCAGTTGTATTTTGTGTACAAATGTCTTTGCTAAATATGCCCTAAGGTGGCTGCCAAAAAAATTTTGGCAAGAAAATTTTTCGAGGGAAAACTTGGTGGGTTTCTTGCTTATGCTCTAGGAATCTAAGTCCCTCTCGCTTAATCGGGTGCAGCTTTTGTATATGCACGCATGAGTAAAGGTGGATTTTCTTGGTGGCCTTGTGGTCGGGGATCCAATAGGGGAACTCCACCGACCACTGCGACAAAGCTAGTGATTTAGTTTTAGAGATGACTTTGTCAAGAGAGTGGGAAAGGGAGTGAGAATATAAAGATAAGAGAACTAATGCTGCAAGTATAAAATCAAAGTCTTGCATACATCAATTAGAAGATTCATCACATGCATTAAAATTAAGAAGAAAAAAACCCTACAAGTAGCAACAAGACCAAATAGAATTTATGATCACAAAGTATCAAGAAATCCCTTAGTCAAAGAAATCTAGAAACTCCTTCTTCTTGTATTGATTTCTCAAACCAAATTTGTACATAGTATGAGAATAGAAGACATTGAGAATAGGGAAAAGTGGCTAACTCTTTTCACTCACAAGTAAGCAAAAGCTCTCTCATGAACTTACAAGAATACAACCAGCTAGAAGAATTTTAGAATTAGAACCCCTTGGAATGAGGAGCTCATTACAATTTATAGAAGAGGAACAACTCTTCATCTTCTCGGTGACCCTCCATATGCCTTATTTCTGACTTTAGGCTATTCATATTCCTTCCAAATATTAAGTCCCTTTTATAAAATCAAGGTGACTTAATTTACATAATGTTTCTAAAGTCACTTTTAGACAACTTAAAGGCGTATCAAAAAGTGCAAACCCCAATGAAGAATTAGAACATTTGAAGAGAGAGAAATTTGGGGGGAGGAAGAGGAGAGAGAGAAGAAGAGATGTTGCTCCAGATGAATTCTAATGATCCTTGTTGATGGAAAACTCCAGTGTAGTGAGACTCTGAATCTCTGAATTTGTTGCCTCTTGAGAAACTCCTTCAAATTGGCTCACGGATGCTTTGGAATGAGTGTTTAAAAACACTTGTCAAATGACTTCACTGATGACCATGAACACCAAATTTGAAGAGATAGGAACTCAAAACCAATCATGTCAGGTTGAATGGACTTATTTCCCAATGACCTAACTTCCACCCTTTGTATGATATACATGTGACCCAAACCATGTAATGCTCCAATGTAGTGAAACCTGGATCCTCGAATGTCTTATACCATGAGAGGATTCCTTTAGACAACACACAAACATCACAAGCTAAGTGTTTAAAAACACTATCAAATGATTCCATTGGTGATTATGAGCATCACTCATGGAGATCCCTTCAGGAAAGACTAAAGCTTTAGAACAAACCTTGTCCTGATTCCCTCGTACATACTGATTGAGTGTCGAAAGACACTATTGAGATCCATGAAGATAGAGACTTCATTGGTCCCCCTTTCCTTGACATTCATATGGGATTTCAGGTCATTTAGATCCATGCAAGAGAAATCAATATATTCTATCTCATATTCAGAGGTGAAAGGTTGCATCGGCTTCTGTCCTGTCCACTTGAACTTCATGGTTCCTCACACTTACTATTTTTAGAAAAAATAACTTGCTATTTTTAGTAAGTGTATAAACAATCCTTTGAACTCCTGCTAAGGTTTTCAGATTGATTTCTCCACTCTTAGAATGCTCCTCTTGTGAAGATCTACCTTTTGGGATGACTTGTTATTTTTAGTAAGTGTCGAAAAAGCAACTTACTATTTTTAGCAAGTGTGAAAAATCAGCCCCTTTTCTCCTTGACAGACTGAAGCAATTGGAAATCTTTCATCCTTCTATGTTCCCCTCACATTTTGGACAAGTTTTTCTATTTTTGGCATGTTCTCATGAGACCACTTACTATTTTTAGTAAGTGTCAATTTTGGACCGGATGAACATTTCAAACAATTTCTCTTGCAATACACCTCTGGTGTTCACCGTCGCCTTCATACCGCTTGATTGGTGACTTTTCCCAAAATAATAGTTCCTTATATAGAAGAATTGATATTTTTAGAAAGTGTTATTTTGGTTATTGGAATTTCATGGAATGAAGTTTTATGATATGGGTTTTTCCCAATATCACACCTCTCGAAAATTTATACTTTCTCGATCAAAGAATTTGGGATATTTTAAACTTTTAGAATTTTGACCTGGTAGTGCTTTTGAACATGATAGCCATTAACGGACTTCAAAAATTACATATCAGTTTTTTTATTTCGTTTGTAACAAAAATTATGTTTTTTTGGGTTTTCCTTTTGATTATACTGATGAAATTTCTCTTCAATCAGGTTGTTGATTTAATGAGAAACTGATATTTTTTCTTCGTTAGGCTGAAAAAAGAATTTCTTCACTATGAATTTTTCTGTACTAGAGGAGGGTTTTAATGTGAGTTATTGATGTATTTTGAGAGAATAAAGAACATAACAAAATGGTTTGTTGTTCTGTGTAATCGGTTTCAAGATTTCTTTGAATCTCTATTTCACAATGATGAAATTTTTTTGTTTCTTCTCTTCGTTCTTTGCTTCTTCTTCCTTGTTTGATCAACTCTTCTTCTAAGACTTGTATGATGTCATGGAGTGGAGGATAATTTTATGTGATGGATATGGTTCAATTTTTATTAATGGTGACCAGTGCATAGGCAAGTTAAAGAGAAATGACAGTATGAAGAGTAAGAAGTTAGAAGTTAGAAGTAGGAAACAAGGAGGATTTTTAAAAATTCAAAATAAAGCATAGAAGGGATGATGTACATTTTCATGTCCCTCATGTCCCTTTTCAAAAATGGGTCGAGAGGAAATCAATTTTCACATGGTTCCTAGTGATGACAAGTGGCAGAGATCCAATGGTGAAGGTTTAAGCCCAAAAAGTAGGTTAGAAGCACTTTGGGGGGCTAGAAACTAGTCGTATGAAGAACCATGGGGATTTTTCAAAATGGACCAATCAAGGGTGGAGTGAAATTTTGTGTCCCCCATGTCCCTCTATACAAAGGGACAAACAAGACATCAAATTTCATGGCCCACCTCGTGATGACATGTGGCATAGATATGAGGATAAGGGATGAATGCTCCATAAGCTCATGGGGTTATATTGGCAAGTTTGGAGGTCGCACGTGTGTCCAAAGGTCTTCTAGGGGTAGGTAAGAATTTATTTTCCCTCATATCCCCTTGCTAAAGGGACAAAGGGGACATAAAAATGCACCAAATGCCAGATGATGACATGTGTCCTCTTGCAAAAATGGCTAAGTGTCAAACCTTGAGAGTGAACTTGTGAAGGCCATATCTGGAGTTCTTGATGGAGGTTTTGGAAAAAAATTATATTAATTTGACTTAAAATGGCCTTTTAAATCCAATGGTATGGGTCTTAGATCTTTATTCCTCCATTTAAGCCCTAAAAAGTAGATTTTTGATCTGGTCCCTTACTTGTGCATGAGAAAAACTTCCACCAGACCTATTGTGCAAAGGTGTTGTGAAAAATATTATTTATCCATATTGTAGGGATTTGAATTCCATTTCCAATGATGTTTTTTTTTAGTTCCAAACTCCATCCAGAGCTCTGGAATAACTTCCCGAATTTTAGGTGCTTTTTTGGCCTGTGCATTTCCCGTGCCCGTGATAAAACTAATTACAGGCCTATTGTGCTAAGGTGTTGTGTAAAACATGATTTTTAATATTTTAGGAATTTTAATTCCCTTTCTGATTTTATTTTTATAGCTCCTAACTCCATCTAGAGATCCCAAAATTACTTCCCAAATTTTAGTTACTTTTTTGGCTTTGTGCACTACCTGGGATTGTGGAAAAAATGATTACATACCTATTGTGCCAAGGTGTTGTGGAAATTTTTATTTCACCATCTTTTAGGTATTTTAATTCCCTTTCCTAATATGTCTTTTTGGTTCCTAAATCCATCCATAGCTCTTGGAATCATCTCCCAAAGCTCAATAACTCTTTTGATCATGTGCATTGCCTAGGCCTGTGAACCCTAATTTTAGTGAAACTACCCCAATTCTTCCAAATCCTTCCTGAATCTTCTTGAATCACTTCCATTATTTTTCTATGCCTTGAATTCATCTTCATGTCATATTTTTCTCCTCTTCATCTCCCCAGGGGGTTGCGCTTGTCTTAGGAAGGCCAGTGGTAGCCCTTCCCAACACTGCCCACAAATAACTGTTTTCAAGAACTCCTAAAATCACCTAGGTGGGTTTGATTTAATTTCATAAATAACCTAAGGTAATGATTTAAAATCATCTATGAGGTTATGGGACTAACTGGGTAGACCTTGGGTGCCTCAGAAGAGAAAAACTTAGGAGTTTCAACACAAGGGTATTGTTGTCATGTTGGAAAATTGTGAATTTCCCCGCTGCACATTTGCATGACAATAGATACCCATGTAGACACTTATATTGCAACACTTGATTATCCTTGAATTAAAAAGTAAATCACTAGTATAGTAGGTATAATTACTCTAACAAGAAATATACGAGGGATTTGAAATTAATACGACTCATATAGTTGCACATGGTTAACTATTATAGGATGGATTGATTTATATTGATGTTGGTTCTAAATTATGTGAATTTAGAACAAGGAAACATGAGATATGATTATAAATTTATGCTGGATTTAAATGTTGGGTATTTAAATCAGAGAAGCATGAAGTTAATGTAAAGGAAATTCTTAAAAAGAAAAAAAATCCCTAGTTGAGGAGCGTAATAAAGAGGTGTTACATTTTAGTATTAGAGTTGAAGGTTTCATCTCTTGGACTTATTGGGTCCATATAGTAATTGAATATCTAAATTTGTTAACTGAAAACAATGAATAAATGAAGGATGAACCATGGAGAATGAACTAGACCAAATTATGCTTCAGTTCAGTGGTAATAAGTTAGATAACACTCTAACAGTCCTTCATGACACATGAAACCAAAAGGATGCTTTGAAAGCAACTGGTAAAGTGTGAACATGATCAGCCAAGGTAAACAACTTGAACTGATTGATAACAATCAGTAGAGGGTTTCTTGATTGTTTAAACTATCTTGATGAAATATTTTGGAACTTGAATCCAACATGAAATAAAAACCCGCAAAGGGTAGATGAAGTAGATATGAGAGGACTATCTTCTATAGCAATAGTGATTTGAAAGGCTAATCAGGATAGAATGAAATATGAAATAAGCTTTGAATCAAAAGAGAAAAATCTTACAAGAACATCAACTCTTCTTTACCTGAACTTATAGGGAAAAGGTAATGAAAGGGAAAAGAGGCAGAAAATATGAACTGTCAGAAGAAACATAGTAGTAAAATATGTTATAATTTCTATAAGAAGATAAAAAACCATTGTTACTTGGTAAAAATAGTTTTGGAATGGAACATCACTGAGAGCAATTCAAAAAATAGAAATTATACAAGGAAATGTCTAGAAAAACAAGTGAGTAATGAAACAAAATAGATGGGAAGACTGGAAAGAATAAAAGCATTGTTTTTCCTTGTTTGTTTCTACGATACATTGTTTTTTACTATTTTTAATTATATTAAATAATATTACATGAAATAATTGGCTATAATGATGAAAATTGTGTCATATCTTTGATGTGTGATAGTTTAGATGGTTAAAAGGCTATTACAACAAGTACATTTGAATTTCAAGGCTGAAAATTTAAAATATTTTATGGAAAATGATTTACTGTTCTCCCAAGATTATTGTATATGACATGTGTTTGATTATTATAATTTCGATTAATGAGATAAAAATCATCGGGATGATGATTCATTAAGGGGGAGTATGTCACACCCCGTAAGTTTAGTTGTGTTTGCTGAATTACAAGTCGTCAATGGATGAATTTGATGATTGATGTTCTATGAGTAGCTATTGTACCTATTATGGTTATTCAGATTTTCCTCACTCGCTATATTTAATTTTTGTAAGCTAGGTCAAAATAGGAAGGTATGTATTGCCTATGTTTGTATTATTTCAAACTTCTTGGTGACTAACTATATATATAATAGACTTTGTTAGTCAAGAATAATATGGCACATCAAGTTGAGGAAATGACATGAAATTGGAAATGGTCTAAGATCATGGCTAAGGCATAATGATGTCTAAAACTTGTAATGATATTCCTTTATTATTGACCCTCATTTATTTGAGATGACATGGTTCTAGCCTTTATTACGACCAACATATTGGTCATCTAAGGAATGCATATATAATTGTGGCTATAAAAGAATGACATACTATGGTCATTAACCATACTTTATAATCACTATTTATAATCCAACATTTGGAATTAAATGGTCAAATCGAGCCTGCTTGATTCAAAGGGATTAATTAAATCATTATACTCCTTGTTTTTGCATTATTATGATGAGTATGGGAAAGTGTAGGAGGACTATATTATTCTCATTAATAATTGCCTTGGGTCTTGTTTATATTATTAAAGTATAAAAATTGTAACTATATGAGAATTATTAATATGTACATGTTTATTAAAAAAGGGAAGTGCTTAAGCTATGAATCAAGTTTGGTGGTAAGCTATATTGAAGGGTCTAATTTTAAACACCCTTTAATCTGAATTTATAAAGCTTGAGCATATTTATTGAAGGTCCTAAGTTGAGGTTGATGGTTATTCAATTTTTATTGTGTTTAAACCTATGTTGAAGGTAATAATGGTAATCCACCCCTTTGTATCTTGTAGAAATTGCAAATAATAAATGGGTGTTAATGAACCACCACCAACTATTTAAAAGGGAAAATTTTAAGTATATTGACATGGCTAATTTTTTGGTTAAATTTTGACATGTAATAGTGTTGTGAAGTTTAGTGACACTGCTAAATTTGAAAGGAAAGTTTGAGAAAGGTATTTTGGAGAGAACTATATGTTGTCCTCTTAAGCATTAATTACACTAAATACTCACCCACATATCTTGGGGCATGCAAGTGGTGGTTTTGGAAAAACTACAAGTTATTTGGGAATGCAAGCATAGGGTTTCCTTTTGATGTATGCTATCAATTTTGAGCTCTCTAAGCTTTGCATGAGACTTAGCAATGAACTAATGTTAGAATGAGAGTTGCACATGTGAAATTATTTGTGAGTTTTTGGAGCTATTTTGAGTTGGGTAGGTTTTATAAATCTATGAAGTTTTGCTTTTTTTACTTTTGCAAATTTGTGATTAGTGTGTTGGTGTTGAGGGAAAGACCTTCTTAAAAGGATCTTGGTTGATCATGGAAGCTACTACAGCTGATTGGAAAAGGAAATAAAGAAAATGAAAATCTTCATGTCTTTATTCTAGGCATGAATCACCCTCTCTCCCTCCTAATAACTTATCTTGTTTGGTATTTGCAAAAAGGAAATCTCTACAATAGTTTTTATTAAAATGGGTTTTATTTTTTTCTTTAGGAAAATAAATATGGGCATGATAAAGTCTTTGAGAATCTTGTGTGCTACTATTCTATGGGTTACGATAACCCTTCTCCTAGGTTTCTGTTATTAATATTACGGTGAATATTTCATTGAATCTTGGTTTCACCCATATTCTTGAGATATTATTCTTATAGTAATAGTTTCGTTTGTTGGTATGAGTTTTGTCTTGGCATAATAATGGATAGTTTTGCTTATCATTTTATGAATCCAATTTTGGGTATTTTTTTTGACCTACTTGGGGTCAATTCATATTTTGTAGTTTTGGTAATTATTATACCATATACCCATTTGGGTTTTTCCATCATCTTGGGATGAGTAAGAATACATATAATTACAGAGATTGTATTATCGGGTTCATTAAAAAAATTTAGTTCGAATCCTTGTATTTTTAAGGAGAAAATCTTCTCATTTAGTAAGTGAATCATTGTTGTTTTATAGATATGAACCGATTAATATTTATGGCTCTCGATAATTCAATTTCATTGATGAAACCTAGACACCCTTGAGTGTGTACAAGATTACAATTGTCTAATAACAGTTCATTGTCATATAAGGAGACTATAAGTGTTAAGGGTTTCGATTTAGTAAATAAAATTTCCTTAAATAAATGAACTAGGTATATGTCTCATCTATGGTTATTGGTTCTATCTACATGGCCATGGAACCCCACCCATATGGATATGGTAACGTTTTATACTTTGTATTATTGACAACTATCTCTTTGATATTTCAAGCATGATTTCTCCATGTAACTTTCCCTGGTGGTTATATGTTGATGGCTTATCTTACAACTTTGAACCATGGTTTAGTATTTTAAATGAATTTGTAATTTCATTAGCTTTGGTAACCTTTGGATTGATTAAGGTAACATGTCTTACCTTAATCATGTAAAAATATAGGATATTACCCATTGGAGGAATTTAATGTTTTTGGTTATCATGAGATACCTTTGTGATGGTCAAAGTTATGTGAATGTGACTTTGTGAAAAGATATGGAATCATGACTAGTATATAATTTGGTTGTATTAACTCAATTTGAAATAATTATTTTATAAATTAGTTTCTGATTATTAAGGGTACCCATAAATAGAAAATTTAATCTGTCCTTATTAGAAGTATTTGATACTTCAAGGAAATATCAATATAAGATGAGTTAAGATATACAATTTTGATATTTATATAAGTCTTGCATTAATTAAATAATATTGATACAATTATTAAACTTAAGATTACATGTTGAGAATGAATGGATTTTATTGATGAGTTCGAGTTTTGGTAGTTTTAACTTTAAGGAATATATAAAAGAATGTGGTGACAGCTTTCGAATGAAAATTAAATTATCTTGAGAAGTAGCTAATTTGATCTTGAGTGTTATATGTTTTTATATGAGATTAATTATTACATAAATTCATTTATTCAAATATTAATTGGCATAGGATGTTAAGTGGGAAGAGGAATTTTTATGCCGGTTCAATTAAGTGACCTTTTCTAACATTTTGGAGATGATGATGACAGAGATATAATTTATTTCAAATTAATTGAATAAATGTTGCAATGTATTGATTTTGTGATTGTAATCCAGTGAATGTATTCTCGATGTTATGTTGATTAATAAATGCTAGTTTTCCATTGATTTGAAGTATCTCGAAATGAGACTATATCATTTGAAAATAATTAGTGTCGTATGAGATGAGACTATATCATTTGTAAATAATTAATGTCATATGAAATGAGACTATATCATTTGTAAATAATTAATTTTGTATGAAGTGAGAATATATCATTTGTAAATACTTTATATTGTATAAAATAAAACTTTATCATTGATAAATATTATTTATGGATATAATAATATGGGTTTGTCGATTGGGGATATGCCTCCTTATTAACGATGTAATATTATGTTACCTATATTAGATTAATGTGTATGGTGAAAGTAATAGATTATATCTTATTTATTGTTTAGTGAATCAAAAAGTTATAATTAATTGTACAGTGGGATAAGTACAATATGGGATGTTGTTTATTCTTTGATATTTGGTTCAACCAAGAAAACCTTATTGGAACGATATTATACAAGTGTACACAAACAAAGGAATGTAGAATTAATGCAGTAATCTAGTTAAAATCTACAATAAAAAGGTAAAAAGAATGTAAAAGTATAACACTAATCTACATTTGAATTATTTGGATATCTTTACTTAGTGCCCTAGGAACATGTATAAAAACAATGTGAGTATCGTTGAGATCTAGGTGTTAACCTATCATAATTTAATCAAATTACCCTAAGTAAACTAAGATATGACATTTGCAATTATAGAAACTCGACGGGCCAAATCATTATGGCTGTTGTTGGTGCTCAAATTAGTCTCGCCCCATTTGTCATTGAAATTCTTCAGTTTGCGGGCTCTATCGTGTTTTCTATCTCCCCGTATTGATGCTTGAAGACTCTATCCTCCATTTGGTTGCCATGATCAATCCCTTCCTTGGTCAAGGATCACTTAAAATATAGAATTTGTTTTTGTTCCTCTGTCCATGTGAAAGAGTCTATAACTTGGGCATAAAACTCGGGTTTTTCCTTTTCTTCCATTTTCCACAGTCACGTTTTGTTGTCCCTATCATTTTTGTCCCAAATATTTGTGAAAATGTGATTGGATGTGGCTCGGTGGATCGTATTTGGGCCTTATAACATTTCCAAATTCTTTGTCCTTGAAGAAAGATTCATTTCGAGGCTCAAATGGTGATTTTCCTACATTTATGGTTTGACAGATGTGTTTTCCCCATCAAATTTACATCTCAAAGATCGGTGGAAACATGTCCCTTTTTTGTTGGATGTGGCTCAGAGGGGCACACTAAAAACTCTAAGGCTCTCTTCAACCCAAAACTTGTCCACGTGGAGGAACGACGCTGATTTAAAAATTACCTTTTCATTTGGCCTTGGAGTTGCGCCAGGGGACACGTGGAGGTTTCCACTACTTTTCCTAGACTTAGACAAATTTTTCATGTAGCCGGTATATTTTTGTGGACCATGGACATGTGGAGGGATGGCGCTCATTTGAGGATCTACCTCAGGGTCCCACCTTAACAATTGCGACAAGGAGACATGTGGAGGCTTCCGTTGGATCCACTTTATACGTAAACTTTTCAAAGAAATTTTGGAAGGCATGGGATACGTGGAGGGACCACACATGTTTGGGGACCAGCCCCTAAGTTTTATTTTGAAGAAGCACCAGGAGGACACTTGGAGGCTTCCGCTCACTCGCCCTTTGCTTGGAATTTTCAACGGCCAAAGAAAAATGTCTCAGACCCTAGACACATGGCACCTTCCGCTGAACCTTCAAATTTTTTTAAAAGCTCTTCTAGACCGAGACATGAGCTAAACCCGTGCTTGTTTGGGTTCTATGCTTTTGAGGACTATCTCAAAATGCACCATTGAGACACATGGAGGCTTCCATTGGATCATTTTTACACTGAGACTTTTCAAGGGCCAAAATGCATTTTCTTGGGCCCGGGAACGTGGAAGGCTTAGAATTGTTTGAAACTTACCCTGTACTTCTCCTTTTGATTTGTGCTAAGGAAACATGTGGATAACTATGATATAAAGTAGAAAAGGGGAAAAATTAATAGTTCTTATGCATTGCGTCTATTTTTCTGCCATTTTTACTCAAAGAGTCCTGGAGACATGAATACGCATTGTTTTTTCATCATTCTTAATGAAATTTATTTTTGTCTCTATCTGTAAAGTGCTATTGAATGGATTCAAAACTTAATTTGTGAGTCTAAGGATTGTTAAGATTGATATTTTGAAATTGAATTTCTCAGGCACTTGTAAAAATGGGAATTACCAGAGGAGATGGATGCGGGGCAGAATTGCAAAGGAAAGAGATGGAAAAAGGATGAAATGATGAAACTGCAGACACAAAAGATGAAAAAGGTTTTTCCTCGAGAGTGAAAAGGATTACCTGTCATATCCAGCTATGTAGGGCCTAAAAATGATTAAAAAGGGCCTCATGAGAAATAAAAATGATTAAAAGGATATCCAAAATGTTGTGGGATGGCATCTTAGTCATTAGTTGAGGGCCCAAGAAATGTGATTAGTTCATAATTGGTCCATGTGGCAACTTTCGGATCTGAATTTGTTAAACATCACTTTTTGAAACAAATTGGTAATAAGCAAATGTCCCTCAAATATTCTTCTCTTTTGGGGAAAAATTAGTGAGTAAAATGTATAAATGGAATGAGAATACTCTTGCAAAAGTTCGGAAGTTGAATTCTTGAGAGAAAATATGAGAAATCCATCTTCTTGAGAGACCAAACCAAGATAAATTGTTATTTTCTTCTGTGTTAGATTTTATATCATGTCAAGTTGGTTGCAGATGTATATCCATTGATGAGCACTGTGATTTCTCTAGAATATTTCCCCTACTGATGAATCCAAGCAATTTTGAAATTAATTTTTGTCCAATCTCTAGCAATTTGTGTCTTTCTTTTTCAGAATGTCTACAAATAGTTTCTTTCATTCCTATTGCAATATTACATTGAAATCTTTGTGAAATCACACAAGATCTCATCTCTATGATAGTTTAATGCTATTTACAATTTCATTCTAAGAAGAGCTTTCATCTTGGATGAGATATACAAATTTAAAATCAATTCACTGTCATTTGTTGATAAAGATTTTCTGTAAGTCTTCGGGTGTACCTTAGGCGTGATTGATCAGAGACTTTGGCATTTAATTGAGTCTTTTAATTTGATCCTTCATGTTAAATTCTCAAATATTATGTGAAAACATGATGATCTCGGGCCTTCATTGAATCACCTCCTGGTTGAAGGAACGTCTTAACTATTATGAAGCTTTTGTTGTTGAGTTGTTCATTGTTTTGAGGTCCCTTTGAAGATCTAGTATAATCAACGTTATCCTACTTCATCTCCCACCAAAATTATTCAAAAACCATGAATCCACCCCCGAACTACCCCCTGTTTTCCCCGTATCAACAAAGGAAAAAAATCTACTTACTAAAATATGCAGAACAATCAAGATTTCTTAATGTCTTCAAGAACTTTAGCCTTGTGTTGAAAGTATCTCCATCTTTTAGAAGTGACAAATCTTAAGAGTTAAATTATGGATTATTGACTATATTTTCCCAAGTTTTTCTTCATAAAATATCTCCAAAAGAAGGATATCTCCATCTCCTTCATCAAACAGAGGTTTCACTAAGGGTCCTCTCACCCCGGTTGAAGAGACATGACCTAAAGTAGTGAGGATGGGTCAAATCCTCTTGAGGTGATGAATATCTCTCTACAAATCTGAGTGACAAAGGGCCGCTTAGATCTCATCCTGGCTAGAAAACGAAACACACTATGATCTATTTATCTCTAAGCTCCATGTCCAATCTGTTTTTTGCTCGTCTTGAAAGGGAGAACAAATTTGTATACCAACACTAGTGGTGTCACTTTGCCAAGGACTCTTTTAAGTATTTGAACAAAGGTGTACACATACAGACCTTGGTAATGCTTTTTATAGATTTTAAAGTGTAAATACATTGCTGAAACATCATTATCTATTCAGATCTATAAGAATTGTTCAAATTTGTGAGTTTTGAGTGTAATATTTCTAGCTTATACAGTTATTACACTAAAATTTGTATCATCATTGATAAATTTGGGTAAAAGAAGAGCAGATATTGTAAGATTTGCATGAATCTAGTATTGACAGACATTTGATAGGTCTTTCATAGTGCATTTGCACAAACTAAGGTGAAAATCCTTAGTGGCAACTCCATGTTTAAATTCTTTATAAATACCAATGTCTTAACATATATCAAGTAAGATTTGTCATTAATATCTACAAAGCTGGAAGGAAGAAGATCTTTCTTCACCAAGGACCCTAGTAGAAGGTTGTTTCAAGAGTTAGGAAAGTCTAATTCAAAAGGAAGAATAATTTGGAAAGTTGTTGAAGATCAAGTATCAAGAAAAGATATCTCCATTGGGGAAACCGATAAACTGTGATTGAAGATTGTAGTACTTCCTCAAGTGCTTATGAATTAGGTAGTCTCTTTGTTGAATTAAATTCTCCATCTAGAGAGGGTCCTTCATCTGTATTTGAAAAATTTTCTTCTCAATCTTCCCCGTATTTTGAAGAATTTTCTAAGAGATAGAGCCTTTAGAGGGAAGTCATTCTAAAAATTGCATCCCTGTACCACATAGACCCCTCACTCATCATCATTATTTCTCTCCTGTAAGATCACCTCCTCACAATAATATGGCTCACCTCCACCCGCACCTCCATTTTTCATTAATTCTTTTGGTCTCATTAGTTTTAAAGGTATGGTGGCTATCCAAATTTTTTGCCACAAGATGTAAGAAATATAGTACCTAAGTTTTAGGGAAATAATGCAATCATTGGTGATCAACATTTCAAGCTCTTTGTCAATATGATGGAGGACTTAGAAATAGAGTTTGAGGATGTATACATTAAATTATTTATCCATACTCTAGAAGAAGATGCAAGGGACTGACATAAATATTTTCCATATAATTTCATTGAATCCTAGACAGAGATGAAGAATGCTTCTAGAACATAGTATGGTGATAAAATAGACCCTAGGTTTCTTTTATTAGAGTTTGAAAATATAAAAATAATCCTAATGAATCAGTGCATGATTTCAATACTAGATTTAACAAAACACTGAGAAGACTACCTGTTAATTTAAGGCCATGTGATGAATCATGCCTGATAAAGTATTTAGATGCATTTGATAAGAAAGATGCTTATTATTTGAGGGATAAGAACCCTAGGACTTTGAGGTAGGCATTTACCATGGCTCAAAATTGAGAACAAAATTAAATTAGTTGGAAAACATGCTAAGATGGAGGGTGTTAAATTGATCAACCTTGAGAAGCCTCAATCAAGTAAGGCTCTGGATCTTGAGGAAGTTGTGAAGACTTTGGTTGGGGATGTCAAAGAAATATATTATAAGCTAGCCAGGGTGGAGAAATGAATTATACCAGGTTCTTAGGTTCAGCATAGGAAACAAGGACAAGAAATATTTTCCAATCATCCAAGAAATTATCAAAGATCTGATGGCATAGGTAAAGGACCCATGGGAGCTAGAAAACCCCAAGCTAGGGAAAATAGAGTAGTGCCTAATCCTCTAAATGCAAAAGTTGTTAAAGAGACAAATAAAATGGATTGGTGTGAAAAATGCTTCTT
This sequence comes from Taxus wallichiana var. yunnanensis, assembly GCA_018340775.1. Lineage (NCBI taxonomy): Eukaryota > Viridiplantae > Streptophyta > Pinopsida > Cupressales > Taxaceae > Taxus > Taxus wallichiana. Next base: position 959,484,110 of record CM031234.1, read on the forward strand.
ACCCCACCCATCATGTGAAGTAGATCAACAAGTTGAAGAAGCTAATGATGATGATAACACTCGATAATGATGCATGCATGCATGAACTGAACGCTCTACAAGCTCATAGAAAGGAACAACTTCAACTGAGGTAATAAGTGCAAGAACTGTTATAAGTTGTTGGGACTTCATTCATCAGGTACCTCTTCTTCCTCCCTCTCATGCTTTAGAAATAGCTATGGTACAATAATTTGAACTTCCTAATAATTATTTTGAGTACCTACGAGATCTAATGATTAAGAAGTATGATGGAGGAATCCCATCGAAGAGGATATACAAGCTGTTAATGAATGTTGTTGTTGCCCAAGAAAAATAGTATAACACAAGAAGTAAAATTGTTACAGGGGCAGGTCCTCAAGCCAAACTAAAGACCCCAGTTCTCACCAATGTCCGAAAAGAGACTCCAAAGAAAGATGCATCTAACAAAGGCCCTGTTGTCTCAAGTAGAACTAGTGGTCTCAACCATGCCCAAAATCTGAAAAATCTTGTGTCATCTGACGAGTTTGTCAATATTTCTCTAAATGCTACTTTGTCCAAATACATTCCCTATGACATTGCCCAAGTCTTGAGTCAGATCAAGATTTCTGTCCCAATTGTGGAACTACTTAGGATTCCTAAGCACAAGAAGAGGGATTTTGAGTATTTGGGATTGGAGGAAGATAGGAGTGCCCAAGGTAGAAATATAAATAATGTAAATACTCCTCCTCCAACCATTGTAGACCTAGAAAAACCACCAGCATTAGAGGAGATAGGTGAACCACCTGAAGTCTACTTGGGGACATCTTTAGTTGAGTCTCAGTTAAATGTTGATCCATTTTTTACAACACTGATTATTAAAGACAAACTGCTGCACAATTATATGTTTGATTCTGGAGCATCCTATAATGTTATGCCTCTAGGAATTAATGAATGAATTGAACATTAAAGTGACAACAGACTTATGGTAAGTGTACTGCAATGGATTCTAGAGAAGTTCCTATTGTAGGATGTGTAAAAGGTTTGGTGGTACAACTTGCAGCTTATCCGGGTAAGAACTTGAAACTTGATGTTGTCATTGTTGATTTCCCTTCCAAATGGGGCATGTTGTTATCAATAAAGTGGGAAGAAAGTGTTGGTGGAAGTTTTCAAATTGATGTCTTTTTCCACCATTCCAATTGAAGGCAACCTTGTAAAGTTGTATGGAGAGAAAAAGATGTTGCACCTCATTGAAGATCCAAATAATGCTTCTTATGAAGTATTGTATGTTGATATAGATGCAGATAACTTTGTGGGGTTTTCTGATGGAAAAGAACATAATATTGATCAATGTAAATTTATTGAACAAGTAGGTTTACCTCGGACCTTGTTATTTGATGGAGCATGTTCCAAGTTTGGAAATGGTGCTGACATTGTTCTGATTTCTCCACCAAGAAGACTTTTTCTTTTCTTTCAAACTTAACTTTGAATGCGCTAACAACATTACTGAATATGAAGCATTGTTATTATGTTTGAGAATTGCATGGAAATATGGTATAAAGGATATCATTGTCAAAGGAGATTCATAACTGATTGTCAAATAGATTAGAAAACTACATGCTACTAAAAATCATAGAATGAAACAATACAAACATGCAAAAGTATGTGATTTGATTGAAATGTTTGACTCTTTTAATATTTTGAACCATGATAGAAAGTTTAATTTTTTTACTGAGACAAGTTAGTAGTGATAGGATCCAGATTTGGGAATTATACAGTGTCTCCATTTTGTGAGTATGATGTTGAAATACTAACAAGGACATTTTTCCTTGATAACGTTAAAAATTGGAAAGTGTTTGATGATGATGCCCAAGTGAAACGGTTTCTACAGAACTAAGGAAAGTTTTCTAACCAAAATATAGATTGGGAACCAATGGTGTGTGGTGTTGAAGGAAAGGAAAATTTATTTAGTAAAGACATCATCCAACTAAAAACAAACATGATTCCCAGAGGTTTGGTGGCTCTAGAATCAAACTTTGATAATGCTAATTGCATTATTAAAAGAAGTATGTCATTTTTAAGATATGTGGAAGAGCATGACCTAGGAATAAAGGAAAAACCACGTAAAATATGGTTAGGAAGAAATCTCAACAAGGAAGAGAAGCATTCCTATGTTCAATTGCTAAAGAAATATCAAGACTGCCTAGCCTGGTCTTACTCTGAGTTGAAGGCATACAGGAAGATTTGTTCCAACATAAGATTCCTCTTAAATCTAATGCCAAGAATTTTAGGCAAAAATAGGCCCATCAATCCACTCCTTTCTTTGAAGATGCAAGAAGAAATGAAGAAGTTGAGGGATGGAGGGATCATTCAACCCACAAGGTACTCATCTTGGGTTACAAACCTAGTGCCTGTCAGGAAAAAGAATGGTGATATAAGGCTATGCGTAGACTTCAGAACTGAATAAAGAATCATTGAAAGATAATTACCCTCTACCAAACATGGAGAATATGCTACAATTGGTAATTGGTTCTAAATTATTATCCACTTTGGATGGTTTCTTTGGCTATAATCAAGTTGTTATGAAGGAGTCAAAAAGAATAAAGACTGCCTTTACCACTCCTTGGGGAACTTATGTCTATGTCAGGACGTCCTTTGGCTTAATGAATGCTGGAGAAAATTTCCAAAGAGCAATGGATGTAGCATTTGTTAGTTATATTAATGACTTCATTATTGTTTATCAAGATGATGTAACTGTGTTTTCCAAAAAAATAAATGATCACTTGCAACACTTGGAGAGAATGTTGATAAGGTGTAGAGAGTATGGCATATCATTAAATCCCAAGAAGTGCCACTTTGGAGTGCAAAAGGTGAAGTTGCTTGGTCACATTGTATCAAAGGAAGGGGTCATGATTGATCCCAGAGAGTGGAAGCCATTAGCAAGGTTCCAATTCCAAGAACTAAGAAGGGAATTCAATCCTTCTTTGGACAAATAAACTTTATCAAAATATTTGTGTCTAACTTTGCTGAGCTGACCATCCCCATTACTAGCATGTTGAAGAAGGACCAAGTTATCAAATGGGAAGAAGTTTCCATTCAATATTTCAATGGGATCAAAGAAGCACTAAAGCATGCCCCTGTTTTGGCAGCCCCAAATTACAAGAAGCATTTTCAAGTGTTTTCTTTTGCTTCAGAAAACACCATTGCATCTGTTTTGTTGTAGAAGGATGATGAAGGGGCTGAGAGACCAATTGCCTTTTTTAGTAAGGCATTGCAAGGAGTTGAGTGGTGAAATCAACAAAGGTTTTCAAACCCTACATATTGAGCTCTAAATTTATTTCTTATGTTCCCCACACCATGGTGAAAGACATCTTATCAGAGATGGAGGTCTCAAGAAAAAGATGCATATGGGTGAACAAGTTGTAGGAGTATGACATGGATATCCAAACCATGAAATTGGTAAGAGGTTTGGGCCTAGCTAAGCTTATGGCTGAGAGAAACTTGCAAACTATTGAGGTGAATGAAGTAGAAGGAGAAAGGTTAGATGTCCTTGAAAAGTTGGTAAGCTTTGAATGGTACAAAGATATAATCTTTTATCTCAGACATCTATGCTTCCCTGAACATTTGAGTAAAAATTAGAAAAGAGCTCTTAAGTTAGCCTCCCAAAAATATGTCATTACTGATTTTGGGTTAGCTTGGAAGAACCCCAAGGGAGTGCTCTTGAGATGCATTACTGAAGATGAGGCCCCAAAAATAATTGCTGATCTCCATGGAGGAGTTTGTGGGGGACATTTTGCTGGAAGAGTTACAACACATAAAATCTTGAGGGTTGGTTATTGGTGGCCAACTCTCTTCAAAGATACAACTCTATTGGTTAGGAAATGTGAAAGTTTCCAGCATTTTTATGGAAGAATGAAAGCTTCAGGATCCCTTCCTTTATAGCTCATGTGTCAGTTGAAGCCCCATTTAAGCAATGGGGAATGGATTTTATTGGAATTTTTTTCATCCTTCCAATACTAGTCATAAATGGATTCTTGTAGCCACTAATTATTTCACTAAGTGGGTGGAAGAAATCCCCACCAAGAAGGCAACACACCAATTTATCATGGAATTTATGTTGAATCAAATCATATGCAGATTTGGAGTACCAATTAAGATTGTTACTGATAATGCCATGAGTTTCAAAGCCAAACCTTTGGTGGAAATGTGCAAAGAGTATGGGATCAATTTGACATATGCTTCTAACTACAATCCCCAAGGAAATGGACAAGATGAGTCCAACGAATAAAAACTTGTTGAATATCATTAGAAGAACCTTGGAGCTAAACAAAAAGAAGTGGGGTGAGCAAATGAAGTTTGTTGTTTGGGCTAACAGAATCACTATCAAAAGAGCTACTAGTAAGAGCCCATTTGAGTTGGTATATGGAACTCAAGCTTTTCTTCCCCTTCATTTGCAATTGTCTTCATTTCAGTTTGTTCAAAAATTGAAGATCAAGAAGTTAGTCCATATGATGCTCAAATCAATCAGATTATTGAGTTGGATGAAGAAAGAAGGGCATCCCATCAGCGGCATGTGAATTTCAAAGAAAAGTTGAAGAAGTTATTTGACAAGAAGGTGACTCCAAGATCTTTTAGCATTGGGAATCTAGTGTTATTATGGGATAGCATGCATGAAGATAAGGGCAAGCATGGTAAATTTGATGCTTTTTGGATGGGCCCTAATTCAATTGACATTTGAATTAGTGAAAATGCCTTCTTCCTAAAATACTTAGATGAGAAACTCGCTTGAATTGCCTATTAATGGCAAGCATTTGAAAAATTTCTCTGATTAATTTCTCATAATCATGGTATACTCCATTTTATAGTGTATAGTTATTTTTTTTTTCTACTTTTTTTTTTGTTTGTTTTGGTCCTTGGTGACCTGGTTTTGTTGGTTTCTCCTGTTCGTCCTTGGGGAGTTGGTTATTATTGTTCTTCTCTGTAAAAATTTTCTTTGACTCCATTGCCCAATGGTCTATTTTTGGCACTTGGTTTGATATTTGTTCTTGTGGCACTCATAGGGAGTTACCATCCCTGAGTCGAGTCGATGTTGGTGCTCAAATTAGTCTCACCCCATTTATCATTGAAATTATTCAGTTTGTGGGATTTTTCATGTTTTCTATCTACCCGTATTGATGCTTGAAGACTTTTCCTCCATTTGGTTGCCATGATCAATCCCTTCCTTGGTCAAGGATCACTTAAAATCATAAATTTGTTTTTTGTTCCTTTGTCTATGTGAAAGAGTCTGTAACTTGGGCGTAAAACTCAGGTTTTTCCTTTTCTTCCATTTTCCACAGTCACGTTTTGTTGTCTCTGTCATTTTTGTCCAAAATATTTTTGAAAATGTATTTGGATGCAGCTTGGTGGATCATATTTGGGCCTTATAACATTTCCAAATTATTTGTCCTTGAAGAAAGATTCATTTCGGGACTCAAATGGTGATTTTCCTGTATTTATGGTTTGACAGATGTGTTTTCCTCTTCAAATTTACATCTCAAAGATCAAAGGAAATGTGGCCCTTTTTGGTTGGATGTAGGTTAGCAAGGAACTCTAAAAAATCTAAGGCTTGCTTCAACCCAAAACTTGTCCACGTGGAGGAACGATGCTCATTTGAAAAATTGCCTTTTCGTTTGGCCTTGGAGTTACGCTGGGGACACGTGGAGGTTTTTGTTGCTTTCCCAGACTTAGAAAAAAATTTCATGTAGCCGATATAGTTTTGGCAGACCATGGACATGTGGAGGGATGACACTCATTTGAGGATCCGCCTCAGGGTCCCACCTTAACAATTGCGACAAGGAGACATGTGGAGGCTTCCACCGGCTCCACTTTATACTTAAAATTTTCAAAGAAATTTTGAAAGACTAGGGATACGTGGAGGGACCACACATGTTTGGGGATCACCCTAAGTTTTATTTTAAAGAAGTGCTAAAAGGACACTTGGAGGATTCTACTCACTTTGCCCTTTGTTTGGACTTTTCAACGGCCAAAGAAAAATGTCTCGGACCCTAGACACATGGCACCTTCCACTGAACCTTCAATTTTTTTAACAAACTCTACCAAACTGAGACATGAGGTGAACCCACACTTGTTTGGGGTCTATACTTTGGGGACTATCTCAAAATGCACCATTGAGACACGTGGAGGCTTCCGCTAGCTCCTTTTTACATTGAGACTTTTCAAAGGCCAAAATGCATTTTTCTTGGGCCCAGGGCAACATGGAAGGCTTGGGATTGTTTGGAAACTTTCCCCTGTATTTCTCCTTTGCATTTGTGCCAAGGAAACACGTGGATGGCTATGATATAAAGTATAAAAGGGGAATAATCAATAGTTCCTGTGGCATATCGTCTGCTTTTTTGCCATTTTTTCTCCAAGACTCCTGGAGACGTGAATACGCACTATTTTTTCATCATCATTAATGAAATTCCTTCTTGTCTTTGTCTGTAAAGTGCCATTGAATGGATTCAGAACTTAATTTGTGAGTCCAAAGATTGTTAAGATTGATATTTTAAAATTGAATTACTCGACACTTGCAAAAATGGGAATTACCAGAGGAAATGGATGTGGGGTAGAATTGTAGAGGAAAGAGAGGGAAAAGAATGAAATGATGAAACTACATGCATAAAAGATGAAAAACATGTTTCCTCAAGAGTGAAAAGGATTACATGTCATATCTAGCTATGTAGGGCCTCTAGAAAATGATTAAAAAGGGGATTTCTCACATGACATAATCAAAATGATTAGAAGGATTTCCAAAAATTTGTGGCATGGAATCCTAGTCATTAGTTAAGGGCCCAAGAAATGTGATCAGTTCACAATTGGTCCACCTGGCAGCTTTTCAGATCTGAATTTTTAAACATCACTTTCTGAAATAAATTGGTAATAAGCAAAGTTCCCTCGAATATTCTTATCTTTTGGGGAAAATTTAGTGATTAAAATTTATAAATGCAATGAGAATACTCTTGCAAAAGGTCGGAGGTTGAATTCTTAAGAGAAAATTTGAGAAAGTCATCTTCCTGAGAGACCAAGCCGAGATAACATGTTATTTTTTTTGTGTTAGATTTTCTATCATGTCAAGTTGGTTGCAGATGTATAGCCATTGATGAGCACTGAGATTGATCTGGAAGCTTTCCTCTGCTGATGAATCTAAGAAAATTTTAAATTAAGGTGTGTCCAATATCTCACAATTTGTGTCTTCTTTGTTTCAGAATGTCTGCAAATAGTTTCTTTCGTTCCTATTGCAATATTACATTGAATTCTTTGTGAAATCACACATGATCTCATCCATGTGACATTTTAATGGTATTTGTAATTTCATTTCAAGAAGATCTTTCATCTTGGATGAGATAAAAAATTTAAAATCAATTCACTGTCATTTGTTGATAAAGATTGTTTGTAATTCTTCGGGTGTACCTTAGGCGTGATTGATCAGATACTTTGGTGTTTATTTGAGTCTTTGAATGTGATCCTTCATGTTAAAGTATCAAATATTATGTGAAAACGTGTTGATCTAGGCCTCCATTGAAGCACACCTTCTAGTTGAAGGAACGTCTTAACTATTCTGAAGATTTTTGTTGTTGAGTTGTTCATTGTTGTGAAGTCCCTTCGAATATCTGGTATAATCAACTTTATCTTGCTTCATCTCCCACCAAAATTATTCAAAACCATGAATCCACCCTGAACTACCCTTGTTTTCCCTATGTATCAACAAAGGAACAAAATCTACTTACTAAAATATGCAGAACAATCAAGATTTCTTAATGTCTTCAGTAACCTTAGCCTTGTGTTGAAAGTATCTCCATCTTTTAGAAGTGACAACTCTTAAGAGTTAAATTATGGAGTATTGACCATATTTTCCCAAGGTTTTCTTCATAAAATTTGTCCAAAAGAAGGATATCTCCATCTCCTTCATCAAACAGAGGTTACACTAAGGGTCCTCTCACCCTGGTCAAAGAGGCATGACCTAAAGTAGTGAGGATAGGTCAAATCCTCTTGAAGGTGTTATCCATCTCTCCACAAATCTGAGTGATAAAGGGCTAGTTAGATCTCATCCCCGGCTATAAAACGACACACACTATGATCTATTTGTCTCTAAGCTCCATGTCCAATCTGTGTTTCTACTCGAATTGAAAGGGAGAACAAATTTGGATACCAAAAGCCACAATGAAGTAATACCCATTTAATGATGAATTTCATTAATTGATTACTACTATAAAGAAGCCATCTTGAGTTATCTCATCAAGCTTCACATATTGTGACGATCGTAACACCTTAAGATTCAGGTTTCGTTCAAGTTACAAATTTTGACATACTATATGGATAAGTACCCCGATGCCAACTTATGATGGCTATGGGAAGGGAAGTGGTCTCGTAATGATGTAAATCATTATGGAGACACTTACCTTCCCATAGACATACTAAGCATACATAATAACACTTCTTCATATATGTTGATCTGATTTGTATCCTTGTATGTAACTTGTAACTAATCATAACTCCATTATCTAATATTAATATAGATAACAATAATTAAGTGATTTTGTAAAAGATAAGTTCCAATTGACGAATGTATTGTCACAAAACTAAGCTTGGAAAACATGTCTTTGAAAATCGGCGAAGTAGTGTAAGTTGCTGATTACACTATCTTGATTTTACTAGAATCTAAGTAATAGGATGTTGAATGGGATTCCATGATGGATACCTAGGTAGAAAATTAGATTGTAACACTTGATTATCCTTGAATTAAAAAGGAAACCGCTCGTATATTGAGTATACTTACTCTAATGAGTAATATATGAGGGTTCATAAATTAATATGACTCATATACCTAAAAATGGTTAACTATTATAGGATGGATTGATTTAGATTGATGTTGGTTCTAAATTATGTGAATTTAGAACAAGGAAACTTGGGATATGATTATAACTTTATGCTGGATTTAAATGCTAGGTATTTAAATCGTAGAATCATAAAGTTAATGTAAAGGAAATTCTTAAAAAAAATTCCCTATTTTAGAAGAATATAAAGAGATGTTACACTAATGTGTGGATGAATATGTGTATGCAAGAAGGTAGATGTGTGATAGTATGAGTATGAAACATGTGTTGATGTTAGGGTGGGGGGATGTGTGAATGCTATGCTCCCCAAGTGTATGGTGGTGAAAAAAATATCATATGAAAGAAAAGGATGATGGCTTGCTACTTGATTATTGTGGTGACAAAAGTGTGTGATCATGTTCTAGGAGTTGTGGTATAGCAGATAAATGTTGCATCCATGTGAGTGAAGCCTATGTGTATGTGAGGTATGAGTATATGATGTATACTTGTGGTGTATAATAGTGCATAGGGGATGGAGACCTACATGCAAAATAATGCGATGGTGATGGAAATATATGTGGATTAAAATGATGTGGTGATTTGCACCTAATCGTAGTAAGTGTCCTAAGAATGGGCCTATATTGCTTTGTTGGAATAGAAGAACGATCGAGCGTATTGGTTATATACGAGTAGGTGAACTTTGAGTAGATGGTACTTTATGTTCTATGAGCCATTACGTACGAGATGAAGTAGAGGATGCATTGACAAACATGGGAGGAGAACACAACCATGGGATAGTTAGAGGAACATCATCGATAGAAATGACTTGACCATTGTGAATGAATTTGAGATTTAAATGATTCATGGAGATGATAAATTTAGACCCATATAACCAATTGAGACCTAAGACCATGTCACACCCATCAACTACTTGTCTGAAAAGGAAAGGTACAAGCATAGTGAGAGGACCAACCATAACGTGGAGTTTGACAATGCCATATGAATTGTTCATCGGATATGAAATTTGTGATAGTGGATAGCCAATAGTGATGAGAAGTGGAATAGAACATGCACTAATGGGTCAAGATGGGTTGACATTAGTATTATTGATAGAGACAGATCCAATAGAAGCACTAATATGTAAATGATTAGAAGAGAATGTGGCATGATAATCATGATCAAGAGAAAGAGATAATTGGTGGAGAAATGTCAGTGTTAGTAACAAGGAAATTGAGATCCCCATATGTAAGAAGAGGCATTGTGTGATATACATAATTATCCAAGGATTCGGTTTCCTTTGTGTTATGCTTCGGTAAAGGATTGTTAAAGATTTGGAGCTTATGATTTTCATTGATAGGTGCAGAAACCATATGTTCTTAAAGCTCAATTTTACCATTATTAATTAGGTTCTGAATAAGAATACGAAGCTTGAAAAAATGATCTATGGAATTCCCTACACACTGATGATAGTTGTAATGATAATTTTCATCTTAAATACACCCTTTTGGTCTAGAAGGATCTAATATTAGTGAAGGAGGAAGTCGATGAGGTTAATATTGACAAGTTGCGATAGTAGAATATGTGAAGGGACAAAACTTGGTGAATGTGTGCGAGGGTGGTTGCGACTAAAGCACTTTAGTGGTGGATACCGCATTGACCGTAGTTTTTGTGTCGATTGAATTTTTCATTGACAATTTGAATGTTGACTTTCCTTGAAAACATGTAGAAGATGATGCGTGTTCTTGGTATTTGAGATTTCCGATGGATAAAATCTTGGTTTTGCAAAGCTTAAGAATATGACATAGTTGGTCAAATGAGGGAGATGTCTCGAAGAGAACACTTTCCTGAAGAGGTGGTAATATAATCTAAATGAATAAATCCCAAAGCTCAAAGTCCTGTAAGCACATTTGGTATCTTAGCTAGGTTGTTTTTGTATCATAAGACATATTCTACTAAGTGTTCGTTAGATCCTTTCTTAAGTTGTGCGAGTTGATTATAAGAGATCTTAGAGCTGATATTGATAGAAAAGTGAGTGAAAAAAACATCATCTAGATACGTGAAATATGTTACTAAATGGTAGGTAGGTCATAAAACCAACACATTGCATACTCTTGGAGACTATGAGGAAAATTATTTGCTAGGAGTGTGTGATCATCCGCATAATCAAGACATGCTACGTGAAAAGCTTAAAGATTCTCTTGTGGGTCACCATGGCCTTTAAAGATGGGAAATTTAGGAGAGTTGAAGTTTGGTGGTAGCGGATATGTGGAAATGGTGGGTGCAAAAGGAGTATGAAGAAGTGAAGCGGAGTCAAGATATAGAGATACATGAGAAGTTGTGATCTGTAGCTAGTGAATTTGTGTTTATAAGTCCCGATATAGATAAGTCAACTTCAAAGTATTCGAAGAGGCACCAAGTTGTGCATTAAAAGTATTAGGTGGAGTGATAGGATTGGTAGTGGAAGGTATAAATGCTGGAGTGATTGCCTAAGTGGAGACCATGGGATCCAAAGAGTTAACAAGTAGAGTTGTGGTGGCATCATGAGTATTTTTAGCAAAGAGTAAAGCATGCGAGAATATGCCAAAGATAGGTGGGATTGTGATATGCATAGTAAAAAATAGATCCAAAGAAAAGGTGGATTTGAAGATTTAGTTCACCAAAATGATTATGCTAAAATGCAATATCTTATCCTAATCTAATACAAGATTGCAATAAATAAATAAAAATGAAATAACTAATATACACCTAAATAAGATAAGAAATAAAAATATGAAACCCTAATGTGAAAAGAGGGTTAGGAGAGCCTTAGTTGTTTCGATTATGCCACAAGACTATTTCGTAATGGAGACTGACTAAACATGAGGAGGAAACTATCACACATGAGCCTGAGAAAATTTAGATTTGGAGGATTTTACTGGACTGGGGTGGCCATGGGTTCCCTCTTCTAAATTATGGGCACCCTGGTCTATACAGATGGTTGGAAATATAAATTTTCAAGGTCGTAATATGTCTACACTCCTTCACTTCTTGTCACGTGTATGCCATTGCACTTTTCCAGATGTCATCATAAACCTGTAATGGAAGAATCACCTACAAGACCCCAAACCAAACATAAAAACCCTAAAAAATAAATATGTATATAAAGGGTTCATACATGTCATTAGCTACCAAATCGGTGGACTTATCACTTAGCATTGCACTACATCTCACATCCAATGTATCTCTTGGTGTATATGTGTGTTTAATCGCTCCTAGGTTTCTCTTTTTTCATTCACACTTTGTGAAGTAGTGAGAAATTGAATAGATGTAAAATGTAATAAATATTTGCATGGAAAAAATAGCCTCACATCTTATGAAGTGTGATGCAGATGAACCAACCTTTGTTCCTTGTGATGGAGCAAGATGGATGTAAATGTAGTTATAGATGCCTTTGATGGATAAAACCTTAGGTGGTGATAGGTAGTGCTTAGTGCTTGGTCCCTTATTATGATCACATAACTTTATATTTATATGATTCCTTCATTTAAACTTTGTAATTATCCTGAAAATGTTGAATGCCAAAAATATAAGATTCTCAAATGACTAGAAAGGACCCAAAAAGTGAGATTAAAGTAAAAAGAGGAAAGGAGCTTCCAGATGGATGAGGTCACCTAGCACTAGAGTTTTGGCTGGTTGCTCTAGTCTAGAAAAGGTGAAACTAAAGTATGAAAAGACAGACTGGGCCAATAAAGGTGTAAGATTGAAAGTAGTAACAAAAAGGAACAAAAGAAGGCCAAAGACATGAGTTAATCAATACTCTTCTTTCTTAGGAATCATGCAAAGAGTAGTATGTGATTGACACTAGATAATGACTCAAATTGCATGATTTTTTATCTACACCCAAGAGGAGCCAATATTGGTGAAGATTCGAGATCCAATTTTTGTCCTTATCCAAGACAAGGTAATATCCCTTCACAAAAGCCTTAGATTTACGATGAGATGTGATTCCGTTTTCTTGAATATAGAGGAGTCAAGGATACAATTGATCATGAATATAAAAGTGAAATTCTACAGAGCCAAGGATATCACCATTACGATAGAAAGGAAAGTAAATTTATAACTACATTGTAGGGTTGAGCACGTAGTTGGCATCAAAATTATGATCCATACAAAACAGCAATGTATTACAACACTATACACTACTCCTTCTTGGAATAATTTGATATCCCCAAATTGGAATAACAGAACATCAACGCGTTAAAGGACATCAAGCAAGAATTTTCTAAAAGTGTACATAAATATGATGTGTATTTTAAAACCATACTATCAAAGTTAGCTTATGATATCCATCCAAGCCAACACACACAGTGGTTTGTAGGAGGACTATTGACACCCTTCAAGAGAGCTTTATCACATAAGACATTTACCAATCCATGTGAGGATCTAGAGGAATATCTATGTATAGAAGAGGTTTGTAGTGTAGATAATAGGGAAAATACATTTTTGTAGCTTCACAAATCATGACAATGGACACATAATTGGAGAATATATCAGAAAGCTCGGTGCATGAAACTAGAAGAGGAATTTGGTGTACCAATTGTGAGGTATAAGGGCATACTAAAATGGTTATCTACGTAGGAATGAGCATGCTCTATTGTTATCTTATGAAACATGTCACAAGGAACATGATGTATAGGAATTCCCACTCCTTCAACGTGGTATAAAGAAGAATATATCACGTTATTGAAATATTTTTAATGCGCACACGCATGATAATCTTTGCGCAATCCTAATTAGTTGATCAAATCCATGAATTCTATGAAATAGGGTTGCACTGCACTAGTAAAGAAGGTAATTCACAAGCATGCAAAAGTTAGAATCATGGTGCCAATTTGTTATCCCAATTTTTGAGGCTTATGATAAAATTGAGATAACCAATCCATTTTTTCCATCTTTAAGGATTTTTGACCTTAGGTGAATTTGAAAAAATCCCATTTTTTCGCTTAAACTATTTTTCTAAGTCTTGTTCGAGTTTCAGGATCCATTTAAATTTTTTACATGTTTTATGTCAATTTTTTCCTAAACCTGAAACTTAACACACCGTAGTATTTCAATTTTTAAACACATCGAAATTGAAGTTAAAAACACATGATTTATGTCTCGATTTTTCAACTGCAACACTCAAACACTATAGCAAATCAAGTTTTCGGGTTTCATATACATCAAAACATCGTGTAGTGCCCCGCTCCTATTTCACCTAGTTGATGAGATTATGGGTCCCTTCACGCAGTGATTTTCCCTGATCAATACCCCAATTTGGTGTTTTGAGAGTGGACTTGCATTTACAAGTTAAGTGACCCCAGAACAAAGTCCACTGGGAAATGGCATAGTCATGCCAAACAATTTTAACTTTTTTTTGAGTCAACTATCGTAATTTGACATATATATATGTGGATATATGTGTTTCCATATTAGCTCCTGAATTGGATTAGAAATTATAAGTAAACAATCAATGTGTATTATCATATCCAAGCGTAATGATGATGACGATGCTTGATAATAATAATAATAATATTATTATTATTACTAAAATAGAAATAAGTACATATATAACTATATCTATACATGTTAAATAAATAAAAGAATTAAAAAAATGTAATGAAGTGGGTGTATTAGGTGATTGGATTATGGCGGTGGAAGAAATTGATGTTTGTAGGTGGGATGGAGATGTGGGAGTAGTATGGGGTGTGGAAGGCGGTTAGTTATGCAAGGCATGGGTGTAATCATCCATGGATTTTCACATCTAGACACATCTTATACACCCTTCATACCTGTCATTTTCCTTTCATAATAATGCAAGTACTTTATTTTACATATAGAGGCATTAACGACATGGAAACCCAAGTTAATGTTGTAAATTTAGCAAGAGTTGGATAATTGTAAGCGAGTGCAAAATTCATAGCTTTGCTTTACTAAAAATGATAAAGTAGGGTTCTGTAATCTCATAAATTAAATAATTAGAACGTTACAAGGAACTTTTCTAAATGGATCTCTTATTAATATACATCCTAAAATCAGTTCCATTTTGGGTTAAATCGGACTGCACATAGATATTAATCTGTAACCCAAATATCTCCTCATTTTACTATATACAAATTGATTGATCTGGATCTATATATGCATCACAAGCGGGTTCAATTTTATTTGAGAAGGAAAGGAAAAATGACTATCTCGCCACTATTTTTCTTTGTATGCTAAATAAGAAGAAGAAGATTTATGATTACGAGGCACTACATTTGGACGTAATGTCTAGCTCTATTGGTTTTTTATTCTACTACTTCTAAGCACCTGTGCTACGTGCAATATAATATTTTTATCACCATTCTTGGGGTAGACAATGGCTACCACTTAATTTTTTTCCTTCTCTTTATATTTTATTTTGAGTAGTTGTTGTATTGTTTAAGGAATTGAAAGTTCCCTTAACTATTATCCCACTTATGTCCTGTGTAATATTTTTCTCTTTCAATCTTCCTCTACGCGAAACCCTCTGCTTGTCAAAATTTCTCAATATGATGTGCTACCATCTTGGTGAACATACAAGAGGCACATAGAATGTTTAAAAATGCGCTTAAGAGATGTGGTCTCATGGAAATGTGTGGATTTCTGAATATGCATAGAATGGTGTTCATGTTGAGGCTTAAAGGTTTTCAAAGAATCGTCTCAACCAAATGTTATCTCATGGAGTTCTATAGTTGCAGGTATGTAACAATGTATTTGTTTAAAAGGCCTAAGAAACTTCAAGATAATGTAAATGGAAGGCTAAGGGCCTAGCTCCACAATTGTTTCCCACCCCTTCCCAATTTGTGCCAATATAGGAAAATTTATTTTCCCACACATGTTATGCACGGCTCGATGTGGAAACTAAAATGTGCAAATCGTAAACCATATGGATGAACTTGAGGAGTTGGTTGGAATAACCATTACTTTGGTTAAGCTAGAGCATGAGTTGGCCAATTGGAGCTTGAGATTATGTGAACTTGGACCAGCTGGGTGAGATGTTATAAAATATATTTTAGAATCCTAAGGCTATGAGTTAGTGTGGTATGTGAGCTTGGTAACAAAACAATGTATAGATGGAAGGAATACTCATGGTGATCTATATGGTTGCTTAATGCAAGGCTTGATTACCGTAGAAAATATTATGCTCTAAATACGAATTGGTCCCAATCCCAAGTAAAGAAATTCAAGGGCATGTATAACGATGAAAATACAACTCAACATAAAAAAAAGGGATAAAAGATGTTGGTTGCAAGATCTTATCACATAGATTCAATCCTCAACCTTTGGTCACTCACCACTTGTTTCTATTTTTACGGAATGTTCCATGTGCACTATGACGAGTTATATACTTGATGAGTTAATTGGTGAATGAAATTTTGATGGAATGTAGTGTAAACCTCCTTTTGTTTTCTTGATCGAGGTGTTATTTTAGCGGATAGCATTTATGTGGCCTTGGAAGTTGTGGCTTTTGGGCTTGATTTTCAGTTGGTATTTTGCATGGAAGTTGATATCTATGATAGATGGAATGTTGTTGAGTTATTTATTGGGTCAATCGATTAAGAGAATGTAGGGAAGAGTGAAAACTACATAGATCCATATACGTAGCATCTTCCTCTAATAGGAATGTTTATTCTTACCTTTTTCTTTCATAATTTTTGTAATTTAATAGAAGAACCTAGAAACCAACAAAATGGCTGCCAAGGACGTGTTATCCAAAATTCACCCCCCAGGGTAATTTTGATAACATGCATCAGATTATTCATCCCAGTAGGTATATTGATTCAAGGAAAAAATCATGTTTCTGGGGTCCCCTCAGCTTCTTTCTAACTCTCCTGTCTAAGAAGAAAACCCAGCAAGTTCTAAAAATGTGAAAAATTGCAAAAACCAAGCTTGGTACCAAAAATGAAGAAAATCAGCTATGTCTTGTCCTAGGCGGTCCTTGGGATAGTTGGGACGTCAAGGTGTGAATCAGCTAAAAATCCTCTAGGCGATCCATGTAGCTATTGGGACATCTCGGGCCATAGGTATGTGCGGGGCATGAAAAGGTGAATCGGCCGAAAGTGGAAAAAATTGCCAAGTATTTGTTTCGCACAGTTGGGACATCCGGGACAAAAGTACGCAAAGTACGTGGATCGGCCGGTTTAGCGCAAGTCAGTCCATTTCGGGTGGTTCGGAGATATTTGTCCCAGGTAGTCCGGGACATTTGGGACAAAAGTATGTGGAGGATGTGAACCGGCCAGTTCAGTCGAAATAGAGGAATTTCATTTGGGACATCAGAGCCAAAAGTACGCATGGGACACGGAAAGCTGAAAGAGCCGAGAGCCAATGGAATCTCGCCACGTGTCTTCACTACAAAGAGGGACAAGGAATCCTGAATAGGACAAAGCAGGAGATTTTCATTCGGGACATCCGGGCCAAAGGTACGCGAGGGACATGAGGGATGCGAAAAGCTGAAAGAGCCGCCAACGAATCAAATCTCGCCACGTGTCTTCACCTCATCGGCATCGGGGGAAAATTTTGAAAATTTTTCCAAAGGAAAAAAAAAAAAGGCAAATGGTCAGGAAGGGCCCGCATCCAATGAAATCATGCCATGTGGCACTTGAGTGGTGGAGCACAAGGAGAAATGGGAAAATTTTCCCAAAGTGAAAAATACCAAGTTTTAAAAGGACAAAGTGCACCCCTCAGGCCCGAGCCAATAAAATGGTACCACGTGTCCAAGTGGCAAGAAATTAAGGAAGGGCCCAAAAAAAATTTTTAAAGGATGAACCCACGGATGAATCAAATCTGACACATGTCATCCATGTGGCGAGCACGGAAAAAAATTCAAAATCCGTTTTGGCCTGTATTTTGCCCTAAATCTTCAGATCGCCATAACTTTCGATCCAGAGCTCGGATTTTCGCGTTCTTTATATCAATGGAAAGCTGGTGAAATTCTCTACATGATTCTAGGGTCAATCTTGCATTTTGGTTCAGTTTGGAGAGAAAATCAAAAAATGTCTCTAGCACGTGGTAATGGCCAGAACTGACGTTTCAACAACCAGCTTTAATGCAAAATACAGTTCGCCGCTCTTGCCAGGGTTCTCACCCACCACCATAATGAGATAAACTAAATGCGACCTAGAAGTGGTTGGGGTAGATCTGACTTTCCTCTCTCTTCCCTCTCTCATTCTTCCTATATATTGTAAAGAGGGGCTTCTTTCTAAGGGTCGAACATTCCTGTTTTGCCCCTCCCTTCTTCTCTTTGGTAGGTGAATTTGTGGAGTTCAAACCTCCCATTTAAAATTGTAATGCAATCGTGCCTCTTGGAATTTTGTAGTGTATTGTATTGACCTTTGGAGCAAGTAATGCATGTCTGTGGATGATTCTCAACCCTCTCTGTGTTCATTTGCATCCTCCTGATCTTTCACTACAAATTTTGTTATCTGTGCGTGATCTTGCATCACATTTGAATGGTTTGTGTTTATTGGAAAGATAGGTGTTCTTCATTCCTCGGTGCATCACCTCTATTAGCTTAGGTTTATTTTTATGCATCTTCTTACCTTGTCTCCTTGGCAAGATTAGATTAGGTTTTGAGTAAAACCTCTACATTTTTCGTGTGCATCTGAATAGAGGAATAGGAACCAGCCTTCTCTGGAGATTCCTTTCTCATTTTACAAGTCCCACACTTGGAGAAAGGATTCAATGTTATGCAATCACACTGGATGCTAGTATGATCAACCTAAAAATTTGATCAACATCCAGGGGTGTTGTGATTTGGTGATAACAGTTTTGGCACGCCCGGTGGGACACTAGAGGTCTCATTTTTATTGCAGCAAAGTTGATGTGCATCTGCTGCAATTTTCTTGCTTGAAAAGAGCTATTATTTGCATATCTGGTGACTCCAAGGGGAAGAATCAACTGGTTTCAGCAGTGCAGGCCTGAAAACTCATGAGAAGAGTCACCACAAGGTCAAGAGTTGGAGAAGAAGAAGTGTTGTTTGAATACCTGCAATTATCTCCAAGAAGAAGGCAAAGAGGAAGAAGGATTCAAAGGTCTCCATCTCCACCAAACAGAACTCTCTCAACTCCTCCACCTGGTAGGCCTTTCATTCAATCAACAAGGGTTTTAAGACCAATTAGAATGGCACAAAACAACCCCTATGTCAACTTCACAGGAAGCAGCCCACTTGCCCTCAATGCACAACATCCAATTCCTATTGCAACCTTGAAGAACATTCCATACTTCACTGGAGAAAATCAGACTACTCTAGGTGATCATGTTAAAGATATTGCTAACCTTTGTGCAATCCATGAAATCAATGAGATGTAAGTGGCTATCAAGTTGTTGGCATCTTCATTCAAGGGGAAAGCATTGCAATGGTTTAGAAGCCTTGGAGCTGGTTCTATCACAAATTGGAATCAGCTGTGTATAGCACTTCATGAGCAATTTGGAGAAAAGGGAGACAACTTGTCTCTTTTGGAGCAGCTGACAACCATCAAGAGAGCTCCCAATGAGCAGCTGACCGATTTCAACTTCAAATTTCAAAAGACTTGGGAGAGAATTCCAGTGGCAGTCAGACCAATAGTAGAAGGTGCTTTTCTCTACTATCTCAAAGCTCTAAATTATGATATTTCTATGTTGATTCAGTCCATGGGAGGCATAACTATCCCTATGGCTTATAGCATTGCCATTAGGGCTGAAAATTGTTTGATCCAAGCTGGCAAACTTGCCCCTAGACCTCCCATGCCACTGTTTCCAAGTTTAGAGAGTCCAAACACCAATCAAGCACCTAATTTGGCTCCTTCTCCACTCCTAGAAATCAGAGTTCAAATGAAGCTTCCACTTCATCTCCAAGTGCCCCAAATGAGCTTCAAGAAGTCATGAAGCAATTGCAAAACCTAGGCAATGAGCTGGTTACTCTCAAGAGGCAACAAGCCCAAGGTTTTAGACCTTCTTATCAGCCCCAAACTCATCCTAACAGGCAGCCATACCAACCACAAAGGCCACCTAATCCAGTTGCAAATATGAATCAAACAAGGCCTCCTGCCAATAGACCATTCCAACCCTATAATCCAAATGCCATATCTACCTCTAAGGCACTGGTGCCAACACAAAACAACATTTCCCAGGAGTACGATTGGTGTTTTCCATGCAATGAGCCTCATAACCAATCCATGTGCTTCAATGGTGCTTTCAATCAAGCATTAATGGTGACAACTACTGGTGTGGAGGGTGAGGGAAGTCAAGGAAATAGCCAACAACAAGAAACATTCCAACAACAATCAGCCCCAAATGACACCACATTGGTAAATTGGCAAGCAGAGAATTTTTGTGGCATGAACCAAGTAATTTCTCAAGGTGTTGCAGCCAACACAAGGTCAAAAAGGAGGAATTTGGGTGAAGAACAGCCATTAGCCCCAACCAATCCACAACCTTCCATGGTTCCACAAATGGTTGGCAAGCAAAGTCCAATTTCAAATGCACAAGGGCAGCCAAGAACAGCCCCTAGGCCAACTCAAATACCAGTTGTTGCTACCCACGTGCAAGGAGTGAATGTGCAAACCAAGGGACAACAAAGAGATCCTTCATCACCATTCAGTATCATTGATCAGATGAAGAAGACAAACATCAATATATCAATGTGGGAATCCCTATCCATCCCAGGCCAAAGAGATCTGCTGCAAGCTGCCATGAAGGACTGGCCAACTTTGAATCAGCAAGTTCAGATGCAAGACAAAGTGCTTACAAATGCTGCCCAGCCTGAGGGAAATCATGGAGGACAACAAGGTAAAATGTTGAAACCCCCTCCTTTCTATGTTTCATTGATCATTGGAAATCAGCTAGTGCACAATTGCATGATAGACTCCGGGGCAAGTAGCTCAGTAATGCCTAAACAAATAGCTGATCAGCTAGGGCTCCAGTATGAAACAATATCCAAAGGGGTAGTGCAGCTAGATGGGACAGCAGTAGCAACAGTTGGAGTGATTAAAAACTTGAGTCTTACCTTGCATGCATGTCCAAACGTTGTTGTTTTACAAGATGTATCAGTCATAGACCTTCCACCACTCTTTGCCCTTTGCTTGTCAAGGGACTTCACAGCCAATTGGAGGATATTTGTCTGCTGATTGGTCACACATGCTTTGTTCAGAATGAGGTATGGAACCAAAGCCACAATCAGGTCAGAACCTATTGCAAACTTCCATATTGAGCCTTACACTCCAAGTCAGATTAATGCCAATTGCTCAGCATTTGATCAAGAAGATCACCCAAGCTCTGATGAAGCTGACACTAAGGTTGGAAGCATCCCGGATCTAACTCTTGATGAATGGGCAAACAAGATACATGCTTTTGATCCTTATCAAGAAGTAGAAGAATCTGAGCTAGGGGTCTATTGTATACATGAAGAAAATCAACCTATTCCTAGCATCACCAAGCCAAACCACAAGGATGACAATGAGGTATGGCAGCTGTTTTTTGATGGATCAAGGAGTAGACAAGGTGCAGGAGGTGGAGCCATGCTTGTTTCACCTCGAGGAGTAAAGTACTATTCAGCTTTTAGATTTCAGTTTACATGCTCCAATAACACTGCTGAATATGAAGCCTTGGTGCAAGGGATGCATTGGGCAATCAAGAAGAAAATAAAGAACTTGCAAGTCTTTGGGGATAGTGAATTGATTGTAAATCAGGTCAGGGGATAGCATGCTGCCAAGAATGATCTACTCAAGTGCTATAAGAATAGGGTGTGGGACCTCATGGAAGATTTTGAGGGTTTTGGCATCAAATCCATTCCTAGGAAAGAGAATCAAGCTGCTGACAGGCTTGCAGCAGTAGGGGCAGCCTTTGACATTGTGGAAAGTATTCAACAAGACAAGGTATAGCCAAACATCCATGTGATTGTGAGGCCTTCAGTGCCGGATAACAATGTCAGTTGGCAAGTGTTTGAAAATGACCAGAAAATCATCCATTTCTTGCAAGAAGAAGCTGAGTTCTCAGCCAAGAATCAAGAAAAATTGGAATAGCAGTATGGTGACCAAGTGGTACAGCTGAGAACTAACAAGCTGCCCAAGGGACTTATCACTTTGGAGTCCATTTTTAATCCCAATGATCAGTTTAGAAAGGAGAAAGCAAACATTCAAGTCAAGAGAGAGGATTCAGTATCCATCTTGGTAGAAGAGAACAAACCATTGCAAATTGGAAGGATGACAACTGAACAAGAAAGGTATGAGTTCATACAGCTATGTCAAGAGTTCCTGACGTGTTTGCTTGGAGCTATGAAGACTTGAAAGGTTTCAATCCCAACTTAGCTCAGCATACCATCGAATTGGATCCAAATACTAAGCCTGTCAGGCAAAAACAAAGACCATTCAATCCACACATGGAGCCTCTCATGAGGAAATAATTGGACAAGCTGATTGAGTCAAGAATCATATTCCCAATCAAGCATTCTAGTTGGGTTGCCAACTTAGTTCCAGTCAAAAAGAAGAGTGGAGAGATCAGATTGTGTGTTGACTTTAGAGACTTGAATAGAGCCTCTCTCAAGGACCATTACCCACTCCCTTCCATGGAGCAAATATTGCAGGTTGTAGCTGGTTCAGAAAGGTTTTCATTGCTAGATGGATATTCAGGCTATAATCAGATAATGGTGAAGGAAGAAGATCAATTCAAGACGGCCTTCACTACAAAATGGGGCATGTATGCTTACAAGAAGATGCCATTTGGACTGTCAAATGCCGGAGCAACATTTCAATGAGCTATGGATATGGCATTCAAAGGCTTAATCAACAATATAGTGCTGGTATACCTAGATGATATCACTGTCTTCTCAAAGAATGCAACAGACCATCTCTTTCACCTCAGACAAGTGTTTCAGAGGTGTAGAAGGTTCGGAGTATCGTTGAATCCAAAGAAGTGTATATTCTTGGCACATGAAGGAAAATTGTTGGGTCACATTGTCTCTAGGGAAGGGCTAACAATTGATCCTGAAAGGGTTGAAGCCATCCGAACACTTCCATTGCCACACCACAAGAAATCTCTTCAAAGCTTCTTGGGAAGGATAAACTTTGTCCGTAGATTTGTGCCTAATTTTGCCACTCTTGTAAAGCCTTTAACAATGATGTTGAAGAAGAATCTGGCATTCAAATGGACAGCAGAAGGCAAAGAGAGTTTTGAAAACATCAAGCATGCAATATCACAAGCTCCAACTCTTATCAACCCAGACTTTTCAAAGGACTTCATGTTGTATGCATTTGGAGGATCAGATACAATCTCAGCTATCTTGACATAGCTGAATAGAGAAGGTTCAGAACAACCCATAGCGTTCTTCAGTCAAACCTTGGAAGATTACAAATAAAGTACTCTTTCATCGAAAAGCACGTCCTTGCTTGTCATCAGGAGCTTGAAGAAGTTCAGACATTTGGTCTCAAACAATAAGATTCAGCTGCTGGTGTCTCATGCTGGTGTCAAGGACTTTCTCCTAAACAAGGATTTAAATGAGAAGAGAGCAGGTTGGATCACTCGGGTGATGGAATATGATATTGAAATCAGAGTAACCAAACTGGTTCGTGGCAAAGGTTTGTGTGAGCAGCTCGCTTCCAAACAACCAGATGGCTCAGAAGGTGAAGAAGATGTTGTCCTGCTACTACAGAATGATCAAGAACAACCGACTGATGATGCACCCATTCCATGTTGGACTCAAGACTTGGTGCATTACCTCCAAACAGGCTTGTGCCCTCTAGAAATGAGCAAAGCAAAGAGGAGATACTTTAGATTACAAGCTATCCCGTATGTACTCATTAATGGTATCTTGTTCAAGAAAGACATCCATGGTGTTCTATTAAGATGCATTGGAACAGGTCAAGTTGAGAAGATCTTGCACGAGTTCCATGACGGGGAAGTAGGAGGCCACTTTGCTCCATGAGTGACAGCTCTCAAAATCATGAAAGTTGGTTACTATTGGCCTACTGTGTTCAATGATTGCTACTCATGGGTCAAAAAATGCAAGAGATGTGCATTCTTCACAGGGAAAGAGAGGTTAGCAGTGCTGCCCCTTCGTCCAATTTCAGTAAATCAGCCATTCATGCAATGGGGATTGGACTTCATTGGGGTTATCAATCCCAATTCAAGTCAAGGCCACAAGTGGATACTTACAACAACGGATTATTTCACCAAGTGGACCGAAGCAGTGGCACTCAAGGAGGCAAATGAATCTAATATCTTAGATTTCTATGAAGGGATAGTCACGAGGTTTGGTTCCCCTGCCACTATCATATCAGACAATGCATTGGCATTCCTTGGCACAAAGATCACTGAATGGGCTGTCAAGAATTGTGTGTATCTCAGCACTTCATCAATTATTACCCTCAGGGTAATGGCCAAGCCGAGTCTACGAACAAGAATCTACTAAGAATCATCAGAAGGACTCTGGATGAGAATCAAGGACTTGGCACTCAAAGCTCAAATCAGCCCTATGGGCTGATAGGATCACACCCAAGAGGTCTACAGGAAGCTCTCCATACAAGCTTGTGTACGGGAAAGAAGCAGTTCTACCTATATCACTTGAGTTGCCAGCATTGGAGCTCATGAAACAGTTGGAACTAGCTGAGTTTGAACCCATGGAGGTTAGATATGCAGAATTAATGGAGCTCCAAGAAGTTAGAGAGTATGCAGCCCAAGCAATAGAGAAGGATCAAGCCTTGATCAAGAAGACTTTTGATAAGAAAGCCAAGGCTAGAACCTTCCAGATTGGAGATCTAGTGTTGAAATGGGATGCAGATCGTGCAAAACCAGGAAAGCATTCCAAGTTTGATGCCATCTGGAGTGGCCCTTACATGATCATTGAATGCAAAGGTAGCAATGCTTTCCATTGCCTGGCTAAGTTGGATGGTGAAGAATTGCAGGTTCCGGTCAATGGGATCTATCTCAAACGTTGCTACTAGAAAGAAAGCTTTTCACCCTTGTAAATATTAATTTAGAATTTCCATTCCTCTAAGTGCTTATGCACATTGTACTGCTGTTAGAGTAGTTTTTATTTCCCTAAGTGCTTGTGCACATGTCCTATTGCTTCTAGTATGTGCATGTTTGCAGTTCATCGAGCCTTCGAAGAGAATTTGCAGCCACGAGAGAACCAGCTCAACAAATGTTTCAATAGCTCAAGGACACAGGTTTTCAAATTTCAGATCAGCTGAGAGGTTATCAAACAGACTCCATGCCCAATGGATTGCTATGAAGCAGCTGGCCGTTCTTCATCTGATAGGCAGATAACCCCGTTGAGTCACCAAAATTGTTATCCAAAATTCACCCCTGGGTAATTTTGATAACATGCATCAGATTATTCAGTCCCGAGAAAGTATATTGATTCAAGGCAAAAATCATGTTTCTGGGGTCCCCTCGGCTTCTTTCTAACTCTCCTGTCCAAGAAGAAAACCCAACAAGTTTTAAAAATGTGAAAAAATTGCAAAAACCAAGCTTGGTGCCGAAAAATGAAGAAAATCGGCTAAGTCTTGTCCTAGGCGGTCCTTGGGACAGTTGGGACGTCGGGGCACGAATCGGCTGAAAAGCCTCCAGGTGGTCCACGCAGCAATTGGGACATCTGGGCCATAGGTACGTGTGGGGCGTGAAAAGGTGAACCGGCCGAAAGTGGAAAAAATCACCAAGTCTTTGTTTCGCATGCGATTTGGACATCCAGGACAAAAGTACGTAAAGTACGTGGATCATCAGCCGGTTTAGCGCAAGTCAGTCCATTTCGGGTGGTTCGAGATATTTGTCCCAGGCAGTCCAGGACAGTTGGGACAAGAGTACACGGAGGATGCAAACCGGCTGGTTCGGCCGAAACAGAGGACTTTCGTTTGGGACATTTGGGCCAAAAAGTACGCGGGGGCGGAAAAGCCGAAAGAGCCAGAGCGAATGGAATCTCGCCACGTGTCTTCACTAAAAGAGGGACAAGGAAGCCGAATCGGCTGAAGCAGAGATTTTGTCCCGTTTGGGACATCCGGCCAAAGGTACACGAGGGACGCAGGGACGCGAAAAGCTGAAAGAGCCGCCAACAAATCAAATCTCGCCATGTGTCTTCACCTCATCGGCTCGGCGGGAAAATTTTGAAAATTTTTCCAAAGGAAAAAAAAAAAGGGAAATGGTCAAGAAGGGCCCACATCTAATGAAATCGTGCCATGTGGCACTTGAGTGGTGGAGCGTGGGGGAGGAATGGGAAAATTTTCCCAAAGTGAAAAATACCAAGTTTTATGAGGACAAAGTGCGCCCCTGCGCCCCTCAGGCCCGAGCCAATAAAATGGTGCCACGTGTCCAAGTGGCAAGAAATTAAGGAAGGGCCCGAAAGAAATTTTCAAAGGATGAACCCATGGATGAATCAGAGCCTGACATGTGTCATCCAAGTGGCAGAGCGTGGGAAAAATTCAAAATCCGTTTTGGCTGATTTTTCCTAAATCTTCAGATCGCCATAACTTTCGATCCAGAGCTCGGATTTTCACGTTCTTTATATCAATGGAAAGCTGGTGAAATTCTCTACATGATTCTAGGGTCAATCTTGCATTTTGGTTCAGTTTGGAGAGATAAAATCAAAAATCTCTCTAGCACGTGGTAATGGCCAGAACTGACGTTTCAACAACCAACTTTAATGCAAAATATAGTTCGCCGCTCTTGCCAGGGTTCTCACCCACCACCATAATGAGATAAACTAAATGTGACCTAGAAGTGGTTGGGGTAGATCTGACTTTCCTCTCTCTTCCCTCTCTCATTCTTCCTATATATTGTAAAGAGGGGCTTCTTTCTAAGGGTTGAACATTCCTGTTTTGCCCCTCCCTTCTTCTCTTTGGCAGGTGAATTTGTGGAGTTCGAACCTCCCATTTAAAACTGTAATGCAATCCTGCCTCTTGGCATTTTGTAGTGTATTGTATCAATCTTTGGAGCAAGTAATGCATGTCTGTGGATGATTCTCAACCCTCTCTGTGTTCATTTGCATCCTCCTGATCTTTCACTGCAAATTTTGTTATCTGTGCATGATCTTGCATCACATTTGAATGGTTTGTGTTTATTGGCAAGATAGGTGTTCTTCATTCCTCGGTGCATCACCTCTGTTAGCTTAGGTTTATTTTTATGCATCTTCTTACCCTATCTCCTTGGCAAGATTAGATTAGGTTTTGAGTAAAACCTCTGCATTTTTCGTGTGCATCTGAACAGAGGAATAGGAACCAGCCTTCTCTGGAGATTCCTTTCTCATTTTGCAAGTCCCACACTTGGAGAAAGGATTCAATGTTATGCAATCACACTGGATGCTAGTATGATCAACCTAGAAATCTGATCAACATCCAGGGGTGCTGTGATTTGGTGATAATGTCACTTTCTTATTAAACAACTTCTTCCATTTTTCTCTAAATTTTATATGCCTCTAATGGGATGCCCTTATTTATTCATCTAACTCAAAAATTTGATTGATGCAAGCATCATAGGGACTAACCTTTTAATTTTCCAGTTTTTGAAGAAATTAAAATGAAGATAATTACATATGCGGGGAAGTAGAGCTTGAGCTCCATACACCAACTCAAATGGGCTTTTTCCAAAGAACTCATTTAACAGTGATTCGATCAGCCCAAACAAAAATTTCAATTGCTTACCCCACTTTCTTTTGTTTAACTCCAAAGTTCTTCTAATTATCTTCAACAGATTTTTATTGTTGGACTTTGCTTGTCCATTTCCTTGGGATTATAATTAGAAGCATATGTCAAAGTAATCCCATATTCATGGCACATGGCCACCAAAGGTTTATCTTGAAATATCATGGTATTATCAACAACTATTTTGGCAGGTACCCCAAATCTGCAAATGATATAATTCAGAGAAAATCCATGACAATTTGGTGAGTTTCCTTCTTGGTGGGGATTTCCTCCACCCACTTGGTGAAGTAATATGTGGCCACTAGTATCCACTTATGGCTTACACTTGAAGGATCAAAAATTTCCCCAATGAAATCCATTCCCCATTGCCTAAATGGGGCTTCAACTGATACATGTTGCAAAGGAAGGGATCCTGAAGCTTTTAGTCTTCCAGAAAAGCGTTGGCAACTCTCACATTTTCTTACCAACAGATTTGTATCCTTGAAAAGATTTGGCCACCAATAACCAGCCCTTAAGATTTTATGAGTTGTGACTCTTCCAACAAAATTTCCCCCACAAAATCCTCCATGGAGATCAACAATTATTTTAGGGGCTTCATCTTCAGCAATGCATCTTAAGAGAACTCCCTCAAGGTTCTTCCAAGCTAACCCAAAATCAGTAATGACATATTTTTGGGAAGCTAACTTAAGTGATCTTTTCTGATTCTTGCTCAAATGTTTAGGGAATTGTAGATGTTTGAGATAAAAAATGATTTCCTTGTACCATTCAAATTTAATCAGTTTTGAAGGACATTCAGCCTTTCTTCTTCAACTTCATTTACCTCAATTATCTACAGATTGCTCTCTACCATAATTTTTGTAGGCCCAAACCTCTGACCAATTTTTTTTTTTGGATATCCATATCATACTCTTGCAATTTGTTTACCCATCGACATCTCTTGCTTGAAACCTCCATTTCTGATAGGATATCTTTCACCATGGTGTGGGGAACATAAGAAATGATTTTGGAACTCATAATATATGGCCTGAAGACCTTTGTTGCTTTTACCAAAGAAAATGCATGCTTCTCCATGATAGTATACTTTAGCTCAACTCCTTGTAATGCCTTACTGAAAAAGGAAATTGGTCTTTCAGCTCCCTCATCATCCTTCTACAATAATACAGATGCAATAGTATTTTTGAAGCAAAAGAAAACATTTGGAAAGCCTTCTTATAATCTAGAGCTGCTAAAATAGGGGCATTATTTAATGCTTCTTTGATCCTAGAAAAATATTGAATAGCTTCCTCTTCCCATTTGATACTTTGGTCTTTCTTCAGCATGCTAGTGATTGGGATAGTTAGTTTAACAAAGTTGGAGATAAATATCCTAATAAAATTAATCTACCAAAAAAGGATTGAATTCCCTTCTTGGTTCTTGGAATGGGGACTTTGCTGATGGCTTCTACCCTTTTAGGATCAATCATGACCCCTTCCTTTGACACAATGTGTCCAAGAAACTTTTCTTTTTGAACTCCAAAATGGAACTTCTTGGGATTTAGTGAAATACCATACTCTACATCTTAATAGTATTTTTTCAAAGTGTTGCAGGTGGTCACTTCTTTTCTATAGAAAACAGTCACATCATCTTGATAAACAACAATGAAATCATTAATATAGCTAGAGAAAGCTACATCCATTGCTCTTTGGAAAGTGGCTCTAGCATTCATTAGACCAAAAGGCATTCTAACATATACATATGTTCCCCAAGGAGTGGTAAAGGTAGTCTTGATTCACTCTAATTCCTTCACAACTACCTAGTTATATCCAGAAAAACCATCCAAGGTGGATAAAAATTATGAACCAGTAACCAATTGTAACATATTGTCCATATTTGGTAGAGGGTAGTTATCCTTCATTGATGCTCTATTCAAGTTTCTAAAGTCTACACACAAATCGTATATCTTTGTTCTTCTTTTTTTGACAGTGTACTAAGTTTGCAAACCATGATGAGTACCTTGTGGGTTGTATGATTCCTCCATCCCTCATTTTTTTCAATGCTTCTAGCATCTTCAAGGAAAGGAGTGAATTGATCGGCCTATGTTTCGTCTAAATGGCTAGGAAGAAGCTTCTAAGGGAATTTCATGCTTTGGAAAAGATCTTCTCTGTATGCTTTTATTTCGAATAAGACCATGCTAAGTAGTCCTGATATTTCTTCAATAATTGGACATACAACTACTTTTCTTCCTTTCTCGATTGCTGCCTAACCAGATCCTATGTAGTTTATCCTTCATGCCCAGTGTCGTGCTCTTCAACATCCCTTGAGGTTGACATATGTCTCGTTGACAAGGCAATCACCTTATCAAATTTTGATTCAAGTGCTACCAAACCTCTGGGAATAGTATTAGTCTTCAACTGAATGATGTATTTGCCAAATAAAGTCTCCTTTCCATCATCCGTACAAACCATTGGCTCCCAATCTATACGTTGATTGGAAAATTCTCCTTGGTTCTCAAAAACCTTTGCACTTGGGCGTCGTCTCTTAACACTTTCCAGTGTTTAACATTATCAAGAATAGATGGCCTAGTCAATACCTCAATATTATACTCACAATAGGGGGATATAACATAATTTTCAAATTTGGACCCCAATACAGCCAATTTTTCTAATAGAGTATTATACTTCCTATCATGATGTATTATGTTGAAGGAGTCAAACATCTCAATGAAATCCTAGACTGCATGTTTATACTACTTCATTCTCTAGATTTTTATTGCATATAGTTTTCTAACCTACTTGACAATTAGCTTTGAATCTCCTTTAACAATGATGTCTCTAATACCATATTTCCAAGAAATTCTTATACCCAAGAGCAAGTGCTTCATATTCAGCAATATTTTTAGTGTACTCAAAATTTAGTTTACAAGAGAAAACAAAATCTTTCGGCTCCGGAGATATCAAAACAATACCATCACCATTTACAAATTTAGAGCAAGCGTCATCAAACAACAAAGTCCAAGGAGAACCTAGTTGATTAAGAGACTTTCATTGATCAATTTTGTGCTCTTTACCATCAGAAAATCCAAGTTATCAACATCAGTTTCAGTGTATAACACTTCATAGGAAGCATTATTGGGATCCTCAATGAGATGTAGCATCTTATTTTCACTATACAACTTTACAAGGATGGCCTCAATAGGTATAGTGGTAAAATACATATGCATTTGCACACTACCACCCACACTAGCAGCCCACTTTCTTGATAACAACATTCCCCATTTGGTAGGGCAATCAACAATAACAACATCTAGTTTTAAGTTCTTGCCTAGGTAAGCTACAAGTTGCACTATCAAACCCTTGACACATCACACCACTGGAAAATCCCTTGAATCCATGGTAGTGCACTTTCCATAAGTTGTTGTCACTTTGATATCTAATTCATTCATGACCTCAAGAGGCATAATATTGTATGATGCTCCAGAATCAAATGACAGGTTGTGTAACAACCTATCTTTAATAATTAGAGTAGTGAAAAATGGATCTACATTCAATTGGGATTCAACCAAGGATGTTACCAAATATACTTCAAGTGGCTCATCTAGTTCTTCCAGCACTTGGGGTGTTTTCAACCCTGAAATGGTAGGAGGAGTCTCAACATTGTTTACATTTCTGCCTTGGGTAATATTTTCTTCCTTCAATCCCAAATACTCAAAGGCCCTTTTCTTGTGCTCAGGAATCCTAAGAAGATCAACAATTGGAACAGAAATCTTGATCTGAATCAAGACTTGGGCAATGTCATATGGAACATATTTGGGAAAAGCAACATTTGGAGGAAGACTGATAAACTCATTTGACAACAAATATTTTTTCATGGTTTGAGCATGGGCAGGGATACCAGTTCTGTTTGGGGAAACAAGGATTTTTCCAGATGTATCTTTCTTAGGAGTTTCTTTTGAGATATTGGTGAGAACTAGAGTTTTTGGTTTGGCCTGAGGCCTTGCCCCTTTGACAACTTTACTCCTAGTGTTATATTCCTTTTCATGGCCAACTACAACATTCATTAACAACTTCCTATCCTCCTCAAAAGGGATTCCTCCATCATACTTTTAATCATTAATGCCCTTAAGTATTCAAAATCATTACTAGGCAATTCAAAAGCTTGTACCATATCTATTTCAAAAGTATGAGAGGGAGGAAGGGGTAATACCTAGTGGATGCAATCCTAGAAATTTGCAGTAGTTCTAGCACTGATTAATTCAGTCAAAGTTACTCCTTGTTGTGAGCTTGTAGAGCACCCCACCATGCACACATCATCATTAGTGTCATCATCAACTTCCTCAACTTCTTTGTCTTCATCACATGGGGCATGTGGCAAGAAACATCTGTCACACCACTCAATTTCATTGGATTCTTCCACAACAACTCTGGAAGTCAAAGGATCAAGCACAATTCTATTCTCATGGGCTTGGGGTTGTCTATTTCCCGATCCCATGAGTCCTTTTCCTCTGTCATCAGATATTTGATCACCCTTAGGATGATTTGAAAATATTTATTGACCTTGTGCTTTATGATGACCTTGGGAACCTTGTTAATTCCCTTCTCTACTCTAGATAGTTTATAGGATATTTCCTTAACAGCTCTAGCCAAAGTTTTCACAACCTCCTCCAGATCCACAACTTTACTTGACTGAGGCTTCTTTGGATTGATTAGCTTGATGCCTTCTCTCTTAGGAGGTTTACAAATTTCCTTATGCTATTTTCAATTTGCAAAGCCATGGTGAAGGCTTGCCTTAGTGTTTCTAGGGTCTTATCCCTCAAATAATAGGCAACCTTCTTTTCAAAAGAATCGAGTATTTTATTAAACAAGAAACGTCACTTGGCCTTAGGATCACATGTAGCATGTTTAGGGTCTTATTGAACATTGTATTGAAGTCATGAACAAACTCATTAGGATTTTTTTTTAATTTTCAAATTCTAGTAAAAGAAACCTAGGGTTTGTTTTATCTCCATACTGTAATCTAAAAGCATTCTTCATTTCTATCCATGAATCAATGGAGTTGTCTGGAAAATATTTATACCAGTCCCATGCATCCTCATCTAGAGTATGAATAAACAAATTTATATACAAATCCTCAAATTCAATCTCAAATTCCTCCATCATATTGAAAAAAAGCTTTAAGTGTTAATCACCACTAATAGCATTATTTGCTTGAAATTTAGGTAGTCTATTTCTAACATCTTGGGGCAAACATTCATATATCCATCCATACCTCTAAAATCTATAGGACTAAAAGTGTTCACAAAAATGGAGTTCTGGGTGGGGACCGGGCCATATTGTTTTCGGAGGTGATATTTCAGGGAGAAACATAATGGTGAGGAGTGAGGGGCTGTGGGGCACAGGAATGCAATTCTAAGAATGAATGTTCTCTAAAAACTCTGTTTCTTGGAAGATCCTATCAGCTTTTGAGAACATAGGGACAAAATGAGATGCAAATTTTTCAAATACAAAAGAAGGACCCTCTCTAGTTGGAGAATTCAGATTTACAAAGAGACTACCTAATTTAGAAGTACTTGAGTAAGTATGGAAATCTCAATGACAGGTTGATTAATTTCCACAATTGATAACTCTTTTCTTGATTTCTGATCTCCAAAAAATTTCCATATTCTTCTTCCTTTTGAATTCATCCTTCCCAACTCTGGAAATAGCTTTATGGTAGGGTATCTAGTGAAGAAAGATATTCTTCCTTCCAGCTTTGTAAATATTAGTGATAAATTGTAATTGACAGAGGTTAAAATACTGTCATTTATCAAAAATTAATTCAAAACAGATTCACACTAAGGATTTTCACCTTAGTTGTGAAAATGCACTAAAATTGGTCTCACAAATGTCTGTCAACACTAAATTCATGCAAATCTACACATATCTAACCTTCCTTTATAACATTGGTGATGTAAACTTAGTGCAAAAAACCATAGAAAATAGAAATATTACACACAGGAATTGTAACTTTGCTCGATTCTTACAAATCGGGACACAGGATGACGTTTCAACGACGTATTTGCAATTTAAAATTTGTAATAAGAATTACCAAGGCGAATATAATAATGTAAATTAGGTCCCTGTAATGGCACCATTCTGGTGTTGGTATCCAAATTGATTCTCCCTTGGAAACCGAGAAGCATCAAAGATTTAACAAGACACTAAGAGATAGACAGATCATATTATGAGTCATTTTGTAGCCGGGGAGGGGATTTTTCTAACTCTTTGTCACTCGGGCATCAAAGAAATGGATAACACCTTCATTAAGGATTTGATCTATCCTCATTGCTTTAGGTCATGCCTTTCGACCAGGGTGAGAGGACCCATTTTGTAACCTCTGTCGGTGAAGGAGAATGAAGATATCCTTCTTTACACAAATTTGAAAGGGGACCTTGAGAAAATATGATCAATGCACCACAATTTAACTCTCACGAGTTGTCACTTCTAAAGAATGGTGATATTTCCTAAACAGGGTTAAAGGTTACTAGAGACATTATGGAATCTTGATTGCTTCTACATATTTTGGCAGTAGAATTTATACATTTGTGGACATGCAGGGCAAATAGGGTAGTTCAAGATGGATTCATTGTTTTGAATAATTTTGGTGGGAGATTAAGTAGGATAAAATTGATTATGCCAGATCTTTGAGAACCTTCACAACAATTGGAATACTAAATGACAGAAAGCTTCATAATAGCTAAAATATTCCTTCAACTAGAAGGTTTACATCAATGGACACCCAGATTCACACGGTTTCACACAATCTCCAAGAATTTAACATGAAGGCTCAAGCTAAAGACTCAATTAAACATTAAGACCCCTGGTTCCTCATGCCTAAGATACACTCAAAGGCTTACAGAAAATTTGTATCAATAAATGATAGTAAAGTGATTTTAAATTGTTTATCTCATTACAACATGAAGGCTCTTCTTGAAATGAAATTGCAAATGACACTAAACTGTCACATGGATGAGATCCTATGTGATTTGGAGGGAATTTAACACAATATTGCAATAGGAATAAGAAAAACTACTTGCAAACATTTTAAAATAAAGCAAACACAAATTGGTCCAAGATTGACACAAATTAATTTGAAATTGATTAGATTCATCAGCAGGGGAAAGTTTCTTTGAACAGTCTCAGATATTTTCAATGGCTTTACACTCGTAACCAACTTGACGTGATTGAAATCTAAAACATAGGAAATTAACAGGTTTCTCATATTGATCTCTCAGAAGATGGGCGTTCTCAAAATTTCTCTCAAGAATTCAATCCCCGACCATTTGTAAGAGTATTCTCATTACATTTATACATTTCACTCGTTCACTCATCTAAAATTCTCCCCCAAAAAAAAAAATAAATAAGAATATTCAACGAACCTTTGCTTATTACCAATTTGTCTCGAGAAAATTATGTTTAACAAATGCATACCCGAAAGATGCCAGGTGGACAAATTATGAACTAATCACATTTCTCAGACCCTCAACTAAGGACTAGGATGCCATGCCACAAATTTCTGATAGTCCTTTTAATCATTATTTTTATTCGGTCATGCAAGAAATATCTGTTTTAATAATTTTTTTGTAGCTCTGTACAGATGGATCTAACATGAAATCCTTTTCACCCTCGAGGAAACACCTTTTTCATCCCTTTGTACTGCAACCTCCATCATTTCACCCATTTTCCATTCTTTCCTCTACAACTCTGCTCCGCATCCAGCTTCTCTGGTAATTCACGTTTTTGCAAGTTCTCAAACAATTCCAACTTCAAAATATTAACCTTAACAATCCTTGGACTCACCAATTAATTTTTAAATCCATTCAATGGCACTTTGCAGATAAAAAAGACAAGGCATTTCATCATAAAATGATGAAAAACAGTGCGTATTCACATCTCCAGGAGTCTCAAAGAAAAAGGTGGAAAAACAGATGCAATGCACAACAACCGTTGATTCTTCCCCTTCTTAACTTTAGATTAGAACCTTCCATGTGTTTCCTTGGTGCAACAAAAGGTGAAGTACAGAGGCAACTTTCCAAACAAGTGCGGGCCTTCCACGTGCCCTAGACCTAAGAAAATTGCCTTTTGGCCTTTGAAAATTCTCAGTATAAAAGGAGCCAGCGGAAGCCTCCATGTGCCTCTTTGGCACACCTTTAGTATGGTGCCCAAAAGTGGAGACCCCAAACAAGCACGGGCTCACCACATGTATATGTCCCACGAGTGTTTTTTTGAAAAATTTGAAGGACCAACAGAAGGTGCCATGTGTCTAGGGTCCGAGACAATTTTCCTTGGCCGTTGAAAAGTCCAAGAAAGGGAAGAGTGAGCGGAAACTTCCACGTGTCCCCATGGTGCTCTTTCAAAAAAATTAAGGGCAAGTCCCCAAACAAGAATGGTCCCTCCACTTGTCCCAAGCCTTAGAAAATTATTTGAAAAGTTTAAGTATAGAGAGGAGCTAGCGGAAGCCTCCACGTGTCTTCCTGGAGAAACTTTGAGATGGTCCCCAAAAGCGGAGACCCTAAACAAGAGTGGGCTCACCACATGTCTCCCTAGCACAACTACTAAGGTGGGACCCAGAGGTGGATCCTCAAGTGAGCACTTTGGGCCCCCACATGTCCATGGTCCAAAAATCTATACCAACCGCATAAAAAAATTCTAAGTCTGGGAAAGGCAGTGGAAACCTCCATGTGTCTCCCCGACGTAACTCCAAGGACAAACTAGAAGGAAAATTTTTAGATGAGTGCCAAACCTCCACGTGGACAAGCTTTGAGTTTAAGTAGGCCTTAGATTTTAAAAGTTCCCTACCGATCCACATCCGATAAAAAAGGGCCACATTTCCACAGATGTTGAGATATAAATTGATGGGGAAAACACACTGTCAAACCGTAAAATGCAGGGAAATCACCATTTACGCCTGGAAATGAATCTTTCTTTAAGGACAGAGAATTTGGAAAAATATAAGGCCCAAATGTGATCCACCAAGCCACATCCAATCAGAAAGGAATATGTTTCCACAAATATTGGGACAAAAATTGATAGGGAAAACAAAACGTGATCAGTAGAAAATGGAAGGAAGGAAAAAACCCGAGTTTACACCCAAGTTACAAATTCTTTCACATGGACAGAGGAAGGAAAAAAAATTTGGATTTAAAATGATCCTTGACCAAAGGAAAGGACTGATCATGGTAACCAAATGAAGGATAGAGCTTTCATGCATCAACACAGGGGAGATATAAAATATGACAAAGCCCGCAAACTGAATAATTTCAAGGACAAACAGGGCGAGATCAAATTGAGCACCAATACCACATTCACTAGGTTGTAATATTCTCACAAATCAGAAAGCTATATAAAGAACCTAGTACACCTTATCTAAACTTACACCATGTTCTTGTAAAAAATTAGCATATGATAAGATCATTTCAATCTAGAAAATCTTATTGATCAAGAAACCATTTCTATCTTCTACTTGCAAAGAGTAGTAAGAGAAAGAACCATACATGGAAATCAAGCCATATTGGCGAGATCTCTTCCTCTTCCATGGAGAATTTCCTTTGATCGTATGTAGTTACGTTCGCTCACTAAAGGAGTACCTATAATCTAAAGCCCATCAAAAACATCAAAGGATGGTTTGTATTTCATGTTTTTAATATTAGATGCATTAGTTAATATTTTCCTTTTAATGGATTTATCATGATGTTTATGCTACATTAGCTTTGTTTTTTTTTTTTATTAAGGGTAAATAGTTTTGAAGGGACTATACCCTATATACAAAAAGGCTCAAAAGCTAGATATCAAAAGAGGTAAAAACAACCCAAAAAGAGCAAAACGTCCAACAACAGAGGGCTCAACAGCCAGATAATACAAAATAATAATAAAACAGGATCAAGACGTACAGTGATCCGAGAAAAAGTAGAAGAGACAAAAAATGAACAAGAGATAACCATCACTGGTCATCTCAGCCAAAAGACAGATGCAAAATCGCAATCAATAAAGAACTACTTGGTGTTAGTTTTTATTGAGTACATTAGCTTTGTTATTGGAACTACTTGGTGTTAGTTTTATTGAGTAACTTATATTGGTTTCACATGCATACAAAAACTCTAAGATCATAAAAAAATCATCAAACACATTCTTTGATACTATTTTTTTATACAAAATGGTGGAAACATGAGTTACAAATTATTACCTCTTTATTAGAAAATAAAAAAACCCTTTTCATATCGATAGTTCCGATCAAAAGGAAAAAACAAACAACATGAGGTTTCAAAAGAAGAAAAAACACAACTAGATGCACTTTTATGTTAGAATACATCTCAATTCTTCCTTTTCCTCTTAGAGATGGGAGAAAAATTTCCTTTGGATTTTAGTGATGAAAATTTGAAATATATTATAGGTGAACCCAAACCAAGAAAAAATAAAGAGAAATATAGCACTTCCACGAGACACATAAAATGAAGCTTTGTTTGAAAAAACAATGAAATGACTAAACAACTTGCTCACATGACTTAAAAAGTCACCAATGATTCCAATGAAGAAGAGAAAGAGAAAACTAATCAAAAAGTTGATGATGTCTTAAATACACCACAAAAAAATTTCCCATTCGAAAAATATTGAAAAACATGAAAGAAAACATCTTATGGATGTAAAAACAATGTAAATAGTTCAATTTTGAGGAATTATTCCCTTATCCATTTAATAAGGACATACTATGCATACCATTACCATGGTCATTTGAAGTTCCCAAATTTGATAAATACAAAGGAAAAAATGTTCCAAGGAAACACGTTAAAGATTTTTATGGCATCTCAAGAGGTTTCTTATAATGATGTTTATATTTTATGTCTTTTCGTGAATATTTTAGGTGGGAAAGATTTGGACTAGATCCATCATCTTCCAAAAGTATCACGTATGAAATTCACATACCTCTTAGAGAATTTTATAAGAATTTAAATTTCAATATTGAATCCAAAATCACGATGATGGACCTTTCAATGCCAAAAAAATGACCAATGAAAACTTCACTTATTTCCTTCAATAACGGTGAGGAATCATGAGATGATTCCCTTTCTCTATACTGGAGAAACAACTAGTCAATATTTTCATTCCTAACCTCAATAAAAGCTATCATTTCAAGTTTCCTATGTCAACTAACAAGTTCCAACATGGTGACTTATTCAATCATGATACCCTTCGAATAAGGGAATCCAAAACCATCATGGTATAAAGAAAATTAATATTGTGACTATCATCACATTGACAACCATAGTACATATTATTATATGAGACTACACCATTACATATAAGATCTAATTGACAACAAAAAATTTTTAATTAAAAACCCATCGACTACCAAAATGCCAAATGATAAATTGAATGTGTTTCAATACCCCTTTCCAAAACATGGTACAAATTATAAATCTCCTGATAAAGTTTAATCCTCAAACCATGCCAAGTTTAATTCAATTATTTCATTTATTGAAGATATACCTAAATCGGTTACCACATTCAAAATTCATGCTCCTAACTATGTAGTAGAAATATTACATAAAAAGGTTTTGGTTCTTGCAACTAAGAAACCATATGCATTAACCACACCTCATGTGTCAAATCCTACAACTACGTCCAATCCAAAGTCAATGCCTAAAGATAAATCCTCTTAAGGTTCTTATGAAATTTCCAAAACGTTAGAGATGATGCCCGTGTATATATACCTTATGGAGTTACTAAAAATTTCGCATGAACTTCAAGAAATCATTACTTGTTCTCTTAATGAAGCACATGTTCCTAAGGATACCAACACCCAATTTCAAGCGCTCATTGTAAATATTTCACCTAACATTCCCATATTATCATTTAGTTCTCATGACCACTTGAACCTTAATATTCAAAATAAAAATCCATTGTACATTGAATATTTTATCACCAATCAAAAAATAAAGTGATTTCTTATTGACAATGTGAAGCTTCTCTAAATATTTTCTCTATGAAGTTACTAAGATGTCTTGGGAATATTGAAGAGAATTTGGTAACTAATGGTATAGCTATTCATGTTTTGATAATAGTGAGTGAAAATATTCCAGCACAATCACTTCATCTATACAATTTAGACTATGGATGATAAACACCCTTTTTCATACTTGTAGATATTGAAACCTCATACAACATCCTTCTAGGTTTCCCATGTATACATGCCATGCAAGCCATGCCTTTTAAATTTCATCGTGTATAAAGTTACCTCACAATGACAAAGAACTTAACTTTCTTGAAAATTCCAAACCATTTAAATATTGTAAGCTCTTAGAGGCAAGATATAATCATATGAACTATTATCATTCTATAGATAAGTCTACAACACCTTGTATCATACCCATCAAATATAAAAACCGTATCTAGATCCTAACAAACTCTTACAATCTCAACCTACTACATCCTCTTAGCCACCTAAAATAAAAATGATTCATAAATTTATTAGTGAGTATGATCTCGAAAATTCCTTCCATGTTGGTAAATTTCCATTGTCTCCACACAATTACGGAAGACCCAATGCTCCCCACCTTAAATTAGCTCTTATCTACCATATTTAAAATACTCTATGGAAATGGTTTGGATATTTAGAAGATGAACACATTCATGGTTCTTCA
Source organism: Taxus wallichiana var. yunnanensis (assembly GCA_018340775.1). Lineage (NCBI taxonomy): Eukaryota > Viridiplantae > Streptophyta > Pinopsida > Cupressales > Taxaceae > Taxus > Taxus wallichiana. The sequence goes on from CM031234.1 coordinate 959,524,252, forward strand.
AAATCTTGGTTATACGATGATCAAATGGCTAGTTGCTATAAATCCTATGAGTATAGTAAGGAAAGAAAAATGATGAAGAAAATGCAATGGAACGGTAGAGGACTTGGTACAAAAGGACAAGGTAATCTAGAACCATTTTTATACACAAAAAATCTATATCAACATGGTCTATGTTTTGAAAATTTTAAAATCTTATAGCCTTTTATTCTACACATAGATAAGCTATGTATACTAGAAATCCATTCGGATAGATGAGAACACTCACCCGAGCCCGTATAATTAACTGTGTCCCTCCTTTGTGTTGTTTGACAATAAGTTAGCATGCATGTTCATCATGATAATTAATCAAGAAACCATTATTAACTAGTGCAACCATGTTAATGTTGGAAATACATATAAGAAGGAAACATAACCCAATATAAACCATAATTAATATCAATTACATTGTTAAATTACCATACTCAGATTCACAAACAATCAATATCCATCCATAATTATCCATCATGATCATAATATATTATACCAATAAGTTGAATACATCATTATCCATTAAATCAGTACGCAGACTCTCATGCATACAATTTGTACTCTCCAGAACCCACTCATTAACTTATGAATCTTCTAAAATACAAACAAACATCGAGCATTTATAGGGGTGGGTAATTACCCTTCACCTCCCATGCATTCTCCTAAGATTATGTGTGCTCTCAAAAATAGACATCATGCACTATGGTCTAAAAACATTCATATACATAAAGAGTGCATGATTTTTACAATAGTCACTAATAATAGATTAACATAAAGATAAATCTTGATTTTAATCCTATTATTATCCTAGCCCATGCATGAACTTATTTTAGTTCTAACATGTTCTTTTATCCTTGATCCACATGTTCATTCTCCAAAATAGACTTTACTTGGCCACCAAGTCATCCTTTTCTTGGTCAACACTCAAACTTTGCTTCTCTCTATCTTTATCTCATGCTCGGTAAAATGGCTAAGTACCAAACTTAATATTCTTGGGCGCAATACTTCATGTGTTATTTCAATCTACTTGCATGCACCCCTTTGTGCCTCCCTTGTGCACATCCCCAAAAATCCGTGTGTGACCCATACTTAGTCATTTTTCCTACCGAACATTACCCCACACTAAGCGCATTATATGTCCTCAAAAATGGGCTACCCATTTCATGCCTCAAAATATTATATCAAAGAATAAAGAATGACCTACCACCTATACACCAGTCACATCAAGCCTCAAGTTTCTAGAGTAGCTTTGGGAAATATGCATTCAACTCTCCCTCAAACTTTTCTCATTCAATGAGATACTCTATGGCCTTTCCCGGTGTTATCTCTAGTATTCTGGGATTTGATTAGGTGCTAACTCCTCTACTTGATCCTTTAACTCTTTGATAACCACAATAAAATCAACACTTAACCCTTCTAGCATGTCCATACATTCTAGAAGTAGCAGCTAAAGTTTCTAGAGTCAAAGCTCCATTGTATCCTTTATGGCCTTTATCAATTATTTCTTTGTTGATATCTCCACCATAACTTTTGTTTTCTCAACCTTATTAGTTGGTTGCTTATCCTGAATGACCTTGAGATCTTCCTCCTCCTTAGTAACTCACACACAAATGATACGGTTACTCGACACATATTAAAGGACAATTTTTCCTGTTAATAGCTTACTTAACTTGTGCAAATATTGCTTCAAGTTCAACAACCTTGGCCTCCACAATTTCCTTGTTTTCTTACTTTTTATTTTCCAGCTCCTCACTTATGGCCCCACACCATTATTGATGTTCAATAGTAGCATTCCAACAAATTCCTCAAGATATTCCATCTCATAATTGTAATCCATGCGATCGTAGCTTACAAGGAGGGGCATGCGCCTATTATTCACTTGAACAATGCTCCTACCCTATCATATGCCTAATTGGTGTGCCTCTACTCCCCTTAAGGCCATTCTTTAACCCTTCCTATTATTTCTCCTTATTCTATTTTTCCTCTACCATGACCATCATGGAAACTCCCTATCAAGGTTTCTCCATGTGAACTCAATAGCCAATTTATTCAAAAAATTTCAAGTCTATTCATCTATCAACCTTGTGGGTTCAACCATTGTATACTCTTTACCTTAATACTTCTTCATCTCTTGTATGAAGAAATACCTGTTGCAAATTTAAAAATACAGCTCCTCTGCATGTGTATTCATGTTCTAAGACAACATCTTCCTTGTGTGTGAGAGCCCTCCTTACCTATCCATTAGGTCCCATCCATACAACTTCTCTATTCTAACAGTTGATATGGAACCTTTCTCTCAATAACTTTGTTAAATCATCAACATAGTCCATATGTGGCGATTGTGGGTGTCATCTCTTCCTTACCACCTTGGCCTTAGTCCTCGATTCTTTGGTGTAAATATACTTGTACAAGTGTCTCCTTCCGCACCCTTATCATCTTTGATCACATAGGCATCATCAGCCCCCTTAGTCTCCTCAAGATCTTCCTTGTGCACTAGTGACTTCTCCTACGTGGGATCTCATGAAGTTATTCATTCTTAGGGCTAGGTTCTACAACTAAAAAGGATCCTTTTATGTCTCTTGCATGGAATTCTTGCACTCAATCTCCTCATATTTGTCACTAGATACTTCTTGAGTACCTTCGTGCCTTGAATTTTCTTCAATGGACTCTCCTTAACTAGTTGATAAGGTCATGTGTCATAATCATGCTTCCTTATTTTTTCAAGTAAATTTATATTTTGTGTGTTTGGTCAAGATCACCTTCCTCCTCTTATTCTTACTCCTTAGCTAGAGAAATTTCATGAATATTCTTAGGCTTGGGAATATTTTTCTTGTTGTGTTATGACGGTGTAGGTGTCATAGACCTCTATCTCTACTTTGGTACTCCACCATGTGTCTTTGGCTACAATGCCACAAACTCTTTGCATATCATATTGGTAGTTAAAAATTACAACACCCCCAGGTGATTTATAAAGATCTTATTTTCTAAGGTAGAATCATCTAGTGTGATTGTATAACATGGAACTTTTCCTAAGGTGTGGGACCTTGCAAATTGGAAAATCTCTCCAGATTAAAGGTTGGTTCCTTATCCCTTTGTTTAGGTGCATACGTGAGGATTTGCAAAGGATCTATATCTATACCTAGTCTAAGACTTGCCAAGGAGACATGGATAAAAGAGTACATAAATGAGAAATAACTAAACTACCAGGTGATGCACCAAAGGAATGATGAATACTTAGTTTACCTTCGACACAAACCAATAAAATACATACAATAAACAAACACAGATAGCCAGATCTGTAATGAGAGATCAGATAGAAGAAAAAGAAACAAGAAGGATTTGAGATCGATCACAAGCATATTTTATTTCTCTAATAGATTGATACAGTTCATTACAGAATAGCCAAAAGGTAGAAACATATTACAGTTTTAATGGAAAGCTTCGAACCCTAGAGATCCTTTTCCTAGAAGGAGAAGGGAGCCTGAAAAAATAAGAATATCCAACCCTTTACAATGAATCTCATCCCCATATTTATAGAATCAATTTGAGAGAAGAAAAAGGGAGAGAGAAGTGAGAAAACATGGGTCAAATCTCAACTACCACTGTTAATGTTTTCTCGCTGAAATCTTCCCTAATCCATCTTTCTTGTATCGATCTTCCATTCGGCACCTTGAAGGAAGAGGAAATGGTGGAAATAGATCAAATCTGATCTGGTTGTTGAGACTGATGATCCTGCATTGAAAGATTTAAGACGTTTCTCCATTTTTCTTCCACCTACCCTCTCAAAAATTAAAGTTTCAGACTCTCATGGAAAAGAAAAGGTCAAGATATTTCCAACGATATCATATTTGCAATCTCTCGAGCCCTGAATCAAAATATATGCCCTTTTGAAGTTTTGCATCGATTATGTACAAATAAATAGGTGGAAAACAACTTGAAAATGCGTCCTTCTTTTGATTGGGATATGTGGCAGCGATATTGGGATAAAAATTTGGTTCCACGGGCCCATAATTTACCTTTTAGTTTTTTGCACAAAAACACAAAAACTCAAAAACCTCTCGAAGGCCCAAAACTCCGTTTGGACATGTGGCTCCTTTTGGTTAGTTGGGAAACACGTTTCTTTTTACCTTTATGCCTTCTGGACAAAAGGAAAATTTTCACTTTTCTCCCCGACGCCCTGCCTTGGCTTTGACTCGGGTTTGTATGTTGACTTTTTCCCTCTTGGGCGGAGTCGTGGGTCTTTTTAGAAATTTTACCCCTTTTGAGGAAAAGGAAAAAAATAACCTTTTCCCTAAATCCTGCTTTCCCCAGGGACATGTGTCACTCTGGTGCTTGCTGCTCAGAATCTCTTTTCCATTTCCCCCTTGAAACATCATCATTGAGACACTTGGCGCACCTCCATTGACTTTGTTAATGTTTTGACTTTTCAACTAACTTTTCCCCTTTGAGGACACATGGAGGCACCGCGCATGTTTGTAAATCCAAACCAAAGTTTTCCTTTGAAGGAGTGTTGGTTTGACACTTGTCTTCCTCCGCTACTTTTTGGACTATTGAATGGTCCTTCTTACTTTTTAGACTTTGAGCTACATGGTGGCATCGTGCTCATTGGGGTTTCTACCAGGGACTGACTCTTGGAAATGCGCCAGATGACATGCATCACTCTTTGCCTACACTTCTATACTTAACCAATTTTGAAGCCCAACTTTTGACCCTGTTTGACTCTTGGCTACATGGAGGGCTAGTGCAAGTTTGGATTTCCACCTAGGGTTTCCTTTGTGAATTTGTGCCAAGATGACACCTGGCATGCTTCACTCTCAGTGAAGACTTTTCAATTCCCTACAAATTTTGGGGACTTTGGATGCATGGAATCCTGGCGCAAGTTTGGACTTCTCGTTTTGGATTCACCCTTGAAATGGCACCGTTAAGGCACGTGGCCCTTTCTCGCTTCTTCCTCCATACTTAGTCATTTTTTGCCTTTTCTGAACCAATTCAAACCCAAGGACTTCAAATCTTCATCATTCTTCCTTCTTCTGGCTTTTTTGTAGCATTGATCCTTATTGTTTGACCCTGTTATTTTATAATTCTGCCTTCCTGTAACTTGGAGGATGGATTTAAGATGTAGAAACAACCCGATAGAGTTGTTTTCTTTCTATACAGGGTCCTTTGATCTTTCTTGGCCTCCGCCACTCCATTGTTGAATCTTCTTACAACCAATTTGTAGGATCTGGATGAGTTTTCTTGGGTTCCTTCAAGCGGGGTCATGATTTGATCCAATATTTCACTCGGGGTGAAATATGGATAACAATTTGGTGACTCACGGGGACATCTACCTGCTAGATGAAGAGATCAATTGCCTTGTCGTATCTGTTGGGCATGGAGTTGAGAATAATAGTCTGATACTAGTTCTACCTCTGGTTCATGAGCCCAACCACTTGCATCCTCAGATTTTATAAGAAAATCCTAAAATGAAGATTTTTGAGAGTAGAAAATTGTTTCAACTCCGGGCTTCATCTATTTTTCTGAATGAACTACATAAGAGAAACAAAACAACACCAAGACTATGTACAAAATTGAAATCATACATGCTCCAAATGGAACATGCAAAGTGCGTGCAAAATCATTTAGGAGAAAAGCAATCTATGATACAAGAAGAAATGTGCAAAAAGCACTTAGAGGAAAGAGAAACTAAACTAATATGTATAGAGTGGGACTTCCCTTTTAGTAGTAGTGCTTGAGATAGATCTTGCTCACTGGGATCTGCAGCTCTTCACCCTCCAATGAGGACAACTGGAAAGCATTGCTACTTTTACATCTTGTTATCATATAAGGACCACTCCAAATGGCATCGAACTTAGAATGTCTCCTTGGTTTTGCTCGATCTACATCCCACTTAAAAACCAGGTCTCCTTCCTGGAAAGTCCTTGCTTTTGTTTCTTGTCAAAGCACTTCTTAATTAAAGCTTGAATACTCTCCAATGCTTGGAGAGCACTCTCTCTAGCTTCTTCTAATTCTATCAGCTCCACATACCTGACCTCCATTGGTGCAAACTATGACATTTCTAGTTTCCTCACAAGCTCCAATGTTGGTAACTCAAGTGATATAGGAAACACTACCTCTTTCCCATAGACAAGTTTAAATGGAGAGATGTATGTGGATCTCTTAGGTGTTATTCTATTAGCCCATAAGGCCATTTTGAGCTTTATGTGCCATGTCCTTTGATCCTCATCCAAAGTTCTTGTGATGATATTTAATAGATTCTTGTTTGTAGACTCATCCTGGCCATTACCATGAGGGTAATAATTTGATGAGGTAGTCAAATAAGTCCAATTCTTCATAGCCCATCCTTTGATTTTGTAACCTATAAATGCTAATGCATTGTCTGAGATGATGGTGGCTAGTACCCCAAATGTGGTCACTATTCCTTCATATAAATCCAATAAGAGTCATTTTTCTCCTTGAGTTCCACTGCCTTGTTCCATTTGGTAAAATTTTGTGGTTGTTAGGATACATTTGTGACCGATTGATGAATCCATCTAATCCCCACTATGCATAAAATTTTGGTTGACCGAGATTGGGTGTAATGGAAGTGTTGCTAGCTTCTCCTTCCCTTTGAAGAAAGCACAATTCTTGCATCTTTTAATCCATGTATAACAGTCACTAAACACTCTGGGCCAATAATATCCTACTTTCATGATTTTGAGTGTTGTCACTCTTGGGGCAAAATGGCCTCCAGCTACTTCAACATGAAATTCTTGTAGCACTCTCTCCACTTGATCCGTCCCAATGCATCTCAACAGAATACCATTGATGTCTCTTTTAAACAAGACACCATCAATAAGAACATATGGAATGGCCTATAACCTGAAATGCCTTCTTTTTTCTTTATTCATCCCATGAGGGCACATGCTGGTTTGAAGGAAATGCACCATGTCTTGGGTCCAACAAGGAGTAGGTACATTGTTTCTTTCTTTTTCTTGATCATCTTGTAGAATCAGAACAACCTCCTTCTCACTATTTGTTTCATCTTGTATAGCAGAGGCTAGATGCTCACACAAGCCCCTCCCACAAACTATATTGGTGATCTTAATCTCAATTTCATATTCCATGACATGAGTAATCCACCCCGCACGTTTCTCATTCGGTTCCTTTACGAGGAGGAACTCTTTGACTCCTACATGGGAGACCAATAGTTGGATTTGTTGTTTGACACCAAATTCTTAAAATTCTTCATCCTCTAATCACCGCCAGACTTGCTTCTCAATGAAGGAATACTTCACCTCATAGTCTTCTAGACTCTGAATGAAGAAATAAATTGGGTGTTCTAAGTTTTCTTTGTTCTTGAACCAAGATTACGAGAGATAGTGTCATTTCTCGCCAAAGGCATATAATATGAATTCCTTGGAAAAATATAGATTTACAAGAGTTGGGGCCTGTGATATGGCCTCTTTGATAGCTTCAAATCTTTCCTTTCCTTCAACTGTCCATCTCGAATGCTAAGCTCTTCTTCAACATTAGTGTTATTGGCTTAACCGAGTAGTAAAGTTTGGTACAAACCTTTGAAAAAGTTGATCTTCCTCAAGAATATTTGAAGAGCCTTCTTGTGGTGGGAAATGGTAGTGCTTTTATTTCTTCAACCCTTTTCGGATCAATTGCCATACCCTCCTTAGACAAAATATGTCCCAAAAAGCTTGCCCTCATGGGCCAAGAATATGCATTTTTTGGGGTTTAAATACACCCCAAATCTTCTACATCTTTGAAACACCTGCCTTAGATGGAAAAGGTGGTCTGCCACGTTCTTAGAGAACATAGTGATATCATCCAGATATATCAACACTATTTGGTTGATTATCCCTTTGAAGGCCATATCCATGGCTCTTTGGAAAGTAGCACCAACATTAGATAGTCCAAATGGAATTTTTTGTATGCATAGGTGCCCCATTTGGTGGTGAAAGTAGTTTTGAATTGATCATATTATTTCACTGTGATTTGATTGTATCTTGAATATCCATCTAAGAGAGAAAATCTCTTTGACCTAGAAACTACTTGCAAAATCTGTTCCATTGAAGGGAGTGGGTAGTGATATTTGAGGGAGGCTCTGTTCAAATCCTTGAAGTCAACACATAGCCTAATTTCCCCATTTTCTTTCTAACTTGGGACTAAATTTGCAACCCAACTTGAATGCTTGATTGGGAATATGATACTTGCCTCTATTATTTTGTTCAGCTCCTTCTTCATTAGAGGCTCAATATGTGGGTTGATTGGTCTCTGCTTTTTCCTGATAGGCTGAGCAACTGGGTCCAATTCAATTGTGTGTTGTGCTAGTTTGGGATTGAAACCCCTTAGGTATTCATAACTCCAAGCAAACACATCAAGGAATTATTGGAAAAGTTGTATAAATTCATACCTTTCCTGCTTGGTAGCCACCTTGCCAATTTGAAGTGTTTTGTCTTCTCTAACTGGGATTGACTCTAAATCCTCTCCTTTGATCTGCATGTTAGCCTTTTCTTTTCTGAACTGATCATTAGGATTGAAAATGGATTCCAGGGTCACTAAGCCTTTGGGAAGCTTGTTTATATGTAGTTGTACTATCTGGTTCCCATACTACTGCTCTAGTTTGTTTTGATTATGGGCCAAGAATTCAGCCTCTTCTTACAAAAAATTGATGATCTGTTGATCATTCTCAAACACCTGCTAGCATGTATTGTTATCTAGCACTACTGACCTCACAATCACATGGCTATGTGGTTGTTATTTGTCTCTCTTGATGTTGTCCACCACATCAAATGCTGGTCCAATTGCTGCATGTCTATCAGCAACTTCATTCTCTTTTCTGGGTATGGACACAATGTTGAAATCCTTGAAATCTTCCATGAGATCCCATACCCTACTCTTATAGTTCTTGAGTAGGTCATTTTTAACAGCATTTAGTCCTCTTACTTGATTAGTAACCAGCTCACTTTGTCTCCAAACACTTGTAAATTCTTGATTCCTAGCTTTTTTCCCAATGAAGACCTTAAACTAAAGCCTCATATTCAGTAGTGTTATTTGAGCAAGCAAACTGAAATCTAAAGGCTAAATAATATTTCATACCTTTGGGGGACACAATCATAGCTCCTCCTCTAGGTCCTTGTCTGCTCCTTGAGCCATCAAAGAATAATTCCATACTTCATTGTCATCCTTGTACTCTGGATTGATTAGGACAAGAAGAGGATGATTCTCTTCATGTAGATAGTAGACACCCAACTCAGATTCTTCCATCTCCTTATAGGGGTCAAAAGCATTTTTTTTATTGGCCCACTCATCTAGAGTCAAATCAGGGATACATCCTAACTTGGCATCTGCTTCATTAGTGTTTAGGAGGTCTTCTTGATCAAAGGTTGAGCAATTGGCATTGATTGGGCTAGGTACATAGGGTTCAATATGATAGTCAGCAATAGGTTCAGATCTAATTGTGACCTTTTCCACATACCTTGTCCTAAAGATCTTGTGTGACCAATCAGCAGATAGGTAGCTTCTAATCTTGGCAGTGAAGTCCCTAGATAGACACAAAGAAAAATGTGGTGGAAAATCTATGATGGAAAATTTTTTACAAGACAATTACATTGGGGTAGGTGTGTAGAGTGAGGCTCAGGTCTTGGATGATTCCTATAGTGGTCACTGTTGTCCCATCTAATTGAACTACTCCTCTAGAGATGACTTCATATTTGAGACCCAACTGATCAGCTATTTGTTTGGGCATCACAGAACTACTAGCCCTAGAGTCAATCATACAATTGTGCACTAATTTGTCTCCAATAATTAATGAGACATAGAATGGAGGAGGCCTCAAGTTCTTACCTTGTTGTTCTCCTTGGTTCCTCTCAGGTTGAACTACATTGGCAAGCACTCTCTCTTGCTGGTTAGGAGGTTGACTTGAACTTGACCAATTTTACATGGTAGTTTGCAACAGATCTCTCTACCCTAGAATGGCCAATGACTCCCATAGTGAGATGTTCACACTTGTCTTCTTCATTTTCTCAATAATATTGAATGAGCTATCCTTTTTCTGCCCCTTCCCAGACACATTTCTTTCTTACACATGGGCTGTTACAACTAGTGCTTGACTGGGTTTGGAAGGTGACTTGGATTGGTTCTGCATGTTGGGAGTTTCTCTTAGAACACCAGGACCTTGTGGAGTGGTGGAAGGTTGAGGGTCACCTGATTTTAGTGGTTGGCCTTCCCCAAGAATTCTCTTTTTGGACCATGTATTGGCAGCCACACCTTGAGCAGGGGACTGATTCATCCCACAGAAGTCTTCAGCCTGCCAATTGACAAGCATAGTCTCTCCTTGAGGTTCACTTTGTTGGAATCCTTGGTGCTGATCTCCCTCTTGGCCAGATTCTTGTGGTAGCATACTAGTTTGCACCATTAGATCCTAATTTAGAGCACCATTAAAAAACATGGATTGGTTATGTGGCTGACTAAATGGAAAACACCAGTCATATTCTTGTGACATTTTGTTCTGTGCAGGGACCAATGCCTTTGATGTTGACATTGTATTTGGATCATAAGACTTGAAAGGCCTAGTAGCTTGAGGTTGTCCTTGATTTTGATTCTGATTTGTAGTCTAAGGTGGTGGCCTATTTTGCATATACTGGGGTCTAGCTTGATAATGAGTCCGAGGATGATATGGTCTAGAGCTCATTTCCCTACTACCTTTTTTGATGGTTACTAGCTCATTTCCTAGGTTTTGCAGTTGCTTCATCACTTCGTAAAGTTCTTTAGAGGTGTTAGATGATGAAGTGGAATTTTCAGCTGAGATTTGACTTCTGGGGGTGGGTATAAGAGCTAATGTAGGCATTTTGTTGGTATCTAGGTTTCCTAACTCAGGGTACAGAGGCATGGATGGCCTAGGAGCAATCTTACCAGATTGAATCAAATGGTTCTCAACCCCTATGGAAAGGCTATAGGCTGTTGGAAATGTAGTGCCCCCCATTGACTAAATCATCAAAGAGATGTCAAATTTAAATCCCTAAGAAATTATAAGAATGCACCTTCATTTGTGGGCTTTACTACTGTTGGAATCCTATCCCAGGTCTGCTAGAATCTGAGGTTGAATTCTATCAGCTACTCATTAGGGGCTCTCTTGATAGTTGTTAGTTTCTCCAGTAAAGATAAGTTATCACCCTTCTCTCCAAATTGGTTATGAAGAGTTGTGCATAGTTGATTCCAATTTTGAATAGAGCCTGCCTCAAGACTTATGAACCATTGCAAAGCTTTCCATTTTAGTGAAGAGGTAAGTAACTTGACTACAATGTCCATTTCATGAATCTCATGGATTGTGTAGACATTGGCAATATCTTGGACATGGTCACCAGGAGAAGTTTGGTTTTCCCTAGTGAAATATGGGATGCTCTTTAATGCTGCAATAGGGATTGGATTTTGTGCATTCAGGGCAAGTGGACTACTGCTAGTGAAGTTGACATATGGATTTGGCTGAGCCATTCTGATCGGTCTGAGCACTCCTCTTGGTTGAATGAATGGTCTACTAGGAGGAGGTGTTGATAAAGCTCTGACTGGTGGAGATGGAGACCTCTAAATTCTTCTTCCTCTCCTATCTCTACCTGGGGATAGATGCACGTATTCAAATATACCTTCTTTCCTTGCTCTGGACCGGGTTCTTCTCATGAATCTCTCAAGCTTAGGCTACTGAAACTAGTAGATTTATTTCTTTTGGAGTCGCCAGATGTATAATTTTAAAGCTTCTTAAAATCTAGAATCACAACAAGTGTACATCGATCCCTACTATAATAAGATGGAGACTTCTTAGTCCCACCGGGCATGCCAAAACTGTTAGTGTGAAATCACAACACCCCCAGATGATTTCTAAAGATCTAATTTTCTAAGGAAAAATCATTTGGTGTGATTGCATAACATGGAACTTTTCCTAAGGTGTGGGACCTTACAAATTGGAAAATCTCTCCAGATTAAAGGTTGGTTCCTTATTCCTTTGTTTAGGTGCATACATGAGGATTTGCAGAGGATCTATATCTATACCTAGTCTAAGACTTACCAAGGAGACATGGATAAAAGAGTATAGAAATGAGAAATAACTAAACTACCAGGTGATGCACCAAAGGAATGATGAATACTTAGTTTTCCTTTGACACAAACCAATAAAATGCATACAATAAACAAACATAGACAACCATATCTATAACGAGAGATCAGATAGAAGAAAAAGAAACAAGAAGGATCTGAGATTGATCACAAATGTATTTTATTGCTCTAATAGATTGATATAGTTCATTACAGAATAGCCAAAAGGTAGAAACATATTACAATTTTAATGGAAGGCCTGAACCCCACAAATCCTTTTGCTAGAAGGAGAAGGGAGCCTACAAAACTAAGAATATCCAACCCTTTACAATGAATCTTGTCCCGTATTTATAGAATCGATTTGAGAGAAGAAAAAGGGAGAGAGAGAAGACGGAAAATGTAGTTCAAAGCTCAACCACTGCTATTAATGTTTTTGCTGAAATCTACCCCTTGAATCCATCTTTACTGTATCGATCTTCGATTCAGCGCCTTGAAGGAAGAGGAAATGAAAGAAATAGGTTGAATCCAATCTGGTTTTTGAGACTGATGATCTTGCATTGAAAGGTCAAATATGTTATCCATTTTTCTTCCACCTACCCTCTCAAAAATTAAAGTTTAAGACACTCATGGCATAAACGAGGTCGATATCTTTCCAGTGATATCAGATTCACAATCTCTCGAGCCCTGAGTCAAAAGATATGCCCTTTTTGAAGTTTTGCATCGATTATGTACAAATAGGTGGGAAAACAACTTGAAAATGTGTCCCTCTTTTGATTGGGATACATGGCAGATAGATTGGGATAAAAATTTGGTTCCATGGGCCCATAATTTATTGTTTAGTCTTTTGCACAAAAACACAAAAACTCAAAAACCTTTGCAGCCCCAAAACTCCATCTGGACACGTGGCTCCTTTTGGTTGGCTAGGAAACACATTTCCATTTTTACCTTTATGCCTTTTGGACAAAAGGAAAATTTTCACTTTTCTCCCGACACCCCGCCTTGGCTTTGAATCGAGTCTGTATGTTGACTTTTTCCCTCTTGGGTGGAGTCGCGGGTATTTTTAGAACTTTTACCCCTTTTGAGGAAAAGGGCAAAAAACTAACCTTTCCTTGACTCCCCACTTTCCTTGGGACACGTGTCACTCTAGCACTTGCTCGGGAATATATTTTCCATTTTCCACTTGAAACAACATCGTTGGGACACTTGGCATCCTCCGTCGGCCTATTAATGTTTTGAATTTTCAACTAATTTATTCCCCTTTAAGGACACGTGGAGGTACCGCGTATGTTTGTAAATTCAACCCAAAGTTTGCCTTTGGAGGAGTGTTGGGTTGACACTTATCTTCCTTCACTACTTTTGGAATGTTTAATAGTCCTTCTTACTTTTTAGAATTTGAGCTGCGTGGTGGCCACGCACTCATTTGGGTTTCCACCTAGGGACTGACTCTTGGAAATGCGCCAAGCTGACACGCAGCACTCTCCGCTTGAACTTCTATACTTAACCAAATTGAAGCTTTGCCTTTTGACCTGTTTGACCCTTGGCCACATGGAGGGCTGGCACAAGTTTGGATTTCCGCCCGAGGTTCCCTTTGCAAAATTTGCGCCAAGCTGACACCTACCACGCTTTGCTCTTTGCCAAGGTGTCTACCCCACAACTTTTGGGGACTTTGGACGCGTGGAAGCCTGGTGCAAGTTTGGACTTCTCCTTTTGGATTCACCCTTGAAATGGCACCGTTAAGGCACGTGGCCCTTTCCACTTCTTCCTCCATACTTAGTCATTTTTTTCCCTTTTCCTGAACCAATTCAAGCCCGAGGACTTCAAATATTCATTGTTCTTCCTTCTTCTGGCTTCTTTGTAGCATTGATCCTTATTATTGCGACCACCTGCTATTTTATAGTTCTACCTGCCTATAACTTAGAGGATGGATTTAAGACGTAGAAATGGCCTCGACAAAGTGGTTTTCTTTACGTAGAGAGTATTTTGATCTTTCTTGGCCTCCGCCACTCCATTGTTGAATCTTCTTGAAACCAATTTGCAGTATGGATGAGTTTTCTCAGGTTCCTTCAAGTGGGGTTGTGATTTGATCCAATATTTCACCTGAGGGAAAAATATGAATAACATATACCTCTAATTTTGATATTCAACTATGGGTTTAGATAAAAGGTATTTTTCTTAGTGGTTTCTAAGTATGTAGAATTTATTGCATACTCATAGGTTGTTCAAAACACATGCCTGTATGATTCTACATTTTCTACTTCAAAAAAATCTTTTGCGCATCCTTGATCTAGTTCACCACACACTTGAAGTACTTAGATGTGAATGCAAATGAAAGTTTACACCACAACCCCATTTCCCCATTCACCATAATGAATCACACAAGGATAAAGTGTTGCATTACTACAAAAATTACTTGTTTTATAACCTCCTCGGGTAGTTCCCATGGTATGTTACACTCATTCTCAAATTTTGTGCACATCCTAGTATACCATTTTTCCAATTTGACCTTATACACATTATTGATTGCACTATCACATGTATAACCTGCAAACTATACTTGTGAGGGATTTGTTTTCTCTAGGTGAACCCACATATCTTCATCAGGCCTATCTGGGACACCAATCTCCCAAAAAACAATCAGTAGGAGAATTGAGCCCCAAGTAATCTTTTCCCCTTCTTCATTCTGCACCCTTGCCTCTTCAATAATCCCATTGGTGATATATTGCATTATATTATATTGCAGCTTGTGAGCCATTTTATGCATAATGTACATAAATTTCTTATTTACGTTCCCCCATCTCTTTGAAGTGCCAAGTTTTTAACTAATAATCCTAGCCGCTACCAAAGTTACGAGTTTGAAATCTTCTCCACATTCATGGCTCTATCCCCTTCTCATACTTTGTAATTTAATTTCCAACTCATCTATTTTCACATCATCATGTGAATCCAAATCTAGGTCTTCTCCTATTTATCGTAACCATGTGGCTTATCCTATTAATTAGGATGGGATCCCCATTCTTCGGACCATAAAGTATAAGTAATCCTCATGCACCCTCGACATCAACCATTGGAAGAGGTGTGTAGGCTTGGAGAAGAAAGGTAGTTCAAAAATTTGAAGGACCCCTACCTTCTTGATGGTTTTCCTAACTAAATCATCTACTAGTACACGACCCCCGTGTTCCTTTCTCGGAAACTATTGTAACATATCCGTATGCAAATTTACTTCATGTCCTCGTGCCCTATGATTAAACTTGTTGATTTTTCACTTTGCGAGTTGCGATGTCCATGTCGTGACATAATTAATCTAGGAAGATACTAAATTTTTGAGTATGATTCTTCATATGGGTTGATGTGAAAATGGTACTTAATTTTTTCAGTACTTAGAAAATTCTCAGATTTAAAAATTTGACAACTGATTAAGAGTTTAAGCCAATTTTGGGAGTTCTTGAAACCCAAATCCTTAAATTCTTTTGAATAAATCAATTATCCTTAATTTTTTCAACTTAAGTGAATGTACTGAATCTATTACAAATCCATTTTAAAATTCACAATTGATTTCAAATCATACACTCAAACTAAAATTTGAATCCAAGTTGATAAGTGTATCCAGATCTTGTTGTGGGTTATGGATACTGAAATTTCCATTCAATCCATTTACTCCATTTTTGTGCTTGCTTTAATAAAATAAAATATTTTGAATTTTTTTATCTGATCAAAAGCTTCTACAAACTGAAATCAAATCCACAACACAAGAACTTGATAATGTAGTTCACCCAAAGGCTACATCTCCAGATTCATAGAAAGTGAATCGATCTATTATTGCCCAATGAAGTACAATATCCCTTCACTATTGAATTAATAGACCTTTATACCTGCAAATGAGTTGATTCAGACCTCTTGGAACTCTACAATTTACCAGAAACGTTCCCAAGTCCATCCATGGCCCCTACAATATTTTAACTGATAGTTTCCTATGCAATTACATTCGAAAAATGTCTACAACTTGAAATATACAAAACCTACATAAAATAGGTTTAAATTTCTGGAAACTATAGGAAATTATGAAAAACTTCCCTTTTTACTCCATGGCCTGATTCGAACCAGAAGTGGTTGGAAAATGCAAATCTCTGACTGCTCCTCATGCCTGATCTATGAAACTGCGATGGAAAAATTCCTACAAAGGAAAATATGCATCACTTCCTATAAAAAAAATTAGATTTCTGGAAATATATTGGAATTATGAACAAATTTTATTTTTACACCATTTCAAAATTCAAACTGTAAGTGCCTCAAAATTGTGATCTCTTTAAATTCGTCCTTCGTTGTCCCTCTACAAACCTACCAAAAAGTCCCTTTAAATAGAAGTGATCTCATGTTCTATCACTTGCTAAAAATTGGCAGGTGTGTAAAGATGATTTGTATTTTGGCATAGGTCAAGGGCTAAATCCCCTTCCATAGGTTTAGGCACCCAATTTAGCCATTGACCCCACATTTGGTGGGAAAGGGATAGGATAAGCCTTTAAATAACTTTTTGGCCACAAAATCCTCCTTATCCCATGGGATTTAGGATTATTCATGTGAAATTGATTAAATAGATTATTTTTATTATTTTAAATCCAAATCCACTATAAACTCCGCTAATTATTACACCCATAATATGCCATTTTTCCATGTCATAGTGTGTCATGTCATCATTTGACCACAACTTTGACTATGCATATCTTTCACATATGAACTCAAATTTGGTCCGTTCAAAATGCGTTAGAAAGCTTGCGACGAGCTCTATACCATGGAACTGATTTTGAAACATTACAAGACCATAAATTTTACCTTGTTGCCAACTGCCATGTGTCACCTTGCCATTGGTCCACTTGTTGACCTGTTGACTAGGGTTGACCCGTTTACGACCTTAACTTTGACCGGCAATAGAATTTGCATACGAAATCCGATTCTGAACTTCAACATACCATCGAAAGGTATCAAGAATAAATTCAGCATGGTATAGGTTTAGGAAATTTAGGGAAGATATACATAGTGAAAAATCCTTCGATCATGGGTCCTCAACCTCAACCCTCTTTTTCCAACCTTTGCTGTTGCCTCTAGAAGATGCCAAAGTTTTTTTCTTAGGTGTCATTGTCATTACTTATTTAGAATAAAATTGTTTTCTAGTGCTATAAATTTAAATATTTCTCAACATAACACCCGAGCTCAGTGAACCCAAGAAACTCTAATTTAGATCCTGTAAACACTACTCCACTCGTGCTTCCTATTCCACTCAAACTTTACACAAAGAAATATTCCCTAAGGTATTCTACATAATGATTAGGTTTTCTCATCACTCAATTATCTTGTCACACTAATCCACTTGGTTTCTCAATTAAATTTGAATGCAAGGTAACAGATGACTTGAGTTTCCCCCATTTTATAGCTTTTTCATGCTTTTAAAAAATTTCACGGCCTTAATTTTTCACTTTTAAGACGCTTTGTTTTTAATTTGATTTTTAAAGTAATCTTCTTATTTTTAAAGCACCTTTTTCCATCTAGAAAATATTTTACTTCCTTTCATACCTTTCCTTTGCATGCGTGGAAGTCATAAACATAGCGTACCAACCACTTCCCAAGCTTATAGATACTTATGCGTGCACTTCCTTGCACCACAACCCATCTTCCTTTGTGCCATATTCCAAGTAGTATATCCTACTTCTACCTAGATAACATTATACTACACCGCATCCTAATTGCATGGAAATTTCTATACACCATCATACCTAGACACATGTATCACCATTTAAGCCTTCGCACATCCCCATTTTATTCACCAAGCTCTTGTTTCTTCATTGATGTCACACACACCTTTGTATCTTCTCAAATTTTATTTTTTAATAGGAACCTACTTCCACCCCACACTAAAATTATGTGTGTCCTCTCAGTGCATGAAATCAATAGAGTATTCATCTTCCTGGCATAAGTGTGCTTATTACAAATAAACAAGAAAAACAAAATATGAAAGGGAGGTATAATCTGAGTGGCAATACTACCTTATTAAAAAAATATTATTTATAGTAGGGCTTCAACATACTCCCATTGAAGTTATTGGGAAACATTGTGCCATCCAACGCTTGTAATTGACATGCACATGATTCAAGTATCTTGGTTACTACAAAAGTCCCAAACCAAGGCACCTTCATCTTTCCTAGGTGGTGCGCAAACTTGGAGTCATAGAGAAGAACTATCTTTCCGAATTTAAATGTTTTCTTCTTAATTTTCCTATCATTTAAGGACTTTTGTCTTGAATTTTTATACTTATAGATCCAAATAAAAATTGTGTGTCACTCACCTAGCTATATTAGTTTCTCAATGCACTCTTCCACAACCTTTTCATCTAACAACCCTCTTACACACGTAATAAGTAGGGATGGTAGTAAAATCTTAACTAGTAGTATCTTGCCTCGTGCCAAACACCAACTAAAAGGGTGTGGCCTTGTTCAACCTTTTATACGTGGTCCTATAAGCCCAAAGTACAAATGACACTTTATCATCCCAATCCTTCTAACATCAAAATTTTTGGTAAGTTTCTATCCCAAAATATTGTTTCAACCTTATAAAATACCATTAGTTTGAGGGTGATAAGGGGTAGTTTTATGGTGTGACATCATAAACTCTGCTAACAAAATCCTGATTGTCTCATTAAAAAAATGAATTCCTCTATCATTGGTCATGCTTAATGGATATTCATACCTACTAATGATGTTCTCCCAAAGAAACCTTACTATTGTAGATATGGTATAATCCTTTGTAGGTCCAACCTTTTCCTACCATGTCAAATAATGCATACAAGTAATTATGTAGTGTGCTTCGGTCTTGTGCGTGGTGGCGCAATAGCTCCTAAAATTTCAATATCCCATTTCTCAAAAGGTTACACGCTTACAATAGGTATCGGGGGCATCTCCTCCTTAATCACAAGCTTACCATTTCTCTAACAAGTGATCACATGGTTTCACAAAATCCTTAGTATCCTTGTACATAGTCTCCCATCATAAGACAACTAGAAGGATCTTGCGTGCAATCACATCTGATGTATAATGCCCTCTTGCAATAACTCCATGGGATTCCTTAATAATAGCTTCGAGAATCATATTCTAGCACACACCGGTGTAATATTTTTTCTCTTCCCATTTTGTACAAGTCACCTCCAATCAACCAATAAGGCATTATATGTATAACAAGTTTCTTTTTCTCCGGGACTTCACTCCTTCGGTGTAAGTCTAGTGCACAAAAATATTGCTATGTCCTTCAAATATGTTAGTGTGTGATTCAATTTAAATAAATGGAAATCAATAATTATATCCTCAATACTCTTCATGTCTTCACCAAAATTAATCCTTGGTAAGTGGTCGGGCCTTGAGTTTCTCTTACCTAGATTGATAACAACTGTGAAATAAAAATCTTGAAAGAGAAGTATACACCGACAGATACGCCCTTACAAAATAGGCTTTTTGACCAAATATTTCAATGCCATATGATATGTGTAGAAGATAAATGGTGTAGCCAATAAGTATTATTGAAACTTATGAAGCATGTAGATCATATAAAATTCCTCGTGTTTAGTTGTAGTATAATGCTTATCTCATGTCAACTTACTACTTGCAAAGCATATCGGGTAATCCACATTTCCTTCTCTATGTTATGCTAATACTGCACCAATCACCATACCAAAAGCATCAACATGTACATGGAATGGTATGTTTAATGAAGGGAACTATAATATTTGTGCAATGGTAATCTTATCCTTCAATGTCTCAAATTCCTATTGTTGTACTTCACCCTAATGAAATTTCACTTTAGCTTTGAGTAAATCTTCTAGAATTGCAACAATCTTTTCATATCCTTTGATAAATTTTAACTATAATAACCAGTATGCCCCAAAAATCTGAGCACTTCACTCTAATTGGTAGGATCTTCTAACTCTAAAATCACTGCTATATTTACCAAATTTACCAACATCCCATCCTTACAAATGACATTCCCAAGTAAAGTTCCAAAAGGTGTAGAAAAATACACTTCTTAATGTTAAGAGAGATGATCAACTTCCTACACCTCTCAAACATGAGCCTTAAATTATCACAATGATCCTTAACCAGTCCATAGATAGTCCAATAATCTAGATAAACTCTGTAAGAACTTGTGAATGAAGTCATGAAAATCCTACACAATGATGCGTAAGAATAATACTGGAAAATTTTTCAATCCAAATGGCATAACAAAGATATTCAAAGATTCCTCATTTAATGGTGAAAGTAGCATTTTTCTAGTCCTCATGTGCTATGTGGACTTGGCGATAGCATGAGAACCCATCTATGAATGAATAAATCTCACATCCTACAATTCCTTTAAGGATTTATTCCATGAAATTTGTGGTAAAAGGATCTATGATACATGAAGCATTAAGTTCCCTATAATCCACATAGATCCTAATCCACCCATCCTTCTTGATGTTGATAACCATAGGGCTAACCCACTCAAACTCCTCAATTAGTTCAATAATTCTAGACTTAAGCATCTTATCTATTTACTCCTTCACCTTCATGCACAGGTTTGGATTCATCTTGTAAGGCCTCTTATGAACCGGATGCATGCCTTCTTTCAACTTAATCTTCATTTCTCCCAATGATGGGTGCACTCCTTTCAACTCATGGTAACATCATGGGAACAAATCATGGAAGTTGTGCAAGAGCTCAGTGATCTTTTCTACCTCTTGCTCTAATCAATAATCACCAATAATTCCTCCTTAGGTTCATCTTCAGTATTAATATTTGATGTATTGGTCTTCATAGGAGCATAGTATGTGTGTGCCTTCTCATCTTCAATGTTCATTACCTTATGTGTACCTTATATGTTGCTAACATCCAAGTCCTAAGCATATTCATCATCAATGGGGTACACCATCTTACCCTTCTCTTTCTCCTTCCAGTGTGTGACCAATTACATCTCCTCTATATCCTCGGTATCCAAGTGCACCTTAGGATTAGGTTCTCCAAGCAAATAAAGCATGATCTCTTCTACTTTTGTGTTATCCCCAATGTGATACATTTCATGATCTGTAAAGCTTCATGTACTAGAGGTTTATTAGAAACATAATCAAATGTATGAACCATACATTTAGTCGATATCACCAGCTTGTAGTCTCTTGTTTAAGCTTAGTATGTACATGCCATGTTCATGCAAAACCACACAGGGTGGAATAGAACTATATACATGCCATGTTCTATGGTTCTATGATTACTTCTACAAGAGGAGAGGGAAATATTTCTTCAAGTATACCTCCAACTTATTCCAGTGTTGACTTTGTTCTATGCCCGTTGTGAAGGTCGACAACCACTAGAGCACTCACTGTTCAAAGCTTACCCCTTCTCCTTGGGTATTCATTTTTTCCATGATCCCCTCTAGATTTTTACCCAAATCCTTGAGCGCGTCCATCCTTTAAGTGATATGGGGATATAAATCCATCATCCGGTTCTCGATTGAGCCTTGTAAGGTATCAATAGCCTTTGATTTCTTTTCAACCTCGCCTAGAACTCTGTCACATTCCACTCTATTCCCTTTGTTCTTCTCTTAGAAATCCTTGAGCTCTACTTCATGAGTGGTGACTAGAATGCTCACAAATCTATCTCTATTAGTGCAGTTGTCATAGGTGGCCTCAACATATTGGGCGGTATATTTCACATCAGCGAGGACTTTATTGTCTTGAGCAATAATTTCCAAAACCTTCATCTTTTCCTCCTCTTTATGCCCCAATCCCTCTTACGTAGATTACAAGGCTAGTGGTGGCCTTCCCATTATGAAGATGTGGGTCAAGTCCTCTAGGAACTCCATGGTGGATCCATACTTCTGCGTTGGTGGTGTCATATCTAGATGCCTCAAGACAATGGCATATGTGATCATCTCTACTTTCTTGTAAAAGTTACACACCCTTGCCTTCTCATATTTTAACTCACACCTTAGTTAAGCACTGATTAGTTCTTCTTGCTTTACATCCTTGGTTTTTTCAAAGAGCTCCTCTTCCTTATTTTTTAGTTCTCCCTCTAGGAACTTCACCCTATCGTTCCTCCTAAAGATCTTGTCTTCTACTTCAACCGAAACCTTGTTCAACACATTGCATATTTTTTTGTCGATATCCGTTGAGTGTTTACATAGGGGTTGACTCCTTTTAACTCAGTACCTTCATTATTTACCCTTGTCATATTTCTAACTAGGGTCATCGATGTGGGACTCAAATTCCCAAGAAAGCATTTTCCTCGTCCAAGGGTATGCACCTTCCTCATCAAATGATGCCATATCCAAGAGTTTCTCTGCTGGTATGGTGTTTTGAAAGTGCACACACAACACCTTGTTTACATCATCAATGCACCCATCCCATGAACATATGATGCTTCTATAATATTTCTCCCCGTGCATGTGGCCTTAGGAAAGCTTACAGCCAAATTGGGATCTCCTCTCATGCTTCCATATTCTTTTTCCACACTCTCCTCCTCAAATTCCTTCATTACCACATCTGCGTTGCATTCCATTTCTTTCTCTAACAGGTCCTTGATGATTTCTTCTACTTCTTTCTCCATGGCCTCATCTACCTGTTACTTTGTGAGGCTTGGGGTATTTTGTTCTTTTGTAACTTCTTCACTTATCCCACCATCTTGAGTATCCTCCTCTTTCTTGTCATTCCCACTCCTAACAAATATGTACTCATTTTCTTCTTCCTCCCCTTGCTCCTCCAATTCATGTACTTTGAATATTAGAGGGAATTGAATTACTTCAAGTTCATCATCATCATCCCTTTCACTTATATAGGCCTCTAATCTCTTTGTATCCTCCAATTCATCATTCTCTTTCACCTTCTGCTTCTTCCAGACAAGAGATCCTGCTTTCTCTTCCTCTTCCTCTAGTGACTTCTCCTTCGACACTTCCCTTTGAGTGTGTGGCTATCCTTGCTCTAATTCCTCATCTTATGGGGTCTTCTCCCTCATCGGGGACTTCTTTCAGCATACGTAGGTGCTTGGCTTGGCACTTACCTCTTGCGCACCCATTGATTGTGTAGTCTAGACACTTGGGGCCTTTTTCTCTTGCACCTCATGTCTTTCTCTCTTCTTTGGAATGAGCTTCCTCCTTCCTGTAGGGTCTTCAGGTATGGATAAATTGTTTTCTAAGTATGCAGCCTTTTCAAAAAAATTCATAATGTGTAAATATAATCGTGTCGCGGTCCTTCCTGCAATTGGTAAAGTCAAGGGCTTCATCATCTAGATCTCATGGGATACATACTTTTCATGTATACATGCTTTTTGTGGTAGACAAACTTTACGTGTAGCTCTCTATGGTCTTGATCTACCTCACTAAGGTTGAACCTTAGTCTCTTGGCCTCTTTGAACCTGATCACCCCGCTCGGAAGTATTGCATGGTGAAGGAGAAGGGAAGTTTACACCAGGGGCTCATTATTTCATCTATCAATTTAAATCTACCAATGAAAAAGTGTTGGCACATTGCAAACTTTTCTTCTCCATCCAAGAGCACTGGTACTGGCTCTAGAATTGTCCATTTCAACCTGAATGCATCCCTCATGCACTTGTACAACTTCTCTAAGTGCGCCTTGTGAGTGGTTGTCATGGTCTCACAAGTATATTTCGTGAACCTCTTCACGAGCGATGGTTCTTCTTCTTGGTACTCCCAAGTAAACCTTTCCATCCCATTAGGAACTCGATCTCTAAGAAAATGACTATGAGGAGGACATTTCCAAATAGTATCTTCTCACCCTCCTTCGTGCTATTAATGATTTCATCCGTGATGAAGGTGGAAAAGTTTTATAGAGTCCCCTTCGATATTTTCTCTCGCATACATTCATCCATGCCTTGTTAACTTGAGTCCATCATTATTGATCATTGAGCTTGGTTAGCAAGCATGCAACCATCCTCATTACGGGGTTTGGAATCTCTATGATGTCAAATTATAGCAATCCTTTCTTGTAGTCATATACATCTATTGTTTCCTTGATGGCCTCCTTGTTGCTTGGATCATCATATATGCTCTCTCCCTCATAGATAAGGTTTGTGAACTTGGAAATCAACTAGGGATTTATGACTATCTTACGCCCCATGAAATAAAAAGGGTCTTCATGAATGCGCGACATCATCACCACCGATAGAGGCACTTAAGTTTTCCGAAGTAGGCTAATTTGTAAATTTGTAGTAACCCTTTCTTCTCCAATTTAAATTTTACTTCTTCGTTATTTATGGGCATGCCCTCAGGTGTCCTCTTGTTTTTGGGCAAACCAAATCCAAAACTATTTATTTCTCTTTCATGTTAGTGTGATGATTATAGTCATTCACAATCATTTTCCATAAATGAGACTTCCATTCTTTCTATAGCAATATCACATCCGGGTATTGCATCTCCACTACCACTTTTCATTTGTGCTTGGTACCGTAGCCGTTTGCTTCCCCATCATTTTCCCTTCTACTTTTTAGGTGAGATGGTTGTTTTGTTTAGTTTCATTCTTCTAGTTAGGTTATACTTCAAAACGTCTTCTCGTTGGTCTCTGCTCTACCACTCTATCCAACCCCAAGACTCAAATTTATGAAGAAACCCTCCTAACTCCATGCCCTAGCCATAAAAATCTAACTGGAATAATTCTTCCATAAGACGATGCTTCTCAACAACTTCCTCCATGCCTGTGTACTCCTTCCTATTGGTTTATGGATATACTCTAGTCATTTTCTCTTATATTTCTTAAATTCTGTTTCTCATAGAATTTTGTTCCGAATAGAGTTATTTCTATCTTTTCATTCTTTTGAGAAGTAGATAAGGGTTACGGCTAGGAGGAATACCTGTTGAGTGTTGGGAAGGTGTGCGCGTACCATAGAGAGATCAGACCACTTGTGAAGAGCTCCTTTTTGTCTGGGAAGGACTACCTGTAAATAAGAATGCAAGACCACCGATTTTCATTAAAAATAAGTGAGGAAAATGCCTTGGGTCCGAGAAATATTAGACTTCCTTTCGAAGGTGGTCAGATCCCTTTTAATACAAATTAATGCAAATGATAATAAAGAAGCTATTGCAAAATCACGATTTAGGTACCTTGTTACTAAAAGCAATAGAGACTAAACTACCAATAATAAAATGTCATGTTGTTTGTTTGGTCACTGGTTATTGATACGTTCAGATCAAGTTACAGGGATAGAAAAGGCTAGATATGAGATTTTTTGGAGGTAAATAGGTGAAAGGTTGGTTTTTGGTATAAGTCACAGTGACCGATGCCAGTCACTGATAACCGACCACGGTTATAAAACCGGTACTGGTAGGGGATAACCAATATCGGTAGGGGTAGTGATTTAGGGGATTTTAAATGGAGGTTGGTTGTAAGGTGGTTATGGGGTTTAGAAGGTTGGTAGATGGTTGAGGGGAGTAGTAGGGTGATAGAGAAGACTCAGAGAGTGAGAAAGTTGTCTTTAGGGCAATATAGAGATGGATGAATGAAGGTTAGGTGCAGGGTCTTTGTCGGTGGTAGATCCAGGAGTGAGCTTATAATCACTATGAATCAAAAGTTCACAAAGTAGTGTCTAGAAGCATACAAGGTAATAAAAGAGACTACTTACTAGTTTTTGATGCGGATGCAGGTCCAAGGAATGCAGTGGCGAAGGCAAGGCTCAATTGGGATGATCTGGAAATTGGAAGTGAGCTAATGAAGCTATCCTCTGACTCTCCCAATGTTTGGATGAGTGTGACAGTGATCTAGTTGCTCAGTTCATGGTCTTGGGCTCAATACTCCTCTCTGTAACCTCTTCTCTCTCTCTCAATTGTCTCTCTCTTACAAATGAATTCTGATCCTTTGGTTTTGGTTGGGTGAGGTCATTTACAGGGAACCGATGGCGGTTACCTAACCAACGCCATTGCGTAGGGACCGATGTCGGTTAGGTCAAAGTTGGCTATTTTTAGTAAAATAGCCAACTTTCCCTCCTTTTCTCTCAAGGGGTCAGTTGTGGGCTTGGTCAAGTCATTATTAGGTTCGTTTTGGTGCGGGTGAGGGGTGATGAGTCATGGGTGTGGGTCTGGACCAAGTTATAGGTCTTAATTAGGTTAGTTTAGGGTTAGGGCTAGGTCATGGTGAGGTGGCGAGGTGAGGTGGCAGGGTTGGAGATGTGGATTTATTAATTATAAGGTAATTAATAAATAATTAAGTGTGTAAGGTTTATGTGGTGAGGTAGGGTTAGTTTGTGAGACAAGATGCGGGGCACGGGGCATCATAAGACCCAAATTTGGTGTCTACAAATTCTTCTTCACATATATCACTTTTGGATGCCCTAGTTCATGAGAGCTCTTTTCACTTTATAAACGTAAGGTAAAATAATGAAGTGCCGATTTCTTATTTATATATATTTTTCTTTCCAACATTAAATGTTATTTTACCTACCACTGTACTTAACACTAAATGTGTATTTTTCCACCAAGCCAGCCTTACGCACCTTCACTTATGTGCCTAATCTTGCATGAAAAAATCTACAACCTTCTCGGCATGAAAACAATCCATCCTAACGAAAGACTCTTACACGTGTGTCATAGCATCGAATGAACTTCTTCTTTCTACTGATTTTTCTCTCGCTTAACTTTCGTGTTGTTCATGCACTTCTTTTTCCTTTATACATGGTTTCTCACGAAGTCTTATCCACGACACCAACATTTTTTTCACCCTTCTTTCACGCACTTCCTTCCACTAGAACATTCACCATAACTTCCTTTGTCATCTTAGCTTTGCACTATACTTTGCATCACTCTACCCCACACTAAAAAAATGTGCGGTACTCATGTGCATGCACAACCTTAAAAATTAATGTGGTTACTAGTGCCCAAGGCACAAAACAAACAACATAACAAACGACGAGAAAGGGAAACACAAGAAAATAAATTGCATAAAGGGAAATTCTAAACTAACTGGTAATACTGCCTTATTACAAACACCAAGAAGACTTATTTATAGTAGGGCTTCAACCTACTCCCATTAAAATGGCTTGACAATCTCATCCCATCCAGCGCTCTCAACTAGCACACACTGAATCAAGGATGTTTGAGATGATATAGGGCCATAACCAATGGAATTTCAACTTCCTTGGATGGCACAGAAACTTGGAATCATACAACAATACCATCTGCCCAACCTCAAATTGATTGTCTTTGATGTGGCGATCATGCCATGCCTTTTGTTTATCCTTTTCAGCCTTTTGACTCCACCTAGCCATTGATCATCTCTCATCTAATTTTATCAATTCTTCAATCCTTTTCTCCAGTGCTTGTTCATCGGCCAATCCTCCCGTGCGTGCTATACGCATAGAAGGTAACATGAATTCAATGGGTAGGAAATCCTCTCGCACCAAACACCAATTGGAATGGTGTGGCTTTATTCAACCTATTGTAGGTTTTCCTATATGCCTATAGAATTGTTGATACTTTGTCATCCCATTCCCTGTCTACCAACGCCACAAATTTTGGTTAGGGTATGACTTGGTATTTTATTAAATGACTCAATGAGTCCCATTTTCTTGTGGATGGTAAGGGTAGTCTTATGATGATCCACCATGAACCTGCTATGAGAATCATGATGGTCTCATTTAGGAAATGTGTACCCCTATCACTAGTTAAGCGCAACGGGAATCCATACCTTGTAATAATATTTTCCCATAGAAACTTGGTTTTTGTATCCATTGTACAATCCTTGGTAGGCATTACTTCTACCCATATTATCAAATAATTTATGCAAGTGGTTACTTAGTGTTATCTCATCCTACGTATGGCTGGTAAAATGGGGCCTAAAAATCTATGGCCCACTTTTCAAATGGCTTTGTGCTTGGAGCAGGCGCAAAGGCAATTCATCCCTCCACCCTAGTTTTCCAGTGCTTGACAATGATCAAATGCCTTCTGATACTCTTTGTAATCTTGATATAGGGTATCCCACCATAACCCGACTTGCAATATCTTACGTGAAGTGGCGTTCCCTATATAGTGTCCACTCGCACTTCCTCCATGTGCCTCCTCCATAATATCCAGTGCTTATGTTCGGCATGCACCGACGTAAAACTTCATCATGTCATAAATTGTACAAATCACCACTAACCAACATGTAGGGTGTGGCATGTATGGCTAACTTGCTTCATCTCTAATGCTTTCATCCCTTCTAACACTGCACCCATTTTGAGAAATACTGCAATATCCTCTAAGTCGAGGGCACGCATTTGTAACCTAAATAGTTACACTTCTAGAATGTTATCCTCAATGATTTTTGCATCCTCTTAAGTCAATTCTAAACAAGTGATCGGGTCCATAATTACTCTTTCCTAGCTTGAGAACCACTATAAACTCAAATTCTTGGAATAGCGGGACCATCAACATATGCACCCTTGCATAATGGGTTTGTTTATCAAGTATGTTAATGCTATGTGGTTAGTGTAGAATACAAATGGTGTTACTTAGTAGATATTGCTTGAATTTGTGTAACGCATAGATCATGGATAAATCTTCACGCTCGGTAGTGGTGTAATTTTTTTTTGCTAATGTTAACTTTTTTCTTGCAAAACATAAGGAATGGTCAATAATTCCTTCACCAAAGTTGTGTCAATAATGCTCCAATATTGTGCACGGAGGAATCCACATGAACATGGAAAGGCTTATCACGAACAGAAAACAAAGTATGGGTGTGGTGACAAGCCTATCCTTCAAAGTTTTGAATGCCTTCTACTGCACCTCTCCCCAATGAAATGAACCCTTGTGTCTAAGTAATTCCTCCAAGGGCACGGTGATTTTGGCATATCCCTTGATGAACTTCCTATAGTAAACCATATGCCTAAGGAATCCACACATGAAATTTTGGATAGTAGGCTCCCTAAACCCACAATGGCTATGCAACCTTGGCGGGATCTACTAGTAAGCCTTCTTTACATATGATACACCCCAATAAGGCTCCAAATGGGGTAGTAAAGACACACTTCTTGATGTTGAGGGATATCCTCAACTGCTGAAACCTTTCAAACATTATTCTTAAGTTATCACAATGGTCTTTGACTAGACCATACACAGTCCTATCATTCAAATAGACTTGAAGAAATTTATGGATGAAGTCTTGAGAGGATTTCACTACAATGCATAAGAACATAGTAGGTGCATTCTTCAACCATTTAGTGGAAAAAATTTCTTTCTCTAGTCTTCCTTTGCAATCCTCACCTGGTGGTACCCTAAGAACCCATCTATGAAAGAGTAGACTTTGCACTGGCCACTCCCTCTAAGATTTCGTTAGTAAACAGTGCAGGAAGGGATCAATGACACATACTACATTTAGATCTCTGTAGTCAACATAGATCCTGATCCTCCTACATTTTTTGATGTTGATGACCATTGGGCTTATCCATTCTGACTCTTCCAAAGCCTCAATAATACCTGATGCTATCATTTTGTCTATCTCTTCCTTGACCCATATGCACAAATTTGGGTTCATCCAATAAGGCCTCTTTCAGATTGGGCACACACCTTCCCTTATTTTTATCCTCATCTCCCCAAGGAATGGTGGAAACATTTGATTTCCAACCTACAAAGTGGTTAACATCTATACCTTCCATTTCCTCCCCATCTATGACATAAACGATGTTTCCTTTTTCCTTCTCCATGCATGCACGCTTAAACTACATCTCCACCGACTCATCTTCATCGAAGAATGCCTCTAAACTAGGCTCACCTAGAAAATATAGTAGCCTATCTTCTGCCATGGCATTATCCCCCATCGTAAGGTGCTTGATCACTTGTAATGCCTTATCCATTGATGGATTTGTGCTCCGATATTCAAAATCTTGGATGAGATTAGTTGTCAGCTCCTACCAATTTCCCATTTGGCAGCATGTTTCTGAGTGGATATACCACATGCATGCACAATTTTTTAGTGTGTAATATAGCTTATACACCCATAATGATGGTGGTAAGGCTTCTATGCCTTCTCTTCATGCCTTCTCACACACTTGGATATGAAATGAAGTGGTCTCTTTACCATGGTAGTCTTGTATGACCGTGGGTGCATTGCTCCTATAAAACCTTACAGAAAACATGACTCTTACCTCGTGCCACTCCAGGAGGTTCTCCCGATGTGTAGTCCACCAGCATGTTGTAGTCATAAGTAGGTTATAACCGAGCATTTCTCTTCTCTTGTCCTCATTTTTCCACTGAGCTTCCATGTTCCGTAAGAAAATTTCAGGGTATGCCCCTCCAGAGTAACTTGGCAACTTCTTTCCTCCTATACACTCACGTGAGCACACCTTGGTCACTCTTGTTTTAGACCCCCTCAACTGTCACCCAATTAACTCATAGGTATCGTGCACCCGATTGTCACACGCGATGCTTGTTGTATCACTTACAGACTGAGCATCCTCAAATTTGATAACTCGTTCTATAGGGTGAATTATCTCCAGGTCTTTGATGGAGTGCACATAAATTCTATCAAGGACCTCTTCTCCTAAAGGTTTAGTGTAAGGTAATGAATTTCCATCCATTAAAGGGATGATGACCCATTCTTCCTTATTCTTGAAACTAATATATCCTTTGTTGAACCGTAGGTCAGCATTGTTCTTATAACACCATGGTCACCCAAGCAATGCTATAAAATTATCTTCCTTAATGCGAGTACTAAGAATTCAAAGTCTCCAATAAATACTCCAATACTCCAATGGGCATTACCTTAGTCTTATTTCCATATACAACACATTTGAAGATGGATATAATGTGGGCCTTCCCATTTGATGCCAACCATCTAATGTAAGAACATTGACCTATGCTCTCGTGTTAATCAATATGTTACTCAAGAGCCAACCATCCACAACTACATTCAATGTGATCTCTTTGTCATAATCAAGGCTATGGGGAGGGAGGTTTACATGTAACACCTACCTTTCACACTCTACTCCAACATGTGGTACCTTCTCCCGTATCCATTCTCCTAGCAATGGAATAATAATATCTTGCCTTAACATTTTACACACTTCCTAACTCCTGCACCACTCTAGGCATCCACTATGTGTCAGCCTTCTTTATACTCACCATCCCAACACCCTTGTCCTTCCGATGCTATTGGCTCATGTGCTCAAAAAACTTAGGGCACTCCTCATACTTATGCTTCTTCTTGCACCATGAGTGCTGCAATAAATCTAAACACTCATGAGATTGTAATGTTCTATAGATCCAAAGTTATAGCAAGTTACTCATGGGAACTTTCTTCTCCCTCCTCTGATTACTATAACCACATAATCCTCTGTGAAAACCACTCCCATGTGCCATTCCATTCACGTGTCCTTCATAACGGTGATCATCTTCCTTAGAACTACTTGACAAGGCTGGTTTGGCACACACCATGATTAATGGCCTCATGGATTTGGTCAATAAGCCTACAATCCTTAGTATCATGGGTTGTAGAGGTGCAAATCTTGTATTTGAAATACACATTCTTCCATATTTCTTGTTGCAATAATGTACATCTACTTGCATCATAGTCCCCATGACAAATTTCACAATCTACTGCTATGGTGCGTCTTGAATTCCGAGGGATACTATCCTTGGCATGCCCTTCTACTTCAAAATCTACATACCAAAGACCACTATGAGTCTCATGTGTTGAGTTTGTAAACAACTTCTCTAACTGCTTGGCCATTACAGTGATTTGAGCCTCCAGAAAAGGGATCACACCGATGTCAATGCTCCCAACTACTTTAGCGTGTAAGGTAGCTTCTAAATCCTCACACGGGTCAGTGAATTTTTTATGTGACAATGCCCTTCTAAATGGAGTGATAAACCCTCCAAAAAAACATTAAGCATGTTATGAAGGGTGAATTCCATATGAAAGTTTTCATAGGAGAGTTTTAAACCATGCATCATACTCCCGTACACTCTTTGTCATTCCCTGTTGGATCTCCTTCAAAGTGTTAATGCTCTTCTACTCAAACTCAGGTATATGGAATTTTGTTCGGAAGGTTTTCTTTAACATAATGTATTATACCACCATCGATGGGGTTTTACTTCTTATACCAGCTATGTGCACACCCTTGTAACATTGTTGCAAACTGACTTGCCTTCCACTGGGGTAGTGATCCCCTTCGCGCGCCATAGTAATTCACACTTGTGCACGTGTTCTGTAGCATCCTCTATACCTTGGTAATCTAGTAAGTGTAAAGAAATCTCAAAGAACACCTAAGGAGGTGGTTGAGGCCCCTATCCTCCTGATCTAGATCCTTGGTTCCCTCTCGGTGTTTCCTCCTCCACCAGATCCACTTTGGATCCACGGGTCCTTTGCCTCCAGATCCACCAGTTCTACCTCAAAATCCTCCTGTAGCTGGCAATGGGCCCAAAGTTGTCATACCTAGTGTCCCCAACATTCCATTGAACTACATGCCAATGGTCTATGAGATTTCTCCACTACCATAAGTGTATCCCACACCACTCCCAGATGCGTTGCCCAAACCTTACATACTTGTACTTTTCCCAAAAATTCCTCCAAACACCGGAATGGTATGTGCGAATATGGATGTTCCAAATGAAAAATTATATCTCTTGGGCACCAATCAGTCACTCCCACCGATACCAATTGGGTTATCAATAATTCTCCCTTGATTTGGAAAACCAAGTGCTAGGGGTTGGTTGCAAGTGGGTTCATCTGTACCTGCACCGAAGACTCTTCTTTCTCCATGTGAAAAACTATCGTCATAAGCTAAAGGGTCCTCTCTCATGCACTTACCAAGATGGGTTAGCATAGACTTCTTAGGCTCCACGTCCTCCACATTAACTTCAAAACCCTCTCGTAACATCTACCTCCATAGATCCATCACACTTGCAACCTCACATTGTCTAGTCATCTCCCTTTCACAAGCTTTGTTATACTTGACTTGTCTCTCATCTATTTCCTTTTTAATTGTAATGTCCTCCATCTTCCTCCACCTTAGCTTTCTCTCCCGGTGCTCAAAGTATCTTAGCCAACAAAGGGAATGCTTCTAAACTCAAAGTAACAACCAAGATCTTTATAGCTAGAGGAATAACAAAAAAATGATCCTCTGGCTCCCTCAGAAACTTAAACTCAGCAAATTTTGGGAAATAATATGTCAAAATGGTGTATTCTAAAGTGTAACTAGCCAAAACTCCCTTCCACCAGAGATCAATAGCACACATCCAAGTCATATCTTCATCATGTAGCCTCTGATAGTCATCTTAGGCCCACACACATGATTTATAGTACTAGCTTGATCTGGATGTGTATCTTTGAAAGCCATTCATATGGCTCTATTAGGAAGCAACAAAATAATGTCGCATACAACTCATGGTATAGGTTCTCTTCTACCCATCTACGTGCATCAAACTTAGGTCTAGTGTTGAATATTTGAGTAAAATTATCCTCCGTGCTCTTGAACCACGTTTCAACACTTTCTAAAGTTAGGGGATCTTTCATCACACATCACAAGGACAAAGATGCATGACATTTCTCATAATAACTTAAAAAAATAGGTCCCGATAATGGAACCAAGATGTAGTCATTTTTATGCCTTTCAAACAACAAAGAAATCCCATACACATCGACCTATCACCCAGCGGGCACTGGGCACTCACCCGAGGCACGCATGGGTGTTGAGCCCCTCCTTTATGTGAGTTGTGTGAGAATGCATTATTTACGACAAAATATTAAGTGAAGAGAATGGAAACAAACCATACATTCATCTTAGAGCTCAGAATGGGATTCTAGACCAATGTATTCATTCAGATAAGAAAAGCATTACAGAACATAGATCTAAATCATAACAGAAAGGAAATGCATAGGGGTTTACACCCACTCATATGAAATATATATAAAACTGATCCATACATATATAAGTAAAAACTGGAACCACATATATCCATATTAAATATGTTTGGTAATCACATTACATTCATTGAGGCTATCATAGATCCATATAATAGTGCAGACCAATGTCATGCATTAGAACTGGACTTAAGCCCCTCATAGTACAAAGAAAAATATTCAACCCATCCCCTTGATACATCATACTCCTACGATCCTATAAACTCAACCCATAGAAATCTCATAGTATTTCTGCATAGCTTCACCTCTTTCCATTCTCTTTGGTATCTCTATATATCTATATATATTTATTCTACCGGGTGCTTGTATATATAGCATTAACAAGCACCACAATGTCTTTCTAAAGTTGTAGATCAATTTCCAAGTTTCTAAGTGGTCCTCCATGGGAGCATGCTCCTTGAGACTCAAACTCTCCATTCTTCACCATGATGACCTTCCTGGAATCTTCTATCACAATTTATATTCCTTGTGTGGGCACCGAGTTGCTAGGCGACACCTTATCCACTCCGCATGCACAATCGGGTCATGCTTTCCTCATGTTCTTCCAAAAATGCTAAATATGGATAAGTCCCAAAACATTCACTCTTCCTTGCGCGTGCACTCTACCGGTTCTACTAAACCCTCCTAAAACCCCGTCCTACACACTTTCGCATTGCACACCCTTCTTCAAATAGGTGTTGCGCACCCACATGCCTTATTGTACTTAGGCAATATTTTATGGGCCCAAAAATAATATTCTCCTAGTGTAAAATATTACACACCTCCTTTAGGTCATCTACATCTTTGTGCAAGACCTCAACATTATTCACATGTTCTTTCTCATGCACTTACTCCTTTAAGCATTATATGTCACCCAGGTAGATATCTCGATTACTCTCATCATTTTCTAATAAACATCCTTCGATGAGAAGCATATGGGTACTTGACATGCATAAAAATTTTTCTCAAGATGAGTGTTCGGCCTTAAGAGGTTCACAAGCACACGCTACTTTAGTGTGAGTAGTGACCAAACATGGTTGTAACTCGGGATTAGACATATTCTTTAGTATCCAACTAAACCCTCCTAAAACCCCTGTCTTACACACTTTCGCATTGCACACCCTTCTTCAAATAGGTGTTGCGCACCCACACGCCTTATTGTACTTAGCCAATATTTTATGGGCCCAAAAATAATATTCTCCTAGTGTAAAATATTACACACATCCTTTAGGTCATCTACATCTTTGTGCAAGAGCTAAACATTATTCACATGTTCTCTCTCATGCACTTACTCCTTTAAGAATTATATCTCACCTAGTAGATATCTGATTACTCTCATCATTTTCTAATAAACATCCTTCGATGAGAAGCATCTGGGTACTTGACATGCATTAAAAAAAAATTCTCGGGATGAGTGTTACGCCTTAAGAGGTTCACAAGCACACACTACTTTCAGGTGTGAGTAGTGACCAAACAAGGTTGTAACTCGAGATTAGACATCTTCTTCAGTATCCATTTATCACCCCTCGCGTGTTGAACCTTGATAATCCCTACGCCCTTTTCCTTTTTCTTGTTCTTGCACATATGTTGATAAAGTTCAAGATAATCCTCAAATTTATGTTACTTTCCACAGTGGGAACATACTATATTATGTGGACAATCACGCTAGTAATGATCACATAACCCATAAGTATAACAAGTATTATGCATAAATCTACTTCTATTACTATGGCCTCTGCTCCTATGTCCTCCATAGAATCCACCTCCTCTATTGTCACATTCATTATAAGGTAGAGTTTTTTGTACACAATAATTACTTACCATAGTGATTTTCTACAATCTAGTTTCACATGCCTTATGAATTTGATCTACTAACTATAAATTATTCATATCATGAGTGCGAGCATCACAAATTTTATAGTACATGGATACATTATTCATCGTAACGCCTTGCAAAGAGGGAAGTTCGAACATCATGATTCTTATGGAAAATATCACAAGACTACGAATGTTTGCACACCATCCTATGAAAGTAACTATCCTTAGTATGTCCTTCAATTTCACATTCTATACACCATATACCACTAGATGTTTCATGTGTTGAGTTATTAGAGAGATTCTATATTTTCTTAGCCATATATGTTATATGTTCTTCTAAAAGTAGGCTCACTCAAGTATTAGCACTCCCAACCACTTAAACACACAGAGAAACTTCCAAGGCCTCATGTGGATCCACATATGTCTTATGAGATAGGGCTCTATGAAACAGATTCATCAATCCTATAAAAACCAATGTGCATGATGAGTTGGATGAATATCATAATACAATTTGGATAAGAGGGTCTTGAAACACATGTTATACTCTCACACACTTTAAACAAACTCTTCTTAATATCCTTGAGTGCACTAATAATTTGCTACTTGAATTCCAGAATGTGAAATTCTACCAAAAACGTAGTGTGCAAAACATCATAGTCCATCGTTCTCTAGTGCGGATCATACTTTCTATACAAACTATGCATGTGACCTTAAAGAGTGGTCAAAAATTGAATTTCCTTTCGATATTGAGTTGTAATTCCTTTATCGCATCATAATAGTTCACACTTGTGCATGTTCTCTATTGCATATTCCACACCTTTGTACTCTGGCAAGGGAAGTGACATCTCAAACTAAACTTGAGGTGTCTATTGTAGCTACTGAGGTAACATCTGTTGAGACTACTTCGGTGTTGGTTGTTATGGTGGTAGACCTTGCCCTAGGTTAGAAAAATATCTAGATCCTCCACTAATATTTCCTCCATACGGTTGCTGACCTAAACCTCCCGAGCCTCCCGTGCCCCTATTACGGGTTATAGTCTAGTTGATGAACATCCTTATGTCCCTGTTGTAGTAACTAAACTAGACACTCAATTTCTACATTTTTGCGACACCTATAAAACTACTCCTAATTTCCTGCATGCCAATAATTTGTCCTGAAAACAATCCCCAAGTGTACTTCCCGATCTAAAAATAATCAAATTATTACTACCTGATCTTGGACCCTTATATGCTTTAATTATTTGCTGATAATTTACTCCTTTTAAGTAAGCAATTTAAAATAAAATGCAAGACATTTAAGACAATTGCACAAAGATTGATTACAGAGTTTGACAATTGCCTACGTCTCTCAAGGTTCGTGGTCGAACCATTCCACTAGTCAAAACATGTAAGTTCTGATAGTACTTTCACAAGAAAACCTAATCGAATTTTATTTACCTATCGGTACACAAGTTCTTTGAAAAAACTTCGATGATCGGTTGAATTGTTCTTCACCTTCCCGATGCACAATCTCCTTCGGCTTCGATCGGCCTTCCCGACGCTTATCTATGTGATGCTAGCACTCTGGTCTACAATCCAAGATTTGTGAGTAATTTTTGTGGCTCAATGGGCCTATTGGGTATTTTATAATTTACTCCCAATCATAAATATTTCGTCTACTATTGCGTAAAATAATAGGCCAATAAACAATATTTGTTGACACATCTCACAAATAAGCTTAAAAAATAATAAGCTCAGTGTGTCTCCACCTTTCCATGCTCTAGAAATGAGCTTCTCTATTGCGTCGGTGTCTTTACAATGCAAATGGGTTCCCTATTTATACAAAAATTAGGGCCCTTAAAAAATGCAATACAAATTATCTTTAGGCTATATTTAAACCTTAGCCTCACCCGTAGCAAAATTAATGGGATTACATACCCATATAGGGCGGTTTGCATTTTTAATGGGATTAAATCCCCAAATTGGCGTGAAGTGGGTTAATGGGATAATATCCCTTTGAAGTGGCTTTGTTGAAATGGGATTAAATCCCATATTTGGTGGGAGGAGTATTTGGTAAGGTTTTATTAACCCTTACCCACACCATCCTTCACGTGGAAACATCCACACATGGCTTAATGCCCCCTAACAACCGCTTCACCACCTTCTCTCCTCCACGTGGAAGCATAGCATATTGGTGGCTTATGTAGGTATACTAATGTATAAACATTAATATAAAAGCATAGATATCTATATGCGTGGTATGTGGCATTTGGGAATAATGCGTGGCAAATAATTACAAGGTAATTTGAAATTTGACCCACATGAAATATGGCGAATAAGACCACCCAATCGACCCGTGATTATAAAATCAAACAAATTCAACAAGTGGTGGCAAGCCACGTGGTGGCTTGTGGACCCACCATGTCGGTGATAATACCATAGTCCACACGGCGGCCGGGCTCCCTCGTGATAAAAGTTGAGCCTCTTGCTCGACGTGCTATTCCATTCCACAATTGTCAAAGACCAATGGATAAAACCACTTCAATTTTTCCAATGCCTTTTGCCATGTGTCGCAGTGTGATTTGTCCAATATTGACCATTGACCATAGTTGACTTTCTCGTTGGTGAACTTTGACAAGACATAACTAGAGCTCCCGATGTACGTTTGTCACGTTCTCATAGTCATTAGAAATCTCTCAAGATGATCTTACTCGCACCGAGAATTTAGGGATGTTTATGGAACTTTTTAAAATGGTCCCCGATCACTTCTAAACACTAACACCTGTTGTGTTGTCATGGGTGCATTCATAGTCTAATGCACTTCTTAAATTAACACAAAATTATATCTGCATGTATCTTTATTTGTACATTCAATGGACTCCCTTTCAACAACTACCTTTGAATAGA
Source organism: Taxus wallichiana var. yunnanensis (assembly GCA_018340775.1). Classification (NCBI taxonomy): domain Eukaryota; kingdom Viridiplantae; phylum Streptophyta; class Pinopsida; order Cupressales; family Taxaceae; genus Taxus; species Taxus wallichiana. Next base: position 959,562,946 of record CM031234.1, read on the forward strand.
GAACACCTAACATAAGGGATAAGTAGTCGGGATGAGTTAGATGTGTGCATGTGGTTCTCATTCTCTCTTGTGACATCTCTCATCTAAAGCTGATGGGGACTCTCTCTGTGCTTTCCCAAATTTGGGAGGACATGATGTTTTGGCTCCTTATTTTCCACGAGTTTCTCAAAACATTCACAATCCATCATTTTTATCGATCTAACACTAATTCAATATCCCTCTCTCACTTCATTATACTTGAGTCATCTCTCTTATCTCTATTTTTTTCCACCGGGGATGTCATCCTTCTCCACACCTTATCCTACCATTGTGCATGGTGGGGATTTACCTAGCCATAGGTAACCTCTCCACTTCCAATTCTATTATCAAGATCTTGATGGCTAAGGGTATCATGTGTAAGTAAGATCCATTGGGCTCACACAAGAACTTGAACTTTTCTTCCTCAAGGAAAAAATAGGTGGAAATATCATCCTCCAACATATAATTTTGTAACATGCCTACCCACTAGAAATCTATAGATCTAGTTCACCCTCATCTACATCAAATAGATTTTGGTAATATTCTTGTGTCTAAATCCTTGGTCTAGGACGGTAAATTATTTTTGCTATGAAAGATGGCAGCCATTAGTAAAAATCTACTAGGAATAATCTAAAGAATGTCTCATATAGTTCATGAATAAGATTATCTTCCACCGACTTTCATGCATTGAAATCAAGTCCATGATATACATCTGTGTAAACTTATCTTTTATTTCTTCTACCCAACTCTCAATGTTATCTAAAGGCAGTCGATACGTCATCTGCATGCAACATCTTGATAGATAACTTAAAATAGAGGCCTTGACAATGGAACCAAAATGTAGCCCTTGATTAGCACACACATGCACAGTTACACTTTATTCGAAAGATCTAAAATCTCACAAAGTGCATGTAGATACCCGATTCCTCCTTTGTGTTGCTTGATAGGAGTTAGCATGCATGTTCATCATATTAATCAACAAGGATCCCATTCAAGCATAAGTAACCATTACATGCATAAAAACACATATAATAAGGAAACATAACCAATGTAAACCATAATTAATATCAATTACACTATTAAATTTCCATTCTCATATCCATGCACGATAAATATTCATCCACAATTAGCCATCAAGATCAGAATATATTATACCAACAAGTTAAATACATTATCATCCATTACATCAATATGCGAATCTCATGCATACAATTTATACTCTCCGAAGCTAATCATTAACTTAAAAATATTCTAGAATAAAGACATACATCAAGAATTTATAGGGGTGGGGACTTTACCTTCACCGCCCATGCACTCTCCTAAGAACATGTTTTCTCTCAAAAATATAAATCATGAACTACAGTCCAAAATAGTCATATACATAAAGTGTGCATTATTTTTACAATAGTCACTAATAATAGATTAACCTAAAGATAGATTTTACTTTGAATCCTATTATTCGCCTAGCCCATGCATGATCTTATTTTAGTTCCTACATGTACTTTTATCCCTGATTTGCATGTCCATTCTCCAAAATAAACCTTTTCTTGGCCGCCAAGTCATCCCTATTTCATCCTTTTCTTGGTTGGCACTCCAACTCCGCTTTTCTCTATTTTTAGCTTTTCTCGGCAAAATGGTGAGTCCCAAACTTTATCTACTTGGGTGTGAACCTTCGTGCACTATTCTACTATTCTTGTATGTGCCCCTTTGTGCCTCCATTTCACATGGCCCCAAACCTCCATGCGTGGCACATACTTAGCTATATTTTCTACCCAACACTGCTTATATTTGATGTAATGACTAGTGGTGAGGATATTGACTCGATGTTAATACCGGTTTCACACATAGCCTTTTAAAGGCTTATCTGAAATGAACCTATTTAATGAAAAAATTTCCATTCATAATATAGAATTTAACATCATTCATCATAACCTTGTTAATTAGGATAAAATAAATCACATATCCATAGACCTTTTTAGAACAATAAGTCCATCTAACAATTTCTTGGGACTCGGGATCCTATACTCTTATCGGATCACAAGAAGGTTTTGATCTTAACCTCTATAGTTTAGATTAATTTAACAAATAAATTGAGTACTCCTATCTACCAAAGAAAAAATAAAAAAATATAAATATAAATATAATCTCTCATAGTGAAAACCTCACTGAGGTACTATTTGAGAAGTAGAAAATAAATAAAGAAAAAAATAAGAAAAAGCAAGAGGTCACATCTCCTAGTGAAAACCTTACTTAGGAACTAGAGAGAGGGAATCAATTCCAAATCAAAAAAGTGACCTAAATCAACCTACAAAATACTTTTGGGACATAGATATTGTTATCCAAAATGTGCCCCCGCTCATTTTGTGGATAACTTCTCTAGTTCTTCCCTCTATTGTGCCTCGGTCACAAAATTTTGCTTTTCGAGACACTCAAAACTTCTGAAATGGAACCATTGGATAGAGCTCTTTCTCATCTTTCCGAAAGGTAAAATTTTCCTCCTAACTCCATGTATTTTTCAAGTTATGGCTCGGTAGAGTTTTTGTGGGAAATTTTCCCCTAAAAGGCCCGCGGCCAATCAGGACGTGCCACGTGTCAAGGAGTGGCGGGGTTGGAGGAGAACTTGGGTTTTACCAAGTGTTTTGGCAAAGGTTTCAAAAGGAAGAATTTTTCCCCACAGGCCCGCCGACCAATCATTTGCTGCCACGTGCCCAAGGGAGAAAGTTGGAAAAATTGACTAAGTGTTGGCGCAAGAAAAAAATTTGAAGGATGGCCCATGCGGCCAATAATAACATAACACGTGTCCTAGGGAGCTGGAAGTTTGTAGCATGGGGGGAAGGTTTGAAATTTTGCTAAGTGTTTCACCAAATTTCAATGGAGCATTTTTGGACCCATTTCCTCGAGCCGAATCACAATGCGACACGTGTCACCAGAGCTCAGACCGGCGGGGCGTGAGGAAGAATTAGATTTTTGGGCAAAATGTTTTGCCAAAAGTCCAAAGGATGAGTTCTTGGCCCACTGCCTCCGTCAGCCAATCATATGAGGACACATGTCCTGAAGTGGTGGAGCATGGGGAGAATTCATAATTTTTTCCCAAGGAGGAAATAAAAGAAAATTCAGAAGGGAAAACCCGCCCCCTTATTGCGAGCCAATAGAATCTCGCCACGTGTCCAGGTGGGGCAAAAAATTCAGAGCAAGCCCGTGAGGAAATTTAGGAGGGTCAAACCCACATCCAATGGGGTTTTGACATGTTTCAAGCCAAAAATATCAAAGCAACCCGCATGAAAATTTGAAAGAATGGGCCCGCTCCCAATCAGAGCGTGACACGTGTCCCAGCTCGTCGGCACGGTGGGGAAATTTTGGAAAATCTTCCAAAGGCTAAAACAAAGAAAAATGGAGCGGGAAGGGGCCCGCACCCAATAAAAATTTTCACATGGCACCTGGACTAGTGGGGTGTGGGGAAATTTTGAAAAAAATTCCAAATGACCAAAAAGGTAAAAATTCAAAAAATTTCCCACCGACCCGATTTGGCCCTATTTTGCCCTAAAACTTCAAATCACCATATCTTTCGATCCAGAGCTCGGTTTTTCACGTTATTTATATCAATGGAAAGATGGTAAAATTCTATACAATATTTCGGGTCATTTTTGCATTTTGGTGGAGTTTGGAGAGAGAAAATCAAGAAACACCTCTGGCACGTGGTCATGGACAGAAATGACGTTTCAACCACCGTTTTTAATGAAGAATGGCTCGCATTCTCTCCCAGCATGGTTAAAAATGTCAGGGAATGGGTATTTCAGGGTGCCCATGTTATTTTGATGGCATTTTGGTCAATGGTTGAACCCCTTGCATGTTTTCCCACATTTCTCTCTCCTGGGGTCATGGTTTACACTGTAAAAGCCAGGATGAGTTCATTTTGCAAAGCGAGACACTTTTTAGCTCTGCAACTTCCTTTTTCTTCCTCCTCGGTAGAATTTGTGAAAAATTGTTTACCTTTCCATGTAATGCAACACCTTTTCTTGCCTCTAGATCACCGTAATGTCTTGTATTGAATCGAGATGTTGATATATGTTTTGTGATTAAAATCCCTCAATCCTTTCATATATCTATCATTGCTTTCTTGATCTTTCATTACATTTTGAGCATTTGTGCATGTTTTTGTGCTATGTTTCCATGTGGATTGTGTATTTTATGCAGCATCAGTGTGTCTCAACTCCTTTGGTGCATCACCTTTTAGCATTAGTTCTTTCTTTTTTGCATTCTCTATCTCTGTCTCCTTGGAATTTAGAGTAGATTTAGGAGTTTAAACCTCTACAATTGTACAAGTGAATTAGATGATCAGAGGAGTTGAGGAACCAACCTCTAATCTAGATATTCCTCTTCCATTTTGCAAGTCCCACACTTGGGAAGAGGATTCAATGTTGTGCAATCACACTAGATGCTTAGAATGATCAAATTAGAAGCCTGATCAGCATCCAGGGGTGCTGCTTGATTTGCAACAACAGTTTTGGCACACCCGGTGGGACCTAGAAGTCTTCATCTTCATTGCAACAAAATTGATGTGCATTTGTTGCAAGTTTCTTGCTTAAAAGAGCTATAAATTGCACATCTGGTGACTCCAAGGAAGAAGAATCAGCTGGTTTTAGTAGTCAGGCCTAAAAACTCATGAGAAGAATCACCACAAGGTCAAGAGCTGGAGAAGAAGAGGTGTTGTTTGAATATCTGTAGTTATCTCCAAGAAGAAGGCAAAGAGGGAGGAGAATCCAAAGGTCTCCATCTCCACCAAATAGAACTCTCTCAACTCCTCCACCTGGCAGGCCTTTCATTCAATCAACAAGGGTTCTAAGGCCAATCAGAATGGCACAAAACAACCCTTATGTCAATTTCACTGGCAGCAGCCCACTTGCTCTCAATGCACAAAATCCAATTCCAGTTGCAGCATTGAAGAACATCCCATACTTCACTGGAGAGAATCAAACTACTCCTGGAGATCATGTCAAGGACATTGCCAACATTTGTGCAATCCATGAGATTAATGAGATGTAAGTTGCTGTCAAATTGCTGGCATCTTCATTCAAAGGGAAAGCTTTGCAATGGTTCAGGAGTCTTGCCTCAAGTTCTATTCAAAATTGGAACCAGCTATGTATAGCCATCCATGAGCAGTTTGGGGAAAAGGGAGACAACTTGTCCCTTTTAGAGCAGCTGACAACTATCAAAAGAGCTCCCAATGAGCAGTTGACTGATTTTAATTTCAGATTTCAAAGGACTTGGGAGAGAATTCCAGTGGCGATCAGGCCAACAACAAAAGGTTATTTCCTTTATTACCTTAAAGCTTTGAATTCGATATTTCTATGTTAATTCAGTCCATGGTAGGCACAACTATCCCCATTACTTATAGCATTGCCATTAGAGCTAAAAATTGTTTGATTCAAGCGGCAAGGCTGGCTCCTGAGCCTCTAATGCCATTATTTCTAAGTTTAGAGAGCCAAAGTACTAGCCAAGTGCCTAATTTAGCTTCTATTCCCACTCCTAGAAATCAGAATTCAAGTGAAGCTTCCACTTCATCTTCTAGTGCCTCAAATGAACTTCAAGAAGTCATGAAGCAATTGCAAAATCTAGGTAATGAGCTGGTTACACTCAAAAGGCAGCAAGCTCAAGGTTTTAGACCTTCCTTCTAGCCTCAAGCTTAGCCTAACAGGTAGCCATATCAACCTCATAGACCACCCAATCCAGCTGTAAATCTAAATCAAGCAAGGCCTCCTGCCAACAGACCATTTCAGCCCTATAATCCCAATGCTACATCTGCATCTAAAGCATTAGTGCCAGTACAAAACAATATAGCTCAAGAGTATGATTGGTGTTTCCCATGCAATGAACCTCATAACCAGTCCATGTGCTTCAACGGTGCCTTGAATCAAGCATTAATGGTGATAGCAACTGGTGTGGAGGGTGAAGGTAGTCAAGGAAATAACCAGCAACAAGAAACATTCCAGCAGCAATCAGCTCCAAATGATACCACACTTGTAAACTGGCAGGCAGAAGATTTTTGTGGCATGAATCAAATGATTTCCCAAAGTGTTGTAGCCAACACAAGGTCAAAGAGAAGAAATTTGGGTGAAGAACAGCCATTGGCCCCAAGTAATTCATGACCTTCTGTCACTCCACAAACTATTGGCAAACAAAATGCAATCCCAAGCACGCAAGGATTGCCTAAAACAGCCCTTAGGCCAACCCAAATGCCATTTGTTGCTACCCATGTGCAAGGAATGAATGTGCAGGCCAAGGGACAACAAAGGGATGCTTCATCTCCATTCAACATCATTGATCAGATGAAGAAGACAAATGTAAACATATCAATGTGGGAATCACTCTCTATCCCAAGACAAAGAGATTTGCTACGAGCTGCCATGAAGGACCGGGTCATCCTCAAATCCACAAGTACAAATGCATGAGAAGGTGCTCACAAATGCTACCCATCCTAAGGGGATTCATGGAGGGCAGCAAGGTAAAATGTTGAAGCCCCCTCCGTTCTATGTTTCATTGATCATTGGAAATCACTTAGTACACAATTGCATGATTGATTCGGAGCAAGCGATTCGATGTAATGCCCAAGAAAAAAGCTGATCGAGTTGGGAATTTAGTATGAATTCATATCCAAAGGGGTGGTACAGTTGGATGGGACAGCAGTAACAACAGTTAGGGTGATTAAAAACTTGAGTCTTACTTTACATGCCTGTCCCAACGTGGTTGTTTTGCAAGATGTCTCAGTAATAGACCTTCCACCACTCTTTGCCCTATGTTTGTCAAGGGATTTCACAGCTAAGATTAGAGGTTACTTGTCTGCTGATTGGTCACACATGTTGTTTAGAACAAGATATGGAACCAAAGCCACAATCAGGTCTGATCCTATTGTAAACTTTCACATTGAGCCTTACACTCCAAGTCAGATTAATGCCAATTGTTCAACGTTTGATCAAGAGGATTATCCAAGCACTGATGAAGCTGACACCAAGGTAGGAAGCATCCCAGATCTAACTCTTGATGAATGGGCAAGCAAGGTGCATGCTTTTGATCCTTATCAAGAAATAGAATAATCTAAGCTGGGGGTTTATTGTATACATGAAGAAAATCAGCCTATTCCTAGCATCACCAAGCCAAACCACAAAGATGACAATGAGGTATGGCAGTTTTTTTTTTATGGATCAAGGAGTAGACAAGGCGTAGGAGGGGGATCCATGTTGGTTTCACCTCAAGGAGTTAATTATTATTCAGGTTTTAGGTTTCAGTTTGCATGCTCAAATAACACTGTTGAATATGAAGCCTTGGTGCAAGGACTGCATTGGGAAATCAAGAGAGGAGTAAAGAACTTGCAAGTCTTTGGTGACAGTGAGTTGATTGTCAATCAGGTCAAGGGACAACATGTTGTCAAGAATAATCTGCTCAAGTGCTACAAGAATAGGGTGTGGGACCTCATTGAATATTTTGAGGGTTTTGGCATCAAATCCATTCCTAGGAAAGATAACCAAGCTGGCTTGTGAGGCTTGTACCAGTTGGGGCAGCCTTCGATGTTGTGGAGAGCATTCAAAATGATAGGGTATAGCCAAACATCCATGTGATTGTGAGGCCTTTAGTGTCGGACAACAATGTAAGTTGGCAAGTGTTTGAAAATGATCAGTAAATCATCCATTTCTTGCAAGAAGAGGCTGAGTTCTCAGCTAAAAATCAAGAAAATTTGGAACAGCAGTATGGTGACCAAGTGGTACAGCTGAGAACCAACAAACTACCAAAGGGACTCATTACTTTGGAGTCCATTTTCAATCCTAATGATTAGTTTAGGAAGGAGAAAGCAAACATCCAAGTGAAGGGAGAAGATTCAGTATCCATCTCGGTGGGAGAAGGCAAACCACTCCAAGTTGGCAAAATGACAACCGAACAAGAAAGGTATGAGTTCATACAACTTTGTCAAGAATTCCCTAATGTGTTTGCTTGGAGCTATGAATATTTGAAAGGTTTCAATCCCGAGTTAGCTCAACACACCATTGAATTGGACCCAAATGCTAAGCCCATCAGGCAAAAACAAAGGCTAGTCAATCCACACATGGAGCCTCTCATGAGGAAGGAATTGAATAAGTTGATTAAATCAAGAATCATATTCCCTATCAAGCATTCTAGTTGGGTTTCCAACTTGGTTCGATCGAGAAAGAAGAGTGGGGAAATCAGATTGAGGTAGACGCTGCGTTAAAATGTAGTAGTGCGACCAGGGTACATGATTTGAAGAGCAAACAAGCAATACATAGGCAAAGGTCGATAGTTTATCCAAACAAGGTTGATATAATCCTAGTATCCAAGGTATAGGAAGTAGCTCCAGGAGATATAATGGGTAAGGCACAAGAACGTTTAGGCATGTTCGGCAGTACCAAATGGTTGGTTTGGTTGAGATAAACATCACGGTCTCGGTCTAGGCAAAGTTGGTCGACTGATCAAGTCAAGTATCCTAATCATGCTAAAACACGAACATGTGAGCAGATTGAACAAAAAGTTACATGATGGGTGGATAAAATTGTAATTTATGGGTTTTGGGTGAGGTACTTAATTGGTGTGGCCTTGGGTCGGGCCGACTGATTGGTGAGGGCCTTGGGTCGGGCCTGATTGGTTGGGTGTGGCCTTGGGTTGGGCCGATTGATTAGTTGTGGCCGTGGGTCCAGCCTGATTGGTTGGGTGCGGCCTTGGGTCGGGCCTGGTTGGGTGGTTGCGGCCGTGGGTCGGGCCTGATTGGGTGGTTGCGGCCTTGGGTCGGGCCTAATGGTTGGTTACGGCCTTGGGTCGGGCCAAATGGTTGGTTATGGCCGTGGGTCGGGCCAAATGGTTGGTTGTGGCCGTGGGTCGGGCCTGAGTGGTTGGTTGCGGCCTTGGGTCGGGCCAAATGGTTGGTTGCGGCCATGGGTCGGGCCGATTGAAGTCAAAATAAGGCTAGTCAGCAAAGCCAGGGGTAGGTGATGTGGGAAAAAGTGGAGATTGGTGGATAAGGGTGGGAGTTAGGGGAAGGAAGTTGGTAACCGATATCGGTTATGTGTGACCGATATCGGTTAGAAGACCGATACCGGTATTCTAGGGCGCGAAATAACCTGGTATCGGTTATAGGTCAAAACCTATAAAAAGAAAAATACGGCATGTCATTGTCACTTTGTGAATTTGAGCACCCAATTTTAGTTGTCTGAGGTGTGAAGTGAGTTTGTTGAGTTTGTGGGCTGAGTTGGCACCAGTTAAGTGGAGGAGTGAGTGATTGGTAGACCCCAGCGAGCAGGAGGCAGAGTTTGATTGGTTGAGGACCCAGCTGAGGAGATTTGGAGCCATGGCACAGCCAGGAGGAGCAGGAGGTGCTGGACCAGCTGGACCACCGCCACCTATCCCACCATGACGACGTGTAGTCGTACCGGTAGGCTCTGAACTCCTACCTATGTGAATTTAATGAGTTTAACTTAGATGTGGGTTTTGGGTAGGAATCTTAATTTTAATAAAATAATGAATGAATGGAAGTAATTTGTAAAATGGAGTGGGTAGGTAGGCTAGTTAGGTCAAAATGGTAGGGTGGGTAGGTTTTTAGGGTTTTCTTGTGGGTAAATAGGTAGAAATAGGTCAAAATGTGTTTTGCGGGCCATTTTGGGTTCGGCCCCGCAATTGGACAGTGACCGATGTCGGTCACTAGGCGACCGGCATCGGTCACAGAAAATAGTTTGTATACATTGTTTGGGTACGAGCATCGCATCAGGCACGGGTATAAGTTACTTGGGGGACCGATGGCGGTCGAGGGTGACCGGTACCGGTCAGCATGGGTAGGAGTTGTGGTTTTTGTTTGTTGTTAGAATTTTGTCGTGTTGTTTTGTTTGTTTGTTTGGGGGTGAAGGGGGAGGGGGTAGAGTTGATAGGAAACATGATTGGGGTGGGGGGAAATGGGGTTGTTGGGGGCTGGTTTGGGTAGGATAGATTAGGTGTTGGGTATGAAGTAGGAGGTGCTAAATTGGCGGGGGTATAATTAGATGGCTAGAGTAGATCGGGGTGGTTGGTAGGGTGTGAGATAAGTAAAGGGGATATCGTAGATGTATAGGGTTAGATAGGTGGGTGTAGATGTGTGTTGTAGAGTCGGGTTGTGGTTGGGTGGGTAAGTGGGTATAGAGAGTTAAGGTAGTTGTTATTGTAAAGGGTAGGCCTGATGAAGTGGGTTGTTTTTGCAGGCACGCCAGTAGCTCACGATGTGGGATCGGATGCCCCCTCTATTGAGGCGGATGCGGCCACATGTGTCCATAGTGCAAGTGGGCCATCATGTGAGAGGTTGGACTCGGTGGAGTCCAGCGGTATAGGGATGTGGATAGGGACCACAACCTGATGGTTTCCCTCATCGAGAGATGGGATCCGAAACCAATGTCTTCCATCTCCCTACTGGAGAGATGATGATTACATTAGAGGATGTGTATCGCATCCTGAGACTACCGATCATAGGTGAGGTAGTGTTCCAGGTGGATGTGGAGATAGCGATGGATAGCATCCTACATGTATTCGGGGATGCAGCCCCATTGTTGACCTATCATAGCGCAATATGTATCGCGCACACCGACAGGAGACACGGCTTGCCATGTTGATGATGATAGGTATCACCTTCTTCACCCTCCGGACTCAGAGGGAGGCCACTTCCCACGGGCTTTGATGGGAGTTTTACATGAGATGGTAGAGGAGCATACATGCTATGCCTGGGCACCAGTGTATCTAGTGCAGCTATACAGAGAGCTGTGGGGTTATCGCCATATGAGGTGATTTGGTATTTGCTTGACATTTTTGTTACACTGCTGGGCGTACGAGCACATCATCTGTATACAACCAGTAGGGCTGCCCCAGCAGCCAGGGCCACAGATAGTATATAGATATGGATTTCAGAGGTGGTTGGGGGTCATGGGCCAGCCACGAGCAGTGCTCGTAGGACGGGATGTGGCCTACTACCGTCATATGTTAGAGGGCCTGACTCACACTGGACATTATATGGAGGCCCTACAGAGGCCATCAGCCCGAGAAGGAGCCCGAGCACAGATGCGCTGGATCCAGTATAGTTTCTGGATAGCTGGACGGAGCCCGGGGAGTATGAGTGGATACCCCTAGAGAGGGTACGATGGCAATTAGGCTTGCGACAGGATGAGCCACCTCCCTTCCCACAGTAATGGAGGGATGATGTAGAGGCCCCACTGCCTGCACCGCAGCTAGTTGACCCCGACTGGGTAGCAGAGAGACCAGCTGATGATACAGTGGATGATGCTAGAGTGACAGGGGCCTTTTTGGTTTGGTGGGTAGGGGAGAGAGCAGCCAGGAGAGCACAGCCCGCACAGCCAGATTTGGCAGCTGTTATAGTGGAGAGGGACCGGCTCTTAGGACAGGTGTAGTTATTACAGGGGCTTGTTGCTGCACAGGCACAGATTGGGGTGCTACAGGGGCAGTTAGCCCAGCACAGGCTCAGGCACATCCACAGGCACTAATACAGCCACAAGCACCGCCACGGGCGCATAGGCACAGCCATAGGTACAGGCACAGGGTGTACCGGCAGGGTAGGGGCCACTACTATTAGGAGTCGGGGGACCAGCCCCAGCAGCCATGGTGGCACGGGCCCGCTATATGGAGGTGAGAGAGAGGCCCGGTATTATCAGGACATGCTCAATGGTACCGGGGCTAACTATCAGCCATATGCGGCACACAGAGCCGAGACATCCCAGAGCCAGAGATCCCAGGGGGCCGCAGCCATAGCCGGTGGGTCGGTGACAGGGAGGAGGCGAGAGCCAGCGTAGAGACCAGCAGGGGGAGGGGCCGAGGGTGGTGGAGAGAGCTGATACAGCCTGGGAGCTGAGATGGGCTTTTGTTTATTGGATATAGACACCGGTCTACTGACCGAGTATGTATATAGAGGCCTGCGTGCCCACATATGATTTATTTATTCATTTTTGTTGTATATACCGGCCTGCGAGCCGAGTACATTTTGTATAGTTGATACCGGCCTACGAGCCGAGTATATTTTTGATATGAGAGACCGGCCTGTGACAAGCCGAGTCGAGATTTTGATAGAGACAATGGCCTGCGTGCCAGTTTTGTATTTTTTAGATCACAGAGGCCCCATGCAGGGCAAGTTGTATATTTTGACATTGATATATATAGATGATGATTTTGATCCACATGGTGTGTATAATAATTGGTTTGATGTATATATTCAAATGTCTCATGTGTTTTGGAATTTAATGTATATAGATGATGTTGTTGAAATTTTGATGATATGTATATGCGTTGATGGGATTCTGATGACAAATATTGATGATGATGTCATTATGCAGGGAAAAGAGGTGGCGCCACCAAAAATTTGTAAAAAATAAAGAAAATCCTAGGTTTAAGCAAAAGGAGACATATGACCGATATCGGTTAGCTAACCGACGTCGGTAGAAATATGACCGATACCAGTTAGGTAACCGATATCGGTTATGCTAAAATGAGCTTTTCTAAAAATAGAAAAGCTTGGGTGGCAACTTAAGTTCTTATTTTTAGAGGCATGCAACAAGTTAAATACGAGAATGCGACATTGTTTGACGACTGATACAGGTAATTGCATGGGAGAATTGAGTGATAAGGAGGAAAGAGACAGGTAAAGTGATTGTGGGCTGAGATTAAGAAGGCAGAAAGACAAGTTATATTGAAGAGGGTGGTGAACATGGCTGAACAAGGAGAAGCATCCAAAGGTAGACGAGAGGGAAGACAGGTTCCACCGCAAGCTGTTGCCTCCCAAGAGGTAAAATTTTTGGTTGTAATTCAATTCTTGCATGTTTTATGAATAGGATGAGAGAAGGTAAGTGGGTAGAGATGAAAAAGAAAAGGTGATAGGAAATGATTTGGGATGGGGTGAGTGTTATGGGGTAGGTAAGCAGGGGTTTCGGTATGTTTGTAGGTACAGAGAGGGGTAAACGAGCAAATAATTACCATAGGTTGTGTTTGCAAGCAGGTTGTATAGGATTGACAGTGACCGATATCATTTAGAGATAACCGGTATCGGTTAGGTAACCGGTATCGGTTATCTATAACCGATATCGGTTACTGTATGAAATTCCAGAATGTGAGAAAAAACACTTGGGGATTTGATTTATTGAATGGTTTGTTTGTTGATTTGATGTATGTAGGCAGAGGCAGGGTTGAGGATGAATGATAGTGTGCCAGCTTTGTTGTCATGGGTCCGAGCGGATGTAACACCAGTTGAGTGGGCATTGATAAACTGTGTGGGGTTAAGTGGAATCCGCTATTATTCACGAATCACATGCAATCATGCTATGTTGCAGGCGTTGATTGAGAGATGGAATCCAGAAAAGAATACCTTCTATCTACCAACAGGGGAGATGACAGTGATGTTGGAAGATGTGTTTAGAATTTTGAGGCTCCCAATTACAGGAAGACTAGTGTATCAGGCGGGGCCTAGCGTGGCACGGGGAGCAATAACAACAGTATTTGGTTCAGCTGCATGAGATTTGACACAGCAAGGTTTGACATTCACTTATGGTATAATGTATGCAGCACACCCTGAGGAAACAAGGTTGGCAGTGGTATTAATGATAGCGGTGGGGTATTATGCATTACCGAGGGCGGATGGGGGAAGATTTCCAAAAGCATTGATGTGTATTATTTGGGAAATGATAGAAAGGAGCATGACTTTCGCATGGGCACCCGCATATCTGGTGGAGCTATACAGGGGTTTATGGGCCTGCAAGTGAAATCACAGGATGACACTGGATTGTGCATACTTATTACATTGTTGGGCCTATGAGCACATTGTGTGTGTGCGACCAATAGGCCGACCAATCTAGGAAAGAGAGATAGGAGTGCAGAGGTTGGGATTCAGACAATGGGTCCAAACCGAACAAGAGGCGAGATCCCAGGCCATGACATATGACATTGAGTATTATAGGCAGATGTGGGAGATGGTGACGATTGCGGATATCCGTTGGAGGCCTTACGGGAACTATATGGTGACAGAGAACATAGCTGAGGATTTGAGGGGTGTAGAGCGATTGAGGTGGATCGCGGGGCACAGGCCAGGTGAGTACGAGAGGATTCCTCTAGATCACGTGTGGCGACAATTTGGATTTGTTCAGGATATACCCATGGCTTATAGACCATACATGAGGATCGATGCCGAGGCATCATTCTCACCTCCCCGGCCGACACCTCTTGAAGGACCAGAAGAGATAACAGCCATCGATCGCAGGTAATGGATGCGGGAGGAGCGACAGAGGCTTATAGATTATGGTGGGTAGCAGAGCTGCGAGGTTCACGTGAGAGCATCGATCCCGACATAGCATAGTTGTGATTACAGGTGAGAGAGATCACCTACAGGGATTTGGTTCACCAACATCAAACACAGTGGGTGAATGAGACAACGGATTGTTAGAGGTTTCGTAGTCATGAGTGGAGAGACTAGAGGAGATTCCTCCATGCGAGAGGGCGTATTCATATGTTACAGGAGATGTGGTAGATTGGTGGGAGGAACCAATAGCAGTGGCACCTTTGAGGATGGAGAGGCTAGGTGAGTGGCGTCGATGATCACGATCACCACCTGATTCGGGATGAGGCGCAAGGGTTTAAATGAATTTCATAGAGGTATAAGAATAAATAAGGATGTCGACCTGCACGCGTCGATGATAGAGAAGATGTATTTGTTTAACATCTAAATAAAATTGAATATGTATGTTGATTTGAGTTATGATAATAATAAGAATGGTTGTGTTTTGAATGTTTGTTTTGAAAAAAGGATAAAGATGAATGTTATCAAATAGAAATACACAAAAATATTTATATTTACAACACATGATAGGTTATGGTAGGGGATGGTCGAGCTAACCTTGGGAGACCCCATGTCTCCTAAGTGCTGCCTACATAGCCCATTGCACAAAGCAAGGAGGGGCCTCATATTGAAGTAGTTCTCCCTTAGGACCAGGGAGAGGTGAATTCAGGCAATGTGGTTGTGGTTAGGCAATTTTTCGGTTGGTAAAAATATTGATATTGGTAGGGTAATGTTGTTGGTGTTGGTAAGGGATTGACGTTGTTGGTGTAGGTATAGGTGAAGTGAAAGTTCACTTACCCAAGTAGTAGGGAACCGTGTCCTAATTAAGGTCAACACATAATCCTAGATTCGAGTAAAAAGAGGAAAAAGTGTCCCGTAGTTGAGAAGAGCTAAACAAACCACATATTAACGTAGGATGAGCTTGAATCCCTAGGTACCTTGCATATGCGAGAAGTCGATAGGTGAAAAGAGTTGTATAATCACAATATATCGGATATACGTCACGTCCCTTGAGTTTTGTTGCTTTGACGAATGGTGAGGTGAGGTGGCTGGTAGAGCTAGGGCGCAGAGAATTTGTTATAAGGTGATTATGCTGACAAAAGAAAACCAAACCTAAATAGACAAGTCCATGACTCAAAAGTGCTTTTGAATACTGCTTTTATTTTGTGGATATAGACTGATCGATGCGGGAAGTCTACACGGGATATGTATTTTGTTGTTCTTGAGGTCTTCACGAAGCTGATCAATGTGAGAAGCTTCTGATAAAGGCTGACTTTGTATAGCTATCCTTCAAGGGAGCAGTCTATTTATAGTAGCAGATGCGGCTTTTGTGTATAGTTGTCCTTCGAGGGAGCAGTCTATTTATAACTTAGAGGTCTTAGATGTCCATTTGGCATGAAGCATCTAGTTTTGTAGGAAGTTTGACTCAAGAATATCCCATAAGTGTATAATTGAGAACATGTTATTTTGATACTTTTAAGTCATGGACCAGACTAAAAAGGGGAAGGCATCTTTAAGAGGAGGTGATGACCAAACCACGTGAGCTTGATTCTATTTTGAGATGCATGAAACAAAGTGTATGAGGTGGTAAATGAGCTCAAGGGATGAGCGCAAGGTAGATAAGAAGTGATATAACACTAAATTCAATAGTAGAATGGCCGAAGATGCAAGGCATTAAGGGGTTCAGGCTCAGGTTTACCATTAAGTGAAGCTAAATGGTAAGTGCCTGATCCGTAAGTGTGAGTGATAATGTAAGGCCCAATCCAATTAGGAGCAAATTTTCCATGTTTGCTCTTTTCTAGTTTGGTTACATGTTGATTCTCTTTGAGGACAAGATCACCAACCTTAAAGGTACACTCATGAAGTCACTTATCATAAGCACGCTTGATGCGCTTTTGATAGATTTGAAGGTGGTCAAGAGCTATAAGACGATGCTCGTCAAGAAGCTCCAATTGGGCTAACCGCTCTTGTGGAAATCATCATTTGTGAGAATATCCTGAAGAGATATTCTTAGGGAGGGTATTTGTATTTCGAGAGGCAAGACAGCCTCGGTACCATATACCAAAGAAAATGGGGTGGCATTAGTGGAGGTACGAATGCTAGTCCGATAAGCCCAAAGGGCAAAGGGGATGTGATCATGCCAATTTTTTCCAGAATCGTTAACGACTTTCATGAGAATTTTGGTCAGGGTTTTGTTAGAAGATTCAGCTTGACCATTTGCTTGTGGATAGTAAGGTGATGAGAAGCTAAGTTTGATACCAAAGTTGTCACAAAGGTCTTGTAATAACTTGTTTTTGAAAGATTTTCCATTATCTGTTATCAGGCGATGAGGAACACCAAAATGACAGATAATGTGATGGTTAATGAATTCTACAATTTTTTTCTTTTTTGGTTGAAATGAGTGGAATGGCCTCCACCCATTTAGTGTAATATTCGGTTGCTATGATTATCCAATGGTGACGTTGCAAAGAGGGCGGGTGAATCTCACCAATAAGGTCTAAACCCCATTGTGAGAAAGGCCAAAGATCTCGTGCGACCTGTAGCGGATGGCTAGGAGTATGTTGAAGGTTGGCATGTTGTTGACACATAACACAATGCTTAACATATTCATAGCAGTCGTTATTAAGAGTAGGCCAATAATATCCTAGGCGAAGGATCCGTTTGGCCACGGCAAGGCCACTAAAATGTCCACCACAAATACCGTCATGGACTTGTTGGATGGTATAGGTAACCTCCACGCCGGTTAGACATCAAAGGAGGATGCCATCAAAGCCACGTTTATAGAGGAGTCCCCCCATGACGACGTAATGAGAAACACTTTTAAGAAAATCACGTTTGCCGTTACTAGTAAGGTCAGGTGGGAGAACAGAGGTTGTAAGGTAGTCGTGAAATTGGTGATACCAAGTATCCTGCGAATTAGCAGACACATTATTTATCATACAAACATCCGGGGCTGAGTAAGATGGGGCAAAGAGTTGTTGGACCAAGACAAATATGTCAGAGTCAGTTGGTGAGGTAGGAATTTGTGAGGCTAAGCAAGCCATAGTATCCATAAATTTATTAGTTGAGCGGGGAATGGTTTGGATAGAATAATGAGTAAATAAGGTCAAAAGTGAATCCACGTAATGTTTGTACTTTTGAAGTTCCTCATTTTTACATTGGTAGATGCCCGTAACTTGATTGATGACCAGTTGAGAGTCACCAAAAATGTTAATAGATTTTACACCTAAGTGTAACGCAACCTGGAGACCCAAAACAAGGGCCTCGTATTCCGTTGTATTATTAGTACAGGGGAAATCGAGCCGGAATGAAAGAGGCATAGGTTCAACATCCAGAGGAATGAGAACAATGCCGGCCCCTCCGCCACGCTGGCATTTGGATCCATCGAAGAAGAGGGTCATTGGATACGACTCATCACTGAGTGAAAGAGTGGCAATGAGTTCGTCAGGGAAAGTAAAATTAGTAAATTGTTCCCCAGGTAAAGGGGCTTCCACGAGTTGGTCTCGATATAGTTTGTCCTTTGATTGATTTCTGGTGTACAAACTCAAGGTCGAGGTCAGCGAGGAGCATAAGCCATCGGGCGATGCGTTGGTTTAGATGAGGTTTGGCATACATATAATGGATGGGGTCCGCGTTGGTGATGACAAAAGTTTTGTGATTCAGGAGGTAGTGTCGGAGTTTGGTGGCCACAAATGATAGGGCTAGGCACAACTTTTCTACATGTGTATACCTAGTCTCGTAATCCACCAGAGTATGACTTATGTAATAAACGGCTTGTTCTCGATGCTCGGAGTTACGATGTGCGAGCATGGCTCCTACAACATGGTCGGTGGCGGAAAGGTAAAGGTAGAAAGGGTGATCGTCCTGAGGTGGGATAAGCATGGGTGGCTGCAAGAGATAGGTTTTAAGAGCCTCAAAGGCGTGGTGGCATTCTTCACTCCATTGAAAGACAATGTCCTTTTTAAGGAGATGATGGAAAGGTTGACATCGATCCGAGAGTTGTGAGATGAAACACCGGATAGATTGGAGTTTTCCCTACAAACTACATAATTGTTTGAGGTTAGTGGGTGGGGGCATTTCTAGGATAGCTTTGACTTTAGCTGGATCGACCTCGATGCCACACAAAGAGACAATAAAACCAAGGAGTTTTCCCAAAAGGACACCAAAGACACATTTCTTTGGTTGAAGACGAACACAATATTGTAACAGGCGATCGAAAATAATGGTTAAAACATCGAGATGTTCACTGCGATGTTTAGATTTGCCAAGAAGATCATCGACATAATCCTCAAGGATAGTGTGCATAATGTCATGAAAAATGTAAGTCATAGCCCGCTGATAGGTCACACCAGCATTCTTAAGGCCAAACGGCATGACACGATAGCAGAAGGTTCCCCAAGGAGTTATGAAGGCGGTTTTATGTTGATCGGCCGGGGCTACCAAAATTTGATTGTATCCCGAGAAGCCATCCATGAGAGAAAGCATCTCATGGCCCGCAGTGAGATCAACAAGTTGATCAATACTTGGTAGGGGGAAGTCATCCTTTGGGCAAGCAAGGTTAAGGTCCCGAAATCCGTACATATCCAAAGTCCCCCGTTGCTTTAGTAACAGGTACGATGTTAGAAATCCATTGAGGATAGTCAATAGGTAAGATGAAGGAAACATAAAAGGAGTCGTTGAAGCTCTTCTTTGACCAAGAGGGCAATGCGTGGATGCATTTTTCTCAGTTTTTGTTTAACTGGTTTGGAATCGGGTTTCAGGGTAATGTTATGGACAGCAATGTCAGGATCAATTCCTGGCATGTCAGCGTAGGACCAAGCGAAAGCTTGGTTGTGGGCACGGAGAAAGGTAGTAAAGGCAGTTTGTTCTGATGCGTTAAGAGATTGTCTGATCTTCACAATGTGAGGATCGTCCTCTGTGTGGATGTTGATTTCTATAGTCGACTCATTCAACATGGTTTGAGTTTCAGATGGTAAGGCGTGTTGAATATAAGAGTCATCCGCACCAAGGTAAGTGAGGATGGAGTCGTCATCCTGGCACTCAACAACATTAATTGAAGGTGAGTCCTCTTCGATCATGTCTAGATACAGAAGGGGAAGAGAAGATGGGTCTTCATTATCACGTTGATAAGTGAGAGGACCCAGGAAGATAGCGTTTATGAAAAAAAAAAAAAAAAGTTAGGAGGGATGGATTCAGGGTCTATCGACTCTGTGGGTGATGATGGCAAAATGGGTGATGATGGTTCGGAAGGAGTGACTTCATCATCTTCCTGGATACAATGGATATGTGGTGTCTTTGGTGTAGGTGGTTCAGAGAATCCAAGACCACGATGATCTTTGTGTTTGCGTGTAGTTACAGGAATGATCGTATGTCGGCCTTGTTCATAAAGACCGAAACCGAAGCCCTTCCAAGCACAACGCGTCAAGAAGGTGAGGCGAAGCGACGATTAGTTAGATATTGAAAATCAGATTGGAAGGGAACCACACCAAGGGGAGGTTCAGGGGTGACAGAGGATGTATCGACACCCCCATATGTTAGGTTGGTGCGCAATTAGGTGGTCCATAGGAGATTACTTCCCCCACACGACGGTCGTAGGTAGGATGCGCATGTAACTATCCATACTCCTGTGGGGTATGGAAAGAGCTAACATTATATAGGTGATACTCCCCCAGTGTAAGGTGTTGAAAAACATCTACTAAGGGATCTGAGGTCGGGATGTTGTCCGCGGGGAAGGAAGTGGTATTTGCGGCGGCGGTTTCATTGGTTGAAGGTGTAGGTGCGGTTGAGGTGGATGGTTGAGGTGTGGTCAAAATAGATGGTTGGGTTGGATGAATGGGTGTCTTGACTGGTACAAGCACATCATTAGGGTGATATAACATATTGCAGGTTTTGAAGGGGGGAGGGTCAGCTTTTACGGTGTAGGACTTCCCCTCATACTCAAATTTTATGCATCTATGTAAGGTGGAGGGAACGCATCCCATAGCCCGGATCCAAGGGCGGCCTAACAACATGTTGTATTGGAATTCTCCCTCAAGGACATAGAAGAGTTCAGGTAAAGTACGTGGCCCTACACAAATGTTAAGGATCACGGTGCCTAAGGTAGAAGTAATAGCATCATTGAATGAACGCAACATGGTGGGGTTGGCACACATGCAACTAGAAGGGATATTCATTTGTTGGAAGGCTTTGGAAGAGATGATGTTTAAGCTAGCACCCCGTCGATCATAACACGACGTACTCGGATGTCCCGAGACGTAAGCCGAGATGAAAAGAGCGGGGTCAGGATCTTCTGCACCAAAGTCGACAATTTCATCTTTGAGAAACTGACAGCAAAGATGGCTTTGGCTTGTGCATGCGAGGGACGGAAGTGGTAGTTTGTTTGGTGAGAGAAGCAACGTGGTTGGGTGTTAAAATGGAGGCAACGGGAAAGGTTTCATTAGGTAGGACCTCTATCCCTTGAAGGATTTCAACGAGAGCTTGTCGATGAGATTCAGAGGTTTGAATGAGATCATACAATGTCATTTTTACAGGTGATTGGTGAAGCTGTTTGATCATGGTACGGTGGGCCACTCCATCAGAGAGGGGTAGGTAGGTCCACGAATAACCACTTTAGGTGGTGGTGCGATCGGGATGGCGGACGGAGAAAGAGAGGCCGCAGGTGTGCTTTCTTTAGCCTTCCCATTGTTTTTCTACCCTCGAGTAGCAATACTAATCATGTTGATCTCATGAACACGAGAGGAGGAAGATGGTAGGGATAAGTCATTGTCTTCGAGAGGTGGGGTTGCAATAATGATATTTCTTGGTGAGGTGGGGACAGGTGGTATAGGAGAGGGGATTGAAGCTAAAGGTTTCTCCCTTCGTAAGTTGTCTTTCTTAACCTGTCTATCCGAGAGAGGTGACTGACGAAGGATGGCTTTCAAAGCTTTGCATCCCTCTATATCATGTCCTGGTGTGTGGTGGTAAGCGCAGATTTTAGACTCATCATAACCTATAGGTCGAGGCTTAGATGGATCATAGGGTCTAAGTGGGGGTAGGGAAATGGTCGCATTCTCCACCAACATATCAAGGATTTTGGCGTAAGATCCTTTGAGTGGGTCAAAGTCAGAGGAAGATGAGGCTATTGACTGGGTGGGTTTTGGTAATGATTGGGTATGGTTGATTCGTATGGGTGGTGGTTTAGACAAGGGGTTTTTATAATTGGATTTAACTAAACTTGGATTTTTCGCGCAGAAGTTATGTTTAGCTGGTCAGATGACGTGGTAGCAGAAAACAACCACGAGAAAGAGGAGTGACAACAAACAAATCCTTTGATGATGGAGTTTGTTTAGGGTTGATAGGTGGACAGATACTTGGGGTGACGGTGTTGATACACCCATGGATCTCTGTATGGGTGTAGAAGGCAAGTCGTTTTAAAGAAAATGCAGGAGGTATGATGTATTGAGGCAAGGTGGAGGGGTGAGGTCCCAATATAGAAGGTAGGTGTGACGGCGAGGGTTTTAGTTGTGACAGAGGCATAGATTGGACTTGAGGAGATTGGGTCTGTCTCCTAGGTGGATTGACGGCTTTATTTTTGGATAAATCTAACCATTTAGGTGGGTGTGTCAAGCTGGGTATTGGTGACGTCCCAAGCGTAGGGGAAGGTTTGGTTAGGTTAATAGAGGTGGATGAGGTATTTGGTAGAGATGAGGGGGGTGAAGATGAGGACATAGGCATTTTGAGCTTTTGTAAACACCTCGGGTATATGGTAGAGATGTCTGGATCGGTCATCTGCATTTGAGTAGAGCATGGTGTACTCAAACGCTCCCATAGGACTCGTCTATCTTCTGAGGGGTGACAATCCTCATGTGTGAATAGGAAATTTTGTATGGAAGAGAGGTGGGTTGTGATTCCGGTCCACTGTGGGTGTGATACAGGGGGTAAATGAGGCACTGTATCAATGGGCGTTAAGAGGTCAACCGGTCGCTGAAAAGATTTAGGCGATGAAGAACTAATAGGTAGGAGGGCATGTTTGAGAGGATCCATCATGATTAAAGAATTTGGTGATGTTGGTTTGAGGGGTTTCTCATCTAAGGATGACAGAAACAGTGGCGAGCCTTCTTCTTTTATAGCAAGAGTGACGGAAGGAGATGTTTGGGAAATAGATAAGTTAGATAACATCCGCTCACAGTCTTGCAGGGATGTGGTGTAAGAAGGCTCATCTGTGAGAAGAGAACTCTGGGTGGTTAATTCCTTTATGGGTAAAGGAATGGTAAGGTTATCATTTTGTCTTGATGGGGGTGAAGAGGGTTCGGATCCCTGCGTTAGTAAAGAGGTTTGATTCAGAATTTCCTCGATAGAAGCTTTTGGTTGGGAGTCGAAGACCGCATGGATTTCATGAACACTCTCCTCGGCTAAGATATCTTGGTTTATGTTACTGTTAGATGAGTGGTTTGGGAATGGTTTGTTGAAGATTTTCAAATTTTGGTTAGCAGGGGCATTAGGATTATCGAGGGTTATATCCCCTGCATCAACCATTTCCTACACTATGTTTTTCAACATCTTGCAGTTTTCGTGACTGTGTCCCTTCACGTGGTGGAAGTTACAGAAGTCATTTTCTTTGTACCAAGAAGGTATAGCGTGGGTGGAATCAAACCCGGAGTGAGGTTTAACAGGAGGTAAGGTGATAGCTCCTGCTTTGAGCAATTTTTCCAAAATGACACCATAAGTTTCTCCCAAGGGAGTGTAATTGATGGGCTCGGCTTTATACTTATAGGTGGTTTTTGGCGGGGTATTAGATGGTGCTTGGGATTTGACCATCACCGCGTGGACAACTCCTTTTGATTTCGAAGCAGTCGATGCGTGAGAATTGGTGGTGTTGGGTTTGTTGGTGGAGTCTTGGGTTCGGAAATTAGGGTTTTTGTTGCGCAACCACAATTTCTCTTCCTCTAAGGCTCGAATCTCTAGTTTTCGAGCCATAGTAAAGGCCTCATCAAAGGTGCGGAAAGTTTGAATTTGGAGGGTAGGAGAAATGTGCTTAGCGCAGGCCCACGTAAAGAGTTCGATAAGTTCAGCCTGAGGCAAGGCATAAGTAAGTTGGTTGATAAGGCCCCACCATCGTCCAACGAAATCTGTGATAGATTCATCTTCAAATTGTTGGATGGCATAGAGGTCGGTGATAGATACTTTCTTGGCAAATGTTAATGGAGAAATGATCCAAGAAAGATTGGGCTAATTGGTTAAAAGAGAAGATTGAGTGCTGGGTTAAAGCACTACACCACTCCAAGGCGGGTCTTGATAAGGACATGGGAAAGGTGCGGAGTAGTAAGGCATCGTCATGAGCAATCAGATAGCAGGCATGTCTAAATGATCGCAAGTGTTGTTGAGGATCCTCCTTACTATTAAAACGAGTAAATTTTGGTAATTCCCATTGAGGAGGATATGAATGAAGGGGGACAAAAGGATGAATAGGCTCTCGAAAAACTTGCTCGTATGTCAGGGTGCTACGGCTTCCTGAAACAGAAGCCTCCAGATTTTGCATCTTGTCCATCATTTGTTTGATTAAATCAGTGGTTGGGTAAGATGATGGTGCGGTTGTTGTAAACGGAGGTGGATTGGGCCAAGAGCCACTACTAGACAATGGTGGGGTTAAATGTTGATAAGGTATTGATGATGAATATGTTGAGGCGGCCAAATAGGGATGTCCTATATAAGATGTTGAAGCCACCGGATACGTGTGTGGAAATGAAAAGGTGGGCGGAGCTTGAGAAGGAAAGCTTGTGTGGATAGGTGGTAGAGAGCAAGTTATGAAAGGAGCAGTCTGCGAGAGAGATGAGGTAGGAGCAGTCGGTGGTAATGATATATGGGGCCCCAGGTTAACCAAAGGAAAGCCAATCATGTCGTATGAACCCCTGAAGCCGCTGAGTTGGGAGACGGGGCTAAGGATGAAGAAGGCAAGGCGGAGTTATCAGGTGGGGAAGGAGCTAAGTGAGCAGCTATACTAATAGGCATACCAACAAGGAGTTGACCATCGGGTGTACGGTCAGGGGTATGAGACAAATAGTACTGTACAACACTAGGATTAGCATCCAAAAATTTCACAAATTCCTTATCTCCTACAGGGATTTTGGGAACCTCACTGGTGTCCGTAGGATTCCCCATAGGATGTGAAGGGGGTGATTCAGGCAAAAGGCACGGAACAGGCATGTGAAACCATGGCTGCAGCTTGTTTCCGAGTGATAACAACCATGGACAAGAGTACACAGCAGGGATTCAATCTATCAGGGACAGAAACAGCCACAAAATGTTGGAATTGGTAGGTTGTTGGTTTGTCGAACTATGAAAGACAGTAACCGATATCGGTCAGGTAACCGATGTCGGTCAAATAGTAGCCGGCATCGGTCAGTTAACCGATGTCGGTAGAATATGACCGGTGTAAGAAGTTATAAGAAGTTGCTGATTTGGGGTTAACGATGCTTAGTATACCTGCCAAACTATTCTGAAGTGATCACTGAAACAATGTATGACAGAGAAACAGAACTAAAAACAAGCAAGATGCACAGGAAATCAAGAGACTAACCCTAGGATTAGTTTTAATTATTGTGGGCTTATGCCTTAGATGCAAGATGATGTCAATCCTAAACAAAATACCTAAGGGAGATGTCAAGTTTGTTTTGGCTTATAAGGTTACCTCAATCGGGTGGAGGAATACCGCGGAAAAGGGGGGATGTTTGAGCTGTTGTGTTGATTATGATGTGATTTGGTATGTGTTGTGCAGTGAAAGTAAGATTAATTTCTTGTCAATACCGTGGATATCACCCCCACGTGTACGACCTGTTACTTAATCTATGTTCACTAGAATTGAAAACAACAAGCAAGAATGTGATGCACGTGTTTTAAACCCAAATCGAAAATGATATTCGATGAAGCAAAGAAGATGACTTTCACTAATGCAAAGATGTGAAAGCAAGACAAATTCTTTTACCAAAATAACAAAATATCTTGTGAATATTTTAGAAGAAACAAATAGCAAGTATGCTCCCTATATGAAAGCAAGCAAGAAAGAAAGAAACCCAAAAAAAGGTCCCACCGGGCGTGCCAAAATGTTTCACACAGAATGTTTCCATTCTAGAATAGAGTTGCTTCTATCCTTTCATTCTCTTGAGAAATAGATAAGGGTTAGGGCTAGGAGGAATACCTGTTGAATGTTGAGAGGGTGTGCGCGTACCGTAGAGAGAGATCAGATCGATTGCGAAGAACTCCTTTTTGTCTAGGAAGGACTACCTGCAAGTAAGAATACAAGACCACCAGATTTTAGTTAGACAATAAATGAGGGAACTGCCTTGGGCCCAGGAAATATTAGACTTCCTTTCGAAGGTGGTCAGTTCCCCTTTTAAATACGAATTAACACAAATGATAGCAAAGGGGCTATTGCAAAATTACACTTTAATTACCTTGTTAAAAAGCAATAGAAGAAAGGTTGGTTTTGGTTTGAGTCACAGTGACCGATGCCGGTCACTGTATAACCGGTACCGGTTGCTGATAGCCGATATCGGTAGGGGCAGTGATTTAGGGGCTTTTAATAAAGGTTGGCTATAAGGCGGCTATGGTGTTTATAAGGCTGGAAAATGATTATGGATAGGCAATGGGGTGATGGATAAGACTCAGAGAGTGTGGGGACTGTTCTTGGGGCAATGTAAGGGTAGAGGAATGACAGTTAGATGCAGGGGCTACCGGGTAGTAGATCTATGAGTGAACTTGTAATTACTGTGATTCAGAAGTTCAAGAAATGTTATTTAAAAACATACAAGACACTACTTACTAGTTCCTGATGAAGATACAGGTCCAAGGACTGTGATGACGAAGGCAGGGCTCAGGTGGGATGATCCGACAATCAAAAGTGAGCTATCTTCTCTCCCAATGCTTGGATGAGTGTCACTGGGCTCTGGTTACTCAGTTGCAGTCCTTGGGCTCGATGTCCTTCTCTGCAAACTCTTCTCTTTTCTTCACTTGTCTCTGCTCTACCAAGTGAATTTCGGATCCTTCAAATGAATTCCCGATCCTTTGTTTTTGGTTGGGGAGGTCATTTATAGGGAACCGATGGTGGTTACGTAACCGACGGTGGTCGAGTAGGAACCGATGTCGGTTAAGTCAAAGTGGGCTATTTTTAGTAAAATAGCCAACTTTCCCTCCTTTTCTCCCGAGGGATTAGTTGTGGGCTTGGTCAAGTCATTATTAGGTTGGTTTTGGTGCGGGTGAGGAGTAATTAGTCATGGGTGTGGATGTAGACCAAGTTATAGGTCTTAATTAGGTTAGTTTAGGGTTAGGGCTAGGTCATGATGAGGTGGCGAAATGAGGTGGTAGGTTTGGAGATGTGGATTTATTAATTATAAGGTAATTAATAAATAATTGTGCAAGGTTTTAGGTGTGAAATGAGATGCGGGGCACGGGGTGTTGTAAGACACAAATTTGGTGTCTACACAAAGGTTTGATTAACAACATTGTATCGATATATCTTGATATTTCATCCTCTATGCATTTGGGGGTAATGATACCATTTCGCCATTTTGGTACATCGAACAAGGACAATGATGAGCAGCCAATTGCTTTCTTCAGCCAAAGCACGGAGGACTATAAGGTGAGGTATTCTTTTATTGAGAAGCATGTTCTTACAGAATCGAAGCTTGAATAAATTCAAGCATTTAGTCTCAAACAATAAGGTCCAATTGTTGGTTTCTCATGCGGGAGTTAAAGACTTCCTCCTCAACAAATACTTAAATGAAAAAAGGGCAGGTTGGATCACTCGTGTCATGGAGTATGACATTGAAATCAAGATCACCAAGCTGGTCAGAGGGAAAGGATTGTGTGAGCAGCTGATTTTGGGCAAACAAAAGGAAGCATGCAATGAAAAGGAGGTTGTTTTGGCGTTACAAGACAGTCATGAGCAAAGTAGCACCCAAGAGGAAAATAATGATGTCCCCACTCCTTGCTGGACCCAAGGTATAATGCACTTCCTAAGCAAAGGTCTATGCCCTCCGGAGATGAACAAGACCCAAAGAAGACACTTCAGATTGCAGGCTGTCCCATACGCCCTTGTTGATGGTGTTTTGTTCAAGAGAGATGTGAATGGAGTGCTGCTGAGATGCATCAGTACAAATTAGATTCAAAGGATGTTGGAAGAGTTCCATGGTGGACCAGCTGGTGGTCATTTTGCACCAAGAGTGATAGCTCTAAAGATCATGAGGGCTGGTTATTATTGGCCCAAGATTTTCAGTGATTGCTACGCATGGATCAAGAGGTGCAAGAATTGTGCATTCTTCACAGGTAAAGAAAGACTAGCTGCCCTTCCATTGCATCCAATTTTAGTTGACCAGCCATTCATGCAATGGGGTTTGGACTTCATTGGAGTCATTAATCCCAATTCAAGTCAAGGGCACAAATGGATTTTAACAGCCATGGATTACTTCACTAAATGGACTGAAGCAGTAGCTCTCAAGGAGGCAAATGAATCTAGTATCCTAGACTTCTATGAGGGAATAGCAACCAGGTTTGGCATACCAGCTACAATAGTATCAGACAATGCATTGGCATTCATTGGATCCAAGGTGACTGAATGGGCTGTCAAGAATGGGATCTACCTAAGTACTTCATCAAACTATTACCCTCAGGGTAATGGCTAGGCTGAATCCACAAACAAGAACTTGTTGAGGATCATTAGGAGGACTCTTGATGAGAATCAGAGGTCTTGGCATACCAAATTGAAATCAGCCTTATGGGCTGATAGGATAACTCCCAAGAGATCTATAGGTAACTCTCCATTCAAGCTTGTTTATGGAAGAGAGGCAATCTTGCCTATATCACTTGAGTTGCCATTTGGAACTCATGAAACAGTTGGAGTTGTTAGAGTTTGAGGCCATGGAGGTTAGATATGTAGAATTGATGGAGCTCCAAGAAATCAGAAATCAAGCATCCCAAGAAATGAAGAAGGATCAGGCTTTGATAAAGAAGACCTTTGATAGAAAGGCCAAGAATAGATCTTTCCAAGTTGGATATCTAGTGTTAAAATGGGATGCAGACAGAGCAAAACGGAAGGCATTCAAAATTTGATGCCATTTGGAGTGGCCCATACATGGTCACAAAGTGTAAGGACAACAATGCCTTCCAATTGTCTTCATTAGATGGTGAAGAACTGCAGATTCTAGTCAATGGAATCCATCTAAAGCATTGCTACTAAAGGGAAATTCTCCACCTTGTAAATATTAGCTTAGGTTTTCATTCCTCCAAGTGCTTGTGCACATTGTTTTGCTGTAGGTTAGTTTTTCTTTCCCTAAGTGCTTTGGCACAGCTTGTTATTCCTGGGAATGTGTTGCAGGCCTTGCTCCATCAGGTGATATTCCATCTCCCTCCTTGCAATGTTCTAGTCAGTTGGGGTATCAAATAAAGAATCAGGTGACTCCATGCCCAATGGATTGCTTCAGGAAACTAGTAACTTCATCCACGGAGTAGATGACCCTCTGAGTCACCAAAATTGTTATCCAAAATGTGCCCCCTGCTCATTTTGTGGCTAACTCCTCTGGTTCTTCCCTCTATTGTGCCTCAATCACAATATTTTGCTTTTCAGGCACTCAAAACCTTCCGGAAATGGAACCATTGGATAGAGCTCTTTCTCATCTTTCCAAGAAGGTAAATTTTTTCTCCTAACTCCATGTATTTTTCAAGTTATGGCTCGGCGGAGTTTTTGTGGGAAATTTTCCCCTAGAAGGCCCGCAGCCAATCAGGACATGCCACATGTCAAGGAGTGGTGGGGATCGGAGGAGAACTTGGTTTTTTACCAAGTGTTTTGGAAAAGGTTTCAAAAGGAATAATTTTTCCCCTTGCAGCCCACCAACCAATCATTTGTTGCCACATGCCCGGGGGAGAAAGTTGGAAAAATCGACTAAGTGTTGGCGCAAGAAATTTTTTTGAAGGATGGCCCGCGGCCAATAAAAACATGACACGTGTCCTAGGGAGACGAAAGTTTGCAGCATGGGGGGAAGGTTTGAAATTTTGCTAAGTGTTTCACCAAATTTCAATGGAGCATTTTTGGACCCATTTCCCTGAGCCGAATCACAATGCGACACGTGTCACCAGAGCTCAGACCGACGGGGCGCGAGGAAGAATTAGATTTTTGGGCAAAATGTTTTGCGAAAGTCCAAAGGATGAGTTTTGGCCAGCTGCCTCCATCAGCCAATCATATGAGGACACGTGTCCTGGAGTGGCAGAGCATGGGGAGAATTTGGAATTTTTTCACAAGGAGGAAATAAAAGAAAATTCGAAGGGAAACCCCCCTTA
This sequence comes from Taxus wallichiana var. yunnanensis, assembly GCA_018340775.1. NCBI lineage: Eukaryota > Viridiplantae > Streptophyta > Pinopsida > Cupressales > Taxaceae > Taxus > Taxus wallichiana. Next base: position 959,592,617 of record CM031234.1, read on the forward strand.
TTGTGACCCAATATAATCTCGCCACGTGTCCAGGTGGGGCAAAAAATTCAGAGCAAGCCCGTGAGGAAATTTAGGAGGGTCAAACCCACATCCAATGGGGTTTTGACATGTGTCCAAGCCAAAAATATCAAAGTGACCCACATGAAAATTTGAAAGAATGGGCCCACTCCCAATCAGAGCGTGACACGTGTCCCAGCTCGTCGGCACGGCGGGGAAATTTTGGAAAATCTTCCAAAGGCTAAAACAAAGAAAAATGGAGCAGGAAGGGGCCCACACCCAATAAAATTTTGCCACATGGCACCTGGACTGGTGGGGCGCGGGGAAATTTTGAAATTTTTTCCAAATGACCAAAAAGGTAAAAATTCAAAAAAATTCCCACCGACCCGATTTGGCCCTGTTTTGCCCTAAAACTTCAAATCACCATATCTTTCGATCCAGAGCTTGATTTTCACGTTCTTTATATCAATGGAAATATGGTAAAATTATCTACAAGATTATAGGGTTTTTTTGCATTTTGGTGGATTTTGGAGAGAGAAAATCAAGAAACACCTTTGGCACGTGGTCATGGACAAAAATGACGTTTCAACCACCGTTTTTAATGAAGAATGGCTCGCATTCTCTCCCAGCATGGTTAAAAATGTTAGGGAATGGGTTTTCCAGGTGCCCATGCTATTTTGATGGCATTTTGGTCAATGGTTGAACCCCTTGCATGTTTTCCCATGTTTCTCTCTCCTGGGGTCGTGGTTTGCACTGTAAAAGCCAGGATGAGTTCATTTTGCAAAGGAGAGACACTTTTTCAGCTCTGTAACTTCCTTTTTCTTCCTCCTTGGAAGAATTTGTGAAAAAAATTACCTTTCCATGTAATGCAACACCTTTTCTTTCCTCTAGATCACTATAATGTACTGTATTGGATCTGAGATGTTGATATATGTTCTGTGATTAAAATCCCTCAATCCTTTCATATATCTATCATTGCTTTCTTGATCTTTCATTACATTTTGAGAATTTTTGCATGTTTTTGTGTTGTGTTTCCTTGTGGATTGTGTATTTCATGTAGGATCGGTGTCTACAACTCCTTTGGTGCATCACCTTTTAGCATTAGTTCTTTATTTTTTGCATTCTCTATCTCTGTCTCCTTGGAATTTAGAGTAGATTTAGGAGTTTAAACCTCTACAATTGTACAAGTGAATTAGCTGATCAGAGGAGTTGAGGAACCAGCCTCTAACCTAGAGATTCCTCTTCCATTTTGCAAGTCCAACACTTGAGAAGAGGATTCAATGTTTTGCAATCACACTTTGGATGCTTAGAATGATCAATTAGAAGCCCGATCGGCATCCGGGGGTGCTGCTGATTTGCCACAACAAATAAATCAAAAATTCTAGTAGAGGAGACTATTGCAATCAACATTGATACAAGTGAGAATCCTACACTTCTACAACTTGCTGCAACTTTATCAAAAACATAAATAAAAGCATTCAAAACACTACTTGTTGAGTTTCAATATGTTTTTCATGTTTGTAAAAATACATGCTATGTTTAGCTCCTTCCCTTATAGTGTACAACCTTGTGGTTCAAATAGAAGTAAAAGCGGTGAAACAAAAACTTAGGAAAATGCACCCTAAAGTTACATTGATGGTAAAATTAGAACTTGAAACTATTAAAAGAAAGCTTCATTAGATAAATAAATTTTCCGAAATGGATATCTAATATGTTATCCATTTTGAAGAATACACTACGGATTAAAATTTGCACTAAATTTTGTGATATAAACAAGGCTTTTCCAAAGGATGATTTTCCCTTTCCCAACATTGACATGATAATTGATTCTACAGTGGGCCATAAAATGCTATATCTAATGCTTGAATTTTTTAGGTTATAATCATATTAAAATCCTTGGGTTGGGCTGATCGGTTGGTTGTGGCCTTGGGTCGGGGCGATTGGTGAGTTGCGGCCTTGGGTTAGGCCAATTGATTGGTTGCGGCCTTAGCTCGGGCCGAAGAATTCAAAATAATGCTATTTAGTAAAGCTGGGGGTAGGCGATGTGGTGAAAAATGGAGATTGGTGGATATCGGTTAGGGGTGACCGATATTAGTTAGAAGACCGATATCGGTCTTCTAGGGTACGCCATAACCGATATCGATTAGAGGTCAAAACCTATAAAAAGAAAAAAAAAAAAGTGGCATGTCATTTTCACATTGTGAATTTGAGCGCCAAAACATCTCTTATTGAGTTTTGAATTGATCGTGTCGAGTGTTTAGGCTGAGTTGGCACTAGTTGAGTGGGTGAGTGAGTTATTGGTAGGCCCCAAAGATCGAGAGGTAGAACTTGATTGGTTGAGGACCCTGCTGAGGAGATTTGGAGCTATGGCACAGGCTAGAGGAGCAGTAGGTGTTATAGGTGTTGGAGGAGCTAGACCACCACCACCTATCCCACCATGACGATGTGTAGTCATACCGGTAGGCTTTGAACCCCTATTTCGTCAAGTTTATGAATTTAATCGGGATTTGTTTCTTTGGGGTAGGAATCCAAAATTTGATAAAATAATGAATAAATGAAGGTAAACAGTAAAATGGATTGGGTAGATATGTTAGGTAGGAAAAACGTTAGGGTGGGTAAGGTTTTAGGCAATTATGCTGGGTAAATTGGGAGAAATAGGGAAAAAAGGGGGTTTGGGGGCCATTTTTGGTTCGGCCCCTAAACCCCATAGTGACCGATGTCGGTCACTAGTCAACCAGCATCGGTCATAGTTTTCAGGTGTAGATTAGCAAGTGTAGAGACTGGTGTCGGTCATGTGTCAACCGACATCGGTTAATAAAATTTGGACATAGGGTGTGGGAGGGGACTGATGGCGATCGAGGGTGACCGATAGCGATCACCATGAGTATGAGGTAGGGTTGTAAAATTTCTTTGTTGGGTGTTGTTTTAGGTGGGTAGGATAGATTATAGGGTTGAGGGGAGAAGGTAGATCTGCTTTGGGTGAGGTGGGTGAATTACTAGTAGGGATTAGGTGGGATAAGTTGATTGGGGTAGGATAGGTTATTGAGGTGGGGGTAATTGGGTGGTTGGGGTCGATTCGGGTAGGATAGGTTATGGGTTATATATGGATTGGGATGGGTTAAATTGTTTGGGGTATGGTTAAAGTGCTAGAGTAGATCGTGTGGAGTATTGTTTGGGTGGGGTTATTGATTCCGAGGGAGATTAGGTGAGATAGGTTTGATTGGAGGAGGTGGGATATTTAAAGATGGGTTGTAGGAGTGAGAGGGATTTTGAGATGTATAGGGTAAGATAGGTGGGTGTAGATGTGTTTACAGAGTTGGGTTGTGATTGGGTGGGTGAGTAAGTATAGAGGGTTAGGTTGGTTGTTTTGTTAAGGGTAGGCTGATGGAGTGGGTTGTTTTTGCAGGCACGCTAGCAGTTGACCATGCGAGATCGGATGCTGCCCCTATTAGAGTGGATGCGGCCACATGTGACCATAGAGCAGTGGGCAGTTATGTGGGAGGTTGGACTCGCAGAGTCCAGAGGTATAGGGCTGTGGATAGGGACCACAGTTTGATGGTTTCCCTCATCGAGAGATGGGATCCAGCAACCAATGCCTTCCATCTCCCTACTGGAGAGATGACAGTCACCCTAGAGGATGTGTATCACATCTTGAGACTACCGATCATAGGTGAGGAGGTGTTCTAGGTGGATGCCAAGATAACGATGGATAGCATCCTATAGGTATTCGGGGATGCAACCCCATTGGTTATGTATCATAGTGCGAGCATCGGCTGCAGCGAGATGTATTGTGCTCATCGACAAGAGACACGGCTTGCCATGTTGATGATGGTCGGTATCACCTACTTCACCCTCCCTGACTCAAAGGGAGGCCACTTCCCACGGGCTCTGATGGGAGTTTTACAAGAGATGGTGGAGGAGCACATCTGCTATGTATGGGCACCAGTGTATCTGGTGTAGCTATACAAAGAGCTCTGGGGCTATCGCCGTATGAGGTGATTCGGTATATGTTTGACATTATTGTTACATGACTGGCATAGGAGCACATCGTGTGTATACGACTAGTAGGGTTGCCCGTGCAGAGGCCATAGAAGTCTCTGAGATATGGGTTTCAGAGGTGGTTGGGGGTCGTGGGCCAGCCATGAGTAGTGGTCACAGGGCGGGATGTCACCTTTTACAGGCATATGTTAGAGGGCCTGACTACATTAGATATTATATGGAGGCCATACAGAGGCCATCAGCCCCATGGAGGAGCCCGAGCACAGCTGCGATGGATCCAGTACATCTTCTGGATAGCTAGATGGAGACCCGGGGAGTATGAGTGGATTCCCCTAGAGAGGGTACGACGACAGCTAGGACTATGGTAGGATGTGCCACCTCCCCTCCCATAGTATCAAAGGGAGGATGTAGAGGCACCACTACCTCTACCGTAGCCATTTGACCTAGTCTAGGTAGCAAAAAGAGACCCGAGCATGACACAAAGAGATGACACAAGGGTTACAGAGCTCATTTTTGGTTTGGTGGGCAGGGCAGAGGGCAGCCGTGAGAGCACAACCAACACAACCAGATTTAGCGGCTGTTACAGTGGAGAGGGACCATCTCCTAGGTTAGGTGCAGTTACTACAGGGGCAGCTTGCTACCGCACAGGCACAGATTGGGGTGTTACAGGCGATTAGCCCAGCACATGTACGAGCACGAGCACGAGCACAGTCCCCTGTTCAGGCTCCGATGGCAGCTCCACCACCACCACAGGTACTAGCTCAGGTTTAGGGCACACAGGCAGGGTAGGGCCCACTTCTATTAGGAGCCGGGGGACCAGCCCCACCAGCCATGGTTGCATGGGCCCGTTACATGGAGGCTAGAGTGGAGGCCCATTACTATCAGGACCTACTAGATGGTACCAGTGTAGATTATCAGCCATATGCGGCTCATAGAGCTGAGACTTCCCGGAGTCATAGGTCACAAAACACATGCCCATGGCCGGTGGGTTGGTTATAGGTAGGAGGCGAGATCGACACGAGGGTAAGCGAGGGATGGGCCAAGGGAGGGGAGAGAGCTGAGTTGCCCCAAGAGTGGAGACATTTTTGGTCAAGTTGGATAGATGATTTTTGATAGAGACACCGGTCTGCGAACCGAGTGTGCATATAGGGGCCTGCATGCCCACATAGGATTTATGTATTCATTTTTGTTGTATATACTGGCCTGCGAGCCGAGTACATTTTGTATAGTTGATACCGGCTCATGAGCCAGTATATTTTGATATGAGAGACTGCTTTGTGCCGTGAGCTGATTTGAGATTTTGACAGAGGCAGGCTGCATGCCCAAATTTTTATTTTAGATTACAGAGGCCCCATGCGAGGAAATTTGTATATTTTGACATTGATTTGACGATATATAGATGATGAGTTTGATCCACATGGTGTGTATAATTTTGATTTGATGCATATATTATAATGTTTCATGTGTTTTTTCAATGGTATTGGAATTTGATGTATATAGATGATGGGTTTGATCCACATGGTCTATATAATTTTTGATTTGATGCATATATTATAATGTTTCATGTGTTTTGTCGATGGTATTGGAATTTTGATGTATATAGATGATGGTGATGATGTTTTGATGATATGTATATGTTTTGAAATGTTGATGTTATTATGATGATGAATGTTGATAGTGATTTCGTTATGCGGGGAAAAGATGCAGGCTCGCCAAAATTTAAGAAAACAAAGAAAAGGCCTAGGTATAAGAAAAAGGAGATAGGTGACTGATATCGGTTAGCTAACTAATGTTGGTCACTATGTGACCGATACCGATTAGGTAACCGATATCGGTTATGCTAAAACGAGCTTTTCTAAAAATAGAAAAGCTTGGGAGGCAACTTAAATTCTTATTTTTAGAGTCATGCAACATGTTAAATATGAGGATGCGAGGCTATTGACATCCATACAAGTTAGTTGCATGGGAGAATTGAGTGATAAGGAGGAAAGAGATAGGTAAAGTGATCGTGGGCTTGGATTAAGAAGGCGTAAAGGCAAGTTATAGTGAAGAGGGTGGTGAACATGGCTGAACAAGGAGAAGCATCTAGTGGGCAGAGAGGAGAGGAAGATAGGTTCCACCTCAAGCTGCTGCATCCCAAGAGGTATAAGTTTTGGTTGGAATTAGATTTTGCATGGTTATGAATAGGCTATACGTAAGGTAAGTGGGTAGAGATGAAAAGAAAGGTGATAGGCAAGGGTTTGGAATGGGTTGAGTGTTATGGGGTAGGTAATCGGTGTTTTAGATATGTTTTTAGGTATAGAGAGAGGAAAACAAGTGAATAAGTTATCATAGGTGGTGTTTTTGAGTAGGGTGGATAGAATTGACAGTGGACCGATATCGGTTAGATAACCGATATCAATTATTGTGTAAAGTTATAGATTTTGATAAAAACACTTGGGGATTTATTTGTTATTTGTTGGTTTGATGTGTGCAGGTAGAGGTAGGGTTGAGGATGAATGATAGGGTGCCAACTTTGTTGTCACGGTCCAAGCAGATGTAACACTAGCTGAGTGGGCATTAATAAACCATGTGGGGTTAAGCGGAATCCACTATTATTCACGAATCACATGCAATCATGCTATGTTACAGTCTTGATTGAGAGATGGAATCCAGAAAAGAATACCTTCCATCTGCCAACAGGGGAGATGATAGTGACGTTAGAAGATGTGTTTCAAATTTTGAGACTTCCAATTACAGGAAGACCAGTGTATCAGGTAGGGCCCAATGCGGAGCGGTAGCGATAAAAGTAGTATTCGGTCCAGCCGCACAAGATCTGACACAGTGAGGCTTGAAATTTACTTATGGTATAATGTTTGTGGCACACCCTGAGGCAACATGGTTGGCTGTGGTATTAATGATAGCGGTGGGGTATTATGCATTACCTAGAGCGGACGGGGAATATTTCTAAAATTAGTGATGTGTATTATTCGTGAGATGATAGAAGATAGCGTTACTTTCACATGGGCACCGGCATATCCGGTGGAGCTATACAGAGGTTTATGGGCATGCAGGTAGAAATCACAGGACTACACTAGATTGTGCATACTTATTACATTGTTTGGCCTATGAGCACATTATGTGTGTGTGACCAATAGGCCAACCAATCCAGTAGGAGAGACATGATTGCAGAGGTTGGGATTCAGGTGATGGGTCCAGACAGAGCAAGAGGCAAGAGCCGAGACCGTGACAGATGACGCCGAGTATTATAGGTAGATGTTGGAGATGGTGATGATTGTGGATATCTGTTGGAGGCCTGATGGGAACTACATGGTGATGGCAAACATAGCCGAGGATTTGAGGGGTGTAGAGCGATTGAGGTGGATCGTAGGACATAGGCCAGGTGAGTATGAGAGGATTCCTCTAGATCGCGTGTGGTGACAATTTAGATTTGTTCAGGATATACCCATGGATCATAGACCATACAGGAGGATCGACGCCGAGGCACCATTCTCACCTCCACGGCCGACACTTCCAGAAGGACCAGAAGAGATAGCAGCCAATCGTAGGGTAATGGATGCAGGAGTGACAGAGTCTTATAGATTATGGTGGGCAGCAGAGCTGCGAAGTACACATGAGAGGGCCGATCATCCTGACATAGCTGTGATTACAGTAAAGAGAGACTTCCTGCAGGGTTTAGTTCACCAGCTTCAAACATAGGTGAATGAGACCACGGGATTATTAGAGGCTTTACAGTCACAAGTGGAGAGACTAGAGGCAATATTCCTCCACGCGAGAGGGCATATTCATATGTTATAAGAGAGATTAGTGGATCAATGGGAGGAACCAATAACAAGGTGGTGCCTTTGAGGATGGAGAGGCCGTGAGTAGTATTGATTGACGATCACCATCACTACCTAGTTTGAGACGCAGGCGTGGGGGCGTAAATGAGTTTCATACATAGTGGTAGAAGAATAAATAAGGACTCAGACACGTAAGTCGATAATAGAGAAGATGTATTTGTTTAACATCTAAATAAAATTGAATATGTATGTTGATTTGAGTTATGATAATAATAAGAATGTTTGTGTTTTGAATGTTTGGATTGATAAAGGACAAAGGTGAGTGTTATCAATATAAATACATGAAAATATTTATATTTTTAAGGAAAACACAACACATGATAGGTTATGGTAGGGGATGGTCGAGCTAACCTTGGGAGACCCCATGTCTCCTAAGTGTTGCCTACATAGCCCATTACACAAAGCAAGGAGGGGCCTCAGACCGATGTAGTTCTCCCTTAGGACCAGGGAGAGGTGAATTGGACAATTTGGTTGTGGTTAGGCAATTTGTTGGTTGGTAAAAGTTTGATGTTGGTAGGGTAATGTTGTTGGTGTTGGTGTGGGTATAGGTGAAGCAAGGGTTAGCTTACCCAAGCATAGGAAACCATGTCCTGATTAAGGTCAACACATAATCCTAGATTCGGGTAAAAGAGGCAAAAGTGTCCCATAGTTGGAAAGAGCTAAACAAACCACGTCTTGTCGCAAGATGAGCTTGAATCCCTAGGTACCGTGCATATGCGAGAATTCGATAGGTGAAAAGTGTTGTATAATCACAATATATAGGATATACATCACGTCCCTTGAGTTTTTTTCATTTTGAAGAATGGTGAGGTGAGGTGGATGGTATAGCTGGGGCACAGAGAACTTGTTATAAGGTGATTATTCTAACGAAAGAGAACCAAACCTAAATAGACAATACCATGAATCAAAATTGCTTTTGAATACTACTTTTATTTTTCTCGATATAGATTGATCGATGCGGGAAGTCTATATGGGATATGCATCTTGTTGTTCTTGAGGTCTTCACGAAGGCGATTAATGCGAGAAGCTTATGATAGAGGCTGAATTTGTATAGTTTTCCTTCAAGGGAGCATCTACTTATAGTAGCGAGATGTGGATTTTCACATAGCATTTGTCCTTCGAGGGAGTAATCTAGTTTATAGCTTAGAGTTCTAGATGTTCATTTGATATGAAGCATCTAGTTTTGCAGGAAGTTTGACTCAAGAATATCCCAAAATTGTATAATTGAGAACTTGTTATTTTGATACTTTTAAGTCATGGACCAGACTAAAAAGGGGAAGGCATCTTTAAGAGGAGGTGATGATCAAACCACGTGAGTTTGATTCTACTTTGAGATGCACGAAACAAGGTGTATGAGGTGGTAAATGAGCTCAAGGGATGAGCGCAAGGTAGATAAGAAGTGATGTAACACTAAATTCAACAATAGAATGGTCAGAGATGCAAGGCATTAAGGGGTTTAGGCTCAGGTTTACCATTAAGTGAAGCTAAATGATAAGTACCTGATCTATAAGTGTGAGTGATAATGTAAGGCCCAATCCAATTAGGAGAAAATTTTCCATGTTTTCTCTTTTCTAGTTTGGTTACATGTTGATTCTCTTTGAGGACAAGATCACCAATCTTAAAGGTACGCTCATGAATTCGCTTATCATAAGCACGCTTGATGCACTTTTGATAAATTTGAAGGTGGTCAAGAGCTATAAGATGACACTCATCAAGAAGCTCCAATTGGGCTAACCGCTCTTGGCGGAAGTCATCATTGGTGAGAATATCCTAGAGAGATATTCTGAGGGAAGGGATTTATATTTCAAGAGGTAAGACATCCTCCATACCATACACCAAAGAGAATGGTGTGGCATTAGTGGAAGCATGAATGTTAGTATAATAAGCCCAAATAGCAAAGGGGATGTGATCATGCCAGTTTTTCCCAGAATCGTTAACGAATTTCATGAGAATTTTGGTTAAGGTTTTGTTAGAAGATTCAGCTTGACCATTTTCTTATGGATAGTAGGGTGACGAGAAGCTAATTTTGAAACCAAAGTTGTCACAAAGGGCTCGTAACAGCTTATTTTTGAAAGATTTTCCATTGTCTGTTATCAGACGATGAGAAACACCAAAACGACAGAGATAATGTGATGATTGATGAAGTCAACAATTTTCTCATTTTTTGGTTGAAATGAGTGGAACAACCTCCACCCATTTAGTGTAATATTTGGTTTCCGTTGATGATCCAACGGTGATGCTTTGTGAAGAAGGTGGGTGAATCTCACCAATAAGGTCTAAATCCCATTGTGAGAAAGGCCAAAGATCTCGTGCAAACCGTAAGCGGGTGCTTGGAGTATGTTGAAGGTTGGCATGTCATTGACATATAACACAACGCTTAATATATTTATAGTAGTATTTATTAAGAGTAGGCCAATAATAAAGTTCCCACCACAAATTCCGTCATGGACTTATTGGATGGTATGGGTGACTTCAATCTTTGGTTAGACATCGAAGGACGATACCATCGAAGCCACGTTTATAGAGAAGTCCCTCCATGATGACATAACGAGATTTTTTTAAGAAAAGTGTGTTTTCCATTACTAGTAAGGTAAGGTGGGAGAATAGAGGTTGTAAGGTAGTCGTGAAATTGGTTATACTAGGTATCCTGCGAATCAACAAATACATTATTTACCATACAAACATCTGGGACTAAGTAAGATGGGGAAAAGAGTTGTTGGACCAAGACAAATATGTCAGAGTCAGTTGGTGAGGTAGGAATTTGCGAGGCCAAGCAAGCCATAGTATCCGTAAATTTATTAGTTGAGCATGGAACGGTTTTGATAGAATATTGAGTAAATAAGGTCAAAAATGAATCCACGTAGTGTTTGTACTTTTGAAGTTCCTCATTTTTACATTGGAAGATGTCGGTAACTTAATTTACTACCAATTGAGAGTCACTAAAAATGTTAATAGACTTCACACCTAAGTGTAGCGTAACGTGGAGACCCAAAACAAGGGCCTTGTATTCCGTTGTATTGTTAGTGCAGGAGAAATCGAGCCTGAATGAAAGAGGCATAGGTTCACCATCAAGAGGAATGAGAACAATGCCCACCCCTCCACCGCGCTGACATTTAGATCCATCGAAGAAGAGGGTCATCGGATAAGATGCATCACTAAGTGAAAGGGTTGCGATGAGTTCATCAGGGAAAGTAAAATTGGTAAATTGTTCCCCAGGTAAAGGGGCTTCCACGAGTTGATCCACAATAGTTTTTCCTTTGACTGATTTCTAGTGTAAAAACTCAAGGTCGAGGTCGGTGAGGAGCATAAGCCATTAGGTGATGCATTGGTTTAGATGAGGTTTAGTGTACATATAATGTATGGGGTCAACATTGGTGATGTTAAAATTTTTGTGATTCGGGAGGTAATGTTAGATTTTGGTGGCCACGAATGATAGGGCTAGGCACAAATTTTCTATGTGTGTATACCTAGTCTCGTAATCCACAAGAGTATGACTTATGTAATAAAATGATTGCTCTCGATGCTCAGAGTCATGATGTGCGAGCATGGCTCCTACAGCATGGTCGGTGGCGAAAAGGTAAAGGCGAAAGGGCGATCATCCCGAGGTGGGATAAGCACGGGTGGCTACAAGAGATAAGCTTTAAGAGCCTCAAAGGCTTGGTGGCACTCCTCACTCCATTGAAAGAAAATGTCCTTTTTAAGGAGATGATGGAAAGGTTGACATCGATCCGAGAGTTGTGAGATGAAACACTAGATAGATTGGAGTTTTCCCTGCAAACTACGCAATTGTTTTAGGTTAGTGGGTGGGGGAATTTCTAAGATAGCTTTGAATTTAGCTGGGTCAACCTCAATGCCACGCAAAGAGATGATAAAGCCAAGGAGTTTTCCTAAAAGGATGCCAAAGACACATTTCTTTGGTTGAAGACGAACACAATATTGTAATAAGCGATCGAAAATAATGGTTAAAACATCGAGATGTTCACTGCGATGTTTGGATTTTCCAAGAAGATCATCGACATAATCCTTGAGGATAGTGTGCATAATGTCATGAAAAATGTAAGTCATAGCCCGTTGCTGATAGGTTGCACCAGCATTCTTAAGGCCAAACGGCATGACACGATAGCAGAAGGTCCCCCAGGGGGTAATGAAGGTGGTTTTATGTTGATCGGCCTAGGGCTACTAAAATTTGATTGTATCTCGAGAAACCATCCATGAGAGAAAGCATCTCATGGCCCATAGTGAGATCAACAAGTTGATCAATGCTAGGTAGGGGGAAGTCATCCTTTGGGAAAGTGAGGTTAAGGTCCCAGAAATCTGTACATATCTCGAAGTCCCCCATCGCTTTAGTGACAGGTACGACATTAGAAATCCATTGAGGATAGTCAATAGGTAAGATGAAAGAAACAAAAAGGAGTTGTTGAAGCTCTTCTTTAACCAAGAGGGCAATGCGTGGATGCATTTTTCTCAGTTTTTGTTTAACTAGTTTGGAGTCTGGTTTTAGAGTGATGTTATGGATAGCAATGTCAGGATCGATTCCTGGCATGTCGGTGTAGGACCAAGCGAAAGCTTGATTGCGGGCATGGAGGAAGGTAGTGAAGGTAGCTTGTTCTGATGCGTCGAGAGATTGTCTGATATTTACAATGTGAGGATCATCCTCCATGTGGATGTTGATTTCTATAGTCGACTCATTCAACATGGTTTGGGTTTCAGATGGTAAGGCACGTTGAATATAAGAGTCATCTGCACCAAGGTAGGTGAGGATGGAGTCATCATGAAGTCGTCATCCCGGCAGTCCATAACATTAATCGAAGGCGAGTCTTCTTCAATCATGTCTGGATACAAAAGGGGGAGAGAAGATGGGTCTTCACCATCGCGTTGATAAGTGAGAGGACCTAGGAAGATAGCATTCATGAATTTTTTTTTAGGAGGGATAGATTCCGGGTCTATCGACTCCGTGGGTGAAGATGGAAAAATGGGTGATGATGGTTCGAAGGGGTGACTTTGTCATCTTCCTAGATACAATTGACACGAGGTTTCTTCGGTGTAGGTGGTTCAGAAAATCCAAGACCACTACAATCTTTGTGTTTGTGTGTAGTCATGGGAATGATCATATGTCGGCCTTGTTCATAAAGACCAAAACCAAAACCTTTCCAAGCACAACGAGTCAGGAAGGTGAGGGTGAAATGATGGTTGGTTAGATATTGAAAATTAGATTGGAAGGGAACCACACCAAGGGGAGGTTCAGGGGTGACAGAGGATGCATCGACACCCCCATACGTTAGGTTGGTGTGGTAATTAGGTGGTCCGTAGGAGATCACCTCCCCCACACGACGGTCATAGGTAGGATGCGCATGTAACTGTCCATACTCTTGTGGGGTATGGAAGGTGCTAACGTTGTATAGGTGGTACTCCCCCAGCGTAAGGCGTTGAAAAATACCTATCAAGGGATCCGAGGTTGGGATGTTGTCCACGGGGAAGGAAGAGGTATTCACGTCGGTGGTTTCATTGGTCAAAGGTGTGGGTGTGGCTAAGGTGGATGGTTGAGGTGTGGTTGAAGTAGATGGTTGGGTCAGATCAATGGGTGCCTTGACTGGTACAAGCACATCATTAGGGCAATATAACATATTACGTTTTAAAGGGGTAAGCGTTAGCTAACACGGTGTATGACTTCCCCTCATACTTGAATTTTATGCATCTATGTAAGGTTAAGGGAACACATCCCATAGCCCAGATCCAAGGGCATCCTAACAACATGTTGTATTGGAACTCTCGCTCAAGGACATAGAAGAGTTCGGGAAAGGTACATGGCCCTACCACGAATGTTAAGGATCACAAAGTGCCTAGGGTAGAAGTAATAGCATCATTGAATGAAAGCAACATGGTGGGGTTAGCACGCATGTAGCGGGAGGGATATTCATTTGTTGGAAGGCTTTGGAAGAGACGATGTTTAGGCTAGTGCCCTGTTAATCATAACATGATGTACCCGGATGTCCTAGATGTAAGACGAGATGAAAGGAGTGAGGTCGGATCTTCTACACCAAAGATGAAAATTTCTTCTTCAAAAAACTAACAAAGCGGTGGCTTGGTGTACAGGACGAGAGGTGGTTGTGGAGGTAGGTTGTTTGGTGAGAGAAGCGATGTGGTTGGGTGTTAAGATGGAGGTGATGGGCGGGGTTTCATTAGGTAGGACCTCTATCCCTTCGAGGATCTCAATTAGAGCTTGTCGATGAGATTCGAGATGTTTGAATGAGATCATAGAGTGTCATTTTACGGGAGATTGGTGAAGTTGTTTGATCATGGTGTGATGAGAAATCAGTATTAGAGACTGGATAGGCAGATCCATGAATAACCACTTTAGGTGGTGGTGCGATCGAGGATGGTGGAAGGAGAAAGAGAGGCCACAGGTGTGCTCTCTTTAGCTTTTCCATTGTTTTTCTGACCTCGAGTAGTAATGCTAATCATGTTGATCTCGTGAATACGAGATGAGGAAGATGGTAGGGATAAGTCATTGTTCTCGAGAGGCGGGGTTGCAATGATGATAGATTTTGGTGAGGCGAGGATAGGTGGTATAGGAGAAGGGATCGAAGCTAAGGGCTTTCCCTCCATAAGTTGTCTTTCTTAGATTTTCCATCCGAGATAGGCAACTGGGCGAAGGATGGCTTTCAAAGCTTTGCATCCTTCTACATTGTGTCCTAGTGTGCGGTGGTAGGCACAGATTTTAGATTCATCATAACCTATAGGTCGAGGTTTAGATGGATCATAGGGTCTGAGTGGGGGTAGGGAAATGGTCGCATCCCCTACCAACATATCAAGGATCTTGGCATAAGATCCTTTGAGCGGGTCAAATTCAGATGAAGATGAGGCTATTGATTGAGTGGGTGAGATTATTGATTGTTTTGGTAATGGTTGGGTACAAGTGGTTCGTATGGGTGGTGGTTTAGGAAAGGGATTTTGATGATTGGGTTTAACTAGGTGTGGCTTCTTCTACGCAGAAGTCATGTTTAGCTGGTTAGATGATGAGGCCACAGATGACGTGGTGGTAGGAAACAACCATGGGGAAAGAGGAGCGACAACAAACAAGTCCTTCGATGATCGAGTTTGCTTAGGGTTGGTAGGTAGGTAGGATACTTGGGGTGACGGTGTTGAGATGCTCGTGGATTTCTGTATGGGTGCAGAAGGTGTAGGTCATGTTAAAGAAGACGTGGGAGGCATGGTGTATTGAGGCAAGGTGGAGGGGTGAGGCCCCAATATAGAAGGTAGGTGTGATGGTGAGGGTTGAAACCATGCCTGCTGTACCGGTGTGATTGGGGGTGAGGGTTTTAGTTGTGGTGGAGGCATAGATTGGACTCGAGGAGATTGGGTCTGTCTCCTAGGTGGATTGACGACTTTATTTTTGGATAAATCTAACCGTTTAGGTGGGTGCATCAGGCTGGGTATTGGTGAAGTTTGAAGCATAGGGGAAGGTTTTGTTAGGTTGATAGAGGTGGATGAGGTATTTGGTAGAGATGACGGGGGTGAAGGTGAGGACATAGGCCTTTTGAGATTTTGCAAAAACTTCGGGCATATGGTAGAGGTGTCTGAATTAGTCATCTGCATTTGAGTAGAGCATTGTGTACTCAAACGTTCCCATAAGACTTGTCTATCTTGTAGGGGATGACAAATCTTCATGTGTGGATGATAATTTTGGTATGGAAGAGAAGTGGGCTATGATTCCGATCCACTGTGGGTGTGATGCAAGGGCGAATGAGGCAATGTATCAATGGGTGTTAAGAGGTCAACTGGTCACTAGAAAGATTTAGGAGATGAAGAAATGATAGGGAGGAGGGCATGTTCTAGAGGATCCATCATGGTTAAGGATTTTGGTGATGTAGGCTCGAGGGGTTTCTCCTATAAGGATGACAGAAAAAAGTGGCGATCCTCCTTTTGCAACAAGAGTGGTGGAAGGAGATGTTTGGGAAATAGATAGGTTGGATAACATCCGCTCACAGTCTTGTAGGGATGTGGTGCAAGAAGCCTCTTCTATGAGAAGAGAACTCTGGGAATTTGATTCCTTTATGGGTAAAGGAATAGCGGGTCTGTCCTCTTGTCCTGATGAAGGAGAAGGGGGCGAGGACCCCGCCTTAGTGAAGAGGCTAAATTCAGAATTTCCTTGATGGAAGCCCTTGGTTGGGAGTTGAAAACCACATGGATCTCATGCACACTATTCTCCTCGGCTGAGGTTTCTTGGTTTGTTTTATTATTAGATGAATGGTTTGGAAATGGTTTGTTGAAGATTTTAAATTTTCGATTAGCAAGGGAATTAGGATTATCGAGGTTATATCCCTGTATCAACCATTTCTGCACTATGTTTTTCAACATCTTGCAGTTTTCGTGGTTGTGTCCTTTCACGTGATGGAAGTTACAGAAGTCATTTTATTTATACCAAGAAGGTATAGCGTGGGTGGAATCAAACCCGGAGTGAGGTTTAACAGGAGGCAAGGTGATAGCTCCTGCTTTAAGCAATTTGTCCAAGATCACATCATAAGTTTCTCCCAAGGGAGTGTACTTGATGGGCTCACTTTATACTTATAGGTGGATTTCGGCTGGGTATTAGATGGTGCTTGAGATTTGACCATCACCGCATGTACGGATCCTTTTGATTTTGAAGCAGCCGATGCGTGAGAGTTGGTGGTGTTGGGTTTGTTGGTGGAGTCTTGGATTCAGAAATTTGAGTTTTTGTTGCACAACTTCAATTTCTCCTCCTCTAAGGCTCAAATCTCTAGTTTCTGAGCCATAGTAAAGGCCTCATCAAAGGTGCGGAAAGTTTGAATTTGGAGGGTGGGAGAAATGTGTTTAGCGCAAGCCCGCATAAAGAGTTCGATGAGCTCGGCTGAGGTAAGGCATAAGTAAGTTGGTTGATGAGGCCCCACCATCGTCCAACGAAATGCAGATAGACTCGTCTTCAAATTGTCGGATGGTATAGAGGTCGGTAAGGGATACTTTCTTGGAAATATTGATGGAGAAGTGATCCAAGAAAGATTGGGCTAACTGGTTAAAGGAGAAGATTTTGTGCTGGGCTAAAGCACTGTACCACTCCAAGGCAGGTCCTGATAAGGACATGGGGAAGGTATGGAGTAGTAAGGCATCATCATGAGCAATCAGATAGCAAGCATGTCTAAATGATCACAAGTGTTGTTGAGGGTCCTCCTTACTACTAAAGCGAGTAAATTTTGGTAATTCCCATTGAGGAGGATATGTATGAAGGGGGATAGAAGGATGAATAGGCTCCCGACAAACTTGCTCATATGTCAGGGTGTTACGGCTTCCTGAAATAGAAGCCTCAAGATTTTGCATCTTTTCCATCATCTGTTTGATTAAATCATTGGTTGGGTTAGATGATGGTGTTGTCATCGTAAATGGAGGAGGATTGGGCCAAGAGCCACTACTAGACAATGGTGGGGTTGAATGTTGATAAGGTAACGATGATGAATGTGTTGGGGCAGCCAAGTAAGGGTGTCCTATATAAGATGTTGAGGCCACCGGATGAGTCTGCGGAAATGAAAAGGTGGGCGGAGCCTGAGAGGGAAAGCTCGTGTGAATAGATGGTAGAGAGTGAGTTATGAAAGAGGCAATCTGTGGGAGAGATGAGGTAGGGGCAGTGGACGGTAGTGATATGTGGGGCCCCATATTAACCAAAGGAAGGCCAATTGGTGTAGTATGAACCACCAAAGCCACTGAGCTGGGAGACGGGGCTAAGGATGGATACAGTGAGGCAGAGTTATTAGGTGGGGAAGGGGCTAAGTGAGTAGATATACTAATAGGCATACCAAAGAGTAGCTGACCGTCAGGTGTATGGTCATAGGTATGAGACAAATAATACTTATGCGATGCTAGGATTAGCATCCAAAACTTTGGTAAAGTTTGGATCTCCTACAGGGATCTTGGGAAAAGCACTGGTGTTCGTAGGATTCCCCATAGGATGTAAAGGGGGTGACTCAGGAAAATACATGGAACAAGCATGTGAAACCATGGTTGTGGTTTGTTTCTGGGTGATAACAACCATGGACAAGAGGATACAATAGGGAATTAGTCAATCAGGAATAGAAACAGCAACAAAATGTTGGAATTGGTAGGTTGTTGGTTTGTCAGAAACTGTGAAACACAATAACCGATATCGGTTTAACCGATGTTGTTGGTCGATGGTAGCGGCATCGGTCGGTGTAACCGATGTCGGTAGAAGAGGACCGTGTCGGTCACTATGAAGGCAAAGAGAGAATGTAAGAGGCTGTTGGTTTGGGGATAACAAGGCTTAGTATACCCACCAAACTGTTTGAAGTAATCAGGCGAGACAGTATAATAGAGAAAAGGAACTGAAAAAAAAAAAAAAGCAAGATACACAAGCAAATCAAGAGACTAACCCTAGGATTAGTTTTAATCACTTTGGGCTTATGCCTTAGACGCAAGATGATGTCAATCCTAAACAAAATACCTAAGGGAGATGTCAAGTTTGTTTTGGCTTGTAAGACTACCTCAATCAGGCAGAGGAATACCATGGGAAGGGGGATGTTTGAGATGTTGTGTAGATTATGATGTGATTTGGTATGTGTTGTGCAGTGAGAGCAAGATTAATTTCTCGTCAATACCTTGGATATCACCCCCACGTGTACGACCTGTTACTTAATCTACATTCACTATAATTAAAAACAGCAAGCAAGAATGTGATGCACGTGTTTTAAACCCAAATCGAAAATGATATTCAATGAAGCAAAGAAAGAGAAGAGGTTAAGAAGATGACTTTCACTAATGTAAATATGTGAAAGAAAAGCAAGTTCTTTTATCAAAATGACAAAATATTTTGTGAATATTTAGAAGAAAGAAACAAGTGTGCTCCATATATGAAAACAAGCAATAAAGAAAGAAACCTGAGAAGGGTCCCACTGTCGTGCCAAAATGTTTCACACAGAATTTTGTTCTAGAATAGAGTTATTTCTATCTTTTCATTCTCTTGAGAAACAGATAAGGGTTAGGCCTAGGAGGAATACCTTTTGAGTGTTGGGAAGGTGTGCGTGTACCGTAGAGAGATCAGACCGATTGTGAAGAGCTCCTTTTTGTCTAGGAAGGACTACCTATAAATAAGAACACAAGACCACCAGATTTTCATTAAACAATAAGTGAGGAACTGCCTTGGGCCCAGGAAATATTAGACTTCCTTTCGAAGGTGGTCAGTTCCCTTTTAATACAAATTAATGCAAATGATAATAAAGAAGCTATTGTGAAATCATGATTTAGGTACCTCGTTACTAAAAGCAATAGAGACTAAACTACCAATAATAAAATGTCATGTTGTTTGTTTGGTCACTGGTTATTGATACATTCAGATCAAGTTATAGGGATAGACAAGGCTGGATATGAGATTGTTTAGAGGTAAATAGGTGAAAGGTTGGTTTTTGGTATAAGTCACAGTGACCAATGCCCATCACTAAATAACGACCGCGGTTATAAAACCAATACTGGTAGGGGATAACCGATATCGGTAGGGGCAATGATTTAGGGGCTTTTAAATGGAGGTTGATTGTAAGGTGGTTATGGGGTTTAGAAGGTTGGTAGATGGTTGAGGGGAGTAGTAGGGTGATAGAGAAGACTCGAGAGAGTGAGAAAACTATCTTTGGGGCAATATAGAGATGGATGAATGAAGGTTAGGTGTAAGGTGCTCTTTGGGTGGTAGATCCAGGAGTGAGCTTATAATCACTATGAATCAAAAGTTCACAAAGTAGTGTCTAGAAGCATACAAGGTAATAAAAGAGACTACTTACTAGTTTCTGATGCAGATGCAGGTCCAAGGAATGCAGTGGAAAAGGCAAGGCTTAGTTGGGATGATCCGGCAATCGGAAGTGAGCTGATGAAGCTATCCTCCGACACTCCCAATGTTTGGATGAGTGTGACAGTGATCTAGTTGCTCAGTTAGAGTCTTGGGCTCAATACTCCTCTCTGTAACCTCTTCTCTCTCTCACACTTGTCTCTCTCTTGCAAATGAATTTTGATCCTTTGGTTTTGGTTGGGTGAGGTCATTTACAGGGAATTGATGGCGGTTACCTAACCGACACAAGTCGTATATAGGGACCGATGTCGGTTATGTCAAAGTTGGCTATTTTTAGTAAAATAGCCAACTTTCCCTCCTTTTCTCCCGAGGGGTCAGTTGGGGGCTTGGTCAAGTCATTATTAGGTTCGTTTTGGTGCGGGTGAGGGGTGGTGAGTCATGGGTGTGGGTCTAGACCAAGTTATAGGTCTTAATTAGGTTAGTTTAGGGTTAGGGATAGGTCATGGTGAGGTGGTGAGGTGAGGTGGCGGTGTTGGAGATGTGGATTTATTAATTATAAGGTAATTAATAAATAATTAAGTGTGTAAGGTTTAGGTGGTAAGGTAGGGTTAGGTTGTGAGATGAGATGTGGGGCACGGGCGTCGTAAGACCCAAATTTGGTGTCTACAAATTCTTCGTCACATATAGCACTTTTGGATGCCCTAGTTCATGAGAGCTCTTTTCACTTCATAACTGTAAGGTAAAATAATGAAGTGCTCGACTTCTTATTTATATATTTTTCTTCTTTCAACATTAAATGTTATTTTACCTACCACCGTACTTAACATGAAATGTATATTTTTCCACCAAGCCACCTTACGCGCCTTCAATTACGTGCCTAATCTTGCATGAAAAAATCTACAACCTTCCGGCATGAAAACAATCCATCCCGACGAGAAGACTCTTACACACGTGTCAATGTCAGCGGCGCAAGGCACTTCTTCTTTCTACTTGATTTTTTCTATTGCCTAACTCATGTTGTTCATGCAATTATTTTTTCCTTTTTACGTGGTTTCTCTCAAGTCTTATCCACGACACCAAAATTTATTTTCACCCTTCTTTCATGCGCTTCCTTCCACTGGGACTTTCACCACAATTTCCTTTATCATCTTAGCTTTGCACTATACTTTGCATCACTCCACCCCACACTAAAAAAATGTGTGGTACTATGTGCATGCACAACCTTAAAAATTAATGTGGTTACTAAGTGCCCAAGGCACAAAACAAACAACATAACAAACGACAAGAAATGGAAACACAAGAAAAGAAATTACATAAAGGGAAATTCTAAACTAACTGGTAATATTGCCTTATTACAAACACCAAGAAGACTTATTTATAGTAGGGCTTCAACTTACTCCCATTAAAATGTCTGACAATCTCATCCCATCCAACACTCTCAACTAGCATACACCTGAATCAAGGATGTTTGAGATGATATAGGGCCCTAACCAATGGAATTTCAACTTCCTGGGATGGCACAGAAACTTGGAATCATATAACAATACCATCTGCCCAACCTCAAATTGTTTGTTTTTGATGTGGCGATCATGCCATGCCTTTTGTTTATCCTTTTCATCCTTTTGACTCCACCTGGCCAATGATCATCTCTCGTCTAATTTCATCAATTTTTCAATCCTTTCCTCCAGTGCTTGTTCATCGGCCAATCCTCATGTACGCACTATACGTAGAGAAGGTAACATGAATTCAATAGGTAGGAAATCCTCTGCACTAAACACCAATTGGAATGGTGTGGATTTATTCAACCTCTTGTAGGTTGTCCTATATGCCCATAGAATTGTTGATAATTTGTCATCCCAATCCTATCTACCAACGTCACAAATTTTGGTTAGGGTATGACTCGGTATTTTATTAAATGACTCAAAGAGCCAGATCCCATTTTATCGTGGATGGTAAGGGTTAGTATTATGATGATCTACCATGAACCCTACTAACGAGAATCATGATGGTCTCATTTAGGAAATGTGTACCCCTATCACTAGTTAAGCACAACGGGCATCCATACCTTGTAATAATATTTTCCCATAGAAACCTAGTTGTTGTATCCATTGTACAATCCTTGGTAGGCATTGTTTCTACCCATCTTGTCAAATAATTTATGCAAGTGATTACTTAGTGTGATCTCATCCTACGTATGGCTGGAAAAATGGGGCCTAAAAATCTATGGCCCACTTTTCAAATGGCTTTGTGCTTGGAACAGGGCGCAAAGGAAATTCATCCCTCCACCCTAGTTTTCCAAGGTGCTGACAATGATCAAATGCCTTACAATACTCTTTGTAATCTTGATATAGGGTATCCCACAATAACCCAACTTGCATATCTTACGTGAAGTGGCGTTCCCTATATAGTGTCCACATGCACTCCTCCATAATATCCAAGTGCTTATGTTCTAGCATGCACCGACGTAAAACTTCATCATGTCCTAGATTGTACAAATCACCACTAACCAACATGTAGGGTATGGCATGTATGGCTAATCGCTTCCTCTCTAATGCTTTCATCCCTTCTATAAAGCTGCACCCATTTTGAGAAATACTTTAAATATCCTCTAAGTCGAGGGCACGCGCCATAACCTAAATAGTTACACTCTTGGAATGTTATCCTCAATGCTTTGTGCGTCCTCTTCGAGTCAATTCTAAACAAGTGATCGGGTCCATAATTACACTTTCCTAGGCTTGAGAACCACTATAAACTAAAATTCTTGGAATAGCAGGAGCCATCGACATATGTGCCCTTGCATAATGGGTTTGTTTATCAAGTATGTTAATGCCATGTGGTCGGTGTGTAGAATACAAATGGTGTTATTATAAGATATTGCTTGAATTTTTGTAACACATAGATCATGGACAATTCTTCACGCTCGGTAGTGGTGTAATTTTGTTTTGATAATGTTAACTTTTTGCTTGTAAAACATAAGGAATGGTCAAAAATCCCTTCACCAGGTTGTATCGGTAATGCTCCAATGGTCATGTACTGCAGAGAAATCCACATGAACATGGAAAGGCTTATCCGAGCAGGAAAATAGAGTATGGGTGAGGTGACAAGCCTATCCTTTAAAGTTTCGAAGGCCTTCTACTTGTGCTCTCCCCAATGAAATGTACTCTTGTGTCTAAGTAATTCCTCCAAGGGCACGGTGATTTTGGCATATCCATTGATGAACTTCCTATAGTAAACTATATGCATAAGGAATCCACACATGACATTTTGGATAGTAGGCTCCCTAAACCCACAATGATCGCTAACCTTGGCGAGATCTACTAGTAAGCCTTCCTTGCATATGATATGTCCAAATAAGGCTCCAAATGGGGTAGTAAAGACACACTTCTTGATGTTGAGGTATATCCTCAACTGCTGAAACCTTCAAACATTATTATTAAGTTATCACAATGGTATTTGACTAGACCATACACAAATCCTATCATTCAAATCGACTGAAGAAAATTATGGATGAAATCTTGAGAGGCTTGTATTACAATGCATGAGAAAATAGTAGGTGCATTCTTCAACCATTTAGTGGAAAAATTTGTCTTTTTCGGTCTTCCTTTGCAATCCTCACTGGTTGTACCCTAAGAACCCATCCGTGAAAGAGTAGACTTCGCACTGGCCAATCCCTCTAAGATTTCTTTAGTAAACGGGGTCGGGAACGGATCAATGACACATACTACATTCAAATCTCTGTAGTCAACATAGATCCCGATCCTCCTAAATTTTTTGATGTTGATGAACATTGGGCTTATCCATTCGACTCTTCCAAAGCCTCAATAATACACGATGCTATCATTTTTTCTATCTCCTCCTTGACCCATATGCACAAATTTGGGTTCATCCAATATGGCCTCTTGTATTGGGCACACACCTTCCCTTATTTTTATCCTCATCTCCCCCAAGGAATGGTGGAAACCTTTGAGTTCATGATACCCACATGGGAACAAATCTTGGAATTCATGTAACAGATCAATGATCTTTGAGACTTCCTTCTCCAACCAATAGTCTGCAATGATAGCTTCCTTGGGTTCTGATTCTGACCCAATGTTAACCTTCTTCATCTTTAGGGGCTCATGGTAGGCATGCATCCTTTCATCAGCATTATCTATAACATCATGCATACCTACAAAGTGGTTAACATCTATACCTTCCATTTCCTCCCCATCTATGACATAAACCATGTTTCCTTTTTCCTTCTCCATGCATGCACGCTCAAACTACATCTCCACTGACTCATCTTCATCAAAGCGTGCCTCTAAACTAGGCTCACATAGAAAATATAGTAGCCTATCTTCTTACGCCATGGCACTATCCCCCATCGTAAGGTGTTTGATCACTTGTAATGCCTTATCCATTAATGGATTTGTGCTCCGATATTCAAAATCTTGGAAGAGATCAGTTGTCACTCTTACCACTTTCCCATCTCGCGGCATGTTTGTGAGTGGATATACCATGCACACGCACAATTTTGTAGTGTGGAATATAGCTTATACTCCCATAATGATGGTGGTAAGGATTCTATGCCTTCTTCATGCCTTCACACTTGGATATGAAATGAAGTGGCTCTTTTACCATGGTAGTCTTGTATAATCAGGGCATGTTGCTCTATAAAACCTTACGAGAAAACATGATTCTTACCTCGTGCCACTCTAGGAGGTTCTCCTGATGTGTAGCCCACCAATGCATGTTGTAGTCCTAAGTAGGTTATAACTGAGCATTCCTCTTCTCTTGTCCTCATTTTTCCACTGAGCTTCCATGTCCCGTAAGAAAATTTTAGGGTATGCACCTCCAGAGTAACTTGGCAACTGCTTTCCTCCTATACACTCAAGTGAGCGCACCTTGCTCACTCTTATTACAACCCCAATCAAGCTTTTCCCAATTAACTCATAGGTCTCATGTGCCCAATTGTCACATGCCATGCTTGTTGTATCACTTACAGAATGAGCATCCTCAAATTTGATAACTCATTCTGTAGGGTGAATTATCTCTAGGTCTTTGATGGAGTGCACATAAATTATATCAAGGACCTCTTCTCCCAAAGGTTTAGTGTAAGGTAAAAATTCCCATCCATCAAAGGGATGATGACCCATTCTTCCTTATTCTCGAAACTAATATATCCTTTGTTGAACCTCAGGTCAACATTGTTCTTATAGCACCATGGGCACCCAAGCAATGCTAGAAAATTGTCTTCCTGGCGAGCACTAAGACTTCAAAGTTCTCCATAAATACTCCAATACTCCAATGGGCATTACCTTAGTCTTGTTTTCCATATACAACACATTTGAAGATGGATATAATGTGGGCCTTCCCATTTTATGCCAATCATCTAATGTAAGAACATTGACCTCTGCTCCCGATCAATATGTTACTCAAAATCCAACCTACCTTTCACAACTACATTTAGTGTGATCTCTTTGTCATAATCAAGGCTATGGGGAGGGAGGTTTACATGTAACACCTACCTTTCACACTTTACTCCAGCATGTGGTACCTTCTCCCGTATCCATTCTCCTAACAATGGAATAATAATATCTTTCCTTAACATTTTACACACTTCCTTGACCCTCATCCAGGTTCTTCTATGGAGTCTCGGTATTCCTCCTTTGCTCTTTCTACCTAGACTACTCCTTTAGACATTGGATTTATCCTTTTGAGATCTAAATGACATTCATTGTCTCTTGATACACTTCCTTCTCGGTGGGAAGGGTCTCAATACTTTCCGTGCACCAATTCTTCTCTTAAGAATAGATTCCTTTGCCTTACTCCCTCTTTGGCGCGTGCAGCCTCTACTCATGTTGTCACCAAAATATGTTCTAACCCTAACTCCTACACCACTCTAGGCATCCACTATGTGTCATCCTTCTTTATACTCACCATCCCAACACCCTTGTCCTTCTGGTGCTATTGGCTCATGTGCTCAAAAAACTTAGGGCACTCTTCATACTTATACTTCTTCCCGCACCATGAGTGCTGCAATAAATCTAAACACTCACGACTGTAATGTTCTATAGATCAACAGTTATAGCAGGTTACTCAAGGGAACTTACTTCTCCCTCCTCTATGATTACTATAACCACATAATCCTCTGTGAAAACCTCTCCCATGCACCATTCCATTCACGTGTCCTTCATAACAGTGATCATCTTCCTTGGAACTACTAACAAGGCTGGTTTGGTGCACACCATGATTAATGGCCTCATGGATTTGGTCAATAAGCCTATAATCCTTAGTATCATGGGTTGTAGAGGTGAAAATCTTGTATTTGAAATACACATTCTTCCATATTTCTTGTTGCTGATAAGGGACATCTACTCGCATCATGGTCCCCATGAAAAATTTCAAAATCTACTGCTATGGCGCGTCGTCTTGACTTCCAGGAGACTATCCTTGGCATGCCCCTCTACTTCACAATCTACGTACCAAAGACCACTATGAGTCTCATCTGTTGAGTTTGTAAACAAATTCTCTAACTACTTGGCCATTACAGTGATTTGAGCCTCCAAAAAGGGATCACACTAGTATCAACACTCCCAACTACTTCAACGCGTAAGGTAGCTTATAAATCCTCACGCGGGTCAGTGAATGTTTTATGTGACAATTCCCTTCTAAATGGAGTGATCAACCCTCCAAAAAAACATTAAGCATGTTATGAAGGGTGAATTTCATATGACAATTTTCATAGGAGTGTTTTAAACCATGCATCATACTCCTGCACACTCTCTTTCATTCCCTGTTGGATCTCCTTCAAAGTGTTAATGCTCTTCTACTCAAACTCAGGTATATGGAATTCTGTTAGGAAGGTTTTCTTTAATGTGGTGTATTATACCACCATCTGATGGGGGTTGTACTTCCTATACCAGCTATGTGCATGCCCTTGTAATGTTGTTGCAAACTGACTT
This sequence comes from Taxus wallichiana var. yunnanensis, assembly GCA_018340775.1. NCBI lineage: Eukaryota > Viridiplantae > Streptophyta > Pinopsida > Cupressales > Taxaceae > Taxus > Taxus wallichiana. Next base: position 959,619,196 of record CM031234.1, read on the forward strand.
GCCTTCCACTCTGGGTAGTGATCCCTTGGCATGCCATAGTAATTCACACTTGTGCATGTGTTCCGTAGCATCCCCTATACCTTGGTAATCTAGTAAGTGTAAATAAATCTCAAAGAACACCGAGGAGGTGGTTGAGGCCCATGTCCTCCTGATCTAGATCCTTGGTTCCCTCTAGTGTTTCCTCCTCGACTAGATCCATTGGATCCACCAGTCCCGTGCCTCCGAGATCCACTAGTTCTACCTCTAAATCCTCCTGTAGCCGTGCAATGGGACTGAAGTTGTCATACCTAGTGTCACCAACATTCCACCGAACTACATGCCAACAGTCTACGAGATTACTCCACTACCATAATTGTATCCTGCACCACTCCCAGATGCATTGCCCAAACCTTACATGCTTGTACTTTGCCCAAAAATTCATCCAAACACCGGAATGGTATGTGCAACTATGGATGTTCCAAATGTAAAATTATATCTCTTGGGAACCAATCATTGACTCCCACCAATACCAATTAGGTTATCAATAATTCTCCCTTGATTTGGAAAACCAAGTGCTAGGGATTGGTCACCAAGTGGGTTCAGATGTGCACCGAAGACTCTTCTTTCTCCATGTGACAAACTATCGCCGAAGCTAAAGGGGCCTCTCTCCTGTGCTTACCAATATGGGTTAGCATAGACTTCTTAGGCTTCATTTCCTCCACTTTAACTTCAAAACCCTCTCTTAACATCTACCTCCATAGATCCATCACACTTGAAGCCTCGCATTGTCTAGTCATCTCCCTTTCACAAGCTTTGTTATACTTGACTTATCTCTCATCTCTTTCCTTTTTAATTGTAATTTCCTCCATCTTCCTCCACCTTAGCTTTCTCTCTCCTATTGCTCAAGTATCTTAGCCAACAAAGGGAATGCTTCTAAACTCAAAGTAATGACCAAGATCTTTATAGCTAGAGGAATAACAAAAAAATTATCCTCTAGGCTCCTCGAAACTTAAACTCAGCAAATTTGGGGAAATAATATCTCAAAATGGTGTATTCTAAAGTGTAACTAGCCAACAATCCCTTCCACTGGTGATCAATAGCACACATCCAAGTCGATATGCATCGTGCGCGGTCTTTGATAGTCATCTTAGGCCCACACACATGATTTATAGTACTAGCTTGATCTGGATGTATATCTTTGAAAGCCATTCATATGGCTTTATTAGGAAGAAAAAAAGAATGTCTCATACAACTCATGGTATAGGTTCTCTTCTACCCATCTACGTGCATTGAACTCAAGTCCAGTGCTGAATATTTGAGAAAAATCATCCTCCGTGCTCTTGAACCACGTTTCAACACTTTCTAAAGTTAGGGATTTTTCATCACACATCACAAGGACAAATATGCATGCCATTTCTCATAATAACTTAAAAAAAGAGGTCCCGACAAGGGAACCAAGATGTATTCGTTTTTATGCCTTTCAAACAATAAGGAAATCCCATACACATCGACCTATCACCCAGCGGGCACTTTGGCACTCACCCAAGGCACGCGTGGGTGTTGAGCCTCTTCTTTATGTGAGTTGTGTGAGAATGCATTATATACAACAAAATATTAAGTGAAGAAAATGGAAACAAACCATATATTCATCTTAGAGCTTAGAATGGGCTTCTAGACCAATGTATTTATTTAGATAAGAAAATCACTACATAACATAGATCTGAATCATAACAGAAAGGAAATGCACAGGGGTTTACACCCACTCATGAAATATATATAAAATTGATCCATACAGATATAAGTAAAAACTGGAACCACATATATCCATATTAAATACGTTTGGTAATCACATTACATTCATTGAGGCTATCATAGATCCATATAATAGTGCATACCAATGTCATGCATCAGAACTGGACTTAAGACCTTCATGGTACAAAGAAAAATATTCAGACCCATCCCCTTGATACATCATACTCCTACAGATCCTCTAAACTCAACCCATAGAAATCTCGAGTATTTCTTCATAGCTTCACCTCTTTCCATTCTCTTCGGTATCTCTATATATCTATATATTTTTATTCTCTTGAGTGCTTGTATATATAGAATTAGCAAGCACCACAATGTCTTTCTAAATTTGTAGATCAATTTCCAAGTTTCCAAGTGGTCCTCCATGGGAGCATGCTCCTTCGACTCAAACTCTCCATTCTTCACCATGATGACCTTACGGAATCTTCTATCACAATGTATATTCCTTGTGTGGGCACCGAGTTGCCAAGTGACACCTTATCCACTCCGTATGCGTAGTGGGTCATGCTTTCCTCATGTTCTTCCAAAAATGGTAAATATGGATAAGTCCCAAAATGTTCACTCTTCCTTGCGCGTGCGCTCTACCGGTTCTACTAAACCCTCCTAAAACCGTATCCTACACACTTTCACATTGCACGCCCTTCTTCAAATAGGCCTTGCGCACCCACACGCCTTATTGTACCTAGCCAATATTTTAGGGGTCAAAAATAAAATTCTCCTAGTGTAAAATATTACACACCTCCTTTAGGTCATCTACATATTTTTGCAAGAGCTCAACATCATTCACATGTTCTCTCTCATGCGCTTACTCCTTTAAGCATTATATCTCACCCAGTAGATATCTAATGACTCTAATTGTTTTCTAATAAACATCCTTCGATGAGAAGCATCTGGGTACTTGACATGCATAAAAAAATTTCTCGGGATGAGTGGTCTAGCCTTAAGAGGTTCACAATCACATGCTACTTCAGCATGAGTAGTGACCAACAAAGGTTATAACTCGGATTAGACATCTTCTTTAGTATCCATTTATCACCCCTCGTGTGTTGCACCTTGATAATCCCTACACCCTTTTCCTTTTTCTTGTTCTTGCACATATGTTGATAAAGGTCAAGACAATCCTCAACTTTATGTTACTTTCCACGGTGGGAACATACTATGTTATGTGGAAAATCACGCTAGTAATGATCACATAACCCATAAGTATAACAAGTATTATGCATAAATATACTTCTATTACCATGACCTCTACTCCTATGTCCTCTATAGAATCCATCTCCTCTATTGTCACATTCATTATAAGGTAGAGTTTCTTGTACACGATAATTACTTACCATAGTGATTTTCTACAATCCAGTTTCACATGCCTTATGAATTTGATCTACTAACTATAAATCCTTCATATCATGAGTGTGAGCATCACAAATTTTGTAGTACATGGATACATTATTCATCGTAATGCCTTACAAAAGAGGGAAGTTCCGAACATCATGATTCTTATGGAAAATATCACAAGACTACGAATGTTTGCACACCATCCTATGAAAGTAACTATCCTTAGTATGTCCTTCAATTTCACAGTCTATACACCATATACCACTACATGTTTCATGTGTTGAGTTATTAGAGAGATTCTATAATTTCTTAGCCATATATGTTATATGTTCTTCTAAAAGTAGGCTCACTCAATTATTAGCACTCCCAACCACTTAAACACACAGAGAAACTTCCAAGGCCTCATGTGGATCCACATATGTCTTATGAGATAGGCCTCTCGTGAAACAAATTCATCAATCCTATAAAAAACCAATGTGCATGATGACTTGGATGAATATCATAATACAATTTGGATAAGAGGGTCTTGAAACACATGTCATACTCTCACACACTTTTTGACAAACTCTTCTTAATATACTTGAGTGCACTAATGATTTGCTACTTGAATTCCGAATGTGAAATTCTACCAAAAATGTAGTGTACAAAACATCATAGTCCATCATTCTCTAGTGCGGATCATACTTTTTGTACGAACTATGCATGTGACCTTAAAGAGTGGTCAAAAATTGAATTTCCTTTCGATATTGAGTTGTAATTCCTTTATCGCATCATAATAGTTCACAATTGTGCATGTTCTCTGTTGCATATTCCACACCTTTGTACTCTGGCAAGTGAAGTGACATCTCAAACTAAACTTGAGGTGTTTATTGCAGCTACGAGGTAACATCTGTTGAGACTACTTCGGTGTTGGTTGTTATGGTCGTAGACCTTGCCTTAGATTAGAAAAATATCTAGATCCTCCACTAATATTTCCTCCATACGGTTGCTTTGACCTAAACCTCCCGAGCCTCCCGTGGCCTCTATTATGGGTTATAGTCTAGTTGATGAACATCCTTATGTCCCTATTGTAGTAACTAAACTAGACACTCGGTTTCTACACTTTTACGACACCTATAAAACTACTCCTAATTGCTCGCATGCCAATAATTTTCCCGAAAACAATCCTCGAATTGTACTTCCTAATCCAAAAATAATCAAATTATTACTACTTGATCTCGAACCCTTATAGGCTTTAATTATTTGCCGATAATTTACTCCTTTTAAGTAATCAATTTAAAATAAAATGTAAGACATTTAAGACAATTGCAAAAAGATTGATTATGGAGTTTGGAAATTTCCTACATCTCCGTGTTCGTGGTCGAACCATTCCACTAGTCAAAACGGTAAGTTACAATAGTACTTTCACAAGAAAACCTAATGGAATTTTACTTTCCTATCAGTACACTAGTTCTTCGAAAAAACTTTCGATGATCAGTCGAATTGTTCTTCACCTTCCTGATGCACAATCTCTTTCGGCTTCGATCAGCCTTCCCGATGCTATCAATGCGATGCTAGCACTCTAGTCGACAATCCAGGATTTGCAAGTAATTTGTGTGGCTCAATGTGCCTATTGGGTAGTTTATAATTTACTCCCAATCATAAATATTTTGTCTACTATTGCCTAAAATAATAGGCCAATAAACAATATTTGTTGACACATCTCACAAATAAGCTTAACAAATAATAAGCTCGGGTGTGTCTCCACCTTTTCGTGCTCTAGCAATGAGCTTCTCATTGCTACTGGTGTCTTTACAATGCAAATGGGTTCCCTATTTATACAAAAAATAGGGCCCTTAAAAAATGCAATACAAATTATCTTTAGGCTATATTTAAACCTTAGCCTCACCCGTAGCAAAATTAATGGGATTACATACCCATATAGGGCGGTTTGCATTTTGAATGGGATTAAATCCCCAAATTGGCTTGAAGTGGGTTAATGGGATAATATCCCTTTGAAGTGGCTTTGTTGAAATGGGATTAAATCCCATATTTGGTGGGAAGAGTATTTGGTAAGGTTTTATTAACCCTTACCCACACCATCCTTCACGTGGAAACATCCATGCATGGCTTAATGCCCCCTAACAACCGCTTCACCACCTTCTCTCCTCTACATGGAAGTATAAAATATTGGTGGCTTATGTAGGTATACTAATGTATAAACATTAATATAAATGCATAGATATCTATATGTGTGGTATGTGGCATTTGGGAATAATGTGTGACAAATAATTACAAGGTAATTTGAAATTTGACCCACATGAACTATGGAGAATAAGACCACCTGTCGACCCACGATTGTAAAATAGAACGAATTCAACGAGTGGTGGCAAGCCACATGGTGGCTTGTTGACCCACCATGTCGGCGATAATACCATAGTCCACACGGTGACCGGGCTCCCCTCCGTAATAAAAGTTGAGCCTTTTGCTCCGACGCGCTATTCCATTTCACAATTGTCAAAGACCAATGGATAAAACCCCTTCAATTTTTCCAATGCCTTTTGCCACATGTCACAGTGTGATTGGTCTAATATTGACTAGTTGACCAGAGTTGACTTTCCCATTGACCGAACTTTGACCGAACATAACTAGAGCTCCCGATGTCCGTTTGTCGTGTTCTCATAGTCATTAGAAAGCTCTCGAGATGATCTTCTGCACTTAAACCATTTAGGTATGTTTAGGGAACTTTTGAAAATGGTCCCCTGATCACTTCCAAACACTAACACATGTTGTGCTATCATGGGTGCATTCATAGTCTAGTGCACTTCTTAAATTAACACAAAATTATATCTGCATGTATCTTTATTTGTACATTCATTGGACTCCCTTTCAATAACTACCTCTAAATAGAGAACACCTAACATAAGGGATAAGCATTCGGGATGAGTTAGATGTGTGCATGCGGTTCTCATTCTCTCCTATGACATCTCTCATCCGAAGTTGATGCGGACTGTCTACCGTGCTTTCCCAAATTTGGGAGGACATGATGTTTTGGCTCCTTATTTTCCATGAAAGTGTCTCAAAACATTCACAATCCATTATTTTTATCGACTACAACACTAATTCAATATCCCTCTCTCTTGCTTCATTATACTTGAGACATCTCTCTTATCTCTATTTTTCTTCCACCAGTGGCTGTCATCCTTCTCCACACCTTATCCTACCATTGTGCATGGTGGGATTTACCTAGCCATAGGTAACCTATCCACTTCCAATTCTATTATCAAGATCTTGATGGCTAAGGGTATCGTGTGTAAGTAAGATCCATTGGGCTCACACAAGAACTTGAACTCTACTTCCTCAAGGAAAAAATAGGTGGAAATATCATCCTCCAACATATAATTGCGTAATATGCCTACCCATTAGAAATCTATAGATATAGTTCACCCTCATCTACATCAAATAGATTTTGGTAATATTCTTGTGTCTAAATCCTCGGTCTAGGATAGTAAATTATTTTTGCTATGAAAGATGGCAGCCATTAGTAAAAATCTACTGGGAATAATCATAAGAATGTCTCATATAGTTCATGAATAAGATTATCTTCCACCCACTTTCACGCATTGAAATCAAGTATAGTGATATACCTCTGTGTAAACTTATATTTTCTTTCTTCTACCCAACTCTCAATGTTATCTAAAGATAGTCGATATGTCATCTGCATGCAACATCCCGATAGATAACTTAAAAAAGAGGCCTTGACAATGGAACCAAAATGTAGCCCTTGATTAGCACACACATGCACGCTTTCACTTTATTCGAAAGATCTAAAATATCACCTAAAGTGCACGTAGATATCCAGTTCCTCCTTTGTGTTGCTTGATAGGGAGTTAGCATGCATGTTCATCATATTAATCAACAAGGATCCCATTCAAGCATAAGTAACCACTACATGCATAAAAATACATATAATAAGGAAACATAACCAATGAAAACCATAATTAATATCAATTACACTATTAAATTTCCATTCTCATATCCATGCACGATAAATATTCATCCACAATTACCCATAAAGATCAGAATATATTATACCAATAGGTTAAATACATCATCATCCATTACATCAATATGCATAATCTCATGCATATAATTTATACTCTTCTTGAAGCTAATCATTAACTTAAAAATATTCTAGAATAAAGACATACATCAAGAATTTATAGGGGTGGGGACTTTACCTTCACTACCCATGCACTCTCCTAATAACATGTTTTCTCTCAAAATATACATCATTAACTACGGTCAAAAATAGTCATATACATAAAGTGTGCATTATTTTTACAATAGTCACTAATAATAGATTAACCTAAAGATAGATTTTACTTTGAATCCTATTATTCACCTAGCCCATGCATGATCTTATTTTAGTTCCTACATGTACTTTTATCCTTGATTTTCATGTTCATTCTCCAAAATAAGCCTTTCCTTGGCCGCCAAGTCATCCATCTTTCATCATTTGCTTGGTTGGCACTCTAACTCTGGTTTTCTCTATTTTTAGCCTTGTTCTCGGCAGAAATGGCTAAGTCCCAAACTTTATCTACTTGGGTGTGAGCCTTCGTGCACTATTCTACTATGCTTGTATGTGCCCCTTTGTGCCTCCATTTCACATGGCCCAAAACCTCCATGCATGGCACATACCTAGCTGTATTTTGTACCCAACACTACTAATATTTGATGTAATGACTAGTGGTGAGTATATTGACTCTGATGTTAATACCAGTTTCACACATAGCCTTTTAAAGGCTTATCTAAAATGAACCTATTCAATGAAAACCTTTCCATTCATAATATAGAATTTAACATCATCCATCATAGCCTTATTAATTAGGATAAAATAAATCACATATCCATAGACCTTTTTTTAGAACAATAAGTCCATCTAACAATTTCTTGGGACTCAGGATCCTATACTCTTATCGGATCACAAGAAGGTTTAGATCTTAACCTCAATAGTTCAGATTAATTTAACAAATAAATTGAGTACTCCTGTCTACCAAAGAAAAATTCAAAAAATATAAATCTAAATATAATCTCTCATAGTGAAAACCTCACTGAGGTGCTATTTGAGAAGTAAAAAATAAATAAAGAAAAAAATAAGAAAAAGAAAAAGGACACATCTCCTAGTGAAAACCTTTCTGAGGCACTAGAGAGAGGGGAATCAATTCCAAATCAAAAAGTGACCTACATCAACCTACAACATCCTTTTAGGACATAGATACATCAAAAATGCTAGTAGAGGAGACTATTGCAATCAACATTGGTACAAGTGAAAATCCTAAACTTCTACAACTTGGTGCAAGTTTATCAAAAACATAAATAAAAGCATTCAAAACACTACTTGTTGAGTTTCAAGATGTTTTTCATGTTTGTAAAAATACATGCTATGTTTAGCTCCTTCCCTTATAGTGTACAACCTTGTGGTTCACACAGAAGTAAAATTGGTGAAACCAAAACTTAGGAAAATGCACCCTAAAGTTACATTGATGGTAAAATTAGAACTTCAGAAACTATTAAAATAAAGCTTCATTAGATAAATAAATTATCCAAAATAGATATCTAATATGGTATCCATTTCAAGAATACACTAAGGATTAGAATCGCACTAAATTTTGTGATATAAACAAGGCTTTTCCAAAGGATGATTTTCCCTTTCCCAACATTGACATGATAATTGATTCTACATGGGCCATAAAATGCTATATCTAATGCATGAATTTTTTAGGTTATAATCATATTAAAATCCTTGAATAATATCAATATAGAAAGTATTTACAACACTACGAAGCATGTTTTTTTATAAGGTCATGCCTTTTAGCCTTAAAAATACAGGAGAAACTTATCAATGTGTAATGACTATCATCTTCCATGACTTGCTACATGACATCATGGAAGACTATGTAGATGATATCCTTTCCAAATAAAAAACAAGAGTAGATCATCCCATTATTTTACAACACATATTTGAGAAATTGTGGGAGTACAATATCAAAGGTAACCCTAAGAAATGTGTATTTAGTGTCACTTGGGACATCTCTTAGGATTCATAGTATCTCGAGATGAATTCAAGTTGATCCCACTAAAGTAAAATTAATTATATATATTCCTCCCCATTGAATCTACAATAGTTAAGACATTTCCCATGGAAAATTCAATCCATTAAGTGTTCCATCTCTCAACTAGCAGATAAATGTCACCATTTCAATTAGTTTCTTAGAAAAGATGTATAATTCAAACAGACTCAAGAATATCAAGATTATTTCACCTTTTGAAATAATATTTATCAAATCCTCTAGTACGATGCCACCTATTCATGATAATCTCATTCTTATTTATACATCCGCTACAAAAATGTCATAGGTGTGTAGAACCTAAAAATACATACATATTTCTATCCCACTTTTATCCAGTTAGAATTAATTGAATTAATTTTATCTTGCCACAACACACCCCTTTGGAATTAATTAAATTAATTCCATTAATTAAATACCCCTTATATAATTAATCAAATTAATTCTATTTCTTAAGTCACATTCCAAACCTTTAGAATTAAATAATTTATTCTACTATGCCTTTGAAATTAATTAAATTAATTCATACACCCTTCTAACTAATATAGTTAAAAATTTAATTAAATAAATGGTTAATTATTCCATCACAATTAAATTATAATTAATTTAGTTATTTAATTAATTATTTTATCTACTCACACTCCACTTCACTCTACTTCTAGAAGCCTACAAAGGTGAGGGCAACAATAATGCCCATGTAGCCAATTCTCGAATGAATTATGTTGGGCCCCAAAATATTAGCTAAGTACAAGAAGGTGCATGGGCATGTGGGACGTAGTCAAATAAGGATATGCGGAGTTGAAGGTGCAAAAGGAAAATTTACTTTTTTACTTAGCCATATTCGACACCCTAGGCAACACATGAGAAAAGCATGACCCTTGTGGATAAGGTGCCATCCTAACGACTGATGGGATCAAGAAGGGAATATTCCAAGCATGCGATGGAGGGTTCTAGAAGAGCATCATCATGCAGAGTGGAGAGCTTAGGTCTGTGAAGGCATACTCCCATGGAGGACCACTTCAAAACTTGGTGACCGATCTGTAACTTTTGAAGGCATGGCGGTGGGTGCTAAGGCTATATATACAAGTGCCTAGTAGAAGAAAATGATATAGTTGAAGAGAGGTGAAGCCCTATAGAAAATAGAATGGAGGGTGTTATGGCTAGGGATTAGGAGAGATCTATGAGCGATAACATATAAAAGGGGATGGGTTCTCATTTTTCTTTGTAATATGATGAGCATAATATAGCTCTAATGCATGATTTGGCTCTGCATAATTATATGAGGATCTATTATGACCTCAAGGGATGTAATGTGGGTTATTAACTTTGATAGTATGAATATAATGCTTCATTATAAATCATTTGTGTTCAATACTTATGCATTTCCTTTCTATATAAATCATCTCCATGTGTTGCTTGTTATTTCTCTTACCTACATACAATGAGATGACAACTCTTCCTAAGTTCATAAGAATGTGGTTTAGTTATTTTTTATCTTGCATTTGATTGTTTGTTCTAAGATGATGCATCGGTAAAAACTCATATAAATGAGAAACTCAACATCCGCACATGCCTCGAGTGAGTGCCCAGTGACCGCTAAGTGATAGACCGATGTGCATGGGATTTTCTTATTTTGTGAAGGGTACAAAAATTACTACATCTTGGTTCTGTTTCTAGGAACTCTTTTCAAAGTTGTGAGAAATGGCATGCATCTTTGTCCTTGTGATGTGTGATGATAGAGTGCCTAACCTTAGAAAGTGTTGAAACATGGTTCAAGAGCATGGAGGATGAGTTTTCTCAAAGATTCAACACTGGATCTGAGTTCAATGTATGTAGAGGGTAGAAGAGAACCTATACCATGAGCTATATGAGATGTTATTTTTTGATTCCCAGTAGAACTATATGAATGGATTTCAGCCTATGCATCCAGATCAAGTTGGTACTATAGATCTTGTGTGTGGACCCAATATGACTATCAGAGGTTGTAGGATACAAATCTAACTTGGACGCGTGCTATCAATCATTGGTCGAAGACGGTGCTTTGACTAGTTATACTTTAGAATACTCAATTTTTCGTATTCGTGCCTAGAGATTATTGAGTTCAAGTTTCGAGGAGCCTAGAGGATCATTTTTGCGTGTTTTCATCCGGCTATGAAAATATTGGTAATTACTTTGAGTTTATAAGAATTCCCCATGGTTGGCTAAGATTCTCTTAGCATTGGGAGAGGAAGCTATGGTGTAGGAAGATGACGAACATTGCGGCTGAAAAGGAAAGGGAGGAAATACAACTCAAGTATAGTGAAGCTCATAAAAGGGAGATGAATAGACAATGTGAGGTTGCAAGTGTGATGGGTCTATGGAGGTTGACATTGAGGGAAGGAATTGAGGTTTATGCAAAGGAAACAGAACTTGAGTAGTCTATGCTACCCCATCTTGGCAAGAACATGAGAGAATCCCCTTCAACTTTTGATGAGAGTTTGTTGCATGGAGAAAGAAGAGCCATCGAAAGTGTACATCTCAACCCACCTAACAACCAATCCCTGACACTTGGTTTTCCAGATCAAGGGAAAAGTATTGTTAACCCAGTTGATATTGGTGGGAGTAACCAATTAGTGCCCAAGAGATATAATTTCTTGTTTAGAACATCCATGGCTGCACAATCCATTCCTATATTTGGAGGAATATTTAGACAAGGTGCAAGTACACAAGCTTTTGGTATCACATCTAGGAGTGGCACGAGGCACACAACTGGTGGTGGGACAATATCATAGACCACCGCACACATTCCTGGGACATTGGGAACCCTTGGCGTGACCACTTAGGGAACTTTTCTAACTACAAGAGGTGGATCTGGTGGGTTGGGATGAATAAGACCTGGTGGATCTAGTGGAGGAAACAACGGAGGGAACCAAGGCTCTAGATTAGGAGGAAAAGGACCCCAGCCACCTCCCTAAGTGTTTTCGATATGTCTTTGCACTTACCAGACTATAGGGGTATTGAAGATGTTGCAAAGCATGTGCACAAGTGTGAGTTACTATGGCACACAAATGGGATCACTACCCCAAAGCGGAAGGTAATTTAGTTTACAAAAACATTACAATGATGTGCACATAGCTGGTATAGGAAATATGAACCCCATCAGATGGTGGTAGAATACACCATGTTGAAGAATGCTTTCCTCGCAGAGTTCCATATTCTAGATTTTGAGAAGAAGATTATCAACGCTCTGAAGGAGATCTAGCAGGGAATGATAGAGAGTGTGTGAGATTATGACACATGTTTCAAGGACACTCTTATCTAATCTCTCCTATGACATTCATCCTTCTCAACATGCTCAATGGTTTGTCGAAGGATTGATAACACCATTTAGAAGGGATCTATCACACAAGACTTTCACCGACCCACATGAGGCATTGGAAGCTACCCTACATGTTGAAGCTGTTGGGAGTGTTGATACTAGTGTTAGTCCATTTCTAGAGGCCCAAATTGTTGCAATGGCCAAGCAGTTGGAGAATCTATCTATAAACTCAGCACATGAGGTTTGTAGTGGGATTTGGTATATAGAATACGAAGTGGAGGGACATGTAAAGGATAGTTTCCCTCAGAATTTGGTACATGTTATGGCAGTACAATGTGAGATCTACCATGGGGATCATGATGCAAGTAGATTCCCTCTACTCTAGTGTGTAATCCGTAAGAATGTTTCTTTCTACTGCAAGATATGCACCTCTACAACCCATGATACTAAGGATTGTAGACTGATTGATCAGATCCATGATGTTATTGATCTGGGTGTGTGCCAAACTAGCCTTGCAAGCATTTATAAGGATGATGACCATCGTTATGAAGGGAACACAGATGGAGGGGCATGTGGAAGAGGTTTTCGTGGGGGATTTCATGGTCATGGTAATCATGATAGAGAATGAAGTGAGTTCCCATGAGTAATGTGTTATAATTATGGATCCATGGAACATTATAAATGTGAATTTCCGATCTATTACAATACTCATAGTGTAGAAAGAAACACAAGTATGAAGAGTGTCCAAAATTTATGATCATCCGAACTAGCAACACTAGAAAGACAAGGGAACTGCATATGGTAAGTATCAAGAACGACAATTAACAATGGATTCCAAGAGTGGCACATGAGTTATAGCTAGAACCTACACCGGTGACGACGTGAGCAAAGGATGTGCATGCCAGGAGATGTCAAGACCAAGGACACTAATGTCAAGAGAGGAAGTAATGCATGGAAAGTACCCAGACCACCCCATCGAAATAAGTGTACCAGGAAACTATGGACATGCTTCAAAGTTTATAATGGGAGATCCAATGTCTCAAGGAGTAATCGAGGTTGGTGGAGCAATAGAAGGATAACTAGGTTCCATGGAGTGACCTGGATGAGGTTAAGGAAGTATGTAAAATGTTAAGGCAAGAGAATATTATTCCCTTACTAGGATAATGGCTGAGGAGAAGGTACCACGCACCGAGAAGAGTGCAAAAGATAGGTTTTACATGTAAACCTTCCTACTCACAAATTGAATATAGAAAGGAGATTAATTTGAATGTAGTTTTTGATGCGTGGATTTTGAGTGATATACTCATCGACATGGGAGTAGAGGTAAATTTTATTACCTTAGATGTCTAGCATCAGATGGGAAGGCCCACATTGCATCCATTTTCAAATGTGCTACATAGGGTGAACAAGACTAAGGAAATTCCCATTGGAGTCTTGAAGGATGTAGTTATCACCATTCAAGGGGCCAAGTTCAGTAAAGAATTTGAAGTCTTGGTGTTTGATGAGGTAGACAACTTTCCAACGTTGTTTTTGTGCCCATGGTGTTACAAGAACAATGTCGACCTAAGGTTTAACAAATGGTATATCAGCTTTGAGAACAAGGAAGAAAGGGTGATCATTCCTTTGACATATGGGAAGTCAATGCCCTATATGGAGCCGTTGGGAGAAGAAGTACTTGATAGAATCTATGTGCGCTCCATCAGAGACCCTGAGATAATTCACCCCACGGAGGGAGTTATCTAGTTTGAGGATGCTCAATCCTTAAGTGATACCACTAGTGTGGCATGAGATAATTGAGTGCATGGGACTTATGACTTAATTGGGTAAAAATTAAAAGACATGTAATAAGGGTGACAAAGGCACACTCATTCAAGTGCCTAAGAGGAAAGAAGTTATCAAGTTACTCGGAGGGGCATACCCTAAAATTTTCCTATGGGAAATGGAATCTCGAGTGGAAAAATGATGATGAGAGAAGAGGGATGCTCGATTCTAACCTATTTAGGATTGGTGCACCTTTGTTGGGATACACATTGGGAGAACCTCCTGGAGTGGTGTGAGGTGAGGATCATGTTTTCTATAAGGTTCTCTAGGAGCAATGTGCCCACGGTTATACAATACTACCATGGCAAAGAGACAACTTCATTTCATATCCAAGCATGTGAGGAGGCCTGGATGGGAAGCGTAGAAGCATTTTCACCTTCATTATGGGTACATAAGTTATATTCCACCTTATAAGGTTATGCACATGCTTGGTACATTCATCCAGAGATGTGTTGTCAAACGGATAATTGCCAAGAGTTGGTGGCTGATCTCATTTAAGCTTTCAAGTAGAGGAGTACCAAACCATCTATGGATAAGGCGTTGAAAATGATCAAGTGCCTTACAATGGGTGATAGTGATATGGGAGAGGATAGGCTAATAGAATTACTAGGTGAGCCTTATTTGGAAATGTGCCTCAATGAAGAAGAATCGGAGGGAAGTACATTTTCGGAGTTGGTGTATGGAAAAAGAAAAGGGAAAAATGGTCTATGTAATAGATGAAGAAGAGATGGAGATGTTGGATGTTAATCATTCAGAGGGTATGTGCAAGGTCATAGATAATGTTGATGAGTGATCATGCACCTACCATGAGCCCTTGAAGATGAAGAAGGTTAACATTGGGACGGAGGAAAAACCTAAGGAGGCTATCATCAGTTACTATTGGTTGGAAAAATAAGTTTTAAAGATCATTGATCTATTGCTCAAGTTCCAAGATTTGTTCCCTTCTAGGTACCATGAACTCAAAGGCATCCACCATTTCTTGGGGAAATGAAGATCAAGTTTAAGGAAGGTGTGCACCCAATTCAGAAGAGGCCTTATCAGATGAATCCAAATTTGTGCATACGAGTTAAGGAAGAGATAGACAAAATAATAGCATCTAGTATCATTAAGCCAATGGAAGAGTCAGAATGGATAAGCCTAATGGTTTTTATTATTAAGAAGGATGGTGGGATAATAATTTGTGTTGGCTATAGGGATTGGAAAGTAGTGTGTGTCATCGATCCCTTTCAAATCCCTTTTACTTGGAGAAATTCTAGAGGGATTATCAAGGTGTGAAGTCTACTATTTCACAGATGGATTCTTAAGATACCACCAAGTTAGGATTGCAAGGGAAGACCAGAGAAAGAAAAATTTTGCCACTAAATTGGGATTTTTTTCCTACACATTTATGCCCTTTGGGTTAAAGAATGTGCCTGTTGTGTTCTCACACATTGTGGTACAGCATTCGAGGACTTCATCCATAAGTTGCTTTAAGTATATCTGGATGAATGGACTATGTATGGACTAGTGAAAGACCATTGTGACAACTTAAGACTGATGTTTGAGAGATGTCAACAATTGAGGATATCCCTCAACATTAAGAAATGTGTCTTTGCCACTCCATTTAGAACCCTGTTAGGACACATTATATGAAAATACAACTTCAAAGTTATAGTTATTATAGGATTAGGGGAGCCTACTAGTCAAAGCACAGTGCGTGGATTCCTTGGACACATGGGGTATTACAAGAATTTCATCAAGGGGTATACCAAGATCATCATGCCCTTAGAATAATTATTGAAACAAAAAAAAAAATCATTGGGGAGCCACAATAGAAGGCATTTGACACTTTAAAGGAAAGGCTTGTCACAGTGCCCATATTATGTTTTCCTTCTTGGGATAATCCTTTCCATGTACATGTGGATGCCTCGGGGACAGCTATGGGAGTAGTGTTAGAACAACCTAGTGAGGGAATTGTTGATCATACCTTGATCTTTACAAGTAGGAAATTGACACCAGTAGAGCAAAATTACACAACTACCGAGCGCAAAACATTGCAAATGATCTATGCAATTTGCATAAGTTTAGGCAAGATTTGTTGGCAATGCCCTTAATATTCTACACATACCAAATGGCATTGAAATAATTAGTCAACAAACCTCTTGGAGTCTTACGAGGTGAGGATCGTGTTTTCTATAAGGTTCTCCAGGAGTAATGTTCCCACTATTATACAAGACTACCATGGCAAAGAGATCACTTCATTTCATATCCAAGCATGTGAGGAGGCCTAGATGGGAAGTGTGGAAGCATTTTTGCCTTCATTATGGGTACATAAGCTATATTCCACCTTACAAGGTTGTGCACATGCTTGGTAATTCATCTAGAGATGCGTTGTCAAACGGGTAATTGCTAAGAGTTGGCGGAAAATATCATTCAAGCTTTCGAATATAGGAGTACCAAACCATTAGTGGATAAGGCATTGCAAATGATCAAGTGCCTTATAATGGGAGATAGTGTTATGGTAGAGGATAGGCTACTAGAATTGCTAGGTGAGCCTTATCTAGAGATGTGCCTCAATGAAGAAGAATCAGAGGAAGTACATTTTGAGTGCGCATGTATGGAAAAATAAAAGGGAAAAATGGTCTATGTAATAGACGGAGAAGAGATGGAGACGTTGGATGTTAATCATTTGGAGAGTATGCAAAATGTCATAGATAATGTTGATGAGTGATCATGCACCTACCATGAGCCCTTGAAGATGAAGAAGGTTAACATTGGGATAAAGGTAGAACCTAAGGAGGCTATCATCGGTGACTATTGGTTGGAAAAATAAGTTTCAAAGATCATTGATTTATTGCTTGACTTCCAATATTTTTCCCTTCTAGGTATCATGAACTCAAAGGCATCCACCATTCCTTGGGGAAATTAATATCAAGTTAAAGGAAGGTGTGCACTTTGATTCGAAGAGGCCTTATCGGATGAATCCAAATTTGCACATACAAGTTAAGGAAGAGATAGAAAAAATGATAGCATCTGGTATCATTGAGGCAGTGGAAGAGTCAGAATGGATAAGCCTGATGGTTATTAGTATTAAGAAGGATGGTAGGATAAGAATTTGTGTTGACTACAGGGATCTGAATGTAGTGTGTGTCATCGATCCCTTTCCAACCCCCTTTACTGAAGAAATTCTAGAGGGAGTAGCCGGGCACGAAGTCTACTCTTTCACGGATGGATTCTCAGGATACCACCAAGTCAAGATTACAAGGAAGACCAGAGAAAGAAAAATTTCACCACTGAATGGGGAATTTTTTCCTACACGGTTATGCCCTTTGGATTAAAGAATGCACTGTTGTGTTCTCATGCATTGTGGCACAGGCATTCTAGGACTTCATTCATAAGTTTCTTCAAGTTTTTCTGAATGACTGGACTATTTATGGACTGGTGAGAGACCATTATGACAACTTAAGACTGATGTTTGAGAGATGTTGGTAATTGAGGATATCTATTAACATTAAGAAATGTGTCTTTGCCACTCCATTTAGAACCATGTTAGGACACATTATATAAAAATACAACTTACTATTGGATCCCGCCAAAGTTGCAGTTATTGTAGGATTAGGGGAGCTTACTAGTCAAATCACAGTACATGGATTCCTTGGACACATAAGGTATTACATGAAGTTCATCAAGGGGTATGCCAAGATTGCCAAACCCTTAGAAGAATTTTTGAAACAAAAAAGTTCTTTTCATTAGGGAGAGGTGCAATAGAAGGAATTTGACACTTTAAAGGAAAGGCTTGTCACGGTGCCCATATTACATTTTCCTTCTTGGGATAAGCCTTTCCATGTACATGTGGATGTCTCATGGATAGCTATGGGATTAGTGCTAGCATAACCTGGTGAGGGAATTATTGATCATC
Organism: Taxus wallichiana var. yunnanensis; assembly: GCA_018340775.1. Classification (NCBI taxonomy): domain Eukaryota; kingdom Viridiplantae; phylum Streptophyta; class Pinopsida; order Cupressales; family Taxaceae; genus Taxus; species Taxus wallichiana. Next base: position 959,637,446 of record CM031234.1, read on the forward strand.
CCTTGAGCTTTACAAGTAGGAAGTTGACACCAAAAGAACAAAATTACATAACTACTGAGTGTAAAGCATTGCCAATGATTGATGCACTGTATAAGTTCAGGTAGTATCTATTGGTAATGCCCTTAATATTATACACATACCAAATGGCATTGAAATAATTAGTCAACAAACATATTCTGCAAGGGTGCATATGTCGTTGGGTCCTTCTATTTCAAGAGTTTGAATTCACAGTGGTGGTGAAGTTGGGAAAGAGCAATTTAGGGCCTGACCACTTATCAAGGATTGATTTAGGAGAGGATGTACAAAGAATTGAGGATACCATGTTAGACGATAACTCATTAGATTGCAACGTGCACCCTCAGACTTGCAAGATATCGCAATATTTTTAAAAATAGGTGTGGCGCCAAAAGGGATGAAGGATCTGGAGAGAAATCAGTTGGCAATACATGTCACACCCTACATGTTGATTAGTGGAGACCTGTATAATTTAGGTCATGACAAGGTTCTGCCGATGCATATTGGAACATGAGCGCATAGCCATTATGGAATAAGCACATGGTGGGATTGCAGGAGGACACTATGTAAGAAACACTACCGTGTGGAAGATTTTATTAGTAGGGCTTTGGTGGGAAACCATCTATAAGGATTACATTGAGTTTTTCAAGGCCTCTGACCATTTCTAGCACCTTGGAAAACCTAGAAAGACAGATGAAATGCCCTTGCGACCAATAGCTAGTCTTGAACCATTTGAGAAATGGGAAATCAACTTTTAGGACCAATTGTGTCAGCTGTGCGAAGGACTGGTTCATGTTATATCATCACTTGCATTGATTACTTGACACAATGGGCAGAGTCAGTGCCTATAAAGGATTTCACCACAATAACAGTTGCTATATTTTTATGGGAGAACAAAATCAGTAGGTATGGTTGTCCTTTAAGTTTAACAAGTGATAGGGGTACACACTTTCTTAATGAAACAATTAGGATTCTGTTAGCAGAATTTATGGTGGCCCATCATAAGACTACCCCATATCACACTCAAGAAAATAGAACTGCTAAGGCATTTAACAAGATACTAAATCATATGTAAACTAAGATCTATGACGTTGTAAGATAGGATTGGGATGATAAGGTATCAACCATTCTATGGGCATACAGGACAACCTATAAAATTTTGAACAAGGCCACACCATTTCAATTGGTGTTTGGCATGCACAAAGTATTTTTTACTAGTGGAATGCATGTTACCATCACTTGTATAGTGTAGGCATGAGGATTAGCCAATGAGAAAGCATTCAAGAAATAATCGATAATTTTATGTAGTTTGTTGAAAGGTGATCACTTGCTAGATGGAGTCAGAAGACAAAAAAAGAAAGACAAAAAGCATGGCATGATTGTCATATCAAGAACAAGAAGTTTGAAGTTGGGCAGCTGGTATTATTGTATGATTCCAAGTATCTATGCCATCCTAGGAAGTTTAAAGTCCATTGTTGGGACCTTACATCATCTCATACATTCTTAATTCAGGCACTTTCCAGTTACAAGCACTGGATGTGACAAGGTTACCAGGTCACTTTAATGGGAGTAGGATGAATCCCTACTATAAATAAGTCTTCTTAGTGTTTGTAAATAAGTCAGTGTTACCATTTACTCTAGAATTTACTTTATGCTTTTTATTTTCTTGTGTTTCCATTTCTCGTTGCTTGTTCCTCTCTTTTTGTTTTTTTGCCTTGTGTGCTAGTAACCACATTATTTTTCCAAGGTTGTGTATGCATGAGAGGACCGTGCATCTTTTTTAGTGTGGGGTGGAGTGATGTGAAGTATAGGCCCATAATACAAGTTTGAACTGGTAGTAGAAGTTGTGGTAAATGGCCCGGTTGATGGATAAAAAGTGCGTAAGGAGTAAGAAGCATGTAGAAAAGAGGTGGACGAGAATGGTTGGTGTCAAAAGGATTTACGAAAACCATGTATAGAAAGGATGAAGAGCATAGGAACAACATGAGGTAGGTGAGGGAAAAATTAGGTGAATGATAGAAGAAGTGCCTTTGCGCTGTAAACACATGCGTAAGAGTCTTTGGTCGGGTTGGATTTTTACACGCGGAAGGTGGTAAAGGGTTTTGTGCGCGGATGTGGTGCACAAGTAAGGGTGCTTGAAATCAGCTTAGTGGAAAAATCTGCATTTAATGTTAAAGTACAGTGGTAGGTGATATAGCATTTAATGCTGGAAAGAAGGAAAAACTATAAATACAAGGTCAAGCAAGTCATTCATTACCTTGCGATTATGAAGTGAAAGAAGCTCTTGCGAACCAGTGCATCTAGAGAGAAATTTTTGTGAAGAAAGGAGAATCCAAGAAATTTGAGAGTGCATCTAGGGTAAATCCACAAACTAGTGTGGAAGGAGTACATGGGCATGGGAAAATTTGTTGAGGAAGTGTCATCTTGTGGAAGGATTTTTCCAGTTAGGGTTTGGCAGCTAGGGCACGAGTTAGAAGGGTTTCTTCACAAGGTTGAGCTTTGGGTTTGGACAGAGTGGTAGAATAGAGCAAGGGGAAGAGGATTTAAGTGTTAGCACCAACCAAAGAATGACACCAAGGAAACCAACTGTTTCACCAAAGAAAACAAAGGGCAAGGGAAAGGGAAAACAAATCGTTACCATCGCGAGCACCAACGAAGAATGGTATGTGGAAATGCAGTACCCAGATGGGGTATTTCTAGGAAAATAATGGGAGTCACACTGTGAAGATGGTCATAAGTGATTATAATCATCACATGAGCACAACGGAGAAGGAAATGGCCTTGGAGTTGGTTCACCCAACCAATAATAGGATGCCAAACAGAATGCCCATTTACAATGATGAGGTGAAGGTCAAACTAGAAAAGGTTGGGTTGTTGTAATTGTACGAGTTGCCTTACTTTGGAAAAACTAAGTACCTTTACCAGTGGCTGATTTCGCACATGCATGAAGATCATTTTTATTTCACAGGCACAAGATGCACATCACACCACAAATGATATCGAAGTTCAAAAGCCTCAATTGTGAAGGAGATAACATTGATGATGATCTAAGTGACAAAGAGGCTATCAAGGAGACTGTAGCCGTGTATGACTACAAGAAGGGTTTGAGGTACTTTGACATCTCAGAAATACTAGACCCAATGATGAGGATGGCCACATGCTTGGTAACCAAACTCAATGACCAAGAATGGTGGACACAAGTAAATAAGGCATGGTTGAACGTATGCCGAAGATATCAAAAGGGACCATCTACAACTTGTCCACTTTCATCGTGGATGAAATTATAAGTAAAGCACATAGGAGGGAGAGAATATACTCTTCGGTAACATCCTCCTCACCATTATGTTTTTAGAGATTAGAGTTCCTAATGGCCCGAAAAATTTATTTAGGAATATCCGAGAGGATCCCTTGCACGAAAAGAGATTTTGAAATACACTTGTGAAATCATGAGGACCACTCACAAGGTGTTCTGGAGAAGTGGTATAAGAAAATGGGTGATGCATTCGAGGCTAAGTGGAGAATTCGATAGTAGTTTCTTGTGCTCATGAATGGAGAGGTAGAATTTTTAGTGTACCAACACTTTTGCATTGGAAGATTTAGGTTGATAGATGATAACATGAGTCATGCGTGCAAACTACCCTTCTCCTTTACCGCATTATACTTCCAAGCAAGACTTAATCAGTTCAAGGAGGCCAAGAGACTAATGTTCAACCTTAGTGAGGTAGATATAGACCACAATGAGCTACACCTGAAGCTATTATACCCAAAGAATCGCACGTATGTGGAGATATATGTCTCCCACGAGATACAAATGATGAAGCATGTAATGTTGCCAATCACTAGAAGGGTCAGTAGCAGGATATACCTTTGCATAAGGCTGAAGTTTGAAAAAGGAACTTACTTGGAGAATGATGTCTCCATCCTTGAAGATCCTACAGGAAGGAATAAGGTCGTGCCTAGAAAGAGAGAAAGAGAAGAGGTGCAGAAGGCACCAAGTGTTCAAACTACATAGACGGTAAGCACACCGAGACAAGTGCTAAGCCTAGTACTTACACGCAGAGGAAGAAGTATCCAATTAAAGAAAAAATTTAGAAGAAGAGGCATAAAAGCACAAAGAACCCCTCACTCAGGAGGAATCACCAAGGAAGAGATCACCTACCAAGGGAAAAGAAAAAGAAGAATCTCCTATACTAGAATCCTAGTAAGGAAGAAGTAGAAGGTGACAGATGAGGCCGATTCAGAAGAGATGGAGAGTCTAGATGCCTACATCAGGTGATAAAGATGATGATGATGAAGATGAACCAGGAGGTAAAGACCATCCTATCTATGAAATACATGATTTTAAAGAAGAAAGAGATGAGGAGTATAAAGAAAGATATGAGGAGTATAATGAAGGAGATGAGGAGAAGGAGGATGAACAAGAGGCTGAGACCCAAGGTAAGGGGTAAGCAGAGAGGAAGTTACAAAAGGAAAAAGGACCCCAAGCCTCATGAAGGAATAGGTAGATGAGGCCACAGAGAAATAAGTGGTAAAAATCATCAAGGACCGGTGGAATAAGAAGTGGAACACAATGGCGTGGATGTGGTGATGAAGGAAGATGAGGAGGAAAGTGTAGAAAAATAATATGGCAGCATGGGAGGAGATCCCAGTTTGGTACTTTAGCTTTCTAAAGGATGCACACATAGGGAGGAAGAGCAAAGAAGCATCGCAAGTTTAAGGAATGGGCTACATTGATGATCCAAACAAAGTGTTGCACACACGCTTGTAGAGCACCATTCCAATGGAACAAATTTTAGATATGAATTAGTTTGATGAGGAAGGTGCATACCCTTAGACAAGTAAAATGTGATCATGGTAGTTTGAGTCCCACATTAATGAAGTGTAATTTAAAGTAAGCCAATGGGAATTGATGAAAGTACTAAAAAAGGGGATAAACCCCTTGGTGAATGCTCAGAGGCTGTTAGATGAACAAATGTAATGCGCTCAACAAAGTCTCAGTTGAGGTTGAAGCCAGGATCTTCGAGAGAAATGACAGGGTAAAGTTCCTAGAGGCAAAGCTAGAGAAAAAGGAAGAAGATCTCATTGAAAATACCAAGGACTTGAAGCAGGAAGAGCTAATTAGTGCTCAGTTAAGGTGTGAGTTGAAAGATGAAAAGGCAAGAGTGTGTGAGGCATACAAGAAGATAGAGATCACGAATGCCATTTTCCTAAAACATCCAGACTTAACACCACCCATGAAAAAGTATGGATCATCCTTGCAATGCCTAGAGGACTTGACCCACATAATCACCATGGAGAGGTGACCACTCTCCCTAGAATCAATGGAGGAGGCATTGGTGCACCAAGAAAAAGAAAATAAAATGAAGGTTATGGATATTATTGCTAAGTACAACAAGATCCTTGCTGATGTAAAGGCTTCTACGTAAGTTGCTTTGAAGCCACCTATGATAACTATGTGGATAAGGATAGAGTGGCAAGTATCTTGGTCACCACCCAAAAAGTGAAACTCAAGGAGTTAAAGGAAATGAACAAGGGTAACTGGGATGAGTGAGATAAAAATATTAGCTGAAGTAGAAAAGAAATCAGAGGCCATTGAGACCTTATGGGGCTCAATCAAGAACCAGCTGAAGGAATTATATCCTCAAATCACTCGAAGAATGGATGCACTCAAGGATTTGGAAAAATAGCTGGAGGATATTGTAGACACAATGAGCACTAAGGGAGAGGGGTTGAGTTTTGAAGAAGTAAGTGCCCTGGTGGGGTATCTCTATCGTAAAGCTTAGAAAAGGTCGACACTTGGGGAAAATTAGAAGATGATTTAAGAAAGGATTTCCCTCTCCTCCTCCGAAGTAAACAAGTTCCCCATTCTTTCATTATTTTCCCCATTTCTTCATTCCTTATTCTTCCCAACCATTTGTAAGGATTTTCCATTCTTTATTTCCTTTATTGAAGATTTTTTTAGGACGAAGAACAGAATAGTCCGGGGTGATGTTGGGTACTAAAATATCAACTAAGTCAAAGACAGGGAATGTAGGTTGAATGCACATAAGGAAAAATGGGTTTTGTAATTAGCCATATTCAGCACCCCAAGTAGCACATGAGAAAAACATGACCCTTTTGGATAAAGTGCCAACTTTGGTGATTGTAGGATCAAGAAGGGAATATTCTAGGCATACGATAGAGGGTTATATAAGATAATCATCATCTAGAGTGGAGAGCTCTAGTCTGTGAAGTCATGCTCCCATGGAGGACCACTTTGACACTTGGCAACTGATCTGTAACTTCTGAAGGCATGGCGGTGGGTGCTAAGGCTATATATACAAGCACTCGGTAGAAGAAAATGATATAGTTGAAGAGAGGTGAATCCCTGTAGAAAATAGAATGGAGGGTGTTATGGCTAGGGATTAGGAGAGATCTATGAGTGATAACATATATAAGGGGATGGGTTCTCATTTTTCTTTGTAATATGATGAGCATAATATAGCTCTGATGCATGATTTGGCTCTACATAATTATATGAGGATCTGTTATGACCTCAAGGGATGTAATGTGGGTTATTAACTTTGATAGTATGAATATAATGTTGTGACATAAATCATATTTTTCAATACTTATGCATTTCATTCCTATATAAATCATCTCCATGTGTTGCTTGTTGTTTCTCTTACCTACATACACTAAGATGGTAACTCTTCCTAATTTCATAATAATTTGGTTTAGTTCTTTTACTCTTGTATTTTATTATCTGTTATAAGATGATGCATTCTCAAAAAAATCTCATAAAGGAGAGACTTGGTGCCTGCACATGCCTCGAGTGAGCACCCAACACCCACTGGATGATAGGCCGATGATGCACATAGGATTTTCTGTTCTATGAAGGGTACAAAAATGACTACAAATTCAAAGATAATTATTTCCTTTGCAAATCAGAATCGCTTTGCATGAGACATATTCATCTTACTATTTCATGTAATTATAATTATTACCACGGAGCCAATTCAAACCATAATCCACTTCTCATGGTCTCACCCTCAAAGAATAAAATAAAACCATTTCCTTTATAAATCCATCCTTGGAGCTTTGAGTAAATTTCATCCAACTAATGAAAATTTTACATCCAAATCCTTTTGAAATCTTCTCATAGCATCTGCAAACACCTTTAGAGAGTAATACTAAAGAGAACCCACAATTCAATATTTATTAAGATCAAACAATCTTAAAGGTTCTACGGTCTTACATTGAGGTTCACAAGAGATCTATAGTGAAGGTATAATCTAGTATTTTTTTAATCTTTTATTCTCTGTTAATTTCCCTTTCTTACATTCTAACATGCCTAGTGGGATTAACTCTTACAAAAATGAGTGTTAAGAGAGATTAAAAGGTTCAAAATGTTAACTCTTAACAAGGTGAGTGTTAAGAGAAATGAAAGGGGGTGTCTTCACAACACTTAACAAAATGAGTATTGTTAAGGCAGAAGAGGGGATTGAAATGTTAGTTAGAGGAATCTTAACAAAGTGAGTGTTAAGAGAGATGAAAAGGAATGAAATTTATCTTGATCCTTTACAAAGTGAATGTAAAGAGGAAGAAGGTGAAAGATGTTGGCTTGCTCAACTTATGACCAAATAAGTTTTACAAGAGGATAATTAGAGACACAATGAAAGATACTCAATGCCTAACAAGATGATTATTAAAGGAGATATCTTGAGAAATAGAGTGAAGGTGCTTAACTCTTAACAAGATGGGTGTTAAGAGAGGATACTTGGAAAGATGATTAAATTTCTCGACTCTTTAATGAGATGAATGTTAAGAGAGAATATTTACACAAAGGAAGGACAGACTCAAAAAAAACAATGTGAATGTTGAAATATAGAGGTCAATGATTAAAATCTTGAATCTCAACAAATTGAATGTGAGAGATGAGGGAGAGTGATTGGTTAAGGATATAAAATTAGAGAAAAGGGAATTATTTAAAATAAAGGAGTGGAATTGATATTTTGAGGAGGTCGTGAATTCAAAAAAGTGAATGTGCAACTTGATGACGTGAGATGGTTGAAATGATTAAATCTAAAAATGTAATGCTAAACTTAAGACTTATGAAGATGTCATATCAATATTATCATAAAGGTGTTTGACCATGATAAAGTGAGTATCACGATGTCAAGACCTAGATGGTAAAGTGATGAGAATGCTTGAGTGTGGATACGGATGTCCACAACTCAAGACTTAGAATCATTTGTAAAGAGGTGGAAATGTGAAAGAGATGTGAATGTGAGAATGCAAGATACGGGTGTGAAAAAAACTCACTAAAATGAAAAGAGAGAAAAGAGAACGTGAAAAATAAATTATTTACAGATGTTTTGGCCTTTTCCTTGGATTGGCTTGGACAGTTATCGGCTTTCTAGGTGATTCTCTTAACTAGGTATCGTAGTATACGAGTTAGCATGGTGATATTTCTAGCTTCCGACTTTACTTTACCCCCTTTGAAACAATGAGAAAATATATTATTCAAATTAACCACATTGGGGTTACCACTAAGGATATATGTGACTCTAATCTCACAAGGTGTACTAGTCAGTTAGGATGGGGGTGCCCATTTTGTCATCTAGTTCCCTTAATTTTCTTACTAGTTTGGGGTTCCTGTGGTACTCAAATGATTTTTAGTTGGGAAATATCTATGTCAACCGCATCTGCAAATATAGTGTGAATGGTTCATTTTTATCTTTATTAAAAGAGGTTACCTAAAAACAAATAATTATTAGTTTTCTTAGCTCACGATCAAGGAAACCTATAGTTAGTAGTTTAAGAGTAACCTCCTACAGAGAGGGTCCTGCAAAAAGGGTTAACACGTTTTCCTAAGGTAGAGAGGACAAGAAGAAATAAGTAAGCCCATGTTTGTGATTTTCAAGATCACTTAAAAGTGCAAGGAAAGATCATACATGTGTAACTCACTTTGATTAAGAAGAAAAAACATTAATTCCTAAATAATAATTGAAAATTATGATCACGCTTTCTAATTTCCAAGATCACTTATAAAAGTGTGAGGAAATATAATACGCATGAGATTGTTATGTTTAGATAAAAGAAAATAAAAAATTTGTAAAATATTTCAAATTTAAGCACTATTTTTATCAATTTACCTTTAGAAAACAAATATGGAAACCTACACACAAAATTTAGCAATTTATAGCAAAAAAATGAATCTAACGTGAAAAAAATGACAAGTGTTAGGATAAATCAAACCATAAATTTTCTATAAGGTTCAATCATAAAATGATTTTTCCATTACATAGATCATCTCAAGACCTTTTCGTGAAGAAATGGAGTTGTTTTGCATTTGGTAGAAAAATTTATGGCTTCCAAAAGATGGGTTACGCTAGTGCACACACCGATACACTAGCGTGTGTAGTGATACGCTAGTGCATGAATTTATTATGCTAGTGCGTGAAATTATTACGCTAGCTCACATACTTATGGAAATATTTAAACATGAGAAAAATGACTGGAATATGGTTTTTTTGCTTCTATGCTTCACTTGAGGACCTAAACATTTGAAAAAAGGTTAGAATAAAATAAAAGCATAAATGAAGTTAAATCAGAAAATGACAAAATAAAATGAAAAAAATGATGTGGGAGTTCCATTTGGCATGCTTGAATGTAAGAAAGAGAAATTAATAGACAATATAAAATAAATAAATAAATACCATATTATACCTTCATTGTAGATCTCTTACAAACCTAAATGTAAGAACATTGAAGCTTTAAGTTTGTTTGATCTTATTGAAGATTGAATTGTGGGTGCTCTTTGATATTACTCTCCAAATGTGTTTGTAGATGCTACGAGAAGATTTCACAAGGATGCAGATGTCAAATTGGCAAAAGTTGGATGCAATTTGCTCAAAGCTCTAGGGATGGATTTACAAAGGAAATGGTCTGCATTTATAACGAGGGTGAGGCCATGAGAAGGAGATATTAGTTTGAATTAGTTCCGGGGTAATAATTATAATTACCTAAAATAGTAATATGACCATGTATGTGTAGTTGCAAATTTATAGGGGCAATCATTATCTTTGAACTCACTCGAGAATTGGTTGTACATGCATAATTGTCGCCCCCACCTTTGTAGGCTTCGGAAGTAGAGTGAAATGGGGTGTGAGTAGATAAAAGAAATAATTAAATAACTAAATTAATTATCATTTAATTGCGATGGAATAATTAACCATTTATTTAATTAAATGTTTAATTATATTAGATAGAAAGGTCTAGGAATTAATTTAATTAATTATATAAGGGGTATTTAATTGATGGAATTTATTTAATCAATTCCAAAGGGATATGTTGTGACAAGATGTAATTAATTTAATTAACTATAGATAGACAAAATTGGGATAGAAATATGTATGTATTTTTAAGGTGTCTACAATAGGGTGATTTCTTGCACATCGTATTGACAAAAGACAAGAATAATTAGTTTACCATCTTATCAAAAAAATCTCATGAAATCGCGTACTCATAGGTTGAAAATGTTTTCTTGGTAGTAACATTCACATTTCACAAGTTGTGACATTACTTACTTAATCATATGGGTAATATCATTGAAAAAGTAGATCCTATCAAATATATAATGTCCACTCTACTCTAACATGCATAATGTCTAGCGGGGTTGTTCTACTCAGTGAGTTTGATATATAATTTCTCAATCGGAAAGAAATTAAAGGGAAGAATCTTGCAGATCATCTTGCTAAAATTTCATTATTGGGATCAAAACCACTTCACTTTATATTCCCAGGACTAAGAACTATTACATCATGGAACTATGTAGATGTAGTTCCTTCATGGAATTTGTTTTTATGGATCTTGTAACATCCATGGGTCAAGAGATGGTATTCTTCTATGCATGCCACATGTCAATCTTATACTAAAGTTTTATCACATTGGTTTCCCTTGTATAAATAAACATCACTAAATATGAATCCTTTATAACTAGTTTAAAATTTGATATATTTTGGTAGTTCATAGAATTAAAAGTTTATGGATATTCTCTCCTGATCATTAAACAATTCAATGGATAATATCAAGTCAAAGATGATAAAATTGTTCCTCTGAGCTTGAATGGAAGATATTCTCAAAGGTTAATTTCGAATCATCACATTCAAATAGGTTCCTCACACATAGAACAAATCAGCAGATGTCATGGATACTATTGCATCCCTTCTTGAATTCAATACCAATCAAACAAAAAATGAGTTTTTCATTAAACATCTTTTGGTACCCACATATGATTTTCTTGAGTCAAACATGGTATGTGAGATAGTTGGTCCTAAAAATACTTGGTATCATGACATCTACACTTTTATCTGAGATAAAACCTACCCTTATAATATGAAATCACACAACTAAAGATCCTTAAATCAATGTGTTTTCGTTACACCATTTTCCTAACATCATATATATATGAGGCTATGATTGGAATCTTCTAAGATGCCTCAATCAATAGGAAGTAAAGAAAACTCTAGTCAAAATACATGCAGGTATTTACAGTGCACACATAAGTGACATGGTCTTAGAAAAAAATATCTTGTGCGTGGGCTATTAATGTCCCATTATGGAGTTTAATAAATCTAATTTCATCAATAAGTTCCTAACATGAAAAATACATGGAAATATTAATCATGTGTCTTCATAATCCCTTCAACATATCACCTCATCCCGGCATTTTTCCCGATGGGGGATCAACTCAATGGGAAAAATAAAAGCCTACATATTCTCGATGGGCATACCTCCATTATCACTATAATTGATTTTGTTACTAAGTGGATAGATCCAATGAATTAAACATACATCAATGATTCAAATATTTCCAATTTCATCTTCAATGATATAAAATTCTATTTCAAAATCCCTTCCTCCCTTGTCACAGATAATGGAACCTCCTTTAAAAACAAAAATGTCAAAAGTTAGCAAAATGTTTTCAGATCCAACTCAAGTGGTAAAATAAATAATATATGTAGTGTAATGGCCAAGATGAAGCATCCAATAAAATTATCATGATATTGGAAAATAATGTTGATAAACATATTAATAATTGGAATGCAAAACTTTTCCCCTCTCTTTGGTCATATCGAACATCTTATCATACTCCAACTAGAGAAAATATTTTCTTCCTTGTCTATGACACTTTGAAGCCATGTTAACCATAGAGGTCAAGATCCCATCACTCCACATATCCCTTAAATATGTGATCAATGAATATAATACAAATAAAAATGTATTACGTAAAATTCACATCTTGAATGAGAAGAGGATAAATACTCCGATCATTTGAAATTGTATCAAAACTAACTCCACCATAGGTACAACAAAATAATAAAACCAAGGAAATTCAAAATAACAAATATGCGGAAACAATTCCTCAAACCACAACAGTAGGAAACTATATAGTAGAATTATACTTGCAAAAATATAACAACATAAATGAATAATGCACAAAAGAAGACAAGACAAGATTTAACGTGGTTCACCCAATGTGGGCTACATCCACCAAGAACTTGCTTAGATTTTATTATCAACAAGAGTAAAACAACTCTCACAGTCTTCTCTCAGTTATGAACTCACAACAGAATTCCAAAGATGTTAAACCACATCTAAACCACAATTGACACCCAATTGCATAACCTTGATCACTCTTGATCACCTCTTGATCATTAAGACTCAAGACCTCTTGAACACTCAAGATATCTTCAAGATACCCTAACACCTCTATTTATAGGATTAAAATCCTTTAAGAAGTCCTAAAGCTCGACCCTAGAAGTTTGAAAGTCATGATCTTTCAACTTCCCATGGCTGGAAAAATAGTCCCGACGTTAACAACCAATTAACAACATGTTAATGTTAACAATCGCAAATGGCATACACATACAATGCACAACAAATCACAAAAAAATGACTGCAAAATGCTCCTGAAGTCTCCAAACTTAACCGTTTGAGCTCCAACACTTCAACACTAATTCAAGAAGACCAAAAATAGGCTCCACACCCCAACAATCTCCCACTTGGAGATTGTTTCCACTGAGAAAAGTTCTTAACCCTTCATTATCAACCATGAAGGCCAATCAAAGTTGAACACAACTTCAACTTCTCCCTTGTGACCACCTTGGTCATCATATCCATAGGATTCTGACTGGTATGAATCTTTTCCAGCTTCAACTTATCTTCTTCCAAAGTTGTCCTGATGAAATGATATCTCAACTGAATGTGCTTCATCCTAGAGTGGAAAGTGGAGTTCTTCACCAAATGAATAAGCACTCTGACTATCACTGTGTAGTCTCCCAACTTCCTTCTTATGACCCAACTCATCAAGCAACTATTGTAGCCAAATCATCTCCTTGCTTGCCTCTGTGGCAGCAACATACTCAGCCTCTGTGGTTGACAAAGCCACAACCTTTTGTAACCATGAAATCCAACTCACCATTGTATCACCAACCATAAATACATAACCTGTCATGCTCCTCCTACTGTCCAAATCTCCTGCCATGTCTGAATCTACATATCCACGTAATGTAGTGTCTGATCCACCAAAACACAATGTTGCTCCCATGGTCCCTCTCAAATACCAAGGATCCACTTTACTCGCCTCAAAGCGTGCTCTACCTGATCACTCATAAACTTGCTCACTACTCCCACTGCATGGGAAATGTCAGGCCTAGTGCATACCATAACATACATCAAGCTACCAACTACTGATGAGTATGGTACCCTGACATCTAGATTCTATCCTCCTCAGTCTTGGGACTCTACTCCTTTGATAATTTAAAGTGACCTACCAAAGGAGTACCAACCGGTTTAGCATCCTACATACTAAACCTCTCCAAGACCTTCTTTATGTACTCTTCTTGAGATAATACCAGCTTCCTCTCCTTCCTGTTCTCGAGTTATTCTCATACCAAGGATTTGTTTTTTTCCCCCAAATCCTTCATAAAAAAGGAGTCACCTAGCTACTTCTTCTTGAGTACCTTTATTTCCTACATGTTCTTCCCTGCAACAAGCATATCATCTACATACAGGCACAAAATAATATAACTACCATCAAGAAACTTCTTGATGTACACACAATGGTCTGAGTGACACCTGGAGTAACCCTGCTCCTGCATAAAACTATCAAACTTCATGTACCACTGCCGTGGAGCTTGTTTCAGGCCATACAAGCTCTTCTTCAATTTGCACACTAACCTCTCCTTCCCTTTGACCTCATAACCCTGTGGCTACTACATGTACAATTCCTCCTCCAACTCACCATGAAGGAATGCAGTCTTCACATCCAACTATTCTAAGTGCAGGTCTTCTACTACAACTAAACCAAGAACAATCCTAATAGAAGTCATTTTAACAACCGAGAAAAAAATTTCATCAAAGTCTATACCTTTCTTCTATGTAAATCCTTTGACCACCAACCGGGCCTTGTATCATTTCCTACCTCCATCTTCCTCTTTGATTCTATACACCCACTTGTTCTACAATGCTCTCTTGCCCTCGGTAGCTCCACCAGATCCCAAGTCTGGTTTTCCATAAGAGATCTATGCTCTTCATCCATGGCCTACTCCCACTTCTTCCTGGCATCCACCTACACTACTTCCTCAAAGCACTTTGGCTCTCCACTGTCAGTGAGCAATAAATAATTCAAAGATGGAGTAAATCATTCAGGTTCCCTTCTTACCCTAGAAGACCTTCTCACCTCAGGAGTTTGGGGTTCCTGATGAGTAGGTACTGAACTGGCTGATGCCGGAACATGTTGTACCTAAACCGGCCCCTTGACACCTTATTGTCCACAATGTCCTCTAACACTATGTATTCTTTCTTTGATTCCTCTTTTTGTTCCTGCAACTGATCTTTATACATGATTTTTTCATTAAAGACAATATCTCTAGACCGAAATATTTTCTTGTCTTTAAGACTCCAAACACGGAAACCAAAATCATCTTCACCATATCCAACAAAGGTGCATTTCTCAGACTTAGCCTCTAACTTGGTCCTATCATCTTTATCAATGTGAACAAATACCTCACATCCAAATACTCTAAGAAATGAGTAATCAATTTTCTTACTAGACCAAGCCTCCTCAGGTATACCTCCATCCAAGGCCATAGAGGGTCCTCTGTTAATCAGATAAATAATTGTGCTTACCGCTTCCACCCAAAACATGAGTGGCAGCCCCGCATGTAACCTCATGCACCTAACGCTCCATGATTGTCCTGTTCATTCTCTCTAACACTCCATTTTCCTATGGAGTATTTGGAACCATTCTTTTCCTACGGATCCCATTTACCAAACAATAATCAAGAAATTCATTGCTGTAATATTCCCCTCCATTATCCGACCTGAGACATTTCAACTTGAGACCTGTTTCATTCTCAACCAAGGCTTTCCATCTTTTGAAAGTTTCAAACACATCATATTTCTTTCTAATGCAATATACCCAAACTTTTCTAGTTGCATCATCAATGAAAGTGACATAATAACATGAACCACCAATAGAGTTTACCTTAGCTATCCCCCATACATCTATATGCACTAACTCCAACTTACCCTCCTTCCTAGTAGGTCCAACCTTGAGGAATCTCACCCACTTTTGTTTCCCATAAACACAATCCTCACAGAAGTCCAAATCTAACTCCTTTAATCCAGGAAACCTGTCCTTTATAATCTACATGCCCTTATGACTCATATGACCGAGTCTCTGGTGCCAGTGCCACAAAGTTGCATCTCCATCTGCAACAACTAAATTACAATAATCAGCACCACTGGTTAAATACAAAGTACCATTTTTCTTACCTCTTGCAACCACAAGAGCTCCCTTGGTAACCTTCCAAGAATCCATTGTAAAACTAACCATACAACCATCACTACCCAGTTGTCCCACTGATATCAAGTTCTACCTCAACTTAGGCACATGCCTGACATCCTTAAGTAGCCATGTGTTCCCATTCTACATTTTCACCCAACACAACCTTTCCCTACTATGTTGCATGGTTCATCATCACCAAGATATACATGTCCAAAATCACCTTGAACAAAATCAGTAAAGTAATGTCTATGTGGGGTGGCATGGAAAGAAGCCCCTGAATCTAACACCCAAGATTCAACAATATTATCTAAAGAAAGAATTAAGGCATCTTGACAAACATCACCTGCTGCCAAATTTACCTCTTTAGTTTCCTCCTTGTTCTTCTTATCCCAAGAGCCCAACAATCTTTCTTAGCATGACCAACCTTCCCACAATGCCAACATTCTAACTTACTCTTGGACTTTGACCTTCCATGATCATTCGACTTCCCACGGTTACCTTTCCCTCTGTTCTTTTGTCTCCCTCTCTCTCCACCATCAAAGCATTTCCAGAAGTAGAAGAATCTCCGTGCTCTTCCTTCACATTTCCTCACTTAGGATCACACCTATTACATCCTCAAACTTCAGCTTTGAGTTATTAGAGACTGAATTACTTACAACCATAACCAAGTTGTCCCAACTATCTGGCAAGGAGCACAAAATCAACAAAGCCCTGACCTCATCATCAAAGTCAATTTTTACCGAGTTTAACATACTCACAACCGTATTAAATTCATTCAAATGATCAACAATAGAACCATTCTCAGACATCTTCATATTAAATAACTTTTTCATCAAAAATATTTTATTAGAGGCAGAGGGTTTTTCATATAACTTCCCCAACGCACTCATGAGACCTTCCATGGTCTTCTCCTATGATATGTTGAAAGCAACCAAGATGCAAGGCATAAAAAAATTTCCCCAGCACCTTTCTATCTAAAGCAACTCCCAATCCTCATCCGACATGGCTGTAGGTTTCTTTGCTTTTCCAGCCAAAGGAACATGGAGGTCCTTCTGATATAAGTAATCCTCCATTTGCATCTTCCACAAACCAAAGTTCTACCCATTGAACTTCTCAACCCTCGATCTACCCTCATCTGCCATAGCTCCCACTCAAGCTAAACTTTCCCTGTGATTTACAACTTCAGCAAAAAACCACCAAAGCTCTGATACCAATTGTTAGGAATTAGAGAACAAATATGCGGAAACAATTCCTCAAACCACAACAATAGGAAACTATATATAGAAATTATACTTGCAGAAATATAACAACATAAATGAATAATGCACAAAAGAAGACAAGACAAGATTTAACGTGGTTCACCCAATGTGGGCTACGTCCACCAAGAACTTGCTCATATTTTATTATCAACAAGAGTAAAACAACTCTCACAGTCTTCTCTCAGTTATGAACTCACAACAAATTCCAAAGATGTTAAACCACATCTAAACCACAATTGACACCCAATTGCATAACCTTGATCACTCTTGATCACCTCTTGATCATTAAGACTCAAGACCTCTTGAACACTCAAGATATCTTCAAGATACCCTAACACCTCTATTTATAGGATTACAATCCTTCTAAAGTCCTAAAGCCACCCTAGAAGTTTGAAAGTCATGATCTTTCAACTTCCCATGGCTGGAAAAATAGTCCCGATGTTAACAACCAATTAACAACATGTTAACAACAATATTAACAACGACACAACGACTACACAACAACATCACAACAAATGACTACAGAATGCTCCTGAAGTCTCCAAACTTAACTGCTCGAGCTCCAACACTATTCAATAAAGAATATGAGTTACTGTGTAGTATCTTTTACTTACAAGCCTCAAGAGGGATTAACACCCAAAGAAAGGCCCACTTTTGTTCTGATAAAACCCTCCATAGTTTTATTTATATGTTTCATTGCATGATTAGGATAGGAAGCTATTTAACTCTTCATCTATATTCTAAATTTACAAGATTTACTTTCAGTCATAGTGTCAGAAGCTATTTTCTTTCATTTCTGAGTTTTGTTTCAAGTATTGTACTTTCAAGCTTTGTTATTTTTAGTATAGTAGTGACAAATATTTATTTCCATACCTCCTAAATTATTTGTAACTATGCATACAACACTAGCATTATTAAAATTTTATGTCCCTTGGTTTGATGATTAAATGACTATGAATTAGTGAACAACATATTAATTTTTGTAAGTTAATTTTCACCACCCTTTTTGGCACCATTTCGGGGATATTGCCAAGTTACATTGTTTTTGAGAGGTTTTTCATTTCTTATAAGTTTAGGTTTAGGAAATTCCACCTCCAAAATCTCCCCACTAATTTATGTTGACTAAGTTGAGTAGTTGATGTATGCACTTTGTCCCCAAGAGATGCCTATGATAGATTCTTACCCAATCCAAAAGTAACACAGTTATATATCTAACTCTGAAGAAGACGTATCTTCCTCTATAAAAGGTTTGATAGTAGAATATCCTCTTCCAAGTGAAAGTTCTGAAGCTTATCCCGATTAGATAGACATGGCATAAGAAGTAAACTAAAATGTTGAAGACATGGCAACTACCTTTGATTTTCCCATTTCCAACAATGATGAGCCTGCTTCTATGAAGAATATTTCTCCATCATCCCTTCCTAAATGTAATGGATCCATAATTGGAGACCCAAAGACCTTTTTGTTTGAGTTTTATGTATTATGCAAAATCTATGATTATACCACCGATGCACATAAACTAAATTTGTTCCTAATACACTCAAGGATGCAACCTTGAGATGGTTTGTTATTTTAGGAAGAGATTTCATTACCACTTTGGAAAATATGAAGCGAAGCTTCTCACTAAGTACCAGGACTACTACGGGCTAAGTAGCGAGAGGAGATGATGAAATCCTTACGATGACACGGATGGAGGATCTGCCACTAGAAGACTATCTAGAAATATTATTTTTCTATGTTCGGAAGACAAAGCACACAATATTACCTCTTGAATCTCTCAAATTAATGTTCTTGAAGGTAATCAGTGAGGAACACACGGATGCTCTAGATCCGATAGGAGCTGGAGACATTTCAAAAGCTACCTTTGATGAGATTTGTGAAGCTTGTAGGAACTACTCCAAAACCACTATGAAGATAATAAGAAATGTATGATCAAGGGTAGAACAACTACCAAAGTTATTAGGAACATATCCAAGTCGATATTGTCAACATATTCAAGAATATGAAGAAAATATTGTTAATGACATGACCACTCAACTAAATGCTCTTCTGCATTCCAAGAAGAAAAGAGAATATGTAGAGGTGATGAGCGTCATTGATACTTGTACTTTAATTATATTATATATGTCAATTGAGGGCGTGTCTATGGTTGTTTGTAAAAAATGGAATAATAGGAATTGTTCTTAGGACATACTAGATAACGAAATTGACTAAACAACAACTAACTACAATTATAAAATGAAATACATTGAAAGAAAATAGTATTAAAGAAATAATTTTAAAGGTATGAAAAATAATTCAATGTTAGAATCTTAAATATATGCGTTATAACATAAGGAAATAATAGTAAAATCTCCCTTCTCATTAGGGAGGAGTGGCCCTTGCTCCTTCCCTTTGATCAAGTTTAGTATCCAAAGTTACACAACAAAGTTTCCCCTAAATCTGTAATTTTATTGAATTGAAATAATTTCCTTTTAAAATGATAAACTAACTGAACCGAACTTGAATCTTAATACATTATATCTCTTATACAAGAGTATTCCTAGTTATTTTAGGAGAGAACTAGTTTATTTTTAATTACTATCATCTACTTAACTAGACACTTGACTAAAATAATGACCGTTGTATTTAAGGATTACCGTTATAGAAGGATTCTTCTATGCAATGCTTGTAACTATGAAGGAGGTCTAAAATTGGATCTTTTGAGGGATTCAATTGAGACTAGAAGATATTTTAGATCTCAAATTTATTCTAGAGAATCATGGCAATGATAAATCCATAAGTGTCTCTCTTCACCATGTTTCCAAGAATTTGGAGTTAAACTAAGGATAACTTGACCTCATAATATTCATGAAGCTAGGTTAAGATAGTGGTACACATTTCATGCTCATGTCGGTGTGCTACCAGCTGTATCAACTTATATTTCAGCCATCCAAGTTACTCATATCCTTTGTGTGAGTTAATTATTTTAAAGAAGTCTGAATTAATGGTTTGGATGAGTCATGCGCTCCATGGTGAGTCCTGCACTGATGCAAAGGTGAATCCTATGCTAGTACACTAACGTGTCCTCCACCGGGTTTTCAATTAACTCATATGATGACTTAACACATGATTTTCCAAATAGATTTTTAATACCCATAAAATATTTAATTCATCCATATCTCGAAGAAACATTAAAAAGATAAATATAAAAAGAATATTCACAACATTTCCTTCCAAAACATAAAATAGTATTAATTATAAACCACCAATATCACACATCATGTAAAATGAGACTAAGGCAATACAAGGTTTCACATAGGTTTACACATGATAAAAGAGGGGTTCATCACTCCCCTAGACTTAATATTTAGCAGATCTCCTGCTACTTATTCAGTTGTTCCACTATCCTTGAACAGTTATATTCATTGGCAAATGTTTTCCAGGTTTCATCGAATCCAGTATTACAGAAACTAAAGAAATCAATAGTCCTCCTCTAAATGTTATAACTTCCCTCTTTCTAATCATCTATAGAATCCCATTATGGTACTGGTGCAATGACCAATAGAGGCCTATACCCCATCCCAATCCATTTCTCTAGCATATCTAGAATAATTTTGGAGAGGTCCTTGGCCATTTTTAGTGACCATCGAGGTTAGTAGGTGAAATTACCTCCTTTTTCTTATAATTTTTTTCAAGAAGTTGATACCTTACTTGATAGGAAAGGAAATTTACATTGAACATTGGGAGTACTTGCTCCCTGAAATTCCTAACAAAAATTCTCAGGATATCTCTATATTGGTCCACCAATCGTAAAATGCAGTATACTTGAGACCAAAATATGTTGAAGAACTAAATGGGGGATTGAAAATCACACCTCATTAAAAGACTTATATTATATTATGATTGAAAAAATATTTCCCTTTGTTCCCTCCATTCTGACTGGTTCCTAGGAGAAGAAATAAATGCTCATAATTTTTCTTCTCCCACATAGAAATTTATGGGGATCTCAATTTTCTCAAGAAGAAGAAATTTGTGAACATAAAATTCACAAAGAAAATTATTTTCAATATCACTTCCTGATGTATATGCACCAACAAATTGTCTGTCATCTTCAAACTCAATATCCTACATATGACGTGCTCTAGATATCTGACATTTTAAAAATTGTTCTTTCAAAAACAATGCATAAAAATTAGAAGGGGGCCTACATGAAAGAACTTGATCATATAACCAAGAAATACTAACATTTTGTTCAAGAAGTTTATCTTATTCCTTAAGATCCTTATTCTCATCAGCAACTCCTCTGATCCTATATTATTCTTCCATCCATTTAACCATTCCCTCTAAGATAATAAACCTGGGGGAAAACAAAGTCTGCCTCGATTGGTTTTCTCTTTAGTAGCTACAGGATCTATTTCTTTCCTATTTTCTTGCACAACTGCAAGGGATGCATTCAACTCATCTATTTTTTCCTGAAGGGAGTTAATTTTTGTTATCTTTCTTCTAAGGTATGTTGGAGTTTAAGATTTTCCTCCTCTTGGGCTCTATAGTCATTTGTAAATGTTGGATCTTATGATTTTTATAATCCTCTAGCTGTGATAAAATGGTGTATTTGGCCTCAAGAAGTAGCTGGAGATGTGTAATTATTTATTGAGCTAGCTTTAGCTCAAACTAAATTTTAGACAGGGACAATACTTACGATAAAACCTTGTCAAGGTTAGGGGGTGAACTAATTTTTCCTATCATCATAGGTGTTTTTCCTTTATCTACAACAATGGGGTTAGAGGGTGCTCAACTTCTTTCTCATCAATAGGGATAGAGGGTGACAGATATGAATGAGGAGGCACAAATGGTGTCTTAAGTAGGATCTACATAATGATCGTTGCTTCATGTTCTTCCTAAGAAGGAACACTTTCGAGTTAGCATTTCATTAAGAGCTTGATCATGCCTTGAGGTCCTAGGGAATTTATTAGCTATTTCTATAGGACCAAACTAGACTCTAGGGTACACTTCTTTTCGAATTTCACCAATTTATTAGGGTCGTGCCTCTTTCTAATAAACTCATGTTAGCAAATAAAATTAATTAGGCCTTGGAACTTTAGGTAGGATTCCCCACAGCAAAAAATTTCAGGTGGTTGAATCAATAGAGTCATAAAAAAACTTAACAAAATTTATTTTATACTTTTTTTTTGTTTGGCCATGGCAAAGGTGTATCAGGATTCTCAACACGGGGCCCAAAATTATCTCATACTTCCCTTCACAGGTGAAATATTTAATTACCCATTTAACAACTCTCGCTTGAGGGTTGTGGGAGAGTATTTATTTTCTAACTTTTTCTTTTCCCTTGTATCTACCACCAATTCTAATTTTTCCTTTTTACCAACTAAAAACCTTTTAATAATCTCATCATATAATGTCCTATCACTAACTATTTTTCCTTCTTCAGATATACCATAAATATGACTAATTACAATGGGGGTAAATGGAATTTTCTTACCTTTCACAATGGAGCATCCTTCCCCCATGTTCTTAGAAAACTCTTCTGTCATTTTAATGTTGAATTCCTCATAAGAAAACAAGTCTAGCCATCCCTCTTTTTCAAATATTTCTAATGACTCTGCATTGGCTAACAGTTCTATTGAATTGGTTGGTTCATGCCTTATTCTAGGTACCATGGTGATAAGTTAAAAATATAGGGAACAAGACCGAGACAACAATATTTACTTGAGATGGAAGTGGGCATAAGAATGGCAATAGTGTAGGAGTGTTAGACTGAAATTTGGAAAGTGACAGGGGAGGAGAAATGGTTACAAATAAAACAACTGAATTGGGAAAGGTTCAATCAAATCCCAAAGTGACAACGATAGTTATTGGGTATGTGTGGCGATTAATGTGGAAAATAATGGAAGATTTTGTGGGGATATGTGAAGCATGGGAATGTATTGGAAATGGAGAAAGTAATCAATGTGAATGAAGTTAATAATTAACAATTCATAAATTAAAACCTTTCAACATTTAAGAAAGAAATATTACAGATACCTTATTAAATTTTCTTATCGCATAATTGATCACCATCTTCACATTGATTTGATCCTCCATATAAATGAAATCCTTCATTTATTTCCCACAAGATTCAGGGGTGGTGGCTATCATTTCTATTTTTAGCCCACTTGAATTTATTATATATATTTTCTATTTTTTCCTTTTTTAGAAGCAATGACCGCCATTTCAAGTTTTCATTCATCTCCTCTTTATTCCTTGTGACAAATAGCTCATTTATGAGTTGTGTTGGAAAAAGATACCTTTTCCAAACACTTAAGAGATGAATCTTCCTAAATTTCATTCTAAAACTCTTCTCTGGATGTTGGTTTATGGTACAACCTCAGTCTATGCCCATTAACCAACATTAATTTCTTCTCTCCATCAATTGGAATCAATTGGATGGTCCCATTTTCGAATACTCATTCAATATGATATGGACCCATGCATCTTCCATGTAGCTTCCCTTTGAAATCCTTATACTTTGAATCAAATAACAAAGCCCAATCCCTTATTGTAATTTCCTTGGCTTTATGTGTTTTTCATGCCATATTTTCCTCTGGTGTTGGATGATTTCAGTTTGATGCAATTCTTGAAGTCTCATTTCATCCAACTCATTTAGTTGTACAATCCTTGCTTGTTGTGCCTCAGATAATTCAATTCCCACCTCTGTAGTTGTTCTCAAGGTTTGAATTTCAAATTCTATGGGAAGAATGGGCTTCTTCCCATACACCAACTCATAAGGAGTAAATCATGTGGTTGTTTTCCAAGTAGTGTTATAGGCCCATACTACTTCAGGAAGTTTTTGAACCCAATTTTTCCTTGAGATATCCACTATTTTTGTTAAGATATTTTCCATCTCTTTGTTAGTAACCTCCACTTGAGCATTGGACTATGGGTGGTATGGTGATGACTTCTTATGCTTCAACTAGTATGTTGCCACAAAGGAATTAATTACCCCTAACATGAACTGTGGTCCCTGATATGAGACAATAGATCTTGGTGATCCAAATATTTGAAAGATATTCTTATATAAGAAATATGCAACCTTTTCATCTCTTGCATATTGTAGTGCTACTGCCGATTCACTTTGTTTGGTGACATAATTACTACAAACTAGGATGTACTTTTTCCCTTGATAGGTTAGGTTAGTTTTTCCAATGAAATCCAATCCCCACTTATCAAATGGTTCTATGAAAATTTGAGGTTGGAGGGGAATTTCAGATGTAAATGTTGGTTTCCCCATCCTTTGGCATTGATCACATATCCATACATACTTTTGACATCCTTAAACAAGGAAGGCCAATAGTAACCAGCTCCTAGAACTTTGTGAATAGTCCTTTGAAATGAAT
Organism: Taxus wallichiana var. yunnanensis; assembly: GCA_018340775.1. Classification (NCBI taxonomy): domain Eukaryota; kingdom Viridiplantae; phylum Streptophyta; class Pinopsida; order Cupressales; family Taxaceae; genus Taxus; species Taxus wallichiana. The sequence goes on from CM031234.1 coordinate 959,661,931, forward strand.
AATTCCCTCCTAATGGTTCATCATGACATGCTCTAAGTATGTAAAATACTTTATCCTTAGCTACCCACATACGTAAAACATGGTCAGTCCATATTTAAAAAATAATTTAGTTTAACCATGTATACATCACACTCTTAATTAATTTTTTCTTTTTTTTTTTGTGTGAGAAAGGTTGGGAACTTCCCTATAGCCAAGTAATTATCCATATCTGCATACTAAGGAGATGCAGTGGAAATTGCAAATAGATGTTCATTTGGCAAGTCATCAATAACCTGCTCTTCTTCTTCTAAAGTGGTAAGTCTTGAAACAAAATTACATACCACATTGGATTTACTGGTTGACACAATGATTTTAGTGTTAAATTCCCATAATGTAATGAACAACCACCTTACAATCTTGTCATGCACTAAAGGTTTGTTCATTAGATATTTGATAACAAAGTGGTCAATGTGAATAATCACTTCATATCATATAATATAATGGTGAAACTTGTTGATTACATATACAACTGTAATAAATTCCTTCTCCATTGTGGTGTAATTCCTTTTAGTATGGGAGAGGTTTTTACTAATATAGTAAATAACATGCATAGATTCTCCCTCCTCTTGTTGTCCAAGAACAACACCTACTACTTCATTGGAGGCATCTGTTTGTATATGGAAGGAAGCTTCCAATTCGGGCCTCTCAACACTGGTGTGCTTATTAACTTACCTTTGATAGCATCAAAAGCTTGCTTTGGCATGCTTCTGTCCATTCAAATTCAGAATCTTTAGTTAGGAGAGAAAATAATGGAGAAGCTATCTTGCTAAAATATGAGATAAACCTTTGATAGTAACCGGCATGGCCAAGAAAGCTTCTTACCTCTATTTGGTTTGTGGGAGATGGGAGTGTTACAATGATACTAACCTTGTCTGGGTCTACCTTGATCCCTTTAGCTGAAACATGATGGCCTAAGACAATCCCTTGTTCCATCATAAATAAACATTTTCATGGTTCAAGGATAATTGATGTTTTTCACACCGAGAAAGGAATTTGTTTAAATTTTCAACCACCTCTTGGAATGTTTCTCCATAAACTATGAAATCATCCATGTAAATCTCTACATAGTCATGGGTGAGATTAGAAAAGATTGCCAACATGGCCCTTTAGAACTATAATATTAAGTGTATCATAATATTTATTTTATATTTAAATAATATAGAATAAACTATATTCTTCTTATTTAAATATAAACTTTATATTAGGTGGTTGGTTAATTTTATTAACTAACTAATTAAAACGGGGATGTGTGCCCCGTCACTTAATGGTTATAACCCTTCGGGTTATTAATATGGTTATGGGCTATATTCGAGAGTAATTAATTTACTCCAAGTTAAAAACATGGAGTTGAAGTGAGGAGGAGTTACTTTGATTGGTGGATGTAAAATTTTATCAACATAGTGGATTTCCGTGGTTTTTACCCATTTAGGGGTTTTCCATGTTATATTTGGTGTTTTGTGCTCTATGTGTTATTTACATTTATTTATGTTGTGTTAAATTTATTTATAATGTTTAACTTTACATTCGTCCTAACATGATACAAGAGTGGGATTAATAAATTAAATTAATCTTAAATAACCTAAGGTTGTAATTCTATTTAACCCCTCACTTCCCCTCACTTCTCTCACTTCTATTATTTGAAATTCTATTTAACCCCTCACTTCCCTCTTCGTATACTTGGAATTAATGGCGTGTTTGTAGGTGTAAATTCATTTGGAGATATCAACTTCGCGTGAAAGATTTGAATTCAAGAATTGAAAATGAGAAAGTAAAAAAAAATCAAGTGAAATCTAAGTTTACAGGGGAGACAAGAATTAAGAAAATGATTTTTTTTAATTTTCTTATTGGTCAAGTAAAATATCTTGTCCCTTGGTAATGTAAATTTTTTTACTTTCAATTTGAATTTCAAACCCTAATCACTTATTTGACTTGGATATGGTTTTGAATATTATGTGGAGATGATGGATTATGTTATACCATAACACTAAATTACCCCTTTTAATATATTTGGTTGGTGCTTTGCTGACTTTAATAGCTATGCCTTGAGATCATTTGAATCACATCCCTAAAGAGGGGGAACCTTATTTAAATATTGAATTTAGTTAAATTCTTAATCTAACGCTTTTGAAAAAGTGGAGGATAAGTTCTATGGATGGTTAATTAAACTAAAACCTATGTCAATATAATTAAACTCTTAACTATTAACCTATTAAGTAGACCATCCTAAATGTATGTTTAACTTAAAACATGTCTAATTTTCATACCCCTCATTTTTAATGTGTTTTTAGACCTTTGTTTGTTTAGCATGAATGCATGGCATATACTTTGGTAGTGCATGTTTGTGTGGAATTTGATGTGGTTGAATTAATGCTGAAGCTTGGAATCAAATTCAAGTGGCCTAATCCACCTCAACTCCTCCCTATATTTTTAAGCCTCTACGTGGCCTCCTTACCATGTGGGTACAACCCCACATTCTCCACAAGAGAAGCGGGATACAACTTTCAATGACCTTTGAGATTACTCATGGCTTGGGCACGCTTTTGTTGCCATGAATAGAGAATTCTTTGATATGCATGGGATTTTTGTTGACTCAACCACTACATACTATGATCTAAAAAAGGTTTAAAAGCCTCCGGTTTGAACCATTTCTTGTGGCTGCCCATGTGGGTTGATGTCCAACTCTTCCTTGATTAGTTAACTTACACAACCATCTCAAAGATAATGTGTTTATTGATTGTCTTAGTCTTCCTTGGCATGGAAGCTTAGCTTATTATCTTGCTCGTGAGCTCGGTCTAGTTGATCGAGTTGGCGTGATTGGTAGTACTGTGGAGAACTCATAAGTCACATATGTTGATATGGATTATAACATTTTGTTTTATTTATATAACATTTTTCCTATGGCTATATTAAATTTTCTTTAATATATGAAAAATTTTAGATAATTAATTTTTACAATAAATAAATAAAATTGTATTTTTTAAATTTTATTCTTTTTTTTCAAATAGAAGATTTTACAAAGATTGTTTTTAAATTATTTTTAATATGCAAAAGTCAGAATCAAATTTTTTAGGAATTATTATTTTTTAAATTAAAACAAAAATGAAAAGAATAATCATATATCTCTTGTAGTAATTCTATTAACTACATCTCACTATTAATGAAAAGCAAATATTACTTTTATATTTTGATTTTTTTATAAGAGGTAAAAAAGGGTTGAGGGGGCCCTACCCCATACACCAACACCACTCCAAGAGAGCAAATAATTAAAAACAACAACATCAAAAAAATATAACAGTTCATGTAGCAATAAGAGCTCTCTGGAGCTCAAGTAACAAAACTAACAGCAACAAAAACACAAAGAAACTAATAAGCGGTGATGAAAGTAACAACTAGGATCAAAGATAATAAAAAACCAAAACATCCCACCCCAGATCATTTATAGGATTTTTCAAGCCCCTCCAGCACCTTAGCCCATTCCTTCGCCAAAGCATCAATATTACTGCCAAGGTACCCAAGTCAAAACCATCAAGGGTCGCCTTTCTCTTCCTGCCCTGACTATCCATGACACAATAGGCATTGGCGAGCTACCCCAGAGTCTAAAGGTGTTGCAGAGTTGATTTCACCGTGACTACGCTCCATTCCATGTAGCTATGGAGGATAGCCCGAACATGATCCAACTATTTGGTTATGAAACCAAAGTTGGCCTTTAAAACCTCAATCTCTCTACCATGCCCATTGTTGACCACTTCCTCCACCTGCGCTTTCATCTTATGCTAGTCATTGAATAAAAACTAAACCGAGCTCTTAGTGAGCCACATATCACCCTTGAGTTCCTCAATATCTACCACCATCCTTGCCAAATGGTTTTCCCCTTTTACCGGTCCAACGTGACCCAAAGCCTCAAAGTGTTGTTCTAGTTGAGCATTGATAGGGGTCACAACTTCCTATTTACTTGGACTCACCCTTGGTGTATAGAAAAGTACAAGGGACCTACTTTGATTTCAAATCCTTAAGATTCTAGGCTGCCACCACCTCCACCCCATCTTGGTCATCATCCGAGTCCCCATCCTGAGATTCGATATCATCACTCGAATCCTCATCCTCTCGATTCTAAACTAGTTCCATCCGCATAAGCTTCTAGCCAAATTCTTCTCATTTTGAAGAGGACAAAGATTCTTCTCATTTTGAATAGAGGCACACAAGGAGTGAAATAAAAAGTAGGGAAAACTAAAAGCCTAGCCACGCCTAAAATGATTAAGCATAGGGAGGTGGTAGGCATAAATACATTTGTGGCGACCCTCAAGAGTTAAAAATTGAATAAGGGTGAGAGCCACCTCATCATAAGGATTAGGTAAAGACATTCGAAGGTAACCAAAAATGGGAAGTGATATTCTCATTACCTTTAAGGAAAAGATTAAGTTCTTCAGAGGATTCCTTCTTAGGTTTGTAGACCTCCCTCCCACAGTAGGGATGCCCATCACTTTGGCCACTAAATCCATAGTGATCTCCATATTGATCCCCTTCATTTCAAAAACCACTCCTTTTTTGGTCACTTTCCAGGCGCTAGCAAAATCTTTGCTAATATTTTCATAATGCCCTTCGAATTTTTTTAGAAAGGGTGTAAAACCCTTGCTATCAAATAGAGCCATAGCTTCAGTGTGACCCCTTTGAGGTTAGTAGGTTCAGTTATGACAAGATCACCACCCATTTGGCCAAACAATAAAAACCTCTTCACAAAAATACCCAAAATCTAGAAAACCAAAAGATTACTTGCATGCCAAGAAGTGAAATTTCTACAGACCCAGGAAGTAATAAGAGCTCTCCAAGAACACGAGCAGATATCCTTCCCGATATTCTCATTATTGAAAGATAAATGCACATTCATCCTATGACATATGACCATGATGATATTGACACCCCATGAAAGGACCTTATACATGTTCATTGATGTCTTTTAATAAGTGTGCCCGCACCTTGGGATCGAGGATTTCCACCTCCTTCATAAGTGTCAACTCAAAACCATTAACCCCCATATTAGCAAAGAAGTCCACCATGACATTTTCCTCCCTATAAACATGTTTAAAGGTGATAAGATTAAAAGAAAGGGACATTTCCTTAATACTCTTAATAGAGTTATGGTTGGAAATAGAGATGGATCCTTTCCCATTTATGTTGTTAATTATGTTCAGGGAGTCTCCTTCCACCTCCAGATTGACAAAATTGTGTTGAAGAGCTATAGACAGCCCCCAAAGACCCCAACAACCTCAACAACATTATTAGTTTGAGTTCCCAGATTGTGATGGTACCCTAGAATAAAACTTCCTTCAGAATCACGAAAAACCCCGCCACAGCTAGCACGACCAGGGTTTCCTTTGGAGGCACCATCAAAGTTCAATTTTAAACACTCCTTGTTAGGTTTCTCCCAACCTTTGAGTCTAGGGTTAAGAATAGGGGCTAATGGTAGTGGATCCCAAACCCCACTTCAAGGAAAATTTAGATTCATTCTGAAAAAAGGACTTTTTTTGGGAGTTCAGGTTAGAGAAATTAGCCAAAATGGATTTCACACAATGGGCTCCAATTTTGTTGGGGGATTTTTTTCCTTTAAATATTCTTCTATTTCTCTCCTTCCATATCTCCCAAGCCAAATGCATAATAGAGAAGGTCCATAAAAAATGTAAACCTTGGCTCTTAAAAGGGTTAGACCATTGGGTCCACAACAATTTTATGGAGTCAGGAAAAACCCAATTGACTTCAAAAATATTGAGAATGGTTTTCCTAACCAAGACAAGAAAGGGGTAGTTTAGGAATAGGTGAGAGGTATCTTCACAATCAGATTCACACAAAACACATCTATTAACCATGTGGAAATTTCTCTTGTTTAGGTTCTTTGACTATAAGAATCTTGTCATGGATGACCAACCACCAAAACATATTAATCTTAGGGATTAATTCTTTGACCCAAACACTTCCCTAGTTATAATTTTCCCTTCCCCCAAGAAAGAAAGAGTTGTAGGAACTTTTGACCGAGAAAATACCATTATCTTCCTTTGACCAGTAAATACTATCCTCTTCAGGATTCTCTTTATTAATAATAACTCCTCTTAATATGTTGTTAATAGAAGAAATCTCAATGTTATTAGAATGATCTAGAGCTATGGTTTTCCATTGTCCTAAAGGATCATCTAAATTGAATAAATATCTGACCTTGGTCCCATAATTGGTCATAGAATCTCTATAGACTGTAGGGTAAATAGCCTTGAGGGGAAGGTCCTCTAACCATTTTCCTCCCAAAATTTAATGGTTCACCCATTTCCCACTAACCATTTGCTTCCCTTAGAGACAACATGTTTATCCCAGTTTAAAGATTTCCAAAAACAAGAAGAACCATTAGAGTTCTAGGTGTTGAAGCACCATTTGTTAGCAGATAGATTAGGCCAGTATTTCCCTCTTATAATACTAGTCCAAACACTCTCTTCCTTAATCAGTCTCCAACTCATTTTTGACAGCATAGATTTATTCATTTTGGTCCAATCTCTGATACCAAGACCACCAAGTTTTTTGGGGGCACAAACCTTTTCCCAAGAAATTAGAGGAATTATGTCTTTAGATTCGAGCCACTCCATAGAAATATTTTTTGTATGCTTTCCAGCTTGCTAGAAACCTCAGAGGGTAACCTGTAGATAGACATCGTATAAACAGGTAAATTCTAAATCGAGCATTTGAGAAGAACAAATTTTCCAACTTGAGATAGCAACGACCCTTTCCATCCTTCAAGTTTCTTCAGAATCTATCAATTAAGAAATTCCATTCAACATTCTTTGGTTTTTCCACCCTTATAAGCATCCCGAGATACCGAGTTGGGAGAGTTTTAGAAGCACAACCAAGAATACCAACAATTTTGTTGCTTCTTCTTTCAGGGGTATTGATAAAGAAGACTGAGCTTTTCCCATAATTGATCAATTGATCAGATGCCTCCTCATAATCCTTCATTAACTATTTGAATTCCTTGGCCTCTGGGATAGAAGCAACACCAACCAACATAGTGTCATCAACAAAATGCTTTGGTGAGAAACTTTGTTATAGTTGACAGTGGGAGAAATACCTCTGATTCTTCCATCCACGGTAGCCTTATTTAGAGCTCTGCTAAGGGTCTCAGCCATAATAATGAAAAGAAAGGGTGAGATAGGATCACCTTGTCTTAAACCCCGTGTGCTATTAAAAACCCATAAGGGGTCCCATTAACCAGGACCGAGAACTTGGATGTGGAAATAATCATCTCCTTAAAGTCCTCTCCAAATCCAAACTAGAAAGAATCTTCAGAAGGAAGGGCCAAGAAACTTTGTCATAGGATTTTTCCATATCAAGCTTGATAAACATGGCTTCCTTCTTGTTCTGTTTCACCAAATGGAGGGTCTCCTAGATAGTGACAATACCATCTTGGATCTATATTTTGATATTGAATTGAAATAGAAGTTTTTTTATTAATATTAATTTATGATGTTTTTTTGAGAATGAACTAAAATTAACTATAATTGAAAACACACAAAAATGGCTTATATGTGTTTAAAAGGTTTTCTTCATTTTTAGTAGTTTATATAAACTATTGTTCATTTTGTCATGAAATATTGAGATCATTTCTTTAGGATCATGTATGACATGTCTTGGTTTAATCTTTCCACCTATGAAATGTGTAAATGGTGCTTACATGGTAAGTTATCACCAAAAACGCTTCCTAGGTCAGTTTTGAAGCTAACTCCGAATAAATCCTTAGGATATCTCCATAGTTAGAGGATATTTTTTTATTCAATTTATGATGTGATTATTATAACATGATTTGATTATCTATTTATATATGTTATCTATCAATTCTTATCTCATTTGTAAAGGCTTAGAATAAGATAATGAAGATATATATGTTTTTGATAAAACATTTCTTAGTATGTGATTACTAAAATATTATTATATACATATCAAATGACACTTGGGGATGCCCTTGCATTTGTATTAGAGACATCTAATACTAATTGCATCTAATATATATTTTACAAGAGTAATATGTTGAATTTTTTCAACATATTTTAACATGGTTAGTTGTTAAGCATATTGTTATGTTATTTATTTTACAACTTGTATTTTAATTTTATAGTTGGCTAAAAATAAAATCAATAATGATTTGTTATATGTTTATTATGATGTCTATATGGATATTGTAACTCTAACCATGCTGATGTTGTGTTATATATAAAATATACAGGATATGTGTTCAATTTTTTTAGTATAGGAACCATTAATTAGAACAAAAAATAATCCAATAGTATCCATTTCCTCTACTGAGGAAGATAAGTACAATGGAAGAAGAAAAGAAGCCATGTGGCCGAAGTGACTGTTGGATGAAATACACATGGAAGATGAGGGAAGTATTCCTTGTCTATGTTGTTGTCGTAGTTGTATTACTCTTATTAAAGAATCTGGTTCAACATTAGAAAATGAAGCATATTGAAGTTCATATGTATGTTATCTGAGAGAAGGTTCTCTCGTGGTGATAAAATAACTCCAGTTCTGAAGATCAAGATTGTAGTTATGTTTATGATCCATTGTGTGTTGTAAAATACTGCAATGTGTGCAATGTTTGGTCTTTCATATTTTCCATTGAGGGGGGGTGTGGATGCAATGTCACCTCTTATTGGATGGCCAATTTTTGAATCCTTCTCCTCTATATTTCTACTCGTGTAAAGAATTGTAAAAATATCTTGTATGATCTAAGTAAACTAATAGAATTTACTGAGAAAAATAAAGTATAGTGTGCATCTATTTGTAAATGAGGTCCCCTGTCTTATAAAAGGATCCTAGAGATGCGGTATAGGAATATTTCCATGAGAAACAATAAGATTTAGTCTCACAAATACATATGCTAGCCTAAACATTTAGGGTTTATAGATTTGTAAATCCTATTTTACAAAAATGTAATGTTAGCATATGGATCCCCACTTAATATTAAGGGGGAGTGTTAGAACTATAATATTAAGTGTATCATAATATTTAGTTTATATTTAAATAATATAGAATAATCTATATTCTTATTATTTAAATATAAAATTTATATTAGGTGGTTGGTTAATTTAATTAACTAACTAATTAAATTGTGGATGTGTGCCCCATCACTTAATGGTTATAACCCTTTGGGTTATTAATATGTCCGTGGGCCATATTCGGGAGTAATTAATTTACTTCAGGTTAAAAACATGTAGTAGAAGTGAGGAGGGAGTTACTAGACTGGTGGATGTAAAATTTTCTAAACATAGTGGAGTTATTCTTTGTGGTTTTTACCCATTTAGGGGTTTTCCATGTTATATTTGGTGTTCTATGCTCTATGTGTTATTTACATTTATTTATGTTTTGTTACATTTATTCATAATGTTTAAATTTACATTTAATTAAGTTGGTGGATATATTTTCCACCCCTCGTCCTAACAGGACCTTTGAAAAGTAGCAGGAGCATTACATAAACCAAAAGGTAACACCTTGTAAGAAAATGTTCCCCATGGGTAGGTGAAATTTGTTTTGTCTTTATCCTTAGGTGCCACTATTATTTGATTATAACCACTTTGAACCCATCAAGGAATGAAAAGTACCTTTTTCTAGATAGATTTTCTAAGACTTGATCAATAAAAGGTAATGGAAAATAATCCCTATGAGTTGCCTTATTTAGCTCCCTATAATCCACACAAACTCTCCATTTCCCATTATTTTTAGGAACTATGACTAATGGAGAAAGCCAATGAATTTCTGAGATTATATAAATGAATCCTACCTTCGAAAATTTTCAATCTTAGTTTTTACAATGTCTCTTAAAAAAGTCTTATCCTTCTTCGAGGTTGTCTAACTAGTATGGACTCAGTAGTGTAGATATGATGTGTACAAATACCATGATGGATACCCTTCATATCACTATATTCCCAAGAAAAAGCTTAAGTATGAGAGCATTAAAAGTTCAAATAGGGTATTCTCCTCCTGACTAGTCAACCAACTATTAACTATCGTGTCTTCCCTGGGAAAATAGGTAGTTGTTTGGTACTGGATGCAAGGAATATACAATAGGATATTCTCTTAACAATCTATTCAATGGAAACATGTGTATAAGTAATATGTGAACAAAATTGATGTTTTGGAAGATGGAATCGGTCAGATCTATATTCCATGTAAAAGGACAGATGATGGGCTAGTTGTTTTCATCCATAAAATCATCTCTTGTTTCCATTAATTATAGCATAAAAATTGAAATAAACCTAGTGAAGGACTTAAGCGTAGGACTTATATTGTGTCTAACGTAGGCCCATGGTCATCATACTAAATTTAATCTAAGTGTTCTTGATTTATTACCATGACCAAAGAAGAGATGATGTCATTTGAATCATCTGAATTTTCCTTATACCATTGTTTATTATCTGCAGTAAATGGTTTTACAACAAGGTATATTGATAAAAAAATTTGAATCTTGTCCATTTGTAATCACCATATTCCCTGTCCTACAATCGATGAGGGAAACAATTTTGGCTAACCAAGGATGTCCTAGGATTATAGGGTATCCAATATTTCTATTATTTATTTTTATGATCATAAAGTCTACCAAATAGTCCCAAGATTCAATAATAATAGTGACATCCTCTATAATTCCCTTTGGCTTGTTTATGGACTGATCTTCCATTTGTAAGACTATGGAGGTTGACTGTGGTTCAAGAAGTGATAGGGTGGACAGAGTATTTGTGGTCATAACATTGATAACAACCCCTAGGTCTACTAGGATGTTAGGAATATGGACATCTCCTATGCTAATTGTAACAATAAGACTTCTAGGATCTTCGTATTTAGGAGGGGTCATATTCCCTTCTAGAATAATAGAAATTTTCCCATCAACATGGATGGTTTTAGGTTGATTATTTCTTCTTCCTGGAGTCTTAAAAAAATATCTTTGATCATTTTGTTTAATTCAAGAATTTTCTTAAGAGCTTGCAATAGGGGAATGCCAATACTCAATTTCCTTAGTCTTTAACTCTAACTCTAGTTGTTCAAGAAATACATTATTGGGTTTTTTTAGAGTCTGGATGGTAAAGGAATGTCAACATTTGGTTGAGGATTTTACTCAACAACAGGAATAGACTGCGTTTCTTAGGATTTTCTATATCCTCGGGGATTTATTCTATCAAATGGGATGAAGGTTTTGAGTTAACCTTCCCCAAGCACATAAATATATTCTTACAATACACGAGTTTATTGTGGGTTCTTATTTGATTCCAAAATATACGTTGGGTTACCCTTCCTCACATTTTTGGGTTTGCTACGGTTTGTGTTAGTATTTGTGGTTGGGAAAGTTTATCGGATGGGGCATCATTTTTAGGTCCAGCCAATAAGGCTTGTTGACCTGGAATATTCTTGTATTATAATATTATTTCCCAGATCCTTGAGGTACATTCCACTATTGTTGGATTGAGGAATAAACTATTGAAATGGTGAAATGTTTGGAAGTGGAGCCCAGGGTTGTTAATAATAAGTTGGTGGTTCATTCCACCGTAGGATCCACTCCTATGAAGATTTTTGGGCCCAAGGTTGGGGATCTATCCATGGTGCATTCCATTGATTTGGGACCCATTGTGATTTTGGCATATAGGACTGATTTTGGTTGGAATGCATATTTCCTCCTTACCTCTAAACTATATATTTTAACTCAAATTCATATTATGTGTTTTATTTTAAATGGTTCTTCAACAAGGGAATAAACCCACATTGTTCTGTGGCATACTTGAGTTAACAAAGAAGAAAAATGTTTGTCTTATCTAAGGGGAAGTCCTTAAGTCCATGTTTATCTCTACATCTTGGGAAGTAGATGAAAAAGGATTTGTATTTCAAGATTTCTCCCTATCCATAGTGCTATTGAGTTGAACCAAAAGGTATGTTCTCAAATTTGAAATTTCTTCCCTTAGTTTGGATATATTGCCACTGGCCATTTTGTCTTTCTATCAACGAAAGTTAGGGTGAGTTCGAGGTTTAGTTCCTACAAAAATCAATCCATGAAGTCGAGTTTGTTCACGTCTCCCTTTCCCATAAAATTCAAGGCTTCCTATGTGTATTTGTATAACCCTTTAAGAAATAAGGTTTTAGAAGATTAATATCTAGGACAGTCCCACACCTCTTGTGAAGGAAGAGGAACCAATCAAGATAATCTTCCATACTCTCATCTTCCTTTTGTTGAATTCTAAAAATTTCCTCCTTCATGTCCCAGACTCTACAATACTCTTAATACTTGTCCAAGAAAATTGTTTCCATCTCCTCCCAACTATGGATGGAGTTAGGAGTTAATCCCATAAACCATCTCATAGCTTGTATCTTTTAAAGTAGAGGGAAATAACTTGAGCTTCTGGGAATTGGAAGTGTAATCATAAGTTTGGCACAAGACCTTGAATTCAAAAAGGAATTGGTCAAGGTCTTCTAAGACTAATCCCCAAAGGTTGGTAAGATTAAGGGGGATATATTTTTCATAGGATCCTGATCGTTAGGATCTAATTGTATGGGATAGGTAAATGTTCTTCCAATTAGAGGGTTTCCATTCTCTGCACCATTAGGGTTATCTACTTCATCAACCATCCTTCCTTGGTTAACAAGTTGTTCCATAGGTTGGTTTTGAGGGGGTTTTGAAAATTTATCCTAATGAATCTACCTCTATGGTCTCTAGGTCTAAACATAAAATCCTATCATACTTGAGGATAGTTCCCTAACCATCAGTGCTTAACCTAATTGTTTGTGTTCCACATACTCCAAAACATAGAGGATTCTTGTTGTCACTACAAGGTCTTCTATACTTCTTAAGAAAAGAGTTATGGAAATAAAATTTCGAATGGAAATTTACTAGACACCATATAACACTTCTAGCTAGCACTTTAACCTTTGATAACACCTTGAAATTCCCGAGAAATGGAAGCAACAAGTGATGAGCATCATTAATACTCATACTTTAATTATATTATGTTTGTCAATCCAGGTGATGTCCATGGATATTTGTAAAAAGGGAACAATAGTAATTATTCTCATCATGTACTTAATAACAGAATTGACAAAATAATAACTAACTATAATTATAAAATGAAATACATTGAAAGAAAAGAGTATTACAGACAAAATTTTAAAGGTATGAAAAACAATTCAATTCTAGAATCTTAAATAGATGCCTTATAACAAAAAGGAAATACAAGTAAAATATACCTTCTTGTTAGGGAGGAGGGGCCCTTTCTCCTTCCCTTTGATCAAGCTTAGCATCAAAAGTTACACAACAAAGTTTCCCCTTGAATCCGTAATTTCATTGAATTGAAAGAACTTCCTTTTACAATGATAAACTAACTCGACCAGACTTAAATATTAATACTTTAGCTCTCTTATGCAAGATTAATCCTATTTCTTTTAGAAAACTATTTTATTTGTAATTACTAACATTTAATTAACATGGCGCGACTAAAACAATGATTGCTATTTTTAAGGATTACGGTTATAGAAGGAGTCTTTTATATAATGCTTGTAATCGTAGAGGAGGTCCAAAATTGTCTTTTTGATGGATTCAATTGGTGCGAATATATTTTAGATCTCAAATTGATTATATAGAATCATGGATATCATAGATGCATAAGTGTTTGTCTTCAAAATGTTTCCATAAACCGGAGTCAAACTAGGGATAACTTGACCTCATAATCTTCATGAAGGTAGGTTGAGATAGTGGCACACGTTTCATGCTCATGTCATTGTGATTCCAGTTGTATCAAATTATAGTTTAGCCATATGAATTACTCATTTCCTCTACGTAAGTTCCTTATTTCAAGGAAGTCTAAATTAATGATCTAGATGAGTCCTATGCTCCACGGAGAGTCTTGTGCTAATGCAAATGTGAATCTTGCACCAAGTACACTAGCAATTCCTCCGTCGGGTTTCAATTAACTCCTATAATGACTTAACACATGATTTTCCAAATAGATTGTTAATACCCATAAAAGAGTTCATTTATCCATATTTGAAGAAACATTAACAAGATAAAGATAACAATAATATGCACAACATTTCCTTCCAAAACATAACAAATTATTAATTATAAACCACTAATATAACACATCATGAAAAATGATACTAAGGAAATACAAGGTTTCATATATGTTTACATGTGAAAAAATAGGGGTTCATCAAGAGGCAACACTTATAGATTTCTATCATGCATGCAAAAGAAAATAATTTACTGCCGAGATGCAGAGGATTATTCAACATTGCACAAGAAAATGAGGCTTCACTAGAATTCAAAATGATAAAACTAAGGATGTCAAATTTTTCAATGTTTCTCAAAGAAAATAGTGGCCGCCTAAATAAGGAGGTATGTCACAATACCCTATGTCATAATTTCATGATTAGGATAGTAATCCATATATGTAACCCCCACCTTGGGCTAATCTTTAACAAGGTTGGGATCCCTACCCTAGCCAATACCAATAACAATGGAAACCTTGGTTTCAAGGGCATCAAAATTGAAATAACCCCTCAATTATGGCATCATCCTTGGAAATGAGGTCAGTAATGGAATAACCTACCTCCTGGTTACCAAGAATCTTACCATTAACCTCCTTATCTAAAACAACAAGCTCGATGCAAAATCCCCAACCCGGATCTCAACCAAAAACAACTCAACCAACACCAAACCCTAATAATAAATATTATCATCCAACAGATACCCTTGAATTAGTTCAATACCCTACATATTTAGTTGATGTTAATAACCTCCATCTTCACTTAGGAAGAGAACTTCCTCCACTAAGTAAACTCACCATTACAAAAGTTATAGATGAACCACATTTGTTGCAGATTGATCCACAACAAAGCAAAAACATGTTGTAAGTTGATCCACAACAACTTGAAAAAATTCTAATAATGGTAAATTTCAAGCCAATGAACCACCATTTCCAGAGAGATTACAAAAAAAGAAGACCGAACTCAAATTAGAATCTATTTATGATTTTTCAATCAATTGAGGGATATTTGTGTCAAAAATTTCTTACTCAAGCCATCAAGGATGTTCCCGCCTACAACAAGTTGTTTAAGGATCTATGCATTAGAAAATTGGGAAGAAGAAGGAAGGATCCATCCACTATACAATTTATTGGACAATTAGCTGATATCATCCTTGGGAATTTAGTTTTGCCAAATTATATAGATCCACATAGTCCTTTGATAAACGTTACAAGCAATGAAACAACAATAAATAATAATCTAATTGACTTGGAGGAATCCATTAATGTCATGACTAAGAAAATTATGGATGATCTAAAATTGGAAGGACTAAGGCCAATAGCTACAATCTTACAATTTGTAGATAGATCAACAAAGTGAGACTGAAGGAGTGTGGTAGACTCTTGGGAATACCTTGCTAACTTTATTGTCCTTTAACCAAAAAAAAGGTTAGGAGGATATCTTATCATTCTAGGAAGGCCATGGTTGGCCATTGTTGATGCATTCATAGGTTGTAGGTCTAGCAACATGATTATTTCTAATGGAAGTGGTACTAAAAAGTTGATGCTCTATCCTTCCTTGCCCAACCGTTGAATGATGAAGATCAAAACATTTAGGTAGAAGAACTAGAAGTAGATCAAAACTCTTTACACCAAATCAGGATGTTGTAGAAGTATTGTATAATTAAAGGACAAGAAGAAGATTTTGTTCTCTCTAATGTATTACAGAATAATTATGGAAGGAATGAATAAGTGGATGAAAAATTAAGGTGTTTAAGTTGTCCATTGAACCAGGTTCTACTATAAAAAATCACCATGGAAATTATAGGTAAGAATTTTATTCTTCATCAACTCCTTCCCCATGAATGCATACTGAATTATGTTAGCAACAATGTATATTCAATGATTGATATCTCCAAACAAGTGGAGATAACACTGGGAAAATCACTCAATGTCAACAAGCTACTAGATAGACAACAAGAGAAATTGTTGATTTCTCTTCTAGCAAAAACATAAAACAACGTTTACATGGGATTATGGTGATATGCATGGAATTCATCCTAGGATTTGCACACACAAGATTTATATCAAAGAAATTTGTAAACCAATCAGGAAGCCACAAAGGAGAATGAACCCAGTAGTAAGGGAGATTGTAAAAGGAGAATTGAAGAAGTTATTGGATGCTAGATTTATATATCCTATATTAGATAGTCAATGGGTGTCACCCCTGGTCATTTTGCCAAAGAAGAATGGAAAATGGAGGATATGTGTAGATTACATGGAGCTAAATGTAGCAACAAAGAAAGATCATTTTCAATTGCCTTTCATTAATCAGGTACTTGATACTTTCGCTAGTAAAAAGTATTTCTCTTTTATTTATGGATATAATGGCTATAAACAAATTAAAAATTACACCGAGGACCAAGACAAAGCTATCTTCACATTCGCATAGGGAACATTTTTTTATTCAGTTCTTTCATTTGGCTTCTTGTTGTCATGAAAATGTGCAACAGGGAAATTGAAGTTTCCAAGCACGACAACTATACCCCTATGGCAAATTTTTCATTCCTAGGTACCCCAGGTCAAATCCATCAGTCTGATCACCCCCTATTTGATGTCAAATTTTTCCCCTAGCTGATTTAGTAAAGTTCACTCATTCCACCTAGGTGATTTTAGGGAGTTCTAAAAAGACACTATCTCATGGCAGTATAGGGAAGGGCTATCGTTGGCCTTCCTAGGATCGGATTCCCCCCTGGAGTGAAACGGAAGAGAAAAATCAACATGGAGGAAAATGAAATACCTTGGAACATCATGGAAATTATTTTGGAAGGTCTGGGGAAGTTCTACAAGACTTGGAGCAGTCTGAGTAAAAAACAAGGTTCACAAGCCTAAGCGGTACATAGGCCTAAAACAGCTGCTTGAGCTTCAGAAGAAGATTTCGGAGCTCCGGATGGAGTTGGAAGTAAAAAAACATATTAAAAATAGGATTCCAAGACCTACATGATGGTGAAATAATATTTTTCACAACACCTTGGTGCATATGATTGAAAGGCAATTTTTCTCGTGAGCACAGTGGAGTCCCAAATCAAAAATTAGACTTTTTAGGGATAATATTATCAAATTAAGACATGAGATCCACATAATTTGATTTAAAATTCCATTTCTAGTTAGGATCATATGAAATTTCATGAATAAATTCCACCAGAGCTCAAGTTATCTTCATTCCAAGTTACCCTCTCAAAGGTAGTTCAGGACTTAGTCATTTTTTCGAGAGGACACGTGTCAGCACCAAGAGCCTGGTGGGATTTCATGCCCCTAATGTCCATAAGGTCAGGTAAATCAGCCCTTGGAAAATACTCCCAGCCCTCATGTGACCTCTAGGACCCTCATATGACCTTCTAGACTTGACAGTTCCGGCCCCTGGTGCTTATTTGGAGCATGCATTCCCTGCCGTCGGATCGGGCGCCACGTGTCAGATCCAGGACCACCGTGGAATTTGATGTCCCTTATACACCTGAGGTGGGGGAAATAATAAATTGAAAAATGTTTCCATCCCCTATGGGGAGTCTTTTGACACCCACGCGACCATGAGCTTCAGCCCCCAGTGTGCATTTTTGGAGCATCCATTCCCCTCGTTGGATCGGCGCCACGTGTCACCTCCAAGAACAATGTGGAAACTAATTTCCCTTATGTACTTGAGGTGGGGGACATCAGACATGGAAAAATGTTCCCAAACCCTATGGGGAGTCATTTTGACACCCACGTGACCGAGTTTCAGCCCTGTGCTTTTTTTTGGAGCAAATCCCTTCACCACAAATCGAGGACACATGGCATTGCCTTGACCACCATGGAAATTGATGTCCCTCATGTCCCTGAGGTCAGGGACATTAGGGACATAAAATTTCACCCAGCCCCTCCATGTGCATGTTTTTAAAGTTTAAATCCAGCACTTAGCCATTTTCTTCCTCTCATTTCTCCTTCACAACTTCATACCTTGCCATGGCTCTGTGCATGATTGTCCAGACACCCGGTCCACCATTGTTGCTCTCGAACCAGCTCCACCATGGCCACATAAACTCTTAAAACCATGAATGCATAGAAATATTTAGGCCTCATATAAAAATGGAGTGAAATGATGAAGAATGAAGAGAAAATGGAGATTTTTGCTAGATAACCGTGAAGTCACCCGATCGAAAAATCCTCATATCTTGCAAGATACAAGTCGGATTGAGATGCCGTATTTTTCAGAATTCCTAATTTTTCAAGGTGATAAAGATCCAACAAAAAAATATGTCAAATGGTTCCCAAAATCATTTTCTCTAATAAAACCATCACTTCGCACCGGCTCACATTCGTCGAATTTCCCATCATTCCGGCAATGGAAATGAGCTAAAAACTTGCAAATTAGTTCAAAATGAAAAACCTATCACAATAGAGTTGTTTTCATTGAAAATAGAGACAAAAACCAGACCTGCAAATTTCAAGTTCCATTAATGGCCGCCATGATAGCTCTGTTCGAAGCCACTGCCAGGTCAAAATTTCAAAATTTATTTCTAGGCATTCTAGTGGGCAAAACTATGTGAAATTCAGAGGGTGTGATTGTAACGACAAGAAGATTCCAAAAAAGTATGTTCCATCGCAAATCAAGCACTGGAAACACACTTTCTAAAAATAGTAAGTTTTCATATACATGTTTGTTATTTTTGGCAAGTCTTCATCAAAAGTGGCTATGGAAAGAGTAGTGTGCATTAAAGATCTCCAAAAGGATAGAATGATTATCTAGAGCAGAAAATAGTGGAAATGACCATTTACTAAAAATAGTAAGTCACACTCAAAGGGCAATTTTGGCACAATGGGACATTCAGAACTTTGTTGCATTTGGAGCTTTCCATCAACGAGGATCAACAAACTTCATCAAGAGACATATCCTCTTCTTCTTCTCTCTCTTTCTCTCTCCTCTTCCCCCAAATTTCTCTCACTTTCAAATTTTCTAATTCTTCGTTGGGTTTGCACTTTTTGATATACCTTTAAGTCACTTAAAAGTGACTTTAGAAACATAATGTAAATTAAGTCACCTTGCTATTATAAAAGGGACTTAAATATTTAAAGTGGAATATGAATAGTCTTAAGTCATATTAAGGTATTTAAAAGGTCATGAGGAAGATGAAGAGTCGTATTCTATTCTATAAATTGTAAATCCATTCCCATTTCAAAGGGTTGGTAATTGATCTTGTAGACTCAAGAATGCATTGTACCTAGAGAAAGCAAATGAGATAACCATTTTCTTATACTCTCTTCCCCTCTCAAATTTCTTCCAATTCTCAAATTATGTACAAATTTGATTTGAGAAATCAATACAAGAAGAAGAAGTTTCTAGCTTTCTTTGACTAAGGGGTTTCTTGATACTTGGTGATCAGTGAATTCTATTTGGTCTTGTTGCTATTCGCAGAGTTGTTTCTTCCGATAAATGCATGTGTTGAAGTTTCTAACTAGTGTGTGTGCAGGAATCTAATTTTCTACCTGCAACATTAGTTCTCCTACCTCTTTTCTCACTCCCCTTTCCCACTCTATAGATGAAGAATTCCCTAGCAAGAGATTGCTAGCTTTGTTGTAGGGTCAGTGGAGTGCCCCTGTTGGATCCCCGGTCGAAAGACCACCACATAAATCCACACTTTCTTGCGCATGCACATACGACAGCTACACTGGTTAAGTAGAGGGACTTATATTCCCAGAGCGTTGGCAAGAAATCCACAAGTTTGTCCACCCAAAAAATTTTCTCGCCAACACTTCGTAATGCACCTCCTACATTCCGTAGGACAATCTTGAGCATATTTTCAGATCTGAAAATGACTACATGGATGTCTACATGGATGATTTCATAGTACATGGAATGAAATTTGAGGAATCTATATAAAATTTGGACAATTTTTTGAAGAGATACAAGGAGCACAATGTTTCCTTGAGTAATGAAAAATGCTACATGATGATGTCTGAAGGTGTAGTTTTGGAACACTACCTTTCTTCTAGTGGAATTCAAGTCGATCCATCTAAGGTATATATTATAATTAACCTTGTAAAAACAAAGAAACAAAAGGATGTTATTATTTTTTTTATCCACGTTGGTTATTGCAAAAGATTCATGAAAGATTTTAGAAATATTAAAACACCATTATTTGTATTATTAAGAAAGGATGTTGCATCTGAGTGGATTGAAAAATGTGAGACTGCATTCCAAAATTTAAAGCAAATGTTAACTCACGGGCATGTATTAAGAGGACCTAATTGGAACCTGCCTTTCCATATCCATATTGATGCATTAGACCATGCCATTAGAGTTGTATTAGGACAAAAGGATAGAGTTCTAAATTATGTTATCAAGAAATTGCAACATGTTGAACTCAACTACACAGTAAAATAGAAGGATTTATTGGAAGTTATATATCCTATCAATAAATTCAAGCACTACATCATAGGTTATCCAGTGTTCATTCACACTGACCATGCTGCAATCAAATATTTGATAAATAAACTAGTAGTAAGCAACAGAATCATCAAATGGTTTCTCCTCTTACAAGAGTTTGATGTTACAATATTGGACAAGCCTAGCAAGGACAATGTGGTAGTATATTTCCTTTCAATAATGGAGACTAATGATGAAGAACATGTAGTTAATGACTCTTTTCCAAATGAACACTTATTTGTTATTTCTACCAAAACACCTTGGTATGCAGACATAGCCAACTATTTACTTTCAGGTAAAATACCTCCACACTACTTATACTATGAGAATAAATACATAGTTGAAAAGAGTGTACATTTTTCTTGGATAGATGGATTTCTATTTCATACAGACAAGATCATGTCATGAGAATATGTATAGATGATGAGGAAATATATGATGTCCTCAGATCATGCCATAATGAACCTTGTGGAGGAAATTTTTCTGCAAAAATAACAACACAAAAAGTGTTAACAACTAGTTATTATTGGCCAACACTACATAAAGATGCAACACTATACACTAGGAGATGTGATAAGTGTCAAAGAATGGGTAAGCCTACTAGATATGATGAAATTCCATTGCAGCCTCAGTTGGTCTTGCATCCTTTTGAAAAATGGGGCTTGGAATTCATTGGCCTCATAGATCCTAAATATCAATAGGAGTACATCTTGGTATGCATAGATTATATAAGTGGATAGAGGTGAAGACACTACCAAATCATAAAATTGAGAAAGTAGCTGAGTTTCTCTATGATCATATCTTCACTAGATATGGAGTTCCAAGGGATATTGTCACTGATCAAGGAACACAATTTATTGCTAAGGTAATTTCTTATCTAGCTTAAGAGTATGAAATCAGGCATAGGAATTCTACACCATACCATCCCCAATCTAATGGCCGATAGAGGTAATAAATAAAGAGATAGAGTCTATCTTGACAAATACCATTACATTCCACATGAAAGATTGGGAAGAAAGACTTCTAGAGGAAGTATGGGAATTCAACACAACGTGGAAAACAATAATTGGCTTCACACCATTTGAACTCTTATATGGTAAGACTGTTGTTTTTCTAATTGAATTTGAGCACAAAACATTGAGGACTACACTTGAGATAGGCATAGATTTATCTTGAGGCACAAAGGAAAAGGATTATCCAACTTAATGAGTTGGATGAAATGAGAAGACATGATGTGCATAATACAGAGGTAGTGCGAAGCAAAGAATCAAATGGCATGACTGGTACATCAATAAAAATATTTTCAATAAGGTGACTAGGCACTCTTGTTTGACTCAAAGTACAAGGACCATATGGGAAAACTCGGACAAGGTGGCTAGGCCTGTATGAGATAGAGAATATATTTCCCAATGGAGATGAAAAAATCACCACCATGGATCCTATGAGATTTAAGTTATTGGTCAATGGTCACAAACTTGAGGTTGCATAAGAAACTAGTTGACATAAATACATTCATGCAATAGTTTAGAGGAGGTCAAAACAGATGGAAGTAAGGACATCATAATTGCAATTAGAAGTTAAGCCTGTTGGTTCATCTTCTGAGATTTTTGAGGATTGTAAAATTTCAGTGGCCTTAGTATATCCAAATTAGGAAGCTATTCTAAGGGAAAAAAAAAAAAATTATCATCCCTTTTGGTGATCAATAGTACTTAGCTAACATATTTTATTTCTCAGAATTTCTGTTTTGCATGGTTTTTATGTTAGATGGTTGCAAGAGTGCATGATCTCCATCACAAGGAGAACATGTAATGACTAAAGGTTCACTTTCAGAAGCATACAACAAACCCCTATTTTTTCATGTATGATAGATCTCATGATTGCATGAATAAGATTGAAGATATTTGCATGTGTGAAAGATGGAAAATAGAAAACTAACACTCCAACGGATTGGAATTCCCTCTTGGGAGTTATTTGGTTCTAGTAAGGAGTGAACAATGTAAATTCAACACACACATGTAACATCATAGAAACATCTACACTATTATAGTAAGGTTGCATGCACCTAAGGTGCGTAATCAATAAACACGCACAATCATCATTCTAAAAAAACATCGAGATAAGTGCACTTGACTACCACTTTAATAAAATATGATTAGAATGATTATTATTGATTCCTATTTATGCTAATTCATCATATCTTTATTACATTTAAAATACCACCGTATTTTATGTCATGATGTGTCCTCAACATAATCCCACATTGTCAATTCAATTCAATTTGAACACTTCACACAGTACATCAAATAACGATCACTCCCATAGTTGTGTTATGAGTTCTTTTGGTCTCAAAGTTCAAAATAATCAAAACAACTACATACAGCTCAATTATTAATCATTTCTCTTATTAGAGCTATGTTATTGCATATTGAGACAAAACCAAGCTGCATATTTAAAATGGGAGTAGATTCGATACACCATGATCCCATAGAGAACTCTCATCTTCTTAGCAACCCTCAAATTTTATAGTATTTTTGAGATAACATGTGGCTAGACTACATAAATTGATTCCAGGGTTTCAATGAATCAATGGTCGAAGATTTTTCTAAGACATTCAATGGTGGGGAAGAAAAAGTGAAGGGTTTATCAGTAAGAATCAATGATGACATCTTAGTTGAGGTAATTGGACTTCCTACACAAGGAGAACTATTCCCAAATAAGGCTAATCCAGAGGCAATACAAAGGCAATTTAAAGATGTTGATGAACAATTTATCTCATATATGAATGGTACACAAATAAATCATCTTAAACATTTTTGGGCTGAGGTTTTAAATTATGTTATTAAGTATTTTACCTGTGAGGGAAGATATTCTAGGTTGAATATGGTTCACTTTAAATTGTTAAATCACTTAAAGAACAATAGACAAGTGAACATGCCCAATTTCTTACATGAGATATTGAATAAGATGAGTAGGGAGGCACAGAAGGGTCGGTCTACACTCTCACACCACTGCCTCATAACCATGATAGTAAATCATACCCTAAAAAGGGATCATTCAAAGATAAGGTGGGAGGATTTTTCAAGGTCAAGAGATATAAATGATTGTTGGGAAAGAGGAGAAAGAAGAGAAAGAGTATTGAGAGTAGTTCTAATCCCATCACATAAGATGTACCATAAACCTCCCAACCTGAACAATAACCTAAAGAACACCCTACCTCTGAAAATTTACCACATACTGAAGAAAATCATGTTCCTTTCTCCCCTGAAAGAATCTTTATTACTGAAACCCTCTTAGGATTCTCTACTCCCAAATCATCTATCTCTAAGGGTAAAAGGAATCATTCCAAGAAACACAAGGGTGCTCTCATAGAATAAAAACTAAAAGACCAAAAACCTCCAAGCCAACAAAACCATAGACCGTATCACTTAATAATGATTTAAAAGTCTGCAGAGGTGAACATTGAGCCCATGGAGACAATACAGGGAGGTGATGATGTTACAATTCATGAGCATCAATGGCCTAAAATCCCATGGATGGACTAGAATAAAAAGCTCAAGATGTGGAGATTATGTGTGATGCATGGCCATCCGGAAAAAGAGGAAGATGTTGCAGAAGAAACTAGACATGAATACCCTGAAGAGTCCATGGATGAGCATACAGAGGTAGCTCGTGCAGATGAGAGACAATTTCTAAAATGAGAGAATAAATTGGCAAGGGAAATGACAAAATAATTCATGCATTAGAAGGAAATGAGGAAGAAAAAGAAGAATAAATTGGTGAACAAATTGAACATGAACACATGCCCCATTCTGTTGAGGAAGTCATTGAGCACCTAGTACATGGAATTGAGGAAGGGAAGATGTTTGTAGAAGTTGAAAAAGTACAAGAACACACTCCTATGTTTGAGGAAGATGTAATTTATCAAGTTCTCAAAGGAGACACCACCATTTTCCCCACATGTTAGCATGTAACAATTGAATGTATCCTTGTTTGCTGCAACCACAAATGATGATAAAATAAGTAATAAGAGAGAATGTCAAACCAATTTGTATTGATATGGAAACACAAACATATTTGGTCACTGATTACTAGGTAAATCAATTTGAAACATATGTTAATAGGTTAAAATGAAAGTGGGAAAGATAAAAAGAAGAAATCATCTTCCAAAGACAAGCAAGAAATTGAGGAAAAAGAAAGGGAAATTTAAAGGATAAAGAAAAAGAAAGAATATACCCTTCAAGTGGCCCATAAAATATTCAAATGAAGGCCTCCCTTCAACATTTATGGTATCTTATTCGAGGAAAACATGCTACAACTCAAACTCACTTATATCAATTTTAAGATACCATATGATATCGGTGAAGGTAGGGGATTCTTTATATCTCGAAGAGCAATCATGAAATTGATCTCCTATTATGTGAACTCTACATGTACAATTATGCTCTTGAGTATGATAGGGAATGGATTCTAGTCCTATACATTAGAGATGTTCTAGTTAAAGCATTTGTTCCTATTTTCTAAATGAATTGGGTAGAGAACGGCACGAGATAGATGAATACATGAATTTGGAGAAGGTACATCCACTGATGTTCAAGGTTGAATCTATTAAAACTAGAGAAGTTATAGAACAATATGTAAAGTATATGGAGAATAAGGAAATTAGAAGAAGAGTATGGAAAATTATGAAAGCAACATGTGAAGAATTCAGGACATGCTAAAGGACCATGGAATACATATATTATAAGCATGTAGGTGGAATGAGATCTCTCCTAAGATAAAAAGAAAGAAATGCATTCTTATCCTAATATCATGCCAACTCTAAGAAGAGTGAATGCATACATTGACATTTCTACCGAATGTGCAGGTACTTGGCTTCCCATTGGCTATCATCCCCCAATCTTCCACTTTCCAATACCAGCATGGACATGTGACAGACCACTGAATGAAGTGATACATAGAAGAGTTATGAATAGGTTAAGGATGAACGGTGGTTACTTCTTCACATAAGAGGAAGGGATAGTGACACCTTTTGACTTCAGGCATTTATGCTACTTTTAACAACAAGAAATTGAACCACTTAAATGAGGACATTTAAGGAATTAATCTTAGGGGTGTGATGAGTTGTTTAAATTCCCTTTATAAACAACTCATCTTTTGTATTTTGTTAAGTCATTGAGGCCATGTCCTTGTATTTCCCAGTTATATTGTTGAACATCACCATCATAACCTGAACTTATGGCATGAATATTAATTAATATAATTATGGCTAGTTATCTTTATTTTGTGGTATTTTGAGTATGAATTTATTCTTATGGTTGTAATAAGTTGTTTAAATGATTCTTTATGTGATGTCACTCTTGTTTTTAGTAAGTTATATGAAACAACTCAGTATGCAACAAAGGACCCGTCTCGTAGTAAAGGGAATCACCTACAACTAAAGAACATGTCTACAATAACCCATCCATAGCCAAAGAATACCAAGGATCCGTGATTATGAAGATCTCTAGAATGTGAATGATAAAATCCAAGTCGTTACATGTTATGGAAGAGGAAGTTACAAACTAGAACATGAGAACTGAAGATAACTCAATAATAGATTTGACTATTCATTACAACTCATTGAAGAACTAATTGATTAGTTAAATATGTGATTTCAGGAACTTGATGGTTACTTGAGTTATGTATTTTATATCTAGACAACTATTAGTTAGTTTCATTACATGTGTTTAAACTCTTGTTGTTCTATTTAAGATCTTCCACTTGTTTCATTGAAGATCTTTTACTTAGTCTGTTTGAACTCCTAGTTGAAATCTTCTTCTCACATTTCATTGTAATTGAGGAGTATAAGAGAAAGATATTAATATTGGAAATGTATGTATAGATCTAGATGGAGAATTAGAGAATAGAGGATACACATACAAAATTTTCTTTGCTCTTAAATGTAATCTTCATGCCAATTCAATAAATAATATGAGTTATGTTCAATAGATTTTAGTTACAATCCTTAGGAGGGATTAGCACCCAAGGTAGGGCCCACTTGTGGTTTGCTAAACCCCTCCATAGTTTTTTTCTTTGTTTCATTACATGATTAGAATAGGAAGCAATTTACATCTTCACCAATTCTGAATTTACAAGCTTTACTTTCAATCATAGTGTTAAAATATATTTTCTTTCGCTTCGAGTTTTGTTTCAAGCATTGTACTTTCAAGCTCTATTATTTTTAGTATAGTAGTGACAACTATTTCTTTCCATACCTCCTAAATTATTTGTAATTGTGCATATAACACTAACATTATTGAAATTTTACGTCCCTTGGTATGATTATTAAATGACTATGAATTAGTGAACAACATATTAATTTCTGCAAGTTAATTTACACCACCAATTAGCAACCTTGTACTCAAGGAAAGTTAGAAAAATAAAATCAAGGGGCATGAAAAACAATAAAAGTTTGGATCTGATGCATACAAGATATTAATTGATAATGGAAAGGAACTTAAAGAACCCATGAATGTGGTTCATATGAAAAATTCTATTCCTAAATCATCTATGAGTATCCCTTGCGTAAAGGGCATATTGGCACAACTACATATGCCACACATTCATGCTAATCTAATTACCACATAATTCTAAACATCATTTTGTCACACGACCCTTTTAGTTAGGATGTATATCACTTTTCAAGGAAACCGCCCATATTCATCCTATTTCATCCCTTGATATCAAAAATGTTTTTCATTTGTACAATTCTTAGCAAGGTCTAAGGTCACCCTATATTTCTCATTGATGTGGAAAATTAAAAACTCAAAACATTCAAAAAAATTCAAAATTTCAAAAAAACATTCACAATATTTCAAAAATTAAAAAAAAATCAAAAGAATCAAAATCCAAAAACATTCAAAAATAAGTTTAAAAAAACTCTTAGAAAATATCAACACAATCCAACGATATTGAATTTTCTACTCTTATCCTAGTGATGGTTCCAACTATCCTATGATTATAAAAAAATCATCAAACCCTCATGTGTATCCTTTCTTGGGAAATCTTGGCTCTCTTAGAAGTGCTAACCCAATCAATCTCATATCTTTATTCAATATGGATCCAACAAGAGTTTCATTAGGAGTTGCTTAACTCGCTCTTGAGTTTGATCAAATCCCTTTTTCTATATCCTTTCTTGGGGAATTCAAATCTATTTAATCCTCATTTTGGAACACATTAGGGGTATAGTTAGATGTCTTTATTTAAAGTTGTGTTGCATTGTTTCTATTATTGACCAATTGTAAGTAATTTTGTTAGCATCTTGGTTTATATATAACTTTGGTGTATCCGTCTTGAATTCTTCGTGTATATTGGGTTTTATTTTCATTCAGTTTTTTTGTTTTTTGGGACTAATTGCAACTATTTTTTTATCATCTTGGCTTATTCATAACCTTTGGATATTCATCATACTATGTTATTGGGTTTGTTTTGCATTTTTGTCTTCATTTTTGACCAATTACAAGTATTTTTTATCATCTTGGTTTATTCATAACCTTGGGATATTAACATTACTTGTGTTATTGGGGTTTTTTACATTTTTTTCTTCATTTTTGCCAATTACAAGTATTTTTTATAATCTTGGTTTAATCATAACCTTCGGATATCAATTACTATGTATATACCTTGGGATATTTTTTAATGTTATCGCTTAAAATGAGCACCTCAATGAGAAATTTGTCCTCCCAAAATATGGCATAAGGAAAAAAATCCCATATTGTTTTTGTCTAACGACATCACTAAAAATATTACCAACCGATAGCATTTTTATATACTACCGAACGACAAAGATAAAATATGTTTTCAGACGATAGCAAATTTTATGCTACCGGATGATAACATACATCATACTTTTGTTGGTTGGTAAAGCATAAACAATTATACCAGATGATCGCATAAAGATGAATATCATGATTTTCAATTTCACCCTAATGGAGAATTGACCCCTAAAATTAACTTATACCTAGAAAAATTTGGTGACTAGGAATCTATATAAAAAAATGTGTGTATTCATCACGAGGCATATACACAACAAAAATATAAAATGTCTATCCATCATACATCAAGTCATGGATGACTCTCTCCTACACTAAGATTATTTGGTGTGTCATATCCTTGTCTTGGAAAAGACATATGAATAGATCTAATAGATCTTTAAAGCCTCTAAGATTTTCTTTTCCTCGCATATCTATTACATATCCTCTAACTATAACCCGGGACCCTCTATCCCTTAGGAACCAAAGTGTATCATATAAGGCTCTATAGTACCTGACATCAAGCATAAATGTCATAAGATATCATACAACATCTGACATACCCATGGCCTTGGCTACATGTTGTGCCACATCTCTCTCCACGATCGATGTTATACCTATATGGAAAAATGATGTCTCTTAGATGTCATCTGTTGTAATTATCTATGATAAAAATCATTATAACATCTCTCTCCCAAATCACCCTATCTTTCTATGCCTATAATGAAATATATATAGTTGAAGGTCCTAGGTACCTATAAAATTTGACCCAAAACATCCATCCCTCATCTCTCGTAATTATCCTCACTTGCATCTCTCCCTACATCACCATCTCCATATACCTCACCTCCTATAGGACTCAATGGCCTTGGTGGTGAATATGGAACATGTAGTAGAGCTTCTCCAACCTAAACTAGAACCTATCCAACTGCACTGCACTGCATACTAAATTTTGGCCCAATAACTTGTGTATGTCCTTGGCTCAATCTGCCTCCACCTCTCCCACCACTCCATTGTAAGGCATCCCTTGTTGTTTTTTTATGCTTACCGATATAGCTTCATGTGGAATAATGATGCAAAGGGGCATAATAGCTACATACCACACCACATACTTTACCGACATCCCATAATCCTCAATATCAGCTAGTGCATCCCAAAATTGTAGTTTAACTCTAAATAATGTAGCCCTCACAACCCTCTCTCGTCTGATACAAACCCAAAATCAAGTGTCTCTCGTGTCAATCATGCATACCACTACTCTTCTCTTGGTATATCCTGGATCAATACAATCTTCCACATGACCCTACCCAGTTTGTATCTCTCCATAATGTGTACATGATTCCCAAACATTTTGTGGTATACCTCCACTATAACTAACTTTGTATCACATGTCATCCATATATACCACTGTATGGTCTCCATGTAATCATGCATAGTTGTAGATTGATGAATTTTTTAATTTCCTTTCTAAACAACTCATCTTTTGTATTCTATTGAGCCATTTGTAGACCTAAAATTTTATTTCCTTGTGATAGTACTTAGACATTTCATTATAACTTGAAATTATGGCATGGATATTAATTAATATAGTTATTACTAGTTTACTTTATTTTTGGTATTGTGAGTATGCATTTATTCTCTTGATTACAATAAGGTGTTTAAATGATGCTTTGTATGATGCCAACCTTGTTTTCAAGAAATTTTTTATATGCAAGAAACTCACATGCAGCCAAAGGATCCATACAAAACAACCCATATACACCACACGAATCATAAATAAGTAAGGGATTTCCACAAAAACTCACATGAAACCAAAGGACTTGTTTATGACATAACATTTACAACCAAAGGAGGTCACACACATGTATGAAGTTTTGATCCTAAGAAGCTCATGGAACGTGGACATCACACTTGATTTTACACGTGTTGATAGAAGAATTAATTACAATTAAAGCCTAGAATTGGGAGATGAATCAAATCCAACATTTGATTATGCGTTGCAACTTAACAAGGAACTAATTGATTAAATTCATGATTTAGGAACTGATTGATCAAATTGATCGGTTACTTAAGTTATGTGATTGATATGTAAACACTTGTTGATTAATTATGTTGCATGCATCTAATCTATGAATTGTTTGGTTAGTATCTTTTACTTGATCTATTTCGAACTCCTAGTAGAAACTTGTTTCTTCACGCTTTTGTTGTAATGAGATATATAAAAAGGAAATATTAATGTTGTAAGGGGAATTGATTAATAGATAGATGAATTGTTTAATTTCCAATAGTAATATTCATGTAAACTCAATAAAAATCTAAGTTTTGTTCATTAGTTGTAGTCACAGGCCTTAGGAGGGATTAACACCCAAGGTAGGGTCCACTTGCGGTTTGCTAACCTCTCCTTTATTTTTTGATTTGATTTATTGTATGATTAGATTAACAAAAATCCATTCCTTTATCTATATTATGATTTCACATGCTTTTCCTTAGTTATAGTATTTACTTCCAGTTTGAATTTAGTTTGTTTCTAAGCATTGTTATTTCCAGAATTGTAGTGACAACAATTTACCTTCCTACCTCTTGAATATATGTAACTGTGCATACAAAACTGACATTATTAAAATTATATGTCCCTTGGTTTGATAATTAAATGATTGTAGATTAATGAACAACATATTAATTGTTGCAAGTTAATTTACACCACCATTTTTGGCGTTGTTTCCAGGGATACTACCAAGTTATAAGGTTTTTGAGAGGTTTTTTATTTCTTAGAAGCAATTTAGGTTTTAGGAAATTCACCTCCATAACCCCCACTAATTTTCATTGATTAAGTTGAGCTAGTTGATGCATGCACTTTGTCCAAGATATGTCCATGATACATTCTTATCTAATCTACAAGTAACATAGATCTCTTCATGAAATTATGAGGATTTTCAAGAAGATATACTTTCCTTTGTACAAGGTTTTCTATTTAAAGATCCCTTCCCAAGTGAAAGTTTTGAATTTGCTCCTAAGTAGCCATAAATAGTAGAAGAAGTAGACCAAAATATTGAAAATGGGGCAACTACCTTTGAGTTTCCCATTACCAATAATGATGAATTTGTTGCTATGAATAATATTTCTCCCTCTACCTTGCCTAACTTTCATGGATCCATGACTAAAGACCCAGACACCTTTTTGTTTGAGTTTGACATTTTATGTAAGAGCTATGATTATACCACTAATGCACATAAATTGAAGTTATTCCCTGCTACACTCAAGGATGTAGCCTTGAGATGGTTCATGGGTTTAGGAAGAAATGTCGTAACCACTTGGGCACAAATGAAGGAGAAGTTCCTCAATAAGTATCAGGACTACTATAGGCTAAGTAGCAGAGGAGGTGATGAAATCTAAAAAATGGCATAGAAGGAGGATGAACCATTGGAATACTATCTAGAAAGATTCTTTTTCTACATTCAAAAGAAAAGGAACACAAGACTACCTCCTAAATCTCTCAAATTACTCTTTTTAAAGGGACTCAGTGAGGAGGACATGGATGCTCTAGATTTGATAGGAGCTGGAGACATTTCAAAATATACCTTTGTAGAAATATGTGAAGCTTGCAGGAATTACTCAAGAGCTACTATGAAGAGGATAAGAAATGTAAGATCAAGAGGTGGATTAGCTACCAAAACAATTAGGGACATATCCAAGTCAGATATTTTTAACATGTTCAAGAACAAGAAGTAGGAGATTGTTAATGGCATAGATACTCAATTAGATGCTATGCATGCCAAGAAGAAAAGAGAATATGTAAAGGTAGCACTCACAAATTTATTCCATGCATGTAGAAGAAATAAATCTGACTGTAGATGTAGAGAATTAACTGGTATTGCAGAAGAAAAGTAGGATTCACCTAAATTCAAGATGATAGAAACAAAGGATGGACAAGTTCTCTATGTTCCTCAAAGAAAACTATGGCTGCTAAGACAAGGAGGAATGTCATAATACCTTATGCCAACATTTCAAAATTGGTATAATAATCAATATATGCAACCCCCACCATGGGATAATTTGCAACAAGGTTGGGCTCTATACCCTAGTCAATACCAACAACAATGGCAACCTCAATTTGCAGGCCAAAAATAATGGTAATAAGCCCCTCAATCATGGAATTATCCTTGGAGAGGAGGGAAGACATGGAATAACCCACCTCCTAATTACCAACAACCTCCTTATCCACAATAGTAAGCTCTAATAAAAATCCCCAATCTGGTTCTTGTAAAATTTGGATAAAGTCCAATAAATTAACCACAAGAATAATCTATTTCTATATTTATTTAGAAAAGAATACATATAGGATTGGATCTCCTATAAACTAGGAGATATGTTGTAACAAATTTAACAAGCCTCCTAGAATATCTCATAAGCCAATCTACGTAAGTTTGTTTAAACAACTTTAACAAACTTACCTATAAATATAAATTAAATAACAATATATATTCACTCACACATGTAAGCATGAACATGATATTTTCCTAACCTTCCCCCTAGTGCAAACAAGGGAAAAACACCATCTTCAACAAAGTAACATGCCACTCCATATCCTACACATGGTCTCAATACTCAACACTGACTGTGGGAACTACATCATCCATGAATAAGGGCCCATCAACCTATCCAAGTGAATACATGAATTGGGACCCATCAACCAATTCACATCAACCATCAAGTCAATATGATCAAGAAAACTTCCTGCTATAGTATCAATGGTATAAATATCCACATCATCATCATCACAGGGGAAACACAAACACTATACAGCACATATGAACATGGATGCTCATTTGTTCTTATTCATCACACATACAAAAGGTTTCTCTAATGCATTTTACAACCTTTAAGGTAGTGGAAAAATCGAGGATGTTGATTATCCTCCTACCTCCGCTACCTCTAACCTCTAGTGAGAAGCTACTAACTCATTTGAATCGATCAAGAAGCATAATTACAATTCATACATTAGTTTCAACCAAGAATGTGTTTATGAAGAAAAACATTTTTTGTTTATTTTTATAATACTTAGGATCTTGACTTGACTTAACAATACAAATCTTCTTTTAAATCCATATGGGACACATTTACTAAATAAACAAAGAATCTTAAAGAGTATAACATTTAAAAACTAAAGAAACATGGCTTAATAAACTCTATCTTTGACTATTTGACTATACACACGATGACCGATAAAAAAAATGAATCTTTTAAACATAAACTCATTTAAGAGGATACAATAATTTTTGAATACTAAGAAATTTATAAAACTGATACATATCCTATCGACTTGATTACAAATACATTAATGGAAATACAAAAATGAGATACGAGAGTTTAATTAACAACTGAATTGACAAAATAGTGACAAAGCTACACTAAAACAATTACTATACCCAAAAATATAACAAGAGAAACCTAAAACAATGTTAGAGTATAAAAATATTAACTACCATACAAGACTGTTAGGATGCAGCATGAATGACACATATAATACTTTGGTGCATGTAGTGAAAATGTAGGAAAATTAGTCTTATCAAAGAAGAAAACCATAGAATGGTTGTTGAATGTACATGTGGTCAAAAAAATAGCCAATTAAATAGATAATTATTCTCCCTAGATACATTAGGGAATCCACATGCATCCAATTGCTTATACGCAATCATATCTTTAGTTTTTCATGCAAGAACACATGGCGAATTAGGTGAGGTCTCCAACACAAGTTAAGCGATGTGAATGACATTAAACACCACAATCATGTTGTAAATCACATGAATTTGGCTCAATCTCATCACACCTCCTTATAACATTATATGTTCAATCTTTGTATCATGCAAGAGTTCTTCAAGGAAAAAGAACGTATCAAGTTTGAACAAAATCCACAATTCCGAATCTATTTGTCAAGCTCTTGAAAAATTGTTATTCTTTTATGGGGTTTGAAATTTCCTAAGTCAAAGTAAACCAACACACACCTTTTATGCTAAAACAATAGTTGACATAGAATATACATAAACAATAGAGAAATTTCTTTCATACTTAGGAAAAAGCATGATAGTATTTCATCTCCACACTTCTCAAGTATGCATATCGCTCTAATACAAGATGAATAATATGGATAGAGTTCAAGAAATTAACCACAGAATGATCTATTTCTATATTTCTTTAGACAAGAACACAGATAGGTTATGTTCTCCTATAAAATAATTTATATGTTGTAAAAAACTTACAAGCCTCCTAGAATATCTCATAATCCAATCTACGTAAGTTTGTTTAAACAATCTAAAAAACTTACCTATAAATATATATTAAATAACAATATATATTCACTCACACATGTAATCACTAACATGATATTTTCCTAACAACTCTCAAATAAAAGAAACTCAGCTACCAAATCAAATAATACCTAACCCCAAATAAAGCTACTCAACCAACCTACACCACTGAACCACTCAATACCCTACATATTTAGTTGATGTTGACAATATCCATCTACACTCAAGAAGAACAAATCCTCCACCAAGTAGATGTACTATCACAAAGATTGTAGATAAACCACAAATGTTGCAGCTTTGATCCACATAAAATCTAAAATATGTTGCAAGATGATCCACAACAACCTGAGAAAAATTCCAGCAAGGGTAAAGTGAAGGATAATGAGCCACCATTTCCTGAAATATTATAAGAAAAGAATGTTGTCCTAAAATAAAAATCTGATTTTGATTTTATCAACCAACTGAGAGATATTTGTGTCAAAATTCCATTGATTCAAGCCATCAAGGATTTTCCAATTTATAACAAGTTGGTTAAGGACCTATGCATAAAGAAACTAAGAAGAAAGAGAAAGGATCCATCTACTTTGTATAAGTTATTAGACAACTAGTTGATATTATTCTTGGAAATTCAATTTTTCCCAAATATATAGATCCGGGCAGTCCATTGGTAAACATTTCAATTAATGACACAACAATAAAGAACACTCTGATTGACTTGGGAGAAACCATTAACATCATGACAAATAAAATCATGGATGATTTGAAGTTGGAAGGGCTAAGACTAACAACTATAATTTTACAACTTGCAGATAGATCAACAGTGAGACTTGAAGGAGTCTTGGAGGACATAGTGGTAGTGGTAGACTCTTGGGAATACCCTATTGACTTTATTATTTTACCAAAATAAATTTTAGGAGGATATCCTATCATCCTAGGAAGGCCATGGTTGGCCACTACTGATGCATTCATAGGTTGAAGGTCCGTAACATGATTATTTCTAATGGAAGTGGAACTAAAAATTGATGCTCTATCCTCCTTAAACATTGAATGATGAAGATCAGACAATTTGGGTTGAAGAACTAGAAGCATATCAGAATTTTGTATAAAAATCATGATGCTGGAAAAATCATGTACAATTGAAGGACAAGAGGAAGATGTTGTTCTCTCCAATGTCTTGCAAAACAACTATGGAAGAAACAAAGAAGTGGATAATAGACTAAGGTGTTTAAGCTATCCCTCTGATCAAGTTCTACCACAATAAAGCACCATGAACATTCCAGGTAATAATTTCATTCTTCATCAACTCCTTCCTCATAACTGTATACTAAATTTTGTCAAAGTGATAATGTGTTCTCAATTTTTATCTCTCTAAACAAGATGGAGATGAGAACATTAGAGTTAAGATCAGAAGTTGAGCTTGCTGGTTTATATTCTACAATTTTAGAGGATTGAGATATTTAACTGGACTTGGTATATTCATATTGTTGAATACTCCAAGTTTGAATAAAAGTGTTATGATCATCACTCTTGGTGATCAACAATACTCATCTAACATTTTATTTTCTTAGCATTTTTGTTTTTCAAGATTTGATGTATATGTTGCAAGAGTGTATAATCTCTTGACACGCGGAGATAATGCAAAGACTAGATGTTCCACTTGCAGCAACATGTAGAAAAGTTCTATTTTTTCATGTTTAGTAGGACTCATGATTCTATGAAGCAAATAAGGAATATGTGTGTATATGAGTGATGATCGAGATAACTGGCATCCCAACAAGTCATCATTCCCTCTACGGAAATATCTCGATTTAAGTAAAGATCCTCCAATACAATACTTTAGACACTTGCATCATTACAACAATATCTACAACATCATAAAAAAATCAACATGCAACAATGACACAATTACCATGATGCATGTATAATTATCATCCTAATTATATCTTGAGATAGGTGCACTCATACCACTTTATTAAAGTATTATTAGTATGATTATTTTTAATTAGTATTTATGCCATGCCATAATGTATTTAATTACAATTATGCACTTCCACCTTTAATCTGTGAGCTGTCACTCCACGTCATCCCACTCTGTCATACCACTTTACTTCACACGCTTCATGCAATCAAATCAATTAATTGCATATTCCTTTTGTTGTGTTGTATGTGATTCGGTCTCGAAATTCAAAAACAAAAACTCCAACCAATTCCCCACAATTCAATTTTTGCATCATTCCTCTAAATTGTGTGACTACAACACCATAGTCTAGAAAGATGTATAATTGAAAATGGGGGAGATTTAATCTACCATGGTCCATCTAAACATCCTCAAATATGTAACCAACCACAAATATTGCAATATTTTCATAATAGTGGATGGATGGACTACATTAGAAAATTCCAGGGTTTTAATGAGTCTATGGTTGAAGAATTTTCTACCACATTTAAAGATGGAGAAGCTATAATCAAGGGATTTTTTTTATTATTGATAAATGGTTTTTTGGAAGGGACCATACCTAGGATTACAAAGAGCCCAAAGGCTAGAACAACATGAAGAACAAAGTGGTTTTTTGATATGTGGGGACCACACCCCAACAAAAGACAAGCAACCTACAAGCTAGATAAAACATATAAAACAAGGGTGGTTTTTTATCTGTGGGGACCACACCCCAACAAAAAGGCCAAAAATTCTAGATATAACAATTAAAAATAGAGGCAGTGTCAAACTTCCAAAAAGGAGAAAAAAAATAGTGATATAGTAGCAAAACAACAACTACCCAACTAACAACGAAACAACAAGAAACCAAAAATAACCAAGAAGGATCAAATCCTCCTAACAGAGACTTTTTGAAATACTTTTTGACTTCCTCCAATGCCTTAAACATGTTCGAGTAGGCTATATTTATGTATCCATTCTATTAGAGTTGATCATCTTATTTATTATCTTTCCCCCTTTCCAAAGCTCCACAAGAAGGCCACTTACATCACAAATTTGTTTGACTTGAGTGTGTAAAAAATCTAGGAAGGATTTTTGCATGGTAAGGTGACTAAGTTGCTTTGTTTGTCTAGGGTTTCCTCCAAGGCCTTCCATTTTTTCTCATGTCTTCCAAGTTTCCCTCAATATTCTCCATAATCAGATGTTTCCCCGGGATCGAATTGAGGTAAGAAAATATCATCGGGGTCAGGGAGAGTAGGGGAATTTTGGAGCAGAGTAGGAATATCCAATGGATGACTTGTATTAAGAAACCTTTCAAAGCAACGTCATGGTTTTTTTATTTTCCCAAGCTTCTAAGGTTCCTCTTAGCAGGGGGGAGAGGGTTGTCTCAACCTTTTATATTTTTGGAAAGGAGGGCATAGAGGAACTGGAAGGATTGTTATCAACCATTTCATGATAGTAAAGGTGCAACAACATTATAACCCCTTGATGAAGAGGCACAACTCTTTTATGAGAATGCACCTCAAGAATGGACTTTTCTAGAGACTGCAGGATATAATAAGCCAAAATAATCCTAGGGATTGTGAAAATGATTCAAAATTACTAGATGATGAAGAGGAAGGGTAGTGAAATGACCTTCCAAAGTGACATATCGAACCACCATGTGAGCCACTTCGTCATATGGGGCTAGAATGGAGGAACAAAGAATACCGACCTTTTAAATTCCACATTTTCCAACCCCTGCAGGAACTTCCTCTCCTCAACCTCTTTTTGAACTTGTTATGGTATAATTTAATGCCATCGATCTAATGCCCATAAAAAATGAAATCAGGTTTTCATTGATTGGAAATTCCTTTCCCTTGTAGCTGAAAACCATGTTATTCTAGTGTTTCATGAAGAGCATAGAGATATGCTTATCAAAACCTTTGATCCGCTGAATAAAAGTTGTGAAACCATCAACATCCATGGCTTTCCAAAGCTCTGTGTTGGATTTTCAGGTCGGATAAAACACCGCCTCTACCCTACATAGAGGACCCCAATATTCACAATGTTCTAATTGTCAATGCATAGAGTTCTAACAGTTTGAAAACAACAACCAAAAAGTATAATGACCTCAAAAATGGAAAATTCGATGAAAGCTATGGTATATCTAGAAAATGGTCATTGCATGAGTGGAGTGTTCAAATTTATGGACTTTTCTAGATGGTAGAATTCCATTTTCTAGCAAGTGAAATCATTATGAGCCAAGGATACAACTATCTTAGGCTTCTCTTTCCAATATTTCTAGGATAGATATTTACAAATCAAGGGATTAACAATGAAGGTGAATGATGATAGTTTGGATACGATTCGGACTTCTTGCAGAGGGTGAACCCTTACTTGAGAAATCCAATCCAAAGTAAGTTAGACAATACTTTGTTTATGAGGATGATCCCTTCATAAATTATATCCAAGGTACATATAGAACACCTCTCAAACCACTCTGACTGAAATTTGCAACTATATTATCAATTATTTAACTTACAAGGGTAGATATTCTAGACTAAATATAGTCCACTTCAAATTACTCAATCATCTAAAGAATGATAGGCATGTTAATGTACCTAATTTATTAAATGAGAGCTTGAAAAATATGAGTAAAGAATCACAAAGAGGGAGGTCAGCAATTTCACACCATTGTCTTGTTACCCTAGTTATCAAACACACATTGGAGAGAGAACATCCTAAATTGAAATGGGAGGATTTTTCAAAGGAAAAACATATTGATGAATTATTGGGGCATAGGAAGAAGAGAATAATTACTGGTAGTTCTTCCACTCATGCATTTGAACCCACAACTTCCACTTCTCAGCCCACAGAAACCCCTATTTCTGAAAATCCACCATCTTCTGAACCAAACCCTCAGCCAATATCACCTAAGAGAATTTTCATTTCTAAAACCCTACTTGTATTTTCTACTCTTGAATCATCCACCTCAAATGGTAAGATAAAATATTCCAAGCCCACTCCTACATCTTCCAAATCCACTCCTACACCACCTAGGTGCTCTCATAGACTAAAAACTAAAAGGCCAAGAATCTCCAAGACAATAAATCCCCAAACCATATCACTTGACAGTGATATAAAAGTTCTGTAGAGGATAATATTGAGGCCACATCAATGGACATAGATAAGGGAGGTGTTGATGTTGCAATTCATGAGAAAAAGGGTCCTAGGGAGCCCATAGAGGGTATGGAAGAGAAGAAGGGAGAAGAAGGTAGCGAGAAAAACTACACAGAATACCCCAGAGGAGTACATGGAAGAATATGCAGAGGTAGATCATGTTGGGGTGATTCATGAAAAGAAAAAGAAGAATAAGTTGAACAAGGAATTGAGGAAATAGTTCATGTAGCACTGAATGATGAGGAAAAGATAGAAGAATAAATTGATCAAATAATACTTAAAACATAAAATGATGAAGGAGAAATTAGGGAAGATATGCCTCAAGTTATTGAACACATTTTCCATGGAATTGAGGAAGAGTAGATGTCTATGGAAACTGAGACAATACAGGAGCACATTCCTATAATTTTTGATGTAGTAATTGAGAAAGTGTTAGAAAAGACACCACCATTTTTGCCACATGTTAGCCTATAGGAGTCGGTTACACAAGGACTCACAAACCAGCTTTGCGAAATTATGGAAATACAAACAAATCTATTGGATTAATAGGTCCATCAATTTGAAACCTATGTCAATAGGTTACAAGGAAAATGGGAGAGATAAAAGGAAGAACTTATCTTCCAACACCAACAAGACATGGAGGAAAAAGACAAGGAAATGAAGGAAAAGATAAAGAGATTGAAAGGCTGAAGAAGAAGCAGGATGAGACACTTAAAGTGGTCTATGAGATAATCAAACACAGGAATCCTAATGTCTATGCCATTTTCTTACAAGAAAGGATTTTATAGCTCAAGCTTACCTGTATTAACTCTGATATTCCATTTGATATTGGTTCAGCTAGGACCTTATTTAGAATATATCTAAAAATGCCTCATGAAATTCAACTCCTGTTGTGTGAATTATACATGTACAATTATGCCCTTGAGTATGATAGGGATTGGATCCCAATACTCTACATTGGAGATGTTCTAATTAGAGAACTTTTCTCTTATTTTAATAATGAATTGGACAAGGAGAAATAGATGGAAGAGTATAGAAACTCTGAAAAATTAAAACCATTAATGATCAGGGTGAAGCTAACAACACAAAGGAAATTATTGAAGAATATGACAGCTATATAGCTAATAAGACAATCAAAAATAGGGTATGGATAGTATATGCCTATAGGATGCATTGGAAAGAGATGCCCCTTAGATGCAAAAGAAATAAATGCACTCTTATCATAATATCATTCCAACCTTAAGAAGAGTGAATGCATATATTTATGTTTCTTTTGCATGTGGCAAAACTTCATTTCCAATTGGTTATCACCCACCAATATTCCATTTTCCTAGACCATATTTGTTTGGTGACAAGCCATTAGATGAAGTAGTACAGGAAAAATTCATGGACATGTACATGATGAATGGAGGATACTTATTCATAGAGCCTAAAGGGATGACTAATCCATTTGATTTCAAATGCTTATGCAACACCATTTAGGAGGAACCTAAGAAACCTAAAGTGCCTAAGAAACCTGAATGAGGAAATTCAAGGAGTTAAGTCTGGGGTGTGATGATTTGTTTAATTTCCTTTCTAAACAACTCATCTTCTATATTATGTTGAGCCATTTGTAGCCTTGTACTTTTATTTCCATATGATACTTCTTAAACATTTCATTATAACGTCAACTTATGGCATGGATATTAATTAATATAGTTATTACTAGTTTACTTTATTTTTTGTATTATGAGTACG
The DNA here is from genome assembly GCA_018340775.1 of Taxus wallichiana var. yunnanensis. Taxonomy (NCBI): domain Eukaryota; kingdom Viridiplantae; phylum Streptophyta; class Pinopsida; order Cupressales; family Taxaceae; genus Taxus; species Taxus wallichiana. The sequence continues at coordinate 959,703,390 of CM031234.1, forward strand.
TATTTATTCTCTTGATCACAATAAGGTGTTTAAATGATTCTTTGTATGATGTCAACCTTGTTTTAAAAAACTTGATATGTGTACTAACCGGCATGTAGCAAAAGGATCCATATACAAAGAACCCATCCATAGCCACAAGAATCATCTACAACTAAAGGATTGTCCCTAGAAACTCACATGCAACCAAAGGAATTATATATGGCAAAGCATACATAACTAAATGAGGTCACACACATGTAATAATTTGTGATCTGAGAAACTTGTGGAACATGGAAATCACACTTGAGTTTTCACATGTCGATGGAAGAAGAAATTACAATTAAAACATGAGAAATAGGAGACGAATCAACTCCAACATATGATTATGTGTTGCAACTTAACAAGGAACTAACTAGATTAAATTCATGATTTAGGAACTGATTGATCAAACTGATTGGTTACTTAAGTTATGTGATTAATATGTAAACACTTTCTAATTAATTATGTTGCATGCATCCAGTCTCCAAATTGTTTGGTTAAGATATTTTACTTGATATAATTCGAACTCCTAGTAGAATTCTGTTTCTTCACACTTATGTTGTAATGAGATATATAAAAAGGAAAGATTAATGTTGTAAGGGGAATCGATCAATAAATATAGGAATTTTTGTATTTCCAATTGTAATCTTCATGCCAATGCAATAAAAAGTCTGAGTTATGTTCATTAGTTGTAGTCACAGGCCTTAAGAGGGATTAACACCCAAGGCAGGGCCCACTTGCGGTTTGCTAACACTGTATCCTTTGTTTTTTGATTTGATTTATTGCATGATTATATTAGTAGAAATTCATTTCTTTATCTGTAATCTAATTTCACATGTTTTTACTTAGTTATAGTATTTAATTCCATTTTTAATTTAGTTTGTTTTCAAGAACAAGTATTCCAAGAATTGTAGTGACATCAATTTACCTTCCTACCTCTTGAATATTTATAATTGTGCATACAACACTGGCATTATTTAAAATTTACATCCATTGGTTTGATAATTACATTACTATAGATTAATGAACAAGATATTAATTTCTACAAGTTAATTTACATCACCATAGATCATCTATAATACAGTTTATGAAATCCATACCCCCTGGTAACCTTTTTTACTAGCTCCATTTTCTCCCATCCAAATGTCGATGGCTCATTTGACTACCTATTTCTCAGTATTCCCAATAGACAACTCATAACAATATGATCCCAAGACCAAATCTATAGTAATGTAGCTAGACTAACACTTTTATGTTGTCTTTATACTATCAAATGTAAATCTCTATAAAAGTGAGCTAGAATGCACGGACCCTTCATGGAAATACTATACTATCCATCATATATTATAATATACTAATTAATCTTAGATGAAAATGAATACTGTATTATCAAGAAACATGTAGCCACCGATAAGATCCATCAAATCTTTAGGTAATATATCCATAGTTTCATCCTCCATGCACTCATATAGATGAATTTCTATGCCCTCTCTGTAAATTTCCTTCGCTTTGAAAATTGACCATATGTTTGCACAAATACACATTGCACTACCATCCCACTTTGGACAAGAATACCCTATATTAGTACTCACAAGATTTGATACACATCCTTTAGTGTGATTATCATCTCACTTTATGTAATCTAAATGTTTGACTCTTATTGTGTCATCACTCGACCATAACAGATCACTAGAAGTGATCCAACATGATTTCTAGAAGCTAAGAAATATATGTTAGACTTGTTGCCTCTACCAATGCACATAACCTTCTCTTCTCTCTTTACGTCATGCATCTTTCGAATGCTTATAGCTATTTGTGATGCTTCCACACATATATGGCATATAGTTTATCCCGAAAAACACAAAATACCATTATTAACACACTTCAAATTCCTTTTTCTTATAGTTTAACCTCTAAATTTCTTCTTTATCTTCAAATTCATGCTAGCACACCTACCTTGACACTAGCATGTAAAACCTAACAATAGTGCATATTATGCTAGAGCGTACATCTACATGTTAGTGTGTGTCTCACTAGTGTGTGCACCTATTAATTCTCATGCACCTACTTATATGCTAGCACATTCCCCCTCATGCTAATACACCTACATTTACGCTAGTGCATATACTACTACACTAGCACATATTGTGGTTCACGCTAGTGCATCTAAGTGCATGCACTATCATCCCTTATCAAATTTCCTCTAATCCTAAGACAAAATAAATGCATTCAAAAGATAAGTTTTTAGCATGCCATCTTCATCAGGGATATCTACCAAACTCTCGGGCGCAATATGTATTATGTCTATGTTGGGCATGATGAGCCATCTCTCTCATAACTCAAAGAAAAATATCACTAAGAGGGAAACTACACTATAGTAGTACAAATGACTAGTGATTATTTGCTACCCTCCCACCCTTCTATTTATACCCTTATCCTAACCCTAATTTCACAATTTTTTTCCTTTTTACAATTTTACCTAACTATATACATCCTTTGGTCTTCTCATTATCATTCAATCATCTCTATCCTATCAAGTGGTTGTTCATTTCTCTGTCACGTCACCCTCCTACTCAAGGGGGAACTTCCTCGATAATAAACTAGACTTGTTGGGGTATTTGAATTACTTAATAGGGTAAGTCATGCATTCCATCACATTTCCTCATCATTTATTCAACCTTTTACACACGTGTTCTATCTTTAAATAACTATTACTTCGTAATAATACTTTAAAGAGGGGAAAATGTAGACACCCCAAAATAACCACTATGTATTTTAACCATTCAAAATATTATTACATCTATTGTCCATCTCTAGAATTAATTTAATTAATTTATTACACCCTATCACTACCCCTTATTAATTTTATTAGCTAATTTAATATCAAATTAATGAAATAATTCCACACATATTCACTTTCATATTTCAATAAATCAAATATCCTCATATCCTATCCAACTCCTCAACTCAAAGTTGACAAAATTCATGACTAAAGATAAAAATTATTATTAAAAACAAGAGGTTATGTTTAATTTTGTTTATATTAGGTAATAATTTGGTTTTTGGGGACCAAAAAACCCACAGTACATATCAGGAAAAGAGGGACTAGGTAAAACACAACCCAAAAACAAACAAGGGCCCGAAAGGGAAAAACCACTTGACCAAAGACAAAGTCCCAATATGGGGTGAGGAAATGATAGCCTCAATTACATTTAATATTTTTTTATCAAAATTTATACTAGAAAAGAAGATAGAACAACAAAAAAACATACCATTCCACCAAAACTCAGCTAAAGTTTCTTTTAATTATTGCTTCGTGTGAGAGTTAGGTCCTTGATTAAGGCCGACCGGTTCCTTTTGGGAGACAAGATTATATCCTATTTTCCATCCCTAGATTCATCTTCACCCTCTTCCTCATATGAACTATTAAGATCCAGCTTCATGCCCCTCCCTTAGTTATCATGCTTAGCTAGTTGGTCATGCAGATCGAGATCCTATGTGCTTGTCTAGTGAAATCTTCCTTGAGACCATTAACTCTTTTTCCCCGGGCATCCAATTCTATATTCCATTTTCGTGTCCTATACTAGTTTCTTGGTGATTTTGAGAAAAAATCTATATCCTCCTGCATATTAGTCTTCCAGAAAAGATGATGGGCACACAAGTGAACTCATCAACCAAATCCTTATGTTTAGATGACTCCCCTTCTTTAATACAGAAATCACATCTACAACCACACCTTCACTATCGATCCTCACCTTTTCCTTTTACTTCTTCTTTTTCATCCTATTCTCCAAAGTCTCATCATCTGAATCAGTAGGATGGGGTATAGGGGGTATATAGATATTTCCATGTTAGACAAGCAACATGATCAAACCTTGGTGCAAAGGGGTGTCCACCCTCTCCCCTTTAAAATATGCAATGGAGAAAGACAAGGACCTAAGTAAGAAGAACAAAAAGCTCATGGCTTGGTTACGGTGAAAATAGTTCAGCATTGAGAGATGATGGGTATAAATTTTGTGAAATTTTCCCTCAAGAGTGAGATAACACATAATCACTTTACAGACATCGGCCCATCTCTTAGGTAGACAAGTTCTAGCAATGTCATCTTCAAATAAGTGCACATTTTCACCAGGGCCAAAAAAGATAGAGATTTCATGGTTCCGACATTTCTTGTCTTTGAATAATTTCAAACCCTCCATTGACATCCCTATGACATCAACAATATATTGTTCAGTGACATGCATCTCAATCCCCCTAAATTTAACCCTCCCCATTCACGAGATTTGGAAAATTCGGTAGAAAGGTCGGTATCACTACCTTTTATGCACTTGTTGTACTCTATCGACCCCCTTCCTCAAGATCTACCAAATCATAACATCATGTTTCATCACCTATAATAAAGGGGGATCATTCCACAACCTCTCACCACCCATGTTTGTCTCATTCTGATTAGTCAAATTTCTTCTCCTTTGTTTATTGGTTTTGTTCCCCTCAAAACCACCTTTAACTTTATCATCCGTCAAAATGGAGCACTTAATTATGATGAACCTATTCCGCTTAACCTATCTTAATCTTTTATGGCTCGTGCAAGCTTTATTGGTTTTGTTTTTCATCATTAATACATTTGTTGACATGGCTCCAAGGCATGTTTCCCCTCTATTTGCCCCAATCCACCAAATCCTTACCTTGATTAGCCAGCCCATCTGTGTTGGAATTACACTCACAAAACACATGACACAATGCCATGTCATCAAAGGCTTCCATCATGCTACAGATTCAAGTATCATGTTTTTAATGTTCCAACCATACTTATACTTTCCTTCAATGGCTTTGATGATTAACAAGGAATCACCTTCTATCATGATTTTCATATACTTGAGTCTCTTGGAAATTTGAATACCCATCACGGCTGCATATACCATGGTATAATTACTAGAAATATTTTCTAATGGCTTAACATATAAATTAATCAGTTTCCAAGATGATCCCTAATCAAACCACCCCCACCTACCTTTCCCTCCCTTGGCTTCATAGAACCATAAAAATTTAGTTTAACCCAATTTGGGTAGTGGTTTCCATTTGGAATTCATCCTATCCTTATTTTTCTCATTCTTCCCTCTAGATTTGATCAGAATTATTCTTAGAGCTTGGAGAATATTTATATCTTTCTCAGACAAGGAGTCATCCCACTTGTGTTTGTAGATTTCAATGTTATCTCTGATATTTTGCTTAATCTTGCTAACCACCTTAGTTATGCTTGCCTCCTTATTTTGGAAGATCCTATTGTTCCTCTCCAGCCAAATACACCATAAAGTATGTGGGAGCGAACACTTCCAAATTAGATTGATGATCTTTGGTTTGGATGCCCCTTTCCATTGCTCTAACAAATTATTTAAGCTTCCTGGGAGGGAAGTTGAACATTAAAGATATTCAATATGGCTGTTATAACTTGGAAAGAGAAATTGCATTTTATAAATAGATGGTGGACTGATTCAACTTCCTTCTTACACAGATAACACCTGTTGATGAGGATCATACCCCATTTCCTCAAATTTTCCACAGTCAATATTTTGTTCAAAATAGATTCCCACATGAAGAAATTGATTTTAGGAGTAAGATATTTATTCCAAACTCTAGCAGTCCTTGTTTTTCTCCTCATTTTCAAACAAAATAATAGAAAATTTTAACTTCATACTCCCTACGTTTTTATTGCTCCAATATATTTCATCCTCTATCAATCTATTCATGTCCCGGATAGGAGTTCTTATTAGTTTGTTATTGAGCACTTCAAAAGGTCCGATAGGTCCACCGTATTTAGTATGAGGTTAGATAATAACCCAATTTGACTCTTGATTCTATTAGTTTTGAAACTTATCACCAAAGAGATGTATAAAGTGTAATTTGTGTAAATTTCATGGTTCACTCTTCCCCAAAGGTTTCTTATCAATCCAAGAATCCTCCCAAAACCTTACTTCATTTTCTTTTCCAATATTCCACATAATCCCTTGAAGCAAAAGATGTCTCGTAGTGACATAGATTGTTCCTAAGATTGAGCCTTTAGGAAACTCCATAGGATTTAGTATAGCATCTCTTTTGTCAACAATCAACATATATTTCACATGTATAATTTCAACCCACGACCCTATTCCTTGTAGATTCTCCACCCTATTTTGGCAATGAGGGCTTTGTTCATGAATTTTAATTTTTTTAATCCTATTCCCCCATACCTTTTTGGTTTTGTCACATTCTCCCATGCCACCAATGGTATTCTAGATTTATCTTCTATTCCCGACTAGAGAAACTGTACGGATGAAAATTAACATGTGATTTTCAACCACATTTGACTCCCTGAGGTCATGCCAGAGGAATCTAGTGTAGAAAATATGAATGGCTAGGTGGTAGAGAATATGGTAATGCATGATAGTGTGCAGATAGATTTTCTCGTAAATTATACTTGAAAGCCTCTCTAACTTGGGTGGCTTGAATGGAGAAATCGGAAAGGATGAAAACACGAAGACTTCAATCAATATCAAGCTCCGGAGATATCATGTCTATTGGTTGTGGAACTCATGGGAAACTGAATGGGGCCTTGTAAATCTATCAAGACAAGGTCATGGAAAAATTAAAAGTGAGAGGTGTGATTCCGTTCAGCTCTATGGGTATTTGGCGGGTTTGGTCCAAAACGAGAGGGATCGATGATCTTCTTTGTTTAGAATGCTCAATTGTCTAATGATATCGGATGATGATGGAGAGGTTTAAAATACTAATTATCTCAATATTGTTTCTATGTCTAATTGGTTCTCAATTCCATTTGGTTGGGGAACTGTAGGATCAAAATCATAAATTATTTCTATTTGTGGTCCCTCTATGGTCATAATAACGATCAAGATCCAAATCCTAAGGGTAGTTAGGAAATCTACATTCGGGCGGTCTAGTAATCATAAGCTTGATCAACTCAGTAATGTTTAACATGTTGAGTTATTCTATTCTCTTAGTGTATCGGGGCATGGTTTTGAGGACAATAAGATGGAGTCCCATATTAATGTCTATGATCATTCATTAGTCTCTGTTTGGTTATAGGACTAGTGGATCACAAAAAAAGTTTTCTCTTATTTTGGACCTTTGATGGTCATATAGATGCTCAAGGTATTCTCAGTAATTTGGTTGATTCGACCAATACTCAAATGATTTATCATATTCAATGTTTAAAACATCTATTGGTCGATTGATTCTTTGTATGTCTCTGGTTGTCTTGAACCGCTTTACCTAAGGCCTTGATCTATGTCTCCGCAAGTGGAACTGCTAGGTTTGGTTGTGTTATTACTGGTTCGAAGCTAAAATATTTGGGTTCTTTGCGGCCTATAATTGTCATATGAAATGTGATTGCATCTAACTAAATAAAACAAACTAATAAAGCAAATCAAATCTAAACTGTGTTTTTTTAATTTTCCAGAATATAAATGAACAAAGCAAATGAATGATTAATCTAACAAAGGAAATATTTTTGGACTATTTTTTTGATATTTTGAGAACAAAACTTCTAATCTAATAAATGAACCTAATACATACAATTAACTAGGTGTAGTTAAACTACTTGTGTAAACGGTGTTAATCTAAATCCTGAACAATTAACTAATTGAAATCTTTCAAATCTAACCTTCAATATTACCTAAGAAATAGAGAATAAATCATAACCTTAGAGAAGCTATTATTCCCTACAACTTCCTTGGTAATGCTGAAGAAAAAAATTTCTAATTTGATATGATCTACTGATGACTTGATAATTGAAATGATGAAAGGATTTATCTACGTATTTGATATGAACTTTGAAATGATAAATTCAGAATTGATAATTGCATGAATGAATCAAACAACACCTCTAACCTGGATATTGTAAGAACTGTGGAAAATTTGGTTGTAAGAGTATTGTCCCCTCAGTTTATCCTTTCAATCTTTGTGTCCACATGAGTCCAATGGATGAGAATGTAGCAACAAAAAAGAAGAAGGATGTGGGAGCAATAGTAGCTTGAATTATAAGACGGGAAGCATTACAAATGGAAGAGTGTAAGCACAATTGAACTGAGATTGGCTTTAGAAATTTCTAGCAAGAAAGGAAACAACTTTGTAATAAAGAATAATACAAATTTTCTCCAAGTTTTTCTTACACACAAGCATGGTATTTATAGGAATTTAGTTGGGAAATGGTTGAAGCCATTTAGTGTCCAAAGGAGGACATAAAAAAGTGAAGAGGGAGTTCAAACTATTAATAACCATCAATCACAAATATAAGTGCAAGAATAGATTGCCACAAGGTATTTGGGCCTTGGAATCATCTAAAATGGAAAAGCAACATGTCTAAAAATAGAAGTTAAGTGAGAGAATTTCCATCAAAAGATGAGTGAAATCTCTGGAAAATTCACACATGACCATTGCCCTATGCGGGAAGTTGTTAAAGGATCATCTCCCCGCCCAAGGTGGTGGTTGGCAAACCGCCACCTCAAGTGAGTGGCTGTTATAAAAATGTTGCTCAAGTAGGAGGCGGTTTTGACATTAAGGGTAAAAAATACTCTAAAATGTAGTGGGGAAGCTAGGAAAAAGCATGAGAGGGATAAGTAGGGATGTCTAGGCTACAAATATATACTATGAATGGGTTTTGGAGCTCAAACATCTTCCAAAAGGATATGAATCATCATTGGGGACTTTTATAACTATTTTCCAACAATGTAGCACATATAATTTTGGGTGCATACATATTTCCCCCTCAGAGAAGTGTTTTAGCCATGAAGAGGCATAAAATGTAGAGTCTGAGTATGACATTCCTAGAATGGGGAGTTAGAAGCTAAACTCCGACACATCCATGTGCCAAAATGTCATCATCCAAGCTCCAACTACCTATAAAATGAAACGAAGACTTAAGTACAAATAGAAAAATTATCAAAAAATAAATGCTAAATTAAAAAAAAGAGGACTTACCATTTTTGCGGGATATAGAAGTATACCTGCACCAACCCTCCAACCCTATGAACACATACACTCAAAACAAGGTCAAAACAACACACACACACACACACACACACACACACACACACACACACACACACACACACACACACACATAACGAGTTCATTTTTCAATTCATTTGCACATATTTGATTGGCAATTTTGAGCTCTGACCTACGGTGATCATTTTTGATGAGAGTATAGCCAAAATGATTGTTGTGAGACCGTGATCATGCCTCCACAAGTGAGAGATTGAGCCACACGTCTAAGGTAGGTTTTTCTCATTTGTTTATTTTGAAACCTAAAATATAAAAATGTCAAAATATTTGCCTAAGAGGGGTCATTTTTGAAATTTCTTGTTTTAGACTAGTCTCTAGGGGGGCTGCCCATAGGGTAGTCATTTATTTCATGAAAAATGGTCAATTTTAGCATTTTTAGGAGATTTTTAGGGCCACATAGTTATACAAAGTGAATTGGTTTAGGATCGCCACCATGACCACGGTGGTGGTCATAGGACTGCCAACCTACCATGGCGGTGGTCACAAAACCACTTCCCTACACAGGGAGATGGTTCTCAAAAAATGTAAAAGCTTTGTGTTGAATCTTTTTTTTTGGATTTTTAATGTTTTATGATGTTTTTGATGATATTTCCTATTGAAAATGTCACTGAATTTCTCTCTTTTTTTTTTGGTGAATTCAGAAGAAAGAGGAGTGCATCCAATAGAATAGTGAGTAGGAGTGTGACTCGCCCCTTGAGATCCTTGATCAACAAAATCGGGTTGAGATCGATATACTGCACAAAGCAGGCATATGGAGGATTTCTTGGTTGTCCCATGTTACTCCCACCAGTCATATTATTTATGACTAATTTTTGTATTGGGACACCGACCATAATACCTTCCAGTTGCCATTACAAGGGTGAGTGGATGATTACATTAGAGGATGTGTATCGATACTTGGAATTCCGATACTTGGGAGGAGGTTGAATATTAAGACAACATGATCTAGAGCTATGAGGAATTTTGGGCTAATTATATGGGTGATGTTGTGGTGTCAGTTGGTTTAAAGAAGGGTATGAAGGTCTGATCTATTTCCACCACTCCTATCCCTACTATCTACAAGGCCATCATGGGTATTTTGGCTTCGTGATTGATAGGGTATAAGGGAGGTGATACATTGTTATATTATTGGGCTCCTATCATCACATAGATAGAGGAACATGGCCACATTTATGCTTGGAGGACCAAGATCCTTGGGACCACTTATCATTACTTATACCAAGTAGTTAATTTACAGAGTCAGGTCTCTCACCATCCCACACTCATGATGATAAGGGTGTATGAGCACATTACCCCTTGCTTTAGAGGGGGTCCTAGTATATGATCCAGGGGTTCTCGAGCTGCTAAATGGTTTGGGATGTTAGTGCTTAGAGGGACACATAAGCCAATGGATTCATTGGCTAGCGATGACTTAGTTTTCACTCCCTACGATGACATGACATGAGTTTGGGGACAGACGAGACTACAGTGGTAGCTTGTGCCACTACTAGTTAGTTAATTAACAAGAAGGGGAAAGTTGAGATTCACCCATTTGACTAAGTTCCTCAATAGTTTGGTATTCCTTACATTGATATGCTTCCCCCATGGCACCCATGTATAGGAGTGTCAAGGAGGCTCGAAAGGGCCCTAGTGGAGATTCGAGTTGGATAGTGGTGAATCCATGAGTTCCCATTATAGTTAGGAAAATTTTTCATACCCCATGGGTAGTTGGTGCCATTCGTGCACCTTTACTCTAGATCAAGGCCACACCTACTCACAGTGGGGAGGAGGCACCGATAGACATAGACTCTGATTCTGAGGAGGAGATGGGAGATGATACTAGAGAGGAGATTTGTGGTGACTCGGATGATGAGGAGTTAGGTGGTGAGGCTAGTGGGATAGCTCACATGGAGGAAGAGGAGGAGAGTGACCTTGAGTGGCATGACACCCGGGGTGTCTTGATAGCAGAGTGAGAGGAGGTGGATGCATAGATGAATACCGTATTCTCATAGGACCCACTTCCTCAAGACAAGAGAGGGGATGAGGGATCCTTTATGGGTCGATACATAGTGTTTGGAGGAGAGGAGGCACATCCAAAGGCCCATGGAAGCAGATAAAAGTTGACCCCACATGGATGCATGGGGATCCGAGTACATGGACATTATTTCCTCGAATCTATTAGATTGGAAGTGTTAGTTTCTATACTTGTGTGTGTGTGTGTGTGTGTGTATGTTTATATTTGATTTTATATTTTGCCATTGTTTCCTTGTCTTGCAACAAACACCGAGGAGTGGCAAGACCTTATTCATTAGGTTTGTGTGGACACTTTGTTACTTCCCATGGGGAAGACAAGAGCATAGTTGTTACAGGATGTGGGGAATCCTTTGTAGGCTGGCCACCACATTGATGTTTTTGTGCCTTTCTGGAAGGTAGCGGGGATGGTTATAGACCTAAAGACCAGATTTGCATACTACAAGTTGGATGAGAGGGAGAGATAAATAATGAGGAGGAGCCACAGTGATTCCATAACTATTGGTCATTCTCACGGGAACTCACACCACTCAATGCACTCATGTCGTCAAAGTAGAAGGATCCCTAGAGTTAGGCGTGCACCTTCTCAGGGGTCCCAAAGAGATTGATAGGATATTGAGCCATTATTACTTTGTTAACATTTTTTGAGGCACTTATATGATTTTTCGGTATTTTTGGGCTCACTTTGAGAATTTTGACCATGCTTAGTGTGTGATGGAATTTTACTAAAAATTATTTTGTGATATATATACTAATACATATTTTTGGTTGGATATTCATCTCATAGAGTTGCCTTCCATTTTATGGCTCTATTCACATTTGTACTCTAGATATTTAGAATTTATGGTTTTGATACTTTTAAAATGTATGCAATGGATGATGAATGATAACATCATAATTTTCTTTTAGTTTTTTTGCAATGCTTTGAGCTTTAGTTTCTTCAAGGAATTTTTGATCTTTGTTGTTGCAAATCGGTAGCACCCCGGATGTAAATCAGGTTTCTAAATTGATGTTTTAGGCATCCAGTGTGATTGCACAACATGGAAACCTCTCTCCAAGTGTGGGGACTTGTAGAATGAGAGAGGAATCTCCAGATTAGAGGCTGGTTCCTCAAACTCCTCTGATTAGATCTAGTGTTTACACAATTACAAGGTTCAAATCCTAATTTTACCCTAGATTGCAAGTAGACAGGATAAGAAATGCAAAAAATGAAACTAACCTAATGATGGTGATGCACCAAAGGAGTGGTGAAAATTTTTTCTCATACAAATAGGCACAAATCCATGAAATGCAACATGAAAAACATACACAAGCTGATAAGATGCAATAAGAGATCTGAAAATGAAGTAAAAACAATACAAACAGAGGACTGAAAGCATTCACAGAGTTTGCACTGTCATTTCCATGTAAAAATCCCTTGCATTACACCATCAAAGAGGTATAAACCTGTTACAATCCTTGAAAAAGGCCTGATACTTACAAAATTCACTTGTTTTCAGGTGAAAGAAGAAGTCTAATGTTCAAAAAAGTGTTCAACCATGAAGAAATGAGCCAAATCTGGCTTTTACAGTACATGGGTCGAGCCCAGGAGAGAGAAAATGTGCAAAACACATGGGAGCCATCCCTCATTGAATGAAACTACATTAAAATAGCATGGAGGTCCTTACAAACCCATGCTCTGACATTTTTGACCATGCTGGAGAGAAAAGTGACCCATTTTGCATTGAAATTGGTTGTTGAAACGTCCTTTCTGGCCATTACCATGTATATGAAGTGTTTTTAATTTTCTCCCTCCAAAATGAACCAAAATCTAAATTGACCATGGAATCATGTAGATAATTTCATAAGCTTTCCGTTGATATAAAGAACGTGCAAATCCGAGCTCTGGATCGAAAGTTATGGAGGTCTGAAGATTTAGGGCAAAAACGGCCCAAAAACGGATCGGCGGGCAAAATTTTAAAATTTTACCTCTTTTTTGGTCTTTGGAAAATTTTTAAAAACCCCCATGCCCCACCACCCAGGTGCCACATGGCATGATTTGATTAGGCACGGGCTCCTCCTGGCCACTTTCCCTTCATTTTTGCCTTTGGAAATTTTTTCCAAAAACCTCCGCCGGCCCGCGAGCTGGACACGTGGTGGCTTCCTATTAGCTGCGAAAAAGGGGGGGGTGCTTTCCTCCGTGAATTTTCCTTTGTTTTTCCATTGGGAAAAATTCCCAAGTCCTCCCATGCCACGAACTCCCCTGCCACCTCTGCCACCTGTCATGTTTCTATTGGCTCGGGCCAATACTCCAAAATTTGCCCTTGAAAAACTCGGCAAAAACACTTAGTAAAAATTCTACCCTCTCCTCCACCGGGTCGATGGTGGAGACACGTGTCGATGTTTCATTGGCCCGTGGGCCATGCGGACCAAAATTTGCACTTGAAACTTTTGGCAAGACTTAGCCAAATTTCACATTTCTCCTCCGCCATCCGCGAGCTTCCTCTGGACACGTGGCGAGCTCCTATTCACTGGGCCAAAACCTCAAGAAATTTCCTTGCGCCATATACTTAGCCAATTTTTTACCTCACCTCCCCATATGACACGTGTCACACCATGATTGGTCCGCGGGCCCCGTGGGAAAAAAATTCATTTGAACCTACGCCAAACACTTGGAAAAAATTTTAAACTCGCCTCCGACCTCCGAACTCCTCTGCCACGTGGCAACTTCCTATTGGCCGTGGCTTCCAAAGGGGAAATTTCCCACAAAAACTCTACCGAGCCATAACTTGAAAAATACGAGGAGTTAGGAGGCAAAATTTACCTTTCTAGAAAGCTGAGAGAGAGCTCTATCTGATGGTGCCATTTCTAGAAAGATTTGAGTGCCTAAAAATCAAAAATGAAGACTGAGGCACAAGAGAGGTAAGAACACAAGTAGTTAGCCAGCAAAATGAGCAGGGGCACATTTTGGCTAACAATTTTGCGACTCAGAGGGGTCATCTACCTGCTAGATGAAAATACTAGTTACCTGAAGCAGTCCATTGGGCATGGAGTCATCAAATTTTCTGTTGGAACCCCAACTGACTTAGAATGTTGCAAGGAGGAAGATGGAAAATCACCTGATGGAAGCAAGGACTGAAAAACATCCCAGGGACAGCAAGTTATGCCAAAGCACTTAGGGAAAGAAAAACTAACCTACAACGCAAAACAATGTGCACAAGCACTTGAAGGAATGGAAACCTAAGCTAATATTTACAAGATGGAGAATTCCCCTTTAGAAACAATGCTTGAGATAGATTCCATTGACTAGAATCTATAGTTCTTCACCATCCAATGAAGCCAATTGGAAAGCATTGTTGTTCTTACACTTCGTGACCATGTATGGGCCACTCCAAATGGCATCAAATTTTGAATGCCTTCCCGGTTTTGCTCTATCCACATCCCATTTCAACACTAGATCTCCAACTTGAAAAGATCTATCCTTGGCCTTCCTATCAAAGGTCTTCTTGATCAAAGCTTGATCCTTCTCCATTGCTTGGGATGCCTGATCTCTGATCTCTTGAAGCTCCATCAACTCTGCATATCTCACCTCCATGGGCCCAAACTCTAGCAACTCTAACTGCTTCATGAGTTCCAATGTTGGTAACTCAAGTGACATGGGCAAGATTGCTTCTCTTCCATAGACAAGCCTGAATGGAGAGTTACCCGTGGATCTCTTGGGAGTTATCCTATCAGCCCATAAGGCTGATTTCAGTTTGGTATGCCAAGACCTATGATTCTCATCAAGATTCCTCCTAATGATCCTCAACAAGTTCTTGTTTATAGACTCAGCCTAGCCATTACCTTGAGGGTAATAGTTTGATGAAGTACTTAGGTAGATCCCATTCTTGACATCCCACTCAGTCACTTTGGATCTAATGAATGCTAATGCATTATCTGAGATTATCGTAGCAAGTATGCCAAATCTGGTTACTATCCCCTCATAGAAGTCTAATATGCTAGACTCATTTGCCTCTTTGAGTGCTACTGCTTCAGTCCATTTGGTGAAGTAGTCCATGGCTGTCAAAATCCATTTGTGCCCTTGACTTGAATTGGGATTAATGACTCCAATGAAGTCCAAACCCCATTGCATGAATGGCTGGTCAACTGAGATTGGATGCAATGGAAGGGCAGCAAGTCTTTCTTTTCCTATGAAGAATGCACAATTCTTACACCTCTTGATCCATGCAAAGCAATCACTAAAAATCTTGGGCCAATAATAACCAGCCTTCATAATTTTTAGAGCTGTCACTCTCGGTGCAAAATGACCACCATCTGGTCCACCATGGAACTCTTCCAACACCCTATGAATCTGATTTGTGCTAATGCATCTCAACAGCACTCCATTCACATCTTTCTTGAACAAAACTCCATCAACAATGGCATATGGGACAGCCTGTAATCTGAAGTGTCTTCTTTGGGTCTTGTTCATCTCCGGAGGGCATAGGCCTGTGCTTAGGAAGTGTATTATACCTTGGGTCCAGCAAGGAGTGGGGACAACATTATTTTCTTCTTGAGTGCCACTTGGCTCATGGCTGTCTTGAACTGTCAAAACAGCCTCTTCTTCATTGCATACTTCTTTTTGCTTCCCCAAAATCAGCTACTCACACAATCCTTTTCCTCTTACCAGCTTGGTGATCTTGATATCTAATGTCATACTCCATGACACAGTGATCCAAATTGCCTGCCCTTTTCTCATTCAAATCCTTGTTGAGGAGGAAGTCTTTAACCCCAAAGATGAGAGACCAGCAAACTTGGACCTTGTTGTTTGAGACTAAATGCTTGAATTTCTTAAAGCTTCTAATTACTACAAGTACATGCTTCTCAATAAAACAATACCTCACCTCATAGTCATCTAGGCTCTGGCTGAAGAAAGTAATTGGCTGCTCATCATTGTCCTTGTTCTACTGTACCAAAATGGGAGAAATAGTATCATCACCTCCAAATGCATAGAGGATGAAATCCTTGGAGAAGTCCAGGTTGATGAGAGTTGGTGCTTGAGAGATGGCTTCTTTGATTTCTTCAAAACTCTCCTTTCCTTCTGCTGTCCACTTGAAAGCCATGCTTTTCTTTAACATTTTGGTGATAGGTTTGACAAGGGCTGCAAAGTCTGGGACAAACCTTCGGACAAAGTTTATCCTTCCCAAGAAACTCTGAAGGGATTTCTTGTGGCTTGGCAATGGTAGTGCTCTTATGGCTTCAACCCTTTCTGGATCAATCGCTAATCCTTCTTTGGAGACAATATGGCCAAGGAGCTTTCCTTCATGTGCAAGAAAGATACACTTCTTAGGATTCAAAGACACTCCAAATCTCCTGCACCTCGTGAAGACTTGTCTCAAATGAGAGAGGTGGTCTGCTGCATTTTTGGAAAAACAGTGATATCATCAAGGTAAATCAGCACCATGTTGTTAATCAAACCTTTGAACGCCATGTCCATTGCTCTTTGGAAGGTAGCACCAGCGTTGGACAGCCCAAATGGCATTTTCCTATATGCATAAGTCCCCCACTTGGTTGTGAAGGCTGTCTTGAACTGGTCTTCCTCCTTTACCATAATCTGATTATAGCCTGAGTAGCCATCAAGTAGTGAAAACCTCTCGGAGCCAGCCATAACTTGCAAGATTTGCTCCATGGAAGGGAGTGGGTAATGGTCCTTGAGAGATGCTCTATTCAAGTCTCTGAAGTCAACACACAATCTGATCTCTCCACTCTTCTTTCTGACTGGAACCAAGTTGGCAACCCAACTAGAATGCTTGATTGGGAATATGATCCTTGACTCAATCAGCTTGTTCAATTCTTTCCTCATGAGAGGCTCCATGTGTGGATTGACTGGTCTTTGTTTCTACCTGACAGGCTTAGTATTTGGATCCAATTCAATGGTATGCTGAGCTAAGTTGGGATTAAAACCTTTCAAATCTTCATAGCTCCAAGCAAACACATCAGGGAACTCTTGACACAGCTGTATGAACTCATACCTTTCTTGTTCAGTTGTCATCTTTCCAATTTGCAATGGTTTGTTCTCTTCCACCAAGATGGATACTGAATCTTCTCTCTTGACCTGAATGTTTTCTTTCTCTTTCCTAAACTGATCATTGGGATTGAAAATGGACTCCAAAGTGATAAGTCCCTTGGGCAGCTTGTTAGTTCTTAGCTGTACCACTTGGTCACCATACTACTGTTCCAATTTTCCTTGATTCTTAGCTGAGAACTCAGCTTCTTCTTGCAAGAAATGGATGATTTGCTGGTCATTCTCAAATACTTTCCAACTCACATTGTTATCCGGCACTGAAGGCCTCACAATCACGTGGATGTTTGGTTGTACCTTGTCTTGTTGAATGCTTTCCACAATGTCAAAGGCTGCCCCTACTGCTGCAAGCCTGTCAGCAGCTTGATTCTCCTTCCTAGGAATAGATTTGATGCCAAAACCCTCAAAGTCTTCCATGAGATCCCACACCCTATTCTTGTAGCACTTGAGTAGATCATTCTTGGTAGCATGTTGTCCCTTGACCTGATTTACAATCAATTCACTATCACCAAAGACTTGCAAGTTCTTTATTTTCTTTTTGATTGCCCAATGCATCCCTTGCACCAAGGCTTCATATTCAGCAGTGTTATTGGAGCATGCAAACTGAAACCTAAAAGTTGAATAGTACCTTACTCCTTGAGGTGAAACAAGCATAGCTCCACCTCCTGCACCTTGTCTACTCCTTGATCCATCAAAAACAGCTGCCATACCTCATTCTCATCCTTGTGGTTTGGTTTGGTGATGCTAGGAATGGGCTGATTTTCTTCATGTATGCAATAGACCCCTAGCTCAGATTCTTCTACTTCTTGATAAGGATCAAAAGCATGTACTTTGTTTTCCCATTCATCAAGAGTTAGATCCGGATGCTTCCAACCTTAGTGTCAGCTTCATCAGTGCTTGGGTGATCTTCTTGATCAAATGCTGAACAATTGGCATTGATCTAACTTGGAGTGTAAGGCTCAATGTGAAAGTTTGCAATAGGTTCAGACTTGATTGTAGCTTTGGTTCCATACCTTGTTCTAAACAACATGTGTGACCAATCAACAAACAAATACCCTCCAATCTTTGTTGTGAAGTCCCTTGACAAGCATAGGGCAAAGAGTGGTGGAAGGTCTATGACTAATACATCTTGTAAAACAACAACATTTGGACATGCATGCAAGGTAAGATTCAAGTTTCTAATCACTCCAACCATTTTCACTACTGTCCCATCCATCCAGCCACTACCCCTTTGGATATGGTTTCATACTGGAGCCCTAGCTAATCAGCTATTTTTTTAGGCATCACTGAGCTACTTGCCCCAGAATATATCATGCAATTATGCACTAGCTGATTTCCAATGATTAACGAAACATAGAAAGGAGGGGGCTTCAACATTTTACCTTGTTGTCCTCCATGATTCCCTTCAGGCTGGGCAGCGTTTGTGAGCACTTTCTCTTGCATCTGAACTTGCTTGATTCAAAGTAGGCTAGTCCTTCATGGCAACTTATAGCAAATCTCTTTGGCCTGGGATAGATAGGGATTCCCACATTGATATATTCACATTTTTCTTCTTCATCTAATCAATGATATTGAATGGTGATGAAGGATCTCTTTGTTGTCCCTTGGTTTGCACATTCACTCCTTGCATGTGGGCAGCAACAACTGGTATTTGAGTTGGTCTAGGAGCTATTCTTGGCTGCCCTTGTGCATTTGAAATTGGATTTTGTTTGCCCACCATTTGTGGAGCCAAGGAAGGTTGTGGATTGGTTGGAGCTAATGGCTGCTCTTCTCCCAAATTCCTTCTTTTTGACCTTGTGTTGGCTGCCACACCTTGAGAGACTATTTGATTCATGCCACAAAAATCCTCTGCTTGCCAATTTACCAACGTGGTGTCATTTGGAGCTGATTGTTGTTGGAATGTTTCTTGTTGTTGGTTGTTTCCTTGACTGCCCCCACCTTCCACACCAGTAGTTGTCACCATTAATGCTTGATTCAAAGCACCATTGAAGCACATGGATTGGTTATGAGGTTCATTGCATGGAAAACACCAATCATACTCCTGAGCAATGTTGTTTTGTGTTGGCACCAATGCTTTAGAGGCAGATATGGCATTAGGATTATAGGGCTGAAATGGTCTATTGGCAGGAGGCCTTGTTTGATTCACATTTGCAGCTAGATTAGGTGGTCTTTGTGGTTGATATGGCTGCCTGTTAGGCTGAGCTTGGGGCTGATAAGAAGGTCTAAAACCTTGGGCTTGTTGCCTCTTGAGAGTAACCAGCTCATTGCCTAGGTTTTACAATTGCTTCATGACTTCTTGAAGCTCATTTGGGGCACTTGGAGATGAAGTAGAAGCTTCATTTGAACTCTAATTTCTAGGAATGGGAGAAGGAGCCAAATTAGGTGCTTGATTAGTGTTTGGGCTCTCTAAACTTGGAAACAATGGCATGGGAGGTCTAGGGGCTAGTTTGCCAGCTTGGATCAAACAATTTTCAGCCCTAATGGCAATGCTATAAGCCATAGGGATAGTTATGCCTCCCATGGACTGAATCAACATAGAAATATCAGAATTTAGAGCTTTGAGATAGTAGAGAAAAGCACCTTCTCTACTGCTGACTGATGATGCCACTAGAATTCTCTCCCAAGTCTTTTGAAATCTGAAGTTAAAATCAGTCAGCTGCTCATTGGGAGCTCTCTTGATGGTTGTCAGCTGCTCCAAAAGAGACAAGTTGTCTCCCTTCTCTCCAAATTGCTCATGAAGTGCAATACACAGCTGGTTCCAATTTGTGATAGAACCAGCTCCAAGGCTCCTAAACCATTGCAATGCTTTCCCCTTGAATGAAGATGCCAACAGTTTGACAGCCACTTGCATCTCATTGATTTCATGAATTGCACAAAGGTTGGCAATATCTTTAACATGATCACCTGGAGTAGTCTGATTCTCTCCAGTGAAGTATGGAATGTTCTTCAAGGCTGCAATTGGAATTGGATGTTGTGCATTGAGGGCAAGTGGACTGCTGCCTGTGAAATTGACATAGGGGTTGTTTTGTGCCATTCTAATTGGTCTTAAAACCCTTGTTGACTGAATGAAAGGCCTACTAGGTGGAGGAGTTGAGAGAGTTCTGTTTGGTGGAGATGGAGACCTTTGAATCCTTCTTCCTCTTTGCCTTCTTCTTAGAGATAACTGCAGGTACTCAAACAACACTTTTTCTCCAACTCTTGACCTTGTGGTGATTCTTCTCATGATTTTTCAGGCCTGCACTGACTGAAACCAGTTGATTTTTCCCTTTGGAGTCATTAGATATGCAAATTATAGATATTTTCAAGCAATAAAATTGTAGAATATGCACATCAACTTTTCTACAATGAAAATGAGACTTCTAAGGTCCCACCTGGCAAATGCCAAAACTGTTGTTGCAAATCAGCAGCACCCCTGGATGTAAATCAGGTTTCTAAATTGATGTTTTAGGCATCCAGTGTGATTACACAACATGGAAACCTCTCTCCAAGTGTGGGGACTTGTAGAATGAGAGAGGAATCTCCAGATTAGAGGCTGGTTCCTCAAACTCCTCTGATTAGATCTAGTGTTTGCATAATTGCAGAGGTTCAAATCCTAATTTTACCCTAGATTGCAAGTAGACAGGGATAAGAAATGTAGAAAATGAAACTAGCCTAATGATGGTGATGCACCAAAGGAGTGGTGAACATTTTTGCTCATAAAAATAGGCACAAATCCATGAAATGCAACATGAAAAACATACACAAGCTGATAAGATGCAATAAGAGATCTGAAAATGAAGTAAAAACAATACAAACAGAGGACTGAAAGCATTCACAGAGTTTGCACTGTCATTTCCATGTAAAAATCCCTTGCATTACACCATCAAAGAGGTATAAACCTATTACAATCCTTGAAAAAGGCCTGATACTTACAAAATTCACTTGTTTTCAGGTGAAAGAAGAAGTCTAGTGTTCAAAAAAGTGTTCAACCATGAAGAAATGAGCCAAATCTGGCTTTTACAGTACATGGGTCGAGCCTAGGAGAGAGAAAACATGCAAAACACATGGGAGCCATCCCTCATTGAATGAAACTACATTAAAACAACATGGAGGTCCTTACAAACCCATGCTCTAACATTTTTGACCATGCTGGAGAGAAAAGCGACCCATTTTGCATTGAATTTGGTTGTTGAAATGTCCTTTCTGGCCATTACCACGTACCAGAATTGTTTTTAATTTTCTCCCTCCAAACTGAACCAAAAATCAAAATTGACCATGGAATCATGTAGAGAATTTCATAATCTTTCCGTTTATATAAAGAACGTGCAAATCTGAGCTTTGGATCAAAAGTTATGGAGGTCTGAAGATTTAGGGAAAAAATAGCCCAAAAAATGAATCGACGGCAAAATTTTAAAATTTTACCTCTTTTTTGGTCTTTGGAAAATTTTCAAAACCCCTCACCCCCCGCCACCCAGGTGCCACGTGGCATGATTTTATTAGGTGCGGGCTCCTCTTGGCCACTTTCCCTTCATTTTTGCCTTTGGAAATTTTTTCCAAAACCTATGCCGGCCCGCGAGCTAGACACGTGGCGGCTTCCTATTAGCTGCGAAAAAAGGTGGGGGCGGGCTTTCCTCCATGAATTTTCCTTTTTTTTTCCATTGGGAAAAAAATTCCCAAGTCCTCCCGCCACAAACTCCCGGCCACCTCTGCCACCTGTCATGTTTCTATTGGCTCGGGCCAATACTCCAAAATTTGCCCTTGAAAAACTCGGCAAAAACACTTAGTAAAAATTCTACCCTCTCCTCCGCCGAGTCGATGGTGGAGACACATGTGTCGATGTTTCATTGGCCCACGGGCCATGCGGACCAAAATTTACACTTGAAACTTTTGGCAAGACTTAGCCAAATTTCACATTTCTCCTCCGCCGTCTCGCGAGCTTCCTCTGGACACGTGGCGAGCTCCTATTCACTGCGGGCCAAAACCTCAAGAAATTTCCTTGCACCATATACTTAGCCAATTTTTTACCTTGCCTCCCCATATGACACGTGTCACACCATGATTGGTCCATGCGGGCCCCACGGGAAAAAAATTTCATTTGAACCTATGCCAAACACTTGGAAAAAATTTTAAACTCGCCTCCGACCTCCGAACTCCTCTGCCACGTGGCAGCTTCCTATTGGCTGCGGGCTTCCAAAGGGGAAATTTCCCACAAAAACTCCACCGAGCCATAACTTGAAAAATACGAGGAGTTAGGAGGCAAAACTTTACCTTTCTGGAAAGCTGAGAGAGAGCTCTATCTGATGGTGCCATTTCTAAAAAGATTTGAGTGCTTGAAAATAAAAAAATGAAGACTGAGGCACAAGAGAGGCAAGAACACAAGGAGTTAGCCAGCAAAATGAGTAGGGGCACATTTTGGCTAACGAGATACTTCTTATTGTTTTGGAAAAACATGATGAAAACATTATATGATAATAGAAAAAAACTTTCCCCACTCCTAACCCCACACAACTAGTAAGATGTGAGGGATCAACACTAAGAGCTAGAAGGGACACAAGTTATACAAATTTTTTGAATGGTAATGGTGAGAGAAAGACAAGGATTTGGAAAAACCAAATTGAGAACCTACAACCTCATTCTACTCAAGTTTGCTACATAGTTTAAA
This sequence comes from Taxus wallichiana var. yunnanensis, assembly GCA_018340775.1. Classification (NCBI taxonomy): domain Eukaryota; kingdom Viridiplantae; phylum Streptophyta; class Pinopsida; order Cupressales; family Taxaceae; genus Taxus; species Taxus wallichiana. The sequence goes on from CM031234.1 coordinate 959,726,159, forward strand.
ATGTGAATTGCTTTCTAGTTTATCTAGACTTAGATCTGTAGATGGCAACTTGGTTGACAAAATATGGTTTAAGGTTTTAAACTCTCTTGGAATTTGAACATCTAACTCACTTTTCTTTGGTTTTATGATTTTACAGACTTCCTTTATTGAATGAATTTCTTTTAACTTTCTAATTTGTTTATAAAGACCCCTACACCTTGCCCCATGCTACCAGTAGGAAGTATGGGCTCATCACTAAGGACAAGGCATAGGTGAGTAAGGTAACTTCTCTCCTTTCCCAATCTCACGCCACTAGTAAGAGACATGGGATCAACATCGAAGGTTGGTGGGGAAAATAAGTGTGTAAATAAAAAAATTCTGTTGATTTTCATTCGACATATATATCGAAGTAAAATGTTTAGAATGTTCTTATTTCCAAAGAGGTGTATATGGGATAGATGTGACACCATGAAGCTTCTAGAATAGACTATAGGAAAAGACACCTAATCTAGAAGAAACTATGAGTAGAACCAAGTATGCAGGCCTTGGTATGGTTACTGTCAAAGCTTTGTCTTATCTTGCTTGAATTGATGAAATGATTCAAAAACAATTGATGATATTACAAAATTTTAGGAGATATGATTTGAATTTTTCGTTGTAAGAATAAGTCCCTTGATTACAAATTTTACAAAATGAGCTGGAAAATGAAAATGTAATGTAGATGTAGTAATATACATATGGAAATGTTGATAGATCATGCATAGTATCTCTTTAGGTGAAGAGAGTTGACGGATTCACCAAATTCCTCACCCTCTAGTGTACACAGGTGATATGCCCCATTCTTGTAGTCTTATATTACTTGATATGGAACCAACCACTTGGGCTTTAATTTCCTTCCCTCGTCAGTCTTCTTATCTATTTGGTTGTTGAGTCTTAATACTAGATATCCCTCATATATCTCATGCTCGTAGACTTTATTGTTGTATTACCGAGACATTCGGTTAGTGTAAATATTATGTCATTATTCAACATTGAGATTAGCTTCATCAAGGATTTCTAATTGAGAGATTCATGCCTCTTGATAGCCTTCTTCTCCTAGAATTCCATGCCATGAGATACGAGAGACTAGGTATTTCGACTTCAAGTGTAAAACTACTTCTGCACCAAATACCAAAGAAAAGGGGGTTTCCCCTATCGGCATTCTTACCGATGTTCAATATTCCCATAAAGCCAGAAAGATATTTAAATGCCAATCTCTTTTATTCTCCTTGACAATATTAAGGAGAATGAAATTTAACATCTTTTTGTAGCCTCAACTTTGTTCATTGGCTTGAGGATAATAGAGATAATGGTATGATGATTTATTTTGAAATTTTCACACAGTTCATGTACTTCCTCATTTTTTAAATACATGCCATTATCAGAGATAATGACTTGTGGTACCCCGTACCTATAAATGATTTGGTTCATAATGAACTTAGCAATTACACATCTAGACATGGTGGTAATAGGCATGGCCTCTAACCACTTAGTAAAGTATTTTATGGCCATGAGTATGAAGTTATGGCAATCTATTGATGAGGGAGAAAAATTCCTTATAAAATCTAGGCCCCATGTTGAAAAGGGCCATGGTGTGTCATGCAATTGGTTATAGAGCCTCATGCAGGTATGTGGATCTCATGGGAGAACTCTTGACATTTATGGAATTTAAACACAAAATCTATTGCATAATGCTCTAACATGGGCCAAAAGTAGCCCATATGATATATATTTTGAGTAGTGGTGTGGCCTCTGAAGTGCCCTCCACATACTCCAATATCTTATTAGATTCTTCTTCATCAACACATCTTAGCAACATTCCATCAAATTCTCTATGATAGAGAACTTGATCTAAGATCACATACTTAGCGGCTATGACATGTAGCCCTATTCTCTATTGCAATGTTATTCCTTCATGGTATGCATGATCCACTATGAAATTAATAGTATTAGTGTACCATGGGCATGTGAAAATACGGGATTTTATTTCAACGTGATATATGCATTCATCGGGAAGTCTAAATGAACTATATCGCCTCCATCTAATGGGTTGTTAGCTAACCAATCTACAATGATTTGTCCTTTGACAAACTTCTGATTAACAAATGTTAGCTTGAACTTTCCCATTAGAGTTATAAAACATCTAGATTTCTTAAATAAGGACCTTTATGTGATAAATGTTTGTAAATGATCTATCTTGACAATGACTCCCGTTTATTGATTAAGCATGTAGTTTCTTAACTAATTTGTTACAAATAATATGGTAAGGAATTATTTCTCTACTTGAGTATATCATGTCTCATAGGCGAGAAATGTTAGATTGATAAATTAGACAGACGCTCTTTTTTATCATCATCCTCTTAAGCTAGCATGCAAGCCATAGCCCATGAATATAAGATTAAGGGGCGATCTAACTTAGGAGTCATGAGTGTGGGAAGGGATAATAAGGATCATTTGAATGAATCAAATTCCTCATTTCACTCTTATGTCTAATCACTACAGAAATAATTTTTCAATGAATTGTTTCTTGGGTAAATAGCGAAGGTCAAATCGGGGATGAACCTTTGCCCCGATTTTTAGAGAAAATACCTAATGCCGGACTCGGTGATGGTGGGATAATTTCCAATACTACTCGTATTTTATCCGGATCTACATAAATCCCTCATGAGGAGATAATATACCCTAGTAATTTGCCTCTCGTCACACCAAACACACATTTTTTTAGATTTAGAGTGACGCCGTATTAGATTAGACTGTAGAGGATGAGATGAAGAACTTTAGGTCGATCGAAGCACTTTTTGTCCTTAGCCATGAGATCATCAACATATGATTCCAAAATCTTATGAATAAGATCATCGAATATGTAATTCATGGCCCGTTGGTAAGCTACTTCGCATTTTTAAGTCCGAACGACATGACTACATAATAGTAAGTTCCCCAAGGAGTGATAAATGTGGTTTTGGTCTGATCTTCCTTGGATATTTTTATTTGGTTGTATCCAAAAACCCATCCATAAGGGACAAAAACTCATAGCCATCTATTACATTGAAAATAACATCGATGGATGGCAGTGGGAAATTGTCCTTGGGACATGCTTTGTTAATATCCTAAAAGTCAATGCAAATATGGATCTTTCCATTCTTCTTGAGAATGGGGATGATGTTGGATACCCACTATGAGTAGTCAACTGGTTTGATGAACCCCACCTACAGGAGTTTCATCACTTCTTCTTTTACCATGAGAGCCACCTTGGGCTTCATGGGCCTTGACTTCTGCTTAATAGGCTTAGCATCTAGTTTAGTGACGAGATTATGAACTACAACATGAGGAGAAATTCCCATCATTTCCTTATAGCTAAATGCAAAATATTTTGAATGTTCCTTGAGAATTTGTGTGTGTATCTCTATTTCCTCCGGAGTTAGAGAAGATCCTAACTTCAAAATTTTTGGTTCCTCCTCCATCCCAATGTTTATATCAATCATTCCTTCAATTAAAGAGGTATTACCCTCTTCAAATTTAGGTGGGGCTAGAGGTAGATCTAAGTTCCCCTCTTCTTCTACCTCATAGACCTCAAGACCCTCCATAGAGGAAGGTTCCATTATGGGATCTCCAAAGTAGGAGGAAGAGTGAGGAATGAGAGAAAATCCAATCTTATGGTGAGTGGGATGTAAATCCATGTAGGCATTTATAAAACTTTTAATTAATTCATCATTTTCAGCATAGTATAGGGTGATGGGATCATTCTCATCTTCTACATGTTCCGAATTGAATTTTTGGCATCTTGCAAACTAAAGGCTTGACATGAATCGAAACCGTAAAGCTTGTGTCTTCTAACTCTTTTCTTAGAGTGAAGTGAGATGAAAAGGTTGCAATGGAATCTAATAACATATTTTTCTCGAGGTATAGCTTCAATTGAAATGAAATCAAAATCCTTAATTATAAGGAAACTTTCTTATATAGTTGCGGGTGTTCAACCCTAGTCTAATATACTTTAGATACTTGATTTGTAAAAATTTGTGAATATCCTAGCACCCTAATGTTATGATCACCCATCCTCTTGGCTAAAATGAGATGAAGAAGGAGAGCCTTGTATTATGTACCATTATTCATGCACTCAAATTTCAACTTAAAGGAAATATGCATGACCTTCCCCTGAGGAGATTTAAGAATCACACCTACCCCAACACCAAAGAGAAACTTTTCTCCATCGTAATTTAATGTCCAACAGTTACTTGGGAATATTGACATTAGATCATCTTTTCCATCATCCTCCTTTGCTTTCGAGACCTCTACCATGCATACTTCATCATCAGGAGAGATATGAGTCCTAGGGCATGTCCTATACCCATGGAATCAAACAAAAGGAGAAGGGATAGGTCATTCTCCAATAACTCAACTATCTTTGTTGTCATTCCTATTGACATTGTCTCAACAATTATAGTTTCTTCCTTTATAGCAGGAACTCCTTCAATCAAACCCATAGTTTATAGTTCCGTTGTAGGAACCAGTTTTTCTTCTAGTGTTGAGCTTATACATATGTTTAAATGGTATGTAGGAAGCTCAAACTCATAATGAACCCATTTCCTCTTCTTTATATTAGCTATATGTATGTTGAAGGGTTTTGAGTCACCCTGTGCCATGAAGACCTTCCCTAAATATAGGAATCTTACTTCTTGAAACAAAGTGGAGGAATCGCATTCATGCAATGAATCTAAGGATGACCAATGATCATATTATAGTTGGTTTCGTGATATATAATATAAAATTCAGTTAGAATTGTCTTAGGTCCAAGGGTGACTAAAAACACTATAGTCCCAATTGATGTTTCTTTGAGGCTATCATAGCCTCTCAGCGTGTTTCATGTTGAGGAGAAATTGATATCTCCATAACCTAATTTATGAAGAAAAGAGAAGGGGACTATGTTGAATGATACCCCATCATCAATCATCACACACTTTATGTAGTTATTGTAGATCCAAACCTCTAAAAACAAGGTCGGATCACCTCTATGAGCTATTTCAGCATCTCGTGGGCATCTTACTGTCAAATACAAATCTAACATCTCTTTCAAGATTCCCTAGAGGATAAACATAAAATTCTATATGGTTTATTTGCACTTCTAGAGGAGGGGTGACATTAATCAAATTCCCAAGACCTAGTGCTTCTAATAAAGTGGCTCTGTGAGCAGGGGAATTCTTTAACAGATCTAAGAAGGAAATGTGAGAGAAGGTCTTGGTTAGGTCATTGATCAAGTCATAAGCTCCTACTAGCTTTCCTAGTGTTTCACGAATGTCATTTGATATAGTCGAGTAGATTGGGATAGGCTAAGTGAAGAATAGTCTTTGGTTCTAGTGGCCATGTTTATTTGAGGTTCAATATCTAGTTCTACAAGACCCACTATCTTAGTCTGCTGACGCCCATCCAATGGGGGTGCAATTGATGGGTTTGATGAAGTTGAAGCTTCCTGATCATTGTTTCCCACCATAATACCCTTGTTTGTTTCGTTGGGGTCTAGCTAACCATTATTGGGTCAATTTTGGAGAGGATAATTAAAGATCCTAAGGAGAATTTTTTGAGGGGACACTGGTCCCATGCAAGAATTTTTATTAGGCACCGAGGATTTTCCAAAACATGTTAATGAAAAGTTATATTTGGTCTTCGGATAGATGTTGTAAAAACTTATTACAATCTCAGAAAGTTCTAGCATCATTCCCTCGGACTCTATGAAAACCACAAAATAAGTCTGGGTCATAATCCCAAGGTCTCTGGTTTGTATTTTTTTGGTTTGAAGTTTTGATTGTTATTCAACTACTAATTATTATAATTAAAGTTTGGAGCCCATTGCCCCTGATTTTGAACCTGGTTTGGGTACCCACAGGTATTGACTAGGGCCTTGGGCCTGCACTTGTTGAACTTTTGTTGTTAAGGATGGTTGACATCCACAATGTTGACCATATGAGAAAAATTAATATTTCTTTGGTTATTTGTGTTCACGTTGTTTTTGTTAGTACTATTTGCATTGGGGGTACTAATAACATTTGGTTTCTTCACCTGATTGGTAACACCGTCAGTTGTAACCCCACGATTCTTGTTAAGGACATTTGGTCCCTGATTGTTATTTATTTTATTAGGGTAACTAGATTTACCTTGGCTAGGAGTGATCAATCTCCCATTCATTCCATAGGTCTTGCAACCACTATCTATAGCTACTTTATCAATTCAGATCACCCTCAAATATTTATTCATATCTCCTTAATGGAAACTTTTGGAATTCTTCCTTTGTTTCCCTATTAAGGGAGTGAAGGAATAGATAACAAAGCTTTATTTGGTCCATGTTAGGAGTGCTTTCTGAAGAATAAAGGACTTGCCTCCATCTTTGGATGAAATGGGTAGTAGACTCATTGTGCTCTTGTTTGATATGGAGGAAATCTATGATTCCTATTCTCAAAATCATTTTCATGTCTAAATATTTAATAAAATCTGACACAAGTTGGTTGAAAGAACGTATCTAATCCTTTGGTATACTATAATACAAGTCAAGATTAATACCCTCTAACGTCTTAGGAATATTTTTGCAATGACTACATCCCATGGGAGAAGATCTTGAATGAAAGTTGCATATGCATTGATGTGCACACTAGGATCTCCTTCCCCTTTAAATTTTGGAAGGTTTGGCAGAGGCCTTGAGAGCATGATGTTCCATATAGAGAATTCAAGAGCTTCTTTTAGATATTCTGAATAGGTTCCTACTGTGTAAGACTCAACCATTGATGGCATTTGTTGGGGAAGTGTAGGTAGAATTGGTTGTTGGAATGGTGCAACATATACATTCATCGGGGCATAAGACATCCCCTATGGTTGACCATATAGGGCTAGATAACAATATATGTCCCCCTGTGGTGACTTAGAATATATGTGTGTGTAAGGGGAGGATTATTTTGATATGGATGTTAAGGCATATATCCAGGGAACGTTGGATTTCTAGATGGCATGACATTTGATAACGGACTTCCGGCTCGTGTCTGTGGGGGGTATCAATATGTAGCATGTGGGGACATACCCAAGGCACCCGAACCAGCTTAAAAGGTCTCCAGGGGATAGGAATGCCCTTGTAAACTGGAGGACCTGTGTAGTAGGTACTTGGCTATAGTTCTGTGGGTAGAAAGGAATATTTCCTTGCCCATTTATGACGTCTAAGTATTTTGGGCAATTTTCAACTCCTTTACCTTATCCACCAATACTGAGATGACTTCACCCATCGATGGAGTGGTGTTTTATTTTGGTGTACATTGTTGAACCTTTGTAGGCTACTGAGGGATATGATATCCCACTATAAATTTCTCATTGTTTATCCACCCCTCATTGGAAACATTTTCCATTGTATGAGGGGTAGTATTATTGTTTTGAAGCAAGACATCAATGTTTCCTTGTGGCCTATTAAAAGGTTGACTCATGTTTTGGAAGCATTGTTCACTTCTTGTGTAACGCACTAAATACTCCTTGTCTAAATGTGGAAGTTGATCAGACTACATGCTAATGGGTTTTCTGAAAAGACTCAAGGAGATGATCTCGTCTCTCTAGTAAAATTCATGTTGTTAGATATTGAGAGTTCAGGTTATTGGGTTTGTGTAATTTGATAAATTTCCTCGATCCTTACTAAGGAACCAACATTGGTCCTCTAAGGAGGAGTATGAATATGGGTAGTTTAATATTTATCTTCCCATGTAGAAAGTGAGGGTGAGTGTTGTTGTCTACCCATATGAAATTTATATGCTTTAAGACCCAAAATGGGTCGACCATATCCATTGTATCCAAACATATTCGGGGTATATAAATACCCACAAAATAATGTGAGAGAGGAAGATGGATGAATAATGTGGAAACGATCGAGAATAGATCTTCATGTTGGGTTCACCAGTTTGTATCGAAGAAAATCAACACATGACTTTCAACCGCACTTAGCTCCCTCGTCATGTTGAGGTAGCCAGTGTAGAAAATATGAATGGCTAGGTGGTAGTGAATATGGTAATGGATGATAGTGTGTAGATAGGTTGTCAAGGAAATGCAACACCTCTAACTTGCAATGGTGGGATCTTCTTGTCAAGTGTAATGAAAGCCTCTCTAACTTGGGTTGCTTGAATGGATAAATTAGAAAGGATGGAAACACGAATAATTCATTAAATATAAAGATCCAGAGATATCCTATCTATTGGTTGTGAATCTCATGAGAAACTAAATGGAGCCTCATAATTTTGTCCAGACAAGGTCGTGGAACAATTAAAAGTGAGAGGCACAATTGCTCGTTCACTCTATTGGCAGTTAGTGGATTTAGTCAAAAATGAGAGGGCTCGATGAGCTTCTTCATTTAGAACATTCAATTGTCTAATGATATCTAGTGGTAATGGAGAGGTTCGAAAGACTAACGCTCTCAATCTGGTGTCTACATCCAATTGGTTCTCGGTTCCGTTTGGTTGGGGAACCATAGGATCACAACCATAAATTCTTTCTAGTTGTGGTCCCTCTATGGTCATAAGAATGATCAAGAGCCTAATCCCAAGGGTGGTTAGGTAATCTATGCTTAGGGGTGGTCCAATAATCGTAAGCCTAATCAGCTATAATGTTTATCACATTGAGTTGTTTTATCATGTGGGTGTATCAGGTTGGAGTTTTGAGGATAAAAATATGGAGTCATGTATCAATGTCCATGAGTAGTTTAGGTCCGTTTGGTTATAGGACCAGTGGATCACAACCAAAAATTTAATATTGTTGCAGATCTTTGATGGTCATATAGATGCTCAAGGTAGTTTGTAATGTGGTTAATTTGACCAATACTCAAATGCTTTATCATCTTCAATGTTTAACACGTCTAGTTGTCAATTGATTCTTTTTATGTCTCTAGTTGTCTTAAAAATGTTGTACCTAAGGCCTTGATCTATGTCTGCAAGTGGAACCGCTATATTTGGTTGTGGTATTACCGGTTCAAATTTAAAATATTTGTTTCCTTTGGGGTCCGTAATTTTCATATGAAAGGTGATTGCATCTAATTAACTAAAAAAATTAAAAATCAAATCAAATATAAACTATGTTTTTGTATTTTCCAGAATATAAATGAACAAAGCAAATGAATGATTAATCTAACAAAGGAAATATTTTTGGACTATTTTTCTGATATTTTAAGAACAAAAATTCTAATCTAATAAATGAACCTAATACAAACAATTAACCAGGTGTAGCTAACTACTTGTGCAAATGGTGTTAATCTAAATCCTAAACAATTAACTAATTGAAATATTTCAAATAAAACCTTCAATCTTACCTCAGAAACAAAGAATAAATCATAGCCTTAGAGAAGCTATTATTCCCTGCAACTTCCCTAGTAATGTTGAAGAACAAACTTTCTAATTTGATCTAATCTACTGATGACTTGATAATTGAAACGATGAAAGGATTTATCTATTGTATTTGATATGAACTTTGAAATGATAAATTTAGAATTGATAATTGCATGAATGAATCAAACAACACCTCCAACCTGGATATTGCAAGAACTATGGAAAATCTGGTTGTAAGAGTATTGTCCCCTCAATTTATCCTTTCAATCTTTGTGTCCACGTGATTCCAATGGATGGGAATGTAACAACAATAGAAGAAGAAGGATGTGGGAGAAACAAAAGCTTGAATTGGCATACTAGGAAGCAATGCAAGTGGAAGAGTGCAAGAAAAATTGAATTGAGATTAGCTTTGGCAATTTCCAGCAAGAAAGGTAGCAAATTTGCAATAGCGATAATATAAATTTTCTCAAGGTTTTGCTTGCACCAAGAAAGGTAGCAACTTTGCAATAACAAGAATATAAATTTTCTCCAGGTTTTTCTTACACATAAGCATGGTATTTATAGGAATTTAGCTAGAAATGGTTGAATCCATTTGGCAGCCAAAGGAGGACATAAAAAAATTGAATAGGTGTTCAAACCATTATAAACCGTCAATCACAAATAGAAGTGCAATAATATATTGCCACAAGGAAGTTGGGCCTTAGAATCATCTAAAATGGACAAGAAATACGTCTAAAAATGAAATTTAAGTGAGATAATTCTACGTCAAAATGTGAGTGAACTCTCTAGAAAATTCACACAAGACTACCACCCTATGCAGGACAATGGTTAAAGGACCACCACCCTTCCCAGGGTGGTGGTTACAAAATTTCCACTCAAATAGGGCGGTGGTTTTGACACTAAAGGTCAAAACTACTCTAAAATGTAGCAGGGAAGCTAGGAAAAATCATGTGAGGGATAAGTAGGGATGTTTAGGCTACAAATATATACTGCAATGGGTTTTGGAGCTCGAACATCTTCTGAAAGGATATGAATCATCATTAGGACCTTTATAATTGTTTTCAACAATGTAGCACATGCAATTTTGGGTGCGTACAGAAACCTTCTTTGGATTTTTTCAATGATATTCCTAACCTTTCTTGGGGTCTTAAAAATTGACATGATGTAGGTGACCACCCCCTAAAGAGAGCTCGGAGAAGTTGGGATTTAAATTAACTCAAATCATGTGTTTGAGCTAATTGAATATATCTCCCAAGTCATGGAAATCCAAAATAAGTTCACATCATTCCAAAAGTAAATCATTCATGACACTTTATGTGTGAATAAAATAGATGATATGAAATTAGTAAATAAAAACATGTGCAACCCCTTTCTAACTCAAAAATGACTCATTCATGAAAATCTAGAACAACAGTTAAAATCTTCAATCAATATGGAAACTCACCATGTTTAGTTATCTCCAAATCAACTCAATCTAAACTTAGCTTGAGGATTCTCCTTCCTTGGCTATAAATCAATGGTCTTTCCTTCACAAATCATCCACCAACAAGCTTGAGAGTTCATACTATTATTTTTTAAAATTTCTTAGTGAATCAAATAATCATTCATACCATTATTCTGCCCATATCATATAAAATCAGTCATCCTCATTCTCATAGATTGATCTATCTTCCATTCAAAATACTTCTTGGAGCATCCACAAAACTACAAAATATTTCAAATCAATTGGATCTAATAAGAGCATCACTCAACCCTGCTCTTATAGTCAAATCCAATCTAAGGTGGCTTTGGATCTTATCAAAGGAAGGTGTACTTGTTTTAATTTTCCTTATTTATGTAATTTCCATGGTTTACAATTGTTAAGTGTAGGAATAGGAAGTTGAGAGGAATTGATTTCTCTCCCGAGTTGTGTAAGGGTGAATTGAAATTTTGGTTTTAAAAAATCTACTGGTGTGTTTTTATAGTCAATCATTGAGGGTTACTACACCATGGTATCATATCCAAGATTCAAATCTAGGGCCTTTTTGTTTTATCTTCATTTATTAAATTATGTTAATATGTAATTTTAGGAGCTATATGGCAAGAATAATAGCTACATATAGAAGTGGCAACGATAATACCAATTATTAATAGGAAACATTGGATTTGATTATAACACTTTTAATAAATACTTATGATCATTTGAAGTCACTTGAGTAAATAGTTTCCATTGAGGAACCAAATGAGGAAGTGGAGGAATTTAATTAGATAGACGACGATGAACATGATGATGAAAAAATGAGTAGGCCTAGAAGAATGCTTAGGATCATGCAAGTGGATAGGTTCCCAAATGGGTAATAATTGAGATAGAATTATTAAAGGACCTAAAATAGTAATCCCACTAAATTACATTTGATAAATATTATGTGATTAATCTAAATAATGATTGGTTAAGATGGAAATATAATTTGAGATACAATTTTTTCTAAGGAGACAAAGGTTGTTTGGGTAGCTTATTAACTTTCAGGTGAGGTGATGCAAGAGCATCAACTATGTAAATAAATAAAGATTAGTTTTTGGCTTGTAATAGGTTGTGGGGGTCCTTTCAAGTGGAAATTAGTCCTTCATAGTTTTGTTGAGTCATCCATTTGTGTTAAATGGGACTTTTGTAGTTTCCCTCCAAAAAGGAGAATTTAAATATTTAAATATTTTAAACTTGTTCTAAGATGTGTAATTATGCAAATGGGGTCATGTAATTTTGTAAAATGTCTAAAAGGACATCAAACTAGTGTTTCTAAGTTATATCACCCTTTTAGTCCAGTATAACCATGAAAGGGTTAGTCATTCACCATAGTTAGGGTTGGAATTAGTTATTCCACCCACCTTTTTGGTCATAAATGGGTTCTATTAAAATGATATGGAAGAGAATAAGGTTTAGAATATGTGTTTGTAGGTTCAAGATAAGGTTAGGAGCCTCAAATGACCAAGAACCTATAATACCTAACATGAAACATTGTTAAACCGTAAGTTTCTTGAATGTATGGTGGAAGTATATTTGAATATATGAATAATAATACATCCTGAATCATACTTATCTATGTATTTGTATCAATGAGTTTTATATTTATGTGTTAGGGTGATTATAATCTCAGAAAAATATCTCTTGTTGTTGGTAAGGGTTTTGTAATGAAGTTCTTGTATACATATACTTTATTTCTCTAATGTAAATGTGAAGGTGTGAATGGAAGTTAATGAAAATATACAAGTGTTTTAAATAATTTAGGATACATCCAAGGGAGTATGAAACCTTATTTTAAGCTTGAAGTCAAAGGGAAGAAGAATTTTTTTAGTTTACATACAAGATAGGTTTGTTCTCTTGAGCACTCTAATGATAGTTTGACAAAAGGGGGTAAATGAGGAGATATAAATTGCGAGTAGTCTTATAAATAATAGGAAAATGTATTTGAATCCATTTTTAATAATCAATTATGCTTAAAATTTGGTTTGAGTGGTTACTAATAGACAATACATAGAGAAAACAAAGTTATCTCAAGAAACAATAGTGTAAATGTTGTTGTTGGAAGGTATAGATGGGGTTTCATAAGTTGATGATAAAAGAATATAGTTGTAGAATACTTGTACAAAAGATTAGAAGTGAAGATTTAAGTTTTGAAACCCTTTTCTCTTTCATATTTGAGATATTTAACCCTCTCGGGATCATTAAAACCCTAGTTTAGGGTTAAATCACAAAAACTAGTGTAACTTAAGATTGGATGGATGAAATATCTTGAAAATTAATACATAACATATGGGAGGCCTAAGACAAGTGATTTTTGTTTTGAGTTTCTAAGGGGTTTTATATTCTTCAAATTCCATGAAAATAATAAATCATGCCCGAGGAGACCTAATGTGAAAAGGATAACTTGAAATCTAGTCAAAACCTCTTAAGAAAGTGTTTACAAGGGTTAGGTGGAAGATGTATGGGATAAATGGGTACTCTAAATGAGTAATAGTTCTCTGTGAAAGTAATTTTATCAAAACTTATGAAGGAATACCTCTTAAAATAGGGCTAGTAGCCTAAGAGAATAGAGTTGAGAGGTGAAAGTGAGTTAAAAGTCATTGTATTACATTTTGATCATACAAGGAGATCTATGATGTTGAAATAATTTTTTTGAAACTTAGAATAACCTTTATAGATTAGTTTGAAGGATATTAGTTCATAAGTTTCATTTTAGGTATTGAGAACCTAGTCAAGTAGGCCTTAGAACAAATTTCTTTGAAATTTTATTTGAAAAAGAACCGGTGAGTCCCTTAATTCAGATAGGGGTAGGTGAGATGTGAGAGAACCTAAGAATCCATTGTGGAATAATTATAAATAGGACAAGTTAATTTTTTTATAAAGATACCATCACAAATTGAGGGCACCAAAAAGGAAACATAATTAAGATAAGGCATCTTGTTTGGAGTGAAATGATCATGATTCTTGGTTAGAGGTCTAGATAGTAGGGGACAAGTTATCTTAGAATGTCTTAAGAACTTATACCATTAGGAGTATGAGAACAATAATTTGATTTCTTGTGTAGTCATATCGGTGAGGATAGTGGGAAGGAGGTTTTAAGAATACTATAGAGAAGAAATGAGATAGTAGAGGATTTTCACTAACATATTGTTACTAATTTTGATCTTGAATTGAATGAGTAGGGTACTTGCCTTAAAAGAAGATCATAATTTACACAGTAAGGTGGGAAACATCAACAAAACAACAATGTTTTTCCCGCTTTCTTGAGAATTTAATGGTATTCATGGGTTCTCACAATATCTTGAATACAATTTATACATTGGTTAGGTGAATTTTCTTTTTTTTTTCTATGCATCATGAGGCAACTACATGGTGGAAAAATAATAATGCAAAATAAATTTGAGTGTGGTGAAAAACACACGAGAGCTATATGTGACCTTAATTAGGTATATATGGTTACCAAATTTTTATTTTGATGGAAAAATGGTAGAGTTTCAAAATTTATTCTAGGGAAACATGAAACTAACAAAATACTAGGAGAAGTTCACAAGACTTCTCAAGGACATACCACAATATTAGTTGGATGAGAGATTTCATATTTTCAAGTTTATTACATGACTAAATACTCATATTGGAGCTAATGTGGATGTTCATGGACCAAATTATATAGAGGAAGCTTTTGAAAAATTTATGAATTAAGAACATATGTTATAAGTTCTATTTTTAGCCAAGAAATACTTTAAGGGGTAAGGAAGTTGATCAAATCAATAATCTTATACACAATTTAAAAAAAACTTTAGAAAATTATTAAAAATGGTGGGAACAGAGAGGGAGTTATTGTAAGTCTAAAAATATGGGAACTCTTGCAAAAAAATAATAATTAGATTAATTTCCAAAATAGGAATGATGGTAATGGAAGGAATAAAAATTTAGGCAAGAAATTTCCTCAGATAGGACCAATAGATGTATGTTTCAAATGTTGAGGTGATTATTATGCTAACAATTATCTACAAAACACAACTAGAATAAATGCTAGAATATCTTCATTATAGCCATAAAATAAGGAATTATAACAACATATTCATGCACTAGCTAATAGATGCTAGGAATACTTTGAGTCAACTCCAGTTGAGGTGGTAGGTAAATGTGTTTTGTGTTTTTGTTTCTATTTTGATTGATAAATGAGTAATCGAATGGTTTTTAGCACTAGAGATATTGAATAAAATTTATAGGAAAGATAGTCATCTAGATAAAATATTTTTAATATATTATGATAAATAGATGGAAAATAAGGTAGAGAAATTTATTTTTACAACTAAACTAGAGTTACCAAGACTCGCCATAGAAGTCAACTTAAATGTTACACCCTTAGGAGCATACGACATGATTTTGGGAATTAGTTAGAAATGGAAACATCATGTGAAAGTGGATTATTTCACTAAAACAGTGATATGCCAATATGATAGTGGAAAGTACTTGATTTTTCAAGTAGTTGAGAAAGCCACATGTTAAGATAGATTTCAATTATGCAGTTGAAAAATGAACAAAAAGGAATTCATTATGTTTATGGTAAACATTGATGTTATAGGTGAAGAAAAAGAGGCTACATAGGAGTATTACAATTTTCTTTGTGATTTTAGTGACATGTTTCCTAAGGAATTACTAGGAATTCTACCACATATGGAGTTTTACTCTATAGATATTATATAACAATTAGAACCTAAGTATAAATTTTTGTATCAAATGACTACCACCGAGTTGTCTGAGTTGAATGTGTGGTTGCAGCTCTTATTATCAAAGGGATTGATTCATCCTAGTGTTTCATCTTAGGGATCACATATTATTTTCATGCAGATGGAACACTTACACTCTACATAGACTACAAGATGTTCAATAAAGAAATAGTAAATAATAGGTATCCACTATCATGCATTGATGATATTTTTAATCAAATGTGAGCGAAAACCATATTTCTAAAAATACCTCCTCATATCTTGTTGCTTCACTCGAGGGGTGTTGTCCAAGGTGTTAGAGGTTTTTAAGGTCCAATGGGTCTGTCCTAAGTCCATTGAAGAATGTTGGTTACAATGGGATTTCCCTTTTAGGTATCCCTTTCTTATGGCTACATGGAAAATGGCCCTACCACACTTCTTTTGGAGCTTATGGAAGGAAAGAAACACCCTCATCTTCAGAAATCAGAAGGCCAACTTCAGAAAGGTTAGTGCTGGGATGATTTCCTCAATTAAAGAGAACTCCAAACTCATTAAGGTGAAGCCTAAAAGGGATGATTCTAGTAGAGAAGAGGAAGTGCTCAAATAGTTCACCTTCATTCCACCTCAAGTTAGTTTTCTATCCACTAAAATTCAATGGTCCAAACCTGAGAGGGGAAAATTCAAACTTAATTTTGATGGGGCTTCTAAAGGTAATCCTGGACTGGCTGGTGGAGGTGGCATAATTAGGGATCATAATGGGGATTGGATCTTAGCCTATGTTAGCCCTTTGGGGACTCAGAGAAACAATGTTGTTGAAGCTCGGGCTCTTCTCTGGGGTGTTAGTATTGCAAAGGAGAAAGGGATTAAACATATCCATATTGAGGGGGATTCTCTTCTCATTTTAAATGCAATCAATAAGACTAGTCACAATAATTAGATCTTGGGAAATATTATTAATGATACTAAAGAACACCTTAAGTAATTTGATTCCCATATCATTACTCATATCCCTCGCATATGCAATTCTTATGCGGATAGATTGGAAAACGAGGGAGTTCAAAATAATGATTACAAGGTGTGGCAAAAAGGTGAGGTCATACCTATGCATATTAATGATATTATTAATCATGAAAAGTTGTAAGCACTTCACCTTAAGCAGTGCGAGGGAGAATAATGGGTTCATTTTCCAACATTACAAAAGTGTGTCTGGCTTAAGCTATTTTTGGGAAGACAAGTCTAATTTCAAAAATTGCAGAGCTCAAAGTGTTGTGCATTTTCTGGCCACCATGGGTGGTGATAGAACTAGAGTTGAGTCATCCAGCCATGGGTGTATTGTGGAGGATAAGTCCATGTGGCACCTTTTTTGAATTGGGGTTTCAGGAACTTTATCACCAGACTCCAAGGGCATGACCCCTCACTTACTATGGAGTTTAGACTGGTGTGGAAGGAAGGGAAAGTGGTGATTCGTGGCATGGAAATAGAAATGTCAGAGGAAGCCATTTCCCATGCTACTAGTATGGACATGGAAGGTCTGAAAATCTTCAAGGATAGGAATCAGAGAGAGTATGAAATCAATACTTTCTTTTTTGGAAAGGAAATTTTCCATTACTTCACCGATGGTATTACTCGTACCTACATTCTTGGGGTGTGGAGAGAGGTCTTCCTACACATCATGAAGTATCTGACTCTTGAGGGTAAGTATCGTAAGATATATACCCACCACTTGTTGTTCTGAACATGTTTAGACATAAGAAGTTGCTTAGTATCCCCTTCTATCTTTTTATGTCTCTAACCACCTCAGTGAGGGATTTTCAATGGAATAAGGTGGAGTCTCCCATCCATGAGGGCCTCATTCTTCTCTTGTTTTACAATGGGAATTCGTCCCAGAGATAAACAAATGCCCCTATCGAAGAGGAGGAGGACATAACCCTAGCTGAGTGTCTGTCATCCCAAAATGAGGGAAGGAAATCTAGATCCTAAGCAGATGGGTGATGGGAATAATGGGGAAGGGATGGAAAACCAGGAAGCTAGTCCATCGAAGGGGAAGGATAAAGTTACCTTGGAAGGAGAGCATGGTATTGATATGTGGAAGAACAAAAACGAACAAGATTGAGTCGATTGTCCAGTCCTGGAAGAGACCAACTCGGTGGTGAGAAAGGGCATGATTGACAGATATCGAAGCCACCAAGAAAATTTTATTGGCCTAGAAGAACATCCATGGGGATATCAAGTAGTTGGATTCTCTGGTTCCTGAGTTGGGATTTCATCTAGACGTCGTGGAAAATGAGAAGCGGAAAAGGAGGTGGATCAATTTTGATGAAGAAGAAGAGGAGTCTAAGGAGGAGGAGGAGCTTGAGGAGGAAACTAAAGAGGGCATCAAGGAAACCCCTAGATGAAGCTGAATTCAGATTCTAGCATGAAAAAGGAGACTAGGGAGGATAATCCCTCCAAAAAAAGGAAAAGTAAATCTTCCTAGCAGAACTTCTTCCAAATTTTTCATGGAATTTCAAGGAATTTTCTCTGTTTTTTCTTGTTTAATGGCTTAATCTCTCTTACTCACTATTTCTTGGACCCCCTTCTTTATTTTGGAGTTAATTTTTGTAACTCTGGGGGTCCTTTTCCTTTTTTGGCTCACTTTTCTTCTATCATGATGTAATATTTTGTTCTCAACCTTTAGGAGCCTATCCCTATTTTTTACCCTATCTAATAAAAAATATTTTTGAAAATATATTTGAGATTAGGGTGCCATCAATTGATAATAAAGGATAGTAACATACTAAAAATAAATTTTCATATAAGATACAAACATTATGATCTTAAAATACTTCCTTTTGGACTCATAGATGCACCGAAAACTTTCATGAACCTATTAAATTGTGAAATTAGAGATTACCTTGATAGGTTAATATTGGTATTATTGGATTATATATGTATATTTGAACATAAAAAATAAGATAACATTCATCACTTGTAGTTATTGTTGTAGAGATTGCGATAATATAATATATTTCACAAGTCATCAAAGTATTATTTCCTTAAGAGAAGAGTGTACTATCTAGGACATATAATTTTAGAAAATGAAATTTTAGTTGATCCAAAAAAATACAGGATATCATAGAGTGGAATACACCTTTGAATTTTAACAAAATTCATGGTTCTATAGGACTGGTAAGATAATATAGAAATTGTGTAAAGGGATTCTCTAGGATTAGCAATCTTATCACTTCATTGCAGAAGAAGGGAAGAAAATTTGTATGGATGAAAATTTATGATCGAGATTTATGATTTATTAAGGATAATTCAAAATTTACACCTATTTTGAAATAATTTACATCCCAATGGATGGTTTACAATGTTATAAATGCATTAGGTGAAGAGTTTTAAGGTGTTTTGATGCATGAAAATAAGGTAGTGGCTTACAAGTCACATAATATTAGATAAGGGAAATTGAATTACTCCCACATAACCTTGAAGTCATAGCTATAATGCACACTTTAAAATATGAAGGAATATCCTTTTGGAATTCCATGTGTGCTTAAAATGGATAACTTATGATTACAATGTATTTATACCCAAGATAACTTGAGGCGTGTGAAAATTGTGTTGGTTAGAATTTATGAGAAAGTTTGATTTTGATAAAGGATATATCAAGGGAAAAGAGAACTAAGTTGTGGATGTTCTTAGATGAAGACAACATATAGTGGCCATAGCCTTGATGAGGACCACTTTTCAGCAACAAGTTTTGAGTAAGATATCTTTAGATACTTTTTATGGGAAGGTGAAATCGAGTTGAGACTGATAGCTGAAATCATATATATGAGTCTTACTATTTTGATAGAGATGGAATAATTAGATTTCATGAAATATTATATGTACCTAACATTTATGGATTAAGGAACCTAGTATTTAAGGAGGAACACAATACTTCTTATTTAGGTCACTCATGTGTGATGAATATGTTGGCTAACCAAAAATAATTTTATTTATAGACAACTATTAAAAAGGATGTTACAAGTTTTATTTCTAAATGTTTATAGTGTCGGTGAGTTAAATATAAACATGTTCACCCAATATGGTTTTAATACCCATATGAACCTCATTAATGTAAGTGATAAGTTATTAATATGGATTTTTTTGAAGTGATTCCAACGCCCAAGAAAAAACATGATGTTATATTAGTGGGTTTGGGAAAACTCACTAAAGTATCTCGACTTCATTCCATGGAATTTGAATGATGATTCATGGGTTGTGAAAAGATATTTTTATATATTTCATATTCATCGTGTTCTAGAGAATTTTATTTCTAATCAAGAAACTCATATGACATCAAGGTTTTGGGAAAAATTGCACATTTCCTTGGGAAAAAGATGAACTTCAGTACTACTTATCACTTGGAAACAAATGGTCAAATATAAAAAGTTCTTGAGTACATGATTATGATGTACTTGTATGGATAAAAAGTAAAAATGGGATTACTTTCCCTTATTTGAGTATTATTAGAACAACTCATATAATTTGACATTGGGCATGGCCCAATTTGAGGCATTATATGGGAGAAAATTTCACACACCTGTTAGGTAGGACCAGATAGATGATAGGGTTCTTATAGGTTCTAAAATTCTTAAGAACGTGGAATAGAAGGTGAAACTCATAAGGAAATGCTATTTTGAGGCTATAGATAAGCGTAAGAGATATGAAAATAGGAATCATATTCCTAGATAGTTTACATCAATATAAATTTTTCTAAGGATGAAACTAAATAAGAGATATATAAAGTTTAGAAATTCTTATAAACTAGAACCTTGTTACATATGATGATTCAATGTTCTCAAGTGGTCAATCTAGTAGCATATGGAATTGCATTACCTCCAATTATATCTTGGTTTCCCAATGTGTATTCATGTATATTTATTAAAAAATATCATTGTAATATATCTCATGTTATTGATTGGAAATATCTATAGGTGTTTGTTGAGCCATTATGGGTGTTTGAGGAGACATATGCATAAATTTATTTAAATAAGCCGATTATAAATTGTTGAGAAAATCTATATAATTTTTAAAAATAAAATGAGATAAATAATAGAATGAGGTATATGATTTATTTATTTAATCCATACCCCTTATTTAATTAAATTCCCATCACCTTTAAATCATATTTAATTAACATCAATTAATTAATTAATTAATTAATCCTCATCCATGCCCTAACCAGCTTTCCATTTTGGAATGTTTTCATTCTAAATCTACATCCATGCTTTTCCCTATGCTTTTTCTAACCTATCTACCACTAACTCACCTACACCTCATCCCTAAACAACCTCTTCCTTCACCTAATGCTTTAAAGCATTCAACCAACTCCTAAAAAAACAAAAATCATGCTAAAAGCAAGAAAAATCCTCCCATTGGGGAAACTTTCCCCACAATTGGTGGTGACCCAACCTAGTCTTCATCGAACCTATAAAGCTAAGTGCTTTCTTTCTATTCATCATCAAATGCATGTGAATCCTCAAGCTTCTTGGTGACCTATGAATAATATCCCATGCCTGAGCATCCCAAAAAGCAATTACAAACTTCTCAGACCTCCTTGGTATGTGCTTGCATCAATCTTGATCATTCTTTGTGAGATTGTTATCATTTTATATTGCTTTAATTATATTTTATCATTTTATCTTGGTATTTTTTTGTCTAAACCTTTCAGGAGTAGATCATCTGTAACAACACTCATAACTTCATCATCAACCTCCTTTTTCAGATCCATACTTGTAGGTTTCTCTTCCATATTGCCTTTCCTCATATTTATCCAACTCTTTCATATAGTCAAAGTCAAACCACGATAGGTCTGGCATCGACTCGGCCTTCTAAAACCTTTACTTTTGTTCTAGAACCTTCTCCCATCTCTCCATGATTAGTTTTGTTCCTTTCCTTGTTTTCTAACTCTCATCTAGTTCCTCTATTATAATAAAATCATCTACCTATACCCATAGTCACCACCACCACGGGTCCTAGTTTCAATCCTTCCTTTTAATCCTTGTTTTATGTCATTTTTCTAGTTTTGTTCCTTTAGATTCCCTCTGTAGGTTAACTCCAACATCTCCAAGCTTCTTCAGATTCAATTTCTTCTTGATCTTCACATTTTGCATATTTATCTCATATTCATGATCCAATCCCTCAGGTCACCATCACCTGCCTCTGCATAGTTTGGGTCATCACCGTCGACCAAACTAGACTAGTACATTTAAATTTAGTTATTTTGATTAGGTCAATATCTAAATCAATCAATAGTGCTTTTTAGATTATGTATTCTTTCCACTCTCTACATATTATCAGTATACCTTTTTGTTTATATCACTTTTGTTTAACAATGGGGGTTGACATCCACCAGGAAGTTAACACTTCTCAAGTCCATTTTGTCAGGAAACCCCACCCAATCCATCTAATCAATATCATTTTCATCTATTCATAGGTCTTCTTCATTCTGATTGGTAGAAGGAAACCCATCATCCATATTACACCCATATTCATCACATCACACATCCGAGGTAACATAAACCCTCCATTTTTTGAGTTTTTAGTTTCTTTAGTAGCTAGTGCATTAACTTCATTAAGAATGAGAAACTTGGTAAACATTCCTGGCACACCTAGTGGGACCACCCTTTAGGTGATCTCTTACATTTTTTTTTTCTTTTTTTTTTGTCTTCTACTAACACTATAGCATGTGAGGCTCCACTTTATTTCTTTCTCGTGTTGTTTCATGACTTGATCACTCATCACTCAAGAAGTGCAGATAAATAGGAAAATTGTTATCCAAGTATTCCTCACTTTTTCCCTATTTTCTCCTTTTTTCATCATACTTTCCCATTCTGTTTGTGTCCTCATCAATATCACACTTCATTTTTGGATTTAAAAAGAACATTATTTTTGCATCATGTTTTCTCATATAGCTTAAATAGGGGTTTAATTTGCATCCCACACTTTATCACACATCCTTAAACCTCACAAATCAAATTAACACATCAAAACATCCTCTCACCCAATTAACTAATTGGGATTTCATCACCCAACAAGAAGTCACCTCAGACATTCCCTAGCCATAAAAAACCTAAAACAAACATAGTTTTCCTTCTCCTAGGCACCTTGTTATCCATCCCTTTTTCTTTTCATACTTTCTTAAATAAATTAAGAACATAAAAAAATTTCTTTTGACTTGCTTGGGTAAAACTATTTTCATGCCCGTAGTTACTCATTTAGTAGCCAAAAGAATGGAACAAAACTTTTCTTCAAATGATTCTTATCTCAACAAATGTTCACCACAAAAATACCTCATCTATTCCCTTGATTACTTATTTTATGAGTACTCAACCTCTTATCAATGTGTCTCACCCAAAACCCCTTGTTCACACTACAACTTTAGGTGAGACTAACCCATTCTTATACCACCAATCTATCATCGTCTAGGCCAGCTACCCCACCATCCATTCGATTAATCCTTTGGACCTCCTAAGGTCCCTCTCGGTGATACCATGTTCCAAGAGCTTTAGATGCCAATCTAGTGGCACTCAAGATTATCTCCTTAGGAGATCAACCCAGATTCCCCTAGATGGTCCACCACTTCAACAACTTTATCCTTATCAAACCAATCCCCAAACTACCTAGTTTGTAGTAAATGAGCTTTCTATAGCCCATCTTGCTTCCTCTTCCACCAATCCCTCATCTCATCAAACTACCCAGATAATCATGCATATTCCTCACAATCTCCCACCAATCAACACGAAATCAACACAACACTACTCTTCCCCTCACCTCTTCAGTCACTATTTCCACTAGTGTCCCTAACAATATGCCCAAACATCATATCCCCTATCCGATAGTATGATCTTCTCACATCTAGCATGCCTATCAATACTTCCCAACCCCCTTTCATGGGTGTTTTACATTATTCAACATCTAACCCCTTTCAACAATAGTTTCAATCTATTCATACCCACATTCCTACTCAACACTTTCCATAAGCCTACCCAATCCCAAAAATCCTATCATGTTCCCATCTCCCAGAAAAAATTATTTCAACAACCATCTTTC
Organism: Taxus wallichiana var. yunnanensis; assembly: GCA_018340775.1. NCBI lineage: Eukaryota > Viridiplantae > Streptophyta > Pinopsida > Cupressales > Taxaceae > Taxus > Taxus wallichiana. The sequence goes on from CM031234.1 coordinate 959,749,801, forward strand.
AATCATAGCCCATGGTTTACACTCACCCCAAAAAATTCCTCAAACACCCACACATCCACAAGTTCATCAAAAAATTCATCCAACCACTTCTTACATGCAACCACCACCTCTCATCCCCCAACAGACTCTTTCAAATGATCCCATGCATGCCCTCATGAATAGGCTAGCCAACCTCAAGGCTCTTATTTAGGAACCAAGGTCTCATTATCATATGAGAAAATATGTAATGAGCCTATTCACCCATCCATACCAATTAAACCATATCCTCTACACTAGGAATTACCAAAATTCACCAAGTTTAACAACAAAGAGGATCCACAACAACACCTTCATGCATTTAAACATGCATGTTATCTTATTGCACATGATCAAGACTTGATGCTCCACACTTTCCCCATGTCCTTGGTGGTCCCGCATTGGAATGGTATAATAGTATCCCTCAATATTCGATATTTTCCTTCTCCCAACTCATAGTTTATTTTTCTAGAACACTTTTCGATTAACATTGTGCAAAAAAATAACTATCAATGATCTATATGCCATCTATGAAAAGTTTGAAGATGAATCCATTACATATTTCATCATGCATGATGATGTCATTATAAACCAATTATCCTTCCCTCTTCCACAAGCTGATCTCATCGAGCTCTTCTCACATGTTCATGTGTGAAGCATATATCTTTGACTTTACAAATCCAATCATTCTAAACCTTTGATGAGGCCTTCACCATGGCCCATAAGCTTGAAACACATGCCCTCGAGCAAGGCCATTTAAAACTAAAATAAAATAAACCCAAACATGAATTTACTAAATCATCCACACCAAATGACAAATCAAAGGCAATATGACCAATGTTGTAGTTGTTAAATCATCTCCGCATCTACATCTAGCACATGGACTCAACAACAAGTCACTCGAACCAAATGCCTAACTACACTCCCCTTGGGAGTCATATAGTACAATATTTGACAAGTTAATGGCAAGTAAACCTTATCACACTTCCTCCTATCTACTAGTTGATGAGTCTAGACCAAACCTGTGGTATCATGAAGACCATTACTACAAGTACCACCAAAGTCTAGGCCACGACATAGAAAGATGTCAAAATTTCAAGGATTTGGTCCAAAGACTCATCGATCAGGTGATCTTCAAGTCGAAAATCCAAAATGCTTCACCCAATCAACCACTTGACATCTTTAACAACCTTTCCCAAACCATACACCAACAAGCCAAGCTACCACTTCTACTACAACCCAAGACACCTAATGCTCATACTATAAATACCCTAAACACTACTGATCAGGAACCTATCCCATCCACAACTTCCCATCCTTCATCATCAATCACATCCATTCCTTTGATATCCTCCCTACATCTATTATACCTACATCTATCTCAACGTCCACTCCCACATCTACGACTACCAAAACCCCATTAGTGAATATATCATTTATGCCCCTAGAGACATTCATGAAGCAACCATTCCAACCTATTTCCACATCCGGTGTTGGTCTTCATCAAATTATTTACCTATCATATCCACCTCATCATTTACTTCATCCACTCTAGTAGGCTTGACCACCTCACCTATATCTATTCCACCCTTTCCCATCATACCATCTATAGAACCTATACTAGTTCTTTCTCCCACTCTCTTACCCATATCAATTGTTGTGGTTACATCCACACCACCTTCTTCCTTCACCCCAACTTCATCATTTGAGGAATGCTTAAAATTGCACTTTACCTTGTAATGACCTCAAATGTTCCTTCCATGTCATCAACACAATCCCCTCAATCCCCACCTTCCATAGATCACCTCAGAAAAATGTTGTTTCCTATGTACCCAAACCAACCATGGCATTACCATCTACCCCCCAGTTTAAGGTTGTCATTACTCCTCCCAAGGATGCATCTTCACATATGAAATCTATAATCCCTCCTAGAGTTAAACCATCCAATCCAAAATCATTTGTTTTAAACCACCAAAACATTTCAACCCACCAATCCAAGACCATTCAACACTAAAACACCAATCAACATCAAAATGAATTCAAATCACCAAAACATCAATACACTCAGGTTTTACCCCAAACATCCAAAATATCTCACAAGGAATCTTCTAGCACTTTAGTTGGATCATATACAAAAATATTCCAACACTTACTACAAACCTCTGCAATCACACTTCCCCTATCAAGGCCTTTGACCCAAAAGGAAAGAAACCTTTATGGTTCAATTCCAACCTTATGTGCACCTTTCATCATACCCCTAGGGCATGATACTGAGCATTATAGAGCACTCTAAGGCCATTATTCATAAACTCATTGAAGAGGGAAGACTTTCTTCTTGGACCGAGTCAGTCCCTTCCTTCCACATCTAGTCCAACATCTATTATTTCACCTTCGGAGATGACTCATCCAATGATGGTCCTCCTTTGATCATTAATGTAGTTTGGTAACCACTCAATCCAGCCCCTGTGAGCCCAAACCAACCTCTGAATCAAAATCCAAGACCTTCATCATCCATTCCTCCTCCTAAGGAGTTGGCCACATCATCAAAACCAAAGGTTTCTATTTTAGCAGCTCCTAAGCCTATTGAACAAAGTATCATTAGAAAACTTCATCAAGCCCTAGTCAAGATGTCACTCTACGAGCTCATCCAAAGCTCACCAGATCATAGAAAATGATCTTATTGAAGCCTTAAAGCATTCCAACATCTTGATGATGAAGCTCAACCCTTTGCACTCTCGTAGGAGCACTCACTACTTCTACTTGCTATATCATTTGATGAAACTAAAATTCTAGACATCCCACCAAAAGAACACGACCTTCCCCTCTTTATTATGGTTAGGATCAATGATACATTCATTTGGTGGTCCATGATCGATAATGGGGCAAACATTAATATCATTCCTTCACATACTTTTGACCAACTTAAGATCCCAAAGGAATCTGTCACCCAGACACCCATGGTTCTTCACATGCTTTTAATGATGTCATCACTCCCACCTTAGGAATAGTCATCCTCCTATCCATGTTGGTGAGAATCTCATCCATGAGATCTTATACATCATTGAGGGATAATTTCAATACAATTTTCTCCTTGATGACCATGGATCCATGCCATGCATTGTGTCCCCTCTACACTTCATCATTCCCTTAAATATGAGCATGAGGGAAAGATCCTTGATGCTTCCTAGGGATGCTCCTCCCTTCCAAGGATGTAACATGACCTATAGACCAAATGATGTACTCATTCCTAAGAATGATTCATCTATCACATCCACACCACCACTCATCCATTCCCTCATCCAAACTCCCTAATGAGGGACTCCCTGGATAACGTAATGGAAAAAACTTATGATGGGGGAGTATCCACCTTCTCACACTCAACACCCTTCCCACTCCTCACCGTATTGGTAGACCCGATAAGGTGCCTATGTACCAACTGGATGTCAGGATGTTGTTCCTTTCTGGTCCACCACATCTTCACACCAATCTTATTTATGGTGGTTTTGATACCCCCTCTTCCCACATCGATGATATTCCACATGCCAAGATTTATACTGGTGGCTTTAGCTTTCTCAACAACCCATATTTTTCCTATACCTATCTCCATCATTGCACATGGAAAGGATTCAACCTAGGCCATTATGAGCATGGCCCACATGGCCTTATTCTTGATCAATGTCACAAACCTTATGAAAAAATTTGTAGGATACTGGGAGAAATCCTTTGACCCCATTCCACCATCTCAAGATACTCATGGACATGCCTTCTCCATATTTTTTTACTTTTGAAGACATGGACATACCACCTCTACCTTCTCCATCTTTTCCAACCCTCAAGACATGGACATGTTTTCTCTACCTTCCCCATCTCTTCTGACTCCCAAAGACATGAACATATCCTTCCCTTACTAACTTTGAAGACATGGAAATGGATGACACCATTTCTATTGCTTCTAAATTTTTTTTAGTCTCCACCATAACTTTGGGACCAATCACCTATCAATGACAATCGATCAGACTAGGTCCCTTCCTCTTTTTCATCCGGAGATGATAGAAGAATATTCTTCTACCATTGACATCCTTGTAGTGTGCTAAAGATGATGCCATTCTTTCCCACATGGGGCAAAATATTCTTACCTTTAGAATACCTTACCATCCATCACACTACTCTTCTTAATGAAGCCACCATTGATGTCAATATCGAGACTCTCTCAGAGCCTCACATTCTCAAAGTGGGCCAATCTCTTGATCCACATGAGCTAGAATATTTCACCACATTCCTCTCCCATCATAGCCAAAATTTTCATGGTCATATTCAGACATGTCAGGTCTTGACCCTTCTATCATTGTCCACAATATCATCACTTATCCCAATGCTAAATTGGTAAAGTAGAAGCTTTGACTACATGCATCCTCGCATTTCCCTCCTTGTTAAAGAAGAGTTTAACACCTTCTTTCTACTAATTTCATCATCCCCATTGACTATCCCCAATGGGTTTCTAACATTTTCCCATCACTAAAGCATCGGGAAAGCTTTGCATATGTACCAATTTTCAGATCTTAATCTCACTTTCCCTAAGGATGAATTCCCTCTTCCAAACATCGATCAACTTATGGATCTTACCATAGGTCATGAGATGATTTCTCTCATGGATGGTTTCTCTAGTTATAATCAAATTCTCATCACACCAAAAGATCAACACAAAACCTCCTTCATCACTCCTTGGGGACCTTTTTTTATCTATCATTATGCCCTTTGGTTTAAAAAATGTCCATGCTACTTACTTATCAATGGGCCATGACTTATATCTTTCACGACCTTATCCATAAAAACCATAGAAGACTATGTTGATGATATTTTAGGAAAATCTAAGCATCACATGACCATCTTTCCATTCTCAAAGTCCTTTTCAGTGCCTTATTCACTTCTTCCTTCATCTTAATCCATCCAAGTGTGTATTTGGAGTCTTAACTAGAAAGCTCCTTGGCTTTATCATTTCTATTAGGGGCATCAAGTTGACCCCAAAAAAATTAAGGAAATCATTGAAATGCCTCCTCCTTCCAATCTTAAGAAACTTTGTAGCCTTCAAGGCCACCTCCAATTTTTCCACTTCATCTCACAACTCTCGGATCATTTTCAACCCTTTCATCACCTCCTTTGGAAGGACATTGAATTTGATTGGGATCATGATTTTCAAAAGGATTTTGATGATCTTAAACAATATATCTCTTGTCTCCACCAGTGCTCACACCTCCACATGAGGGGGAGCATTTTACTTGTACATTTCCACCACCAATCATGCCTTAGGAGCCATGTTAGCACATCATGATGACCAAAATCATGAGCAGGTTGTTTATTACATCATTCACACCCTTCATGATTGTGAAACCCATTACACTTAAAGATAAAAAGTTGTGTTGCGCTCTCTTCTTTTCTACTTCAAAACTTTGACATTACCTTCTTAATCATAAGACATATGTCATTACTAGCTTCCACCTCCTTAAAACATTACATTCTAAGCCATACCATAATGATCATATCACTTGGTGGCTCATGCTCATGACTAAATTTGACCTTGAGTTCATTTCTCAAAAATCCATTAAGGGCCAATATTACCAACCAGTTAGCAGAAAGCCCCTCTTCCTAGTACACATTTACCTCATGAGAAATTTTTGGATGAATCCATTAATCAATTTCATCATGAATATGACACTCTTAAATTCACTCTCTTCTTCGATGGCTCAAAATGTCAACAAGGGGGAGGCATTGGCATCATTCTCATTCCTCCTTGGGAAAATCCTATTCCCCTCACATACAAACTCAATTTTGAGTGTACAAACAACATGGCAGAATATGAGGCTCTCATCTTGGGTCTTGAAACCACTATCTTTTTAGGTGTTCAAATTCTTGACATCTATGGGGATTCTCAAGCTTATAATCAAACAAGTCACAGTGAGTATCAATGTAAAAATGACACTCTTCAAAAATATCACATTTTCATCTTCTTCTTGAAGATTTTGATTCCTACACCATCCAAGTTGTTCCCGATCGACCAATCACTTTGTTGATATGATGGCATCCCTCACGGATCTCATCCCATGGAAAAAAAAGATTCCAAGCTTCTTGTCATCATTCATCATCATGATCGACCTTTCCATGAATTACCCCAAGTTAATCTTATTGAATCTAATTCATTAGACCTTTGGTATTCTCAAATATTTGATTATCTATCCCAATCCATTATTCCTCCTGATCTGTCCAAAAATGCTAAGAGGTCCTTTCTTCAGCATTCACCACTATGTGATCCTTGGGGAATTATTTATAAACATGGATTTGATGGTGTTCTTCTTCGATGTCTTAAATCCCATGAAGCCTCTCGAGCCATCCAAGAAGTCCATGATGGTGTTTGTGGTGGAACTTTAGTGGCTTATCCTTTGCTAAACATTTTCTTCATCTTGGCTATTACTATCCTTCCTCAATCATGATTATTGTGAATATGTTAAGAAATGTGAAAAATGTCAACAACATTCCAATCTTATTTATTCCTAGTCAAGCTCTGCAGCTAGCTCAGACCTTTGGCCCTTTTCACAATGGGGCCTTGATCTTATTGGTCTTATTAATCCTCATTCCTCATAAACAACATCACTCTATCATCACTACAACTGAATATTTCACTAAATGGGTGGAAGAAATCCCACTCACCTCAACTAAATCTATCCCAATCATTAATTTTATTTATCAACACATTATTTGTCGCTTTCGGCGTTCCCCACAAACTTGTTATGGACAATGAAAGTCCTTTAAAAAAAATATCTCAAGAAAATATGTAACGCATTCAACATCCAACTCATCTTCTTCCCCCATATTATCCCAAGCTAATGGCCAAGATGAAAGCTACCAATAAAACCCTTTGAAACATTCTTTCCAAAACCATTGATCAAGTAAGTCGTAATTGGCATCTCCAACTTCCTTTTTCCCTTTGGGCCTATCACACTAGTGTTTGTACCTCCATGGGGGCTACACCTTTTTCTCTTGTTTATGGTTCTAAATCCATCCTTCCTCTTGAGGTTCAAATCCCCTCTTTGCACGTGTCTCTTCACACTTCATCTCTAATGAAGACTATCACCAAGCTCATCTAACACAACTTGAGATGCTAGATGAGTGTCACCTTCTCGCTCTTGAACACCATCATGTTTATCAGAGCACATTAAAATGTGCTTATAATAAGCACCTTAAAGAACATGTGACTTTAATGTTGGTGACCTCATCCTCAAAGAAAATCAGAATGTCACTACTCTAGAAAGGAGCCAACGTGAAAGTTTTCCCTAACTAGATTGACCATACATTATTACACACAAGTATGGGTCGAGCCTATCGTTTGCCTCCTTGATGGTAAACCAAAAGTGGAACCACTTAACACATTGCACTTGTGACCATTCTATTGTTAGCACATTTACCAATGTTCCCTTAGTCATATCCTTGGATCATTCCTCCATCTTAGCCCTTCCATCTCTCATTGTGATGATTTGGAACTATGTGGTCTTCTATCACTTCCTAGATGTGACCTTAAATATGGGCACCACACTCTTCCCATAACATATTCCTTATGGATAGGTTCTCCCCTTTGGTGAGAACTTCACAATCATTACATCCATCACCCTCTTATTCACCTATTGAACCATGCAAAGGGTCCAGGGTGTCTCTTGTACATTCATTTTCCCTCTTTAAGGTCTACTTAGCTAGTCCCAACTCTCCCCCATGTAAAATCAAAATTCATGGATGCTCTTGTCAAAAATCAAAGTTATCAAAAATAGACTGATCCCTCAAAGGAAATTTGTTCATGCAAAAAAAAAAAAAAAAAAAAAAAATCAAAAAGCATGAAATCAAAATCAAAATCAAAATCAAATAAATAGATTGATCCCTCAAAGGACAACTATCATATATTATTCTTTCCATCTATATATTGTATAAATATACCATACCCTCAAAGGATGGCTACTCCTTATGGCATTCAAAGGCTTCCCACATTGATCAACCTTCCATTTTATTAGCATCCTAAGAAATCTTCCCGCATTGATCAAATTTCTTCTAGAAGACTTCCCACATTGATCAATTTTCTTTCCCCTTCCTAGAGTTGGGGCATAGTTTTAGGGAACACCACTTTTGGAGAACCCTCTTTCCTTTATACAAGTACATCTTAAACCCCTTTTTTGTGTTGATAGTAGGTTTATGAGTTCATTTCATCCATTTTTTCCTCTTGATCTTTGAATGACTAACTATCATTGGTTATTTGCTAACATCAGTTTTGGTCACATGTGCCTTGCATTACCTGATCCCCTCCTTGTTTACCTCTAATGCAGTTGAGGAATATTTTCCTCACATGTTCCTTGATATAATGTAGAGACATTTATATCTATAGGTCATTATCATTAAGGTTGTATATTTAACTACTCTCTTTCTCATCCTAAGACCCATTGGCCATACATATTTCCCCTTTGGGACACTCCTCTTAACTATTCATTTCTTTAAGTCCATTTCTCATCTTTCCCTCCAGAATTTCTATTATGATATTCGACTTATCCCTTTTTTCAGGCATACTTTTTTTCCAAAGACCACATTCATGGCCATATTCCATATTCTCCCTTTAGGGCATTTTGTTTCCATATTCTGAATCCTCTCCTTCTCATTCAAGTCCACATTTGTGGCCATATTATTTTCCCCCTGGGAATTTTACTCCAATCCACCCCCTAAGTCCACTTCTATGTGGCCATACTCACTCTTCCTTCTGGGAATTTTTCACATTCTTATCCAACCTACACACAAAGTCCGTCTCCACCTTGGCCATACTTTCCCCACTTGGGGCATATTTTATTTTTTTTTTTTTTCCTTCATAGCCATACTTTTCCCTTTGGGGCATATTATTTCACCATCCATTTTTCATTCCACCTTCTCATCCATTTTTGTGTCCCTTGGGGCACCATTATTTTCATCCTCATGGATGCATACCTTTTTGTCTCGATTCCTCATGTATGAAGGATTTCATATCTTTTTATATAGTTGTGCATATTTTGATGACTTTCCTATGACCCATTGGTCATCCCGACTTGCATCCATATCCATACTAGTGATCTTCACCCACTCACTTGGTCCATAGAACATTGTAGCCCATCTCCATTGAGACCACAATTTTCCTCTATGATGTGATATTGGAGTCACCACCATAGTTTTTATTCATATTGTGATCCTTTTTTCTTGGGGCATCTTTCCTTGGTTATCATTTTACCCATCTTTTCTTCACCCACCCACCCTTTTTCATCTACCTTTTTCAAATGCGTCATCGATTTCCCTTGACATCATCGATCCCCCATTTGAGGGGAGCTTATCATCAATCCTTTTTATCCTCATCCAACTCTCATCATTTTTGTCTCATGGCTTGCTAGCTCAAACCACTCAACAAAAAGGGGAAAATGTAGACACCTAAATTTGGTATCTATACCTTTAATCACCCGACATGCACATATTTATTTAATCCATCCCCTTATTTAATTAAATTCCCATCACCTTTAAATCCTATTTAATTAACATTAATTAATTAATTAATTAATTAATCCTCATCCATGCCCTAACCAACTTTCCATTTTGGAATGTTTTCATTCTAAATCTACATCCATTCTTTTCCCTACACTTTTTCTAACCTATCTCTACTACCAACTCACCTACACCTCATCCTAAACAACCTCTTCCCACCTAATGCTTTAAATAATTTAGCCAACTCTTAAAAAATAAAGAAATCACTCCAAAAGTAGAAAAATCCTCCCATTGGGAAACTTTCCCCATAATCGGTGGTGACCCAGCCTAGTCACCATCAACCCTATAAAGCTAAGTGATTTCTTTCTATTCATCATCGAATGCATGTGAATTCCCAAGCTTCCTTGTGACCTATGAACAATCTCCATGCCTAAACATCCCATAAAGCAATTAAAACTTCTCATACCTCCTTGGAATGTGTTTGCATCAATCATGATCAACCTTTGTGAGATTGTTATCATTTTTATTGCTTTAATCAAATTTTATCATTTTATCTTGGTATTTATTATGCTAACCTTTTACAGAGTAGATCATCCACAAAAAAGATCACAACTTCATCATCAACCTCCTTTTTAGATCCATACTTATAGGTTGCTCTTCCATGGCTTTCCTTTCCTCGCTTTATCCAACTTTTTCATAGTCACCATCGAACCTAATAGGTCATATCAACTCAACTCTAAAGCATTTTCTTTCTTTTATGGAACCTTCTCCCATCTCTACATGAGTTATGTTCCCTTTCCTATTTTTTCTAACCCTCATCAGTTCCTCGTTACACTAAAATTAATCCTTCTACACCCCAATCACCATCGATCAGGGTCCTAGTTTTCAATTCTTCCTTTTAATCCTTGTTTTATGTCATTTTCTTGTTTCTATTCCTTCAAATTCCCTCTTCAGTTGACTCTATCATCTCTATACTTTTGCAACTTTTAGATTCACTCGGATCCTATCCAAATCTGCATTTTCCCCACATTCTGATCCAAGATCTCCCAGGTCACCATCAACCTTCCTTTTCATAGTATGGGTCACCATTAACCCAAACTAGATACATTTAACTTCCAGTTATTTTGATCATGTCAATATCTAAATCAATCAATAGTGCTTTCATATTTTGTATTCTTTCAGTCTCTGCATATTGTTATTATACCTTTTTTTTTATATTGATTTTGTTTAACAATGGGGGTTGACATCCACCAAGGAAGTTAACACTTCTGGTCCTCTTTATCAGAAACCCCATCAAATACCATCTATCATATCATTTTCATTATATTCGTAGGTCTTCTTCATTCTATTGGTAACAATAGGAACCCATCATCCATCTTGTGCCCGTATTCATCACATCACACATCCAAGGTAACATAAACCCTCCAATATTTTTGAGTTTTCTAGTTTCTTTAGTATAAATCTATTATGGGAATTTATAGATCCTTTTTTGTTGTAAAACTAGGCTTATTATTCCTAAATTAGCAACAATCTAGGATGGTATGGGACATCTAAGAGGGTTACAATTATTTGAGTCCTATTAATAGGATGTCATGTGTTTTTTGAGGGATAATAAACTATGATTAGTTTCCTTATAATAATAATGTTAATAGGTGGTGGTACATTTAAGAAGGTTATTATTATTTGATTCCTAGTTCTAGTTTTCCCGAGTTACTTGATTTTAGAGATAGATATGTTTTGTTATGAATTAATTATAGGAAAATGGAATATTTTGAGAGAGGTTTATATGGAATAGGAAGTGAAATGTGTGGATGGTTTGGGTTACCTAATCTAGTTTTCATGTATAAAAAGTGTTAGGGGTTAATGGTTTACTCAAGATAGAATCAAGGTCTACCCTCATGCTAAGTTGGGTAGGATTACTTCATGCCTTAATACATGTTCAAATTTAAATAGGAATGTGTATTTAGTGATGTCCTAATATTTTTTCCACAATAATATTGATTACTAAAATTATTTATCAGATATCATATTCCTCCCCTATTCATAGGTCTACCCCATTTCGGGTGATTGTATTACACTTGATACTCAATCTTACCTTATTGATTACTTGCATATTCCTTCTCACGAAGGGTGGGGATAATATTACTTTATGGGAGGTATGGGGTATTATGGTAATTTTGTTCTTATATTAAAATTTGGCATTAAGATGGATCTATACTGAAAGGTTATAATTGTGTCACAATGTAGTTATCATTTATTATATTTCATGATATCTATTTTATTGTAAATTATAAATTGAATCCATATAAACATAAATAATTTGGAACTGTGTAAACTGAATCACTTATTCATTTGTAATACAATTTTAAAATGATCTATGAGATGTAAACATATGTACTATTATATCACATGGAATTTGGGAATGAATGAAACTATCTACTTTTGTAACACTTCTCAATAACTTGTAATTATGTTATAACCTATAAGTTAACATCATGGTTGAATTATTATTAAGGAAATAAATGAACCTATTAAATGGAATTGTACTTAATATTATGTTTATTCAAGTTATTTGAATGAATGGAAATGAATGCACATGTTAATGGATTAACTATAAATACCTTGATTTAATTGTATGAACAATTATATGAAAATGTATAAGTAAAAATACTTATTTTTATATACAATTTTTTTCATGTAAAGAATAGCCTAAAAATTTCAAAAATTCAAAGCATGATAACTAAGCAAAAATGTAAACTTTTTCCTTATGATCTTCTTGAACCCCTCCTTGTCCATCCATCCTCCTATAACTTCATCATATTAGAATTGAAGATAGTAATGATGCATTTGTTATAAATGTATCGGTGTGAAAAGAAGTGTGATGAGATTCATGAGTTGATTTAGTGGAGTTTAATCAAAGACTAGTCTTATTGAATCTTAGAAAGGACAATTTTGGCCATTTTAGATCTTATATACATCCAATGGGAGAGTTTAAAAATTTATTAAGAATTAAGTGGTGGTGTTTGGGAGTTTTGAAATTGTTGGAAGAAATTTAGCAATATTTAGGAAAGGTTTTATCATTCGTAGACAATCTACTCAACAACGGGTTTTATAAGTGCAAGGAACAACCACTCTAATGGGGAATCCTAACTTCTCCAGATGATTTCAGGAGCTTTTTAAGTAGTTAAGAGGGAAAAAGTAGTAATTATAAATATATTATAATTATATAAATGATGGAAACATCTATTTTTCTCTAAATCTTGAAGGTTTCTTGAAGAACTCCAAATAATGAAACCGCCTCTTTCTTTCTTTCCTCAACAAAAAGGGGCCTAATTTTTCAATTTCATAAAGATTAAAGTTTTTATAGTTTTTCCATTAATCTTATAATGTGTTTAATAGTAAAAAAATATAATTTTTGACCCCAAAACATCATCCTAATCCTTCGGGGTGAAAAAGCAAGTTTCCTAGCTATTTCGGGACATCTAACACAAATATGGCTTTCCATTCTTAGACTAGGAATTTTTTTGACTTATTTATATACCAATATCTAGATTGGGGATAAGGGGTACATTAGGGACACAATAATTCACCCTCATCCTCCTCCCCAAGGTGTACTTTTGTGTCATGTGTGTCCCATTTGTCTTGTTTGTCTCATTTTCCCGCATAGTGCAAGGGGACACGAGGGACACAAAATTGCACCATCACTCCATCATCATGTGAAAATTTGGTTTCAAAATTGTCCCCATTTCCCCCTCTTTCCCTATGGGGAAAATAAAATGTACCCCATGCAAATTTGAAACTCTTGGCCCCATGCGACCTCACCTAGCTCCACAAGTGCTTTACCTATCTCCCTCATCTCATCCACCTCTCCTACCATGCTGCCAATTTTGATAATCATGATCCAAGGTGTATGTATCTACCCCTATTTTCCCAATTGTCCCAATTTCACCATATTTTAACCCAACTTCACCCCAAGTTCAAAACGTGATTAGTAGAGTGATTTAAAAGTTCATTAAAACACTTTTGCAACTCACTTCCTCTCAGTACATGTCACCATTACTTCATAATCCACTATTGAAACATCCTCAAAAACTCCAATTTTACCATAGGTACTTCCAAATTTTTCTTAGACAACCATAGCCACCGAAAATGATATTTTCTCATATCTTTCAAACCGAGATTTTGATCACTGTGAAACTTTGCTAGAATCTTCCTCTCCAAAATTCCTTTAGGAAGATTGTAGCTAAAAATACATTGATTCCCTATATTTTTTTATAAATAAAACTAAAATCCTAAACCCTAAAACCTATTTTTTTATTTCCAATAGATTCGGCAGATAAAATGGTGAAATTTGGAGAAAAAGAACATTTTGACATTGTTTTCATTACAATCCAACACCAAAGTAAGTCTAGTTTATAAATAAGGAAAGTTCTCTAAATATTAAGTTACTAAAAATAGTAAGTTTCCCAAAGTGATGAATTCTCAACATTTGAAATATCCAAAAAAGTAAGAAACATCAAAAAGGGTAATTCATGTTACTTTCTAAAATAACAATATCTCGGGAAAAGGGGAATCTAACAATATAAAGTTTCTAAAATTGTCAAACCTTCATCAATTACAATTATCTAAATGAGCCAAAGACATTAGAAGATAATAAAAATGAAAAATTTCCAAAATAGTAGTCCTGGATATGACCTACTACAAATAGTAAGTCTTGGAATTGAGTCCAAAATATGTGGCATTCCAGCTTTTACTTATATTTTGATTTTTTATATCTTTGCGAGGAGAGGGAGTTGTTTCATGGACCAAATAAAAATTAAACCCTCCACATGCTCTCAAAGTATAAGCTCTAAGGTAATCTTTATAAAATAACTTAATGCAAGGAGATGGATAGACAGGAAAAGACCACCATGAGTGATGATTACAACCATTTGAGGATTCCAAACAATCCATACCTTTCGAGAGAATTTATAAACACTCAATTAGTGCTTAGTGCAATTTGGAGGTTGGAAACATGTGATTCATCTTCAAGTTCCATTTCGTGAGGAACAAATTGATCAAAAGGGTGTTCAAATGTTGTAGGAATGTTTTCACTTAGGTGACATCTTGGTTAAGAAAGTGAATTGTGAAGTGAAAAAGGGTGTCATCATGTTTAAAAGGGAAATGGGAAAATCATGGAGTAATTCAAAGGTCATCATATCTTGAACTCTGCCCAAATATCTCTAAGAAGCAAGTCAAAGTGAGCTAATTAGGCTATCAAGGTACTCAAAGCCATCATATGTGAAGGATCAATAAATAATATTTTCCCATGGGAGGAATATGAGAAAGAAGTTAATGAGCATCCAAAATCTGATTTCATTCAAGAATTACTCTAGAGTCAAGAAGGTTAAATGAGTGATATTCATGTGGAGCACCATGTATGCAAGAATGATAAATCATCTCAATTTCATTTGATGCCATTCACTTGGTAGTGTTCTTAAAAACTCAAAAAAATAACTAGTAATGTGTTCACTCCTCAAAGGAAGAAACAATGCAACCAAATCTCACTTTAATGCTACCAAGGGGCCATTGAAAAAAGTATCTTCAAAATAAAGAGAATGAAAAAGGGCATGTAGAGGTTCCCTATTCTAGGAAACTTCATAAGAAGATTAAAATAATTAAAGACCCTATAGGGTATCTTGAGCCATGTGATATTGATCCATCACTACCTCCCATCCTTCATCAACATTCAAGTATGTATTCCTTGGTGGTGGAACCTTCCCATAATGAGTAAAATATGATCCCTCACCAAGATCTTGAAAGTGTTCCTGTGACTAACATCATGTCTACTACAAATGAGCTGTTCCCATGTATTCAAGAGTTAATCATGAGTGAACCAAGAACAACACAATAATATATAATTCCTAACTTCAAGGCCATCACAAATATATTGAAGACCAAATGAGTTAAGAAGGAATATGTAACTTCTCACTTTTTCAGTAGAAATTCTAGTAATCAATACATAGAGGTTTCTCGGACGAAAGTTGCAAAACATAGAGAGAAAATGATTCAAGAGAACTATGATTTGACCCACTTATCTTTAGGTCAAGTTATACATGAAGGTGATACTAATTTATTCAAGGAATCTTATGCCCACATGTTCTCTTGAAACCATGAATACAAATGAATAATCAATAGATTAGAAGAGAATGTGAGAACTCTCACTGCCTACATTCAAACTTTCTTGGATCTTAATACAATGCCTCCTCCTCATGTGGAATATATTTCTCCGATCAGTAGTTATGACCCCAAGATAATCATGAAGATGTAAGGGAATATAATGCAAGAGAAAGTTACTTGATAGATGGATTGATAATATCCTTGAGATAGGAAATGAATTTCTCCTATAGGTTCTCTTTTTGTTCAAATATGTTCTTTCCACCATTTCAGAAATGAATAAAATAATGGAAGAGATTATAAAATAGAAGATTCATTGGGATGAATTATTACCACTTGTGTTTGAGACAAGTTTCCTCAAATCCCATACTCTCTTGAGTAGGATTTTGTTCACATATGTTGCTGAGATATTATCCCCAGTTTGGATTCCCACTATGAATGCTAGATATGGCATGATAAAAGATGCCATATCTGAACTTGACTCTAGTGAATGAAATAAATTCAAGATTTTAGATGATGTCAGTAACTTTGCTCACAAACTTTGATCCCTTCCACTTGCTGAGAGTTCATCATCGGAGGAACTCATTAGTTATTTTCAAGATATATTAAAAAGGAGGAAAGTGATCCTCTCTCCTTCAATAATGATACTCTAGAGTCCCTTACCAACATCAAAGGCTCTATTTATAACATTACAAGAGATCACAAGGAATGGTTTAATCAATGCGAGGCTATTAATGATGTTTCTAAGACATGAATAAAATTGTTAAACCACATCCACATTCTAGAAGAAGAAAAGATAGCACCTATAGTAGTATGGTTCAATAGATAACTCAAACCCCAAGATATCATCCCGAACTCTCCCTCATGGATCGTGAATGGCTAATTCTTTAGTAGAAAAAAATAATCCTCTTTAGATTAGTCAACTTATTTCTCTCCTTCTCCTCTCTCAAAATTATTATTTTCCATTAATAATTTAATTTTTTTAATATTTCATCTTATTCATATAGATGACCTCCAATATTAACATTGTACGAGACCTTTTTCACTAATAAGGAAAAGACTCACTTTTGTATACTAGCAATATGTGTTGGGATCTTGTGATTTAGGTGTTTTAATTTATTGAAAATCCAATTAATAAAAATATAATGATGGAGTGGAGTCATATTATGCTCATAGTGATGATAAAATGTATATTTAGGTGTGTTCTTGGTTGCATGAGTTGATTTAGTGAGAATTGCTTGTTCTAGCAAGCCTAATCAGTGTGCCTAGCTATCCTAGGTGATGGTGCATGGTGGTTGGATATTCTTAATGGATTTAGTATAATTTTTATAGAATGGACAGCATATTTCGGGATTGTTTAAGAACTCATATGTTTTTTAGGATGTAAATGAAGGTTGATTACCAAGTTTTAGGTGCTCATCTAGACTAGGTTTAGGTGCTAGGAGGAACGAGGATGAGATGCGAGACAAGAGAGATCATGGAAGCATTAAATAATTTTATACATGGTATTTAAGGTATTTTAGGGCATTTTGGAGAGTTATTATGTTGATTTATGATGTTGTTTTGTTGACCATAACCTTAGACAATGCAAAACCCTAAGGGCTAGTCATGAAGATGAGATGGGATTGAAATATGGAGAGATATTTGTGACATGATTATTATTGGATATGATTTACAGAGGTTTCATAGAGGTGTGAGAAAAATTTCTAGTCATTATAGAGAGAAATTTGCAAGATAAGTTAGTTTGTGTGAAACAAGGTCCAAGAAAGGGTATTTTCTAGCTCAAATTACACCTTCTGATGCTCACCCTGAATTTTTGTAATTTTTATGGGACCTTATGGATTTTAGGATGTTTATAAATTTAGTATATAATTTTTCACAAAAAATAATGAGGTAATTTCATTTTCACATTGTTATAAACGAATGTTATGAAGGTAAACAACTTTTTGTGTGTTTGAAACCCTTGTTAGAAAGTGGTTTGAGAGATTTACTTCCTAACTGCCTAGAATTAATTGATAATCCATGGGTGATTATTGGATTATGTATATGAATCCTCCATGTTTCTGTAAAGGTATGGTATTTCTTGTGGTGATGAGTGGACCCCACTCAAATAAGCATGTTTATGATGAAGTTTAGTTAGGGGCAAGGTTGTCCAGAGATGTTGCAAATTAAATAGAAATTGTTTTTATTATGTTAGTTTTTTTATTTACATGGTTTTTTTAGGTCATGGTGATGCATAAAAATGGAAAATTATACCCTATTTGTGAAGACTAGTCAAATGGTAGTTTTGGGGGTAGTTAAAGGTAAATTACAAAGACAAGCTTGGTTGAAGGACTTCCACTTAGAGTTAGAAGGATTTAAAATATGTTATGGAAAGAGTATTCAGATATATTTCCAATGGTATAATTTTTGTCTCATGATTATGATATTTTATTGGTCATTCATGTCATTTTGTGAGGAGAGATGGTTTTATGGACATGATTGCTGAGAATGAAAGAATGAGTTACTTAAAGCATGAAATTATTCCATTGATTATTCATACCATTTGGGTGAATAGGGAGTAAATTTTTCCTATTTAAGGATTTTTGAGGTCTTAAAAGTGGCAACAAGGGTGTAAAATAGTTAAGTTTTAAAACAAGTTTTTGGGCAGCTTGTTTTGTTGAAGAGTAAAGTAAATTTGGTTTTAACCAGTTGATGTTTCATGAGGTCTAACATCCATGGATTCTTTCTACAGGTCATGCTAATACCATATATTGGTCACGTGTCATATTTTATTTCAGCTTGAGGGGTATTGAGGCCCAAAGGTGAAGAAAAGGTGCTGGAAACAATTGTTTGGTGAAGGATATGAGCCAATGGGCCCATTTAATGATTTATTTGATTAGTAAAATAAAATTTATGACCATTTATGGTTATTATATGTTATATTACTCATTTATGGTGAATTTGGGATCTTGAATAAGCATGGTTTTGTGATTTTTGGTTTTAGCTCATCTTAGTGATGGGGTTTTGAGCATTTTTGGTGCAAGTTGGATGGTTTTGGGCATGGCCGACCTACACACGGTCATATTAAAATGTTTTAATGATTAAAATGGGATGTTATGAATTT
This sequence comes from Taxus wallichiana var. yunnanensis, assembly GCA_018340775.1. Lineage (NCBI taxonomy): Eukaryota > Viridiplantae > Streptophyta > Pinopsida > Cupressales > Taxaceae > Taxus > Taxus wallichiana. The sequence goes on from CM031234.1 coordinate 959,768,606, forward strand.
TCCATGGTAAAAAAATGAGGTAAACCGACGTGACATGAATTTGAATCAAGAAGAGCGTATAAAAGTGATGTTTTGGGTGTTATTTTGCATTAGTTGAGTGAGTATGAAAAGTGTGACCTATGTGTGAGATAATTACATGTATAAATGCATGTGTTGAGATATGAAAGTGTGCATAAAATTTTGAATAAAATTTTCAAGAGTGTTGCAAGGGTTTGAAGCATTGAGAAGTGAAGAAAGTGCAAGTTTGAGAACCTAGGGTTTAAAGGTGAGAGAGCTGAATTAGTGATATCGAATCAGTTATGGTAGAAAAAAAACATCAGATATCTTCATCAAAGGTTTTTTAGTGTGTCCTTTATCATCTTGGGGGGTTTTATCTTCCTTGTGGAGTTGGTGCTTCACAAAGCTAGGGGTTGGTGTTCCTTATGAAATTGGTGTTTCACTACACACTTTTTATTTAAGTAATATAATCATAAGTTTCAGTGGGTTATCTTCCCCTTTAATATTTCCCACTTATATATTGTGTTATGGTGTTTCTTCTCTTGTTCATGGCTCATTACATGTATGTTAAATGATATTGTGCACACACTAATGGATGGTTAATTAGTTAATGGTTTAAGTAAAAATCTGAAATTGAATTAATTTTATAAGTACTAATTCACCCCCTCTCTTAGTCCATTTTGCTTCCATCAATTGGTATAATATCATGCCATTTTGGAGAAGTTTTATCACTTGAAAGGAGATAATTTGAAGCACAAAAATGGCAATTCAATAGAGTGGTTTCTATATTAGAAAAGTACCTTTACTTGATGGTGTGAATTTTGAGTTTTAGGGTTTTATGATGAAGACTCTCATTATGTCCCTAGGGTTTGATATTTGGGAATTTGTGGAGAATGGTTATACTTCTCTTACCACTACACCAACTACTACTACAGAAAAGAAGGCATGTAGTGAAAATTCAAAGGATTTTAATGTTATCATATGTAGTCTTAGAGAATATGAGATGGGAAAGGTAATTCATTGTAAGTCAAAAAAAAAAAAAATTATGAAGGTGACTCAAAGGTAATAATTTCTAAGCTTCAGACTTTTAGAAATCAATTTGAGAGTCTTAAGATGAATGATGATGAATCTATTGCATCATATTTTCTTAGAGTTGACAAGATTGTCAATATCATGAAAGGGTTAGGAGAAGATGTGAAGGAAGAAATAGTTGTTCAAAAGGTTTTAAGATCACTAACTTATAATTTGTAATCTAAAGTATTTATTATTAAGAGGCAAGAGATTTGACTACTTTGAAAATGGATGAGTTACATGGAACTTTGACTGCATATGAGATGAGGATTGTTGATTCCAAACCAGCCAAGAGAGAGGTTACTTTCAAATCTAAAATGAAGAACAAATACAAGAAGACCAAAGATGATACTGCTCCTGAAATAGATGATGAAGAACTCTTTGCAATGGTGGCTAGAAGATTGAATGTTGGATCTAGTAAGTGCAGAGGTAAAAATCCATTCAAGTGTTTCAATTTTGGTGGTGGAGTATGCCATTTTGTTGCTAAGTGTCCCCATAGGCATGAAAAATAAGGAGATGAAAATCATGAGGATGATCATAATAAGAAGAATCATAAGTTAAACAAAGGTAAGAAGAAATTTAAGAGATTTGATTACAAGAAGAAGGAAAAAATAATTTTTATTCAAAGGGATTGTGACTTATCTGATGTTAGTAGTGGTGTTTCATATTTAGATTCTGAATCTGATCGTGAATAAGTTGAAACAAGGTATTGTTCATGACCAATGATGTAATGATGTCTTCTAGTGATGTCACTTCTTTACTAGGTGATTTTATTTCAAGTTACCACATTTAATATGATGAGGATTTCAAAGAATATATTAATAGAATTCAAAGTGAGTTAAAACATGATGAAAAAGAGAACAAGAATCTAAGTATTCAAGTTAAGGAGTATGAAAAAAGATTCATAATCTATAAGAAAAGTATAATTATGAATCAAGTAAGAAAAATGAGTCAATTAGATTGTTAGAAGAGAAGGTAAAAAAATTTCTTAAGATTTAGGATAAAGAATGTTTGTGCTCAAAATTTGAAGAAGATATAGAGTTCCTAAGGGAAGAGATGTTAAAGGTTGGAATGAAAACTATATCCTTTCAGAAGTTTAAGAAAAGTGCTAATCATATAGATTATATTCTTGGAAAGAAGAGATTTCACCTGGTGATAAAGCTGGTTTAGGTTTCAAAGAGGATTCCAAAGGAAAGGAATTTAATCAAGAAGACATGGTTTCAAGCAAGGAAGTAGGTGAATCAATCATCAAGGTAATAAAAGAATATTGTTATCATCAATGATAATGAGAAGACTAATCCTATTAGGTAACCTAATGCCTCAAGGTATGAAATATATTTTAATGGTTATTGGTATACTTGTAATGGATTTGGTCATAGGTAAAAAGAGTGTATAAGGTATAATAGAGATTATCATCCATGGAGAGATAGTAGGAGTGAGTAAGATAAGAATGTGGTATGCTTCAATTGCAATGAGGTAGGTCATGTTGTTAGATTGTGTTTGAATAAGCCACATAGACAAGTTAAGGGTTATAAAAGGAATAATTCAGTGGTGTGCTTCAACTATAATGAGGTTGTTCATATTGCAAGGGAATGTGACTATGGTTTCTTAAGGAAAAAAAGAGTGTTCATGGACCTAATATGTAATAGAAAGAAGATTTCAATAGCCTAGGATGCATGATAACATTAAAAGAAATATGTGGGCACCTAGAAGGAGTAATGGTGTTTCATCAAGAGTAGGTATTGATGAAAAGAAAAGCATGACTTAGAGATCATATCTGAAACAAGGTGAAGAAGTATTATCAGGTGTCTAAGAAGGTTTGGTACCTTTCAGGTATTTCTTCTAGATCTTTCATGGTTTCATATGCCTCTACTATGATTCTTAGAGATATATCAATTCATATGAAGCATTGAGTGAGGAGGACTTGTCTAGGTATATGTGTATCTCCTCCATGGTCTTACGGTATGTTATTTTAAGTCCTTAAGCATGTTTTTGTGGTTTCATATGGTTTATTAAGTTGTGAATGGAAAAGTCTTTAGTGTGATTGTCTCTAAGCAGTGTATGAGTGTGTTATCAAGGTTGTTTCTGTCCTTTCATGATGTGGTGTTAGTTTTTAATGAATTATTTTGTGTTAAGATCATATTGGTGTCTCAAAAGGATTATTTTTAGTCATGGTATCTATTTATAGAATCACTTATTTGTTTGATTCAGTGAATAATGTTAGTGTCAATAACAAGGGTCTATATCATCTTATGGAGTCAATTATGAGTCAAGAATGATGTGTCATAGGTTATTTATAATCTATATGTGCATGAATAAAGTGTGTCTAATAGTATATAATGTATGTGAATCTATGAAATGGTCTCAAAATGTTGGTTAAAGTGATAAAGGTCTCTTAGTGCTTACATGATCATCAAGAGGTTTGTTCTATATTTTAGAGTTGTATGAGTCTTAAGGTTTTGAGTCACAAGTATCAGTGATGTGATTATCAAAAAGGAAAGTATTATAATGCTTTGTGAAGAAGTATTGAAGATGAAATTATTCATAAAATATGATGAATTGATCAGATAATCATAAGAATGAGGTTTGTTGCATTGTTTGTGAGGGATGACCAAGTCAAGTCAAGTTGATTTCAAGTAGGTAGTGTGGTTTTCATTCCTTCAAAATAAAACTGAGTATGCCCAAGGCACTAGAAAATGTTGGTGGAGTGTTGATAGAAAATTTTGAGCCCTTGAAACCTAAATATGTGCATGATTAAGTTTTCTCTATCCTAGTTAGGTCTTAAGTGTTCTCAAGAAACTAGTATGAAGAAATACCAGAAGTTGAAGGAGTAATTGATTGAATTGAAGACCAAAATTTGAAAAAAATATTGACATGGTATATATTGAGATTCAAAAGGTTTTGTATCATGAAAAATTCATATCTTATTGAAATTCATGACAGCTACTAGATTTGACACTGAGAGTGAAAATAAACCTACTTGGGAATGTATAACTTACAAGCTAGTAAAATTTCTCATAGTGGTATGCCTCAAGGATAATGGAGGAGACTAAATGGCCAAAATGGTACTATAATCAAGTGAGATTCTTCTATAAAAGTGATTATATCAAAATATTAGGTGTGAATCTCATTTATCCAGGGTTAGTAGGTTGTGTGTGTAAATTAGTGATGTGAAGATGGTGTAGTGAACATCTTGATGAATCTCATAATTTTTCAAGCATTATTAAGTTCACAAATATATTTAATAATCCAAGGAAATGGAAAAGGTAACAATGTGTGAAGGTTTTCTATTATGCGCTCTTGAAGTGAAAAGACTCATTTTTTTGGCTTGAATGGGTCTTCATAGGCATGTAGATGATCATTTGGTCAATTCTAAAAATCCTCATAGGTCATGCATGAACATTAATGATTTGAGACATTTTCCTAATAGAAGGTGAGTGATCTACATGTCTTATATCATGCAAATATGGGATCATAATGAATAAAAGTTTGAGATAATAAGATAAAATGATCTCAAACGTATGATTTGGAGTTATTTAGGTATGTTGATAAGTTTTCTACATTCTTGATGAGTTTGAAGCTTCAAAGAGCTGGTATATGCATATGTGAAGGATTTTATGGGCCTTGGTGTTGAGAATAGAAGATGATCAAGTGTGGTAAGATTGGTTTGGTTCACTTCTTACTCCATGAGTAAGACTTCATGCTACAAATATAGAAAGTATGCAAGAGGAAGGGTATGAAGGTTCTATACAAATGAAATGTTTGTAAAGTCTACCTAATGATGAGTTAAGAATATCTTAGAGTTATCTAGGTGATCTAGGAAGTGAGCATCATTTAAGAAGAAGCAAATGGTGTGAGTAGTTAACTGTGATATGACTAAAATTGGTTATCTTTCCCCAAATTGCATCCTATAGGCGTGAAAATGATGATTAAGAAATATGAAGTCATTATTAAAGGGTACACGATGCTTTGATTTCTTTAAAAGGTTAAATAAGCTAGTTTGATTATTAAAATTTACTTGACTAGGCCTATTAGTATTGTTTGGGTCAAAAAATGGATCAAAAGCCTCATTTGGTTTGATGTGGTGCTACAATATTGTAAAGATGGAACTACAAGTATGTAATAAGTTTATTAAACACGGAGAGTAAGTCTTGGTACTTAACTTAAGAGTTTATAATGATATGGAAAGTGTTTGAAAATAATCAAGTGTGATGTCGACTCATGTAGCTGATATTTCACCTAGTTGAGATGATTGTTCTCTTAAAAATTGATTACAGGGTTGAGAATGCATAGAACTAGTATGCTACATGTGTAAGAAAGTTTGCAAGTCTAGGGGAGAATGTTCTTCATTTATAGAAGGTTCTATAGATGGTATTAAGTTATGTGGAGTATGATAATAGAAGACATCCATCTTAATTTCAAAGGAAAGTAAGTTTATTGAGTTCATTTGCATAACTTCATCCAAAAGAGAGTCATTATGAAAGACTATTAAAAATTCTTTAAGAACTTGTCAAAGTGGTTGAGTCTCTTCTTAGAAAATATATCATGGTAAGGATTCAAATTTTTATGTCTTCCACTAGATTGAGATGGTATTATCTCAAGGAGAGTGATTAAAACTTTTTCCATAGGGTGAATGGTGTTCTATAGCTTATCAAAGTTAGTCAAAATTACACTCGAAAAGACTATTTAGGGATCTTTGTTCTCAAGGTAAGATGAAGTCAAGAGATGTATATGTCTAGGAAAGTTTGTGTCCTCTCAAGGTAATATAACTCAATGTATGAAAAGGTGAAATATGAAGGTCTAAGTTCAGTAATCATGTTTTTGTCTCAAGGATGAGGTATGTACAAAGTCCAAGGTTTGAAAAAGTATTTTTAGAGGCTGAAAGAGGCCAATACAATGTATGAAGTCTTGTAATCATGTTCTTGAGCCTAAAAAGGAGTTTGTGTGTCACTAACACCTATGAGAGTAGTAAGTAATATGTTTTTCATCATTATATCATCATTGTTAGCATGTTTAGGTGTTGTACATGTTTTTCCTAGGGGATCATAGTGTTTCCATGCCTTGAAAGAAGAAAAAATAAGATTTTGTGAGAAATGAAAAGTTTGTGAGCTAGAATGAAATATTTGGTTGATGTTTCTAACCAAAAGATATGCCTTTTTCATTAATGTAAAAGGGGAAGAAGTTCAGGAGGTTTTCCATCAATGACAAAGGGGGAGATTGTTGACATGTTGTGATTTAGGTGTTTTTATTTATGTAAAAGCACATTAATGAGAAATAAAATTATGGAGTGGATTCATATAATGCTCAGAGTGATGATAAAATGGATATTTAGGCATGTTATTGGTTGCATGAGTTGATTCAGGTGAGAATTTTTTTCTCTAGCAAGCCTAATAAGGTGACCTAGCTAGCCTAGGTGATGGTGCATAGTGGTTGGAGCCTCTTGATGGATTGAGGAGTGTGTTGACAACATGGATATCATGTTTTTGAGTGTTTGGGCACTCATATGTGTTTTGGGATGTAGATATAAGTTGATGACCAAGTTTCGTGTTCATCTAAATCGAGGTATAGGTGCTAGGAGGCATGAAGATGAGATGTAGAGCCAAGTGAGATCATGGAAGAATACAAGAAATTCATAAATGGTATTTCAGGTATGTTAGGTCATTTTAGAGAGTTTTTTTGGTGAGTTATGATGTTATTTCAGTTCACCCTATCCTAGACAATGTAAAACCTTTAGGGCTAGTCATGAAAATGAGATGATCTGGAAATATCGAGAGATATTTGTTGCATGATGATGATTAGAGATGATGCATAGAGGTTTCCTAGAGGTGTGATAAAATTTTGGATTTATTTTTAAAGGAAATTTTCAAGATAAGTTAGTTTTTGTGAAACATGGTCCAAGAAAGGGTGTATTCTAGCTTGAATTGCACCTTCGATGATCACCTAAATTGTGCAATTTGCATGGGACCTATGGATTTTAGGGATTTTTCTACATTAAGTATAGAATGTTTTAAAAAAATAACAATTTCATTTCATCATCATATTTTAATGAAAAAATGTTTAGAAGGTAAACAACTTTTTGTGTGCTTGAAACCCTAGCTAGAAAGCGGTTTGAGAGATTTTCTTCCCAACTGACCAAAAATGATTTATAATGCATGGATGATGATTTTATGATGTATAGGAATTTTCCATGTTCCTAGAAAGGTATGGTAGTTCTTTTGGTGATGAGTGAACCCCACTTAAATAGGCATGTTTATGAAGGAGTTCAGTTTGGGATAAGGTTGTACAAAGATGTTGCAAATTAAATGGAAATTGTTTTTATCATGTGAGGTTTTATTGATGTACATGGTGTTTTAAGGTAATTTTGATGCATAAAAATGGCAATGTATACCCTATTTGTGAATACTAGTCAAAGGGTAATTTTGGGGGCAGTTCAAGGAAGTTTACAAAGATGAGATTGGTTGAAGACCTTCCACTTAGAGTTGGAAGGAGTTCCAATATGTTATAGAAATAGGATTCAGATATATTTCTAATGGTATAATTTTTTCTTCCTGAATATGAGATTTTATGGGTCATATAGGTCTTTTGAGGGAGAAGGTTTTTGGTTTTCAAGACAAGATTTCTCAGGTTGATTGAATGAGTTGGTTGAAGCATGAGATGATTGAGTTGATACTTGATATCACCTATAAAGTGAATATGGATGAATATTTTTCCTATTTATTTCCTTTGGAGGTCTTGAAATTGGTAGCAAGGGTGCAAAACAGTTGAGTTTGTAAAACATTTTTTTGTGCATCTTGTTTTGGTGAAGAGGAGAGTTGTTGTGGTTTGAACCAGTGGATGTTTCTTGAAGTATAAAATTAATGGATGTGTTATACAGATCTTGGTAATTTCAAATAGTGGTCTATTCCATATTTGAGTTCATCTTGAGGGGTCTTGATGCCCAAGGTGAAGATAGGGTGCTTTGAAACAATCTTGTTTGGTGAAGTATATGAGCTAGTGGGCCATTTTAATGATTTATTTGATTCGTTCAAGAAAATGTGCAACTGTGTATGGAGATTATATGTTATTTAATCATGTATGGTGAATTTGGGAGTTTGAATAATCATTATTTTGTGATTTGTAGTTTTAGCTCATCCTAGTGATGGGGTTTTGAGCATTTTGGTGCAAGTTGGATGGTTTTGAGAATGTATAACCTACATGGGTCATATGTAAACGTTTTAATGACTCAAATGAGATGATACTAAGTTAGTCAAAACAAAGGAGGGAAACTTAATTTTTTTTAAATTGAATAAGAAGAGAATATAAGAGTGATGTTTTAGATGTTATTTTGCATGAGTTGAGTGAGTTTGAAAAGTGTGACCTATGTGTGAGTGAATTGTAGGTAAAAAGGAATGTGTTGAGATATGAAATTTTGCATGATAGGTTGAATAATGTTGTCAAGAGTGTGTGCAAGGGTTTGAAGCATTGAGAAGTGAAGAAAGTGCAAGTTTGTGTAAGTTTTAGAACCTAGGGTTTGAACAAGGGTTGGAAGGTGAGCGAGCTAAATTAGTGATCTTAAATTAGTTGTGGACAAAATAAGACATCATATATCTTCATAAAATGTGGTTGAGTGGGTGCTTGATCATCTTTCGGGTTATATCCTCTCTATGGTGCTCTGCTAAACTAGGGGTTTCTGATCCTTGTGAATTTGGTGCTTCACTAAATACTTTTGATTTGAGTAATATAATCAGAAGTTTCAATGGGTTTTCCTCCCCTTGAGGGTTTCCCACTTATATCTTGTACTATGGTGTTTCTTCTCTTATTCATGGTTCATTGCATGTATGTTATATGATATTGTGCACACACTAATGGATGGTTAATTGGTTAATGGTTTAAGTAAGTAATCTAAAATTGAATAAATCTTTTAAGGACTAATTAACCCCTCTCAGTCCATTATGCTTCCATCAATATGAAAGGTAAAAAGTGATGGAGATAGGTGAAAATTCATGTGGGGGGGTAGATGAAGATACTTTTTGTATGCTATAAAATGGAATGGATTCTCCATCCAAAGGGGTTGGAAATTGTTGATTGATTGTATGTTGTTGAGATTTACCACTGCTACATCAAGAAATAAAATTTACATTTCTTCTCTTTATATGCTTATGTTCCTCTTCTCTCTCCACCTTTAATTTCAAACTTTGTAAACATTATGATATTTTAAAACCAAGAAAGGTTCCCTCACCTTTGATAAATAAATCAATAGATTTATATGTCTATGATTTGTTAGTATTATCATTTTTAACATTGTTGTGTTCTTATAATTAAATGTGGAACTTCTCTAGCTATTGTACATGAATTATGTAAACCTACTCAAGAATTAACCCTATCAAAGAATTATATAAGCCTACTCAAAATATTCCTATGTGATCTCCGGCCTAACATCCAACCCAAATATTTAGGTAGTTTGCATTGAATAACGGGAGCCTCCCCATACATAAGAAGAAGGGACTTAGCCCCATGACCATTAGTGGAAACCAATAATTTGTAACACAATAGATTATTTCACTAATAGTTTTTATGACTCTACTAGGGAGTGATATTCCCTTTTAACCCTTAAAGATCTTTAGAAAATTCAAAAAAAAGTGTATATTCCAAAAAAAGATCGGATATCAAAATGAAAATCATATTTTAAAGGTGACTCTATCAAGGAATGAATCCATGTCATATTCATTTCCTACATCACAATGATGAAGTTTCGAGACTGGTGTTCAACACCAATAAGTGACAACAATAATGAAGAAGAAGATGACCACCAAGATATCCAATTTTTGATCATCCATCATTGATTTGAAAATGGGTGATGTAAATTTTAAATTTTAATCATGCATAATGATCTAGGAACTCAACATCAATTTTATGGCTCAATTACTCCAAAATTGATTAATTCCTGATTTATAATGCACCTCAATCTGAATTCTAATCATAACACTGAAATGTGCATTTGTTTGTATTTTTTAGATTATGGACACTGAATTGAACTTAAATCCATTTTCCCATTTTTAATGATGATTTATTAGCCAAATTAATAAAAATCCTTAAACTAATTTTATCTGATAAAAATTCATCCAAAAACTTAAATAAACATCCACAACATGATATTGATAATGAAGTTTAATTGAAGGCTACGTCTCGGTATTCTCAAAATGAGAATTGATTTATTTAAAGTCCAATGAAGTACAATGAACCTTCAACAATGAAAAATAGATCATAGAACATACATCACAAGCATGAAAAATACACAAAAATAGATCATAGTCTCTATTTATTGAAATTTTGAGCTAGAAAAATGAATGGAAACAACTAGCTATAGCTTGGGGACTTATTTTGGATCAAACAAAATGAGGAAAATACAATCAAGAACTCCAGAATATCAAGACATTATGTGGACCATTTCCTTATCCACTGGACTATATAGAGTTACCACATATATGCACAATGAAACTTCCTATTTCTAACACACACACACCAAGAAACAAACACACAATAGGAAAGGGAAACACAAAATGAGAAGGGAAACAAACAAAAATGGAAACATCCTAAATCACTTATGTACATGTAGGGGACAACCCAATTTCATTTAAAAATTAATTCAAACCGAGTGCTTACCCATAAGTGGTATCACTTAATGCATTTCTTCCATAAATCCATTGACAAAGCTCTCTGAAATATGAACCTTTCCTCAACTTATTGTGAAATCTAGCATGATTTTTATTGCAACTGATGACCTAATTATTCACTTCATTTCCTCTATTTATTTGACACATTTTTCCATCTTCTCATTGAATCTCAGGTTCATTCTCGATTGCTAATTTTCCATCATTGTTGTGAAGAAGAGTCTTAATCACACTAGGCTTATCATTTTCATACAAATTCATATGTAATTTTATAGAAATTGTTTCTTCATTTTATATCTTCTTCATGACCACTACTTCCATGGGTTGATTCCTGTAAGATGATTTGAAACATCAACATTATCACTAGCCTCTTGATTTTCTTTGTTTCTTAATTGGTCCAAACAAGATTCTTTCACATATTTTGAATATTTCAAAACATATTGCCCTATATAGTGTGGCATTTACATCGCTTCATTCTCTTGAAAATAAAATCAGCTCAAAGTTGGGAATGAAACATCAAAATATCATCTTCTTTATATTGTCCATTTTGAGCTTTAAAATCCATTTTCATGATGAAATAATCCTTCTCTTGAGTAGAGTGAGCACCAAAAAATTTAATCCCATTGAGAATATTTTCATTTTGAACAAAATCAGCCTTAGGATCAAGAACCATTTCATCTCTCCATTTTTCATTGAGAATGTCTCCATATTCATGAAAAGGGAATGAACAAAACATTGGAGCTGAAATATTTACATTATCATTTTCCCAATATTGATCACCAAGAACTAGGAAGTCCATTTCTATGATGAAATCATCATATTCTTGAATAGGTTTAGATTCAAGAGGCTAAAACATATTTTCATTCTCGTATCTCTTATCATCATATCCCAATAAGAAAGAGAATTTTTCAAATTCACAAAAATAATTGTTGGATGGAAATTCATTTTGAACATTGAGAAATTGAAGGATGCCACAAGATGTGATGAAGGCTATTATATGATCATTAAGACATTTCTTTCCATATCTATAGAATTTTAGAAATTTCTTTCTTGACTCTTTTTGAAGTTCATGAAGTGGAGGAGCTAAAGCCAATGGACCCATGTTTTATCTCCATGGTACAAGTGCTTATTCTACCATACTAGGTTATTCTCTTTGTTCTTCTTACGAACGAAGACTAGTGGTTCTCATGAATCTGGTTCTTTAGTATGGCCTTCAAGAGGATTTTTAGGAACTTTCCTTCTTCTGGTACAATAGGAAGTCTAAAATCAGATCTTTGTTACTCCTCAAATGCGGGGTCAACAACACCACCTGCATGATCAACTAGGGTGTAACTTATTTATGTTAGCTTGTATTGAAGAACCTAGAAAGGGAATGAAAATAGGAAAGTGTGGATTTATCAAAGGATTGCAACAATGATTTTGAACATAGATATTATTTTTCAATTCTTTTATTTCTTTATGGATTTTGAATATCTAAATTTTTGTACTTTTAGAGATCTTTATAGGTGCATAAGGGTAGATCTCTCTCTAGTGGAGTTGCCAAAAATTATTAGTGGAATAATTTGTTGTGTTACAAGTTATGTGTTTCCACCAATACTCATAGGGCTACTGCCCTCTTTCTTAGGTTTTGGGAGGATCCCATTATTGAATGTAAACTATCCTAATTTTTTGGGGTAGCCAAATAGGTCGGGGATCACACATGAATAATTCATTGAACTGTGGAAAAGTTCCTATACAAGGTACAAGAGAATAATTTACATCGATGAGGGATAAATGAGAATTGGGGAAATTAGGAAAGAGAGGGTTACTATTTTGAGTAGGCATTAACAAATTTCACACACAATAATCAGAGTGGTTCCATATTCAATTAGAAGAAAACAACAATCTAAGCAATTATCAAAGCTAACAAACCATAGACACAGTTATTTAGATTCATCAATCAAGGATACAAAGTTCCTTCTTATTTATTCAAGATCACTATGTTTACAAAGTTACATAATAGAGAGAGAGAAGAAGAAATCATAAACAAATGAAATGGAAGAAATGTAACTTTTATTTCTTATGTAGTGGTGATACCAAGCTCAACAACTTACAACAATCCACAATTGCTACAGAAAACTAACTTTTAAGATCCTTTGGAATGGAGAATCCATTCCAATTTATAGCATTACAAATTGTCTCCTCATCTACCCCCAACATGACTCTTCACGTCCAATCACTTGTGAATTTTCAATTTCCCTTAGAAGAGAAAAATTAAGTACCTTTCTTATAATTGTAGAGAGTAATTTTACATTTTACAAAAAAATATTGTCACTTAAGTGACTATGAAAAAAATAGCAAAAGTACATTCTCAATTGAAAATTAGAATATGGAGATAGAGAAAAGAGAAAGGGAAGGGATTGACTGATCTATTTTTGATGAAGAACTTATTGATTTGAGGCATGATGATCAAAATATCCTCCTTATGCAAGATGCATGGACACTTTAGAATGTCGAATGATTTTATAGGGAACACTATTGTGATACATCTTGACCTAAGCCTAAGATGACTATGAGAATCATTCACGATGATTGCCTCCCCGATCTCACAATGAGAGTGAGGATAACTCTCTTACTCCTTAGGCTTTTAACATTAGTGATCATAAACCAAATCTATGATGTTTGAAACTCTTGTTTTTTATCCTTCACTTACTAAAATAGGCCTTCATATGTGGGTGAAAGGGATGGCCCCTAAATATAATTCTTAAGAAGTGGCCACTAGTTGGAATGACATGAGGAGATGACAATGATCACACCACAAGGTTTGAGGTGAGTGTTTAGGAACACTACCAAGTGGATGGAATAGAGTTGATTGCTCATTATTATGACTATGGTGCTTTGAAAAAGATCATACCTTTTCCTTTCTTGGCTCTAGAACACTTCTTGAATGAGATCAAATCATACACCTCTTGTGCACATGTTTCTCATGGAAGTAGGTGACCTTTCTTGATAGCAAGATTGATCCTGGATGGAACTTGAAGGAATGAATGAGAATGAGTCCCATGTTCTTGTCCCACACACTACACTGAAACATTGAAAACTCTGCCTCCTCCAACTTGAAATATGTGAGATTCTTATCAAGCATGGATCGAGTGTTTAGAAACACTTCACGAGGAATGATTTTCCTAGGACAACCTCTTTCCTTACGGAAAATCCTTCTCATCATGCTTGTGATGATTGTACTATTAATGAATTGATCATGATGTTAGGTAATTGATTGAGTTTTTAAGAACACTATGACATCCAAATGGAATTGGGATGATTATTTGTTCTTGCATTCATGATGCCACACATGAAAGTCACCTCTTCAGCGTTTGTTACTTTAGAGTACTTGAATGAGATCAAACCTTGAATGTTTGCATATCTTAATAATCAAATGCTTTTGATGATTTTCTCATATTAATTATGACTATGATAAAATCATTTGATGATATTTAATTCTAATGGGGCCTTTGATACTTTTAAAAATCCTTTCCAACTACATAGTGTCCCTAAATTTCACATGATGTACCTCAATATGTCATGTTTTGATCATAGACATAATTATTATTAGAATTCGACTATAGGATTATTGTGAATGGATTGTTTACTTTTTTGAGATATGAAACCATATTAAAAACCTGTGAGGATGAAAAAGGTATAAATATTAGTGAAAATGGATCCAACTACAACTTTCTACACTAAAAACTGAAATTTTCTATTTTTGAAGGTAAGACTAGAAGTTGTTATTTTGGGAAAATTTCCCTTTTTGCCCAAATTTTATCTTCTAAATATCATGGAACAATCAATTCACATCTATTGGTGATTATTTAATCTTTTTATAAAGTTTATATTTTTAGTAAGTTATATTTTTGGAACCAACTATTTTGGGAAAATTGTCTCTTTTACCCTATTTGCCATTTTGTACTGTTTCCAAATGTGTCGAGTAAATAGATATTGAAATTTTGAAAGGTTTACTATTTTTTCATATTAATGAGTATGGAATATGATATTTTTTATTAACTTGTCATTCTAGTATTTGTTTTCAACAAAAACACCATTTTGGACTCATCTTTGTGTCATGATTTCGTGTTCCAATTTCCGTTGTGTTTCACCCGCTAGAAATATTACAAATAAAAAAGTAAAATTTTGGGATGGAGGATTCTAGGCCTGATGTTATTATGGAGGCTTTAAGCCTCAATGATAAAAAGTTTTCCTAGGATAATAACATTCATTCAAAACATTGATGGAATCCGTTTTCGGGATGAGGAGTCATAGGAAAAGCTATGTTTTCACAATTATGTATAGTTTGGAACGTTTTCGACATAATGAATGATGTGATATGATGGTTTTTCAGGTTTTACTGATTCAAAAATTGTAGGAACTTAAAATTTGGTGAAGAAATAATCTTGATATTTAGTTATTCTATGTTTTTAGCTACGTGAAAGTTATTTTTGTTCACGAATGTGTAAGCAACATATAATTTAAAAATAGGTTTTTAAAAGCATGGGGATGGGGATAATTTTTATGTACCCTCTTTCCCATCAAGAATGGGGAAAATAGGGACAAGAAAATGAGGAAAAGTGGAACTTCGTGGTGAGAGGAGAGAGGGAGAGTGATGGAAACAACATGTCCCGACACCCGAGAGATGTCAATTGGTCACATGAGGAACATGAAGAGGGGATAGGATAAGGTGCATATTTTTCCTCTCTATCCCCTTAAGAATGGGGTAAAGGTAAAGAATAAAATTCACCCTGAATAAATAATTACAATTCTCACTATGTGATGCGAGGAGGGAGAGATCGAGAAATGCATGCTTTGGCACTCGGGAGATGGAAGTTGGTTGTATGGATAATCGAGAGGAGGGGATAGGATGGGTAATTTTTTTATCTTATATATCCCCTTGGGAATGGGGAAAAGAGGGAAAATAAAATGCACCCTCAACTAGATCATACCACTTGTTATTATATGGTGTGAGGAAAGGGAGACGAGTTTATCTGTATAAGCACTCTGTAGGGTTGAGTTGGGTCATATGGGGGACCAGAGAGGACAAATGATGTGAGGAATATTTTATGTCCCCTATTTCCCCTTGGGGAAAGGAAAAAAGGGACATAAAAGTGTGTCATGAAGTTATAATTTGACACTTGTCACTTCAAAATTTGGCTAAGTATGAGAAACACACTTGCACAAGAGAGAACTAGAAGAAACAATCACTAGAGTTCTAGAAGGACATTTCTCATGAAATTTTGTATGATTATGACTCAAAATATCATTTCAATAAAATTTAAATATATTTTATACTTCAATTCTACTTGAATCTTTAAAAAGTGGCCCATTTGTATTCATGACACGATGTGTATGCCAAGAATGAACTTCCTTAAAAACAAAAAAGTCATGTAAAAGTACGATTCTTCCACCATGTAGATAATTAATTGATATTTATATTTCCTATTTTATTACCTCTGAACTCCTTACAGAGCTCCTAGAATCAGAAAGTGAAGTTCATGTGCCAATTTTGACTGCATACTCCTTACCCCTAAAAACCCTGCTTTCACATAAATTGTTTCCAAACCTCCAAAAATTCCCTAAATATTCCTAAATCACATTTAAAATTTTCATGGATATTAAATACCACCTCTGGATGATTATATAATTTCATAACCTTCCCATAAAATTCACACTTTTCCTGAAGAGGCTAAAGTTATCCTTTATGATCCCGTCGGAGATCTAGTCTTGATGGTTCTTCACTTTGAATGGAATTTTTGATCTTTAAACATCATTTAAAACACCTAAATATGTTTGTTAAATATATTAAAATTAAATTCAAGGTCAATATTATCATGACACATAAGGAAAGATGACCTGGGAGGGGGAATCAGGTAAGACTCAAGAGATAATTTTCACATTTGGCTTGGTTGGCATGCTTAAAATTTTAAATTTTTGATCTAGAAAAATGCATGACAATAGAGGATAATAAATGAAGAATGAAATTTTAACCTAAATTCATAAATTCATTTTGGATCAAGGCACAACACTTTAGAGGAATAATGTATGCATGAGAGATGAGTATTCTTATCTCATGGTGGATGATCCAATGCTTATTGACAATTCTATCGACCACGAAGATGTTCCAAAGATGAACCTTCCTTTCTAAAAACAATTTCTTTGAGATGATAAATTTGAGGTAATCTTGGATGATTTTATTTCTCATTTTGGTTCTTCATTTGATGTACAAATTCCCAATGATGAAATTAAGAAAATTGAACAATCCAATTTACTTCTTGAGACAAATTCAAATAAATAAATAAAACATGACCTCTCCTAAGAGTTTTTTCCCGTCATCAACAAGAGAGTGTAAAATCGATTACCATAGCATGCATGTAGCATTCTATTTTCCCTAAAAAGAAGAAGAATTTATGGGAGATGTTCAATATGAAACAAAGGATTATTCTCATATTTCATCCCTAACATTGTTTTCTTCCTCCTTTTATGAGGATGATATGATGAATCTTGAATTGAAAGGTGTGTCCTTCCCTTCAAGATGGATATTTTATCTCTTTTAAAAAAATGAAGATCATGCATGCCTTGAATTGTAAGAAGCTAGCTCTCAAATGAGAATAAATGTATTTCATGAGGAAGAATATTTTTCAAGTGATTCTAATCCATATGAAGATTATGCTTCCAGCTTATCTATGAGACCCAAAGTGAATATTCTTCAAGTGTATGTGAAAATGAGAATGTGGAAAATTTGAAGAAAGAATCAGTGTGAGATTTTTTAAGATTTTAGAAGAAATTAAATATCCTCAACTTAGTCTTAATATCCTTACCTATGCCATCAAAATAAAATATAGGTATGAATCCAGTTGTGTTTCTCCAACTGATGCAAAATGATCAATAACAAGATAGAACAAACATGTAATCTCAATGTTCACTTTAAATCCTTGGTGGATGAGTATGAATGTGAAAATGACTCTTCCTCTTTCCCATTTTTCAAAGAATGTTGTATTCATGGTGAAAGGAAGGGAAGGAAATGATTTAATCTCCTATGAATACCTTCATTTATGAGGATAGTACCTTCGCCACACAAAATTATATCAAGGTCAATATTGAGATGGTATGTATAAAAAGTAATTGTTTAGAACAACAAAGTGAGAAGTCGGAGGAAGGTTTTGAATGGGGAAATAATCAAATTTTTCTCACTACTTCAGGATTCCCCACTGATCTTGGAAATGATTCCATGTTGCAAAATTCACTCAAGGATGATGACTGCCTTCATTTCAAAATAATAGATTCCATTTTCAATAACAAGGAGGAATGACTTCTCACGGTCATCGAGGCATCAAGTTGAGACTAAAAAAGGTAAAAATTTCAAACATGTAATAAAGTGGTCATTGGAGGAAAAGGTTTTTTCTATACAATAATAGTAAAAATATGGAAATTTTGGTCCATCACCTTCTTCTCAAACTATGAAGATCTATCTTTAAAACATGACATGACCAATGATTATCCTCAATCTCTAAAAATGGTATGAATTTAGCCCATTTTTCCATGATGGTACATAATTTTCTTAACATGTTGCAAGGTGTGTGCACATTCCTCCCCCACCTTAATAAATTTCACCCCATGTACTATAATTTACCTTTTCATCATTTTCTTTCATTAATTTTTGGTGTGTTTCCTTTCAGTTATGTGTGCTCTATCTTTTCCCTTTGTGTGTGTTCATTGGTTGTGTTAGTAGTAAGCAATGGACTATATTTCCAAATATGACAAAGCACTGGTCTACTACCATAAAATATTTCTAAGTTTCTCCATTCCAACTTATAGCATAAGGTCCCCAAGATAGAGTTATCTATTTTCATGTAAAATGACTAGCCAAAAATTCAAAGCATGAAAACTAAGCCACAATGTAAAATCTTTCCTACCGATCTTCCTAAACCCCTCCCATGGCCAACTTACTTCCAGTGAAATCATCATATTTTCCTTGAATATATTAATAATGCATTTATTATACATGTATCGGTGTGAAAAGAAGTGTGATGAGATTCATGAGTCGATTCAGTGAAGTTCAGTGAAAGACTAGTCTTATTGGAAGCCTAGAAAGGCCAATTTTGGCCATTTTGGAGCCTATATACATCCTCTTAGGAGTGTTAATAAAATATATTATGCATTCAGATGTAGTTTTAGGGAGTCTTTAAAGTTTTTGAAGAAATTTAGGAATATTTAGGAAAGGTTTTATTATTCAGGATAATCTTCTCAACAAGTTTTCTAGGTGTAGGGAACAAACACTCTAATGGTGAATCCTAACTTCTCTGGATTATTTTGGGATCTCCATAAGGATTTAAGAGAAAAAAAATTAGATATATGAGAATTATATACATGGTGGAAACATCCAAATTTTCTCTAAGGCTTAAATATTGTATGAAGAACTCCAAACAGTGAAACTACCTCTCTTTATTTGGAAATAGTATGGGTTTAATTTTTCAATTTCAGGCCAATTCAAGTTCTAAAATTTTTTCCATTGATATTATAATATATTTTGGATTCAAAATAATATAATATTTTACCTCAAAACATTTTCCTAAGCCTCTAGGGTGAAAAAACAATCCTAGATATTTCTGGACATCTAGTACAAATACGACTTTCTATTCTTAGACCAGAACACTATCACTTTCTTGCGTCCCAATTTTCCCCTTAGGAAAAATGGGTCCATGAGGGACATTAAAATTTTCCCTCATCCTCCTCCCCAAGGTGCACTTTGGTGTCCTTTGTGTCCCATTTTTCCCATTTTTCCCATTTTCCCCAGTTTAATGGGGACATGAGGGACACAAAAGTACACCCTCACTCCCTCACCATGGGAACAATTTTGTGTCCCAATTTTCCTATCTTCCCCTTAGGGGATAAGTGGGATAAGAAAAATTTCCCCATGTGAAGTTGAAGCTCCTAGACCCTCATGTGACATCACCCGATCCACAAGTAATTTTCCTAGCCCCTCATCTCATCCACCTATCATCCCATGCTACCACTTCTAATATTCCTACTCCAAGGTGCACTTATCTACTTATATTTTCCTAATTCTCGATATACCACTTTTAAGGCTTGTAAATTGTTCCATTCTCCATATAAACAATGAGTCACTTCCGTGAGATATAAAATGAAATAATCCTTGACACAATGCAAGATTTTTTTGTGAGAAATGTCATCTTACGCCCTCGAGAGATAAATTGAACCATTATTTTATATTTTACATCAATCAAAACACTCATTGTTCCTCAATTGTATTTTTTTTGAATTAATAAATAACAAAAATGATATGTCATCATATTTACATTGAAAGGTTCTATCTTTCTATTTCAAATTTGGTACAAATTCATACATATACTGATTATAAATCTTATATGAGGAGTCATCTCCTTTTATGGACAATTTTATTTGCACAAAACATGAATACATTTTCCTCTAGAATGGGACCTCTAGAATGGGATTAAAGTAGCCAATTTGGATACAAGTAGAAACTATTATTTACAAACAAAGCACGAAATAAGAGTATACTAATTCTAGTATCGGAAGTGGATTGATTTAGCTACTACGAAAACAATCCTATTTGGTAAGTGGAAAAGGAAAAAAATTCCCAAAACCCAATATTGCCCCTTCTAAAATAAATTTGGGCACACTTTTATCTATTTTAAGGGTTCAGAGTGGTTTGAATTATTATGGAAAAAAATTTGGACTGTAACAGGTAAAACTGGTCATTGTTTACTTGAAAATTGACTCATCCATTGAGAAAAGTAAACCCTAGGAAAGAGAGGACTCTAGGGGATTTTTTTCCCATCACAACACCATCCAAGTCTCATTCCAGTCAAAAAGTGTTTTTGAAATCACCTCACTAAATCTCACAAAAAAATTCCTTTCAGAAGTGTAGCTTGTGCTCCCTATAACATCGTTGTGCTTACCATTTACATATCCATCTAAATACCTCCTATAATTATTACTAGGGGTCAATTGGTTCGTTAGGATACTAGAAAATTTTGTAGGATCAAGAATTGGCATCATTGAATTTAGAACTCTAGAAACATCATGCATGGTGGGTCGAATAGATGGTCGTTTCTTGGTACAAAGCAAGTCCAAATGGAAGTTTTTTCTTACAATCCCAAGATCCTTGTAGGTTTCTACAACTTCTATATCAACAATTTCCATGAGTATGTTGTAGTCTGATTTTGATAGAATCTGGGTTCACTTGCCAATGTCAAAGATAATTCCATCCACATTTGATTTCTCCTGATAATAAACCTTTAAAATACTTAAAAAACATACAATGTAAGATCTAAATGAAAATTAACAAACATAAATCTTACCAACTTTGGAAGATTTGAGTTATTGGCCACAACTTCCTTCCCTGTCAGCAATGCCAGAAGAGAAATCTTATAATTGTATACATCATATTTCTTATTCAGCCTTGATGTTCTTGCATATTATGGGTCAATGTAACAAATGGTACCCATAACATAGGTAGAGGTGTGGTGTTTTGCCAAGGAAATGCAATTGGAAATACCAAATTTTGACAAATTTGCGTTGAAATTATAATCCAAAAGAATGTTAGAAGTCTTCACATCCCTATAAACAATGTATGGGTTACAATCATAATGAAGATATGGCTATCCTTCTTTAGCACCATGAGAAATCTTTAGCCGATTGTTCTAGTCTAGCTTAATCTTCTTTGATGATCCTATACAAAAATAAAAAATTAATAAAACACTTATTAGATTTTCCAAATATCCATTTTACTATGAAGGTTAGAGGTTGATTGGACACTTCTATTTCAAAAATTTAATCTACAATGTACAGATTCATTTTTATTCATAACATAATCATTTTACTCAACATGTAGGATGTCTCACAAACTTAATTTTACCATGTAATCATAAAACATCAGGTTTCCAAGTGGAGAAATTGAACATCCATGTTAAATCTCAATATTATGATGCTTGATGCTTCCAACTATTTCCACATCAGTTTCAAATGCAAGTAATCTTAGTGGGTAGCATTGTAAATTATCTTTATAGAAATTGTCTCATAATTCTTTAGATCACATTTATAAAGATTTTTGTAGCATCATTGCCAATTACATATTTCTCTTTAAGAATTTTTGTGATTGTCTTTATGTCATCCTACATTTAAAGAGGCATGTTCATGTACAATATGGCCAACCTTGGAGAACCTAAATATAAAAATAGATGTGTCAATAAAGAAATTGTAATATGATATTGCTTTCTTATTTTTCATCAGGTAATCTATACTATATAAAATAATGTCTTTCCATGTTAGTTTTAACACCTTTCTCCATGTTGTTTGTAGATCCTTTTGTAAATACCTTTGGATGATTTGAACTTTACAAAGATATAATTATGCAAAATAGTAGTAATGAACCCTAATAGATGAAAACAATTGTTGGTTTTGAGATGGATGTTTTTCATTACATTGGGCCACTATTTTGTTAGACAACATCATACATATCCAAGTTTTCCAAAAAAATTATAACAATAGAAAAATGTCTCTAGAACCCAAGATATTTAAAATACAAATACTATTTCTTACATCGCTTAATTGGTGATATCCAAAAACCATAAGAAACGAAACTAAATTGGTACACGAGATAAAATGTGTGTTTATATCTACAAGCGTATGGAGGAAAACATGAAAGGTATGCAATGACAGAATTTCCCAGACATATTGTTGTAGGAGAGGTTTCTGTAAAAGAAATAGAGCCATTTACAATATATTCTATTATTAGGGAAAGAGAATTAAATTTATTCCTTTCTCAAAGACCTCCATATATTTTTCAAGTGAAGACCTCCGAGGTTTCCACAATGATTTAGTGTAACTCATTTTTTTAAAATGATTGGAAGATAGCCATCATTCCACTATTAGCTCCTCTATCCTAAAGTTGTACATATTTTTTTTAACATTGACAAAAATATATTCTATAATATATTGATGCTAGTGGCTGCTAGTCTTCACTTATAGCAATGAATTGACATCTTCAAACAAACCAAATTTAATAGCGATTAATTGTTAAAATTGCATAGTGCAATGCATAACAAAAAATTTATTAATGATTTCTTGATTTTTATAACTAAAGGAGGGTTAAAGGGTCCCTTTCCCTTTACATTATAGATACAATGAGAGGATCAATCTAAAAAACCTAAATGATCCAACAATACTTTGGTGAAAAAACTCTTAAGGGCCTATGCCAAAAACACAAGTGGTTGGGAATACAAAAAAACCACAGACCAATAAGAAAAACATGATGATTTGGTAATAATGCAACTGGAAGGCTATATAACAACCAAAACAAAGTTATAGCCTAACGGATTTTAGAAGAACTTATTTATTTGAATCAGATGACACCTTTGTAACCTCTACTTTAACGGGGATGAAAATGGTTTCGCGGCGGTTACGGAAAAGATGCTCTTTTCAGTGATAAACTGACTCTTTAACCAATTATATGCCTCGTAACATTCTCGATGAATAAGATCCCAACATGTTGGTTCCTGTTGCAGCAAATAAAACATATCATCTAGGTCAGGAAAGGGGAGAGAACTATGTCCTTCCCTCGGTGTCTCACCCCATTTGGACACACCAGACACAAATCACATTAGGACATCAAACCATTTTTACAACTCTAAAAATGGCCACATCCACAAAAACTTCCTATTTATAACAAGCCTTAGATAGAAAGGGCCATAATGCACTCATGTTTTTTTCCATTTACGCTACCATGCCAACCTTATACGTTGGCTTGATCTAGTGACGACCCATCTCCAAATCCTAATCCTTTGCTGGGTGTATGATAAGATGATGAGAAATGAACGTCGAAGTAACTTCCGCATTTACCCTCGAATTTCCCTCTAGAGATATATAATCATCTCCAAGAACTCCCTCAATAGAAACTAGGTCTTACTTTATTTCAATTCAAAAAATGGATTTCAAATGGCGTACGCAAAATTTTAGTATAAAATGGAATTTCATGCCTTGTGACGAAAAATTGCATGAAAGGAAATATTAGAAAGGAAATGACAGACCAAATGAAATCCAGTGAAATAAACACGAAAGGTGTTAAAAAAAGGAAGATTGGATTGGTAAATATATGGAGTGGTTATACCATCGCATGCTTGTAATTAATACAATTTGGTTAGGGGGATTTAATATCAACCTTTATTGGAAAATGTGATAATTCTAGGTGATCAACATATTTATTTCTAATCAAATCACAAAATGCTTTGTGAGACCCATGATTTTCTATAAAATCCACCTTTTTAGTAGCCTCCCAATATATAATATTTAAGGTCAAATATGTAATTAATGAAAGTGTAATAAAGTAATTTTATTCACACAAGTTTTTTTATGGTGGCATTAGCAATAATATGAGAGTCACCTCTAATAATTAATTCAAGTACTATTCACATCAATAGCAATAGACCAAAAATGTTCCATCAATTTAATTTATTGATTCATACATTTATTAATTTACATTAGGTGGGAACATGGTTTGTAGTCTACAGTTGAGAAAACCTCAGTAATCAATATCATGATACCGCACAATTTAATCTTCAAACTATTAAAAATCATTAAAAAATAAAAATTCTATATTTGGTCCTTCAATTAATCTCAATAATTTTTACATATACTTTTAATTCACTAATTTGGGATTTATGGTGTTTTTTATTTATCAATAACATCTTATATTATATTGACAAGTAAAATTATTTAAGAATATTCACCAAAACATTGGGTGGTATGGAAGCATGCCCTAAAGCCACGAGTTCAAACTAGGCAGACAAAAAGACTAGGATTACATCCAATTAGAAAACATAACAAGACATAAAATCAAAAAAGTTTTGCCATAACTATGAATTACTGACCAGTAGGGTGTAGATCTTGATCATGTCATCAAGATCTAGACAAGTCTTGAGGATAGAAAATTCCCTTCTATTGCTTTCCTTCAGAATAACAAATATCGGTGTGGTCTTGAACAAAAAAACTCATTACTTAAAATTTAATGAAAATAGTCTAAAAATTTCATACTACATCTTGTTTCATGATACAAATCATATAGCTGGGTAATACAAACCACTATATTGGAAAAAAATTGATCGATACAATATTTTATCGACAGGGTTGGTTATAGACAATTCCTTCTACACAAATTATACACAACATGCTTTTAACTAACATTATTTTCTCAATACCCTCTTCAGCATTCTTTGTAATAACACCTTCCGCATTTGTGAAATGACTTCTCAAAATTTACTACATATTTGCACAACTGTGTACTTCTTTACATCAATTAACATTATCAACTTCTATCAATCTGACAAACACATTCCAAGAAAATCTCTAGTCGTTATTCATGTTATTAATTATGTGATTAGCATCTAGAATAAGGTCACCCTTTTTTTCATGGCTATCTTTCCAAACTAGATTTGAGGATTGGAGAGAGTCTGACACAAACATATAGCACTTAGACCTAGAGTTTTTATTTTCCTAGGCCTACTAAAGTTTTTATATTTTATCTAACACACCATTGTGCATACTATATCAAAAATATTTTTTAGTGCCCACATTTTTATAGCTCTAGTTATTTGTTAGTTCCTTTCTACATAGACATGTTTTGATTGAGAATCGATAGATTTTTGGACATTTTACTATGATATTTTATCCTCATGGACATTATGGTATTTTGGGCACGTAGCGCTTGAATTGGACTAGATTCGTATACTAATATATTTCTTATGATGTTGATAACACTAACGGGGTTATATGATAGATCTATTAGTTATTTGATGGTTCTTGTGTTTGATTTGATTAATGAGATAGTTTCTGGATTTATTAATGGTAATTTTCATGCTAGCCAAAGTGTATGTCATTGCAATTTTATTTTTGGGTGATCCATGGCAAACTATGTGAATAATTGTATGCATTGCACTATCAATTTTAAAATTATGTTAGGACATTATAAGTTTGATTGAAATTGTGATGTGTAGATGATATTTATTATATTGGACAGATGCGGTTAATGTGTGCAATGAGTGTGCAGGTGACAGTATAGGAGAGCATGGGTTTCAGGGAAGCTACGCAATTGTGCACAAGCAGCCCACGGGCTGAGTCCTAACCATGCTAAATGTTTGAGGCCTTAGATTAGATGTATTTAATTGGGCACCATGGGTGAACCCTCAATTGTAATGTAATTATGTCTTGTAAAATTAATTATGTTTAGCGTGTGTTTTATTAAGTAAACTAGCTTAGGGGTTTAATGATCTCATCTTAGTTTAAGTTTTGGTTTTGGGAAAGTGTGTGTGTGTTGGTAGAAGGGATTGGGGACTGCATGTGAACCTTGGGTGGACCCCACACCCTCTACCCTTGTGCCCAAGCATGCCAAACCCGAAATTGGGTTATTTTGGGCATTTTTAGGGACCCCTTTTGAGTTTGGGAGTTTCCTTAACATGAAAATGGGCTCTTGGACCCTACCTAATAGGTAGGGTGGCTTATTTACAAGGTTTGGAGGGATTTTCCCTCCCATTTTGTCCTCCTTAGTCACCATCCATGTAATATGGTTGGTTTGTGTGTTTTTGTTAAAAGTTGCTCCACTTTGTTTGATTTTAGTTTTTAGTATTTTGGGTGATAAGGGATAAAAGGTGAGTTTACTCTTACTTATTTGGTTGTTGGAATCTTTGACTCTTGAGAGGAGAGGGGGTGACACTTGTCACCTTCCCATTGGTGAGGAAACTTTTGGGTTCCTCTTTTTATTCTTCCTCATGTGGAAGGAAGGGGTCTTCTTCGTTCTTTTTTTTTTTGGAGCACTTGTAGAATTTTGGGAGCTTGGAGGTGAGCTTGGAATTAAGGGTAAAGCTTAGAGTCTTGGAAAGCATTGTAGAGGTAGGATTCTTAACCTTTTTCTTTCTTAGTTGTGCTTATCTTGTTAACTATGCTTTGATCAATGAAATGATGTGTGTGAAATGAGGTATTGTGAAGTGTATGGTGAATGTAGTTGTTTAGTTGTTCTTGTTATTTTCTTTTGTTTTCTCTCCACCATCATTTGGATTGATGGTTTTTGGAGAATGTAGGGGAAGAGAGAGGGATTTCCCTCTCAAACCTCATGGTTGTTAGTCAAGCCATGAAGGTCCCTTCTCATCCCCTCATATGGTTTGAGGTGGGAGAAAGGTACATATGGCTTGAACCTTTCCCCATTCTTGGTAATGAAACCCTTTTGGGTTTGAAAATCCTCCCAAGAAGGTTTACTATGGCATAAAGGAGGAATAAGGAGGATGAATGATTAGGACGAGTTTTGTAAACATATTTTTTTGGTGCTCCTATGGTTGGAAACCTTTGATTTAGGCATCCTACTTCTCTTCACCCTTGTGAGGTTGACCTTGTTATCCTCATGTTGTTGTTTTCATGTGTAGTATGTCTAAGTGGTTAAATGGTTTTATGTATTCTTGTTGTGTTTTATCCCCTTTCTACTTGTGCACATTGTGGAAGTTTGTTCCTCTCTCCCATGGGCTTGGGGGAGGCTAGCATGGCTTCCCACCATGGAAAGGCATGTGATGATACCTATTGGTTGGGTGGTAAACAAGCCTTGGCTCTTATTTCAGCATCCTTGGAAGAACACTCAGGTTGGAGATAGTTGGAGCCTCTTGCCATCTTGGTCATCCTCATCTTTTGTGGGCATTACCTTCATTTTGTAAATAAATGTAGCTTTGTGAAGTTTTATACTCTTGTAAATACCCATTATTGTACTTATTGCTTCTTGTAAACTTTATTCATTACTAAGGAAGTTTTTACTTTATGGTTGCAAGAATCTTGTAAGATTATCGTATTGAAATCATAATGAAACCATGAGTTTTTCTTTATTTCAATGTCTTCATTTGGAAGAATTTGTTTCTTAGAAATATGCAAAATATAGTTATGCATTACATATTAAATCTGAAATTTTAGTGTGTTTGCTTTAAAAATGGAAAAAAATTTGATGGCACTACATTTTGGTATCAAAGCCATGGTTCAAACACACGGACTCTTTGGGTAATTTCTTATTTATTTTATTTTTATTTTTTTGTTTACAAAAAAAAATGGAGAAAAGTAATAAATGTTGCAGAAATTTGAAATACTATTTAGTTATTTCATTTGAAGGAAAGTTAGTGTTCATGGAGTTTAGGATTAACCAAACTTTGTTCACATGATTTTATAGTCGGTTCTTATTTGTTTCTTGCCCATAACTTTTCAATTTCCACTTAGGTTGGCCAAATTTTATTTACAGCGTATCATATTTACATCGGTCCTGAATTTACTTTGCTTTTATTAAAAGCACTTCTAATAAATTAGGTGGACAAAAAGAATTCAACTTTTTACATACCTAAAGTGTGGAATCCTTTAGCCACAACTTTGGGCACAACTGTGACAAATAATAGTTGGTAACAAAAATGTCGACTGAAAATTAACTTGCCATCTACCAATACTACACTCAATGAGGGCCCTTGGAATTTGGTCAACAAATTTTCTAGAATTTAAATTATGAATCAAAATTCATCATGTCAATGAAAATTAAGGGTATATGCATCGAGCTAATTAATTTTTAGGTGCCCAAAATACCATAAGTGTAAATAGTTATGCATAGGTGAAATGAACTCAAATGGGGAAGAAGCCAATGTATCCTTGATGAAGAAACCGAGACTAAAACTACAGGCCATCACCATCACTCATATGAATGACACTCTAGGAAAATAGGAAGTAGTAATTTTAAATGTATCTATTTGATCTTTTAATGTTTCTTCATTGTCAACATAATTGTTATCTTGGATGCATCCTCCTCTTATATCCTTAGTCCTATGAGCTGCCTTGTACCTCCCGGCTTGTTGCCTTCCAAAATTAGAAAAAAAAATCAGACTTATTTGCTTTGAAAGAACACAATTTATTAAATTTACTAAAGGCCTCACTCCATGCGGTTCACATATTTAGCCAAGAATGTGGTTTGATACTCTATAACAAGGTTTATAATTTAAAATAGGATGTGAAAAACATCACTAATGTTAGTGGTTCCAACTAATTAAATATGTTTAGCTTAATCAATGGCTCCACACTTAAAAACAAAACCATTTTAACACAATGTTGGTAATTATATCACAATGCTAATTCTTTACCAAAGAAAATAAAATAAAATCTGTCTGAACTGAAGGAAACCGTAAAATTACAAGCACCTTAGCCAGATTTTAAGAACCCAAAAATTCTAGCAAATAGGGAAAAATGTAAAGATCGTTAACTCGGAATTGATATGAATAACAATCAATTAAATAGTTTTAACTATAGTGAATAACATGTAGGTTGATACCTGCTCATATTATCTCAACTCAGAGTCGCTTATTCCAAATACCATTACAAACATTTAAAACAAAAAAACATTTTTGTACTACATGATCCATATCTTCTCCAGACATGACATAGTTCAATCAGCAGCATCACTTCTTTGACCATTTGGAAAAGAGTTTCAGCTATCAAATAATCTACAATTCATCAGAAAAATTGATCAACATTGTCTATAATAGGAGAACAAATTCCAAACTTCTCGATTTATATCAACCTTGCTCATATGTGTCTTTATGTGGAAATCTCCAACAATCACTATCTTCATAAACTAGTTGGCCATTAGTAACCTTGTGCAGCATGTCATACTATTTGTATACTTGTAACATCTCTAGATTAATAAATTTTTACTTTAGAGGACTCCCACGACAGAAAGGAGCTCTAAGAGCAATCCAGCCTCTTGTGAAGATTCACTTAAGCATGAAAATCCTTGTTTGGGCTCCATACGAGTCTTGTAGAAACATTATCGTAGGTTTGGTGTTTCCTTTTCAACAGTCAAAAGAGGATCTGTTTTAGTCTATTTAACTGACACAATTGGCGGGGGGTTACTCTTCATACATTATAAATAATCACAAATATATAGATGCAACTAAGTATATGTCAATATTAAAATCATAATGACAAAATTTGGCATAAGATTATACAGAGCATGGATATAAGAATTTTATATGCACTCCTTAGAGAAGAGGGGTATAACTCAAACTTGAATCAGAAGACAAAAATCATACAAAATATAATTTTTTCAGAAATTATTCAAACATTTTCAAAAAGGCCTAGCTAACAAGCAAGCAAGAAATAGTTACGGTGTAAAAAAAAAAAGTATTGCACCCAACCACCGCTGCCCTCCACGTTGTCTCCCTAATTGCGCTCGAGACCCCTCTAGGCTGCCCCTCCATGTTGTCCCCTACCACACCCCTACCACTAACCCCAACCCCCATGCGCACCCGGCTCAGCCGCCACCGCCACACCCCACACCCGGCCGACTACTCCTACCCACGCACGAGCCAACTGCCACCACCACCTTACACCTCCCCCTCCTCTGGTTTCCCCGTTTTACATAGCTCCCTCCGTCACCACCCTACCATAGCCATCTTCTCCCCCTCCCCCTTGGCACCACCTACCATGCACCCCCATCCACCGGTGTAGTCCACGCGGCCTTCTCCCACCGCTAAGGATCCAAACCCTAGTGCCGCTACCTTCATCTGCATATAATCAAAAACAAAAAGAAAACACAAAGAAGGTGAGAGGAATAGGGTTAGGATATGGGCACTATTTTTTTATTGGAAATGTTAGGGTTGTCTTAGGGCAAGTTAGATCTAGGGCTAAGAACCATTTGATCCTAGGGTCACAATTTAACCATGAAAACCTAAAGTTTTAGTGTGAATGGGAAATAATTTTAAAAGGGGTGTTTGTAAATTTTAATTATAGGGAAGACAAATTAAATATAGAGTGGGGAGTAATTATGTTGTCTAATTAATTTATTAATTAAATCAGGTTGACTTAATAGGAATGTTTTTAACTACGGGTTACCTTAAAAATTTTAATATAATTTTTTTAAGATAGCCTTGTGTATTAAAAGGGAGGAGCATTAAATTAGTTAAGTAATAGTATTTTAATAATAACCTTTAAAAAATAAAAATTAATTAATGCTTTCCGCGACTTTAAAAAATTTATAAACCATTTGTTTATTTTTTTACCTCGGGTATAGGATGGCACCCAAGAGGGGACGATCAGCTCGAGGCTCGAGACGTAGTGCACCTACACGGGAGCCACCAGCCCCGATTTTGGGCCTCAGATATTAGAGACCCTACAATAGTTGATAGGTGTCGTACAAGAGCACCTTCCACCACCACAAGAGCTGCGAGAGGAGGACATTCAGTTGGGAGATGAGGAGTTGATTAGTGAGGATGCACATTCAAAGCCACCTGAGCATGATACCCCAAGATGAGAGAGGTCATGCAGCCCTTCCATCCTTGGCGAGAGGGTGGCCTTGTTTCATCACAGCCGATCACATAGCTTTGAGGGACCATTTGGAGATAGGTGACCTCTTTCACCTATTAGACCACATCACCAGGATCGAGACACAGGCAGTGTGATTCAAGACCTTCTTCACCTTCAGCCACCTACGTTCACTGGTTCAATAGATGGCTTTGGGGCGAGTCCTGGCTCCTTAGCTTGGATAGCTTCTTTGGCTTGCACTCTCATGAGAGCAATGTCAAATTCAGAGTTCTCCATACATCTCCTTCGAGATGCAGGTAGGCATTTGATAGAGGAATGGGGAGCGGAATCTCCATTTTACTTGAGATACAGTGACCTGGGAGTTGTTCGAGGAGTGGTTCAGGCCCAGATATATGTTAGAGCATTTTGTGTAGAAGAGGATCGATGAGTTTCACGACTTACGACAGGGTTCTGGCTCAGTGGCGCAGTATGAGAGCAGGTTCTTGGATCTCTTGCAGTATGTAGACTACCTACAAGATGAGAAGCTATAGGTAAACAAGTTCATTCGGGGCCTAAATGCAAATATAGCAGGAGGTGTTAGGATGTTATCTCCTCCCATGCTTGAGAAGGCCATTGAGAAGGCCTACTTGGCTTAGGAGAATAGGACCAAGGCACAAGAGCACTGAGAGAAATAAGAGAAATTTCTAGGACAGGATTCAGGCATTCCAAAGTCAGAGAGCATGGGGAGCAGTACCACCCCCTAGAGGAGAATTCTGGTCTTCTCCAATAGTATCGAGAGCTCCTCCACACCCATCACTGTAGACATCGCATCAGGGACACCAGTATCAAAGGGGTAGACAGACTCATAGTTTTCAATGAGGTGGATCTAGAGGTGGTTTTGGTGGATCTAGAAACAGGAGGTTGGGTACTCATCACTCATAGCCATCCCACTCATAGCATTCTGCTAGGGTTGGACCGACAGGTTCCATTCGCCAAAGTATAGGAGGGACCCCATCTCAGAGGCGTACAAGAGGATGTTTTATTTGTGGGGATCTAGACCATTATGTGTGTATGTGTCTACACAATCCCACTACTATAGATATATAGAAAGCTCCTAGATCCGAGGAGATGGTGGGTGACATGGGATGCACCCATCGTGTATATGCAGCAGTTGACAACTGCCAGGCTGAGCATCAGGCCACAGTCATTGAGATAATAGGTACTATCAGGGGTATTTCTATCTCATTACTTTTCGATTCAGGTGCTTCAGATTCTTTTGTATCTCCTTATATAGTGGACCAGTGCGGGCTAGTGGTGGCTAGGCAACCGAGATAGTTGGCGAGTTGAGTTGGCCTCTGGGGATAAACTTTCCATGGACTCGTATGCGGAGAGTTTTGTACTTGACTTGGGAGTCTTCTCCACTACACTTGACCTCCGAGTTATTCCTCTAGGATCCTATCAGGTAGTGTTGGGTATGGATTGGATCGAGGCTCATCGAGCCAAGGTGGATTGCAGGAAGAAGGTCATTGAGTGTCAGGATGATTTGGGTAGGGCAGTTGTGATTTTAGGGATGCAGAGACCCATTTCCTTGCATATGATCTTGGCTAAGCAACTCAAGTGGAGCATGCGTAAGGGTTTCTAGTTGTTTTCTATCACTATCAGTGATCATTCGGACAGTACTCCAGAGCATTCACCCCTTGATGATCATGCAGTTTTGAGGGAGTATGCAGATGTGTTTCCAGGAGAGCTTCCAGGTTTACCACCTAGTAGGGAGGTGGATTTCACCATTGACTTAGTTCTTGGCTCCGCACCAATTTCTAGGGCACCCTATCAAATGATGAATTTAGAGCTTCATGAGCTCAAGATTTAGTTAGAGGAGTTGTTAGAGAAGGGTCTCATTCACCCTAGTGTATCTCCTTGGGGAGTGCCAGTCATATTTGTGAAGAAGAAGGATGGTTCTCTCAGACTTTGTGTAGACTTCAGACAACTCAATAAGGTCACAATAAAGAACCATTATCCACTCCCTAGGATTGATGACTTGTTTGATCAGATGCGGGGAGCTAGAGTGTTCTCCAAAATCGATCTCAAGTCAGGGTATCATCAGTTGCGCATTTCAGATGCAGACATTCATAAGACAGTGTTTCGCACATGTTACGGGCATTATGAGTTCACAGTGGTTCCATTTGGTTTGACCAATGCCCCAGCTATCTTCATGAGCCTCATGAATGGAGTATTTAGGACATTTCTGGATCACTTTGTTTTAGTGTTCCTTGATGACATATTGATTTATTCTCATTCCAAGGAGGAACATGAGGAGCATTTGAGACAGGTACTTTAGGTTTTGAGAGAGTAGAAGTTGTATGGGAACTTGGAAAAATGCAGCTTCTTTCAGACAGAGATTCAGTACTTGGGTCATATCATATCAGGCAAGGGTATCTCCATAGATCCCTCTAAGATTTAGGCTATCTTGGATTGGCTAGCACCCACATCAGTCACTGAGGTGAGAAGCTTCATGGGTTTAACAGGGTATTACCACAGGTTTGTGCAGGACTTTTCTAGGATTTCTCACCCTATTACTTCTCTTTAGAGGAAAGGGAAGAAGTTTGATTGGTCAAAAAAATGTGAGCAGGCCTTTCAGTTGCTTAAGGAAAGGTTAACCACGGTGCCCATCTTAGCAGTTCCAGACCCGACAGAGGATTTTGTTGTTTGCACTGATGCATCACTAGAGGGTTTGGGAGCATTTCTTATGTAGAAGCATTGGGTGATCGCCTTTGAGTCACATAAGCTCAAGGATTATGAGCTTAAATATCCTACTCAAGACTTAGAGCTTGCATAGTTGTTCATGCGCTTGTGCATTGGTGACATTTCCTTTTAGGTAGACCTTTCATCTTGAGGATGGATCATTGTAGGTTACAACATATCTTCTCTCGTGAAACCTCAATCCTCATCAACGGAGTT
Organism: Taxus wallichiana var. yunnanensis; assembly: GCA_018340775.1. Taxonomy (NCBI): domain Eukaryota; kingdom Viridiplantae; phylum Streptophyta; class Pinopsida; order Cupressales; family Taxaceae; genus Taxus; species Taxus wallichiana. The sequence continues at coordinate 959,802,649 of CM031234.1, forward strand.
GGATGGAGTTCCTATGTGAGTATGACATAGAGGTACAATATATTAAAGGAAAGAAAAATTTTGTTGCGAGATGCACTTAGTAGACGACGACATGTGCTTGCTTATTTGATGCTTCAGTCAAATTTGAGAGGTAGGATACTTGAGCATCTTCCAGAGGACAGGTGTTATGAGGGTGCTAAACAGATGTTGGATTCTCAAGGTTCTTTTGAAGGTAGATATTCAAGATGCATGTTAGAGTCAGATGGTTTACTTTGGTTCCATAGGTGTATCTATGTGCCTAAGCCGGTGATCTACGTAGTTTCATCCTTACTGAGGCTCATCGAGCCCCATACGCAGCACATCCAAGAGTGAAGAAGATGCATGAAGATTTGAGAGAGTTATATTATTGGCCAAGTCTTCGTCGGGACAGCAGATTTTGTAGCATATTGTCTTGATTGTCGAGATTCAAAGTAGAGCACTCTCATCCCGCGGACTCTTATACCCTCATGACATTCCCGAGTGGAAATGGGATGTGATCTCCATGGATTTCATAGTAGGACTTCCTATGTCCTCTTATCTTCATGATGCCATTATGGTCACCATGGATAAGTTGACCAAGGTTGCATATTTCTCACCAACAAAGGTTACCTATAATGCACAAAGCATCATCGCCAAAGTGTTTATGGAGGATATTTTCAAATTGCATGGGATTCCGAAGACGATCATCAATGATAGAGACACCATCTACACATCATTTTTTGGACTTATTTTCAGAGGCCTTGGGTACCTGATTAATTTTAGTTCGGCATATCATCCAGAGACGGATGGGCGGGGCAGAGAGGGTCAATCGGTTCTTGAGGACATGTTAAGGATGTATGTGATGGACCAGTAGAAAGAAGTAGGAAGATTATTTGCATTTCGTTGAGTTTTCCTACAACAATAGTTATCATAGATCCATTGGCATGGCTCCCTATCGGGATTTGTATGGATGACCTGCGGGACACCTTAGAGCTAGGATAGACTAGATGACGAGATTATTTTGGGGCCAGCTTATCTTCGAGGATTTAGAGCAGCGGGTTGTTCGATTAGACAGGTGTCTTGAGCAAGCGAGCACGCCAAAAGGCGTATGTAGATACCAAGAGGATTGATCATCACTTCTCGGTGGGTGACAAAAAGTCTTCCAGGTTTCATCCTCATAAGAGTCGATTCGTTATGGAAAGGGTTCTAAGCTAAAGCCTCATTTTTGGGCCCTTTTGATATTTTAGAGGTCATCGGTCCAGTTGCCTATCACCTAGCTTTGCCACCATGCCTTGCACGGGCCCATGATGTTTTTCATGTTTCTGTACTACGTAGATATGTACCTGATGCTTCTCATGTTTTGGATTGGTCGGCATTATAGGTAGAGGATGGAGGATAGTGGAGACTGGAGCCCGTACACATACTGGAGCACCGGAGATTGGCCCTTCGAGTTTAATATTTGGACCAGGTTAGAGTGCAGTGGGACCGATATGACGAGTCATCATCTATCTAGGAGGATGCTACACCACTGAGGGCTAGATATCCCTATCTCTTCCAATGAATTCTAGGAGGAAGTCTAATTCTAGGAGAGGGGATGTAGTGCCCACATTTTTATAGCTCCAGGTTATCTGTTATTTCCTTTATGCATAGACATGTTTTGATTAAGACTCGATAGATTTTGGACATTTTACTATGATATTTTATCCTCAAGGACATTATGGTATTTTGGGCACATAGCGCCAATTGGACTAGATTCGTATACCGATATATTTCTTATGATGTTGATGACAATAACGGGTTATATGATAGATGTATTAGTTAGTTGATGGTTCTTGTGTTTGATTTGATTAATGAGATAGTTTCTGGATTTATTAATGGTAATTTTCATGCTAGCCTAAGTGTATGTTGTTGCAATTTTATTTTTGGGTGATCCATGGCAAACTATGTGAATAATTATATGCATTGCACTATCAATTGTAAAATTATGTTAGGACATTATAAGTTTGATTGAAATTGTGATGTGTAGATGATGTTTATTATATTGGATAGATGCGGTTAATGTGTGCAATGAGTTTGCATGTGATGCGGTATAGGAGAGAATGGGTTTCGGGAAGCTACACAATTGTGCACAAGTAGCCCACCGGTGAGTCCTAACCATGCTAAATGTTTGAGGCCTTAGATTATATGTATTTAATTAGGCACCATGGGTGAACCCTCAATTGTAATGTAATTATGTCTTGTAAAATTAATTATGTTTAGGGTGTGTTTTATTAAGTAAACTAGCTTAGGGGTTTAATGATCTCATCTTAGTTTAAGTGTTGGTTTTGGGAAATTGTGTGTGTGTTGGTAGAAGGGATTGGGGATCACATGTGAACCTTGGGTGGACACCACACCCTCTACCCTTGTGCCCAAGCATGCCAAACCCGAAATTGGATTATTTTGGGCATTTTTAGGGACACCTTTTCAGTTTGGGAGTTCCCTTAACATGAAAATGGGCCCTTGGACCCTACCTAATAGGTAGGGGGGCTTATTTACAAGGTTTGGAGGAGTTTCCCTCCCATTTTTCCATTCTTAGTCACCATCCATGTAAGATGGTTGGTTTGTGTGTTTTTGTTAAAATTTTCTCCACTTTGTTTGATTTTAGTTTTTAGTATTTTGGGTGATAAGGGATAAAAGGTGAGTTTACTCTTACTTATTTGGTTGTTGGAATATTTGACTCTTGAGAGGAGAGGGGGTGACACTTGTCACCTTCCCATTAGTGAGGAAACTTTTGGGTTCCTCTTTTTATTCTTCCTCATGTGGAAGGAAGGGGTCTTCTTGGTTCATTTTTTTGGAGCACTTGGAGAATTTTGGGAGCTTGGAGGTGAGCTTGGACAAAAGGGAAAAGCTTAGAGTCTTGGAAAGCATTGTAGAGGTAGGATTCTTAACCTTTTTCTTTCTTAGTTGTGTTTATATTGTTAACTATGCTTTGATCAATGAAATGATGTGTGTGAAATGAGGTATTGTGAAGTGTATGGTGAATGTAGTTGTTTCGTTGTTCTTGTTTTTTCTTTTGTTTTCTCTCCACCATCATTTGGATTGATGGTTTTTGGATAATGTAGGGGAAGAGAGAGGGATTTCCCTCTCAAACCTCATGGTTGTTAGTCAAGCCATGAAGTTCCCTTCTCATCGCCTCATATGGTTTGAGGTGGGAGAAAGGTCCATATGGCTTGAACCTTTCCCCATTCTTGGTGAGGAAACCCTTTTGGGTTTGAAAATCCTCCCAAGAAGGATTACTATGGCATAAAGGAGGAATAAGGAGGATGAATGATTAGGAGGTATAAGGAGTTTTGTAAACATGTTTTGTTGGTGCTCCTATGGTTGGAAACCTTTGATTTGGGCATCCTACTTCTTCTCTTCCCCCTTGTGAGGTTGACCTTGTTATCCTCATGTTGTTGTTTTCATGTGTAGTATGTCTAAGTGGTTAAATGGTCTTATGCATTCTTGTTGTGTTTTATCCCATTTCTACTTATGCACATTGTGGAAGTTTTTCCTCTCTCCCATGGGCTTGGGGAGGCTAACATGGCTTCCCACCATGGAAAGGCATGTGATGATGCCTATTGGTTGGGTGGTAAACAAGCCTTGGCTCTTATTTCAGCATCCTTGGAAGAACACTCAGGTTGGAGATAGTTGGAGCCTCTTACCATCTTAGTCATCCTCATATTTTGTGGGCATTACCTTCATTTTGTAAATAAATATAGCTTTGTGAAGTTTTATACTCTTGTAAATGCCCATTATTGTACTTATTGCTTCTTGTAAACTTTATTCATTACTAAGGAAGTTTTTTTTTACTTTATGGTTGCAAGAATCTTGTAAGATTATCGTATTGAAATCATAATGAAACCATGAGTTTTTCTTTATTTAATTTTCTTCATTTGGAAGAATTTTTGCTTATAAATATGCAAAATATAGTTATGCATTACATATTAAATTTGAAATTTTAGTGTGTTTGCTTTAAAAATGAAAAAAATTGATGGCACTCAGATTTGATCAATGTAATAGAAGTCCTTCATTTAATAATGCGTGTGAATATTTTTCACCTTTTCTCTGTGTATGTGGTTGATCCTTTAGGTATATTTTCTTTGAAGGATGATTTTAAGAAAATATGCAAGGCCAAGATAGATAGAACATGTCTTTAGGTTTAAATGATGTACATCTGTTACGATGATCTAACATTTCCATACTACATGGCTATGTTAATTACAAGAAATTGTTGATCATAGCAATAAAAAATCCTTCCCTTTCACTAACTAACGATGTTTATCGGTTGCAAAAATTCTATTCATTAGTCATCCTTCTCAAAGGTTTGTATTCAAGGACTTGGCTCTGCCAAGGATAGTCCATCGTATATAATATAATTACAAATAATGACTTCAAACCTGTTGAGATTTTTTTTTGCATTGTTAAAATAGATTCGTTGACAATATAGAGGATAACAACCGATAACCTTCTCATCAATGAATAATTGGTAAACATAAAACATGCATTTCTCTTCATGGTCTCAGATCATTCATTCTTGAGCAAGACCCGTGTTCATCTTTGCCATCCATTTTTAGTAAAACATTTAGGACTATTTTTTTAATGGGTTATTTTTGGAAATATGCAGGCCAAGATGATCAGGATACGTCTTCACATTTAAAATATGTACTTATATTATTATTCTCTAATTCTTATCTTTGTCACAAAGATAGACATTGATTTTTATTAGGTTGATAGTTTTATAAAACAGAAATAGTAGAGCCAAGTGAGCACCAAGCCACTCCTTTCAAAGAAGAAATGTATTTTAGTAGTCGCTATGTATTTTATTTGATACGAACCGACATGAAAAATGGCTTGCGACCCCATTTCATCCATTCGTATGATCTATTATCTAAGCATTATGTTCTATAAGTATCGTAGCTTAGCGGTCGCTAAGCATTTTTTTAATATGAACTTTTTTTTATTTTATTTTCTTAATTAAGAAAAACTTTATACTAGAGGTTTATTAATCTATTCATTTATTATTTAACAATAAAAATAATCGTAGAGCACTATGTTCTATAAGTATTTGAGATTAGCGGTCGCTAGGCATTTCTTTTATATGAACTATTTTTATCTATATTTTTGAAATTAATAAATAGTTTAGCCTTGAGGCCACTAATCCATTACTTTCACAAAAGACCTATGTAGCTTTAAATGATAAACAATTTTTATATCTCACATATATTTCATCTAAAATTTTCACGAAAAAATTCCTAGTTCCCAATAATATTTATTACTATGATCTATTATTAGAGTGCTATGTTCGAAATAATATATTGTTTAACCTAGCTATTGGAAAACCATTCCTTCTGTAAGTATTTGAGCTTAACATTCACTAAGCATTTAATTTAATACGAACTCTTGTTTGATCTCTATATTCAAAATAAAAAGTTGTTTAAGCCTAGTAGCCTCTAATCTACTCCTCTTGACAAGTAGCGGAGATTAAAAAAGCTTAGTAGTCACTAATCATTTTCATTGATGCACACCAATGTGTAAAAATGAAAAGATGTAAAGGTGTGTGCATAGAATTCCCTATGATGTTATATGAGCACCCTGAAAACATTTTTAGTAATCATCTTTCTTCCCAACTATGCAAAGACCTCCATAGATTTTGAAAATAAAAATTGTCCATATCTCACATATCTACATCATCAAAAATGCCTAACGACTACTAATATCTATTACTATGATTCTTTTATAAAGCATCTATGTCATCAATAAATTTTTAGCTTATTTACTTGCATAATCATTCCTTTTGGTAATTATTGAAGCTTAGTGGTCACTAAACATTTTCTTTCACACCCACGTTTGATTGATCTTGTTCAAGTACTGGAGATTAGCGGTCGCTAAGTATTTTACTTGATAAGAACCAATATAAATTATGTGTTAGACACAAAATAACTTACGAGTTATACGAGAAGTTGAGAAATCTTTCAATGGTATGTAGTTCCACACTTGGTTGTAGAAGGAATGTAAATACAATAAGATAAGATTATAGATGATGAAAATACTAGTGATAAAAATTGTAAATATATTTATTTACATTGATGGAAATGAAACCTAGGAGTCTGTAAAGGCTAGCATCCGCTAGATTCTACTCAACAAATAAATGGACAATATACGACATGTTGTTCATTGACACTTTCTAAAGAGAATACCTGATCCCCTATCAAATCTAACTATCTATTATTTTGAATTTAGTGTTACAAAATATCATTCTAATGGAGCTTAGCGTCACTATTTTATTTCCTATCTATAAGGTACTCTCAAATTCTATTGAAGCATAACATTATGTTTTAGTTTTTCTATAATAAAATGTAAATAACTCCAAAATATCAATGATCACGAGATATATTATAAGTTTCATGCCACATGGTAACATTTTAATGGATTACCGTTACAACTTAATAATGTGGATTTTTATAAGTAAAAATATTTGTTAATTCTATCGCTAATTAAAAATTTCTTAATAAATGTGTCAATTATATAATTGTGTAATTAACTGGTTCAAACTTGCAAGATGCCACATTTTATTGGATTTTTTTAATTAACGTGGATGATAGCTAAAAAATATCAAATTCACACTCGATAAAAATTAATAATAAACGAGGCATATATCACTCTCTTAAAATTTAAATTTTTTGTTTTGTAATGTTCACTTATATTTTATAAATGATTTTTATTATGCTTAAATTAATATTTGTCATTTTCCCGTGAGTTCACAAATAAACTTTTGACATTGTCCAAGCAGTTTCTAAGTAGGTAGTATTAATAAATTTGATTTCCCCGTATCCCAAACTATTCCCCAAATTAACACGAATTATAATTATAAAATACTGAATTCACACTAGATAAAAATTAATAATTAATGAGATGTATATCACTCTCTTAAAATTTAAAAATTTTGTTTCCTAATGTTTACTTATGTTTTCTTAATGGTTTTTATCATGCTGAAATTAATAAAAAAATTCATGCGAGTCCACAAAGAAACTTTTGTCAATGTCCCACTTGTTTTTTTAATATTGGTAAATAGTTTTTGAAAGGGACTATACCCTTGTGTACAAAGGAGGCCTAAAAGCCTTTCGAATAAGAGAGAGAGCAGAGAAGGCATTCAAAGCACAAAAGTTACAGCAAAGAACACCGGAGCCTAGAAACAGCTGAACACAAACGAGACTTAATCAAAGAAAACAACTAGCAAAAAACAAGTCAAGACCTACGATTTAGCCAAGAAGCGAGTAAAATCGACTACTTCTTGGCCGCTTGATCAATACTCATCTTTACTTTTTTCAAGCATGATACATACCTGCCGTGGTCATATGAGCAGATCCGTCTTATCGAGCTCCTCTCTGGGTTCTTTTACTCTCTTTCTCATTGCCCCAAAGAGTAATCGGACACATGAGCTAAAACACTTCTTGCATGACCTTTCGATGAATTCCTCTATGGCCCGAATGCTGCAATATTATACTCATGCCTAGTCTTCGTTTTCCCAAGGCGGAGTCTAGGGAGGTCGAGTTTTTGTATATTTCATCAAGTCAAGCTGTTGCAATGCTCCTTCTACCTCAATGCTTTTTTTTTTGCCTTTTTGCTTAAGATTTTTTACCTCATCCTTCAAAGACAATTTAAGCTCACCTCTAAGGCCTCCAATCTTCTAGAAGGGTTATCCGTTGGTGCCAGCCTGGGACCGGCACTACTAATGTTCACAGATCACGAGCAATGTCATCCAAAGGTTCATCCCCTCTTTCGATAGACTCAAGGTTGAGTCTCCTGAAGACCACAGTGACACGTTTAGAAGTAGAGAGGCAAATGTTAAAAGAAGGAGAAGCATGAGCAGCTGCATGTGGGGCATCGGCCACCGGAGGTGGGGCGAAGCAGGGGACAGCAGGGGAACAGGGGCAGCAATTTTAAGCAAAGCCAGCCGGGAGAGGAAGGGAGGCAAGGAATTTGATAAGGCAAAGGTTGTGAATAAGCGAAAAGGGGAACCACCGGGTATGCTTCGAACTCCAAAATGGAGCGCTCAAGAGAGTTTAACGAGATAGTGGGGAAAGCAAACCAACCTACTCCTACGAAAGTGATTCAAAAAAAGACAAGGTGCTTGGAAAAGACAAGAATCAAACCCGCCTTCCAAGGATATAAATCATCATGCGACTTCATCATACGGAGAAGGAATTGAATTAACAAGCGAGATATAAGCTTCTCCTCCTCCTCCTCCACAAATCTTCTCTCTTCAACCTCTTTTTGATAACCCTCTTGTTGAAGAAGCGGTATCCTTCCAATTAGGCGCAGTCGCCCTGCTATGAGTTCATTAATAAGAATCTTCGCCTCCATATCGACCATCCTCTCATTCCACTCCTTGGCAAAGCGAACATGAGATGCTTTGATCATGCCCTTGCAACAAAGTTGGTGAATCCGCCAATACTAAGATGTTCGTAGCTCGGTGTTATCTTTCCAAATGTGGAGTGCACTTCTGGCGGGAGGCCCTCCCATCTTCACAAGGATGTGTTGGTTATAACAATTTTCAAAATACTTTGGGCGTTGGGAGTGGTTCGTCTCTCACCGTTTCGCATAAAAATGGGGCCCCTAGCCGCGTTGGTCCTCCCAAGCAGGTAGGATTGTCGATCTGAGTCAGCGTGAAGTCGCGCGTGAAAACCCTTATCCTCGGCTTTCACCTTGTAGTTATCTTCGGTTTTCGAGCTTGGCAACCGAATATCAACAATTGTACTTCCCGCGTCATTGTTTTTAAATTAAGACAACTCCACTTGAAGTTCCTAAACAAAATCTTGCTATCATTTGGAGTAGATATCATATGCCAATTATAAACTAAAACAAGAGCACACTGTGGAAGAATTTATGGATTTCCTCCAAAGATTAAAGCATATCTTTAGAGATTGTTTGCGTGTGAAGGTCCGCATGTATTTGTGAAGGTGATTAGGGATACTTATCATTATCCCAAATAGTGAAATTTAAATTAATGCCATAATCTCCATTATTTAAAAATTCCCCGTAAGTATGTATGATTCTGATTTCATTGAAGGTATGGTGATGCTTATGGACTCGAGAGATAAAATCTTTGATATTCCAACTAGGAGAAGAGGGTGATTGAGCAGATTAATAATATTAAGGAGTCCTTTCAACAATGAGGTTAATGATATTTTGGGCCCGAGCAACTCTCAAACCCCAAAAAATGAGATAAAGCTTACGTAAAATGATTGGTTTGGATTCCCATTTTTCCAAAGCATATGCAACAATCAAATTACCTTTATGGTCTGATTTCGTATTGCTCCTCCTCCATCAACTTTTCGGGGTTCCCCTTAGAGGCACCATCAAAGTTCAGCTTGAACCAATTGGATTGGGGATGCCATTTGACCAAAGATCTATCCACACTATTCCCGGGTTGCTCCAAATCCGATCGCCAATTTGATAAGATGTGCTTTTCATTTTATGTGAAATAACAATTGTTCTTAGGAGGTTTAAATCGGCCATGTCCTCTTTGATGCCTTGGGAGATCTTGCCACTTGTTTCTAAAGTAGGTAGTATTAATAAATTTTATTTCCTGAATCCCATGCTATCCCCCAAATTAACACACATTATATTTTAAAAATATCGAATTCGCACTCGATAAAAATTAATAATTAACGAGGCATATATCGCTCTATTAAAATTTAATTTTTTTGTTTCCTAATGTTCACTTCTATTTTCTAAATGGTTTTTTATTATGCTTAAATTAATATTTGTGGTTTTCTTGAGTGTTCACAAAGAAACTTTTTTTGTTTTCCCACTTGTTTCTAAAGTAGGTAAAATTAATCAATTTGATTTCCTCGTATCTCATGATATGCCCCAAATTAAATGAAAATATTAATGATAGGTTAATTCAATGTATGATATGTGAAATACCTCATATTCAATTCTAATATTTGAATTATCAAAATCCCACACTTTCACTTTAAGAAGGGGAAATTCAAAGTTTGAAATTTCCTACTCCCACTTTTTTTTTTCAATTTTCAGAATTTATTTTGTTGAATGCATTTGAAAAAAACTAAATAAACTAGAGAAATATATATTAGGGTTTCTTTTTTATTTTGTAATCATAGAAAAGGAGCTCTTGAAATCAGAATACAACATGTGTAGGCACTAATTTACTGGTCTGAGTGCTCGATTCCTAGATGTTTTTTTGAATGGTAAGTTGAGGTAGCGATCATAATCACATTTGGGGCACAAAAACAAGATAGAAAATAGTGATTATGGATAGATCACGGGTGTGAGTGCAGATCAAGGCCCACAAAGGATGGAATCAAAGAGACAAGAAAAATAGGTTATAGATAGAATCTCGTTGATATTGTGTTTTAGAGAGAATACAAAGCTTTAATATACATTATCAAGTATGTAAAAATATTAGATACAACTAAAATATGTATTTTTCAAATCATCTATGTTATTGTATGTGTACTATAATTGATGGTAAACACTTGTAGCAGCTTTGTATTCACCTAGTTCTTGTGTTTCACACCGCAATCCGTCCCTGCCTTTTCCTTTGGTGCCTTTCTAGTTTCGTTCTATATTCTTTTGAAAATGTGTTCTTTTGTTTAAAACTGCATTTTTGTATGCCCATGAATGAATATTTTTATCCCTTTTAAAATATTTATTCCTCCTAAAAACCATTTTTATGTTTAGTCATAGCTCAAGTATTCGTGTTTGTTAAATGGGTTCCCTTTTCATTCCTTCTCTCTGTCTCTCGGTTTTTTTGTTGATTTTTTATTCTTCTTCATCCATTTATTTTTTATAGTAAGCGTTGACATCTATCTTTAGCAACAAAACAAAAGTCGCATATTCTTTTTTTATAAATTTTACTGGTTTGCTTTTGTATAGTTTAGGTAATCATTTTGACTTCCTAAATAATGATTTTTTAAATGAAATAAATAGTCATGACTAATTATTCAATATTCAATTCTCACTTGATTGTTGAGTTATATATATATATATATATATCATTTTTATATTTATTTTCCCATGTAGAAATAATTCAATGCATTGTCTTTACAAAAAAATTATGTTTAGTAAAAGGTAAGCCATTTAGATGTACTCGTAAATATTATTAAATATAAATGTTAATCATTCTATTTACAAACATATATTTCATTTACAATTAGTAACAACATACTTCATAAATGAGCCAATATAAAGTAAAAAAATTTAAATTCTAAAATAACATATTCCAAGACTAGAGGCCGTTAAGCTCAATGTTGACAAAATTTCCTAACCATTACAAGACAACACAAGGAAAAAAATATTCCAAGACAAGACAAATATTAAAGAGTTTCCTGAATACATTTTTCAAACAATAACAAAGACTAGTGGCCGCTAAGATTTTGGTTGACTCACATATGATACAACTAGGATGGCTTTCCTGAAAACCAAGCTAAACACCATTACTATATTTATATTTCCATATTAATTTATCTGAATCCTACCATGATATTCAAAAATTAGCATCCACTAATGTCAAATATTAGTAACTAGCATTGGTGGAACATAACAAAGACTTGAGATTAGTGGCCGTTAGGATATTTGTTGCCTTGCATATAGGATAATTAGTGTGACGAACCAACTAAAAAACTAATTAGCTCCTTTATTATATTTGGATGTTACAATACTACCTTCTAAGACTAGAGACCGATAGGGTGGATGTTTACTTTCTTTCTTTGATGTTCCAAGGAAACAAATATTCAAATACAATATTAATTTAAATGATTTTCCATAATAGACATATTCCCAAAATGAGATTTTTTTGCATTACTGGACCTGAGTTCAATATGTTATTCAAAGTCTATCACATGATATTCAAATCCTAGCGGCCACTAATGTCGTAGATTATTCCACTGTGTTTGTGTAACATAATAAAGGCTTAATATTAGCGGCCGATAGGATAATTTTTGTCTTGCATTCAAGATATTGATTAACGACCACTAAAAACTCAAAATTGAAATAAACTCCAACACCAATTGTTAGGTCAGGCAGCCTCTAAGTACAAAATTTTATTCAAATTTTATTACATGATATTCCTAGCATCTGCTATGGTCAAAGATAATTACATAGTGCTGCAAAAAAATCATAATGACTTGAGGTTAGTGGCTATTAGGATATTTGTTGTCTTGTATTCAGGATACTTTGTAGACGACTTTATTGAAAATATAACTATGCTCCCCGCAATTATATTTAAATTTTAAAATACTATTTTTCAATGAATGATGACCACTAGGGTGGTTGCTCACTACATTTCTTTCTAGAATACTCATGATTCATTTTTTTAAATCCTAGCGGATGTTGAGCTCAATAGGATATCGAAGTCTATCGCATGAATTCCAAACAAAATTTTAAGCCTAGCGGCCACTGGGTTCAATATGTTATTCAAATTAGCGTTGTTGCAACATCATAAAGGCTTGAGGTTAGTGGCCACTAGGATAGTTGTTGTCTTGCATATAGGAAAATTAGTAATGACTTGATGGATATTCAAATACATGACTAGACAACAAATATTTGAAGATAAGATAAATATTAATGATTTTCTAGAGTACACGTAGCCCCTAAGATTGAATTTTATTATACTCCCTTCGTGTAACATAAAATATTTTAATGAATTTCGTGATTACACATATTCCAAAAATAAATTTTCAGCCTAACATCCGTTGAGTTCAATATGTTATTTGAAGTCTTCCACATTATATTCAAAGAATAGTGATCAGGGGATAATTTTTTTAAACATCCCTAAATGGTGTTAGTGCAAAAGATCATCTCGAGAGCTTTCCAACGACTGTAAGAACGTGACAAACGAACATCGGGAGCTCTAGTTATGTCCAGTCAAAGTTTGGTCAACGGGAAAGTCAACTCTAGTCAACTGGTCAATATTGGACCGATTGCCTTTGTGACACGTGGCTTGACAACACTCGTCGAATTCACTCGATTTGCCTATCGGGAGATGACAAGTGGACTACAGGATTACCGAGTTAATTATTTCTATGCCACATTGTATGGTAAGTCCACTTTCCAAATGGCACGCATATATGCCAAACCACACACACACACACACACACACACACACACACACACACACACGAATATATATATATATATATATATATATATATATATATATATATATATATATGTTTAAACATTAGTATAAACTACCAAACCAAATGCATATGCATTAACCCATGCGTGGATGTTTTCACGTGGAAGGAAGGAGGATGAAGCGGTTGTTGGGGGCGGTTAAGCCTAACGTGGCCTTTTGACCACTTCCATATGCGTGGGAAGGCTATTTAAAGCCTTAAAACTTTATCCCACCTCAAAATGTGGGATATACCCACTTCTCCTATGCCGCTCAATGGGGATTTAATCCCATTTCATAAGCTAATCCGCCACTATGGGATTCTTATCCCTTATTAAACGTGCAATCCGCCTCCATTGGGATTTTATCCCATTTTAAAATGCACATCCGCCAAAAAAAGAGGCCGCTGGGATTTGATCCCCTGACCTCATGGGTCCAAGCCCAATCCTCCAACCAACTCACCTAGGGGCTTGGGCGCACTATAAAATGGGGCGCTTCAACTTATACTAGGGGTACAGGTCTGTGCAAGCAGCATAAGGAGGCAGTTTCAGAAAATGCCATTTTTGAAGGCCTTGCACTCAGATTGGGCACTTGGAGTAAAAGATGAAATGAATAAAATTATGAGATGATTCCAACGATGTAAGATTTTATCTTTTTTTGTTGAGTTTTAACCTATTTTTGGAAGCTTTGAATGCAGATTTTAACAGGGATCTACAAGACAGCTAGTTGGAAAACACGAATTTCAATGCACTTCTGGTCCGAATTGTGACTTGGTGTAAACATGAAAAGTGTTCAGAATTCAGATCTGATCTCAGAAATATGATTTTTTTCATAGAATGTTTTTAAATCTCCATTTTTAGGTGTTTTTCTAACACAGTTGCAGGAGATCACATTGTGAAAACACTGTAGGAGCCATAGATCGTTCTTGGGACAATTTCTGCTATTTTTCAGAGTTCTTGGGACATTGATCAGCTCATTTTCAGGTTGTGATTCATTATTGGTTGTTTGTAAGAGTTATTGTACTTGAATTTCAATATTATTAATGGATCGGTTCAATCTGAACCCGGGGACGTAGGAATTTCCGAACCCCGTAAACAATCTCTTTTGTTATCTGAATGTTTTAGTTTTCTAATTATTTATTTGCTACACAAGTTTTCCGCACTTCTATGGATGCATAATAATCAGAATTTAATCAATTTGTGGAGTTTAGAATACTTATAATTGGTTAAGAAAATCACAATCTTTGGAAACTTTTAAAAGTGATAAAAATTCAACATCACGTTTTCAGATCAAATAAGCATGCGTTAAGGCCATAGATTATTTCGTGGCATTTGTGCAAAATAACATAGGCTTGAGATTAGTGGTTTCTATGATAATTCTTGTCTTGCATTAAGGCCCCTCTAACCTAAAGCGATAAATATTGTTTTTTTTACATTGACGAAAAGATATCCTAGGATATATAGACACTAGCGATTCTTTATTCTTCACTTTTACTAAAAAATTAACTAATTGAAACAAACCAAATTTAATATCAAGTAATTGTTTAAATTTCTTATGCAATGCATACAATAAACTTCTACAAATGATTTCTTGTATTTTATAATTAAAGGAGGGTTGAAGGGTCCCTTTTTCTTTATATTATAGATACAATGAGAGGATCACTAAAAACCTAAACGATTCAAAAATAATTTGTTGAAAAATGAAAGGGCCTATGCCAAAAACACAAGTGGTTGGGAATACAAAAAACACCAGACATAAGACAGACAAGATGATTCAATAACAATGGAACTGGAAAGGCTATATAACAACCAAAACAAAGATACAACTTGATGGATTTTTGAACCACTTATTTATCTAAATAAGATGAAACCTCTGTAACCTTCACCTTAACCGGTATGAAAAAGGTTTCACGGCGATTCTGGAAAAAGATGTTCTTTTCCAAAAGAAGCCCAAATATTTAACTAATCATATGCCTCACGAACTTTCCTGTTAATAACATCCCAATGTGTTAGTTCTTGTTGCATTGGAGAAAACATTACATCCAGGTCAGGAAAGTGGAGTGACCTACCTCCCGTCATCGGTGTCTCACCCCATTTTTCCACTTCATACAAGAAACAATTTAGGATGTGAAACTATTTGTGCAACTCTGAAAAAAATTCCACGTGCACCAAATATTATTTAATTTATTTCATTGACGTTCGAAGAAATATTATTTACTTTAAAATATTATTTACACATATTTTAAAACAAAAATTCTACCTAGTGGCCGTTGCATTCAGTATGTTAATGACCGCTAGGATGATTCTTATCTTGCATTCAAGCCCCTATAACCTAAATCTATAAAAATAAATTACATTGATGGAAAGATATCCTATAATATATAGACAGACACTAGTAGCCACTAGTCTTCACATCTGCCAACAAATTGACAACTTAAAACAAACCAAATTTAGTAGCAATTAACTAGTTAAATTTATTAGTGCAACACATAACATAAAATTCTACTAATGATTTCTTGTATTTTATAATTAAAGGAGGGTTGAAGGGTTCCTTTCCCTTTACATTATAGATACAATGAGAGGATCAGTCTAAAAACCCAAATGATACAACAATACTTTGGTGAAAAAAGCAAGGTCCAATGCCAAGAAAACAAGTGGTTGGGAATACAAAAACCCCAGACTAGTAATCTAGATAGTATGATTTGATAACAATGGAACTAGCAACACTATATAACAACCAAAACAAATATACAACCTGAAAATTTTAGAAGCACTTATTTATCTGAATCAGATGACACCTCCATAACCTCCACCTTAACGGACCTAAAAGCGGTTTCCACTAACAATTCCGAAAAAAGATGTTCTTTTCCAACAACAACCCGAATCTTTAACCAATTGTATGCCTCATGACCTTACCATAAAATAACATCCTAACATGATGGTTCCTGTTGCATTGGAGAAAATATTGCATCCAGGTTAGGCCAGTGGAGTGACCTACCTCCCATCACCGATGTCTTGCCCCATTTGTCCACTTCATACAATAAACAATTTAGGACGTGAAACCATTTGTGTAACTCTTGAAAAGGTCCATGTGCACCAAATATTATTACTTTATTTCATTAATGTTTGAAGAAATATTATCTACTTTAAAATATTATTTACACATATTTTAAAATGAAAACTTCAGCCTAGCGCATTGCGTTCGAGATGTTAGCATCCACCGGATGATTCATATCTTACATTCAAGCCCCTATAACCGAAATCTATACTGATTATATTTTACATTGATGAAAATATATCCTAGAATATATAAACACTAGCAACCACTAGTCTTCACATCTGGCAACAAATTGACAACTTAAAACATACTAAATTTATTAGCAATTAACTAGTTAAATTACTTAGTGCAACACATAACATAAAATTTTACTAATGAGTTATTGTATTTTATAATTAAAGGAGGGTTTAAG
Organism: Taxus wallichiana var. yunnanensis; assembly: GCA_018340775.1. Classification (NCBI taxonomy): domain Eukaryota; kingdom Viridiplantae; phylum Streptophyta; class Pinopsida; order Cupressales; family Taxaceae; genus Taxus; species Taxus wallichiana. The sequence continues at coordinate 959,819,277 of CM031234.1, forward strand.
GGTCCCTTTACCTTTACATTAAATATACAATGATAGGATCAGTATAAAAACTAGAACAATACACTAATACTTTGATGAAAAATGCAAGCGCCAATGCCAAGAAAACAAGTGGTTGGGAATACAAAAAACCCCAAACCAGTAACCTAGACAATATGATTCAATAACAATGGAACTGGAAACAATATACAATAACCAAAATAAAGATACAACCTGACGTATTTTAGAAACACTCTTTTATCTAAAACACATGACCATTCCTAACCTCTACCTTAACAGGCCTAAAAATGGTTTCCCTGGCGGTTCCAGAAAATTGTGTTATTTTCTAGCAACAACTTGACTCTTTAACCAATCATATGCCTCACAACCTTTCCAATGAATAATATCCCAAAATTCTAGTTCTTGTTGCAACGGAGGAGACATACCATCTAGGTCAAGCAAGTGGAGTGACCTACCACTCATTGTTGGTGTCTCTCCCCATTTATCCACTTTAAACAAGAAATGATTTAGGAAATTAAACTGTTTGAACAACTCTGCAAAAAATGTTTGCGTGCACTAAACCTTCCTATTTATAGTGAGCATCAGAAAGCAAGGGCCATGACATACTCAATTTTTTTCCATTTCCACTTCCATGCTAACCCTATACGCTGGCTTGATCCAGTGACGACCCATCTCCAAAGCCTAATCCTTCACCGATGTATGATAAGAAGATGAAAAATGAATGTCGAAGAAAATTCTGCATTTACCCTCAAACATCCCTCCAGAGAAAGATAATCATCTCCAAGAACTCCCTCAATTACAACCAGGTCTTTCTCTGATTCAATCCAAAAAATGGATTTCAAATGACGATGTGAAATTTTGGTATAAAATACCATTTCATGCACAACCGTAAAATTGTATGAAAGGAAACATTGGTCTGGACATGACATAATAAATGAAATCTCATGAAAGAAACCTAAAAGGTGTGAAAATAAGGGGAGCGATTAGATAAATATATGGAGTGAATATTCCATTGCATGCTTAAAATTAATACAATCTTGCCAATGGATTTAATACTAACCTTTCTTAGAAAAGGTGATGACTCTGGCCAATCAACATATTTATTGAAAATATTATCACAATATTTTCCTATTTAGTAGCTATCTTAATAGATAATATTTAAGGTCCAATCTAGAGTTAATGAGAGCATACAAAGGTAATTTTAATCACACAAGATTGATTTTCCCTGACAAGGTATGATTTTTAATGATGGCGTTAGCAATAATATGGGAGTCACCTCCAATAATTAATTCATTACTATTTGATTCATTAGCCAGGGACAAATAATGTTCCGTGCTTAAACTTATTGATTTATACATTTAATATTTTACTAAATTTCTATTCATTAGTCACCCATTATTTTTTCGCAACTACCACACCATACAAGCTTCAAGGATACTTCTTCTACTATGATCTACTTGTGCTAGGGGAAAGGATCTAATGACTATGAGTGGGTATGTGAAATAAAGTACCATTAGTTGTTTGAATTCAAGTTAAAAATTAAATAAAAACTAGCCAATAAATTATCCAATGAAATGGTGACACATAGACAACCCATAAAAGGTGATTTTATTCTCAAGTAATGGGTTGCCTTAAATTCCTTTGTATTCAAAAGTACTTATTTTAAATCCCTTAAAAATATGTTCTCCACATAATTTAAATGTGTAAAAGAAAATATGCATATTAAAAAAATCATGATCTATTAAAGGGTATTTAAAAAAATGATTGTTAAGTGGCTCTAACAACCTCTTACATTAGGATTCATGATAACTGGCTCATTTCCTCTACTATGATCTAACCTTGCCTAACTATGTGTCTATCTTTATTACCAACCTTAACTAACGACACTTACCTTTCATTAACTAATGACGCTTACTGGTTGCAAATCATTTTTGTTTATATGAAAATATATGGATTATGTTTTATACACAAAATATCAAATGAGAACTACATAAGGCATCAACCTTCTCAAAGGTATGTATTCAAGGACTTGCTCTATTAGGGATAGTCCAACTAATATAAAATAATTACAAACAATGACAACAAAGTTGTTGAGATTTTTTCATTATTAAAATGGATTCCCTAATATTGTAGAGGCTAGCGGTTTCTAGCCTTATCATCAACGAATAATTGGTAAATATAAAACAAGAATTACTCTTCACGCCCTTTGATATTGTATTCTGAAAAGGTTCGTGTACATCTTTGCCATCGATGTTTAGTAAATTGTTATGGACTTTTTTTAACAGGTAACTTCTAAAAATATATAGGGCCAAGATGAATATGATACGTCTTTAGGTTTTAAATATGTGCTTCCATTATTATGCTCTAATACTTATATTTATCAATAATGTAGATAGTGAATTTTTTTATTGATGTGTCTTAGCGGTTACTAAAAATTTGCATTGATACCTTAGCGGTCACCAAAAAATTCCTTTATTTGATGTTCCAAGACAAGAGAAGAAAAATAATATTCAAATACAAGAAAGATATTTACCACTTTCCTAAATACATGTAATTAAAAATATTTACCACTTTTCTGAATACATGTAATTAATACAAGAATATTTGAAGTCTATTACATGTTATTCCTAGCCTAACATACTATCTTGATGTTGGTGGCTGCTAGGATATTTGTTGTCTTTTATACGGGACAAGTAGTAACAACTCCACTGAAAACTAACTATGATCCATTATTGTATTTAAATTTTACAAGACTAACGACCACTAGGGAGGATGCTTACTACATTTATTTGATGTTCCAAGACAAGAGAAGACAACAAATACTCCAAGACAAGAAAAAAATTTATGACTTTTTTCTGAATAGATGTGATTCAAAATGTAGATTCAAGAGAATACAATACACGTAGTCAAACATGTAATCTTAATCTTAACATCTATTAGGTAGATTAGCCGCTGCAAGGATGTCGAAAGATGCCAATGTTTTCAATGATTTTTTTATTGTTCGATCACCGATTTTAAAATAAGAAACTATCGAGGCTTGAGACCAAGAGACGAGAAACTATCAAGGCTTGAGGCTTGATTTTATACTATTCAATTTCAATTATGTGATATACATGATATATCTTATGAGAACTATAAAAGGCACCTAATTACAACACCCAAACACATCATGACATGTAAGATTTTTTATTATTAAATATTCAATTCTCAACCCTTATCACCCATGTTGGATTCTAGGTTTTCACAATGATGTAGTGTAACTCAAATATGTTTTTTACAGTGATGGGAATATATATATATATATATATATATATATATATATATATATATATATATATATATATATATATATATATATATATATATATATACTACTAGTATTCACTTCTAGCAAAAAAATTCACTACTTGAAACAAACCAAATTTAATAGCAATTGATTGTTTAAATTGCTTAGTGCAACACATAACAAAAAAAAATATTAATGTTTTCTTGTTTTTTATAACTAAAGGAGGGTTGAAGTATGTCTGGTGACTGCTATGCTATAAATATTTATTCATATTGAATTTTACTCTATGAAAATAATGACATCAAGATACGACATCTCGTTGTTATTGCATTATTGAGAAACAATATTTTTCCTTTAAACATTACTTGAAATATTAATTTGTTTATTTCCTTTTTTAGGTAATATGTCTTCCATTGACGCACTCTATTCATGAAAATTCCTTTGATTGAAGGATAAGAGGATTGGAAAAATAGAGGTAATGACCATTTTGTAGAAATTCACTCCCGGAAAATTTCCACGGTGATCTGGTTATTTTTTTGTTGATGATGATGTTTTCGGTGACGTTGGTATGGTACTAAATTCAAAAGATATTGATAAGAAAACCTTCTATATCAAGTGATGAGGCCATAAATTGACCATAAATTACCATTATTTTGTCCTTCCAAGTTACCTTTGAAAGTGGATTTAAATGTAATCTAGGAACTTATAGTTTTCTTAAGATAGAATATAGGATATATATCTTGTTCATTCTTTAGAAATATTTTGTTATCTATTTTGTTGACTAATCCTATTGATTATTTGGGAAAGATGCAAAGTCTTGTGTATGCAAGACATAAAGGAAAGATAATGCTAGTATTGGGAAAAGTGGAATTGATCATGAATAATATATCTAAACTTAAATATGATTTCATATTCAGATTCCTCTTGAAAAATTATGCAAGTTCAAAACAAGAATCATCTCAATCCAAGATCATATGTAAAAGTTATAGTTGTTTTAAGTTCGCAAGCTTAGTTCCGGAACTCATAGGCTTAGTTCTAGAACTTGCAGAGTTAGTTCCGAACTCGTAGGCTTAGTTCTAGAACTAAGTAGATTTTGACAGTTTTTGAGGAATTGTGAAAGATCAGAGAATCCAATGGAAAATATGAGAGAGGTTTTTATTCATAGAAATATGTTTAACAAAAACCTCATTCATATTTTCTACAAGTATTACCAATAAAGAGGGATCTAAGTTTTAGTGAGCTGCAGTATGAGGAAAAGTGTATCAGACGAGCACTAAAAGTTCCATAAACAGAAACAAAAATTCAAATGGAAAATCTGAGAGAGGTTTTTGTTCATAAAAATGTGTTTAACAAAACCTCATTTGAATTTATTACGAGTTTTTACCAATGAAGAGAGATCTAACTTTTAGTGATCGGAGTTCGAGGAAAAAGCATATTAGATAAGCATCAAAAGTTCCACAGTCAAAAACAGCAAAGTCAAATGGAAAATCTAAGAAAGGTATTTGGTCAAAATCATATTTTGAGGGAAATCCTCCTTCCAATAATGTAGAGGAATAAAATCATTATGATTCTTGTTACCGAAAAGCAAGGAGAATATTTGGGAGCAAATCTTCCTAAAATAAGTGAGATAAGACTTTGACTTCAATAATATATCTCTCTCCATATTTTGTGGAGATGGAGATCTTAGTTGTTAGGATTGAAATAAATATAAGATCAGATTGTATTTCCTAAAATAAGGAGTTGGTTGGATGCATGAATTATAAATGCAACCTTCCACACTTAGATATGTAATGCTTTTCTCCCAAGAAATAAAGATTTGTTCTTTCCTCTCAAAAATTAAATATTTTTTAGATCTCAGAAGTATGATTTAAATCCTCTTCCAAGGAATGAGCTGGCCATTCATTCCAAGGAAGATATATCTATGTATTATGTTCATTCATTTGTCTCGTAATTCATTCTTAATGTTTATTTCTTTATTTATGCAGTTTTTCCTTTTGTTGTAAATTTTTGTTTTTATGTTATGTAATTTCTTTTGTGAACTGCGGGTGTTTTTTTTTCTTTCTTTCCTTTATTTTTAATTTGGTAATTTCCTTTATGCAAGTGTGTTTAAATTTCTGCAATTGTGCATTTAAATTTCTGCATGAGTGATTTATTTTATGCAAGTTTGGTTTGTGTTTAAAGGAGTTGTTTTCCCATATCTTCTTCTCTTAGTGCATACACCTTTGGACACCAGCCACTGGATTGACATTATTAATTGCGAGGATTGATGACCCTCATCATTTTGGCACTATTTCCAAGGAACATGTTATTGAGAGATTCAGAGTTCTCTAAAAGAATATTCTAGTGACAGTAGAATAGCTTTCAACAATTCTATGACAGGAAGAATTTGGTAAGTAGTTTCTTTAGACTTTTATTTCTTGCAAGTAGATTAAAATTTCATTTCTGCAATTAGGAATATTAGATTGTAAATATATCCCCACAAACTAACTCTATGTATAAGAAAAATGACTGTGATGTTTGATCAAGAGGTATAATGGTATGAACAAATAATTCAGATCTATAAATGGTATAATATGATATTGAATCTGGAAGTAGATCCAATTGATGAAATATCATATGCCATTTTTGATAACCACCACCATTTCCTCTTGTATCAACTAATAACTCAATGATCTTATTACACATAACCTTTGTAAAAAACTAGCTTATCTAGTTTGTAATAAATAAAAACCACTCATAATAAATCCATCCATCCAAATCATTTTTTCATCTTATAATAAAATTTAATCCATGAACCATATCCATTAGAAAAATTTGTTTTCATGTCTTTCAATTTTTTCGTTTTTGTATTTGATTGTATAATGTTAAGAAGCAATTATGGTGAATATCAAGGAAAGAAATTTTTACATACTAACATCTAAGGACTAGATCTATAGGAATTTTTAGAGTTGTTCTTGATATCAGTATGCAGATTTTGGAGCACCAATAGTATCAACCAAGGAGCATGCAAATTTTGGAGGGACCCACGGATACCTTCACTTTCTCTTTTAACAACTCTACATCTCTTGAGATCACCAGTCCGGGATTTGAAGATTACTATGGTGATTCTGATATTGCACAATTCAAGTTAGGCTTTGAAGACCTAAAAATTGTCTACACAATTTTTAGAATCTTTTTGGAGTTACCAAGTATGCAAAAAGGTTTTTATGAGATCTCAGACATTGCTTCCTATTTTACACAAGTTGTACTTTGATGAATATAGTCTGATGATGGATCAAATTTTTCTCTAACCCTTCTCATGCTATCATTTCAATAAAAAAATCAAAAATCAAAATCAAAAATCAAAAAGCTTTGTTTGGAAAACCAGCTTGCTAGCTAGTCAAAGGCAAAAAAAAAAAAATCAAAATAAAAAAGATTTGATTGGAAAACTAGCTTACTAGTCAGTCAAAGGAAAAAAAAATTGATTGGAAAACCAATTTGTTGCCAATCAAAGGAAAAAAGAGGTGACTCTTCTTCAAAGGAAATCAACAGTTACCTAGTGGCTTTCTTCTCGCACTATTTGATGATGTTAACAATAGGATGACAAAGACAACTAGAGGTATGATCAAGTTATTTTGTTCTACTATTTTATTTTTAAGCTTTATTGTAATTTTTTTATTACAACTAGATCCACTTTTAAAGATTTCCAAGGAAGGAAAGATAAAATTCATATCTCCCCTACTTATATGAAAAATATGTGCACCTCTTTGCAATCAAAATTTTAGAGTCTAATTTATGGGTAGCCATGAATAAACAACATGCATGAGGACATGCATGAGCTTAAGTGTGGGAGAGAAGGAGAAGCACGAGGTATGCATTTTGATTTTAGATATGAGACACAACAGAAGAATCTCCACACAAGAACCTGTTGTACAAGAAAGAAAATCAAAAGTAACATAAGGAAATCCACACAAGCACCTATTGTAAAAGAAATAATATCAAAAGCAATAGAAGGAGATCCACACAAGAACCTGTTGTAAAATAAAGAAATCAAAAGCAGCATAAGGAGATCCACACAAGAACCTATTGTAAAATAAATAATATCAAAAGTAACATAAGGAGATCCACACAAGAACCTATTGTAAAGAAAGAATATCAAAAGCAACAGAAGGAGATCCACACAAAAACCTGTTGTAAAAGAAAAAGAAATCAAAAGTAGTAGAAGGAGATCCACACAAGAACCTGTTGTAAAAAAAAAAATATCAAAAGCAACAGAAGAAGATCCACAAGAACGTGTCCTTAATACGGAGAAGAATCTAAGAAGATGAGAAAATAATGTAATGCATGAGGACATGCATAAGATTAAGTGTGGGGCAATGATGAGGCCATAAATTGACCATAAATTACCATTATTTTGTCCTTCCAAGTTACCTTTGAAAGTAGATTTAAATGTAATCTAGGAACTTATAGTTTGCTTAAGATAGAATATAGAATATATATCTTGTTCATTCTTTAGAAATATTTTGTTATCTATTTTTTGACTAATCCTATTGATTATTTGGGAAAGATGCAAAGTCTTGTGTATGCAGGCCATAAAGGAAAGATAATGCTAGTATTGGGAAAAGTGGAATTGATCATGAATAATATATCTAAACTTAAATATGATTTCATATTCGATTCCTCTTGAAAAATTATGCAAGTTCAAAAAAAGAATCATCTCTTTCCAAGATCATATGCAAAAGTTATAGCTGTTTTAAGTTCATGAGCTTAGTTCCGAACTCATAGGCTTAGTTCTAGAACTCAGAGTTAGTTCCGAACTCGCAGCTTAGTTCGGAACTAAGTAGATTTTGACAGCTTTTGAGGAATTTTGACAGATCGAGAGAATCAAATAGAAAATCTAGAGAGGTTTTTATTCATAGAAATCTGTTTAACAAAAACTCATTCATATTTTCTACGGTATTACTAATAAAGAGGAATCTAAGTTTTAGTGAGCTGCAGTTCGAGGAAAAGTGTATCAAACGAGCACTAAAAGTTCCATAAACAGAAACAAAAAATTCAAATGGAAAATATGAGAGAGGTTTTTGTTCATAGCAATGTGTTTAACAAAATCCTCATTCATATTTGCTACAGTTTTACCAATGAAGAGAGATCTGACTTTTAGTGATCTACAGTCCGAGGAAAAAGCGTATCAGACAAGCGTCAAAAGTTCCACAGTAAAAAACAACAAAGTCAAATGGAAAATATGAGAAAGGTATTTGGTCAAAATCATATTTTGAGTGAAATTCTCCTTCCAATAATGTAGAGGAATAAAATCATTATGATTCTTATTACCAAAAGCAAGGAGAAGATTTGGGAGCAAATCTTCCTAAAATAAGTGAGATAAGACTTTGACTTCAATAATATATCTCTCTCCATATTTTGTGGAGATGGAGATCTTAGTTGTTAGGAATGGAATAAATATAAGATCAGATTGTATTTCCTAAAATAAGGAGTTGGTTGGATGCATGAATTATAAATGCAACCTTCCACACTTAAATATGTAATGCTTTTCTCCCAAGAAATAAAGATCCGTTGTTTCCTCTCAAATATTATATAGTTTTCAGATCTTGGAAGTATGATTTAAATCCTCTTCCAAGGAATGAGCTGGCCACTCTTTCAAGGAAGATAGATCATGTATTTAGTTTTATGTTCAATCATTTGTCTATAATTCATTTTATTAATGTTTATTTCTTTATTTATGTAGTTATCCTTTTGTTGTAAATTTCTATTTTTATGTTATATAATTTCTTTTGTGAACTTGCAGTGTGTTTTTCTACTTTCCTTTATTTTTAATTCGAAATTTCCTTTATGCAAGTGTGTTTAAATTCTGCAAGTGTGCCTTTAAACTTACGCATGTGTGATTTATTTTATGCAAGTTTGGTTTGTGTTTAAAGGAGTTGTTTTCCCGGATCTTTTACTCTTAATGCATCTGACCTTGAGACACCAGACCCTAGATTGAAATTATTAATGGTGAGGATTGACAACCCTCATTATTGACGTTGAACATATTGGCATCATAATGAATGTGTCGTATTCTTGACATGGAGTTAAAAGTTTCATTGTTCAAGAAACTAGAAATGAAGGCTTCTAGAAAAAATATGGTGTGCTCTTGTTTTAAATATGGTTGGAATTTGGGGAAGTTCATACATTCAGAAAAAACAAGATGTGAAAATTCCCTTGAATTTCATAATAACATGAATTTGGTATTCAAAAAATTGTATAGAACCAAGGATACCTCTTCTATTTGTCATTATTTGAATAGAAAAAATTATTTCTCCACCGAAACATGCAAAGCTATTTACAATACTGAGGAGATCTTATTTGTCTAAATTAGAGATAAATCCATCTAAGTCAAAGTTGTAAGGGCTTAAAAATAATAAAAATTAGTTGTGTTGTTAAAGAAAGTGACCAATATATTTGAGCAAACAGAAACTTCAAATGTTGAACAATTAAAATTGTTTTTGTTCAATGGTGATGTTTTTCTAATTGAAGTTTCTAGGTGCCATTTGGCACCTTGAGAATATCAATTACATCTTATGCATGATGAGAATGTTGACCTTATTTTCTATTCAATGTTGATTAATGTTATTCCTACACTAAGGGATGCACTTCTTCTTCCCTTTTTACCTTCTAAAAAGGAACTTGTGCAACTCGAGGATACTAGATGACCTGAAAAGGGATGAAGTGCAGTTCTACATTCTTGATAGCCAACATACCATTTGTGCCCAAAACTATTTTTGGCTGAAAGAAAATACAAGTCATTACATACTAAGATGTAGTTTAGAAAGGATCACATTATGTCTTCACACGCTCCTGGTGGAGTCATTGTTAAAATTTTCTAACAGAAAAATGATGTGAATAAAAATTAGATTGATACCAATTTTATTGATGTAATCTACAAGGATTAAATGATTTAGAGATCCCTAGGATTTCCTTGGAGGCCCAGAGTGGGAAACTCAAATTCAGGCGATTTGAAGGTAACAAAACGTAATTTTAACACATTTGTTCTTAAATTTAATTTTGTAATATGCGAAAATTAGATATATTATTTACTTTCAATGCGATTTTGAGATGCAATGTCTTGCTATTTTCAAAGTGGCTAAGGTTGAAAGCCTTTCTGAAAAAATGAAATTTCTATTTTACCTGAGGACATATGGACAAAATTGACAACAACCATTGAGTTATTTAAATCAGGTGGGATGGCTTGTTCTCCTTTTAAGGATAACCATCCTAAATTTAAACCAAATTAATTGGCAAGATTCACGGTGAATTACTTTAGGCCAATAAGAAGAATGACCAATGAGGAGATATCAATTCTACTAGATAAAGTGCAAGTAGGAAAGTATGGCTAACTCGCTTTATTGAAGTAGGCATCATAGCAGAGACTTTAGATACTTACTAGCTAAAGAGTAAAAGATGACAAAAGGATGAGAGAAAAATTTCTAAAATATATGAAAAGTAAATATCCAGGTAATAGTGTATTGGCAGAATGCACTGAAAAAATATTGTTGAAAATTTTGGTTTGCATGATTCTCACTACTTTAGTTGTGTGTACTCTTGGGAGAAGAGAATAAAGGAAAAATAAAATTTTATTCTGGAGGAAGTGAAAAAATGAAAAAAGAAAAATTGATGTTGAAGTGGAAGAGGTTCTCCCAGCGGCAGCTCAAAAATTATAGACAACTACATGATTTCAATGGAAGAAAATATTCCAACAAGGATGGAAGACACTGAAGACTTTACCTGTCAATGTGCATATCCCTTCTAGCTCCAATCAACAATATCTTCTATTCCGTCAACTAATCCATTCAATGCAAAATGTGTGATCACATATTTCTATAATTTTTCTAGTGTACTCACTTCCAATGTAATAATGGACCTACTTACAATTGTCAAATCTAGTCTGCTAAATTGTGTAATTATTGTGCTCTTACCTATTGCTTCTTCAAAAATGTTAAGAGAGACGGTAAAAAATACATGAAAAATTCAAAGACAAGGGGGAATCAATTGTGGAAGGTTGTTATAGATTTTATGAAAGAAGAGGAAAATTTAAGAGCTTGTGTCTTATGTACACAATAACTAATGTGCACAATTATGATATTGACAATGGGGATATAGCAGAAATCACCATAGATTGGAAGGATCAAATTTCACAAAAAATTGTGATGGCAAGTGAAATCATCCTACGAGGAAAGACACATCCTTTTATTTATGAGAGATATTATGGTTTTTGGTCTCATATGTTCGCTAGACTCGCTTCCAATAATTCTATGATTATAGTGTTGTACGACGGTAGTGTTGCAGTGCATGATTTTGTTAACTTAGGTACATCTATGGTTTTTATTGTTGAATCACATGATCAAGAAATATTTTTACAACATTACTATTCTCATTTGAAAAAGGTACGTTGATTAATATCACTTTAAACAATTATATTAGTTTAATACATTTGAACTAATACATACAATATTTATGCAAACAACCAAACAAGAGAGGAATCCTCTCCATAAACAAACAAAGGAGACGATGTCAATCTTAGTATGTTACAACTAATTCAACTCGTTTCCCATTTCACCGACCATTCATCTAATGAATCTCTAAAAGGTGATTGGGAAATACTCGTTTTGTAAATTTATCACTACAAGATGTTTTTGATTGTCATTGTTTACATATTTTTAATAACAACTTCAATTTTTTTCAGATTTGATGCCAAATGGGGAGGTTTTGGCATGTCGTGCATGAACTCATAGACAGAAAAAATGGTATGATAGCGATTAACAATTTTAAATAAAACCATTTATAAGACCCTCATAATTGAAGGAACCTATAGCGAAGTAGTTTCTTTGTAATATGTATTACCCTAGCGGTTGCTAACATATATTTTTTATTAGAGTTTTTTTGAATTGAGTAAATTTTTGGTTTATTGGTTAATATTAAATTGAGGATGATTGAATAAATTTAATTCTATACCGTTGGCTATTAGTGGTCGCTAAGCCCATCATAGACTGTCAACCCAAACATACTCTAGGCATTAATGGCTTACACCTACTTGTCATTAATATACAACTAGATCGATGCAATATTGTATAAATTTAAGTTGTATCACATATTTTTACATCGACTTAAAATTTATTTTGAATTGATTACTATTTTTTTAATAGAACGAGCATCACAAGAACTTGCAAAGGGGGAGTGCGAGGGAATCCAAGACGGAGTCTCAATCAGTAAGTGTTAACATACTAAAATTTTGATTATTTGAATTAGTTAATATCAAATTGCAGACGCTTAATTAAAAATAATTCTATGCGCTAGCCAAAAGAATTATTTAATTATTTTAAATTTTGAGGGTTTTCTCTATGAGAAAAATCAATCCTACAAAGAGTTGACAATCAAGTTCGGTAAGGAGACTCTCAACTTGCAAGGGGAGCCCAAGGAATTTTTAAAGATACTGGCAACAAAATGTGAAGTTGGATTTTGGTCTAGCTATCTCTCTTGCGCAAAATTTGAAAATTTGATTAATGATTTGAAAAAATATATATCATTTGAATTCAAACCATTTATTATTTTGGTTAAAGAACATTGTTGTGTATAAGATGAAATTGTAGTAAAAAATCTCCAAAATATTTGGATTAGAGATGGTATTATTTTTGGTCTTAAAGACACATTGTGTATTAGAATGTGACCAAATGGAAACCTCCAAAAAAATTTATTGTGGGGAAGAAATCAAATGAAGAAAATTGTTTCAAAGATAAGTGGTTGATGACCAATTTGTATAGAAACTTAACACGTAGAATGTTTCAAGGTTTGAGTGTTGCGAATGGGATCCAAAAATTGCAGCAAACATAAATATATAACTATTAATTATTTAAAAATGTTTTTTAAAATGATATTCTTGCGTACATTCATATGGTCACTGTTTATTTTATATGTTGACATTACAAATTTAAAATTTGGTAGTATTTATATCCTCACTCTGATTGAGATTATATTATAGTTTTATAAGTCGTTTTTGAGTTTTGATTAAATACTTTGATGCCTTGTTTTTAATCACTTTTGGAAGCTTACATTAATTCTAAGTTATTTTTATAGATCCTATTTAGAAGCCTCAGAAATTACTAGTTTTGGGAGTTGAAGGTTTGTTGTTTGGAATTTTTGGTATTGGAAACAAAATACCTCGTAATATGGTTCCATATTTTAGATCTAGGAATACTGAATACTTTGAATGAGAGTTTAGTGCTAAATTGATAAGTAATGCATAAAAAAATTGACTCTTCCTTATGGTATTCATTTATGGATTCAACAATGATGAAGTACATGTTCATCAAAAATTAGTTGGCTACAAGAAACCCACTTCAGGTTCAAATGGGGATGCCAACAATGTAAGTTCCAAACAAATACAAGCTAGCAGATAGTAGACATTTATGGTAATGTATATGGTGAAAACAATATACTTTTGATCGATGACACAATATTCTTATCACACAAGTTCAAAGAAGAAATTACTCTCAAAACCCCAACATACTAGAGATTTGATGGAAACTATAAGACTGATTCAAAATTTACATTGAATTATGTACATGGTTGAAACATGTAAGAGAACATAATAACATGTGTAGATCATTGAAAATGTTCAAACATGCCATTGGCATTTGAATTATATACTTTTCTTCCAAATCCAACAATGTATTGTGCATTTTTATAGAATAAAATAACTACCTTAAGGTTCTTAAAGATTCGCAGTGCGTAATCATTTTTTTCAATTATTTTTTGGAAAGAAAAACATTTTTTCTAACTTGGGTGAAGAGACAATCGTGGATCATGGACCAATAAAAGAATGAGTTTTCCTATATCTACATAGTTTTAAATTAAACAAATTTATAAGACCATTATTCCCAATAAAAAAGTAATCCTAGCATGTTTAGCACATAAAAATGGAAACATATAATGTTTATCATTTCACACATTGATGTTGGCTTCTCTTAAATAAAAAAACAAATTTTCCCCAGTTATGTTTGATTTAATCTTAAAGACATTTTGAAATTTATAGGAACCTTATTCATAAGCAAAAATAATCCTAGTGCCACTAGACCGTATAAAACATAAACATGTTATGCTTATTGATTTGCATATCCATGGAGGCTTCCTAAAATCATAAAAAAAAATTTTACCATATCTTCATATGTTAATCTTAATGACATTTTAAAAATGATAAAACCTTGTTCCAAATAAAAATAAATTCTAGCATTCACAAGCATGTATAGAACTGAAACATTTTTTGTTTATTGTTTTGTAGATCATTATTTTAAATATTTTCTATTTATTGTTGTGTGGAATATTGCATTGTGATCATACATGAAGATTGCATCATGATCAAATTTTCCATTTATCAAGTATCCTAGAATCAAAACATATTTCTCAAAAAACTTAGCATCGTTTAGAACACGTGAAATGCCTATTACAATTGTAAAAATATACCTATTGAAGAAAGAATTGTGGCTTATGATGCATATTACAATTGTACTTGATAGATGAACTGTAGCCTATAATACAATTATTGAAGGATGATGTGGAGATGTATGCGTGATGTAATTAAATCAATAACCCAATTACAATTATGTAATTTGTCCATAGATTCAATTGATAACACCTTTCTATATAATGTGTGTGACTGTCTTTAGTAATATGATTTTGTATAATGTGTTTTTATCAATCAGGGTAGCCTTTATTCGTAATCTAGCCTTCTTTTTTTTTTTTGTTCCTCATACCCCTTTATAGTTTTTTCTTTGTTTTTTGATAGGATTAGCCTAGTGTGCTTGTGGCTTTGGGGCATGCTCTCATACCTCCCCCTTATTTTGTTGAGAGAATCTTGTATCATGTTCCATTTGATATAATATAAGATCATTTTCATCAAATAATAGAGCCAATGCATGGGAAAATGTTAATGACGCCATCCATTTTTTATTACATCAACCTTCCTCTCTCGAGTCAAGGGACTATTTAATTGGGTTGTGCTTTCTACTGTCCTCAAACATTTTCTCACGTTTATGTATGTTTTTTCCCCTTCCCTCTCATGGCATCTACCTATGTTCCATTCATCCCCTTGTGCAATAATAAGCATGAAACAACTTTCCTCTCTATTGTTTCTGACAATCATCTTCGCAATGTCTTCTACATGGACTCCACATGATTTTATGACTATGATTGTGAACATCTTGGGTGTGGATTATCTCTAGAGAACCGGAAGAGATCATGTAAACTCCGAGATTGTAGGTGTCTTCATGTTCAATTTCTTGGTGTTGTGTGTAAATAAAGTAGTGGTCATAGCGGTTGCATCCCATTTCATTTACCCACAACATCGTGTGGGTTTGGTTGAAGCTTTGGTAAAAGTATGCCTTCCTTTTCTCTTTGTAAATTTTTATCCTTTTCCGTCACCTTTATGGGTTGATAGTAGGATTTTTGATGCCCTGGAATTGAAAATTCGGGTCCTACTTCAATTTTATGACTTTTTCAAAGCATTTTTCAATCTGATGGGGCGCTTATCTCTAGTGTTCCATCCCTGGACCTAGTCATGCTCGAAAAATCTACCCCGCCCTTCTTCTAGATCAAGTGGTGTACTTGAATTTTTTTGTTGGCATGTCCTTTACCTTTCTCAAGATTATTGCAATGCTTGGCTGGGTGGAACCCTAGGGTTTCTTTATCATTCCCACTCTTTTTTTGTATTCACGACTCAATGTTTTTATAGGCTTGGTTATTCATGTTACATGTTGGCCTCATTATCTTTTGTACTCATTTTTATTTTTGTAGGTATCCTTTCATCGATCAAAATATGGGATACTTGTAGGGTGGGGACCCATCAACCCTCCGGTTCATAGCTTTGGTAAAAATCATTTAACTATCTAAAAAAGAAAATTATGTAATTTGTCCCTAAATTTATTTGACAAAAATTTTTCGTATAATGTGCCCGACAATCATAATAAGGTTTATATGTATAATATGTGTGATTATGTTTAGAAAAATTTATAATACGGTAAAGGATTTAAACGATAATAGATATTTTAATATTTAAAAAAGTGTATAATATTTTTATTTCTGGTGAATTCTTATCTCGATTAATGTTAATTTACCTCAATAAGCTACATTGGAATTACCTAGTGAGCGTTAAGTATTACCCCACTTACTTTGATTTTTTAAGGTCATATTATCCTCTCAACTTCAAACTGTCCGCTGAAAAAATTGTTCACATCGGTTTAAGGTATATAAAGAATTGAAAAAAATTATGCACTTCAACAATCAAGTGTAATCATAGATATCATGAAAACAAGTTTAATTTGTAAAAAAATATTTTGTGAATTTAGGATTCCAACATGACGAATAATATTACAACGAAATTAAAATACTTCTTAAAATGGTTTACCATAATTCTACCTCTAGAAAAATGTTTTTAATTTATTTCATATGTATATTTAATTCTGAAAATATATCATCCCGACAAGGGGATTAGGAGAATTTTAATTATCATTTAAAGTGTCAAGTGTGGGAGGAAAATGTCTCGCAGTGATATCATGTCCCTTATTTTGAGGTATGCAAGGATGGAAGAAGGTGATGCACGGGGTTAATGATGAATTATGTTACACATTTATAACTATTAAGGGCATGCTAATGTTCTTATAATCTAGTTTTATTCCTGTATTAGAATCTCTGTTTGTAATTATTAAGGGGATGTTAATGTTCTTGTAATGCGAGCGCCACTAAGGTTTATTCCTCTCTTGGAATTCCTTACAAGTGTAGTGTGGTGCGCATAGTTTATTAAGGGGATGTTAATGTTCTTGTAATCTGGGTTTATTCCTCTCTTGGAATTCAGGTTTATAACTATTAAGGGGATGTTAATGTGTATTTACTCCTCTCTAGGAATCTTGGATTTATGTTGTTACTTAGTGTATTGGTATTATAAGTTGTGTGGTTGGGTCTATGTAGTATTAAAAAGAGAGTTTTTCTTCGTGATATCATAGATGCTAATAGAAATATGGGGGAATATTTGGTTCACACTAAGCCTTGGGATTTCAATGATGTTAAATCGAGGCTATGGAGGTGTTCAACCGAATGGGATTGTCCCCTTTCTTAAATATTTTTGAGGGGTAAAATGAGTAGATCAATAAAGATTTCGGATCGGCATGGCAACCGACCAAGAAATGGACAGGGGGCAATGTGGTGCTACAGGGATTAAATATTTAATTATCAATCAACACGGTGGCTTATGTTATGGGCATGCCCATGGAAGGATGTGAAGTCTACAAACCCAAAAATGATTCAATAGATGAAATGAAGCTATTTCTACGAGGTAAGGAAAAAATCACCCCTTATTTTGTGGGCTTTCTTAGGAATTCATTACCTTCCCCATTCAATGAAGTCACCTTTAACCTAATCTAGTTTGTAACTCTTGATGGATGCCACAAATGTATCTATATTTACCATCTTACCATGCTCAATTTCTTCGACATGGACATGGTTTTAGTTTTCCATACTATCTTTTTCTCTATGTGCTACCCCGACCATTACAAAAAGGAAAAATCAATATTCCCCTACATCATGGTTTTATTATGGCCATTGTGAAAAGATCAATCTTGGATATAGATAAAATGGTTAATGGGGATAGTTTCCTATCAAAATCCCTTGAAGATTATGTTGTGGAAGATGAAACTAATTCTTAGAATGAAAATTCTAGCGAATAACTTGAGTCGAGTGTAGGGGATGATAAAAATGTGGTTGAATTTGAAGTAGTACAAGGCCTCCAAGACCTAAAACAAGATGATGTGAAGGTGGTGGCTATTAAGAAGGCTAAAAAGGGGAACCGAGTCAACAGAGGAGGTAGGTTTCAGTTGACACTCGGGAAAAGACCTAAATGGATGTAATTGGAAAAGTTAGTGTGGAAGAGGGAGTTGATCTTACTAAATTGGTTACAAACCTTGAAAACGTGAAATGTGACACTCAGCTTACTAAAATCACTATCCATTTTATCCTCAATGACTAACATGCAATGAAGATGAAAGTTGAGGATGTGGCTCAAGTCATAAAGGGTGGAAGTATGGAGGTTTTGTAAGAAAAGTGTAAGAATTTAAACAGTGATGTGGATCAGCTTAAGGCTATGCTTCAAAAATTCACTGAGTGGAGTATTCTCACTATCAAGTGCACTTTACAACACCTTCAAAATCTCGGATAACTGGCTAATGCCTATAAAAAATGTGAAGAGCAAGGGACATCAAAGAAGAGGAAAATGGAACTATTTGAAGCTGATGTAACCACTCTGGGAACTAACATTGAATCATTGGCTAAGGAATGGGCCACTCTAGTGGCCAACTTGGAGAAAATGAAAAAGTAGTGGTTGTTGTTAGGTTGTTGTTTAGTGCTTTTAGTTTACTATAGTGGATTTTAGTTTTGATTCTTTTTGGATCAGACTATATTTTTGTATGGTTTGGTATTGAATATATGCTCTATTTGGGAGCTTCATTATGTATGGGGTAGGGTCCCCTCAACCCTCTTTTACCTAATGTCAAAAACAAATCTTACTCTCTGAGTGGAATGGTCCACTCTAAGGCATACTATTTTTTTAAATTGAAGCAAGGAAGACTTAAAAGCAAACATATTTCCTTATTTCTATGGAGTCTTTTACTTATTTCAACTTAACATAAAGATCTTATCTCACATTTAGTTCAATATTTCTTCAATGTAGGCCAAACTCACTTTGGTTCTAACATGCTTCTTTTTTATTATTGGCAAATAGTTTTTTGAAAGGGACTATACCCTTGAATACAAAAGAAGGCCTGAGAGCTGGAATAAGAGTGAGAAACAGAGAGAATGGATCAAGATCCAAATGTTACAATGAAGCTCAAAGTAGCTCAGAAACAGCTACTCAATCGAGACAAAACAACAAAACAACAGCAAAAAAACAGCAAACCGACCGCAGAGAAACAACAAAAACAACTAAAAGCAGCAGAAGCATCCAGAACTACTTCTTGGCAGCTTTATCGATACTGATCTTGATTCTCTTCCAGGCATGAAACATACCCAAAGCAGTCATATGGGCAGCATCAGTCTTATCAAGCTCCTCAATGGTTCTTTTGCTTTCTTTTTCGTTGCCCCAAAGTGCAGCCGGGACACCGCTGAGGTTGGAAACACTTTTGGCATGACCCTCGATGAACTCCTCAATTGCCCTAAAGGCTGCAATGTTGTAATCATGTCTAGTCTTGGCCTTCCCTAAGCGGGAGTCTAAGGAGGTCAGCTTCTTGTATATGTCATCAATCTGACTGCTATCAATGTTCCCCTCCTCCTCCATGCTTTTCTTGCCTTTCTATTTAGCAAGGTTCTTGACCTCATCCTTCAGCAATTTCATCTCAACCTCTAAGGCCTCCAACCTCTTAGAAGAGCTATCCATCCGCACCTCCCGGGGACTGGCACTACTGATGTTCAGCAGGTCATGTGCAATCTCAAGTTCAAAAGGCTCCTTCTCCACAGCAAGAGTCTCAAGGTTGAGCCTCCTGGAAGCCCTGGTGACTGGTCTCTTAGAGGTAGAGGCAAGGTGGGTGATGGGAGCAGCAGCAGGGGGAATGGAAGGAGAAGTTAGTGCAGCCGGCATGGGGGTGGCAGCAACGGTGGAGGGGGTAGCGGGGGGTAGTAGGAGAAAGCAGGGGGCGAGCAGAGAGCCATTAAAGGGGGAGCCGGGCTAGGAGAGGAAGGAAGACCAGGGTACTTAAGAAGGCAGCATTTATGGATCAACAAAATAAGTCCTTGATGCAAGGGAATCACCCGGGTGTGCTTCTGAAACTCCAAAATGGAGCGTTCAAGGGAGTTCAGCAGATAATGGGGGAAGCAAACCAATCGATTCCTACGGAAGTGGTTTAAAAAGATAAGATGTTTAGCTGGGACAGTGACAAACCTACCTTCCAAGGAGATGAATCGAATCATCATACGAGTGACCTCATCATAGGGTGATGGAATTGAGCTGACAAGCAGGCCCGCTGTGCTAAATGTGAGCTTCTCAGTTCCCTCCACAAATCTTCTTTCTTCAGCATCTTTGTCAACCCTTTTATTGAAGAAGCGGTACCCCTCCAAACTAAGGCCGGTCGCTTCAGCAATGAGATCTTCATTGACTAAAATCTTCTGACCCCCATAGTCGACAGTCCGCTCTTTCCACTCCTTAGCAAAGCATACAGAAATGCTTTGGTCATGTCCCTGCACCTTATCAATGAAGTTGGTGAAGCCTCCTTTGCTGAGAGTGTTCCAAAGCTCTGTATTTTCCTTCCAGTCGGGGTCTGCGCATGGTTCAATTTGGCAGGGAGGCCCTCCCATCTTCTCTGTGATATACTGGTTACAACAATTTCTCAAATGTCTGTGAGCGTAGAGAACTGTCCGCTTCTTGCTGTTGAAGGCCGCACAAAACTGGGAACTATAGCCGTTGGTCTTCTCACGAACGGCTGCGTAACTGCTGAACTGAGCCTGCGGGAAGTCGCGTGTGAGAGTAACCCTTTCCCTGTCAACAATCACATTACATCTATCATCGGTTTCCGAGGAGCTATGAATCTAGATATCAACAGCTGTAGTACATCCCGCATGCGTGATTTTCAAATTTAGATAACTCCACTTGAAGTTCCCCAAATAATTCTTACTATCATGTATATTTGATATTATTTGCCTCATCATCTTCATTAAAGCAACACGTGTGAGAGTGTTATTGATGCTGATCTTCCTCCAAAGATTAGGACTCATCTCTAGGGATTGCTTGCATATGAAGGTCTGCATGAATGCTGTTGTGTAGCTGATTAGGGATACTGTCAATATCCCAGATGGCGAAATTTATATTAATGCCATAATTGGCCAGTGCATCCGCCAATTTGTTGCCCTCCCTGTAAGTATGCATAATTCTGATGCTATTGAAGGTATGACTGATGCTTATGGATTCAGAGATGAAATCCTTAATACTCCAACTAGGAGATGAGGACTGATTTAGAAGTTTAATGATATTTAGGGAGTCCCCTTCAACAACAAGGTTCTGAATATTTTGAGCCCGTGCAACTCTCAAGCCCCAGAGAGCAGATAATGCTTCGGCAAAATGATTGGTTTGAATTCCCATTTTTCCAGCATATGCAGCAATCAAATTACCTTTGTGGTCCCGTATTGCTCCTCCTCCTACTGCTGTCCCAGGGTTTCCCTTAGAGGCCCCATCAAAGTTCAGCTTGTACCAATTAGGATCAGGAGGATGCCATTTGATCGAAGATCTATCTATACTATTCCCAGGATTGCTCCAATTTCCAATCTGCCAATTGGATAAGATGTACTCTTCATTCTCAGGATAACTCTTGTTCTTGGGAGGTTTGAATCTGGCAATATCCTCTTTGATACCTTTAGAAATTTTGCCAATACTGAGCTTATAATTTTGTTTCTTATTTCTGAAAATGATATCATTTCTGTCCTTCCAAATCCTCCAGATTAAATGTGGGATAGCCAATTTCCAGATCCTTTTGATAACACAATGCCTGAAGGGTGGGTTCCATTGATTCCATAGCTGATTAAGATCCTTCGGCAACACCCAGAGAGCTTCGAATTTAGAAAGGAAAAAGTTCCAAATTCTATTGGCATAATCACAATGTATGAACAGGTGACTGATATCTTCATAGTCATTCCTACAAAGATGGCACCAATTAGGAATTATAAATCCTCTTCTCATCAAATTGTCAGTGGTGAGAATTCTACCTCTGATGGCCAGCCAAAGAAAGAAATTTATTTTGGGAGTTAATTCAGGCATCCAAATCTTGTTCCAATTAAAATCAGATTGATTGCTATGAAAAAGATTGATATAACCAGATTTGACTGAGTACTTCCCATCATGGGAATTATTCCAAACCAGCTCGTCCTTGGAATCCAGCTGACTTAAAGGGAAGAGATCTAAAAGATCCTGAAGGGAGATCTAAAAGATTCTAGCATGCTTCTTATCAAATCATGTGAAAGAAGTAAGTACTATAAAGTCAATTATTAATTGATTTTCTCTCTATGATGAGCAATGCGGGTTTTAGATTTATGATTCTTAAGGAATATGATGTGGAATGATATTTACCTATTCAATGAGTTATAATATGGTTCCCCAAAAATAATGATGCCATAATAAAATAACTAGATTTTAAAATTAAATTTTACCGAAATATGCATCGATACATAGATGCACTATAAAGGACTTAAGTTGGTATCTTTCTTTTTTCTAAGAAACATGTTTTCATAAGAGTTCCTTTCCGAACATGCATGTAGAGATCAAATACCCCTGCAATGTCATGCATCATCACTCTCAAACAATATTATCCAATGTTGATTATGATCAAAAGGTATCCACTTTAACGAACATGTTGGTTTAATTTTATTTGTAATAGTAATTTACTGTTTAAATTCACTTAAATATAAATAAAATATGAAGATTCAATGGGAGCGTAACCCTAAATTTCTTAATATTTGTAATAGAGAGAATAGAGAGCCCTTAGACCCTCAAACCCTAAAAAATATTAACTTGAAAACCTTGACAAGAATTTTACGCGAGCATAAGTATTCTTATTTTTATTTGTAGGGTTTTACTGTAATAACCAACGTGATTTGAGTGTCTACAAACTAGCGATAACTTTTCTCCGGATGTGTGAGGATTTCATTGCTTTACCCTTTTCTTGAGATAGGGACGACAGTGATGGTTTCATACAGAGTGAGATGTGGGGAGCTTGAATAAGAGGGTAATGAAGATCTAATATTTATTATCCCACCACCAAATATTATCGAGGTAGATGAGGAAGATCGTTGAAACTATCTCTATGGAGTATTTTCTCGATGAATATGGTGGTTTGCACCACTACCATGTGCATCATAAGATGGATTACATTTAATTGTATTTGCATAGTCCGGATCGACACACTCTTCTTCTAGTTTCTTCATAATATCTTCAGTCATTCTCTAGTTATAGTGAGGTTCAATCACATCATAGTAAATTAACTTGGAAGTGTCTCACATCTCTTGAAATTCATTAGCCTAGCGGTCACTAGCCTATATAAAAATGATAAAATATGTCTAAACGGGTGTCAAATTTAACACCACATTGTGGCCTTTGTTGTAACCATTTAAGGACAAGATAATATGTTCATTATCCTGTATAAATTAGAAACATGTTATGTACATAACATGTCATAAATAATGCCTAGCATTAGCTAGACCGTATAGCATAACATAAATAATGGTTGATGGTCGCTATCCCTTATAACATATCATAAATAATGGTTGATGGCCACTAGCCCTTATAACATAACATAAATAATGGCTGGCAGCCACTAGCCCTTATAAAATAGAAACATGTTTTGTACATAACAAATCATAAATAATGCCTAGTGGATGTTAGCCCGTATAATGGATTCCAATATTTAATTTTCTAGATTCCGATATATGGGACTTTGGAGTACATATAATTCCAATATAGGTGATTTTGGATTCCAATATATGTGATTCTAGATTCCAATATATGTGATATTGGAATCCAATATGTGCAATTTTGGAATCCAATATGTGTGATTTTGGAGTGCAGATAATTCCAATATTTAACATTTTGGAATCCAAAAATGGAAATTTCATATTCCAATATTAGATATTTTTATAGCTTGACTGGAATAAGTTTCAATTTAGTGAAATAAGTGTTACCATGTAACTTGCTACAAATGGTCTAATCAAGTCTTCATGTTGAATGATTGACTTCTTATTCTTGAAACTAGCATCCTTGCACTAAGATAGTACCTAAAACATATCCAAAAGAAAATTAGTACCTTTATAAACAAAATAATCATAACTTGACATCTTGATAGCACACCTTCAATTTCATACCTCTAACCATTCATTCTCCCCTTCACATCATGCTTCATATGGATGGATATGCCTCTAAGAAGTCTAGTAGAGACACATTTTCATGAGGAGTCTAAAACAACTGCTTAAATAGGTTCCATGACATTTTACATTACTAAGAATTACCTTTTATTCCTTCCTTCTAATAAGGGACTTGTAATGTTTCGTAATTTTCATCAATATCTATTCTAGGTGAAATGACATTATTCATTCTTGGCTTCCATAGTTTTCCTTGCCTCTTTTCTTGCATTATAGAGCTCAAACCTCTTAGTTTACCTTGAAGGACCATAAAAATCCTTAGCAATATGTACAACCTTGTTGTAGTTATAACACAATTACATTATTTCCTCTAGGACCTTCATTCCTCCAATTATGACTAGATAGTTTATAGAGACATTACCTAGTAGTACGACCAATTTGTTGATAAAGTGGTAACACATTACATTCCTTGATTGATCATCTCTGTTATCCCTCCATCAGAGGTCATTTTTGAAAAACTTGCTACACTCCTTTTCTCTATGCCCAAATCCATTACAAGTATAAAAATAGCCATTAAAATATTTTTAATACCTTGATGCATTAGGTTGCATAACCGACTATGTCTTACATTTTCTTTGAAGTTTCTCTCCTTATTCTCTTCTTTGGTGCTTGGAAATTCAATATCCTTACCTAAAACATTGTCTTCCTACATTATTTATTTTTGTTTGTGATCATCCTTGAATCCCAAAACTCATTTGTCTCCTCGAATCTATAATTGATGAAAATATCATCAATATTATTGGTGCTCTTCTTAAATTTTTGGAATGATTTATTCTTAGTGTATACTTAATAAAAATATACCCTTAGGAACATCATATCTTCTTCAATTTTAATGCATTCATTCTCTTTGTCTTATAGGCTTGTGACCAAGAAACTCGTCTTCTCTTCTAACCTCTTGAATTTCTCATCTAGCTTACCTTTTTATGACAAATGCTTATCTTCAAGTTCATGAATATTATCTTCATACTCTTTGACTAATGATTTCATCTTCTTTTACTCTTCTCAAAATGCTTCAACTCTGCTTGAGCACACCTAAGCTCAATTTCTATGTCATATTCTTCTTATTCTATCTTATAATGCATGCATGAGTCACTAATCACTATTTTGTCTTATTTCTTAGAGCTTATAACATCCTTTTCTATGAACAAGACCTCATCATTATCATATTCAGAATCTGAATCGGAGACACCATCATAACTACTTTCTTCAAATGAACAAGATTCTTCCTTTGAGTATAGACTCTTATTGAACTTATTCTTGTTGTAAAACCTCTTGAAATTTGTATTTCCTTTATCAAACTGGTGAGTCTTCTTGTCACGGTCTTCATCATTATCATGCTCATCATCATCTTCATCCTTGAGCTTGTGAGGGCATTTTTTAGAAAAGTGACATATTTTACCACAGTTAAAGAATTTGAAAGGCAAATTCCATTTGTACTTTCCTGATCCAACCTTTCATCTTCTATAAATCATTCAAAATAGTTCATCATCATCAATCTTGTGAACAACATCACCATCATTAGCCTTTTTATATTTTTTCTTCATCTCAAACTTGAAATTAATATACTTCTTGATAGGTTTAGAATCAATAACCCTAAAATCATATGCATTCAAGATTCCATGCAACTCATCCATTGTCAAGAGCTTCAAATCTTTGGATTCTTCAATGGAAGATACTTTAGAGTCAAACTTAGGAGTTATAGACCTTAATACATTTTGTACCACAACTTCTTCCTTCGCTTCTTCACCTAAACCTCTCATGGTGTTAACAAATTTATCAAATCTAAGAAAGTATGCAATAATGGATTCCTCTTCACTCATTTTTAGGTCTTAAAATTTATTTATGAAAGTTTTAAGTTTTGATATCCTTACCTTGGATTCTCCTTTATAAATGACATGTAGTTTCTCTCAAATTGTCTTTTTTGATGTGTAATGCATGACCTTCATAAGTTCTGATTCAACTAGACCACACATGATTGCATTCATATCTCTTGATTTGTCACTACTTAGCTTCTTTCTTGTTGTAATTTTTGGAGGAGTATGAGGAATTGTAAATCCATCTAACATAGCTTTCTGAATGTCAAAAAAAAAAGGAAATGATGTGATTCATCATCCTAAGAGTCCAAAAATCATATTTTTTTCCATCAAACAAGGGAACTTTACTTATGAAGTACCACTCTGGTGACTTTCCATTTGAGTGCTTCAATGGATATCCTTTCATTTGATTAAACTTATTCAAAAGGACTTTATAATACCAATTATTGTAAGAACAATGGATTGAGATGGGGGTGAATCATTCCTTCAAAAACCTTACTTTAATTACTTTAACTTGTATGAACAATTAATTAATTAGTCATGCTTTTATGTTTTCTTAACAATATGAAACAACCATCCATAAGAGCATAAACAAAAAGAGTACACAACAACACAAGATAAAAAGTGGGAAACCCTCAAGGGAAAAAAAAACCAATAAAAATATTGATTATATTACACAAACCAAAATACTTGCATGAATATGATACATCAAACAAGATTTGTTTAGTGAAGCACCCACTTTACAAGGAACACCCACCCCTAGAAACATTTTCTGAAATTACTCACAAAAAAAAAAAAAAATTGAATGAATATAACTCATCTAAAAAAAATTAATGGAATATAATTGATGATATATTTCTCACACAACTGATTGTGATCACAAATACAACTCACACACCTCAAAACCTTCTTCAAACACACTCTCTCCTACTTTGCTCAATATTGCTCTTTCATGGAATGATTAGGATATTTTCACTTGCTTCTCTAATTCTCAAATCTCATCAGACGTTCACACACTATCTCATCTCTATCTTGATTCCCTCGTACCTATTTCAAACTTACACCTAGCTCACACTTTTTCTCTCACACCACACTCGCTCAAAATGAGCCATTAAATGCACTTTAATACACAACTCAACTCAAAAAATTATAAGGTCAGACATGACCATAGAGGTCAGTCATATCAACATAAAATTACTCATACATAATCATAAAAACTCATGGAAATGACCGATATGGGTCAACAATGCATGAAGACAACCAACAATCACAACTAGGCCTAAAAGGCTAGTTTCCCCTTCACCAAGAACTTCAAGTTATTCAATAAATTCATTCACATTTTTCATGAATCTAAAGGATCCACACATTTAAAAACATTCATCACAAAATCCTTCACATGATTAGGGAACTCTGCTTCACTCATTCATCTCATAACACCAATAAGTAGAATTGTTTCCTACTCAAACCAGACACCTCCAGGAACAAGTCTTCAACAATGAAGCAAAAGACCACACCAAAAGAAATAAACTATGGAATGTAACCACTTGATGGAAATTCAAAGACATTATTAACACCATAAATAAATTTATAACTCATGACTCAGCTCTTGGATCCATCTAAACCACTTTCTCCTTTCTGCAACTTGAGCTTCCTGTAAAACTAGTTTGGGAAAATTATCCTTCTTTCACCATTTTGATAATTTAAGGCTTTCTTAATTAATGTAATAGCTTTATATTTCATCCCTTTTCACTATATAACCAATATACATCATCAACTAATCCAATAAATTGGTCTTTCGGACCAATACAAAAGCAATGTTGTTCTGAACCATTCAAACTAGGTCAACTTGTGACCTTCTTCATGTCACCTCATATCATCTCCAGAGCTCAAAAAGGATTAAAACACATCAAAAGTAATAATAATTCATAAAAATGCCACAAGTTCTCAAGCACTTCCATTCACCATGACTGCAAAACTACCCTTTTAGGCCAAAAACTAGTCTTTATATTTAGATCTCTCAAGACCATCAAACCAATTCACCAAGATATTAAATCACTCCAAAAATGTAGCATTACTCCTCAAAATATCAGAACAACAATTTAGTCATAGGGTCTAATGGAAAACCTAAGAGTAAAACCTTTCCTGAAAACATGTAAATTTGGGTGGGCTCCACTTACTGTCATGACCTCAAACCACCACCATCTGAAATATGAGAGAGTCCTCTCCATCCTCTAATAATCATATTTTATGATCTAATTCAATTTTTCCCAAACCATGAATATTTATCCTATCACTCATGAACTAAGGTTTCAAACTCATAAAGATAAAGTTACATTCTTAACATTCATTCATAAATGTTAAGACCTCCTTTGATCTCATTCAAACTTTGAGATCTTCTTAACTCCATTAGTCAACATCCTTGAAAGGATTAGGGTCCCATGAAAACTTTACATGTGTCATCCAATTCAACTTATCTCACTTCAAGCTAGAAAATGCACTCTCTTGAGTTTAATAGGACAAAAAACATCATAACTTGAAAAAAATTCTTCATTCCAACCTAATGTTTTTTCCACACAACCAATACAACCTCTACTCACATCTCCAACAACCACTTCATCATAAATAGGTCTGCATCGTATCATCCACTGTGACATGCATGACTAGGCCTTAGGGTTTTTCCTAATACAGGTCACAACCAAGTGTTCTAACACAACCATGCATAAAACCACTACCAAAAACATTTACATGATGAATATAGTATAAAATATCTTATTGATTGTCTCGAAGGGATCACACACTTTTGCAAGTGACTATAATGAATCAATAAGCCACCAAACACTAGAATTAGGTCTATTTTATTCCATGAAAAAGTATAAGAACACCATATCTATTCATAAAACCTCTTCAAAATGCCTTGAAAAACTTAATACATCATGTATTGCTCACTTGCATGCCCTCATGGGCTCATATATCTCTACAATTGATGATCATGCCAAATTTGGCATTCAAACACCTAGACTAAGTCTAGATGAAGACTTACGAACCCCGCCCAAGTCTTTATTTGTAATTTGAGACTCACATGAGTATATCATAACACATTCCTCATTCCCTCCATGCATTTACCATGGTCCTTAATCAACCATGTAAATCAAACCATCATGCTCTATCACATATGTTGAATAGGCCTCATGATTAGGCCATCTTAACTAGGAAAGTCTCACCTTGTTTACTCTTTCCATCATGCTACTTTTGGAAGAATAATGGACTGAGAGGGGATCAGTCCTACAATTTTATTATTTCATTTACAATTATTTGCATCATCCATTAGCATCCATTCATTCATATACATTGAATGAAATC
This sequence comes from Taxus wallichiana var. yunnanensis, assembly GCA_018340775.1. Lineage (NCBI taxonomy): Eukaryota > Viridiplantae > Streptophyta > Pinopsida > Cupressales > Taxaceae > Taxus > Taxus wallichiana. Next base: position 959,848,698 of record CM031234.1, read on the forward strand.
TTATTATATGTGCATAATACATCCAAATAACCATAACACATAAGAAAGAACACAAAGAAACAAGATGTAAGTGGGAAATCCTCATGGGGAAGAAAACACACTAAAAACATTTCTACTATTACACACACTAGAGACTCAATTTAATATTAAAAATCACAAGATATTTCTTTAGTGAGGCACCAACCCCACAAGGAGCACCAACCCCGAAACCCTTGTTGATATTACTCACAAAAATATACTTTCATGTATATGAATCATCACACAATATTTTTATAATAAAATCAATGGATATATGTTACAACAACTCAACTACTTGTTATCACAAGATTCATCTCCAAACTCCTTCAAATCCTCATCAAACACACCTCCTTCCAACTTGCTCAAACTTGGAAAAACTTGACTTTTTATGATCTCAAAAATTATCACAAGATCTTTAACATTCCTCAAACTTTCACTCACTTCCTCACCTCCAAAATTATTCCTTCATACATATTTTTCACTCACACTTGGGTTACATGTTCTCCCTCTCTCTCAACTAGGTCAAATTTGAACTCAAACATGCACTTTATAACCTTATCAACTAAAAACATAAGTGAGGTCGGTATTTCATCATTATTTATACCAAAAAAATTAAAAACATAACAATAAACTCGTACATACATAAAATGGACCCAGATAATTTTTCCATAATCAAATGCACTAAGAAAGCTAAAAACCAACTCAAAACATCATCATGTGGATGACTAAAAACCAAAAACTCATCACCATGATTATTCAAGCTCCCAAATTCATCAAAATGTAAAATATGACATAAAAACACCATAAATGGTCATAAATAAGCTTACACCAATCAAATTTATCATAAATCATTTAAGAAGGCTCATATCCTTCTCAAAACAACTATCTCTAGGAACCAGTCTTCACTTTTGGGCCCGAAGGTAACAAAAAATGTTAAATATGGAATTTAAAAATAATTGGAATCCCCTTGACCTGTATATCACATCCATGCTTTCTATATCTCATGAAACATCCATACATGTAAACCAAACCAACTTTCCTCTTCACCAAACTGAGCTACCTAGAAAGTAGTTTTAGAAACTCAACTGGTTTTACAATTTTTGATACTTCCAAGACATAAAAATTACTTAAATAGGAAAAAAATTAATCCCTCCTCACTTTAAAATTGACAAAAATCATCAAATATTCCATACCATGCATCTTCTACCTCAATCTTTTAGAAAATAACAATCATGTCCTGAAAAACAATTAACCTTATTCTTCACAAATTGAGTTGGTTGACCTATCGAATCACCTCATCATGAGATGAACCATACACAATTGGAAATTTATATGAATAATATTTCTATAAAATCTTACATTTTCTTCCAAATCCAAGTGGAAGGCCTTCAACCAAGTCCATATTTAAAATCTTACAAAACTACCCTTTTGTCCCAAAACCTAATCAACATATTTTGACCTACGCAAGTCATAAAAAAACCTCACCAAGCTCTGAAATCACTCCAAATATTTATAATATCTCCCATATATCTCATAAAACTAAATTATTCATATGTTCTAATGGAGAACTTTTAAGAAAATCCTTCATTCCTGGAAACAAGAAAATATGAGTGGGGTCCACTCACTGTCATGAACTCTAATCACCACCACCTGATAGCTAAGAGATTCCTCTCCATCATAAAATAATCACATTTAATTATCTATTTTATTATGGGCTCATACAATCTATTTTTCTTCCATCACAAGAAAACTAGGGTTCCAAATCCATAAAAAGTAACTTTCCTTCTTAACGATCATTCATTAATATTTGGGCCTCATTTGACCTCATTACAACTATGATATATTATTAATTCCATTCCCTAAATACAACATCCATAAAAGGATAATATTTCCATGCAAACCTTACATGTGTCAACCATGAGCATTTCTCTCACTTCAAGCTGGAAATTACACTCTTAAGAACCCTATTTTAGTTTAAGCATCATAATTTACAAAATACTCATCATGGTAACCTGAAAGTTTTCCCATAACACCATGAAAAAACCTACTATAATATCCAATCATAATCATGGATCAAATAAACTTGAATCTTCATAACCCATCTCATTTTCATGACTAGCCTTTAGGGTTTTACATTGTTTAAGGCTAGGTAAACTGAAATAACACTAAAAAAAAAGCATAAAACATCTACAAACTACCTCTACATGACTAAAAACATAACATATCTTCATGAGTGACCTCAAGATCTCATACACACCTATAAGTGACTATTATGCCTTATTAGGCCTCCAAGCACTAGGATTAGGCCTAGTTTAGACCTAGACCAAGTAGATATAATCCTCATTACTTTTCTTCCAATCTCTTCAATAGGACCTAACACACTTGAGACAACATGGATCGCAATTTTACATGCTCCCATGATCTCATATACCTATGTACCTCACTTTGATGCTTCATTTGGCCTCCAAGCACCTAAACTAGGTCTAGATGAACACTTTAAATGAAGTCCACAACCTTTACTAGCACTCTAAAGGTCATGTAGGTTCCTCAAAACATCCCAATAATGTTCTTAATGCCTCTTCCATGATCCTCAAGTCATCATACATATCTATCCATCATGATCTCTCACATAGGCTATCTATGTAGTCATTTTATGTACCCTTAATACCACTTTTAACCCCAAGAGCGTCGGCCTATCACCCAGTAAGCGTTGGGTGCTCACCTAAGGCATGTGTGGGTGATGAGCCCTCCTTTATGTGAGCATTGTGAGAAGGTTTTTCCATTAGTGGAGAATGAATTGCAGAATGATAAGTACAATCATTTAGTTAATAAGGTAGAAGGAACATCTAATAGATCCATACATTAATGCATTACATTCAATAATAACAAGTAACAAACACAATAAACTAGATCTAATTCATGATAACCATATAACACAAGGGTTAACACCCTTAATCATGATATATAAAATGAGTCCATATATATATATATATATATATATATATATATAACACACACACACACACACACACACACACACACACACACACACACACACACACACACACACACACACACACACACACGTTTAGGTTGAATAGTTTTGGTATCCACATTATAATCAAAAGAGGCCATCTTAAACCATACAAAGTTAAACGAAAAGGACTTAATTCCTATAGATCTTCCATGATAAAAGGTCCTAGCTATACCCTCCCATTTGAATCCTTATTACAGACCCTAATGCCATACAAAGGCTTATTACATCCTTCATATCCCTCAACACTAAGTTCTTTAAACCCTAGCATTACTTCAGCATTATATTACTCAACATTTTACTCTTTATGTATTTTCTTCTATGTTTTCAAACATATTCCTTTCTTCTCAGTGCATCTCCTTTTATAGGATCATCACCCACTGCCATGCCTTCCCTTCTATGCATTACGTGCCAAGTGTCAATGTGGTCCTCCAATGGTGAATGATTATCCCTTTACAAACCCTCCACTCTCTATAATGATGTCTCTTGGGAATATTCCTTGCATGGAATATCATTTTCTTGACCTCCAAGGTTCCAGTGGCACCTTATCCACTCAACATGCCTAGTCGGGTCATGTTTTTCCTCAAGTGCCTCTAGAATACTAAATATGGCTAAGTCCTTTGAACCTATGTTTTGTCTTTTGTGCGCACCCCAGTTTCTCCTAAACCCTTATTAAACCTCTTTTTCCTATGTACTTCTCCCCATGCACCCTTCTTCTCACTTGTCCTACACACGCATGCCCTTCGGTGCTTAGCCAATATTTCAAGGCCCAACATCACCCCACACTAAATGTGTTCTTCATCCTTGAAAACATCCTACTCCTCTAAAGAATAAAGAATAGTGGGACTGGACAAATTGAATAAAGAATGAAAGAATGGAAGAATGAAGAATGGAAGAATGGAAGAATGGAAGAATGGAAGAATGGAAGAATGAATAATGGAAGAATGGAAGAATGGAAGAATGGAAGAATCTGTTATTGTTGTAAGAGGAGTGGGAACTCCTTCCTTACTATTTCCTCAATCTTTTCCCAGACATCCACTTCACCCTATGCCTACTAAAGTAGGTCACCCACTAGATCACTCACCTCCTCAAAACTCAATTCATCGCCCTTAGCATTCAACATATCTATAATTCCTTCTAACTACTTGCTAAGGTTGTTCAACACATCCATTCTACGAGTGATTTGGGGTAGAGCTCCTTAAGCCGATTATTAATTAAACCATGTAAGGATTCTATTTCTTCTAACTTATTTTCAACTTTGGCTAGGATTTTTTCCCACTCTTCCCTATTTCCTTTGTTATTCTCTTGGAATTCCTTCAGATCCGCCTCATGCGTAGCAACTAGAATGCTTGCTACCCTGTCTTTATTAGTGCAATTTTCATACACAGCCTCAACTATTTGTGTGGTCTTCTTTATAGTGGAAATGAGCTTAATATATTGAGTAATTGTTTCCCCGATCTTTAGTTTCTCTTCCTCCTTTTGGAATTCCAATGCCTCTTCTCACGACTCTAACATGAGTGGTTTCCCTTCCATAGTGAGAATGCAAGTTAACTCTTCCAATCATTGCAAGGTTGACTCATATTTTTTCTCAGGTAGGGCCATGTTTGGGTGCTTCAAGAATATGGCATCTATAATCATATATATCTTCTTATACACCTCGCACACCTTCACCTTCTCCTCCCTCAATTCGTACCTTAATTGTGCACTAATCAGCTCCTCCTGCTTTAAATCCTTAATTTTATCAATGAAGTCTTCATTCTTATTTTCCATTTCCTCCTGCAAGACCCTTACTTTTCATTCCTCCCAAAGAGTCTCACCTCAACCTATACCAAAACCTTGTTGATTACGTTGTAAAATTTCTCATTTGATAGGTATTGAGAATTCATCATAGGTTTCACTCCCTTAATTTCTAGTATCTTCATTAGCACCTCTCGGTTAACTTTGACCTCAGGCTCATCAACATGGGACTCAAAAGCCCATGATAACATATTTCTTGTATGTGGGTAGGCACCCTCTTCTTCGAATGAATAACATGCAAAGAGTTGGTTAGAAGGCATGGTACTTTGGAAGCATGCACACAATACCTTATTCGGATCATTAGTATAACTCATTCCTTGCTCTTACATCATTTCCACACTCTTCCTTCCAGTGCACACTTCCTTAGGGAAGCTTACCACTAGGCTGGGATTTCACCTATGCTTCCATATTCCTTCTCTACATTCTCCTCCTCCATCTCCTTGATTACTTCATCGGCACTATGCTCCACCTCCTATTCCACCAAGTATTTCATTATGCCCGCCACATCCCTTTTTGTAGAATCTTCTATCTACTCCTTGGTTAGGTTTGGGGTCCTTTGATCCTTAGTTTTGACTTCCTCACTTTCCCCCTTTCCATGGGCACCTTCTTCAACCTCATCATTCTCTTCATTCCCTTCCTTTGAGTCATGTACATCGTACACGGGATGGGCCTAATCCTCTCCATGCTCTTCTTCATCCCTGTCACCCTTGTAATCCTCCATGCTCTCTTTTTCTTCTGACTCTACCTTTTCTACTACTTTCTGCTTCTTCCTAACTGGTGATTCTAGTATAGGAGACTCTTCCTTCTCTTCTTCAATAGGTGACTCCTTCCTTGTTGGAGACTCTTCTTTTAGGGGCTTTTCTTGCTTTGGTCCTTCTTCCCTAGGTGTCTTCTCTTTTTCTTCGTAAGGGAATTTTTCTATGTGCATAGGTGCTTGGATTTGCACTTGACTCATGCATGCCTATAGATTGCATTATCTACATACTTGGTGCCTTTTTCTCAAGATCCTCCTCCCTCTCCCTCTTCCTCAATGTGACCTTCTTTCTTTTGGTAGGGTCTTCTAGGATTGAGACATCATTTTCCACATAGGCACCCTTCTCATATTTTGGCCTTATGCATATGTATACCCTTGTTGCGGTTCTTCTAGTAATAAGAAAGGTCACTAGCTTCATCATGTGCATGTCATGGGAGACATACTTCTCCACATAGGTGTACTTCTTTGGGTATATCGGATTCTTTGCAGCTCGCAGTAGTCCTGATCTACCATGTTGGGGTAAAATATTAAATTTTTTTCCTCCTTGAACCTATTAATGGCATCCTAGAAGTATTGTGCCATGAAGGAGAATGGAAACTTGCACCAGGGACCCTTGGCACCATATGCTAGAGTAAACCAACCAAAAAGTTTTGGTAGATGGCGAATACAAATATCACCTTGCAGAAAAATAGGTAACTTCTTAGGTATCCTCTATTCTGCGTTGAATGCGTCACGCATCCGCTTATACCATTTTTCTAGGAATGCCTTATGGGTGGTCATAATGGTGTCACAGGTATACTTCTCAAATATTTTGACAAGGGAGGGGTTCTCATCTGGGTACTCCCACACAAATTTTTCTAGCCCATTGGGCACTCCAATCTCTAAAAGTACTATGGTAAGGAGGACATTACTAAACATTATCTTTTCTCTGTCGTGCGCAGAACCGATGATTTATTCTCGCTATGAACACCAAGATGTTATAGATGGTCCCCTCTGATATATTTCAACAAACATTCAATGAGGACTTGTTGACTTGTGCCCACCTCTCTTATCCATTCATCTTGGATACTAAGCACGTGACCATCCTCATCACAGGGTTAGAAATTGCAGAGATGTCAAAGTATCGTGACCCTTTCTTGTAGTCATAGACCTCCATAGTCTTCTTGATGGCCTCTTTATCATCCAAGTCATCATCAAATGAATCACCCTCGCAGGTAAGACAAGTAAATTTAGAAATTAGCTAGGGAGTTATCCTCATCCTTCGTCCTGCGAAGTAGAAATGATCATCATGCACGCATGACACTAGTTATTGGTACACCGCTCAATTTTCCAAAATAGGGCAACTCATAGAGTTGTAATAACCCAACCTTTTCCATCTTCACCTTTACTTCATCATTGTATATTTGCATTCCATCTGGTGTCCTTTTTCTATAGGTATAACCATTTCCAATGTCATTTATTTCTCTGTGAGTGCTCATTCGATGGTTTTAGTCACTTACAACCATCTTTCTCATGTGATACATCCATTATTTTCCCAGAAATACGCCATCTAGGTATTACATATTTGTGTACCATTCTTCGTTGAAGCTAGTGGAGACAACTTATATCCATTTTCCCTTGCCCTTCTTTGGTGAAATGGTGGTTACCTTCCTTGGTGCCATTTTCTCTTATCAGGTTATTTAAAATTATATTTTTCCTTCTAATCTTGTCTCTATTTAACTTTACGGCTCTACTCTTACACGAAAATCCCTTCAATCATGTGCCCTAGTTGTGGAACCCTAACCTAGAAAAACCCTTCCTTCCACAAGACAATGTCTTCACTTGTGGGTTTCTGAAACTCCTACTACCCTCTCCCTTACTCCTGTACTATTTTTCCACTTTGGTTTTTTGAACAACCTAGCTATGCACCAAATCTTTACAACCCTCTTTTCACACAAATTCTCTCCAAGTATTCCCTAGTTCATAAGAGATCTTCGATATCACAAATGCAATGTAACAATAATATATCACAACCTCTTACTTATAGTTTTTGATTCTTTTCCGCAATAAATGCATTTCCACCTACCATCATACCTTTACAATAAATGAAGATTTTTCCTCATAAGCCAACCTTCGATTTCTTTTACCCCCGCACTCCAATCCTACATGAAAACTCCTACAAATATATGGCACATAAAAATCCTTACCGACCTAAGATCATTTTGTGTGCACTCTCAAAGACCGAACGCACTTCTTCTTTCCTTACCCTAATTTTTGACATTGCCTACCTCATGTTGTTCCTACACTTCTCATACTTGTACATGGTCTTACAAAATCTTTACACCAAACTCCTCATGTCTACCTTTTCTACACGTGCTCTTTCAAACTTTGTGATTTTGATTATTCAATCTAGGCCATCAAAACATAGCTTCCACTACGAGCAACCATTATTTTTCACATTACTCTACCCCACAATCCTCTACGCATATAATTGTTTTGAAGATAATAAGTGGCTACCAGTGCATAATGCACACAAAACAACAAAAAGAAAGGGAACAAAAATGAGAAGGGGAAACACAAAGAAAGGAAATGCACTAAAGGAAATCCTAGGCTAAATGGAAATACTACCTTATTTATGATTACACATAAGCCTTATTTATAGTAGGGATTCAACCTACTCCCATTGAAATGGCCTGGTAATCTCGTCCCATCTAGTTCTTGTAACTTGCATGTGCCTGAATCAAGGATGTATGAGATGATATATGGTCCTAACTAATGGACTTTCATTTTATCGGGATGGTGCAGAAATTTGGATTCATAAAGAAAGACTTATAACCAAACCTAGCTATGCACTCAGATCTTTACAACCCTCTTTTCACACAACTTCTCTCCAAGTATTCCCTAGTTTGCAAGAGCTATTTGACATCACAAATACAATGTAACAATAATATATCCCGACCTCTTACTTATAGTTTTTTCTTCTTTTCGTAATAAATGCAATGCCACCTACCATCATACCTTTACAATAAAGGAGGATTTTTCCTCATAAGCCAACCTTCAAAACATTTACCCCCCACACCCAATCCTACATGAAAACTCCTACAACCTTATGAAATTGTTTGTTTTTAATATGGTGATCATGTCATGCTTTTTGTCACGCCTTTTCAGTCTTCTGACTCCACCTAGCAAGTGATCTCCTTTTGTCCAACTGCATTAACTTCACCATGTGCTCTTGTAGTGCTTGCTCATTAGCTAACCCTCCTACGTGCACAATACTTAGGGATGGTAGCATGAATTCTACTAGTAACACAACTTATGCACCAAACACCAATTGGAATGGTGTGGCTTTGTTTAATTTCTTTATAGGTAGTCCTATATGCCCATAATATAGGTGAATCTTTTTCATCCCAATCATATCTTCCCACATCATAAATTTGTGTCAGCATGTGACTCAAAAAAATTTTAAATGCCTTAACATTTCCATTAGCTTATGGGTGATATGGGGTAGTCTTATGGTGGGTTATCATGAATTCTTCCAACAAGATTTTGACTGTCTAATTCAAGAAATGGGTACCCCTATCACTCATTAATCTTAGTGAACATCCATATCAGCTGATTATATTTTCCCACAAAAATTTAGTTTTGTTAACACTATGAAATCCCTTGTAGGTGTTGCCTCTGCCCATCTTGTTAAGTATTCAGTGTAAGTGATGATATAACGGAACCTATCCTTCACGTGGCGGTGAAATTGGTCCTATGAAATCAATGACACACTTTTCAAATGGTTATGCGCTAGATATCATCCTCAAAGGCATCTCATCCCTTCTTCTTGGTTTGCCAAGGCACTGAAAATGGTCACAGGCCTTGCAAAATTCAATGCAATCTCGTATATGATTTCCCACCAAATCCTCACAAGAGAACCTTTTACATGGTGGAATTCCCTATATAGTGCCCTCCTCCAATCCCACTTTGTGCTTCCTCCATGATTTTAACATGCTCATAATCCAACACACACTAGAAAAAAACCTCATTTTGGCCTAGCTTGTATAAGTATCCAATGATTATCATGTAGGATGCGGCGTGTATGGCTAACTATTTTATTTCCAGATTCTTCATTCCCTCCGGTGCCGCACTCCAGTTTAAGAAACACAACAATATCTTCCAAATCCAAGGGCATGCGCCGCAACCTAAATAGTTATGCATCTAGAATTATATCCTCAATGCTCTGTGTGTCCTCCCCTGAGTCAATCCTTAACAAATGGTCAAGCCCCCAAGTTACTCATTCCTGGTTTCAAAACAACTGTAAACTCAAACTCTTGAAACAACAAGACCCACCGACATATGCACCCTTGTAAAACGGGCTTGTTCACCAAGTACTTCAATGTCATGTGGTCTGTGTAGAATATGAAGGGTGTTGCAAACAGATATTGCATGAATTTTTGCAGCACATAGATCATTGATAGTGCTTCGTGCTTAGTACTAGTGTATTTTTGTTCTACTGGTATTAATTTCTTGCTAGAAAAACACAAAGGGTGGTCAACAATTCCTTCTCCAGGTTGTGCTAAGAATGCCCCACTTTCCATCCCTAAAGTATCAACATGTTCATGGAATGGTTTATCCCAAGATGGAAAGTGTAATATGAGTGCAGTGATAAGCGTATTCTTCAATGTATCAAACCATGTCTGTTGCGCCTCTCCCTAGTGAAATGTACTTTTTTTTCGTAGTAACTTTTCCAATGGTGTGACAATCTTGGCATACCCCTTGATAAATTTCAAGTAGTACCCCATATGCCCAAGGAATCTGCACACTACACTCTAGGCTGGTAGGCTCCCCCAATCCCACAATGATGACAACTTTGGTGGCATCCACCAGAAAACCTTCCTTACATATGATGTGCCCCAACAGGGTTCCAAAGGGAGTAGCAAAGAGACATTTCTTGATGTTGAGGGATATGCGTAATTGCTGACATCTTTCAAAAATCAACCAAAAATTGTCACAATGCTCTCTCACTAGTCCATACACTATCCAGTCATCAAGGTAGACTTGAAGGAACTTATGGATAAAATCCTAAAATGTCTGGACCACTATACACAAAAACATAGTAGGTGTATTCTATAGTCCAAAAGGCATGACCATGTAAGAAAAACTCCCCATTCAGTGGAAAAGTTATATTTTCTTGGTCCTCCTTTGCGATTCTAACTTGATGATATCTTGAGAATCGATCTGTGAAAGAATAAATCTCGCACCCAACTACTCCTTCCAGGATTTCCTCAGTGAAAGGGGTTGAAAAGGATCAATCAAAAATACCACATTTAAGTCCATGTAGTCAACAAAGATCCTTATCCTTTCATACTTCTTAATGTTGATGACCATGGGGCTTATCCATTCTAATTCCTCCATAGCTTCAATGATGCTTAATTTGATCATTTTTTCTATCTCCTCCTTGAGTGGACACACAAATTTGGATTCATTCAGTAAGGTCTCTTCCGAATTGGGTGTGCACCCTCCTTTAACTTGATTTTCATTTCCCCTAAGGAGCGGTGGATTCCTTTAAGCTCATGTTATCTGTGTGGAAATAAGTCCTAAAACTCATGCAATAGGTCAATGATCTTCGAAACATCCTTCTCTGACCAATATTCCCCAATGATATCCTCCTTAGGTTCCATTTATGAGCCAATTCCTTATTTTCATGAAGGGTCAGAAATATCCATAATATCCATAACTTTGTGTAACTTTAGTATGGTTAACATCCGAATCATCCATCTCCTCACCATCTATCACATAGACCATATTTCACTTCTCCTTCTCCATGCATGTGCACTTAAGTTATGTCTCTTCTAATTATTCCTCATCAAAGTGCACTTCCAAACCAATTTCACCTAATAACTCTAGTATTCTATCTTCTTCTATGGCACTATCTCCAATTTTAGATGTTTAACAACCTAAAACACCTTATCCACCAATGGATTGGTGCTTTGATATTCAAAATATTGAATGAGGTCAATCGTCAAGTCTTTCCAATTTCTTGTCTGATGGTGCATCTCTGAGTGAATGTACCATGTGTGCGCACAACCTTGTAAAGTGGATTACAACATATACACCCATAAATAAGGTGGAAATTCTTTCACACCTTCCATCCAGCCCTTCTCACATGCTTGGATGTGAAATGAGGCGGGTTCCTTCCCATGATAGTCTTGTATGATAGTGGGTGTATTTATTTTGCAAAACCTAACAGAGAACGTGATTCTCACTTTGTGCCACTCTAGAAGGCTATCGCGATGGGTTTCCCACCAATGTGGTGCGGTCCCAAGAAATTTATAGTTGAGAATACTTCTTATTTCAATCTCGGTTTTCCACCGGGTATCCATCTCTCATAATAAAACATCAGGTTTGTCCCCTCCATAGCAACTTGGAAACTTCTTTCTTCCTAGGTGCTTGACTGAACGCACCTTTGTTACTCTTGTAACATATCCTCTTAATTTCCTCCCAATTAACTCATTTTTTTTGCACCCAATTTTCACATGATACACTAGTGGTATCACTCATAGATTGAGCATCTTCAAACTGAATAAATCCTTCCATAGGATTAATCACCTCAAGGTCCCTGATAGAGTGCACATAGATCTTGTCAAGAAATTCTTTACTTGTGATGCCCATTCAAAACAACCCACTTGAGAACCATGAACAACCTAGGTTTAGTAAGAAAATTATGTAATAATTTTTTTTATCAAGAGTTAGTGACCAAAGTCTCAAAGATAGTTAAATTCAACTGATATATTTTCCCATTATAATAATTACTAATTCCACATTAAAAAGCAACAAGAGCAATAAGTCTATACTTAGCTCAAATATCCCTAGGGATTAATTTAATTATTGATTGCATTGACATTTTAGCTAAATATTTCCTGATTAGAAATATTAGGGTTAAGGGACCTAAAACAATTAAATACCCAAGGTATTTAATTCCACAAGATCAAGACAAGAGCAGGGGTTTAATTGCGGTGAGAAAGGATTACATACTTAAAATCAATAGAGTAAGGTCTCACTTACCCACTCCCAGAACTTGATTAGGAATTTCATGAATGGTTTCTAAGCAACATAAACCACTAATAGATTCTAGAACAACTCAAATCCACAAGAACAAACTTCTCTTTTATTAGCAATTCACAGAGGTCACCAGGCCCAAAACTTAGGGATAGAAGTTCCAGTTATGTTTAGGGAGTAATTTACCCTTATACCCACTCTCTAACATGCCCAAAATTTCAACTAGATTTTTCTCCTACTTAACGCTTCCAAAATTTCCCTAAACCATTCTCATTGGATAGGAAATTTTCTCACCTTTCTGGTGATATAAAGAAGTCCTCCTAACTCCTTGTAGAACTCAAGATATGACTAGGTGGAGTTCTTAGGTCAAATTTTCCCCAAGGGGACACGTGTCAAGAGGAGGAAAAACCTTTTTGGCGGGTTGGCGGGTCGCAGGGTGGCTCTAGAAAATTTTCCCATTGCACGTGTAATTTCCAATTTTCCCCCACATCTTTATGGGTCCCCAGTGGACACATTTCAATCCATGGTTCAAGCGGGAAAGGGGTGAGGAATTGGCGGAGTGGCGGGGAATTTAGAGGCATTTTCCCTACTTGAGCGCAAAGCACAATTTGCGTTCATGTGCCCGTGAGCCTGATGGGGAGACACATGAAATTCCCAAGTTGAACATGGGAGGTGGGGTGCCGGAGGAACTTAAGGCATTTAGCCAGAAGGGAAAAAGGATCAAAAGCCATGCGTGGGCCCGTGCATCCATGAAAGGATAAATTCCAAGGCACAGCGCTGGAGTGGGGCCACGGGGACAAAGGGGAATTTTTTCCAAAAAGGGAACAGAGGCACTAAGTCCAAAAATCTCCTATGCTTCCACCTAGCCACGTGTCGGCACATGATTGGCCGCGGGTTAGTAGGGATGCGAGGAAAAGTGGGAAAATATTCCAAAGGTAAAAAAATTTAAAAAGAAGAGTTTAAATTTGGTCCGCCTCCGAGGTCCCACGGGAAGGTCCCGATTGGTTGTGGGATGGTGGGGGCCTTGAGACTTTTGTGGAAATTTTTCCAAAGTTAAAAATTAAATTTTTAACAATTAGATTTATTTATTATTTTTTTGAATGCCAATTTGAAGTAAAACTTCAAATGGCCATAACTTTTGATAGGAAGCTCATATTTGGGAAAACGTGGACTTTATAGAAATCTCTCAAAGCCCTATTTACACAAGAGTCATCAATTTGGAATTTTATGAAGTTTGAGAGGTAAATTTTGAGAAACCAATCTGTAGGGTTTTGCAAAGCAAACTGGAAATTTCTAACTTATTTTTTTGTTCAATTTTGAATTCCTACTTTCTCAACATGTCAAACAGACATGGAGACTTGTTTTTAGATGAATTTAGGAAGGTTCCAAGATTCAATTTGTTTAGGAGAGTTGCAATTGAAATTTTTGCATCACTTGACAAATGGGATGACTGCACAAGCTTTGATTTTGATTTTACAAAGTACTGAAAGGTCTTTCTTAAGTTTTATTGTCAAATTGAGTTCCTTAGGACTTGTTAAGTCTCAAATTCAATGTCTCATATCTTATTGCTTGGTGCAAGTTTGAGCTACTCATTTCTTTGATAAATTTGATTGCCAGATTTAGAAAATAAAATAGAGATCAAACATTAAAGGTTCTTAAACATTTTTCCATTCTCCAAGTGTGGGAGTTCATTCCATGAAAGTCTATTACATTCCATCAAATTCACACAACATTTAACAATCAATAAGCAAAGTCTGATTTCCAAATTTCAACTCATTTCAAAGAGAACAAAGCACTACCTTTTTCCTTCATACTCATTCTTCTTTCAAACAAAGATTTTAATTCACAATAGCAATTCAATTCCAAGAAACAATGCAAGTTTGAGAAAAGTAGTGCATTCCTTTATTGAATTCAAAAATTACAACTTTACAACTTCTCTTTTCCATTTGGTTTCAAATACAGTTTACAAAATATACAACATTCTTTCACATTTCTTTTCAAAACAGAGAGTAGAATATAACTTCTTTACATTTCACATTCCAATTTCAATCTTCCATCATCAATACAAGTATCTTCACATTACAAATTTCTATATAATTCATCCACTTCAAAGTGGTAAGGATTACAATGAACTTTCTCAAAGAAGGGACTGTCAAACTGTATATTCCTCTTGCTAAAAACAACAACATGCTAGTTTCTTTATCTTTTCATCTTGATCACAAAAAGGAAGGGGGAAAGGAAATTCTCTCCACCCAACAAAGATATCCAATGAGAAGGGATAAGCCATCCTTCTTTATTATCCCCGAGCCCCAACCATATTGAAATAAGAGATGAAATACAACACATGGCAACAATGGCTTCCACAACAAACATGCAACATTTTCACATTCAAAAACATATTTATATTTTGAAAAACAATGCAACAAAAACAAACAATAGTTCACAACTACATTTCAAAACATTTCAAAACAGAACTCAGGCTTGATCTTGCAAGCCAAAGGATCAAGGACTATGGGGGAAGCTACTTATGCCTCCCAGTTGGGAATTGGGCATCCACCTATAATCATACTGCCAATATAACATATCATATCCCATAAACCTTATACCTCCTAACCCCTCCTTATGCCCCCAACAAGTAAGAAATGCAAGTTATTTCTTTCCCATGGTGGATCCCAAACCCAAAAATCCCTCCACAATGAAATTGATGCCACTGGCATTCCCTTATGCCCCCACATGGATTCCCCATAGCCTTCTCCTACACCATCCCTATGGCAGTCTACCCAAACAGCCCATAAAACATGCAAAACATTCACCATTCACAACAACACAAGAAAGAAATGACAGCATAAAAGAAGAGTTGAGCTCCTACCTCTCCATGGAAGGATTTGCTCCACACAGCAAGCTTTTAATGTCAAAAACACACCCCAAAATAGCAGTAGCAAAGTATCGGATGCTCTCTAATTCCTCCAAATCAACAAGAGATCTAATCACAGAAAAATGTGCCCCCAAGGAAGAATGCAAAAAGGTTCAACAACCAAGCAACAGTCTTCACCAAAGCTTCTCCAAAGTAAGAGCTCCAATCACAAGAAAAATGCGCCCAAGGATGCATGCAAAATGTTTCAACAACCATCAAACAAGCAAGGAGTTTGAATTTTAAAGGAGAAGGAAGAGAAGAGGATGATGTGGGTCTATGTGGGATGCCACATAATTCTTCCTCAACCCCAAGATCAAAGTCAACATCATTCACCCAAACGCAAAAAATAAAATGATAAGTTAACTTACACACTCCAAAATAACCCATACCCCAAAAGGACTGAATTTAAAACATGTAAGAGAAGTGTAATTAAAACTTGCAATTAGTCTTTTCAAAATGCATTAAAAAGGCCTAAATTTAGCCTCCAAAACATAGGTATGGCTGGTGAATAATTTTAAGCGGTGTGATACAAGTTTAACTTGTCCCACAAGCCTCCAAATATAGCCTCCAAGGATAAATTCGAATTCCCAAGAGGATGAAGTGTTTCACACTCCAAAATCTATCTTACATTCTCTTACATATCCCTTACACATTATTACACATTTCATACACACTCTTACAACATTACATTTAAGAGCAACAACTTCATTAATTACATTCTTATGACATATTGATTTATTTATTTTAACACATGATTATTCACAACATTAACACAACATATAATAATTAATGAAAAGGTTAACACATCACAAACTAAACACATGCAAACATTAATAAAGAAACAACATTAATAAATTACACAAACCCATGGTCATATATAATGGAAATACCCCCATGGGGATCCATAACAAAATACAACAAACACACAAAATACAGTTGCCATGGTGACCTTATTGAATTCACCTGAGAATTCCAAATGGTTAGTCTCTAATCCTCGATGTTTGTTGTGATATTTTAAACCTACAAAACACAAATACCTCCTTCGGCCTCATGGCCATATCAGAACATCCAAAATGAATATATAATAAAATCACAAAATCATCTATACATATGAATCACAACAATCACCAAGGCAATCAACGAAATCATTTACAATTTATATCGACAACTATATCATCATCAAATAATTTTTCCTTTTCTAGGTTTACTCATAATCTCCAAAATCACAAGTCCGAATAACTTCCATTAAACATCCATGTCAATAGTATATCATCATCCACATGTGAGTGTCTCTAATAATCACCATGCATTATATATAATCAGATCCGACAATAATCTAGGATCTAACATCTAACACCATACTAAATCAAAACTATTAAAATGTTTGTCATATAGTCTACAGTCTCATGATCAGTAATAAAAGGTGCCAAAGGGAAGTGGGCACTACATTTACCCAAGGGATCAAAGTATAGGGTGCTAACTTCCCATCGGTCAAGGGAATGATTACCCATCCTTCCTTTTTCTCGAATCTTATGTACCCCTTGTCGAACCATAGGTCAATATTATTCTTATAACACCAGGGGTGCCCAAGTAATGCTAGAAATTTTTCTCGCCTCATCTAGCGCTAAGACTTCAAAATCCCAAAGAACTTCACCCTTAGATATGATAACAATGTCCTTCAAGACACAAATGGGAATTTCCTTTGTCTTGTTGGCCATATATAACACATTTGAATATGGATGTAATGGGGGCCTTCCCATTTGGTTCTAGGCATCCAGGGTGATAACATTGACTTCCATGCCCATGTCAATTAGAATATTTCTTAGGATCCATCCATCCACAACCGCATTCAAGGTAATCTCCTTATCATAGTCGAGGTTATGGGGAGGAAGGTTAGCATGCAGAACCTACCTCTTGTTCTTTTATCCAATGTGTGATACTTCCCTGACCTCATCCAAATCCTTCTATAGAGCCTCAACACTCTTCCTTTGTTCTAACTTCCTTGACTACTCCTTTAGGCATTGGATTTCTCCTTATAGGCTTTGAATTACATCCATGGTTTCTTGATACACCTCTTTCTAATGAGTAGGGTCCAAATACTTACCATATACCACCTCTTCTCTTATAACCAGTGGCTTCTACCTTGGTGTCTCCCACAGTGCGTGCAACTTCATCTCACATCATCACTAGTACAGCTCTAGTTTTGACTCACGCACCACCCTTGGCATCCATTGTGATTCAGACTTCTTTACGCTTACCATTCCGGTGCCTTTTTCCTTCTGGTGTTGCTAGCTCATATGTTCAAATAGCTCTAGGCACTCCTCATACTTGTGCTTCTTTCCACACCAAGAGCATTGCAACAGATCAAGGAATTCACACTTATAGTACTCCGTAGATCAACAGTTGTAACAAGTTCCATGTGGGAACTCACTTATTCCTCCTCCATGGTTTCCATGACCATGAAATCCTTCTTAAAAACCTCTTCCATGTGCCCCTCAATCCATGTGCCCTTTATACTGACAACCATCATCCTTGGAATTATTTGTGAGGCTAGTTTGGCACACACCAATATCAATGGCATCATGTATCTAGTCAATCAATATAAAATCCTTGGTGTCATGATTAGTAGAGGTGTAAATATTGCAAAAACAAGACAAATTTTTATAGATCATGTGTTGTGGTAGTGGACATCTACTTACATCATTATTTCCATGGAAAATCTCACAATCCATTGTTATGGCACGTCTAATATCCAAGACAATTTTCCTTTATATGCCCTCTACCTCACAATCTATGCACCATAGGCCACTGCGTAAGTCTTATGTGTCGAGTTCACAGATAGCTTCTCTAGCTATTTTTCCATTGCAGCAATTTGTGCTTAAAGAAAAGGGCTAACATCAGTATCCACACTTCCAACAGCCCTCAACGCAAAAGGTAGCCTCCAAGGCCTCGTGTGGGTCTATGAAATTATTGTGTAAAAGTTCTCTCGTTACAGTGTTATCAACCCTCCAACAAACCATTGACCATGCTGATAAGAGTGAATATCATAAGACAATTTTGAAAAGAGAGTCTTAAAATATGCGTTATATTCACGCACACTCTCTGGCATACCTTGTTGAATCTCCTTTAGTGCACTAATGATCTTCTATTCAAACTCAGGGATATGAAATTCAACTAAGAACTCATTCTGTAGTGTGGTGTAATCTATCACTATCTGGTGGGGGTCATCCTTTCGATACCAACTATGCATGCATCCTTACAACATCGTTACAAACTGACTTGCCTTTTGTTCCAGGATAGTGATCCCCTTGATATGTCATAGAAGCTCACACTTTTACACATGATCTATAGCATCCTTAACACATTTTTATTTTGGTAGATGTAAATAAATTTTGAAAAATACTTGCTCAAGTGGTTGAGGCATGTGTTTGCTTGATCCAGAATCTTTATTCCCTCTAGTGTTGACTCTACCCCCGGGATCCACTAGATCCACTAGTGCCTAATCTTTCTAATCGACCGGATCCTCTAGATCCATCAGTCCCACTAGGTCTACTAGTTACTATTCCACCAGATCCACCTCTCATAGCTGGTAAAAGTCCTAAAGTGGTTACACCTAGTATTCCCAATGTCACGTTGAACTGTGCACCAACAGTCCATGATATTGCACTGCTTTACTGAGATGTTTATGCTTTGTGCGCCACTTCCATTTTCAATACCCAAGCTTTGTATAGTTTTAATTTTTCCAAACGTCATTTTAGACAATATACCTCTAAACACAAGAAATGATTTTACAACCAAAGATGTGCCAAATTAAAATTTATACCTCCTAGGTGCGAGATCGGTCACTCCCACCAATACCAATCAAGTTAGTAATACTTATCTCTTTATTTGGAAAAATAAGTGTCAAGGGTTGGTCACCAGGTGGATTCAGATGCGCACTAATGGCTCTCCTTTCTCCAAGTGACAAACTCTCATCATAAGTTGAAGGGGTCTCTCACCTACACTTGCCAAGATAGGGTAGTATAGATTGCTCATGCTCCACGTCCCCCGTGTGAACCTTAATTCCTTCCCCGCAAAGTCTATCTCCATAAATCCATCACTCATGCAACTTCACATTATCTAACTAACTCCCTTTCATGAGCTTCATTATACTTGAGTCACCTCTCTTCCCTCTCCTTTTCAACCGCAAGGTCCGCCACCTTTCTCCACCCTATCTTCCTTTTCCAACGCTCAGAAACTTAGATGTCCATAGGAAATGCTTCCAAACTTAGTGTAATTAGGATCTTTATAGATAAGGGGATAACAAGTTAAAAAAATCCTTTAGGCTCCCTCAAAAACTCAAACTTAGCAACCTCTAGATAAGAATACATAGAAATAGCATATTATAGGGTATAACTGGTTAACACTCTTCTCCACCAATGATCAACAACACGTGTCCAAGTCAGATCAGCATCATGCAACCTTTGATACTCATCTTGGGTCCATACGTGAGATCTATAGTACCAGTTTGATCTAGAAGCATACACTGAAATCCATTCATACAACTCCAATGGAAAGTAACAAATTAAGGTCTCATCACCCTCATGAAATAGATGTTTTTCTACCCATTTACGTGTATCAAACTTAGGTCCAATACTAAATCTCTGAGAAAATTCATCATCCATGCTCTTAAACCATGCTTTGACACTTTCCAGTGTCAAGTGTCCTATCATCATGCATCATTCTCACAATAACTTCAAAAAGAGGTCTCGAAATGGAACCAAGATGTAGTCATTTTATGTACCCTTAATACAACTTTTACCCCCAAATACATTGGCCTATCACCCATCAAGCACCGGGCACTCACCTAAGGAACGCATGGGTGCAGAGTACCTCCTTTATGTGAGCATTGTGAGAAGATTTTTTTAGTGGAGAATGATTTTTCGAATGATAAGTACAATCATTTAGTTAATAAGGTAGAAGGAGCATCTAACAAATCCATACATTAGTGCATTACATTCAATAATAACAAGTAACAAGCGCAATAAACCAGATCTAAGTCATGACAACCATATAACATGAGGGTTTACACCCTTAAGCATGATATATTGAATGAGTATATATATATATATATATATATATATTCGGAGTTGAATAGTTTTGGTAACCACATTATAATCAAAAGAGGCCATCTCAGACCATACAGATAAATGACAAGGAATTAATTCGTACAGATCTTCCTTGATAAAAGGTCCTAGCTATACCCTCTCATTTGAATCCTTGTTACATGAGACTATAATACCATACAGAGGCTTATTACATTTTTCATAGCCCTCAAAGCACTAACTACTCTAAACCCTAGCATTACTACAACATTTTGTTACTCAACATTTTACTCTCTATATATTCTCTTCTATGTTTCTACACATCTTCCTTGCTTCTAAGTATCTCTTTTTATAGGATCAACACCCACCGACATACCTTCCCTCTGAATTAGATCACATGCCCAAAGTGTAAATGTGGTCCTCCAATGGTGAATTCTTATCCCTTTGCAAACCCCCCACTCTCTGTAATGATGTCTCTTAGGAATATTTCCTATGTGGAATATCCTTTTCTTGACCTCCAAGGTTCTAGGCTGGTACCTTATCCACTCAGCATGCCTAGTCGGGTAACATTTTTCCTCAAGTGCCTCCAGAATATCGAATATAGATAAGTCCTTTAAACATGTGTTCTTCCTTCCATGTGTGCCCTGGTTTCTCGTAAACCCTTCTTAAATCTCTTTGTCATGTGCACTTCTCCCTACACACCATTTTTCTCATTGGTCCTACATGTGCATTCCCTTTGGTACTTAGCCAATATTTCAAGGCCCAATAAGCTCGGTCACTTGATTAGACCTACTAGGCCAAGCCATCCTCACTATGTTGACTCATGCCTTAATGAATCAACTTGAATGACCATGTAATCATCATTCTGAGCATCCTCTCACATTACTAGACCATCCTATTTATCATTAATGAGATTTTATGTCAATGATAACACACAAACTCACACATGTCAACAATCTCCCCCTTTTACATTAACGATAAAGAATAATTTTACATGCATGATATTCATCTTCCTTCAACTCTTTTAGAGTCCTTGTTGGATGGATACATCATCAAAGTATTCATACTAGCATACAAACCTCTCATATCTTCACAAACCTTTTTTTTACCACTTTCTCATCATGGAAGCACTGTAGCATACCTGGGCATAGATATTCAAAGAAATCATACATGCAAACAATTATTATTTTGAGCTTTAAAATTCATTCTTTACACCTATTAAAACCATTTTTTCAGTAAGAACATCATCAAAATACATATATCTATCATGTACTAACTAAAAACCACTTATTGGGGCTAAGATCCCTAAACTAAATCTTTAGAGAAATTTAGACCGCCTTGTTGCTAACCATGGAAGCCCATATATAACATGAAATACCACCTTATAGCTCTCCCTATGTTTATACCATCCTTATCTAACTAAAAATGAAAAATACAAACCCAAATACCTTGTGTTTATGCCATGGAGAAGGATCAAATATGCCACCACACTTTTGAAATCCCTTTTCATGCCATCACAATTAATTGAGCTCATGACAAGATCCCCCTTCAAGTATACCTGCAACACTTCAATAAATATTCCATACAAATCTTCTTGACATCTTATACACGTTTTGAGGGTCAAAACTAAATCCCCCTACTCCAATAAGCCTTCTCAAACATGTAGCTCATTAATGACTGATGATACAATGTCCACTCATAATGTAATAAATTAGTCAAACTAGCTCTATAATATTGTTTCTTTCATATTTATTAGGAATGAGAGTATACAAAATCCCCTTCAACATATTCCATCATACTAAATCATATTGATTCTTCATGCACAACCTATAATACTAAATTCATGTCTTTTTCAACACTTTAACTACTTCATGAACAAACTCAGAAAAATACCTTCGATATATGACTCTAAAACATAATTATAGTCCTTCTTCAAGCCTTATTATTCATTTTATATTTTCAATACACATTATTCTTCCCATATTATTATTCAAGACATAGTTGTTGGTCTTATTGTGTCTATGTTGCATTTGTGTTGCATACTTACTACTATTTTTGTGCACACACAAATCTAACCAACTTCACACTTATTCATAATGTCTCCATGAAGTATACACACACTTTTACATACCTAATATATGAATCAAGGATCATAATACAACTTCTCACATCATTTTACTCATAAGCATGCTTGAAATATTCAGTTATCCTTTTCTTTGATGGTTTTAACATCTTGACATCATTCCTTGACATTATGAAAGCACTCCTACAACAATATAATCTAAACCTTTCATGCTCTTTGACTCTAAAAAGATCTATATATGCTTTGTTAACCTCTATGCTTCTTCTCATATGCATAAATAATCTTAGGGACCTTTAAGAATGACTCAAAAAACAAATAATCAAGTATGTAAACTCAACCAACTTGTAACAGAGATACAACTCTTCTTGTGTCTTCTATAGATCTAGATGCACTTCATACTATTTCCTTGAACTACACACTTGACATACTTCATATTAACACCATGAATACACCTCAAACATCCTTAAGACAGACTGATCGTGCTAAGAACTTCAAAACATACACATTTTACCATCGTGATAGTTCACATATCCTTACTCATGGCCTAGATACTATTAAAAAGACTTTTACAAATTGATCGAAATCTTAACATGAATCTCATGATCAATAAACACACTAATTGACCAAAACACCATAGTCTATGACAATATTCTTTGGAACAAGATAAGTAATTTTTATAACAACACGTCTAAACCCATTTCTAGATTGACCAAGACCAACAATGACTTATGCAAACAAAACATACCTTGTTATGCTTGAATTAATAAAATGATGGCTCCATGAAGCCTAATGGAGGAACCTTGAATTATGATTGTGTCCTAAAAATGAAAAGTGCACAAATCCTCATGACAGAGTACACCAAGATCTTGCATCAAATTATTCAACTGTTGATTTTTGTATTTCCTATCATTCCCTTGATATTCTTCTTGAGAAATAATTAGATCCTTTTGTATAATTGAATCACTGGAAACTTTAGGCTTCACACCATGATTAAACCTATCATCTTCCTTCCTCTTTTAGATGTATTTTATCCAGCTACAATATCTTGAAATATGACCAAATTTATTGCATTTGAAACAAGTAATAGGACTCTTACCTTGAGAAGCTCCATCTCTCCAACTCTGTCTAAGTGGACTCTGATTACAAACCCTAGCAATATGACTAACTTGATTGCATTTGAAACATAAAACTTCATTCATACCTTCATTCTTCCATTCCTATCTTTGTGATCCATGTTGACAGTATCTAGCTATGTGACCCACTTCATTACAATTAAAACATACAACTTTACTCTTACCTCTAGCAGCTTCATTTTCCCAAATATGATTTGAGGGTTCATATAAACAATACCTTACAATGTGACCTTTCTCATGACAATTGTAGCATATCACATTATTTGATTTCTCACTCCTGTTATCCCTCTATGGATGATAATTTTTGAAAAATACTCTACACTCTTTTGATCTATACCCAAAATCATTGCAACTATAACAATATCCATTGAAATTACTTGTGACTTTAATTGCATTAGGTTTCCTAATAAAATTTTTTTGTCTTTGACATTCATCATGGATTTAATGACATTACTAGGTTTAATTTTTTCATCTTCATGCTTCTATATATGCTCTCATTTGTAGCCTAATACATATTTTTCATTTGTTTCTCTTTAGTTATTCAACACATCATCTAGGGATTCTCGAATTTTTCTCTAACCTCTCGTAGGTCTTCAACCTATTATATACCGTCTTTAATTCTAATTTTAAGGATCTCAACTCATCTTCATACCTGCTACAATCTTCTTCTTTGGCCTTTAGGGTTTTAAACAAACTCTCCATTTGTGATTCCAACTACTTGATTTCTTGTCCATACAACTCACTTTTTCCTGTAGACCTGGATTATTGATTCCATAACTTCATACTTATTTCTTAAGGTTTCTTCAACATCATATGATTTACCCATTGATTTTGCTTCAAGAGGATCTCCTTCAAGTGATTAAAATCCTCCAAAAGGACCCGCTCTAATAAAAATTATTATAAGCACAATGAAATGAGAGAGGGGTGAATTAGTCCTAAAATTTTATTATTTCATTTACATTTTTTTCTGCATCCACTAACATCTAGACATTCATATACATTCAATGAGAGCTTATTAGGTGTGCATAATACATAAAAATAGCCATAACACATATGAGAGAAAACAAAGACACAATAAGTAAGTGGAAAACCCTCGTGGGGAAGAAAACCCACTAAAAATTTGTTTATATTACACACAACAAAGACTCAAGTTAATATTTCACATCATAAGATATTTATTTAATGAGGCACCAACCCCACAAGGAGCACCAACCCCTAAACCCTTGTTGATATTACTCAAAAAAAAGATACTTGCATGAATATGACTAATCACACAAGATTTTGATAAGAATGTCACTGAATATATGGTACAACAACTCAGCTGATGGTGATCATAAGATTCAGCTCCAAATTAATTCAAACCCTCATCAAACACACCTCTTTCGAACTCGCTCAAACATGGACAAATTTGACTTGTTATGATCTAAAAACCTTTCTCACAAGATATCTATAATTATTAAACATTTAAATCATTTTCTCAACTCTGAAAGGATGCATTTATACTTGTTTCTCACTCACACTTAGGTCACATGGTTTCACTCTCTCTTAACTAGTTCAAATTTGAACTCAAACATGCACTTTATACCATTCTCAACTCAAAAACATAAGGGATGTAGGTACTTAATAATTTTTATACCAACACAGCTTAAAAATATATCAATAAAATCATGCACATACATAAAATGGACCCATATAGGTCGTCCATGCTCGAATGCACTAAAAAATATCAAAAACATCTCAAAAGCCCACCACCTAGATGACTAAAAACCAAAACCTCATCACCATGATTATTAAAGCTCTAAAATTCATAAAACACGTCAAATATGAAATAAAAAAACCATCCATTACCGTACATATTATTTAACCAATCAAATTTATCATAACTCACTCAAGAAGGCTCATATCCTTCTCAAAACAATTGTTTCTAGAACCAATCTTCACCTTTGGGCCTCAAGGTCACCCAAGAACACATAAAATATGGAATGTGACAACTCATTGGAATCCCATTGACTTGTAGATAAAATCCATTCTTTCTATAGCTCATGAAACATCCATACATGCAAACCACACCAACTTTCCTCTTCACCAAACTAAGCTTCCCATAAATCAGTTTTAGAAATGCAACTAGTTTACACCATTAATGACACTTCAAAAACCTACAAAATGACTTCAATAGGAACAAAATTCATCCATATTAACTCTAAAACTTATTTAAATCATCAAAAATCCATCTCATGCATCTTCTACCTCAATCTTTCAACAACAAAAATCATGTCCCTAAAAATAAACAATCTTCTTCTTCACAAACCGAGTTTGTTGACGTATCAAATAACCTCTTCATGATACAAACCATACACCATTGGAAATTTTTATTAATAAAATTTCCATAAAACCTTAAATTTCCTTCCAAATCTAAGTGGAAGGCCTTCAACTAGGTCCATCTCTGAAACTGCTCCAAAACTACCCGTTTAGCCCAAAAACCACTCAACCTATTTTGACCTATGAAGGTCATCAAAACACCTCACAAATATCTTAAATCACTCCAAACATGTATCATATCTCCCATACATCTCATAACACTAAATTATTCATATGTTCTAATGAAAAACTTTTAAGAAAATCCTTCATTATTGGAAATAAGTAAATGTGAATGAGGTCCACTCATTGTCATGAACTCTAATCACCATAATTTGAAAGATGATATATTACTCTTCATAATAAAATCATAAAATTTAATTATCTAATCCATTCTGGGCTCATAAAATCAATTTTTCTTCCATCGCTTATAAAACTAGGGTTTTTAAGCCATAAAAAGTGACTTTCCTTCTTAAGAATCGTTGCTAAATTTTTGGGAATCATTTGACCTCATTAAAAAGATGAGATATTATTAACTACATGCACAAAAATCCCTGAAATTATATTCTTCCCATGAAAAACTTACACATGCCAACCATGAATATTTCTCTCACTTCGAGCTGGAAATTACACTCTTAAGAACCTTGTTTTAGTCAATGTTTTAGTCAAAACATCATAACTTGCAAAATATTCATCATGGAAACCTAAATTTTTCCCACAGAACCATGACACACCCTACTAACTTCTCAAATCATGATTATGTCTCAAATATTTATGAATATTCATAACCCATCTAATTTTCATGACTATCCCTTAGGGTTTTGTATGGTTTAAGGCTAGGTCAACCAACCAAGACTAAAACAAAACATGAAACCTATAAAAACTTCTCTACATGATGAAAAAAACATAAAATACATCCATAAGTGATTTTTAAGATCTCATACACACTAACAAGTAACTATGATGTCATGCCTATTAGGCCTCCAAACACTAGGATTAGGCCTAGTTTAGACTTAGACCATGTAGATAATCCTCATGAATCTACTTCCAAGATCTCCAAAAGGATCTAACACACTTGATACCAGATTTATCACACTTTTTCATGATCCCTTCAGCTCATATATCTATTCACCTCACTCTCATGCTCCATTTGGCCTCTTGGAACCTAAATAAGGTCTAGATGAGCACCTAAAACTGAGTCCACAACATATACCAACAATTTTAATCTCATGTGAGTTCCTCAACACTCCCAAATCATGATCTCCATGCCTCTACCATGATATTAAATTCATGATGCAGATCTATCCATCATGCACTATCACCTAGGCTAGCTAGGTCACCTAATTATACCTACTAATCCAAGCCATTATCATTGTGTCCATGCATGTGATCATGAATCAACCTAAATTACCATTTCATCATCATGTTGATCATCCTCCCACATTATTATATCATCCCCTTTTTCATTAATGATAATTTACATCAATGACAACACACAAACTCACATACGCCAACAACTACAAGTTGATTACCCATGTCATCATCATTATACGTAACTTCTTACACTTCTCATCATCTTAATTTTTCATTAATGATCCTTTTACATCAATAAAAAAATAAAAATAACTCACATGTCAACACTTTTCCCCAATTTTGATCCACACTATGAATGCTAGATATGACATGATAAAACATGACATCTCCAAACTTGACTCTAGTGAACCAAATGCCTTTGATATTTTAGATGATGTCAGTAATTTTTCTCAAAACTTGGACCCCTTCCACCACCTAATAATTCATCATCGGAGGAACTCATCATTTATTTATAAGAGTTCAAAAAGGAGGAAAAGTGATCCTCTCTCCTTCAACGAGCATACATTGGATTCCCTTGTTAGCATCAAAGTATCTATTTATAACATTACAAGAGATCATAGAGAATGGTTTAATCAGTTCAAGGATATTAATGATGTTTACAAAACATGGATAAAAGTTTTGAACCACATCCATATTCCAAAAGAATAATATAGAGCACTTATGGCAGTCCAGTTCAAAAAAATAATTCAAAGGCCACGATCTCATCCGAGAGCTCTCTCTCTCTCTCTCTGTTATTTTTTCTATTTCTTCTTATTCACTTAAGATACCTCCAAAATTAACATTGTAAGAGTCCTTTTTCACTAATAAGGAAAATACCAAAGTTTTTATCCTAGGAATATGAAAGGTCACAAGTGATGGCGATAGGTGAAAAATCATGTGGGGGTAGATGAAGAGAATTTTTGTATCCTATAAATCGGAATGGATTATCCATTCTAAAGGGGTTGGAATTTTTTGATTGATTGTAGGTTAGTGAGGTTTACCACTACTACATCAAGAAATAAAATTTGCATTGCTTTTATTTCTATGATTATGTTCCTCTACTCTCTCTCCCTCTAGTTTTTGTGTCTATGAATTGTTAGTCTTATCACTCTTAACATTTTTGTGTTCTTCTAATTTAATGTGGACCTAATCCGGTTATTGTATGTGAAATATATAAGCCTAATAACAAAATTAATCCTATCTCTCCTTATTTCCCTAACTCCCCTTTACCTCTTCTCACATAAAATTCCTCCCTTGTACTATGTACAAGCATTTTTCCACAATTCTAGTGGAGTATTCCCATGTGATCCCCGGCCTAACATCCACCCCATAGACCATCCTAATAGCCACGCCATAGATTTAGGTAGTTTATATTCAATAACAGGAGCCTCCTCATACACAAGAATGAGGTTTTAGCCCCATGACCATTGATGGAAACCAATAATTTTCAACACAAAAAATTATTTCACCAGAAACACTATTAATTCATGTATACTTTTAATGGAATAAAATTATACAAGTTAAAATGAATGTCATAACTTAATCTACTATTTTAGATAACTTTGAATTAATTTTATTACGATAACATTACTTCATACATGTTTTTCATTATTAAGCGTAAGAATATGAAACTAAGAGGAATTAATTTCCATCCTCAATTGGTAAGGGTGATTTGAAATATCAATTCTGCTGCACTTCCCACCGTGTTTTTCTTGTCATTCACTAGGGGTCACTAAACCTTAGTATTATAGATCTAATTCAATAGTAGGGCCTTATTATGTTCACCATGTTTCTAAAATTATGTTTTTGTGTCATTCTGGGAACAATATGATAATAACAAGAACTATATTTGTAAGTGGTAATGATGATGTGAATGATCAACAAGAAAAAGTGGATAATATTCTACCACTTCAAAGATACTCATGATCATTTGAATTCACTTAAGTAGAGAGTTCCCATTGAGGAACCGGGTGAGGAGGAAGATGAGGAGGTAGAGGAAGTTGATTAGGGAGATGAGGGTTGTCGTGCCCATGATTTTACAACACAAAACAATTATAAAATCTACCCAATGGTCTCGTAAGATTTTGATTTTTTAAAAGGTTATTTAAAAATTATTTAATTATTAAATGATTAAAGGGGTATCATTTAATTAAACCCTTGTTTAAAAAATAATTAATATTCCCGCATCGTTAAATTTAACTAACGGTTTATAAATTTTACACCATGGAGACGTTGATTAGGGATCACTCAATTAACACTTATTAATTAATTAATTGTTTTACCAAGTCGATAAAGCAAATCAGGAGTGTAACAAATAAATTTGATAGTATAGTTATTAGATCTTTATCCCTTAATCCAATCAAGGGGTAAAACTTAATTCCACTCATTATTCACACGAGTAACATGAGTTAGGTATTAATCCTCCTTATGCAATGTATCCAAAAATTCCATTTAACTTTTGAACTATGAAAAGAATCTCAAATCTTTGATTAATTAGGTTATTTTAGGTTCTCCCACTAAAGGGTTATTCTATTCGGAAGGGGAATTAATTTAATTTAGTATGGGCTTAATTAATATAATAGGATACCAATTAAATTTATTAATGGTCTAAGATAACTTAATTAGGGTGTGGGTCATATTTGTCCCTATCCAAATGGAGACATGCCCTCTTACACCAAAATACAATTATAATTGATTAAAAAATGAAGATAGGGAAAATAATCCCCACTTTCAACTTAAAGAATTCAACTAAAGAGAGAACTTGACAAGTGGTTCATCCTACGTTTAATTAGAGCCCTTATTTCAAAGGGATCTCCTCCATTGATCTTAAGTTAACTTAGAGAATTCCTAATTTATTTTAAGATTTTAATTTCTCTTTCATTTTCTTATTTTATTTTTGTTTTGTTTTGTAGGTTTTAAAGGAATATCGCATGGATTATTATGGAGATTTTTTTATTACTTCCAACCATTCATTTGTTTTCAAACCCTCATTTTGGTTAATGGAGGAATATTATTGTATATAAATCGAGAATTTATCATAACGTATATTTTTATACATATACCCATATGTATCTATATCTAGATATGATTATATGCACAGACACATATTTAAAATCCATTTTTGTATTTAAATTTCCAAGCCCTAATATAGGGAAAACACAACCATATGCAGTTACGTGCGCACATGCACACACACACACACACACACACACACACACACACACACACACACACACACACACACACACACACACACACACACACACACACACACACACACACACACACACACACACACACAAAGGTGTTGAGGTAGTTTTTCCATGGGGTTAGGCACAAAGTGGAAGAGGACTATGATATTGGCTACACTCATATCACATGGGATATTTAATATTAAGTGGCCATTGGGTTTAGGGAGGGGTCACAACTTAGCAACGACCTCTCCAATCTCTTTACAAAAATTATTTATATACAATAACAAATGTTTTTTTAACAAATTAAATCCACACACACACACAACCCAAGGAAACTCAATTCTATATTATTATAATTAAACAAAGTTACATAAATGGAAAATATATAATAATCCATTTTTAAATCTTTATTTACCTTATGAAATAAACATATTAAATAAAATTCTAAAAAACATTACATACATACATACATATTCTCATGCATATATACATCTATACATAAATTCCTTCTCATACAAATACAACTTTATACTAAAATAGGTGAATAAATTTTAAATATTTTCAAGGAATTAAAGGGACAATTATAGGAATTATAAGGAATATGCTTTTCTATTAAATGAAGTAAATGGGATGAGAAGGAAGGAGATAAACCATGATAAATTAAGGTATTTCATCCTAACTTCAAATGTAAGATAGAGCCATAATATAAAACATGATATCATTCGCTTAACTATCACTTGGAATGATAACAAACATGTAAAATTGGTAATCCTATAACCACTTCAATTCAAAACACTAAGATCGCTGCCATCCAATATTCATTTTCTCCCTTTTGCAAGCTAATTCAAACAACAAAGTAAGAATAAGAGTTGTAATTTTTTCAAATTTAAAGGTAACATTTTTCCAATCCAATATCAATTACAACTCTAAAGTTTGATAGTGTTTTAGAAACTATTTTATCTCTCAAAATGTATGTCTCCTTTCTTCCAACTTATAAACAAACAATAACCCAAATAATACTTTTCAATATTATATAAGTTTGGAATGAAAGTTTGGTTTTGCAACCACTATTTCAAAGGTTATTATGGATGGATAATATTCATACAAGTTCAAAGAGTTTGATCTCAAAGAAAATCCCATTTTCAAACCATGGTAAAAGAAGAAATTTTCTTAACAAAAACATGAAAATTCCTTCTTTCCAACACAATATTTACTAGTGTAATAGTACTGAAATTTCAATTTCAATACAACACAAAATTACATCTTTCTTTACTTAGAAAATCAAGAACTAAACCACTCTAAAATACAAGAGAAAAAGCCT
Organism: Taxus wallichiana var. yunnanensis; assembly: GCA_018340775.1. NCBI lineage: Eukaryota > Viridiplantae > Streptophyta > Pinopsida > Cupressales > Taxaceae > Taxus > Taxus wallichiana. The sequence continues at coordinate 959,880,761 of CM031234.1, forward strand.
TCCACCAAGTGGGAAAAACATTTTTTTTTTTAATTGAAACGTCCATTTTTTCCATTAAATAAAGAGGCTTCAATAAATCTCCAAAATCAAGCTACATCTTAAACTATCAAGCATCTAAACCACAATAAGATGATCTGGTTTACCTCCCAACCAAAAGACATCATTACATAATTATTACAAAAATAAAATCATGATATCCTCCCTCCAAGACCATGAAAGAGAGGCTAAACATGAATCCAATTAAGCACAATGAGGGATAAGATAAGATACCAAAATGAGTTGAAAACAACCACAACACATAGGAATATATATGGTTCTAACAAGTGGGGAAGAGAAAAATAAAACCCATTTTATTCATAATCAATGTAAGTATCCAAAGTAGTTCAAATTTTTCGAAAATTAACCAAAATCCTATAGAGCTCCAACATGCCTTATTTCTCCTTTCCTCCTCATTACCAAGGTTTTTCAAACCTTAAAGGTTTCCTTAGCAAGGATGGGAGATGGTTTCCAAACCATATGGAAAGAATTCTCCCACTTCAAACCAAATGAAGGGAGTTTGAAAAGAATCTAAAAGGAATGACCATAAATTCTTATGGGAAAGTAATAGGTATTATTCCCTCTTCCCTATACACTCCAAAATCCACTCCCCAAATGGGGTGGATGGATAAAAACAAGGAAGGAAACAACAAAAGAAAATAAAAAAACAAACCCTTTCAACACTAAATATATTAAATAAAGGAAATAATTTATTTTCTAAAGAAATAACCAAACTCAAGGGTGTGAGGTCTACCTTATAAAATAAATATATTCCAAGCACAAGATTTGAAATCCACAATATAATATTTCCCAAGCCAAAATTCATTTTCTCCCCAAAGTAACTCCAATAAAAATGACCAAAGGAACCCCTCAACCCTCCAAAATGGGGGATGATTTATGAAAAAGTATATAAATCATAAACCCAATGGGATGGTGACATGTGTCACCCATCCACCTAAAAATAAATGCCATTCAAGTACCCGCCACCCCCACCCCCATCTTGCACCAATAAATCAAGAAAATAAATTAGTAACACAAATTAAATCAAATAAAATCTCCACATGGAGAATCATGCATTCCAAATCCCCATCAAACACAAAATCCAAAAATAATAAATAAAAGTGATTGAAAAAGGGGTCAAAGGGGGAAATAAGGCTTTATGATCCTTAAAAAGAGCTCACCCACCCATAGGTATTGTACTCTGGGGGCTATTTTCAAGGAAAATAAAGCATTTTACTTGCCTTTCACTCATCCAAAAGGTCACTTCTTCCCAAAATTCGAGTTTTGGGGAAAATATGACATTTACATGGGGTCGTTGGTCCACCCAATCCATGATTGTGTAGCCTTAAACCCATTTAATTAAGAGAAAACCAACTAAGACATCCCAAACAAGTGGGAATTAATTAGTGCACAAAAAACAACTTAAAACAAACAATTAAATAGGGCTCAAAAAAAATTAATACAAGTGGAGAAAATGAGCAAATGTGACCAAACAATTTAAATAACACATTCCAAGGGATAAATTTCACATTTCCAAGATTAATCCATAAAACAATGAAACAATGGCCAAAAAAGGGGGTGGATTCGACCTTTACGACCTATTTTTATCAGCATAACACCCCAACCTTTAAAATTATTAAATTTTAAAGTATGGAACCTCCTTGGATTAATAAAATTTAATAACATTTAAATATTCACCTTTTGTTTTAAAATTTATCCTTGTTTTCCCAAATGTTTGTTTTGTAATCTTGCTTTATAATTGCTAGTGTTTGTACTAAATTTGATTAAGTATTTATTTGGTCAAAATCTAAACTCTCACACTATAAGTATGGTACTTACACTTCCTATGTGTGAGGAATAAAAATTGGATTTTCTTATTCCTCACACTCGTATTTCAAAATTTTCTCACCCCGACACTTTAAAATTATCTTGCATTTTCAAAATTTTTGATTTTATCAACTTGATGTTTTAATTTTTTTCACAACCCAAAGAGTGATATATCACACTTCCAAAGTAGGAGAATTTAAAATAGAAATATCATAGATGTTAATATATAAAACTTTCACTTCCCAAGTGTGAGTATTCAAAGGATCACTCAATAAAAATGAGTACATAAACCTTAAAACTTGTACTCGTACTTCATGCTAGCATCAACTTGCACTTCCAAGAGTGAGAAAATCCTAATTTCAAAGATAGTCAAAATACATGTTAGGAAATTAAGAATGGAGATACAATACCATTCTTACATATTTCATCCCGATGTCATACATGTGGCTTTGTAGCTCTAAAAGGGAAAAGCTAATTATAATCGATGACTATGATTTATCCTATCCCGCACATGTGTAAGGCTCATATTCAAAAGGCTATTTAATTAAAAAGTAAAATTCCCTAAGGTGAAAAAACATCAAGTCACATATTATGTGCCATTAATACAAATCATGCCAATTTATATGAAATATTTCCCAATTTATGAAGATATGACATTAACTCGAGATGGTTCATCTTAATTTCAAAGTTGTAGAGTCAAGCTTGTAGAAAGATTTATCTCTCTAGTTCATTATCAACTGAATTTATTCAAAAGGTATACAATAACCTTTCAATTTAATTATCCTTAAAAATATAGGGGAACCATGGCCTTAAAATTGGATGCATTCTTGTACTCTTAATAGGACACAAGGATATTGAGGGATATTGTGTTTGACTTTGCATCACTCAATCACAAGTTTCAACACTATTCAGCCATATTTTCAACCACTCGAGAGAAAGACTTGATATGAAATCCATAGATGAAGCATGGATGTATGTAGACCTAACACAAAGAGTCGTAAAACTTAGGGAATTAAAAGGGTTAGCCTCCATCAAATTATAGCCAAACTTGAGGTATTCCCATGCTAGAATTATGTTGAATGTGAATGTTGAATTTTCATTGATGTAAAAATAGCATTAATGATAAATCATGATGAAGGAGAGTAATAAAATCTTGGATTGAGTATGGAAAGATAGGACAGAGCATGACATGAGAACACCTAATGGGGAATTAACTTCGAGGAGCTAGTGGATTGTATAGGCATGATGGTTATGTGAGATCATGTCATGATGGTGTAATAGAAGTTTTAGAAGGTATCTGATGAGGAAATAAGGTCATAATGATGGATATAAGGATGCATGAGTGGAATCGGTGTGACTAGCTCAGTCTAATAGGCCTAATCCTTAGGCCTAGTCAACAAGATGACATGGAATGATGGATCAAGTAAGGGGGATGATAGAGAATCATGGTAAGGGAATGAGAAATATTTTTATGGCTTACATTATTAATAACATGGAAGGTTTATGAACTATGAGTTGATACTAGCTCAATTAGGCTTATTTCTAATACCTAGTGTAGGCTTATCTTGGAGAATGACGCAAATCAAGATAATATATATGGAGTCAAGCATGAGAAGTGTGTATCAACATTTTAGATAGGTTTTAAATGAAGATATAGGTCATGTCTCATCCTTTGAGGTATGTTTGGAGTCATATTCATGACTTTCCTCAAGGACAAACAATATTAACATGCACAAACCATGGTATCCAAGAAGGTATAGGTATATTTATGAGAAAAAATCCTTAGTACATGTGAATAAGGGTAATCCAGTGCCATGGAAAAATTCCATCCAAATGTGAAGAAGAAATTTGAAGTTAGAAGGTTTTTAGTGCTATAGAGCTCTCAGAATGGTAGTTCTCAACTCAAGGGTCAACTTTGAAGACCTCGAATATATGTATGGTGCCCAAACCTCTTCACTAGTGTTGTAGCATGGAATATAAAAAAATTTAGAGTTGGAATGATAAATAATAAAGGATTATCATTTATGAAAAAGATTAATAGTGGAAGTCACTCCAACCCTTTAAAAACCATCCTTTCGAGTGATGGGAAAATTATGGAGTGTTTTACCTTCAAACAACATGTAAATGCAAAAGGGATGATTTTGTTGGTGTGTTATTTTCCACATCATTAGGTGAGTCATATCACTTAGGTGAGATCGTAGGTCCATGTGTGATTTATGGGTCATTATGAGATTCTCTTACGCGTCAATGCATTAGCATGTCAAGACATCGTGCATCATATGTGTCATTGGGAGTTACACTTCTATTCTAGGAATGTAACTCCCCCTCTCTACTCAAGTTTTCATGATTGCAGCACTAGGGGTTACTCAACACCTCCTATATGTACACCCCATTTGATCTATGAGATAGAGGAGAGTTTTATGGCTTAACCAGGTTCTGCCTATGTTTCAAATCTTTGCATGCACATTCGGTTGATGCTCACTCCTCCCGAGATCTCTTCACACTACCATTTGCACATCCGTTGATGTGCATGTTATCCCTCATGATCCTTGCTTACAGGTTTTAAACCCTCTTTCATGGTATCGATCGATCTTTTGGATCCGTGCACTCCTCGGCGTTGCTCATGCATTTTCCGACTTCCGGCATGATATTCAAATTATCATTGCTTGCGTGATAATGGTTATTCCGTCATGCTCTTCTTGAATTGATTTGGGCATTATACCCCAAATGGGTTGTTTGTAGTATCATGTTCATGTGTTTTGAGGCCTTCTGGTCTTACATGCAGTTCTGGAGGGGTTGTTTTGCTTGGTTGGTATTTACATGGGATGTTAAAGCTATCTTTGACCGATCGATTCATGTGCCAACCCTGCTCAACCTACGTGGTTTGATTTGTGCCTACATGTCTTTGGCCATTGGTGATCTGTTTCTGTGCTAGAACTTAGCCTCTGCATGCGTTGTTTACATGGCTTCACCCCTGCTCACCTTCTCGAGCTCACTGGTTAGACAACCGAATCATTGTTTCTTCTGCGTGGATCTATTTGCATTGGTTTTCTCTCTCTTCAGGTGCTCGGCTCAGCTTTTCCACATTCGTGATTCCTCTCGCATTTTGTGCATGCTCGCCGTGTAGCTCCTGCAATTCCTTGACCCGTTCCTTCTCTCTGGTTCATGTTACTTTGGACTTGGATCTGGGTCGCATTGCATTTCTCCTTGCAGCCACGCAAAGGGCTGCCCACCAAAGACCTCTAGCTCCTCCACGTGGCATTTTTGCTGCAACCTACGTTGGAAAACATTTTTGGCTCCAACCTGCACATTCAGACGTTACAACCTGCATCTTCAGACCTACCTTGCACATTTCCCACAGTCTCTACTCAGCTTGTGGACGTGGCTTCAAACCATCCCGCGATTGGCATTTTTCTGTTGCATGCTAGATGTTAAACTTAGCACGTTCAATGCTGCTCTAAAACACAGCAGCACGTTGCATGGTTTGACACCTCCACTTCAACATGGGCCCACCTCCTCCTATCTTTTTAATGTTTTAAGATTAAAAAAAAAATTCATGACATGTAATTAATTTTTTAGGCTATATTTTTGCTTATTCATTCCCTTCCTACGCATGTCGAAGACGAAGGGTGAGGTCCGGGGTTGGTAGGAGGCTAATCCCCCTTGTAGTCAAAATAAACCCTATCTAAAATTTCATGCCGCTTTCCAATGGGTACCCACACGATACCCTTTTCACCCATTTCAGCACTTTTTTAATGCATTTGTAGTGTTTAGTGGCATTTTCCATCAGTCCAGGAATTATTTTAATGCCATAACTTTTGACACGCTGCTCATTTTTGAGCACTTCTTTAGTCAAAGTTGTGTGATTTCTCACACACTATGTGATGACATTGTCATTTTTTTAAATGCAATACTTTTATAAAGTGCCACATTCTGGGGGGGTTGATTGTACTCCTAGGCTTTCACATGCAAATGCATTATTGACTGAGTCCGACGTATTACTTTTGTGCGCCTTGCACTTTTGATTATACATCATGGAGAGTGCTCTTTACATACTTGTGCATCATAGGATCACCTTACATCCTCCGCCACTTCGCACCGAGAGAGGGAACTATTCATCTTGGTGTGCTTCCATGCAACGTTACTTCACCCACGATGGTCTTTTACCCTTCTTGCTTGGGCCCGTTCCTATACCCATTGATCATCGTCATCTTGAGGAATTGCTTGACACTTTTGACCATATATTTGGTCACATGATGATGCATGTCTCCAGATATCTTTCGTTTCACGTGGCAGACTCATATCCACCCCACCATGTCTAGAGCATTCTTCAGTCCCTCTATGGAGACCCTTCACATACTGCAATCATTGTTGTTACTGCTGATTTAGTTGTCTCCTCCTTTTCTTCATGTGATGGCAGTTCCACTAACATAGACTCACTTGGTTCTACTTCTAATGACAAGGATTGTGCACCTAGTTCTGATGTCGAGAGTACTACAGAGGAATCTTCTCCTCTTTCTCTCACTATTCCAGAGAGTGTTGACACATCCCACATCTCATCAGATATCGAGCAGTCTCCTTCTCAGCCTCATATAGTCATCACACCTACCTCTTTTCCACTTCCTATGTGTGAGGCCCCTTTCACTCCTCTACCTTCATTGGATGACTCATACCTATCTGACATCACTCTTCTGTTTGTTGATCCCCCTCATTAGGATGAGTATTTACCTGACCTTAGTCGTCTTTTCACAGAGTAAACTTGTGATGCATTACAGTCCCTCATCTATCTACAAGTGTTTTAGAGGATTTCATCATCCCTGTTGTTGGGAGTGCCCCTTTGGAAATCATGTCACTTCCACATTTCTAGAGACCTTTATTGATCCACCGTTGCTTGTGGATCTATTTTATGTTGTGAGGGATGTTTTTTTGCCTTCACATTCACATGGAAATCCTTTCTACATGTGTTCACTCTTTTCACTCGATGATTCTATACACATGGCATTACCTTCGGTTACTTCACACTCACTTGCTAGACCTATGTCACACTTTCATGGACCAGACTCGAGTTCTTCGTGTTGTTGCCTTCAATTTCCTTTGCATGAGTGGGTAGACTTCCAGCACTCCATTTCTATCCTTCCTAAGGGTAGGCACACATTTCATCACGGGTGGCTCTTCTTTAGTCTAGAGGCAGAGGATCTCATCATCGACATTCTTTTGGGAGACCTCCTAGAGCTGCAGAGTTCAAATCCATCCATGGCATCTTCTGCATTCCTCTCGTCTCCCTCTTCTTCTCTCTTCTTCTTCTTTCCAAGAGATTACCTCTTTGTACATGGGTACCTTTTCAGGCTCGTTTATAGCTGGGACCCATCCTTGGCATCTTTCTTATATTAGAGAGTGTTTTTATCTTGTGGTGGATGTTTTTCCCACTGGGTTTTCCTTCACTGCTTGGGACCTTTTTCTTGTGCATGGGTACCTCATCAAGCTTTGTGCTGGGACCCATTTCTCATTTCTAACTTTCCACCTCATCCTAAGTTACGATGAAGGGGGTGTTGGTGTGTGTTATTTTCCACATCATTAGGTGAGTCATCTCACTTAGGTGAGATCGTAGGTCCATGTGTCATTTAGGGTCATTATGAGATTCTCTTACGTGTCAACGTCAGTGCGTTAGTGCGTCAATGCATCATATGCATCATTGGGAGTTACACTTCTATTCTGGGAATGTAACTCCCCCTCTCTACTCAAGTTGTCATGATTGTAACACTGGGGGTTACTCAACACCTCCTATATGTACACCCCATTTGATCTATGAGATAGAGGAGAGTTTTATGGCTTAACCAAGTTCTGCTCGTGTTTCAAATATTTGCATGCACATTCGGTTGATGCTCGCTCCTCCCGAGATATCTTCACACTATCATTCACACATCCATTGATGTGCATGTCATCCCTCATGATCCTCTCTTGCAGGTTTTAAACCTTCTTTTAGATTTGATCTCATGAAGGAATCCTCCTAGACCATGTTTGCATTGGTTTCATTCTTCGTGTAATTTTATTGTGTAGAAATTCCTTTATTTTGCAAGATTTTGATTATAAAGTCATGTAAATAACACTTCATGGTGTAAGATCAAGTTTGGAAGAAAGCTTAGGAGCTTTTCTAAGATTCCATGAGGTGATTCAAGTAATTTATTTTCATATTTTTGGTGAACCATATCAATCAAACCAACATACCGCTAAAATCCAAACAAGCTAAAATAAATCATGTATATTTTAAGTGGTCTTGATGAAAAACATGGTTTTGAGGTGAAATATGGTATTGGAGAGTTGATACAAGTCCCATACAACATGCTTGAGCCAAAAAAATATTGTGGAGAAGTGATTTTACATACTAGTTCTTAGGATCTAAAATGCCATTTCAAGACAAATAAGAAGGCCTAAATTGTGAGCTTGCAAAATTGATTCTATCCACTTAATTTGTCTAGAAGAAAATTTGATCATGGATCATATGTTCTAATTGAAGTGCATATGCAATGGTTTTCCATGAAAATGAGTTTTAATATTTTGGATGCAAGAAAATATAAGTTTGGTTTTGAAGCTTGTGAACCAGTTTGAGTTGTCCCTAATATTCAAGAACATTTGATCTCTATGACCTAATATGAAATAAGGTATGAAATGGGTAGTTTCTCAAGATAGATATATCTCAATAAAAGTGACCTTGAAGCCATATATGTTTTTTATAATTCATGAAACAACTTACTCTATGAAGAGTAATGTTCTGTTCTTGAAAGCTTGTAGGTATCTTTTCCAAATCAGTGTCTCTTTGAATGAATGAAGGTGGAAGGATTTTTTATTTATATATGAAGGTGATATAAATATTATATTCCACCATATACAAGCCTATATAAGGCTTGAATGCTCATGCATTAAGTTTTATAAAGCGCTTCTTTGACTAAGTATTAAATACTTCATGACAGTGAATAGAAAGTTGTGAAGAAGAGTTGAATAGAAGTATTCATGCTTTGATCTAGTGATTCCCAAGAGCATGGTGATTGTGTAAACCTCTTGTATGTTTATTTATCCTGAATGCATTGCAAGAAAAAAATTTATAAGGTTGTTTATACAATAATATCAATTATGTGTTTAAAACTATGACACCTAGTATGAATCTCTAATGAAGGTTAAGGAAGAAATGTTGAGAATTCAAGCATAAAAATGATTTATATAAAAAAATTAAGGTGTACATAACATTCTTGCATGCTTATAACACTTGGTTCATGTTCCTCTTTTCTACAAGATAAAATTAATATGTTGGAATGAAGACAAACAGATAAGAACCATTAAAAATAAGGTCTGCAGAGGTTAGTTTACAGTGAATTCAGTAATGTCGAAAGTTCAAAGGATTTCCGCACTCATCATTTTCATCAAAAGAATATTGATAGGCTTTGTAAGAGATGTACAATAAACAACCATAAAATTCAATTGTTATGATTGTAAAAGGATATTTTTGGGTGATGTAATCTATCTTCTTTGTTAAAGTTGAATACTTGGTAATTGAAGATTTATTTTGGAGGTGAAGTGAAAAGGTGTTAGACGATGTATCTCTAGTATATATAAACTTGTTATTGTGTATTAAAATAGGTTGTTAAAGATATATAATTGATAATGTATGAAGACTAGTGAAATTAGGTGAAGGTGCATGAAGGAGTGGACATGAGAATATGTTGTTGAATTCCATGATGTTGAAGGAGTCTAAAGACATAAAAAAATTGAAGGTGTATGTGATATGATTTCATGAGTACAATTTTTGTAGAAGTATGCATGCTTGAGAAATGAGGTATTTGAATGAGTTATCCAAGGAGATAAGATGAAAAATGTGTGTTTTAAAGGTTCCTTCTATGATAGTGGTTTGCACCATATGAAGAAGATTAGAAAAGAGGTGAATCTAAGTTATCATGAGAGGTGAAGAGTGGAGAGATAAGAGTTGATTTAGAGGTCACAATTTTTTTTTGTAAGATAACCATATGGGAGTGACAAAACCTTTTCTTAAGTCTAAGTTTTTACTTTAAAATAGTGAGTTAAAGATTGCTTGTAATTTTTAGCTTGCATAAGATCAAGTAGAATCTTTCTAAAGGTCAAGTAGTTGTTTCACTAATTTTTGGATTTGTAGCTTCAAGTTGGGTGGATGTTCAACAATTGAAATATGTGTAACCTTATAGGACATTGTTTCCAAGCTAGTTGATTGATTTCAGTGGGTTTTTATCCCTTAAAGGGTTTCCCACATTAAATATTGTTTTCAAGTGTATTTTCTTACTCATTACTCATGTTTGAATATCATTAGTTCCTCATTTTTAATGGTGATCTAGATTGAATAGTTTACTGAGTTTGTGAAGGGTTTTCAAATTTTTGAGAAGCACTGATTCACCCCTCCCCTCTTAGTGCTTGTGTTTTCCAACAATTGGTATCATAGTAAGGTCCTCTTGGAACAAGTTTAACATCTTGGAGGATATCCTTGTATCACAAGGATGCGTAAACTAGCTGAAACAATTCTTAATAGGAAGTTTGAGATTTTTGAGTCCCTGATTAATGGATTGAAGAAGGAAATCAATTTTATGGAATTTGAACATGGTAAAGCCCTCAAAGAGATGGAATATCTAGTTGAAAGTGTGTTAAAATATCTGAAGGACAAAGAATATGTTTTCCTTAGACATGAAGAAAAATTCAGCTAAACTATAAGATTCAAATAATAGATTAAGGATGTATAGAAAGCTTGAAAAGAGCTCTGAAATTATTGATGAAAATTTTGAGAGCAAAAGAAAATTAGGTGAAAAGAAAGGACTATGTTTCAAAGGAGAGCCTATGGAGAAGTATGAATATGAAAATGTTGGTCCAAGCATACAAACAAACATGAAGAAGGCCAAAGAGACAAGTTCAAGAAGGTCTAACTTAGTCAAAAACTAAATGGATCCGTGTATGAAAAAACCTTCAATGGTTATTACTTTTCTTGTCATAAATTTGGACGTGGAGATAATGAATCATGTAATAGATGACCATCCATGGATAGATTACAGAGATGAGTACTTAAGGAATGTAACCTTTTTCGATTGTCAAGAGAAGGGTCATATTGCTAAGTATCGTATCTATGAACCATCTAGTCAGTCTTGGATAGAATAAGATTCAAGAGGTATAAAAAATATAGTGTGATACAATTGCAACAAGGTTGTACATTTTTCTAGGAAGTTTCATGATCATAAGGCTACCAATTTAGTTGGAATCTCACTCCAAATCAATCTGGAAGCAAGAGTGGTTTTATTTTTTTATAGTTGTCATGGACAGGGACATTTTGCAAGAAATTTTCATCAAAATGAACATTCTAAGGACATAAAAAAACTTCATGCATTCAATGCAAAATATAGGGAGGTAATAAAAATGTATTCTAATTCTAAGAATGAGTCCAAGTCAGCCATGTCTGAAAGAGCCACTAGAAATAAGAATGTGAAGTACACATACAAGGTCAAGGAACCTAATTCTAGGTCTAAAGAAGAAAAATTTTGACAAAGAGATAGCATGTGTAGATGATACAAAGGAGAAGTAATCAACAAAAATAATAAGAGAGGAAATTTTAAGAAAGTCATCAAAAGGTGATGATCAAGCCAAGAAGAAAGTAGACAATCCTAATGAAATCCAAGAAGAAATCTTACCCCTAGCTATGATAGAACAAATGTATGAGATACATCATGTATGTTTGTCAGAATCTAATTAGAAGAAGAAGATATAGGAGATGATATTTTCACACCTAAAGTGACATTCAAGAAGAATGAGAAAATCTCAAAGATAAAGAGAGAGAATATTGAGTCATCAAGCTCCTTTTATGACTTCATATTGTTTTAAGTGATCAAGCATGCATTATGTGAATGAATTTTTTTGGGTTCTAGAAAAAATGTACCATTAAAAGGAATCATGATAATATTTTAGAGGTGTATCTCCACATGTAGGTGTTGATCAAAGTATTATCCATGTTACAAATTGAGTGAACAAGAAAAGATATGTTTTTTTATCTCTCAAAAGCTTATTTAAGCATGTCTAATCTGTATAAGGTATCATAAAGGTCATTGGTGTTCATCTAAACAAATAAAAATCTTGAGTTCATATATGTATATAATGTGTTAATTATTGTATTAATTAGTCCATAAAACATTTTTTAAGTGTGTAATAATGGTCTATAATGTCCACTCTAGTGTTCAAGAAAAGAGTCTTCATGAACTTGTGTGGCTTGTTAAGTATGTTCTAAATGATCCCATCCAATTCCATTCAAAGAAGTTCACAAAGGACATGGAAAAATAATCATTCCAATCTCCAAAAAAATTCATGAATGAATTAAGTATCATATGGTCTTTCATGGTCTTGAACAAGACTATTTGAGTGTTAAGTGAGTGCTAAACTATAAAAATTAATGTCTATCATTATTATGAGTGTACAAAAGTTGAATTTGTCTTCAAGATTCTCCTAGAGGATCAATGGAATGATAAGAATGATTTAGAATGTGTCTATGACCATTAAATCATCAAATTCCATCAATGTTCATCAATTCTTGTGATGAAGGAAGAGAATATAGTCATCTCTTTGATGAAATATTGAAGGATAATAAGGTTTGATGCTACTCAAAGTGCTCTAAAATAATTAAATTTTGTACAAGATGTCATAAATGACCATGAGGAATGGTTATGATATTAAATGTATCATATCAACTCATGGAGTTAGAGTTTATCTCATCCTATGTATGAAGAAACCATGATGATAATACCTAGGCTAATTGATTCAAGTCTATACGTCAGTAATTTTTTTATCTATGTGGATCCTAAGTTTTCATGGTAAGTCCTTGAACCTAGCTCGCTAGTTATAGTCCGAATGTCAAATCACAATCTTACCACACCAAATATGGGTCTCAGATGAGAGGTTTCAAATTTGGTTACAGTCTTGAAGAGTGAATTTATGATGGTACTATGGTTGATCAGTCATAAAATATGTGGTCTTCAAAATGTTATAGAAAAGGTACATGTGTCCAAGTTGTAGTAGTATCTTAAGTTGGTTTGAAAATATTGAGTTCTTTGTCATCATAGAGGTGTGAGAAGGACTGCATCAGAGAATAAAATGATTCTTATTCATGAATTGAAAATTATCTAAATATGGTAAGGATCAAAGAGCTTGGTTTCTTACCTTTTTGACTTGAATACTAGATGTTGAGTAGATGATTCTCTCCAAGCTTGTGTAAACTAGGAATGATATTATTTTTTATTTATCGGTGGTGTAAATATGTGTGTGAGATCTCCCATGTATGGTTGCAAGAGGAAAATTCTATATTTGGTATTTTATGAATAATAAATATCAAGTATGAATGTTAAGAAGAATATTAAAACCCTATAAAGATTGAGAATGAAATGATCATGTTTCATTATGTACAAAGTGTCAAAATATGTAGAAGATTTTTGGGAAGGATGTAGGACTGGTTCATATAAGATCTTAGAAATTTTAAAAGTAAACTAAAGAGATCATGATGCCTAGGAGGTGATACTTACAAGGTTGCAATGTTAAGATGACTAAAAAGTGCTCTATATCAAAGTTATTGTGAGATGATAAAGGTTTGAGATGATGACCGATAGGTCAGAAAGGAATCCTTGAATTAGTGGGAGTTAGGAAAAACCCTTGAAACAAATTATTGATGAAAAATAATACCTTGCAAGGAATATTAAATACTGGTTGCACAGATGTAGTGACAAGAAAAGCAAGTAATAAGATCAAGAAAGTCACCATTCCATACAAACAAGGTTGTTAGAGGTTAAAACTGTAACCTATAGGTCCGAGGAGAGGTCTTGAGGAAAAGGATGGGTGAATATGATATTTATTAAAATGTTTAGATGTCATTAAGGTAATAATGGCACATTATTGCTTATTGAACATTCATTTTGAGGGTGAGAGAACCTTATAACCAAGTAATTCAATATAGCATCTAAAGAGGACTACAAACACTAAAAATCTACTTCAAGACATAGGTATTATGACTAATCCTTCTCCATGGAACACATGTTATTCATAAAGGATTATTTTGGTCTATGAAAGCATATGGATACAATATAACCCTAAGAGATAAATAAGGAGTTGTTTGATGCAGAGTATGATGTTTTAGAGCATGACAAAGATTGACAAAAATGCACTGAAAGGTTGGCTTAGGGACCTAAGACCTAAATATTGCCTACAATTAGCATATGGAAGAGTTAAGCCTATATTTGAGTTCTATCAACTAAGAAAGGTATATTTATGAGTAAAGCGGGATGTTATCAGTCAAGAATTAGGCTACTTATCATGTGTATGTACTATGAAGGTATCTTCTCGGGGGTCACAAGTGATTTCAATGCATGTAGAATACAAAAATAGAGTCAAAAAAGGAGAGACATTATTATGATCTTGAATGATGAGTATGGTTTATGTTTCCAATCAAAATGGGGCCCAAATAAGCTGATGAAGTAGAAGACCATGAATTACAAATATGCACTTTATCATTAATGCAAAAAGGGGAGAATAACTTAATTTTTTCATCAATGATAAAGGGAGAGATTTTTTGCATGTGGATGTTGAATTTTCATTGATGTAAAAATTAAATTTATGAAAAATAAATATGAAAGATATCAAGAGGAATATTTTATTGAGTATGACAAGGCAAGACGTAGCATGGCATGAGAACACCCGATGGAGACTTGACTCCTCGAAGAGCTAGTGGCTTGTACATATAGGATGATGATGTAAGAGCATGTCAAGATGATTTGATAGAAGGTTGAGTAGGTATCTCGATGAGTAAATAAGGTAATAATTATGGATTCAAGGATGCATGAGTGGAATCTGTATGAGTAGCTCAGTTTAATAGGCCTAATCATTATGCCTAGTCAAAGAAGATGACCTAAAATGATGAATTGAAGGCATTAAAACGATATATAAGTATGGTAGAAGCATGGGAACATGTTTTAGGGTCTACATGATGAATAATATGGAATTTTTATGAAGTACCAATTGAAACTAGTTTAAATAGGCCTATTCTAAGACCTATTGTAGGTTTAGCCTAGAGAATGATGCAAAGAAAGATAAGACAGATGTAGTCAAGCATGATAAGTGTGTAGGGACATTACAAATATGTTTTAAATGATGGTGAATGTCATGTATCAGATTTTAGAGGTATCTTTGGGGTCATATTCATAACTTTCCTTGAGTATGAGTAAGATTAACATACACAACCCATGGTAGCCAAGAAGGTATAGGGATATTTATGAGAACAAAATCCTTAGGAAATGTGAATAAGGGTAATAAATTTTTATGGACAAATTTCATGCAAATATGAAGAAGAAATTTTAATTTATAAGGATTTTAGTGCTATCAAGCTCTCGAATGGCGGTTCTCGGCTTTATGGTCAAATTTGAAGACTTCAATCGTACATAAAACTTATTCTTGGTGCATAAACCTCTTCACTAGTATTGGATCATGGAATGTAGAAAATTTTAGAGTTGGAATGAGAAATAATGAATTCTTATCATTTATGAATGAATCTTAACAGTGGAAGTCACTCAAAACCCTCCTTTAAGAGTGATAAGAAAATTATGGAGTGTCTGGTCTTCAAATAGCATGGAAATGTAAAGGTTATGATCTGAGATCATGAAGGAATCCTATTATACCATGTTTGCATTGGTTTCATTCTCAACGTTTTATGTAGAAATACCTCTATTTTGTAATATTTTCATTATAAAGTCCTGTAAAGAAGACTTCATGGTGTAAGATCAAGTTTAGGAGAAATATTAGGAGTTTTTATAAGTTTCTATGAGGTGAGTTTGGTAATTTCTTTGCATATTTTGGGTTAACCATTTCACCAAATCAACCTACCACTAAAATCCAAACAAGCTAAAACCAATCATGTATATTTTAATATATCTTGATGAAAATATATAGTGTTGAGGTAAAATATGGTCTTGGAGATTTTATACAAGTCCCATACAACATGCTTGATTCAAAAACTTTTTGTGAAGAATTGATTTTAAATGAAAGTTTAAATGATCTAAAACTTCCATTTCTAGACAATCAAGAAGGCATAAGTCATGAGTTTACAAACTTGAGTCTATCCAATTAATCCATCTAGAAGAGAACTTGATCATGGATTAGATGTTCTGATAGAATTTTATAAAAAATGGTTTTCCATGAATATTATTTTTAATATGTTGGATGCAAACAAATGTGAGACTAGTTTTTGGAGCTTGTGAACCAATTTGAGTTATCCCTAATATTCAAATAATTTTGATCTCTAGGAACTGAGATGAAACATGGTATGAACCTGGTAGTTTCTCAAGACATATATTCATCAATAAAAGTGACCTTGAAGTCATGCATTTGTGGTTGAATGCATAAAACAAATTACTCTATGAAGAATAATGTTTTTGCTTGAAATCTTATTATCATCTTGCCCAAATCAATGTATCTTTGATTGAATGAAGGTGAAAGGATAATTTATTTACATCTAAGGGTGATACAAAGAACACATGCTAGCATATCCAATCCTTGAGAAGCATTGAAGACTCATGCATTAAGTTTGATGAAGCATTTCTTTTACTAAGTCTTAAGTCCTCCATAGTTAATTATTGAAAGTTGTAATGAAGAGTTGAATACAATTATTCATGTTTTAATAAGGTGATTACAAAGCTCACAAAGTGATGGTTTATACCTCTCGTATGTTCATTTATCATAAATTCATTACAAGATGCAAGTTTATAAGGCTTATCATACAACAAGATCAAGTATGTGTTTAAAGATCTTACACCTAGTATGAAGGCTTTAATGAAGGTTAACGAAGAAATGTTGAGAATTAAATCATACAAAGGAGTTATAGAATAAAAGGAAGGTGTGTGTAACATTCCTTCATACTCATAACATTTCACACATATACCTTTTAACTACAAGAAAAAATTGATAGATTGGAATGAAGACAAAATGACAAGAACCAATTACAAATCAGTCTCATGAAGGTCAATTTGGAAGGTTTTCATGTGAATTCATAAGGTCTAGAAGTTCGATCCTTTTTTTGGTCATCATTGTCATCGAAGCATCTTTTTTTATTATTGGTAAATAGTTTTGAAGGGACTATACCCTGTTACATAAAGGGCTCACCAGCCTGATATGACTATGAAGATTCAACAAAAAAGGATCAAAATCTAGATATAACAGTGTTTCCAAAAGTAACCAAGAGCAGGTTACAACTAGAAGCAAAAAAGGACACAGACCGCAACAAAACCACAAAAAGTAGCAACGTCACAACAAAAATATCACAAAATAACAACATCTATACCAAATCCTGCCAGCCCAAGTGAGTCTATTTCTTGAATGCTCTTTCAATTCTAGACTGGATCGTCTACAGCGAGGTAAACAACGCCAAAGTGGTTGTGTGCATTGAGTCCGAAGCGTCCAGCTATGAAAAGGCCATACTCCTCTCTTTCTCATTCCCCCAAATAGTTATAGGGATCCCACTTAGCATAGCAATGCTCCGAACTTTCTGCTCAAGAAAGTCACTTATGGCTTTAAAGATAGCCATGTTGTGATCATGTCTATCTTTAGCTCTCCCTAGTCTAGTATCTAGAGAGTTCAACTTCTTATGTATATATCAGTAAACTGATCCTTGCCTTTTTCATTCTCTTCATCAAACTTTCTTTTCCCTTTCTACTTCTCCATATGTTGAAGGTCCTTCTTCATCTATTTCATCTCTTTCTCCAGGGCTTCCAGTCTATTAGCCACTTGAGACTCCTCCTAATGTAGGGCCTTTTCAATACCGGCATTGCTGATATGAAGCAAGTTTTGAGAAACCTCCATCTCTTTGGAGCTTTTGAGAATCCTTCCAGTGAGAGGGGTGTCTATTTTCATGGGGTTCTTGTATTTGGACTTGGAAGGGGTGGAAAGAGTGGGAGTGGGAGTAGAGGAGGTGGTAGCAAGTGGCTCACTAGGAGAAATTGGGAAGCCAGGGAACTTGGCAACACAAAGCTTGTGCAATAGAAAGATAAGGCCCTGATGCAAAGGAATAGCATGGGAGTGCTTTTGAAAATCTAGAACAGAGTGTTGCAGGGAGTTGAGAAGGTAATGCGGAAACAAACCATGAAATTCCTTCTAAAATGGTTTAGAAAAACAAGGTGTTTAACAGGGACCATTTTATAACGCCCTTCCAAAGAAATATATCTGACCATCATATTCGTCACTTCATCATATGGTGTGGGAATAGAACTTACCCTTATGCCTGCAGCAACAAACTCTAGCTCTTCGCCCTCATCGAGAATTTCTTGGCCTCAACGACCCTATCAATCCTCTTACTAAAAACTAGTAGCCCTCCAGTTCTAGGCCTGTTGCCTCAGCAATCAGCTCCTTGTTGACTATAACCCTGTGCCCACCATACTTGACCCTCCTATCCTTCCAATCCATAGCAAAGTGAACCGAAATGTTCAGGTCATGACCTTGAATTCGTTCAATGAAATTTGAGATGCCTCCTTTGTGCAGGAGGTTCCAAAGTACCTCATTATTCTTCCAGCCAGTCACAACTCAGCTCCAATTGACATGGTGCCCCTCCCATTTTCTCCTTCTTCCTACCAATTCTATAAATATCCTGCTCAAAACCCTCATAAGAGTCTCAGTAATTTTCTTATGGCTGTCCTACTTTTTGAAATACCTCCCACCTGTGTGAGGTTTAATGGCTTTAATGTGGCCGTAAAAAGGAGGATAAATCACACAAATGAGATCTTTCACCTCCGTTAAGACCCACTCCATGTCATAATTAAAATTACTCCACATGTGTAATTCCATTATTATCCACATTAATGCTAGTTTGAACCTCCTTAGGGATGTTATTTGCATTATCCCATATGGTAAGATTAATATTGATGCCCATATTGGCCAAAGTGTCTACAACCTTATTCCCCTCCCTATAGGTATGTCTAATGATGATATTCTTGATATTTTGACAAATATTTCTTGCTTCCATAATGAAGTCCTTGATGGTCCAGCTAGGAGGAGAAGTTTGGTTTAAATGATTAATGATATTAAGAGAGTCCCCTTCCAAAATTAAGTTCTGGATATCAAAATCTTTGGCAATCCTTAGCCCCCAAAGAGTAGCAAGGGCTTCAACATAATGATTCATCTGAATCCCCATTTTACCAGAAAAAGTAGCAACTAAACAACCTTTGTGATCCCTGATAACTCCTCCCCAGCAATAAGTCGAGGGTTACCCTTGGAATCACCATCAAAGTTTAGTTTATTCCAGTTTCTCTTAAAATGTATCCAATGGACCAAAGACCTATCAATGTTTGAGGTATTCCTAATCTACAAACTAGCAGTTCCAATCTTCCAATTGGAAAGAATGTATTCTTCATCAACAGGATACTTCTTATTTTTGGGGGTTTGAATCTCCCAATATCATCTTTAACAACATGCCCAATCTTAGCAAAGTTGAGCTTGCAATGCTGCTTGTTATTTCTGAAGATGATGTCATTCCTATCTTTCCATATTCTCCAGATAATATGGGGCATGATCAATTTCCAAAGTCTTCTCACAACACAATGTTTAAAAGGAGGATTCCATTGGGTCTAGAATTGGATGAAGTCCTTAGGTACCATCCAAAGAACATTGAACTTGGATAGGGCATAACTCCAAATCATGGTAGCATAATCATAGTGGATAAAAAGGTGTTTAATATCTTCATAATATTTTTTTGCAAAGATGACACCTATTAGGCATAATGAATCCTTTCTTTATCAGGTTATCATTAGTAATAATTCTACCTCTGAGCACAAGCCAAAATAAAAAGTTAATTTTAGGGGTTAACTCAGTCATCCATATTTTGCTCCAATTAAATTCATTCTGGGTATTCTCAAAGTAAGAATTGTACCCAGATTTAACCGTATAGTCCCCATCTCTAGATTTGTGCCAAACAATTTCATCTTTGACATCCACTTGATTCAAGGGGATGAGGTCCAGCTACTCCTGAAGAGAGGACAACACAGAGTTCAAATCCAAGCCATCCATAGAGAGTTGTTTCCATCTCTTTTGATTTCCATCAATTTCCATGTAATCTATGACCTTAGTACCATATTTCTGTTCTAGACTCTCCTTAGCTGCACCAAATCTATCATTGAGGCTAAAATTAGACCAATTATCACTCCAAAAATTGATGTCTCTTCCATTTCCCACTTTCCATCTACAACCTTGCTTAATAAAATTCTGGTAAGAATCAAGTTGTTCCAGAAAATGGAGCCATGGGGAAGCAGTTCAAAATGTAGGAAGGAGGAAGTAGTTTGTTGCTCTAGAAGCATCAAATGCATCTTGAAAATCCTTGTAAGAGTTATATATGAAAATAACATCAAATTCATTTGTAATTATTGTAAAAGGATAGGTTTTAGGTAATGTAATATCTCTTCCTTGTTCAAGTTGAAGATTTATTTGGGAGGTGAAGTGAAAAATATGTTAGAAGATGTATCTCTAGTAGATATAAACTTGTTCTCGTGAATGAAAAATTTCGTTTAAGATAGAGAGATTATAATGTATTAATAATAGTGCAATTAGATGAAGGTTCACGAAGGATTGAACATGTGAATATGTTTTTGAAGTCCATGTTGTTAAAGGAGTGTGAAGACATGAAAAATAAAGGAAATTAAGGTTTATGTGATATGCCTTCATGAATGAAATTTTGCAGTAGTATGCATGCTTATGAAATGAGGTGTTTGAATTTGGTATCCAATGAAAGAAGATAACAAAAATGTGTGTGTGAAAGGTTCCTTCTATGACAGTAATTTGTAGTAGATGAATAAGATCAAATAAGAGGTGAATGTAAGTTATCATGAGAGGTGAAAAGTGAAGAAATAAGAGCTGATTTAAAGGTCACAATTTTTTTGTGTAAGACAATCATATGATAGTTATCAAAACCTTGTTATAAGTCTAATTTGTTTCTTATTAAATAGGTATTTGAAGCTTCCTTGTAAGTTGTATCTTGCAAAGATATAGTAGAAGTTTGATTAAATTTTTGGGAGTTTTAGCTTCCATTCAAGTAGAATATTGTTAAAGTTCGTAGTGTCTTCACTAAATTTTGGAGTTGTAGCTTCAAGTTGAGTGGATGTTCAACAGTTGAAATATTTGTAACCTTATAGGATAATTTTTCCAAGCTAGTGCATTGATTTCAATTTGTTTTTCTCCCTTAAATGGTTTCCCACATTAAATCTTGTGTTCATGTGTATTTTCTTACTCCTTTCTCATGTTTGAATATCATTATTTCCTCATGTTTAATGATGTTCTAGATTAATTAGATTATGTAGTTTATGAAGAATTTTCAAAGTTTTGAGAAGCATTGATTCACCCCTAGCCTCTCAATGCTTGTGTTTTCCAAAAATTACTCTCTTTCCTTCTAGTTCATGATAAAGTGAAAAATTGGGCATTGTATTCCCAAACTAAGGAGAATAGGATAGTCTTATTTGTTGGATATAATTTAAAATCTTATTACAAATTACTTGAGTCTGATATTTTCTATAATTTGAAAACCATTAAAACATCGATTTATACATGCCAAATAAGGAAAATTCTCTAGAATTGAGTTAAGGACCCAATCGATAATATGTATGATGCAAGTTTAAATGACATCTTAATTCAAAGATTTATAATTTAAGTGTGGATTAGTATGGAACTGATGAATAAAGAATATGGAAACCATTCCATCACAAAATTGGATGTATCATGGACCCCCTGTTCCTCATGACAAAGGGATGAGAACAAAATTCCCTCATTAGGAAAAGTAGTTACATCCAATTTGGTATCCCAAAGGGCCTCTTTTTCAACCATAAGAAACCATTTTTATGGCCTATTACGTATTTGATTCAGTTTGTGGGGTATTAAAGTGCACTTAATTTTATGTCCCTTGGATCCCCTCATGCCCTATAGAGGTAAATGAAGTATATTCATATTTATATGCTCATAGATTCAGGGCTCATATTGAAGACATTTGTACTTCCTTCTACCCTTCACTATATAAAGAAATGTATGAAGCACCAATGTCTAGGGTCTTTGAAGATGTGCTTAAATTTATCATACATATGGGAGATTTTTTTATTTTATCCTAGATATAATGATGGAAGGATTTCTCACACCACTATTGTAATTAATTTACTATGTCCCAGATAAATGGGCTGAGAAAGAGGTTCCCTATCATTAATGTGATTCCTGGAAATTATAAGGAAAAGAAAATCAGATTTCACCCTCCTTTGTATGTAATAGTGGGATGGAGATAATTCAAAATACGTATCAACCTTAGAGTTTTATATACTAACCATGATTATTTCAACTTACCCCAATATATCCTAAGGAAATATGACTCAAGAAGGAGAGTTGAAACCATTTAGAATCACTCAAGGGGAAGATTAATTTTTCATATGCCCATAAGGTTAATGTTAATGACTGGGTATAGATTACTCAAATACTTGAAAACCTCGTCCAAGGAAATGTGAAGACCACAAGAGAAGTTTCTTTACCTAGAGGAACAATTAGGAGGGAACTAAAAAAATATTGAAACTTACTTACCTAGATCCACCATATCGGCCTCAATATCCTAACACTCTCACCCCTTTTCCAAGACTAATAGAAACAAAACATATCCCATCGGTCTAGGAGATTATCCTAGAGCAAGTCGAAGGACCTTCCTTATTAGAATATAATCTATCTTCTTCGGGTGATGAACCCATCCTGGAATAAATAATCAAGAGTGTGGTAGCTTGAATCTAAAAGAGGTTACACAAGCCCAAATAGAGACAAATCAAGTAACCACTATAAATATTCCTCCACTAGATCCTCAACAATACGGGTCAAACAAGACATGATTAGTCATAGGGAATAGCCAGATTGGGTAGCCAAATAGGAACCCCTAATCAATATAGAGTTCAACTCAAGGACTAGAACCCTAAAGAGGCATACAAAGAGGATAATGTCCACCCAACAGGCCATTATATGGCATAAAAATATTGAGGATCTCTTCTCCCTCACCAAGAAAACAAAAACTTGGGGATCTCATGTGGAACAACATCAAGAGGACCCAATATCCTTCATAAAGGCCTCAACAGAAGTGGTGGAATAGATTGTGAGAGGGGTGTAAGTAAGAAAGGAAGATCTTGCGACAAAATACATGAAAAAAATCTGAGAAAACATTTCCTATGATGTGGAAGAAGCCTTACTAATACTGTATGATGTAATCAAGGAGATAATTATCACCAAGATGAAAGGATTGACCTTCTCTAGGAAAACCAATGTAGTTATTGACATGATGAACATTATACATAATATGTTGAAAATCATGGACTAAGACACAAAGGAAGGAATCTACAAGAACCTGCTATAGTAACAATTGAGGATATTGGCATATGCAAACCATATGTAAATCATACCAAAGGATTTTTGAAGAAATGAGATGAATAGATAAGTATACTTTACCCACAACTTGATGATGTTGTCTCAAGGGGAATCTAGATCTTTTTGAGAATACGCCATTAGAGGTATCTTCAGAAAGATCAAGGGTAATAGCCATGGAAAATTTTACTAAATTTATCAACCAATTCATGACTCTCTTTTAAAAAACATTACATATGCTAATGAAACAAAGCAAATAAATTCATTAAAATTATTTCCTAGACTAGAGAGAAGATTTAGAATATTAAAAAATTAAAGGAAGATATAGGGAAAATCACGGATTATCAAAATAATTTGCTAGATAAGGCCCCTAATATATTTAGGAAACCTATAATTGACCTCACAAAGATCAATGTGAACTACACAATTTGCAGAGAAGATTTGATAGTAGTAGGAAAGAGACCCACACTAGTTTATACAGCTTAAGAAGGACCCACATAGGATGATCCAATTCAAAAGGGACCCATGGTTAAGAAATAACATGATTAATTATTAGGAATATTATATACTCCTACCGGCATACTTTCCTTTCTCTTGATGTAATCATCCTAACAATAATTAATTAGGACACTTTGTATAAATATAGTTGTCTATGTATTATTCCTTTGATTCTATGTAATCATTAATTGGAAAGGGTGGTAGAATTAGGAACTAAATTATATAAATATGTATGCTATTATTTTTAAGAAGGAAGGTGAAATTTTTATAAATGAATGCAAGATGGCTCTAAAATTGATTCATTCAAGATGAGGTTATTTTTTTCTCATCTCTATTTTACTAAGAATTTTATCTATAAAGTTATTTATATATGAATTATGAATGTGTTTTCCTTATGATATTTAAATTGTGTCGTTGCTAGTTTAAATGAGGTCACCATGGTAGACTGTATATTAGATTGATCAAATAGATGTGTGTTATAAAAATTTAAATGATATATTCAAATTACAATTTTCTTATTTCAAATTCCTTTGAGTCACTACACCAATAATATACATATTTGAGTACGATTAAATTTTATGTTCCTCATAAACAAAATTAAATCATGTAATTCCTTATTGATTAGATATTAATTTCTTGAAACCCAAATTTATAGTAGTTTCTTTTCTCTCTTCCTTTTCTTTATTTTAATTTTTATTTTGAGCAACACCCTTTTGATAGATTAAATTTAGGTTTCCTTGAAAGAAAAATTTGGTGAAGAAGGTGCAAGGAGTGGTGCTATAAGGATTTAAAATCTAACAAACACTCTCCATTTATCTTGTATATCAATTCCCTATAATTCATGCACTTTGATTCATTTCATTTGACTCTCAAATGAGGAGGACATAAGAGACTATTGTTTTCCTCCTTTGGTGTGGAATTTATATGCGTCATAACTATTGTGTCATTTGAAGGTGCATCCTTGAATCCCACATTCTCATGTGGCATAACCTATAGCCTACACACTCAATTCACACATCACACCTTCTTGAATTCAAAACTAAGTAAAACAATAATATACATGTCAAAGTGATCCAAATCAATCATATGCTAACTAATCAAATTATTTATGCCAACATTCATCCATCAATGATATATATATATTACAATTATCATCCATGATATATCCAAAAAATCTAAGTAATCATTATTATTCTTTTGATTCTATGTAATCATTAATTGGATAGGGTGGTAGAATTAGGAACTAAATTATATAAATATGTATGCTATTATTTTTAAGAAGGAAGGTGAAATTTTGATAAATGAATGCAAGATGGCTCTAAAATTGATTCATTCAAGATGAGGTTATTTTTTCTCATCTCTATTTTACTAAGAATTTCTATTTATAAAGTTATTTATATATGAATTATGAATGTGTTTTCCTTGTGATATTTAAATTATGTCATTGCTAGTTTAAATGAGGTCACCATGGTAGACTGTATATTGGATTGATCAAATAGATGTGTGTTATAACAATTTAAATGATATATTCAAATTACAATTTGCTTATTTCAAATTTCTTTGAGTCACTACACCAATAATATACATATTTGAGTACGATTAAATTTTATGTTCCTCATAAACAAAATTAAATCATGTAATTCCTTATTGATTAGATATTCATTTCTTGAAACCTAAATTTACATGTAGTTTCTTTTTCTCTTCCTTTTCTTTACTTTAATTTTTATTTTAAGAAGCACCCTTTTGATAAATTAAATTTAGGTTTCCTTGAAAGAAAAATTTGGTGAAGAAGGTGCAGGGAGTGGTGCTATAAGGATTTAAAATCTAACAAACACTCTCCATTTATCTTGTATATCAATTCCCTACAACTCATGCACCGATTCATTTCATTTGACTCTCAAATGAGGAGGACATAAGAGACTATTGTTTTCCTCCTTTGGTGTGTAATCTATATGTGTCAAAACTATTGTGTCATTTGAAGGTGCATCCACTAAATCCCACATTCTCATGTGGCATAACCTATAGCCTACACACTCAATTCACACGTCACACCTTGAATCCAAAACTAAGTAAAATAATAATATAAATGTCAAAGTGATCCAAATCAATCATATGCTAACTAATCCAATTATTTATGCCAACATTCATCCATCAATGATATATATATATTATAATTATCAACCATGATATATCCAAAAAATCTAAGTAAATCTAAAATCAACAATATCCATTATATTACATTACATCACATCTAAATCAAGTAATATTGATAAATGTAGTGAATTTTCATCATGTGCCACATATGACATCATTTTAAAACAAGTGTTAATATAACAAAAAAACCATAACAATGTCCAAAACAATAATTATAATAGTATTTCATCTAATGTCTCCATACGAGATAGTAAAATGAGTTAGCATAAAAATGGATAAGAAAACTAGTGTGAACCACAATGATGAACTTGATGATTGATATAATGGGTAAGAACATAAGAATTTTGATGACCATGTAGCTAGATAGGTTCTCAAAAGGGAAATATTTGAGACAAAATTAGCAAAATACTTAAAGATATTAATCCTTAAAAAGTACATTAGATTGGTACTAGGTGATGGACACGAATCATGGTTGATGGAGATAAAAATTCTTCATGATTCAATTTTTTATGAAGATAAAAAGGGTGTTTAAGAAGCTTATAAAATTTCAGGTGAGGCATCTTTGTGTTTTCCATGTTTCTACAAAAATTGTGTCATTCTAAGAGCAAGATGGAAAGAATAAAAACTACATCAAGAAGTGGAATTGATAATGCCAATAATCGATATAAAATACTAGATTAGATTCTAACACTTTTGATAAATACTCATGATCATCTAACTTCACTTGATAAGAGATTTCACATTAAGGAAAAATGTGAAGAGTAAGATGAGGAAGTGGAGGAAGATGAAAATGGGATGAGGATGAACTTGATGATGGAAAAAATGATAAGAATAAAAATAATTCTTAGGATCATGCTTTTGGATAGGTTCTTAAAAGGGAACTATTTGAGATGGAATTAACAAAATACTTGAAGAGAGTAACCCCACTCAAGTACACTAGAGGAGTACTAGGTGATGGACCTAAATCATTGTTGATCAAGATGGAAAATAATTCATTATTAATATTTTTGAGGAGACAAAGGTTGTTTGGGTAGCTTATCAGCTTTAAGGTGAGACATTTGCATGTTGGAAAAACAATAAGGTCTTGTGTTCATGTTAAATTTGCTAATCTAATTTAAAGAAACTAACACCTGGTAGTTTCAAAGTAAATCTAAATCTACCATTAACATTATGATTAGAGATTAAAGGAGATTATCTAGTTTGCATAAACATAAATTAAATGGCCTAATGCTAACCATTCCTACTCTATTAATGTATGATTACTTCTAATTAGGAGCCTCTTTATATCATGAGTAATCAAATCTATGTTTTTGATCTCCAAAGAGAGGGAAGGATCTCACCAAGAAATGGCTACAAGGCCATGCTTGGATCTTCATTTATACTCAACAATTATAGAATGGATGCAAAGATGAAGTAATTATTCCAAAGAATGTAGAAGGCTCATATCATAAGCTTGTATAAATCACTAGAAAAATTGTGGTGTCAGGTGTGAAGGATGTAGGAGGGTCCTTTATATAGCTTTCCAATTTTGGAGAAACTTGAATCCCAATGAATGTGGGATAAAGGATAAAGTAAATTTAGACTTGTTAAACTTAATTAGAAGAATCAACAAGTAATTAACAACTCATGGGAGTTGGAAATGGTTTAATTAATCAACTAGAATAAATTAATATGCTAGAATAATATTTTTAGGCTATTTGGAAGTGATTTAGGACAAATTTGATATGATTTGAAGAATTTAAAAAAGGTATTTAGCCAATAAAAGGGTGTATTGATTAAATACATTGTTAAAAAGGCTTAATTAACTCATAATAATTAATTAATCAATTGAAAGAGGATTATAACTAAGTGTCATTAATTGACATTCGTAATGTGATAAAGGATAGTTAATTAATGAAGATTTTCAATTGAACAAAATAGAGGAGACATTAGTTAAGTAGCGAAAAATCACTCATTATAACAAAAATGATAGGAAAGAGAATAGTTAGTACAATTTTAGCAATGAAAATGCGTAAGTGGATTTTAGGTGTCTACATTTTCCCCTCTTTGGGGTGGCATAAGCAATTCCACTTCAAAGATAGTATAAAAGTATAAAAAGGATGCCCCCTCAAGTTTCGATGGGGTGATAGAAGAGGTCAATCGACGATAAAAAAAATGAAGGAAATGGATAGAAGAAACAAGGTGGGGGAGGGGGAATAAAAATGATCCCTATTACCTCAAGTGTTTTGGAAGAAAAATGATAGTGATAAGACATGATAGTGAAGATTAGGAAATATATTTTTCATCTAGCTCGCTCAATAAAAACTTTGTTTCATCACGCTTATTATATGATCTACATTGTCGGCTCTCTGTTTAAAATATACACATACAAAAAGTGTAAAATAAATTGAAAAGTTATAATACTAACATTGTTTCGTTTTTAAAATACTAACTTAATGCACCATACATAACGTAATGCAGTAATAGAAAGTAAAAATCTAAACTAACAGGAAACAAGTACAAACACACATACTCAAACAAACAACGTTCAAGACAGTTACACTAATGTTTTTGTTATCAAGTTGTAGTTCCCAGATGTTTGAGTTAACGACAAGGGTTAAAATTGGAACCCAAGAAAAGATACATGTGAGGGGAATAAATTAAGGACACAAGGGTCCTATGAAAAATAAATCGTGCACTATGAAACAGTACCAAGCAACTCGTTTGTGCAAGGGAGTATAGATATAGTAAGTAAACCAGCTTTTGTTAATGGAGATGGATCTAGATGATCCACAATTCATTTGCAAGAACAAATGAGGAAAAATAATATGTTTTTAGGACAAATTTTGATGTTTTAGGACAATACATATAATATAGGATTCATTGCGTGCATGCTTTTTGCCAATTTTTGAAAAATTGTGAATTTTACAAAAAAATGGATATTTGTATTTTTAGCAATTTTGTGTTTTACCAATTGTCCTGGATTTTGAATTTTACCAATTGTTTGTATTTTTTGAATTTCTAGGAAGAAAATGATTTAGAAGAATAACAATGTGTGTGAACATTGCTAACAAACACCTAAGCAAAAATATGCCCCGTAGTAGTAGAACAAGCCACCGAGAAGCAAAAATATGCCCCAACGTAGCAAAAAATGTCTAAAAATGAATATTTTATAAAAAAATCATTGTGACTAGTTATACAAGAATATATAAGAATCGCAGTGGTCCTCTAGCACTTAGGGGTGAGATAAATGATGAAGTAGGTCAAAACAGATATAAATAGCAAGCTATGAGGGAAAAAATCCATTACAATGAATTATTGTTACATAACCCTTTTTAGATTTGGTGAGGTTCTTACTCTAACGTTAGAGATGAATGGATTAGATTCGAAGCAAAAACAACACATGGATCGATTTTGAGAGTTTGGGAGGCCTCCTGTGAGACAATACACCGGTGTCTGCAAACCAAAAAATTTAGGATTTGAGTGCATTTATGATGTTTTATAGCTAGGAAAAAACATGGGGTCACGCTAGCACAAGTCATAGGGTGCACTAGCATAAAGGGTGCACTCGGTGAAAATGGGGTGTGTGTTGATGCAAAAATGCATGCATGTGTACAAAACTAAATCTTAGGTTAGGTTAGGCACGCGGCCGGCACAAAAATGTAAGGGTTAGTGGGAAAATGGGTACACTAGTGTAGGCTTATGCTAGTGCAACAATGAGTAAGTTAGTGTGAAAAGGTGCGCACTATTGCAAGCTTACGCTAGTGCCAAAAGGGGTGTTCTAGCACAAACAGATTGTGTTAGTGCACCTTGTGTGCCTTAGGAAAAAAATTAGAAGAAAAATCAAAGTTGTGAAAAACTTAGGAATGAATAGAAGAATATAGAATCAATTAGAACTCCTTAGGAAGATGTTTATCAGAATAAATGATGTTAATTAAACATTTTTAAAACAAATTAGGTGAAATTATGCAATGTGGATTTGTGCAAGTGATATGTGTGCCTATGCCTATGAGCGAAGTTTTCACGTCGAGAGGATATTTCTCACTACGACACTAGAGGTTATGGGCCTCTCTTACATTATATATCTGCCCCACATTATATTTGATCACACCCTCCTAAATTCCTTAGTAAAGAGGTTGTATAGTAAGCTCTAGGAATTCTAATTGTCGATCGGCGAGATGATGTGATCTTAGATGATGTTTGGTAGATGCTTAGAGTATTGATTCAGGGGTAACTTAGTGACTTATGATGGGGATCACGACTGGATCTTAGTTAGCATTTGGTACATGTTCCTCCAAATAGAAATACCCCTAAAGGGGATGGTGGTACTCTATACAAGCTACTTTGGGGATCGATAGATCACATGGATACTAGTTTATTTGATGGATTTTGTCGAGGCTACTTATTGCACGACAAGAGTGACACACACTTCCCACTTGGATTGACAGGAGTAGTGCATAGGCTGATGGAAGGATAGGTCTTCTATTGGGGTCAGTGTATATTGGACCACTTATATTGGGATTTGTATTTGATTTAATACCAAAGACATGAGCATAGGACCAGCCACACTTTGCTATATCTATGGGCATAGCACCATATTACGATAGGGTGCCCATTACGAGTACTACAAGTCAAGGATCTAGATAATCCCTCCTATATGGGTTAGGAGCTAGTGGGTGAGGATTTTTTCTCACACATAGGGGATAATTTATACTATAAGCAAGCATTTTGTGACCTATAGCTTTGTATGATCACTTGGAAACCCTACCGATTATATCAATGGCATGATGATGGCATAGATCTCAGCACTTTAGAGGTTAATCACTTCATTATTGGAATCCAGATGCATATCTCGAGAGTGGTAACGCATTGACAAGGTACAATGACATATTGGCCATATTCGGGGAATACCGAGAGCTGAGATGTGGTACACACATAGGACATGGGAGACATTTGATTTTGGGACATGGATTAGACTGTGGTGATATTTTGATAGCTTCAGTTATATCATCTCACAGTGATGGATTACATAAACATAGGTGGTAGACACCATGACCATGCTATATTATGGGGCCTAGTATGCCACAAGACTTCCTCTATGCATCACGATCCCTCGGCTACAATAGATATAGGTATTGCCACAACATTACAATTTTTATAGGGTCAGGTTTTTAGAGATTAGGCTAGATTAAGGAAGATGGAGGCCGACACATCCATACAATTATAGGGCCAAGGTCCATAGGTACAAGTACCACCACAGGGGTCCTCCCCACATCAACCATTACAACAACGGGTATAGATACAGAACAACATGTGAAGGTACATGCATAGAAGGTACCCATGATACATGTTTTTCCTTCACCACATCGAGTAGCAGTATACATCTTTCTACAAGTGGAGATGGTGGAGATGGATGGTATGGATGGGACTCACCCCCACATTTTTCGGGTGGCAGATGGGTATCACCACGAGAGAGGACCATAGATACAGATGCCTATCCACGAGACTCATTTCAGGACCAAATGGGCCATCAGTGGCCATGTTACATCTTGAGAGGTACATGGCTCTACAGAGTGATGACACAACCTTTATCATAGTGCGAGACATTACAATGTTGAGAAGATCTAGTCGGCGTAAAGTGAGACTAGCTTGCTACAAAGACAATGTAGTGGGAATCTTAGAGGACTCAACCGTAGGTAGATGTAGCTAGGCTGACAAAAGAGTGTGATGTTATACATCATGTAGCATTAGTAGAAGGGTATCCAAACTTAGTATACTATTTTGTAGTAGCATCAACTAAGGAAAATCACTACAGATCTCTATATCATGTTTTACTTCCCGAGGGATAGAGGGTATACCCTTTCAGTCATCTTGTAGGTAGTAGATCCAGATCGAGATCACATAGACCATCTAGGTCTACCAGATTAGTACAGATGCTGCCACCCAGCCAGAGGTAGGCCAACCTAGATCATAGGCTAGGAATTCTTATTTTTGGAGAGATTAATTCATGACTCTCTAATTATGTACTATTTTTTATGTATGTCTCATGATAAAGGCACATTTTTTTACATATGTATATATATTATTTTTTATTATGCCTCAAGATGAAGGAAATTTTTTTATCCATGCCCATGATGGCCTATATTATATCTAATATATATTGAGAAACATTTTGTACATGGACGTTGATTTTGATGCGGATATATGATGATGGACTTGTTTATTTTATCATGTACTATGTTTATGAGATAACATGTTTAGCCCATGTTTTTATTATGGTCTATGATGAGGGGGATAAAAATAATCCCTCCTTGATGATATTATATGATGTTAGCTTAGCATACATGTGTAATTTTCATTTCTATGATGATGTAG
Source organism: Taxus wallichiana var. yunnanensis (assembly GCA_018340775.1). Taxonomy (NCBI): domain Eukaryota; kingdom Viridiplantae; phylum Streptophyta; class Pinopsida; order Cupressales; family Taxaceae; genus Taxus; species Taxus wallichiana. Next base: position 959,913,068 of record CM031234.1, read on the forward strand.
CTTAGTATCTATTGATATGTGATGATGTTTATATGTTATGATAGATGATACTAATAATGATATGATAACAAATTGTACAAGAAAACAAGACAAACACAAGTTAATCAAATCTAATCAAAACAACACAACTATATACAAGCATGCAAGATAAAAATGAACCCAATGAACTCCACAATAGATTAAAGTAACACTTAATCTAAGAAAGAAAATGAATCCAATTTAAATCACATAATACGAAAAGGAAAACCAACAAAACTATGTATAAACAAACAACTAAAGTAAGCAAACTACTACTTTATTTTTGTGGGATAGTTTTGAAATGTTTTGTGCTGTTTTTGGTATTATCTCAAGACAATGTTATATTGTTTTTTAGTTTTCTATGAAACATATTTGAATGTTTTGATTTTTTCCAGCTAAAAATTTTGAATGTTTTGGGATTTTCAAAATTTATACTAGTTTTGTTACGATTTTCTAAAAGTTTTCTGAAGCTATGTGCAAGAAAACAAAGAAATTTGGATTCTCATTAGTAATAAATGGGATATAATAGGTCAAAATTCCATGATTATATGAAATAAGTGATGGTGTAAAGTTTCCACCAAAGTTAGATGGGAATGTACGAAGTCAAAATATTCACGTACAAAGGCGGATCGGATGGATCAAGGAAAAGAGGGCTGGGATCAAAATTATCTCGGACACGGAAAGGACTAGCTTAGGATAAAGCCATCCTAATCCCAGATATGAGATGCTTGTGCACAATGGACCCTCCAATGGTACCGGAAACTGGTTTTCACCAAAGGACTTTTCCAAAGTGCCATAATTGTGTGTGGTTTTCACACTAAGACACATTGACTTCTCTCTACTTTTTTTGATTCTATATTTTTAGTTTTTATTGATTTTTTAGGGACCCCATATTTAACCATAGAAACACTTGAGATGCATGGTGTTCATAGGTTCCCTAAGTTTATCACCATTAGATTTATCAAGTTTGTATGCACTTGAACCAGATTTAGTGACCACAACATATGGCCCTAACCAGATTAGGATCAAACCTACCTTTCTTTTCATGGTCCTTAATAGTATGGAATTGATTTTCCTTTAGAACAATGTATCCTACCTTAAATTGGAAAGGTATTATTCTTTGGTTGTAACCTCGATGTACTTGATTATGATACACTTTGAGGTGATCAAGGGCATGAAGGAGATTCTCATCCAAAGATCTCTATCTCTACTAGCCGAGCCACACTATAGTCCTCGTCTTTATCTAAGTAATATTTTATCTCTATGTGCAAAGAAGGGAGCTCGATCTCAAGGAGTAATATGGATTTTGTGTTGAAAACTTAGGAATTTGGAGTAACACCCATAGGGGTGCGTATGGATGTTTTATAATACTAGAGGGTGGGATGAATTTGCAAATTCCAATTATGGTCAGTTTCATTCACCATCTTCTCCATAATATGAACAAGGGTTTTATTTAAGGCTTTAGCTTTCCCATTACCTTGAGGGTAATAGGGGGTTAAATACTTGAGTAGAATTTGAAAGCATTAACACAATGCCTTCATATTTTTGTTCTTGAATGACTAACCATTTTCAACTGCAATGGCTGAGGGGATGTCATACCGACATATGATATGGTTCATTATGAACTTGGATATTTGTGCACTAATGACATAGGGGAGAGGAACATCCTCTACCCACTTCTTGAATTACTCAGTGGCAGTAATAATGAACATATGGCCATCAAAATATGTGAGGGTAAGCTTACCAATGACATCAAGTCCCCACTTTGAAAAAGGCCATGGTGTCATAATAGGTTGAGTAATTGTGTCGGAGCATGTATCAAGTTGCCATATTTCTAACATAGCAAACATTTCTTTACGTACTTACAACAATCAATCTCCATGGTAGGCCAATAATATCCCACTCTCAATATATTTTTATCTAGGACTATCACACTTGTATGGGCCCCGTAGATGCCTTTGTACACCTCTTTGATTGCTAAGGTAATTTTTTTTGAATTAAGACAATGCAAAAAATTCCTTTCATAGCCTATATAGTAGAGAGTGCCCCCAAGTAAAGTGTATCGGTCTATGCATTAGATAAGGATTCTTTTGTTAGAATGAGAAATTTACGGAGGGAAGCTTTCATTGTGAAGGTAATTGAATATGCAAGGTACCATTAGGATAGAGGACCAACAACTTCGTATACCAAATAGGATTCTAATATATCATACACCAAAGTGTAGTTAAGTTCTTGACGAAGAAGGGCATGTCATTATTCCCGTGGGATGCTTAGAAAATAACCAAGCGTAGCTACAAAGATTCACCGCTTGATTTTGACCTCTAGGGATATGCTCGAATTTGATCTGTAAAAAGAATTATTTCAATGTATCTACCATTTTCTTATAAGGAATGAGATTTTCATCCTTAACTTTTTACTTTTTAGTTACTTTTTTGATGATTAACATGTAATCACCAATGATGTTGATCTTCCTTATATCCCAACGTATAGCTATTTTCATCCCTATAATGAGTGCTTCATATTCTGCTACATTGTTGGTACATGGGAAACCAAGTCTAATTTTTTGTGGAATCATGTCTCTTGTTTGAGTAATGAGAACAATTCCTGCTCCCAAACCATGAAAAGTAGGGGATCCATAAAAATATAGCTGCCATATAATGGACTCCTCAAGGTATATTATAGAAGCATATGGAAGTTCTAGACTCAATAGTTCAGGACTGGCAAAGGGGATTTATCTATTTTATCCACCAACACCTATCCTTTGTACTTATTTTTGATGTATGTACTCAATATCAAATTCACTAAGTAGGATGAACCAATTGGCCATGCTTCCTATAAGTGTAGGATTTGATAAAAATTATTTCAATGGGTGGACTTTTGATATGATCTTGGTCTTATTATTTAGCAAATAATGACGAATTTTTTGAAAAGAAAAATGATGGCCAAGTAATCCTTCTCAATCTGCAGGTAGTTAATCTTATAAGCAATAAACGTACGAATAAGGTAGTAAATAAATTTTTCTTTCTGCTCGATATCATATTGGGCCAACAATGCACCAATTAAAAATTTAGTAGTATAAATGTACAGTAGTAATGGTTCACCTACCGTAGGCAGCATTAGAATAGGGGTTTTGGACAGATATTCCTCAAGAAAAGAAAATGCTTATTGTTATTCTGGACCCCAATGAAATTCAACATATTTCTTCAGAAGATGTGTGAATGATTGGAGCTTTTATGCGAGATGGGAGATGAACCTTATAATTTATTGAATCTTACCTTGTAGATTGCACATTTTCTTGATATTTTTAGGAGGAGGCATTTCTGTTATGGCAGTAACCTTTACCATATCTACTTCGATTCCTCTCCTTGAAACAATAAAACCTAACAATTTTCTTGATAGCACCTCGAAGACACATTTATTTGGGTTGATTCTAACCTTATAATCTCTAAGAAACTGAAATATATGTTGTAATATATTTGGGTGATATTATCTAGTCTTGGATTTACCCAAGATGTCATCCACATAGTCTTCCATTATGTCATTGAGCATATCATGAAATATTATAGTCATAGCCCATTAATACATTGTGTCTACAGTCTTAAGGCCAAAGGGCATGACTTGATAATAGAATTTCCCCCATGGGGTTGTAAAAATTTTATTGTATTGATATTCCTCATTAATTTTAATCTAATTATACCCTAAAAATCTATCCATGAGTGATAAAATTTCATAACCAATTGCTGAGTCGATAATCATGTCGATGTTTGGAAGAGGGAAGTTTTCCTTAGGAAAATATTTATTTATATCTCTAAAAATTTTACTGATTCTAATATCTATGGGTTTCTTTTATATAATTACTATGTTTTATATCCACTCTAAATAATCAATAGGCCTGATGAAACCTCACGCCAATAATTTTTCCAGCTCTTCTTTTACCAATAGGGAAAAGTGAGGATGCATCTTTTAGAAATTTTGTTTTATAGGTTTTTCCTCTTCGTGCACACCTAGGTTATGCACTACTAATTCTAGATCTAACCCTGGCATTTCGGGTAGGACTAAGAAAATATATCCAAAAATTCATGTAAAAGCAACACAAAGGTATTTTGTTCTTGGGCTGAGTGAAGCTCCCAACTTGACCATTCTATGTATTTCTTGTGTACCAATGTTTACATATATGGTCTCCTCCACAAACAACTTTTATTATTCCTCCATGCATGTATGATCAGGGTGGAGATTGATATCTTCTTATGCTTCTCGGGGTGTCTTAATGATATTTTCACCCTTACGTTGGTCAGCTTCTTAGTCACTAATGTTTCTTTATGTTTTTCCACTAGTGCCTCAAAAAGGTTTTCATTGTAAGACTTGGATCTATTATTTTTACAAGGATTATCTATGGAAATATTTCCCTTGTTTATTTTTTTTAGATGACCAAGGAACTCAAAGATCCTCCCGAAGTACATGCATGTGTGAAGGTTGATGAAGAATCCATTTATATGATCACCAACTAGAATTCCGTCACGAGACCCATAAACTCACCAATAACTTCATCATTTTCAAATAATTTGATTGGTACATGTGTTTTTTGTCCCAATTAACAATTTATGGGTATACAGGGTCTAATGTTGGAACATTAAGGGATATGACAGAGGTTATAGTGAAGATAGCCGTGTCGTAAATCGGGTTTTATGGAGGCAAGGTCTTCGTAGAGACTAAACTGGGAATCTATTTTACTTTCATATTCAAGTGCACTATATTCACACTCGAAGAGGTAACATAAACCTCTATTTTAATGGATCATTAGGTCTGAATGTCAATACCAAACATACAAACTTTGTGATGTGGTATCCGAAGAGCTTCTTGTATACCTTGTTTGTTTATGCCGCAACCATATCCTTTGTATCCCATAACATACATAATTTTATTTGGGATAAAATATTTGGTTGATTGAGAGTGTGGATCCATCTCATCATCCAAATGTTGGGATATAATATTGTTAAGAAGCTTCTCATCTGTTAATATTCCACCAAGAGTGAAAGCGTCGATGTTGTAATTTTCTCTAGACCGTTGATATTTGTGGCTAGGCCTACCCTATATTTTGGGAAATAGGGGGAGCTTAGAAACTAAAAGGGCATATTGGAGATCATATTCTCTGCATCCATTTGCAACAAATTTCATCTCCCATGAAGAAAAGGGAGAATCTGATGTAGAAGTACCATTATCATTAGTAGACAAGGTATTCAGATCAACCCGGGAAGCGACAACTTTCAATTAAATTGGAACGGCCATCTCTATAGAAGGGAATTCATAAGTGGTGGGAAAATAACCTGAAAATTCTCTATAATGAGCAAAGGGTTGAGGATCCCCCTGAATAGTGATGGTTTTTCCTTTGTGATATAACTTCAAGCACCGATGATACGTAGAAGCTATGACTTGCTTGGCATGATTCCATGGGTGACCGAGTAGTATGTCATAAGGAAGCTCCAAATATAAAACATGGAACTTAGTATCATGAGTAGTAGGCCCTACTCCTAGTGAGAAAGTGATCATGTCGGTTGATTTGCATTCTTCATTGTCATACACCTTAATGGTAATGACCTTAGTTTCTAGATCAACATCAATACGACCTAGTTTCTAGACCAGTTTTAAAGTACAAATATTTAATCCTAATCCGTCATCTAAAAGCACCCTTTTTATCTTCTTACGATTGATAATGAGATCAATGTGTAAGCGTAATTTATGGGTATGATCCTCTTCAAAAAATTATTCATGACTAAAGGTTATGTGCTCTGTTAGAGAAATCAGTGTGACTATGGCTTGGAAGTGTGTAGGATCAATATCAACTCGACACCCCGACCCCCGTAATTTCTTACAATGGATGTCCTTGTGAACATTAGAGATTTTGAGAAGATATAAGATCAAAATCTTAGCATTATTTTTATCAAGTTGCTCTAAAAATCATAATGACTATTCTAAGGGGTAGATAAAGGAGGTTCTAAATAAAAAGGTGAGCATGTCATGTTTCTATGGAGAAATCATTTGTTTTTATCTTAATGGCATTGATATGATTAAAAGGTGGGTTAACACAACCAATTAGGGCATCAAAAGGATTATTCAAGTTTGTAATATAGTTGGCATTTTTGTTTTGAGACGACTTTCCTTGATCCGATTTTTCCTTTCCTTTTTTATGCTTGGGGAAAGTTTCTTTGTAAATTCCCAAGTTTGCATTGGAATATTTACTAAGGGTAGAGGAATCCATTTCCATGTCACCACTATCAATTAAGTCATGGATGAAGTGTTTCAACTTCAAAAACTTATCATTTTTTTGACCCCTAACACGATGAAACCCACAATATTCATTTTCTCTAAACCATGATGGCTTAGGTACATCATCTCCATAGGGTATAATTTATGGGTATTTAACCATGTTGACCATCTCTAACTATTCTAAATGGTAGAGGTCCCTTATCAAGTTTCAAAGGATCATGAATTTGAAATGCATGTATTCATTTAGATTCCAATATACCATCACCTATGACTTTCTTGTTCTTTTTGGAATGAACTTTTGGTTTTTGTTAGGATTTGAATCGTGATTATCATGTGAGAGGGGTTTTAAAGTCCCTTTTGCTAACAATGATTTTTTAATTCGACTACCTTTTTATATGACCTATTCAAATGTGTTTATATAATGCATCTCCAAGTGGAAAGTAATCTTGGGGTGTAAGTTAGGTACAAATATGCTAGCCATTTGTTTATCGATATGGAGCAAGGGGAGCGACTAGATAACCCTTGCCATCTTTGTAAGAAACTTGCGAAGTTTTCATTATTTTTTATTTTGTATTGCACAAATCTATCATGGTAACATCATTTCCCATGTTAAAGGAGAAGTCATCTAAAAATTGTTCTATTAATTCCGGCCATGTAGAAATGGGCCCTCTAGGTATATGTATAAAACCATTTGAGTGTTTGACCTGTAGAATCCACCGAGAAAAGGTGAATGAGATAATTATCACTAAATGTGACCTATTAACATGTCATGTAAAATTATTTAATGTGGTTTCTTGGATCACCTGTTACCTTGTATTTTTAAAACTTTGGATGGTAAAATTGATGAGGGAAAGTTACTTGCAACATAGCCCTGTCGAAGGGATATGAGCATAGCTCCTCAAACTGGTACTTTTTGTTATTACCTATAGTGCCTTATTGTAAAGCATTAAGGGCATTATTCATGGATAACCACTCTTGGTATAATATTTTCCCTTATGTAGGTGGTGTTGGCCTATATAAGTGGTTAAGTCTAGTTGTTTCACCACCTTTATTGTTTGTGCATAACTCCCCATACGAATCTTTCCATTTTTCCTAACAGGAGTTTTGGTATAGTACTCATGATAAAAAGATCTAGTTTTTTTCTCTTTGGATTATTCATTGGTTCCTTATCAACATGTGAATCTAAGCTTTCCAATTGGAAAGTAAGATCTTATATTTATTGTTCTATGGTAACCTCTTAGGTTGGATCTCTTTGCAATTCTCATGAGAAGAAGGTTTTCATGAATAACATGTTCATCATGATCCTTGGTAAGATTTTTGACAACGGTGATGTGATATCCACCATTATTCTAATAAGTAACTTCTTTCTCATTCTCGTTGGTTGGAAGTAAAAGCATGTCCAGGTTTAGGATTTCATCAATGTTGCATGGAGGATGCTCTACATTTTCCTCCCCTTGAACCATTCCAAAAGAAAGAGAGAAGGATAAAATGTAGCCGGGAAACCTAGCCCCTAACTCTACAACAAGCATAATAACTTCATGTCTATTTTACAATAAGTTGTCTATTTAGGTGGGGCTAAATTAAAATTCTGCCCAAGGAGAATTCTCCTCACCACCACTATGATCAACCATTGTGTTATCTTCAAAAAAAGTATTTATCTTGTCATTTACAAAGGGGTTTGACCCTAATTTCTGATGCCCCATCCTTTTGATAGGAGGCATAGGATGAAAGGTTTTACTAAGTGTTAGTGAGAATTTTTTTTGGGGAAAAATTGGTGGATTTCTTACCAATGCTCTGGGAATGTAAGTCCCTCTACTCAACCTAGTGTAGCATGTCATATACGCATGCACAAGAAAATGTGAATTTTTGTGTTGGAATTTTGACCAGGGATTCAACAGGCACTCCACCGACCCTCTACCGAAAAGATATTAATTTCTTACTAGTGAGGAATTTGTCTGTAAAGTGGGAAAGGGGAGTGAGAAATGAGATAGGGGAACTAATGTTGCAGTAGGAAATCGATTCTTACAACACTAGTTAGAAAATTCAACACATGAATTTATGAGAAGAAACAACCTTGCAAATGGCAACAAGATGAGATAATATTGTGAACTCAAAGTTTCTAAAATATCCTCATCAAAAAGGATGGAAAATCCTTTGATGCTAAAAAATAAGTTGTACATTGTGTGGGAATGGAAGAAATTTGAGAGTAGAGGAAAGTAGAAGAAAATGGATATCTCCTTTTCTTTCTCTAAGTACAATGCACTCTTGAGTTTCCAAGATCAATTGCCAACAACCCTTTGAAATGGGAATGGATTTAAAATTTATAGAATGAGATATGACTCTTCATCTACCTCCTAATGCCTTTTCATATGTCCTTGTACAAATTAAAACTTTTCAATTTCCTAGGAAACTTTTAAGTCCCTTTTTATAACATAAAGGTGACTTATTACATTAGGAACATTAATACATATGAAAAAATGCAACCCCAACACAAAATTATAACATTGAGAAGAGAGAGAAAGTTGGGGGAAGAGGAGAGAGAAATAGCAAGAGAAGAAGAGGAGATGTCATTCCCGATGAAGTCCATTGATCCTCGTTGATGGAAATCTCAATGCGATGAAACTCTGAATCTTCAAAATCATGTGAAAATCCTTCCAATTGGCTCATAGATGCTTTGGAATGAGTGTTTAAAAACACTACTGAATGGTTCTGCAAATGACCATAACTTCAACCCAGCACAAGATACTCCTACAACTCGAGCCACGAAGTGAGTGTCAAGAGACATTGTTGAATTCCTTGAGATGAGTCTCAAATTCCCTATGAGAAATTCCCATGGATGATCCAGAATGATGGTGTTGACATGAATGATCATCCCTCTATGTCCCATTGTGCCAAACTTTCCTTTTGAGAATGACCAATTAAGATGGGAAAGCTTACTATTTTAAGTAAGTGTCATAGTTATATTTTCCCAACCTCAATCGGCTATGGTAGCTTGAATTATTTATTCTTACTGTTTTCCTCTCACTTTTTGGACCTATTTCACCTGATTTCTTAGTTTTCTGAGAAGTACTTGATGAAACAGATAAGGTAAGGGTGGTAAGAGGAATACCTAGTTTGAGATGGTTGAAGGTTGTATGCACGCATATTTGAATTCTGAATCAAAGTGATTGTGAGACCTTCCTTTTGGCTAGGAGGAACTACCTATATAAGAACCAAAACAAGACCAAAAAAGAGAGTTAAATGATATATGCAGTGGACTACCTAGCATGTGCTAGATCCTAGAAGTGTGATACTTCCTAGATGGCTGTCAGTCCACTGTTTAAAACAATTCAATGCTGAAATAAAGTAAATATTGTCCTACTGTAGTTTAATATGATTTAGTCATCTCATAAAAATGTAATATTCTAGATCTAATCTAATAGGCTAGGCCGAAGGAGATCCAGAGGTCAAGTAGGTCGGTTATAGGTGAATCTGAGCTAACAAGCTAGGTTAGATACGGATCTGAAGGTCAAATAGGTGTTCAGGTAGGTATAGGTCAAAAACAAGTTATTATTTTGGTAAATATCAAGCGACACGAGACCAATGATGGTTTTATCAGAATCGATGACAGCTTTGATCAGAACTAGTGATGGTTAAAGAGAACTGACGACGGTTAAGTCATGGTTGGTGGAGTCACACAGGTTTTTGGAGTTTTGGGGTGAAAGTGGAGTGGGTAGTAGATGGGAATTGATCATAGAGGGTGGAGATATGTTGCGAAGGTCTGAGATTACTGAGGAGGTCAAAATGGGCAATTGGGCCAAGTATTAGGATGAGTGGGTATGGAAGGTGGCTACAACTGGAGAGAGGGAATGGATAGAGGGTAAAAGACTAGGCTCCTTTTACCACAAAGACTACAGCTGATGATAAGAAAATGAAACAAATGGAAGGAGGATACTTACTCTTCTATGAGGTACAAGTATGAAGAATAATGAAGAAGTTGTTATGCTAGAGGATGCTAGGAAGAAAGCCTCACTGTTGTGTCAGTGTATTTGGTTGCCTTTGTTGATCACAAATCAATCTTCGTTCTACTTTGTCGTGTCTAAAGAGATCAAATCCGAGATCAAAAGTTTTCTCACAAAACCAACCAACAACAACCCCTATTACAAAGTTTTAAATGGGTTTAAATAGGCCATTTGTTCCATTCCGGTATAACCGATGTCAGCTTAGGGAACCGACATCGCTTTAGAGTAAACGTAAACCTAAATCTATTTGGGTGAGATATCTCGGGTTGTTCAAAAGTTGCCTAGGAAGTTGTTCCACCATTTGATAAGGGTCTCTTCCTTTCTCGAGATGAAAACCGACCTTAGGAGGATTTTAAATGTGAGGTGAGGGGATGGGTGTAATGTTAGGTTTTATTTAGGACATTGGTTTAGGGTTTAGGTTAATGGGTCAAATGATGGGGGTGGTTAGGTGAGGTGTATTTAATAAAGGTAATTATATTAAATAGGTGTATGAGGGTAGTGAATTAATTTAATGTAAATAATTAAATTAATATGTGTGTGAATAAAATGTCATTAACTTAATTAAAATAATTAAATTAATATGTATAGAGGTAAATGGCATTAATTTAATTAAAGTAATTAAATTACAATGTGTGGGGGTGCAGGAGGTAGGTGCTAAAGTGTTGAGGATGAGGAAATGATTATAGGGCTGTGGTAGGGGACCAAGGTGATTATGACACGATTTCAGTGTCTACATTTTTCCCCTTCTTGTTGCGTAGCTTGTATTGGTAAGCGATGTGAACAAGAATAGAGTGTGGTTGCCCCAAGTGGGAATGAGGGTGATCCCCTCAAACCAGGAACTGATGAGGTGACAGGGTGAATCGGCGAGTGGTTTGATAAAAGTGGATGTGAAGCAGAATGATGAGAAATGAGGAATGGGGTAAAGGGAAAATTGGGCATATAGGTAATGGGTAAATGGGCCAAGGTCAAAGGTAGTGGTAGTTGAACGCACGCACACGTATAAACTGTGACACAATACCAGGTTGAAGAGCTTACAAACTCTACATCATCTAAGGTTGATAGGTTTATCCAAACAAGGTTGAAGTGATTCTGGTATCCAAGGTATAGGATATGGTCAGAAACACAATGTAGGTTAGGTGCAGGAACGTTTAGGTATGTTCCGGTACACCAAAGGTAGGGTTAGGATAAACGGTCACAATAATAGGCTAGGTAAGGTCATTAGGTCAAACAACACAGGTAATGGTGTCGCAAGGTATAGCGAGCACATTGGGTCAAAGGTCACAAATAATTTTCCAGTCCAGATAGATAGGTCACAGCACGGGTAAGGCCGAGGTAGGGGTGAAATAAGGAGATGCCAATTGGTTAACAAGGTGAGGTTAAAGAAGGTGGAGGGCCAGAGAAGAAGGTAAAGTGGTCTAGGTAGGTGTAGGGGAGGAAAAAGAAAAAGGAGGTAAGGAAAATGAGGTCAATGTGAGGGAAATGAGTAGGTAGGGTAACCGACAGTGGTTGGGATGAACCGATGACGGTGGAGAGGAACCAATGTTAGTTGGCTAGGGTAGAAGACTGGCATCGGTCAAGGGTTAACTAACGTCGGTTGAGTTGGGTAGGGTATAAAAAGTGGAAAACCCACATTTTAAAATTCATTTGTGCATTGTTAAGGAGAAGAAGAGGACAAAAAGAGAGAAAAGAGGAAGAAGTCAAAAGAGTACAACATAGAGATTGGTTGGCAAGCCACATAGGTGAGATTGAGTGGGTGAGAGGTGGGGCCATGAGATTGGATCAAGCGAGGTGATTGGTGGAGAGAGTTGGAGGTTAGTTGAGGATGGCGGAGGCCAGAGAGGGCTCGAGAGGAGTGGCACAGAGGCCGTAGGTTCCACCACGATGGCGGTAGTGGGATCAGGTAGGATTTAAACCTTTGTTATTGATTTGTATGATGAGATTCATGGTATTTGGTGATGTGTTACTTGTGTTGATGAGATATTGGTTTATGGCTTGTGTTAGATGAGATATGGGTTTTTACTTCGATATGGATGGAAATTAGGTGAGTTTAGGCATGATGGAATTAGGTCAGTTTAGGCATGGATCGAGTCAGGTTGGTTAGGCATGGTTGAGTTAGATTGGTTAGGCATGGATTGAGTCAGGTTGTAGGCATGGATGAGTTAGGTTATAGGCATGGTTGAGTCAGGTGATAGGTATGGATTGAGTCAGGTTGGTTTAGGCATGGATGGAGTTAGGTTATAGGCATAGATCAAGTTAGGTTGTTTAGGCATGGTTGAGTCAGGTTGTTTAGGCATGGTTGAGTCGGGTTATAGGCATGGTTGAGTCAAAGTTATTGAGGCATGGTTGATGCATTTCAGAATTTTGATAACAAATGGCAATATAAATGCATGAGATGGTGTAAAATGTGGAAAATGTTGGTTATGTATGAAAATGTGAAATAATATAAGTGGTAAAAGTCATGTGGTATATGGTATAGATGTCGAGGTTTTTGATATGAACAAGAAATTAGATAAAGGGGGAAATGGTTAGGGTAAAGAATGGCCGAGCTAACCTTCCAAGGCCCCACACCCTAGAAGTGCTGCCTACATAGTTCTGGTGAAAAGGGACCTCATACCAATTTAGTTCTCCCATAAGCTAGGAAATAATATGAGAAGATAGAAGAATAGGTAGTGAGGTCGATAGTTAGGTTGGATTCGAGGTCATAAGTATGATGAGGTCAAGGTCGATTAGGTGAGGTGGAATATAGGTAGATAGGTATGGGTGATTTTAGGTTGATAGGTAGTGTTTATTCCAGGTCATAGGTATAATTAGGTTGAGGGCATTGATGTTGGGGTTGAGAATAGGTAGATAGGTAAAGGTGATTTTAGGTTGATTGAGGTGGGAGAAGAAAATCTCAAAAGATAGGTGTCGAGGTTCTAGTCTTATATAGGAAGATCAAAAAGTAATGAAGAATAGAATAGATAAGAGGGGGCAAGAAAGCCACCCAATTGGTAAGGATCAAACATATGAAACACATCTACAGATAGGCTAGTGAACATAAGACCCTAAAGACATTGCATGATTGATTACTCCAAAGGTGAAGAATAGTCATAGAATCACCAAATGTCATAGGTTTAGTAGGTCCCTTGAGGTAGAAGTGAAAAGACAACGGGTAAGGAGGTGAAGGTAATTGGGTCATAAAATGGGAAATAGAATGCCTTGGGCAATAGAGCCAAGATCACAATAGGCAAGTCCATGACGAAAAATCTTATTTTTCTTTTTCTTTTCTTTTTTGACTTTTTAGATAGATTGATTAATGTGGGAAGTATATATGGGAGGGATATATGTCTCCTTGAGGTCTTCGTGAAGCTGATCGATGCGGGAAGCTTTAGAATTTTGATTTTTGAGAAAATAGTCCTCTTTTTGGAAAGACTATGTAGAGAGTTGCGAACTTTTATAGCTGTCCTTCGAGGGAGAAGTCTACTTATAGTGATAATTAAAGGTGGAAGATGTCCTTTTGAGGGATTCATCTTTTATATTGGAAGTTTGACTCAAGGAGTTAATCCCTTATTTTGGAAGATGTCCTTCTGAGGGATTCATCTTTCTTTTTTTTTTTTGGCTTTTAAGTCATGGACGAGACTATAACGAAGCATTTGGTTCTTGTTGAGAAGGAAAGGGTGAACGACCATGGGATCTCATCTAAAAGAAGATGAAAATTATCCATGAGAATCATGCCATGTGTAGAGCCATGGTGCACATATTTAAGATAAGGCAAAAGGGTGACAGGTAATCACATGATTCTTCTTTAGTCGTTGGAGATGAGGTGTGGAAAATAAAAAGGTAAATGGCACTCAAGGGATGACAATGAACTAGATAAATAGTAATGTAGGACTATAATTCAATAGTAGAATAGTTGAAGATGCAAGGCATTGAGGGGCTCGAGTTCAGCTTATCATCAAGTGAAGACAAGTGATAAGCACTTGATCCATAGTCATGGGTCACGATGTATGGTCAATTTTCCCGTTTGCTTTTTTTTCTTTGGTTACGTGTTTATTTTACTTGAGGTCAAGATCACCAACCTTGAAGGTGCGTTCATGTACACGTTTATCATAGGCACGCTTGATGCATTTTTGGTAGATTTGGAGATGGTCAAGGGCATGAAGACGACATTGGTCTAATGACTCAAGTTATGCTAAACAGATCTTGGAAAAAGTCATCATCGAGTAAGCATATCTTAAAGAGAGATACGAGAGATGGGATCTAGACTTCGAGAGGCAAAACAACCTCACTACCATAGACCGAGAAAATATGGTGGCAACAAAGGGAAGTATGAAAACTAGTATGGTATGCCCAAAGAGAAAAATGAATGTGCGTATGTCAATCCTTCCCATTATCATTAACCACTTTCATGAGAATTTGATTTAGGTTTTTTTGGTGGATTTCACTTGGCCATTGGTTTGTGGGTAATATGGTGAGGAGAAGCTAAGTTTGGATACGGAAGGCATCATAAAGTTTCTATAGAGTTTTTTTTTTTTGAATTGTTTTCCATTATCAGTGATAAGGCAATATGGAACACCGAAGTGACAAATAATGTGATCATTGATGAACTCACATATTTTCTTAGATTTAGTGGAGATGAGGGGTACGACATCAACCTATTTGGTGTAATATTTGGTAGTGGTGATGATCCATTAATGTCATAGGGAAGAGTGAGGATTGATCTCTCCGACAAGATCCAAACCCCATTGAGAGAAGGGCCAAAGGTCACAAGAAACTTGTAAGGCGTGACTAGGTGTGTGATGAAGATTGGCATGTTGTTGTAATTTTAAACAATGCATAACATAGTCACAACAATCATGATTGAGGGTCGGCCAATAATAGCCTAGGCAAGGAATGTGTTTAGCAACAACAAGGCCATTGAAGTGACCTCCACATATGCCATCGTGAACTTCTTTAATGGTATATGGGATTTCGAGCTGTTGAGGCATCATAAGAGAATACCATCAAAGCCTCATTTATAGAGAAGGCCACCCATGACGACATAACGAGAGGCATTTTTGAGAAAGGTGCATTGTCTATTACATGTGAGATTAGGAGGAAATATAGAAAGGGAAAGGTAGTCCGTAAGCTGCTTATACCAAAGGTCTTGTGTGTTTAGTGAGGCAGTTTAGATGAGGTTAACAAAACAAGATTTATAAGAAGGTCTTGGTATGTATTTTATGGTAATAAATATGTCTGAATCGGTAGGTGAAGCGGTATTTGGGACACAAGTCGGGCCATGGTATCCAAAAATTTATTGGTAGATCGCAGAATGGTTTGAATTTTATAGCGGTCAAAGGTAGTCAACATGATGCCGATGTAACATTTGTATTCTTGAAGTATTTCATTATGACACTGATAAACACCATTGACTTGGTTTACTACCAGTTGAGAATCACCAAAGATATTAATGGACTTAACCTCTAAGGCATAAGCAATCATGAGACCCAATATAAGTGCTTCATATTTGGTTATATTGTTAGTGCACTTGAAGTCGAGTTTGAATGATAAGGGCATGGGTTCACCATCAAGAGGAATGAGAATAATGCCTGCACCACCCCCATGCTTGACATTTGGAACCATCGAAGAATAAGGTCATTTGGTAAGGGTCATCATCCAAAGAGAGGTTAATAATGGATTCATTAGGGAAATCAAAATTTGAAGGTTGATTCCCAGAAAGAGGTGCATCAACGAGCTGGTTAGCAATGGCCTGGCCCTTGATATATTTTTGGTGGATGAATTCGAGTTCTAGGTCAGAAAGAAACATGAGCCAATGTGTGGCATGTTCATTTTGGTAAGGTTTAGCATACATGAAGTGTAAGGGGTCAGTGTTGGTCACAACATATGTTTTGTGGTTGAGTAGGTAATGGTGAAGTTTGGTGGTGACAAAAACTAAGGCTAAGAAAAAAATTTCAGGGTGAGAGTATCAAGTTTCGTAATCCAGAAGGGTACGGATTATATAATAAATTGCATGCTCCCTATGTTGTTCATCATGATGAGTGAGCATAGCCCCTAAGGAGTGATCGGTAGCAGAGATGTATAGGTAGAAGGGTTGGTCATCTTTAGGTGGAATGAGTACGGGTGGTTGGAGAAGGTATTTTTAAGGCCTCAAAATAATTTTGGTACTTTTCGTCCCATTTGAAAGAGACATCCTTTTTGAGAAGGTGATGAAATGGTTAACACCAATTAGATAATTGTGAAATGAAATGGTGAATGGACTGTAATTTACCTTGCAAGCTATGGAGTTGTTTAAGGTTAGTGGGTGGAGGCATTTCCAAAATGGCCTTGACTTTAGCAGGGTCAACTTCTATACCACGTAAGGAAACAATAAATCCCATGAGCTTTCCTGAGAGAACTGCGAAGACACACTTTTTAGGCTAAAGGCAGACACAATACTTAATGAGGTAATCAAAGATGGTTTCGAGGACAGTGAGATGCTCAACCTGATGTTTATATTTAGCAAAGAGATCATCCACGTAATCTTCTAATATGTGATGCATGATATCATGGAAGATGTAGGTCATAGCCCGCTGATAGGTGGCACCAGTGTTTTTAAGGCCAAAAGGCATGACTCGATAGTAGAAGGTCCCCCAAGGGGTAATGAATGCAGTTTTGTGTTGATCCTCTGGGGCAAGAAAGATTTGGTTATAACCCAAGAAACCATCCATAAGTGATAACATCTCATGGCTAGTGGTAAGGTCAACCAATTGGTCAATACCAAGCAGAGGAAAATCATCTTTTGGGCAAGCAAGGTTGAGATCACAGAAATCAGTGCAAATGCAAAGTCCCCTTGTCACCTTAGTGACAGGGACAATGTTAGAAATCCATTAGGGAAGTCGATGGGTAAGATGAAGCGAAACCGAGACAGGCGTTGAAGTTCTTCTTTGTGAAGAAGAGCAATACGAGGGTGCATTTTCCTCAACTTTTGTTTTACGGGTTTGGCATCGAGAACGGTTACAATATTGTGAACCATGATAGTGGGATCATGCATGTCGGGCATGTCAGATAGGACCAAGTGAAAGCATGGCTATGATTTTTAAGAAAAGAAGTGAGGGCTTCATGTTCAGCAGTATCCAGAGATTGGCCAATCTTGAGAATGTGGGGGTCATCCTGAGTGTGGATGTTGACTTTGATAGTCAATTCATTCAACATTGTTTACATCTCACAAGGTAATGACCAGTGAATATAATATTTTTAACACCAAGGTAAGTGAGTATGGATTCATCATCATGACATTAAATGACATTAATAGGAGTATCGTTCCTATCATGTCGAGGATACAAGAAAGGAAGGAGCCTTGCCATCACGGTGATAGGTCAGAGGTCCCAAGGAAATGGTATTTATGGAAAAAAAAAAAAGGTAGGAGGGATAGATTCAAGATCCATCGACTCCGTTGGTGAAGGTGGTGAAGGTGGGGTAGGTGAATAAGGTAGAGAGGGGTTAATGTCTTCAATGAGTTCAATACGGGTATTTTTAGCGGTAGTTGGGTAAAAATGATTCCACTATGATCATTGTGTTTACACGTGGTACATGAAATAACGATGTGATGACCTTGCTCATAGAGGCCAAATTTGAAACCATTCTAGGAATAATGGTGTAGGAAAATGTGAGTGAATTGGTGGTTGGTAAGTGACTGAAGGTCAGCCAAAAAAGGTTAGGTTTGTGATGGTGGTTTGGGTGTATAAGTGGAAATATCAAGTCCCCCATAGGTAATATGGGTAAGGAGGTGGGGAGGACCATAAAGTAGATGCTCACCTATGCGGTGATCATAGTGAGGATGCTGGTGAAGGTTTCCATACTCTTGTGGAGTAAGGAATGTATTAACATTGTACAAGCGATACTCCCCCATAATGAGGCATTGAGAAACACCTTCCAAGGATCATTGGTTGATATATTGGTGGCTCTAATGGATGAAGCGTTAGAAGTTAGATTAGTGGAGGTGTTGATTAGTTGGGAAGCTGATGTGTGACTAGTAGAAGTGACAAAGAAGGTGGTGGGAATAGAAGATTTGGGAGAAGGTAAGGTTGCAATAGCACAATTTGGTGGATGGGGTCATGTGTGAAGAAGATGTAGGCGGGAGGTATATTTCTTAATAGGTACAAGGACATCATTGGGATAGTAAAGCATGTTGTAGGTTTTGAAAGGTGATGGGTCAATTGGAATGGTATAGGAATGTCCTTCATGTTCAAACTTTACACATTGGTGCAAAGTAGAAAGAACACAACCCATGGCACGAATCCAAGGTTTTCTGAGAAACAAATTGTATTGAAACTCCCCTTCCAAAATATATAAAAACTTGGGAATAGTACGGGGACCCACACGAACATGGAGGATGATAGTGCAGTGTAGAGGTGATAGCATCATTGAATGAACACAACATTACTGGATGTTTATGCATGCAGTTGTTGGGTATGCACATTTTTTCAAATGTGTGAGAGGAGATGATGTTAATGTTAGTGCCCCCATCGATCATAACACATCGGATGCGTATATTATCGATATGGATGGAGATGAAAAGTATAGGATCCGGGGTCGTCGGTTTGGTGGGGGACAATTTCATCATCCGAGAAACTAAGGATAACAACTTGGTGAACATGTGGAGGTGATGAGGTAGATGGCAATTTGGTAAGAGAAGCGACATGATGAGGTGTGATAATAGATGCTACAGGTGTGGGGTCATTAGGTAAAACCTCAATAGATTGAAGGACCTCCATGAGAGCTTGATGATGTGACTCTAAGGTTTGGAT
The DNA here is from genome assembly GCA_018340775.1 of Taxus wallichiana var. yunnanensis. Taxonomy (NCBI): domain Eukaryota; kingdom Viridiplantae; phylum Streptophyta; class Pinopsida; order Cupressales; family Taxaceae; genus Taxus; species Taxus wallichiana. The sequence continues at coordinate 959,932,116 of CM031234.1, forward strand.
GAGGTCATATAAGGACATTTTGAGGGGATATTGGTGTAGTTGTTTGAGCATGGTGCGATGTGTGACACCATTAGAAATAGGGTATGTGGGGCCGCAGATAGTTATTTTAGGTATGGGTGCAGATGGTATGTTGGGTATAAGATTGGTTGGTGGGTCAACTACCTTTTCTTTTCCCTTCTGCGCACGTGTGGTGACATGTACCATGTTGATTTGAGGGAAGTTGGAAAATGGAGAAGGTGTAGGGTAAGTGGTATAACGACATGAAGGTAAAAACCTACTGGAGGAGAAAATCCTTGTGAGGTTAGTTGGGCGCAACGACATTTAGGTGGAGGTGTGGCAAGTTCTCTGATGTGAACCATGTTAATCTCAAATTTTGGTGGTGGCTCTATGAGCTGTGAGGGTGGAGGTTGTGGTATAGGTGTAGGAGGAAGATGTGAAGAAGGTGGTGAGGGTGAAATAGGTTCATCATCCAGGAGGTCATCGTTATCAAAATTGGGGTCGAAGGATATAATTTAATGAGGGAAGCCTTTAGACCCTTATAGTTCTCAACATCATGTCTTGGCACAAGATAGTAAATGCAAATTTTAGTATCATCAAACCCTTCGATTTAGGTTTAAGAGGGTTGTAAGGTCTAAAAGGAGGGAGGGTGATACCATAGCTTTCCAGAGGTTAGTCAAGATGGTGGCATATAATCCCACTAGTGGATCACAATGTGAAGTGAAAGTAGGTTTGGTTGGAAGATTGGGTAGTTGTGGTGGTAGTTGAGGTGATGTAGTCTTGGGTTTGGGTTGTACTTTCTTTGATGTAGGTGCTAAACAACGAAAGGGGTAGGTTTAACCACCTCTTTGGAAATTAATGGTTTTTTCAATTATTGGTGTTTTTTCGTAGGTAGAGGTATAGGAGGAGCATGTGATGTAGATGGCAAGGTAGATCATGGGAGAGGACGAGTGACCTAAGGGGACAACTGAGGTACAATGGTAGGTATAGGTTGAGGTCGAGAGGGAGGTACAGTGAGGTGGAAGAAAATTTCATAGGTAGTGAAGGAGGTATAGAAGGTAATGGTGGTATAGGAGGCAAAGAAGTTATAGATGGTGATGAAGGACGCAAGGTTTTCCTAGGTAGAGCTATAGGCTATGGTGAAGGGGTCAAGGGAATTTTAGGTTTACCCTTAGAGAGAGTAGATTTTGTTAAGGTAGAGGGGTGAGGTCCCAAGATGGATGGTAAGGGTGAAGGTGATAAAGGTGTAGTTGGTGAGGTCGGTGCATGCGGATTAGAAGGTTGGGTTTTTCGTTTAGGTTGAGGGATTGGTTCCATAGGTATATGGGAAGATGTGGTCAAGTGTATCTTGATAGGAGGATGTGCAAGGTTTGATGTGGGTGTGACCCTAGAACACTAATGGGTTTAGATACAAAAGATGATGTTGGAACACATCGGCTAGTAAGTAGAGGGGTGGGTATAGATGAGGATGATGCAGTAGAAGATGTATCAAGAGTTATGTTCATGTGTGGTTTGGGTTGTTGAAACTTCTTCAGATAAATGGTAGAGGTGTCAGTGGAAGATGATTGCATTTGGGTCGAGACCAGGAGTAAGAGACGCCCCCAAAGTAAATACCTATCAACATAATCTAGGTGGTCGGCCAAACGTGAGAATGGAACTATGGTAGATGGGGTAGATGTGGAGCACGTGGGGATTCCCATAAAATGTTTCTAAGAAATAGGGAACTCACTAGCTTTGGCCTCTATAGGTAAGAGAGCCGAAAGTAGGTCCGTAGGATCTTGGGTAGCTGATGGAGAATGGTCACCGAGTGGTAACAAAAAATCTATTGGATCCTGAATAGGTGGAGAAGGCGATGGGTACTCCTCTATGGGTGAAGGAGGTACAATTGGTAGTGGTTCACTGGGTAGGGAAGCTAAAGGGGAAATGATATCGGTGATAATGAGAGACTCCTCTATAGGTGTATGGGGAGGTGAAGGTCTTTCCTCTATGGGTCGAGGAACGGATAAAGTAGGTTCCTACATGGGTATAGGATTTCGGGCTAGGATTTCCTCAATGGAGGGGATAAAAGATATTTGGGAATCAAGTGGTAAGTCGGTAAAGATAACATGTACCTCTCATGTATTACTTTCGTTGTGTGAGACCTCACCGCTTTATCATTAGATGGGGAATGATTAGGGAATGGTTTCTTGAATATATGAAGGTCTTGATTGGCAAGTGCATTAGGGTTATCCAGGACTAACTCGCCGCTCTCAAGCATTCCCTAAACAATGTTTTTAAAGGTGATACAATTGTTGTCACTGTGACCATTTACTCGATGATAGTTACAATAGTCATTTTCCTTGTACCAACCTGGTATGGGGCGAGAGGGGTCAAAACTAGTATATGGTTTGATAGGAGGAAGGGTGATGGCATTATCTTTAATAATATTTTCTAAAATAGATGAATATGGTTCTCCAATTGAGGTATATTTCTTTTGTTCATGTCTGAATTGGAAGGTTTGGACCGGTGACAGATTGGATGAAGGTTTAGCATGATTGGATGGATGAGTAGGGCCAGCCTTAAGTACCACTACGTTGGTAGTTCCCTTAGCTTTGGAATAACTCGTTTGAGGTTTTGAGGAAGAGGAAGTATCATGTGATTTAAACAAGGAGTTTTTGTTTCATAATTGTATCTTCTTCTCTTTGATGGTGTGAATTTCAAGTTTACGTGCCATGGTGAAAGCCTCATCAAATGTCCAAAAGGTTTGCACCTGTAAGGTAGGTGAGATATGTCTAGCACAGGCTCGTGTGAAGAGCTCTATGAGTTCAGTTTGTAGTAATTGGAAAGTGAGTTGGTTGATTAGGCTATGCCAACGAGTGACAAAATATGCGATAGATTCATCGTCATATTGACGCGTGGAATAAAGATCGGTCATGGTAACCTTCTTGACAATGTTAATTGAAAAATGATCCAAGAAGGCTTGGGCTATTTGGTTGAATGAGAAAATGGAATTTCTAGGTAATCCACTATACCAATCCAATGTTTGACCCAATAGGGACATGGGAAAGGTTCGCAAAAGAAAAGAATCATAATGGGCAATTAAATAACACCCATGTTTGAAAGATCGCAAATCTTTCTGCGATTCTTCCTTACTTGTTAAAGTGGTTAAACTTAGGCATCTCCCGATTATGCGGGATATAGGAAAATGGGAATGGATGGGTGAATAGGCTCATTACAAATCTCGTCATAGGTGAGAGAATTATGGGAGACAAAATGATACTTCTAATGTCTGCATCTTGTCCATCATTAACTTGATAATTTCATTTTTAAATTGTGAAGATTGGGTACCCCCGAGTGAAAGGAGGTTGTTGTTGGACATATAAAGAATAGGACATTCCGAATATGGTGGTGTAGAGTAAGGAGGTGGGAATTGAGAGACAGGACATAGAGGGTACATATCTGGACTGCATGACCGATGAAATAGGAGGTGGTTGGTAGTAGTTATGTGAGGGTTGGAAACTCATAGTGACCACGGTAGAGATGGGAGGTAGAGATTGGGGAATAGAAAGGAAAATTTTTTGAAATGGGGTAGAGGTTAACAACACCAAGGGTGGTAGTGTTGCAACTAGTATATATGAGACAAATGTGTGGATGATGCTATGTTTTGGGTGGTGGATGAAGGTATGGTGGAGGCTGTGGGTGCAATAGAGGTGGCAGATGCAACGGTCAAAGCTAGTTGGGACCTAGGTGACACAACTGGGGATAAAACGGGTGAGGTAACCATGGTAGGATGTGGAGCTAAGGTGGAAGTGATCATTAGGGATGGATATAAGGATATGAGCATGTCATAGATCAATTGGCCCGAGGCATCTCGAGTGGAGGCATGGGTGAGGTAGTGGCTCAAAGCAGCGGGATTCTGATCCAAGAGTCGTGCAAACTTTATGTCACCTGTAGGAATGGTGATAGGTTGATTAGGATCCATGGATGATGAGATGGAAGGTGGTGAAGGACTAGGTGATGAAGGGCTAGGTGGGAGTGGTAGTCGACTAGTGTGAAATACGAGGGCACTTTCCTAACTACGGGTTAGCACCATGTGGATAGGAACTGATTTGGCGAGACTATATTATGTTTGAATGACACGAACACAACAGAACTAGGAAAATAGTCAACGGTGAATGAATTAGGTTGGCTGGTGAGCTATAAAACAACACAGGGTGACCAACATTGGTTCAGGTAAACCGATGTTGGTTAGGCTTAACTGGTGCCGGTCACTGTGAAAAACCAACAGTCTATTAAATGATAGTCCCAGAGTGACAATTTTTGCATAGGATGAGACGTAAGGTGACTGTGATTGAAGTAACAACAATATGGAAGGTGATAGGAGCCTTTTACAGCTCAAAAAGTGAAATAGGTGTCTTTTGGATAGGTATCTAAGAAGACTTCAGACTGACACCGGTTGGGTTAAACCGATGTCGGTTAAAGGTAACCGTAGCCGGTTACTGTGAAATTGAAATAGAGAATAAGAAAGATGGTTGTGATTTAAAAATCTGGTGTTGAATCAAACCCAGAAGTCTGAGAATGATGTAGATGTGGTCCAAGCACACTTAGACGAAGTCAAAATACACCAACTATGATTGGGAGTGTGCAAGGAAAGACAAAAATGATGATCGAAAGCTCTCACCTCAAAATGCAAATCAAGTAGAACACTAAGAAAGAACGTTCCTAGAGTGCCTATTCTATTACGTTTGTTCAGCTTATGTTATTTGTATGGACTAACTGTTATGAACAAAACAATAGAATTTCTTAGTGAGGAAGGCTTCCTACGAAGAAAGAATTCTAAAGGGTGAGGTTTTAGGAATGTTATGGCGGGGGTGGGCTTTGCTCTAAAGTATGACTCGACAGAGCAACGAGCTGGGTGCCCACTATACCGTGATCATGTGATCACCTACAACTTCTTCTAGGTAGGATGTTGTTTAAGAATGTATGTATTTTGAATTTTTGTGTGGTTTGGTAAGACTCGAGAGAAAAGAAGAGCATAGAAGTGCTTTTATATGATTCGTTTGTCAACCATCGGCTAGTCATGACTTCTAGCATATAGGTTGCCCTCAATTAATGTGAGCTAATGAGTTAAATTAGAATTCAATGCACTGATGATATTTGATGACATAAATAGATGAACAGGAAGAGGGATGCTCTTTCACTAAAATGTAGAAAACAAGAATAAGAAGGTTCTTTTTTAAAACACCAAAAGAAATGTGTCTTTTGGAGAAAATAGAAAGAAGAGAATGTTACCCAAGAGAAAGTTTTAATGTGAATGTTATTAGAAGGGAAACAAACACACACAATTTTTCACCTAGGAATGAAAAAAGATGCAAGGAACCCCAAATGGGTCCCACTGGGCGTGCCAAATTGTTTCACCTAATTTCTTAGTTTTCTGAGAAGTACTTGACAAAATAGATAAGGTAAGGGTGGTAAGAGGAATACCTGGTTTGAGACGGTTGAAGGTTGTATGCACACGTATCTGAATTCTGAATCGAATTGATTGTGAGACCTTCCTTTTGGCTAGGAGGAACTACCTATATAAGAACCAAAACAAGACCACAAAAGAGAGTTAAATGATATATGTAGTGGACTACCTAGCATGTGCTAGATCTTGGAAGTGCGATACTTCCTAGATGGCTGTCAGTCCACTATTTAAAACAATTCAATGCTGAAATCAAGTAAATATTGTCCTACTATAGTTTAATATGATTTAGGCATCTCATAAAAATGCAATAGGCTAGATCTAATCTAACAGGATAGGCTAGAAGGATATCCAGAGGTCAAGTAGGTTGGTTATAGGTGAATCTGAGCTAACAGGCTAGGTTAGATATAGATCTGAAGGTCAAATAGGTGTTCGGGTAGGTATAGGTCAAAAACAGGTTGTTATTCTAGCAGAGATCAAGTGACATAGAGATCGATGACGGTTTCTACCAGAACCAATGACGGTTTGATTGTAACCTGGCGACCGTTAAAGAGAACCGATGATGGTTAAGTCGGGGCTGGTGGAGTCACACAATCTGGGTTTTTGGAGTTTTGGGGTGAAATTAGAATGGGTAGTAGATGGGAATTGATCACAGAGGGGGTGTAGATATGTTGCAAAGGTATGAGATTACTGAGGATGTAGAAATGGGCAAAATGGGCCAAGTATTAGGATGAGTAGGTATGGAAGGTGGTTGCAACTAGAGAGAGGGAATGGATAGAGAGTAAAATACTAGGCTCCTTTTACCACAAAGACTATAGCTGATGATAAGAAAATGAAACACGTGGAAGGAGGATACTTACTCTTCGGGAGGTACATGTCTAAAGAATAATGAAGAAGTTGTTATCTTTGGAGGATGCTAGGAAGAAAGCCTCACTGTTGTACTAGTGTATTTGGTTGCCTTTGTTGATCACAAATCAATCTTCATTCTGTTGTCGCATCTAAAGAGATAAAATATGAGATTAGAAGTTTTCTCATAAAATCAACCAACAACAACCCCTATTACAAAGCTGTAAATGGGTCTAAATAGGCCATTCCATTGGTCCATTCCTAGATAACCGGCATCGATTTAGGTAAACCGAAGCGTCGATTTGGGCGAGATATCTCGGGTTGTTTAAAAGTTGCCTAGGAAGTTGTTCCATCATTTGATAAGGGTCTCTTCCTTTCTCGGGATGAAAACTGACCTTAGGAGGCTTTTAAATGTGAGGTGAGGGGATGGGTGTAATGTTAGGTTTTATTTAGGACATTGGTTTAGGGTTTAGGTTAATGGGTCAAATGATGGGGGTGGTTAGGTGAGGTGTATTTAATAAAGGAAATTATATTAAATAGGTGTATGAGGGTAGTGAATTAATTTAATGTAAATAATTAAATTAATATGTGTGTGGGTAAAAGGTCATTAACTTAATTAAAATAATTAAATTAATATGTATGGAGGTAAATGGCATTAATTAAATTAAAATGTGTGGGGGTGTAGGAGGTAGGTGTTAAAGTGTTGAGGATGAGTAAATGATTATAGGGTTGTGGTAGGGGACCAAGGTGATTATGAAATGATTTCGGTGTCTACAGGACCAATTGGCTATTTATAGCAGGGGCTTGTGGAACCACTTACTATTTTTAGTAAGTGTCAATTGTGAGCCAAGATGACCTTTTTGATGACTTTGCCTATGATACTCCCTTTGTGTTCACTTCCTTATTCATAGCCTCTTCAAATGGTGGCTTACCCAAAGTAATAGAACCCTATGTAGGAAGGCATGTTATTTTTAGTAAGTGCACCGCGGATGTCAGATTACGACAAAACAAGTTTTGAAAATCTAGGTCTTATTCCGGGATTCCACGCTCCACATTTTGAGTAATTCCTTCATTTGAACAAGTGGGAAAATGATATTTTCATCAACGGGGAAGAATACTGAAAAAAAACACAGCCCTCCATATCTCTAAAAATAGGGACTTCATGGCATAAAAACTAGTTTACGTGAAACTAGATTTTTCAACAATCATTCCCTCCAATTTTTGCGTGATTTCACCCTTACAACCCATAGAAGTGAAGAGGTAGCTCACTTCCTTTTTCATAGATGTTTTTCATGTGATAGGGAAGAAATATAATGAAAACTTATTCCTCCATATCCCTAAAAATAGGGACTTCATGGTGCAAAAACTAGTTCATGTGAAACTAGATTTTTCAACAATCATCCTCTCGAATTTTCGCATGATTTCGCCCACCTGGAACCCTAAGAAATTGAGAGGTAGCTCACTAATTTTTTCTACCACCGTGTCATGGTGGCCATTAATTGAGCTTGAAATTTACAGGTATGGTTTTCTTTTCATTTGTGACGAAATCAATTCCATTACGATAGGTTTTTGCTTCTTGTCTCATTGGTGAAATTTCTCTTCGACCCAATTGTCGGTTTGACGGCAAATTGAACTTTGTTCTTCCTAGAACCAGAAGTGAAATTTATTTTCTATGAGAATTCCTTTCATTTAATGGGAGGTTTGAATTTTATTTTTAATGGCCTTCTAGAGTGAAGAACTCATAAAAATATGGTTCTTCGTTTCGTATCTTGTCTTGCAAAGATATGTTCAAAGACTCGTCTCGAAAGCAATGGAGGTTTTGAAGAATTCCTTTGCTCTTCTCTTTCATTCTTCATTCCTCTGGATCTTTTGATAAATATCTTATTTTAAACCTATGCATATTCATGGAGTGGAAGGTTTGTTTTCCATGGTGGATCTGGTTTGGAGCAACAATGGTGGACTGGTGTTCTCTATAACTTTTCTTCTGACAATGAGAAGCAACAAGAAGCGACAAACAATTAGAAATTTTTTCAAATTTTTAAGTTTGGGTTGGGTGAATTTTCATGTCCCTAATGTCCCTCACCTCAAAGGTATGTGAGGGACATAAAATTCCATGGTGAGTAAGGTGAAAACGCGTGGCGGAGATCTGACGACAAGGAATGAAGGCTAGAAAATCAGCTTTAAAGCACTGAGGGGCTGGAAGTTGGTCATATGGGTGACCAGAAGTCTCTTTAGGGCCTAGGACCATTTTTCCATGTTTGTTTTCCTTAACCTAAAGGGAAAATTAGGGACATAAAATTCCATGACCTGCTCCAGGTGATGACATGTGGCAATGATCTGATGTTTGAGACTTTGAGCTCCCACAAGCACCTGGGGCCTAAACTGACGATCCTGGAGATCCTATGAGGTTTCGAGAGGTCTTATAGGGGATAGGCACATTTTCCCATGTGTGATTTCCCTAACATTGAGGTACATGATGGATAAAAAATGCTTCCAGGATCCTGGAGATGACATGTTTCCTCCTAAAATTGGACTAACTCTCAAACTCGCTCCAAGATGGCAACTTGAAACAGCGATAACTTGAGCTACTGATGGACTTTTTATAAAATTGTATATGATATTGACTTTAAATATCCTTATGAATCCATTGGTGGGGATATCATGTATTTTTATTCCATTGGACCCCTTAGAAATTGTATTGTTTATCTAGTTCTCTACATATACATGCAAAAATGTATTTCAAAACCATTTCATCAAAGTGTTGAGAAAAACATAATTTTACCATCTTTTAGGGCTTAGAATGAAATTTTTAGAATTTTTTTTTTTCTCCTAACTCCATCTAGAGTTCACGAGAATTAGAATTGAAATCTCAATGGTTGTTTTTGTCTATGCGCCTCCTAGGCATGTGAACCCTAATTTTGGTGAAACTGCCCCAAACTCTCCAAATATTTTTGAATATTCTGAATCAATTCTATAATGTCCCAAGGCCTTTTAATCACCTCTGTTTCTAGTTTATATTTTCTATTCTTCTCCATGGGGTTGTTGTAGTCCTAGGAAGGCTAGTGATAACCCTTCCCACATCTTCCTGAAGCTTGTAATTTTTAATGAACACCTAAAATCACCTAGGGGTTTGATTTGAATTTCCTAAATCACCTAGGGAATGAATTAAAACCAATTGGGAGGTTACTGGACTGAATGGGTAGACTTGAGGTTCCTTGAAATGATAAAACATGAAAAATTTGGTACATGGGCATCATTTTCATGCTTAGAAATTATCAATTTCCTAATGCACATTTGCGCAAAAACAACTAGCTCTAGCTTGGGGACATGACATGGACTGAGCATAATGAAGATATGACATGAATAATCTAGAATCTCAACTTTAGACAATATGACCAATGCCTTATCCATTCGGCCCTATAGAGTCATGTACAACTTACAAGAGAGAAAGAGAGTGAAGAAGGAAACACACACACACACAAAATGATGGAAAGGAAAAACACAACACATAATGGGAAGGGAAACACATGCAACAGAAAGGGAAACACACCTAGAAATCACCTATGGTACAAGGCGGGGACAACCCATTTTCACTTAAGTACTTTTCATTCCTTAAAAGTTTCTGTGAGTGGGAAACACTAAGTGATGTTTCGTTTCATAGTGCCATTTGCATTCCACATTTATCCACGTAGTTAATTCCTCATTGAGCATCCTACCGCTGCCCCAGGCCTAATTTTCATTTAAATTACTTGAACATTTTGGATTCTTTTCTTTTGCAGGTCTAGGATAGTTGACCTCTTTTCCATGAAAAAACCTCGACTTATCCTTTTCTCTACTCCGGTGTGAGTTTCTTGAGTACTGAAAAAAGGATTAGAAGTAGCCTCATACTTGTCTTATATGGCCATGGCATGAGTTAAGAGATCAAGAAATAGATCGGGGTCTTCCGAAACTTCCACTGCATCTAATAGTTCTTTCACATAGATATCCTTTATTACTTCCTGAACTCATCTTTGTATGCCTTCGAAGAATCTTTATTTTGTAGCTCAAGGAAAATGTCCAAAGGGATTACTTCATTATCTTGGGAATTGATGTATTTTATCAATCCTTCATCAAGAGGAGCTTCAATTTCAAATGCCTCAAAAATCCTTGCTTCGATTTATTCATCATGGAAAGAGTCTTCTTTTTCAAATGGGAAAGAAAATATCTCCATTTCATTGTTGCATCCATAAATCATTTCATTTTCTCATCTTTCTTTATTTCAACATGGCCAACCTTCACACTTGATTGAAGATTTCAAATCACATTCACACTTGTCTTGTAGATTCATGGCTTACATCAAGAATTTGAGATTGATCTCAAGATCTTCTATTTCTTCTGTGGCTCTAAGAAATTCTTATACAGATAGTTCTTTCAAACCTTTCATGGGTTCATCACAAGTTGGTCTTGTCCCTCCATGAATGGCATGGCTGAGATCATCTTCATCTCCAAATGGGAATGAAAATACCTCAATTTCATCATGGATAAGAACACAAGCTGATTTTTCCATTTGAGATTCACCAAGAACCTTTTCCTCTTCTTCATGGTTTGTGTCATCCGGTAATTTAGGGTTTCCCTCTTGTAACTTGAATATCCTCAATGCTTCTTCAAGGTCCATACCTCTCGGGAAGGCATGTCTGTCCCTATCAAGATGGGAATATCCTCTTCCTCCTCGGTTGTCACAAAGTGATTCATCCACCTAGTATCTTGGTACAAGATGTTGGTTCCTAGACTTCTAGAATTTTACACTGTGTACCTCATCTTCTTCTTTGGAAGCAATTTTTTCATGTCTCCCTTAACTAGAATGGTTGTAAAAGACCAGTTCATCTAGATCTTACCCCCTACTATTGACATAAACCCGTACTTAGAAACATTCCAAATGAATCCAGATTGTTTGTTGCCAAAATCATCGTTGAGACTTTATTGTCTGGAAATATGGTGAGAGCCACATGTGCATCTTTGACCTTCCCTACAAGTGGGAATTATTTTGACTCCATGGAGTAACAACAGCCATTGGGTGGAGTCATGGTGATTTTGAGATCCTTAGAGACCTTTATAGGCATTACATTATCAGAGGAACCAAAATCTATTATGCCATTGTTCAATACATAATCTCCAACAAGAAGGGAGACATAGAAAGGTTTAACCTTATTAGTCTTTGATGCACTCAAATAAAGCACGTTCTTTAAGGGAGGTGTAGGTGGGTTTGGTAGTAATCATGTAGAATTAGGAGATACAAAATTTGGTGTTAAACTACCACTCTTGATGTATTGAAAAAATATCTCAAATTGTTCACGGTGAGTTTGTAGATATTCGAGTTTGATAATTTGCACCTTGGCTTTGTTTACATATTCTACAAAGTCAAAGGGATAATATTTGGACAAGGCTAATAAAGGGACTGATTTTGGAGTCAGTATAGGTTTGGAAGCATGGTTTGATGCTTGGGGAATGGAGGGTATTTTGAATGACACACTAGGAACTTTTGAAATGCTAGTTTTTATAGGAGTATATTTAGATTTAGAATTAGAAGAGGCATCGAGAAGACTTACTTGGAATTACTAGATACTTCTTATTTGCTATAGGATCAGGCTTCAACAATGCGGACTCCATGGAGGGTGGGAGCAGAGATCCTTGACTGATTATTTTGTTTTTCGAGTCTCCATAGGAGGATCTTTAATATTATTTTTCTTTTCAACAGTGGAGGAAGAGCCCCTTTCTCAGACTAAGAACGAGTGAATACCGCACATGAGAAGCTAGGTGCATCTTCTTCATCATCTTCATCTCCTCCGAATATTCACAAAATCTGATTTGTGTATCATTCTCAAACTCATCACTTTCTAGGAAATCACCACCTTCACTTTCTTGTTCAAGCTCCTCTTCATTTTCCTTACTCCTACAACTTGCATTGATAGGTGGGGCCTCCAAGGAAAGCCTTCTGGTGCTCTTGTAATTTTATTTCTATTGCTTCTTTGAGAAGAAACTCATTCAAATATTTCCCTCCTCAACGCGCCATTTCATTTTCCATTTTCTACAAAAAAGGATCAGTTATTTCATCTCCAAGATGTTGAGCTTTACCCTTTGAGGGATTCTTGATCTTTCCAGATAGGATGAGATCGTCATCAAGTTCAATGGCCAATATTTTTGCTTCTGCAATATCCCTCGGTTGAAATATTCGTAGGAAAAATCCTACCTCTGGTGATTGAGAACTAATAAAGAATCTCTTGATGTTTTTTTCTGATGGTGAATCCTCCTCTAGTATCCTATGGAGAAATCGGTCAAAACGAGCCATGAAGTCTCTCATAGTTTCATTTTATCCTTTCTTTATTTGTGCCAATTGAATAAGGAGGTATTGTGCAGTCCTTAGTAAATCGAATCTTTCCTCAAACTTCCTTTTGATTTGATTCCAACAAGTGATGGATCGGGCAGGCAAGAGGTAGAACCATTCTGCTACTTTTTCTTGGAGGGACTCCACGAATAGTCTCACGAAACATCTTCTTGTTCAAAACCAAGGATTCCACTTGATGTAGTGAAAGAAGTGATGTGTTCTTCAAGAATATGTGGGTCATCACCTTGGAACTTTGGAAAGTTCTTGCGGGAACCTGTTGGTAGATTTTGAAGAGTGGGTTCAAGAGAAAGTGGGCCTTTATTTCTTCCACATGGGACAATGGGTTGAGGTATTTTTGCTTCATCTTCCATTTTTGTTTCTCTTCACTTGAGATCTTTCTTCTACAAATTCTTCTTCTTCCAGAACTCAATGCCCAATGGTGGTTAAAAAATGGGAGAATTTGAAGGGGAGTATCAATGAGATTCTTGATGAGATTTAGGTGAACTTCTTGAAGAGCCAGATGGAAAGGAGGCTTGAGATAAGAAGCATTGATTATCTCTAATTCGTTCTTGCTGATTTTACAAAGCCTCGAAATTTGAATCAACAACACCTCTCGACCTTCTCAACTTGGTGTATCTTCCTTCAGCCAACTTTTGGAAACTCTTGCAGTGTGAATATGAAAATACATTTTTGGAATATGAAAGGTAATGTGCAGGAATTGACAATGTATCTTTTAGCAATGGCTTTTCATGAACTTTTTTTTTGTATTTTCAATATTTTTTTAATTTTTGGACCTTGCATTCGTATTTTGGGTGTAGATGCTGCTAAATCTACCCCACGGTTGGCATAAAAAACTGTTGGTGAGAAAATATGTTGGGGATAAATTGGTGGATTTCTTTCCAACTCTCTAGGAATCTAAGTCACTCTACTTAACCGTGCAACTATCGTATATGCATGCACGATAAAATGTGGATTTTGTGGTGGCCTTTTGATTGGGGATCCAATAGCAGGCACTCCACTGACCCTGTGGAAAATATAGTAATTTATTACTAGGGAGGAATTTGTCTGTAAAGTGGGAAAGGGGAGTGAGAAATGAGATAGGGGAACTAATGTTGCAAGTAGGAAATTAGATTCCTACACACACTAGTTAGAAACTTCAACACATGAATTTATGAGAAGAAACAACCTTGCAAATGGAAATAAGATGAGATAATATTGTGAACTCAAAGTTTCTAAAATATCCTCATCAAAAATGATAGAAAATCCTTCTTCTTGTATTGATTCTTAAACGAAGTTGTACATAGTGTGGGAATGGAAGAAATTTGAGAGTGGAGGAAAGTAGAAGAAAATGGCTATCTCCTTTTCTTTCTCTAAGTACAATGCACTCTTGAGTTTACAAGATCAATTGCCAACCCTTTGAAATGGGAATGGCTTTAAAATTTATATAATGAATAACTCTTCATCTACCCCCTAATTCCTTTTTATATGTCCTCATACAACTTAAAAATTTTCAACTTCCTAGGAAACTTTTAAGTCCCTTTTTATAACATAAAGGTGACTTATTACATTAGGAACATTAATACATATGAAAAATTACAACCCCAATGCAAAATTAGAACATTGAGAAGAGAGAGAAATTTGGGGGAAGAGGAGAGAAAGAGTGAGAGAAGAAGAAGAGGATATGTCATTCCCGATGAAGTCCATTGATCCTCATTGATAGAAATCTCAATGAGATGAAAATATGAATCTTCAAACTCGTGTGAAACTCCTTCCAATTGGCTCATAAATTCTTTGAAATGAGTGTTTAAAAACACTATTGAATGGTTTTGTCAATGACCATAACTTCCACCCTGCACAAGATACTCCTGTAACTTGAGCCACAAAGTGAGTGTCGGGAGACATTGTTGAATTCCCTGAGATGAGTCTCAAATTCCCTATGATTAGTTCCCATGGATGATCCATAATGATGGTGTTGATCTGAATGATCATCCCTCTATGTTCCATTGTGCCAAACTTTCCTTTTGAGAATGACCTACTATTTTTAGTAAGTACATATGGGGAAAATTACTATTTTTAATAAGTGTCATAGTTAGCTTTTCCCAACCTCAACTGGATATGGTAGCTTAAATTATTTCTTATTATTGTTTTCCTCTCATTTTTTGGACCAACTCCCTATTTATAGTAGGGGCTTGTGGAACCACTTGCTATTTTTAGTAAGTGTCAATTACGTAAGCCGAGATGACCTTTTTGATGACTTTTCCTGCGATACTCCCTTTGTGTTCACTACCTTCTTCGTAACCTCTTCAAATGGTGGCTTACCCAAAGTAATAGACCCTTATGTAGGAAGGCATGTTATTTTTAGTAAGTGCACCGTGGATGTCAGATTGCGACAAAACAAGTTTTGAAAATCTAGGTCTTATTCCGGGATTCCACGCTCCGCATTTTGAGTAATTCCTTCATCTGAACAAGTGGGAAAATAATATTTTCATCAGTGGGGGTAGAATATTGACAAAAAAATTCAGTCCTCCATATCCCTAAAAAATAGGTACTTCATGGTGCAAAAACTAGTTCATGCGAAACTAGATTTTTTAATGATCATTCTCTCCAATTTTCGTTTGATTTCACCCACTAGAACCCTGAGAAGTGGAGAGGTAGCTCGCTAATTTTTTCCACCACTATGTCATGGTGGCCATTAATGGAGCTTGAAATTTGTAGGTCTAGTTTTTCTCTGTTCATGATGAAATCAACTCCATTGCGATAGGTTTTTGCTTCTTGTCTCACTAGTGAAATTTCTCTTTGATCTAGTTGTCGGTTTGACGGAAATTGAACTTTGTTCTTCGTGGAGCTGGAAGTGAAATTTATTCACTATGAGCATTCCTTTATGTGAATGGGAGGTTTGAAGGTGATTTTTAATGTCCTTCAAGATTTAATAACTCAACAACATATGGTTCTTCGCTTTGTGCATTGGCTTGTAAGATATGTCCAAATCTTCATCTCATGGAAATGGAGGTTTCTAAAGAATTCCTTCGCTCTTCTCTTTCCTTCTTTGTTCCTCTAGCTCTTTTGATCATTTTTTTCTTTAAAACCTGTACATATTCATGGAGTGGAATATTTTTTTTCCATGTTGGAGCTGGTTTGGAGAAACAATGGTGGACTGAGATGTTCTCTATAACTTTTCTTACGCGGTGAGAAGCGTGAAGCTTGCATAAGAAACGATAAACAATTAGAAACAAATTCAAATTTTTGAGTTTGAGTTTGGTGAATTTTCATTTCCCTGACATCCCTCACCTCAAAGGGACATGAGGTACATCAATTTCCATGGTGATAAGATGACATGTGGTGGAGATCCGATGGCATGGAATGAAGGCTAAAAATCAGCTTTAAAGCATTGAGGGGCTGGAAGTTGGTCATATGGGTGACTAGAAGTCTCCTTAGGGGCTGGGTGAATTTTTCCATGTTTTATGTCCCTAACATCAAAGGGACATGAGGGACATCAAATTCCATGGTGCTCCAGGTGATGACATGTGGCATCAATCAGACGATTAAGGCTTTGAACTCCCGTAAGCACACGGAGGTTGAGCTGGCAATCATGGAGGTCGTATGAGCTTCCTAAGGTCTTATGAGGGCTACGAAAATTTTTCAATGCGTGATGACCATAACCTTGATGGATTTGAGGGAAATAAAATCTTTCCGGTTCCCTGGAGCTGACACGTGTCCTCCCAAAATTTGACTAACTCCCGAACTCGCTTCAAGAGGGCAACTTGAAACGGCGATAACTTGAGCTCTGATGGAGTTTTTGATGAAATTTTATATGATATTGATTGAAAATGTCCTTTGGAATCCAATAGTTTGGGTCTCATGTCTTGAATATTCCATTATATCCATGAAAAATCAGATTTTTGATCTGGTACTCCACTTGTGCATGAGAAATATTGCTTTCAAAACCATTTCACCAAAGTGTTGAGAAAAAAATAATTCACCATATTGTAGGGATTAGAATTAACTTTATGGAAATGTTTTGTTTTTCCCATAACTCCATCTGGAGCTCTCAAAATCACCATCGAAATGTCATAGGTTGTTTTGGCATGTGCACTGCCTAGGCTTGTGAACCCTAATTTTGGTGAAACTGCCCCAAACTCTCCAATTTTTCCTAAATCTTCCTAAATCAATTCCATGATGTCCCAAGGCATTTGAATCACCTTTGTTTCTATTTTTGATTTTATTTTATGCTCGATGGGGTTGTTCCCGATCCTAGGAAGGCCAGGTGATAGCTCTTCCCACAGCTGCCTAAAGCTTGCAATTTTTAATGAACTCCTAAAATCACCTAGGGTGGTTGATTTGAATTTCCTAAATCACCTATGGGAATGAATTAACACCAATTATAAGGTTACTATACTGATTGGGTAGACCCGATGTGCCTCAGAATGATAAAACATGAAAAAAATGTACAAGGGTATCGTTGTCATGCTTAGAAATTGTCAATTTCCATGTTGCAAATTTACACAAAAACACTAAGTTTATTTAAGATGTACCTAGCAAAATTCAAACAGAGTAACGATATCAAATCTTCACAAATAATGTAAAATAATAAATGGAAACGAATCCAAAGGATTAATGAAATATGAACCAAGGACATCAAAGAATAAAGAATGGCACACTTTGATAAGGTACTATATAGCAAGAAGTGTTCTACGACAAAACAATCAAGTACCAGAATATGATCCAATCACAAGAATAGAGACTCCCACATTTTCAAACATAGGGTTGGTATAAATAATGACAACATAATATCAAAATTTAGGTCAAGTTTAGAGTAAACAAGACCTAAATACTAAGAAGGTGTTGACATGATCTCTAAACAAGGTATACTAAAACAATTTTAGATACAAACAAAGTCCAAGTCTTTGAAAATGGAGGATGCAATTACGACGATTAACAACGCTATTTGAGATGTTAATCAAGCTTTGTAGATAAAGAAAAATTTAGTATCAAAATGATGTTACCACAATACGAGCATCGTAATGATGACACTTTCCAAAACTCAAGGAAATTTTGGGATCAAAACTAATTCTAACTATATCAAGAAGTTGTTATTTATGTGAGCAACATAACAATATAACTTAGTGACTTAGATAAAGTTTCACAAAGGAAACAAGATGTGAGTATCACAACTATATTGATATAATACGGGCGGCATAGCAATTCAAAGGAAGTCAATGATAATGATTCTTAATATGGGTGTGAGACAAAGGGCCTACTAGAACCTTAAGACGTACCATTCACACTTTCAATACTCACATTTTGGCATTGCAACCTAGTCATGTGAGTAGTGTACTCCCACTTCCCTTCGACTCTATTTTTCTTATCATCGACTATGGATTATGTATTCGACACTATTTTGGCTTGATTTAGTATGATGTTGGATTATGGACTTCATTATTGACTGGACTTATACAGGATGCATGATGATTATTATAAACATTATATATATAGATGTTGATGCTTTATTTGATGTAGTTATATCATTGATGCTATCTAGATATGTGATGTTTAATAATTTGATTATATATAGAAAAAGAAAATTTTAAATGATAATAAAATGTTTTATTTAATTTATAAAATGATATATTCACTATTTCAATGTTGTGTTATGCAGTTATACTTACGGTGCTTAGATTTATATTATATTATTTTGGGCATTTTTATATGGCCATGAGGCCAAAGGAGGTATTTGTATTTTACAGGCTATTTTATATCACAGCAGACATCGGGGGATTGGAGACTAACCACAACGGAATTTTGGATGGATTCAACATGGTCACCATGGAAACTAGTCGTTTGCATGTTGTTTGTTGTTGGGGGTTCCCATGGGGGGGATCGCCTTTATATGTGACCATGGGGGTTTGTATGTGGTCCTTCTTTTATTGTTATCTTGCATGTGTTTTATTTGTGAATGTGTCCATTCCTTTATTTAAATAGAATGTGAAAGATAAATTTAAATAAGACTTGCTTAAATATAGTTATTAATGTGTTGATCCTTACATTTAATGTGTGTAAGAGAGTTGATCTTTGGAGTATAAAACACTTCACCATCTTGAAACTCGGATTTGTACTTGGAGGGTATTTTTGGAAGCTTTTGGGACAAGATAAACTTGTCCCACACCCATTAAAATATTCATACCAACTTTATCTTGATTGGAGTGTTTACTTTTACCTCTTAAATGCATTTTTTCTTGTCAATCTTGCTTGTGTAAGTGTACTTTCTTACAAAAATTTAATTGGTTGTCCTTGAGGTGTAAGTGGAGGCTTGCAAGTAAAGTCGATTTGATTGGCATGAAGAATTTACATTCCTTTTTGGTTTTCATTTTTGAGGAGGATTATTTTTCCACTTGCATTTTCTTTGGAGAGAGTTAGAAGAGTTGCATTTTTTTCTATTCTTATTTTTGGTCATTTTGGGGCTGCATGTTTTGGAAGCCATTGGAGTTTTCTCTTCTTTGGAATGTTTTCTGTTTTGGAGCTGCACATTTTGGAAGCCATTGGAGCTCTTCTCTTGCTGGAATGTTGCTGTTAGATTGTCTCCTTGGCATTAGAGAGAGCTGTTGTTTTGGACTGTCATTTCATCTCCATTCAAGCTTGTTGTTGGACTGTATTTTTGCATTTGAAGCTGTTGTTTTGGTGTCATTTCATCATCATTCAAGCTTGTTGTTGGACTGTCTTTTTGGCATTTGAAGCTGTTGTTTTTGGACTGTCATTTCACCTCCATTCAAGCTTGTTGTTGGACTGTCTTTTTGGCGTTTGAAGATATTGTTTTAGACTATCATTTCACCTTCATTCAAGTTTTTATTGGGTGTCTTCTTAGTGTTTGAAGGCTTATGTTTTTGAACTGTGATTTGGGCATCCTTGTTGTTGATTTGAAGACTATTTTGGTGGACATTCAAGTGAATATTGGGGCTGCATTCTTGGATTTGAAGCTGTTGTTTTTGAACTATTATTTGGGCATTCTTGTTGCTGATTTGAGGATTGTTTTGGTGGACATTCAAGTGACTGTTGGGGCTGCATTCTTGTATTTGAAGATTGTTGTTTCTAAACTGTGAGTTGGGCATTCTTGTTGCTGTTTTGAAGACTATTTTGTGGACATTCAAATTAATATTTGGGGCTGTCTTTTCTTTCTTGCAAAGGTGTTGTCATTGCTATGGCAAGGTAAGAGCTTGTTCATCTTTAAACTGTTGTTTTCTTGCATGTTATTATGGAATGTAAATGTGTGTCTCTTCTCCATTTGTCTAGTTGGGTAGACTGCCTAGGGATGGTGTAGGAGAAGGCTATGGGGAATCATTATGGGGGCATAAGGGAATGCTAGAGGCATCAGATATTGAGGAGGGAGTTTGAGAATGGGGTCCACCATGGAAAATAAATAGCTTGCATTTCTTACTTTTGGGGGCATAAGTGATTTTTTGGGGGCATAAGGAGGTTATTGGGGGGCATAAGGATGTGTGTGATGATATTTCATGGAGGGATGTTCAGGTGGATGCCCATTTCTCATTGGGAGGCATAAGAAGCTTCCCCCATAGTCCTTTCTCCTTTGGCTTGATTAAATAGAGCCTATGTGTTGTTTGATTGTGAAATACAGTGGAAATCTATATGTGTGTCTTGGTTGTTTTGTTGTTAAAAATCTGCCTGTGTGTGTTGTGGAATCCTGTGGATGTTTCCATGTGTTGAACCCCATCTTTCATTGTGTTGTGGTTGGGGCTCGGGGGCCAATGACGAGAGAGGCTTCATCTCTTCATTGGATATCTTGGTTGGGTAGAGAGTGTTTCCTTTCCCCCTCTCTTCTTGTTGTGATCGATCGAAGGAAACATCTAAAGCATGTTGTTGTTTTGGAATCAGTCATGGTGCAGAGTTAACATCCATCATTGTTAGTTTACTTCTTGCTATAATTTCCTTTACCCACTCTATGTGGATGGACTGTAACTTTCATTATATTGTAAAGATGTTGTATTGACCATGCAAGATGTATTTTGATTTGAGAAAGGGAAATAATCTTGTCTTCTTGTTATTTGTATATATTATATTTGTGCATTCATGGCATAATGAAAAAGAGATATGTTGTTGCCTCCATTGGATTGCATTTGTCCAAGTTGATTGCTCAATCGTAATGTAACTTCATGCTTGAAAGAATGTAAAGGGATCGAGTTGTGTTTTGTATATTACATTTGAAATGATTAAAAGAATTACTTTGTTGCATCCGTTGGTATGAGTTGGTGTAAGTAAGAATCATTCAAATGCATGTAATTCTCTGTTTTGGAATGTTGGAAGCAAATCTTGCATAAGGGAATTATGTTATTCTTGTTACTTGTCTTGTTGGGAAACGTTCAATCTATAAAGAATAAGGACTTTGTTTAGATCTTGTTATCAATCGTTGAAGAAAGAAGTTTGTTTTAAGATAGCATGAAATGACTTTAAATGATGTTCTTACATACTTAAGAGTTGTTGTTTCAGTCAGTTAGAACGTAGTAATATGATCTTCCCTTACTTCACTATGCATGTACGCTTAATCAACCAACGAATGAACCAAACAACCCCTCAAATCATTAAGTAATGAATGAAGTGAACCAAATAAGCCTTGTAAGACCAAAACAAACCCAAGACAAACCTGCACACTCAAGGAATTTACCTTAGAAGCTTTCAATCAAACAAATTTAACAAAAGGACTCACTCAGAAAATTGTCAGTCTTGACTGTAGGAGCCTACAGGACTGTTTTACAAAAATTACTATCTAAACCTCATCCAATCCTAAGTTTTATGATTTTTGTGCAAAGTAGACATCATCACCTTTCCAAAAAGTCCAATTTTTAAAAAACGAGTTCCCAGTCAAAAGTTATAGCATTTTGAAGTTCTTGTTGCAGGTAGTTCTGGAAGTTGCTACGGGTGGTTATAGGTGCACAACCAGAGTTGCTACGGGCAGGCCTGGAGTTGCTACAGATGGTTGTAGGTTCACATCTAGTTGTTATGGGTAGGCTGGAGTTGCTACAGTAGGCTGTAGAGTGCACAATCGATTCTTATGGGTGGTCAGTAGGTGCACAACCAATTCTTATGGGCGATCTTGGAGTTGCTATGGCGGTATAGGTGCACTGCCCGATTCTGCGAGCGATCCTGGAGTTCTTCGGGTGGCTGTAGGTGCAAATGACCATTCTTTATGGGTGGCTATAGGTGCACATCTAGGTGCACATATAGTTGTTATGGGTGGCTATAGGTGCACATCTAGTTGCTACATGAAGGCTTGGAGTTGTTATGGGTGGCTATAGGTGCATAGCTAGTTCTACTGGGAGGCACAGGTTGTTACAGGTGGTTATAGTAGTACAACTAGTTCTTCTACAGGCTGTTGTAGGAGTACATCCAATTGCTACGGGATGTTATAAGAGCACAGCCAGAGTTGCTACAAGCTGGGGCCTACTACTTCAAAAGCTTATGACATCTGGTATTTTGTACATGGAGACATCAGAAACATCAGTTTGCACAAGAGACAAGATTCACCAAAGTAAATAAGTATATTAGATCTTAATGAACATATAAAACTAAATATATGTAAAATCATAACTTTGATCTCCTCTTGTGGTAGATTCAAACATGTGTGTGTCTTAGACTATGCTTGTGATAGTATTTAAAAAAATTATTCCTCTTTCAGCTAACTAAGCCTAGGTTAATCATAGATCTACAGAGGGTTGGTTTTAGGGCGTCACAAGTAGAATACATAATTGGTGGACATGATTATTTCTAGAGGTATTTGTGTATGTATGATTTCTTTTTTCCCAAATGGGAAACAAGAAAACAAAGGAGAAGATCAAGTGGTGATGAAAAATACTTAGCCTATCTTTAGCATAGTTTATCCTTATTTAATGACAAGGTAGAAACTAGGACAAAGTGATTCCTTGTAATTTTTTTTATTAATAACACATGGCTTCAAGTTTTATGGACTCTCTCCTTGTTCAAATAACAATGTTTTGAATCCAAAAAGGTTTCTCTTTGTGAGATATCTTTGGAACACGGTGGATAAATTCAAGTTGGCCCCAATACTCAATACCTTCCTAATAAGTTCACTCTCTAGGTGTCACAAACTACCTCCATGAGCACAGTTTTCCAAGAAAAATCCCATTATGAATATTCAAGCAGATCCCATATTTACTTTACCACCTTTGATATAATGAGTAATAAATTGTGTTCAGTTGTATCGCATTGGGGTCGTGTGAAGATAATTTTGAAACTAATCTCACAAAGGTGTAGTAGTCAAATAGGTTTAGGAACTTCCCATTTAGTCCACCATTTCTCTCAAGTTGTGGACTACTTTGGGGTTCACGGGGTAATCCCCTAATGCATTTTATGGCTTATGCCAAGATATTTCCCCCAGTTTAAAGTGGATGAGTTGTAGCTCTTAACCGAAACCTGTAAATATAGTGTGTTGAATAGAGTGGTGCATTTTTAATCTTTTCATCTTAATGAGGTTTATTACACTATTGGAAACCTATAACATGTGTGTAGTTAGAGTTATTTTAGATCCTAAATCTTTGACTAGCATTAGGGCCTGCACACAAAATATTTAGTATTTTTCAATAGAAAGTGAACCAAAGTTGTTTTTTATTCTCAAGATCATCCAAGTACACAAGAGAATAGCATACACAATGATTTTATTCAACTAGATAAATTCTAAAGAATTTTTTTAAAACAAATGTATTTTAAACAATGCTTGATAAATTATTCATTCCCTTAACCAAAAATGAAATATTAAGTTTTCCAATTAACCAAATGTTAGAAAAATGAAAATTAATGCTACTTTTGATTCTCAAGTTCACCCAAAGGTGCAATAAAAGAGCATACAAAAAAACTTATTTTAACTTAAGTAAAGCATGGAAACATGATTCTCATTAAATTTTAACAATATGTTAGAAATGTAATTTAAAATGTTAAAACATGTAAAACATCAAAACCAAAATCTGAAAACCTTGAAAACTGAGCCAAATATTGAGACAGAGCACTAGCACAAGGCTATGTGGTAGTAGCACATTCATTCTAGTAGTACTAAAAGGATATAGCTTACTAGTGTAAGGCATCTTGCACTAGCATAAGGGTAACAACAAAAACGTAGGTCCAAAACAAAAACATAGAAAGTGTTTCGCTAGTGTAGGCAAAAGGGTAGTAGTGCAAGCTAGGTAAGTGGTAACACAAACCTATAGTGCAATAACATGCACCATACATAGAGTAGAAAAAATGTAGTTGATCATAAACACGGAAAATAAGTGTTAGCACAATCCAATGAATCGGTAGTACAAGATTAAGAGTGGTAGCGCATATATTTTTATAGTAGCGCAAGCTTCAAAGCCATAGCATAAGGATCCTTCTCGCTAGCGCAAGGCACCTGTGTATCATCAAAACATGGGATTTGATAAGAAAAAATGTCAAAAGATCAAAACATTGTCAATTTGATCCAAATTTGGTAGCACCTCACCTCCTTTATTCCTGCAAAGAGTAACAAAACAAGGAAAAACCAATTAATCTAGTTAAGAAACACCATATTTATCTAATATATGCTAAAAGGAAGGTTAGTAACCAAAATTGAAACTAATCTAAAAATCTTGGAATTAAATGCAAAGGACAATGGAGTAAATCCCACCGGTGTGCCAAATGTGTTCATGTTGAATTTTCTAAGCTATTTGAAAGAAACTAACACCTAGTAGTTTCAAAGAAAGATAAGTATACCATTAACATTCTAGTTAGAGCTTAAAGGAAATTAACTATTTTTCATAAACATGAATTAAATCACCTAATGCTAACCATTACTACTCTATTAATGTATGATTACTTCTAAACATGAGCCTTTTTAAATCATGAGTAACCAAATATATGTTTTTGATCTCCAAAGAGATGGAAGGATCTCACCAAGAAATGGTTACAAGGTCATGTTTGGATCTTCCTTTCTACTTAACAATGGTAGAATGGATGCAAATATGAATTATTTATTCCAACTAATGGAGAAGGCTCTTCTCATAAGCTTTTATAAATCACTAACAAAAGTACGATGTAAGGTGTGAAGGATGTAGGAGGGTCCTTTATATAGCTTTCCAATTCGGGAGAAGCTTGAATCCCAATGAATGTGGGATAAAGGATAAAGTAGATTTATACTTTTTAAGCTTAATTAGAGGAATTAACAAGTGATTAGAAACTCACGGGAGTTAGATATGGTTTAATTAATCAACTAGGATTGATTAATAGGATAGAATAAGCTTTTTAGGCTATTTGGAAGTGATTTCGAAGGAATTTGATATGGTTTGAAGCATTGGAAAGAGGTATTTGGCCAATAAAAGGGTTTATTAATATAATACATTTTTAAAAAGGCTTGATTAACTCATCATAGTTAATTAATCAATTGGAAGAGGATTATAACTAACGAAGTGTCATTAATTGACATCCAGAATGTGATGAAGGCTAGCTAATTAATGAAGTGTCATTAATTGACCAAAATAGAGGGAAAAATTAGTTAATCATCATAAAATCACTAATTATAACATAAATTCTAGGAAAGAGGATAGTTAGTACAATTTCAGCAATAAAAATGTTTAAGCATATTTTAGGTGTCTACCCAAGGTTTTGGACTACTTCCATTTAGCCATTCCATCTGAAATTTTTGCACACCTCTGCTCCATACCCATTTTTTTTTACAAAGTTTGAAGCTTTTTCCATGGTGAAAAAATTATTTATTCTTGACTTTCTATTTGAAACCCTAGTTTTTCATACTCAAGGTAGTGAGTAGCATATTTAAATTTTTAATATTATTTTTGAATCCTTAGGAGTAATGACTACCTCTAAATCATTCATATACCCCTATACAAGATCTCAAACCTTTTGCAAACCGTATAATCTATCTTGACTCCTTAAACTTACTAATAATCAATCAACACCATGACTATCATGTCAAGACTTTACATGCACATTTATCCAATACTTGTGTTTCAACCTTTTTAGACTAGGATCTTCTTAAACTAAGATCTTGTTCATTCTTAGCTATCTAATCACTACGTATACCTTCTTAAAAACCCCATTAATCAATTATATGCCTTATTCTCAACCAAAAACACGTGATCATACACTTTTTTGGGCCTAAGATAGGATGCTCTACTCAGAGAAGATGTTGACCAAGTTTTCTCCTTTATTAAATCTTGTATCCACACTTATTAATTCAAAAAGGTTCTTTACTAACCTATTAAAAATTCACCATTGTTACAACTTCACCATGCAAGTTTAAGGACTAAAAACCATCAATCAATTCAATATTACAATGTGTACACAATTTGGTGCTTCCATTTCCCATATCAAGAACATTAACCAACATGAAAATATTTTATCAAACCCTTGATATCTCTCACCCTTACTTCAAGATTTGACTAAGGTTACTCATCAATCATCATGAACTTAACTTGTATAGATTGTATGATCATAATTCTTAGTTTCGAACCCTTCCACAGATTCCTATATATAGAATAGTTTACTTCTCTAAACACCTATTATATCGCAGCTAACTTAAATACTTGTTATATATTCACTCACAATATCCAAACCATTTTGAGGGTCTCAAAAAAATTTGACATTACACTAATAGTCATTGAATGGACCCTTAATCCTAAGGATCATAGTTACCCTACCTTTATACATATTGACATCCTTTTCTTCCTTGACTAAGTGCTTCGGAAGGTTTCATAATCTTGAAACCATTATTCAACATCATTTTATCATTTTCTATCATAGTTAACCTATATAAGCAAGTATATACAGTCTCACTGTAAATAAGATCACAATAACTATATAAAATGAAGACATTTTATTGAGTAAAAATTAAAAATATATGCTTCATGATCCTAGAGGGTCCATAATAGAATTCCTTCCTTCCAATAACCTACTTCCTTCCTCACACACGCATGCTCTTTCATCCATTTGAATACATTTCACAAGAAAAGAAGATTTTAGAAGTTATCTAGGGTTATAACTCTCCTCTTTAACTCATGAGAAGACTAACCATGATGGTTTAAGGTCTAAATAGGTTAAGTAGGTCAAGTATAGGTAGAATAGGTCTAATAAAATTTAATTACATAATTTAATGATTCTAGACTAACACCTAACTTATCACCTACACTTTGACATTTGAAAATTAAAATTGTGGTTTTTTTGGAGGGTAACCACCCATTACAAGCCAAAATGATTCCATATGGACTAATTACAACACATGGACCTCCAAATGAACCCCAAAAACACCTAGAAAGATAAACATATTCAAAATTTACTATCTAAAATGATGCTCTGCATCATATTTGAGCTTAATTTTTTCTTTCTCTTCTTCGATTATTTTTCTTCTTTGAATTTCTTCCTCTTCTATTGTTCTTGATCTCATCTTCACGTTATTTGAATTTGTTCTCTCTCTCTCTCTCTCTCTCTCTCTCTCTCATCTCTCACTCTCTCTCTAGAGAGATATTTCTCTCTCTCTTCTCTCTCTCTCTCTCTCTCTCTCTCTCTCTCTCTCTCTCTCTCTCTCTCTCTCTCTCTCTCTCTCTCTCTCTCTCTCTCTCTCTCTCTCTCTCTCTCTCTCTCTCTCTCTCTCTCTCTCTCTCTCTCTCTCTCTCTCTCTCTCTCTCTCTCTCTCTCTCTCTCTCTCTCTCTCTCTCTCTCTCTCTCTCTCTCTCTCTCTCTCTCTCTCTCTCTCTCTCTCTCTCTCTCTCTCTCTCTCTCTCTCTCTCTCTCTCTCTCTCTCTCTCTCTCTCTCTCTCTCTCTCTCTCTCTTCTCTCTCTCTCTCTCTCTCTCTCTCTCTCTCTCTCTCTCTCTCTCTCTCTCTCTTCTCTCTCTCTCTCTCTCTCTCTCTCTCTCTCTCTCTCTCTCTTCTCTCTCTCTCTCTCTCTCATATATATATATATATATATATATATATATATTCATGGTTCACTTGTTTTACCTCATTCATGTCATGTTTTTCTTCATATTTCTCATTCACATCTTGGTATATACCTACAAAAACAAATATAAAATCCACCTTAGAATGTAAAAATAGTGGACAGCTAGTCTCTTTCTTGTCTTGTCTTATTTTCAACTTGATTTCTTCATTCATTTTCTTCTCTTCCTCAGCTAAGAGCATTGTATCTTGATGAAATCATCATATTCTTGCTTGTTTTCTTCACCATGAATGTTCATTACGTTTTATCTTCATTGCATAATTAACTTTCCCTTATTTCTTTATCATTTGTCTTATTTTTCACCTCATCTTCTCCACTAATCCAGCTCCACATGCTTGTGAGAGCTCTCCATGATCCTCTCATCACACTAATTGTTGCACTTTCACTCTTAACTAATCCATAGTGAGCTTGCACTTGCTCACAAACTTCTTATTTTTTCTTTTCTTCACTTTTGTTCTCTATCTCTTCATTCAAGGCATAATTTCTTACCTTTTCTTCTTCTCTTTGTGTACCTTCATTCACACATTCAAAGACACTATCATATTTAAAACTTGGAAGCCCTTGAGCCTCTTGAAAATATTGAGCTCTTTTCCTTCATCATGTTGTTGCTCCTCTCTTTCACTTTCTTGTTTCAAGGTAAGCTAAGAAGCTTGCAATTACCTCTTCTTCATTCAAATTCTGAGTTTATTCATGTATAGCTTGTTTAACCACTTATTTCTTTTTTTTCTCATCCTTCTCTCTATCTTCTTCAACTCCTCTTCCTTTCTTATCATCTTTCTCAACTTCTCTTTTTTCTCCTCTCTACAAGTAGATTTACATGCCATTTAACTCCTCTTTTCATATCAATATAGAAAATAAAATCATGGAGAAAGGAAGATATATATATATATATATATATATATATCTTCCTTTCTCCATGATTTTATCTTCTATCATTTCTCCTATCTTTTCACATCTCTTCTAAGCTCCTTGAGATCTTGTTTAACCCACAACTCTTATTTTCTTGTCGTCTCTCTCTTCTTTTATTTTGTTCTCTTATTATATTTTTCCTTCCTCATAATCTTCATCAATTTCTCGATTTCTTCAATTATATTATCCACTCTAATACCAAATTATGCATATTCTTACTCATATTAAACAACCACCACAAGTTAGAACAATCATTTCAAAACCATGCCAATTTTTCACTATTTCCAAAAATAGCATTTCTCATCAAATTTGTTATATACAATGATTCAATGCTTGAAAATACTCTACAACTATCCCATATCACCTATTAATAGCATTCTTGTGCTTGAAAAATTTTCATCACTTCATCTTCACTCATTCTCTCTAAGTCTCGCATCCTTGCTACTTGGCCCTCCTAAACTATGTTTTTAGACATAAAATCCTCATTTCTATGAATCAAACCTTATTGGTAAACTTTTTGAGAACCCATTTAGCCTAAAATTCATCCTACAAAGTTTCTTTAAGTAAATCTACACGCATTTACTTTTATACTCCTTTACCATTTTTGTCCATTCCTCCCAATTAGCCCAGATTTCATGCAAATATCCATCTATAGAATAATCCACTGACTTTCAGGAAAAATAAAAATAGTATTTGGATACCCATTTTCTTATTCTCGAGTTTCATAAACCAACTCTAATTTCTTCTTTCCCAACTCAACTTTTCATCTTTCTAGGTCGATACCTAGGGTTTCAAGCTAAACCCTAAGGTTTCTTTTTTTCACTACTACTACCCATCTAAATCCCTTATTCACCTATTTTTAACTTTTTCAAGTCTCATACTCCTTATTTACTTAATTCTTATCTCTTTTCCATCTTTTTCACTCTTAAAACTTCTCATTTGGTTTAAGTATTCAATGGTTTACATACTCTATTTTCACCTTCTTAAAATTTCATTTGTTGAATAACCTCATCACTACATTCACCATTGTAATACATATCTCTCATGTGCTTTCTAACTCAGCATACCTTCCCCAAAACTCTCTTTACAACTTCACCATGCAAGTTTAAGGTTGAAAAACCATTAATCAGTCAATGTTAAAGTGTGTACATTGTTTGGTGTTTCCATTTCCCATACCAATAACACTAATCAACATGAAAATATTTTTATTAAACCCTTGATATCTCTCACCCTTACTTTAAGATTTGATAGAGGTTTCTCATCAATCATCATTAACTTAACTTATATATACTATATGATCATACTTCTCGGTTTCAAACCCTTACAGATTTCCGTATATAAAGAATATTTTACTTCTCCAAACCCTTAGTATATCATAGCTAACTTAAATTCTTGTTATATATTCAATCACAGTCTCTAAACCATTGTGTGGTTCTCGAACTTTTTACATTACTTTAACAATCATTTAATGGACCCTTAATCATAAGGAAAAAAGTTACCTTGCCTTTATACATATTGATAGCCATAGTTTCCTTGATTGATTCCATCTTGAAGGTTTCATAATCCTACACATTTCCTCCTACATGTTTCAACTTACATCAACCATTATTCAACATCATTTTTTGATTTTCTATCACATTTAACCTATATAAACAAGTATATATAATCACATTGTCAAGAATATCACAAGTAACTATACAAAATGAGACCATTTTATTGAGTAATAATTAAAAATAAATGCTTCATTATCCTAGAGGATTTATAAACGAGTTCCTTCCTTCCAAGAACCTACTTCCTTACTCACACACACATATCCTCTTTCATCCATTCAAATGCATTTCAAAAGAAAATAAAATTTTAGAAGTTAGTTAGGGTTATAACTCTCCTCTTTAACTCATAAGAAGACTAACCATGATGGTTTAAGGTCTAGATAGGTTGATTAGGTCAAGTATAGGTATAATAGGTCTAATAAAACTTTATTACATCATTTAATGATTCTAGACTAACACCTAAACTTATCACCTACACTTGACATTTGAAAATTCAAATTGTGGTTTTTTTAGGAAACCACCCATTACAAGCCAAAATGAGTCCATATGGACTAATTAAAACACGTGGGCCTCCAAATGAACCCTAAAAACACCTAGAAAGATAATCACATCCAAAATTTACTATCTACAATGATGCTCCTACATCAAGATGTGCATGATAGAAACCAAGCCACATGCAAACAAGATGGATAGAAATATGTGTTAGTGCAATCAAATCTACTATGAAAGTAGAATAAAATGTGAAATCAAGTAAGTAAGAATATAATAAAGACTGAAAAAAGTGGGTTTCGGACATGTTACATCACTCATAATGTCATGAGACCATCAAGGCTGAAGAAGCCAAAAGTATACAATGTGCATACAAGACATAGGGAATATCCCACAAATAATAGAATACAATAGATAGCAATGTTAATAAAAGTGTAATAGATAACCATGATGGCATATATTCTGGAAAATAAAAATGTTGCGCATGAAGCAGCCATTAACATGTTAGAAAGATAAAAACTATGTCGAGATGTATATGTATCAATCGAATAAGTTATGTGCTAGTAAAAGTAAAAAGTAGCATATAGTAAAATAATAACATGTGTGATGTGTAAGAGTATTAAATGTAGATTCCCTTAGGAGCCTTAGTTGGAATTGTAAAAGTTATAGTGCCAAGCATCATTTTTGTGTGTAAATATATGTAGGAAGTCTACATTCACAACTAAAGACCAAGTGAACGTACATGTGTATATAGAAAATATATTGACATACTAAGTATCTTTCTAGCATGGGAAACAAAGTTTACATGTAAGTATAAGAAAGAAAGAATAAGTGCAAACAAGATATGTAGTATGTTGTGTATGAGTGATATTGGAATGGTATTCAATGTGAATGTGATAGGAGCAGTGTGCCCCCCAACCAATGTGTATGAGTATGAGATAAGGTTCATTTATAAAATACCCCTCAACAATCAAGAATGAACCATAGAACAAGAGTTTGTCATTGGAAAATGGTTTGATAATGCATGCATGAAAGATATATCATGAAGCATAAAGCATAAATTGTAGAAGAGGTGAGGTTCATTTCAAATTTATACCCACAACAGTCGAATATGAACTATGCAACTAGAGTGCATCATAGGGTATTATGTTGTGTGAGAATGGAATGCTAGAAATATGTATCATGAAGCGTGGAGCATGAAATGTGTATTGTGTGAGGTTCATGTATGTAGTATTCCCTCAACAGTAAAGTGTGATCCTTAGAACAAGAGTGTGTCATAGGGTAGTGATGATACAATATGTGTATTTGATTATGTAAGATGACTTTAAAAGATTTCGATATGAAGTACGGATTGTAATGGTAGAAATGATAGATGTGTGATGATGTTAGGGGGGAGAGTGAGCATGATTCCCCCCAAGTGTATGATGATGAGTAAGTTACCCAATGAAATTGAAAGGCAAGGGTCCTCCACCCAATGTTTAAGGAGATAAAGACATGTGACCATGATCTAAGATTAGTGGTATATGAGACTAATGACGTATATGTGAAGGAATCCTCGGTGGTGAGAACCTATGTGAAGGAGATCTAGGAGGTGATGAGCACCTATGTGAAGTATACCTATGAGGTGATGATCACCTATGTGAAAGATACCTAGGAATTGAAGGAGGTGGTGAACTCCTATGTAAAGGGGATGCCTAAGTAGGGGACTTAGGCCAAGGATATGGACTAGTAGAATGATGA
The DNA here is from genome assembly GCA_018340775.1 of Taxus wallichiana var. yunnanensis. Lineage (NCBI taxonomy): Eukaryota > Viridiplantae > Streptophyta > Pinopsida > Cupressales > Taxaceae > Taxus > Taxus wallichiana. Next base: position 959,964,436 of record CM031234.1, read on the forward strand.
GGATGAGTAGGTCATGTGTGAATAGGAGAGATAGGTACAAATATCTCTTAGATTTGATAGGCCCATGGTGCTTAGATGTTGTAACTAGTGAAAGTAAATCCTCAAGAGGAGGATGAGGAAATGGTGTGGATGGTGGAACACCTTTGAGAGTGACAACTTTCTTATTGTGAATGAATTTGAGATAAAATTGGGTCATATAAAAGATAGCTTTAGTAGCACGAAGCCAAAGAAGATCTAAGAGCGTGTCACACCTTTGATTGAAGGTTTCATAGTGAATGAAACAAACATGGTAAGAGGCTGATTGTAACTTGAAGCTTGATGTAGTCAAAAAATTTTGGAATAGGATATGAAATTTTAGACGATTGGATAGTTGATAGAGACGATGAGTGTAATATAGCACACACCAAAACAATCTAATGGATTGATCATAGTGTAAGTGACAATATGAGGTCCTGTAGAATCATTGATGTGTAGTGTATTAGAAAAAAATTAGCATGATAATAATGATAAATGTGATAAGAGGTGGAGATGAATCAAAGCATGAGAAAGTAGAAAATCAAGATCCGTTAATGAAGGAGGAGGCACGCCGTGATATGTACGGGGTTCATTTTAAGAGACCTCTTAGAAATTGAAGGTGGAAAATACCTGGTGAATATCCTCGGAACCGGTTTCACAGGAAGGTGAATTTTTTGGGGGTCTGACAGAAAAATTTTCACCTAATTTTTAAGTGGTGGGATAGAAGGTCAGACGTGTGATAGAGATTTGTTGATACATGTCAACAAGGTAGTTTATTTGCATCAACAAACCTCATTGATGTGTGTCAACAACCTTGTTCACGCGCATCAATGGGTTTTTTTGACGCGCATCAAAAAACCCCATTGATTCACGTTAACAAGGTTGTTGACACGTGTCAATGAGGTTTGTTGACACATGTCAACCACCTTGTTGACACGCATCAAAAAATCTCTGTCGCGCATCTGCAGCCTCCACCATCTAGTCATGCAATAAAAAAATCTCCATGTTGCGCATCAAAAAACTCTCTGTCGCGCGTCTACTTCCTCTGCACTCCTATTGCGCATCAACAAACTCTCCCTGTCACACATCAACAAACTATTTTTACACATTTATAGCCTCCACCCTCTTGTTGTGTGTTTATTGTCTTAATAATACATATGCCTCCATGTGGTATGAGTGAGCTAATAGTGTTCTACCTAATGAATAATATAGGATTATATAGGGGATATTTTCAAGGGTAGGCGAAGCCAACCCCTAAAAAAATTAAAATGTAATTTTTAGGTGAACAGGTCACTGACCCACGCTAGAAAATTCACCTTTTCAATTTTTTTAAAAATGGAATATTCACCCTATTACTAATATTTGCCACTAAAAGTATCCCTAGATATATATGACTAGCTAAAGAATCGAGGCTTATTTTTCATTCTTAGGCAAAGGATCTGTGAATATTTTGAGCTTGTGGTTGTCAATGACCAGATTAGATCTCGAAGCATCAAGGAGCTTGATTCCACTGTTGTTGATAATATCTTGAATGAGATTATTAATTTTGAAACATTGATCAATTGAATTCCCAACACATTGATGATAGTCACATTTAGCATTTTCTTCATAATTGCGGCCACAAGGGCAATATGGATCAAGATTGAGTAGCAGTGGAACAATAATAAGATTTCTTTGAATAAAATGGGGCAATTAGAGATGAGGATCATAAGGAAAAATTTTACATGTATGCTTTGAAATTTTTCATTGAAGATTTTCAAGAGTAGATACAACGTTAATAGTATTTTTTGCTTCATGAGGTTAGGAGATGGCTAGAAAGTATGTTTTCCTTAAATCTGATTAGAAGATAAGTCCTAATCATGATATTTGAGCTTACCCATAGATAATATTTTTCTTAAGCATGTGGTATAATTGATCAAATGAGGGAGAGGTTTCAAAGATAACACTCTCTTGCAATTGAGATAAAAGAATTTGGAAAAAATATCTTACAATTCTTAATCTGGAATTACATTGTTCATCTTACCTAAATTTTTATTATAACGTAATACATAGTCCACTAGATGCTCATTAGATCATTGTTTGATTTGTGTAAGTTGAGCCTAGGATATTTTTGAACTGATGTTGATTGAAAAAATTGTAAGAAAGGCATCAAATTAATGCATAAATGATGTTACCAAATGAATAGGTAGATCATAAAACCAACACATGGCGTAATCTTGTAAGCTCCTAGGAAATAGATTGGATAGAAAATTATGATCATCCGCATAATCGATACATGCCACATGAAAAGATATAATATGTTCTTGAGGTTCACCATGGCCATTGAATGTGAGAAACTTAGGAGTGACAAAGTTTGGAGGAAGTGCATAAGTGGAAATGGTAGGTACAAAATGAGTATGAAGGAGTAGGGTAGAATAAAGAGATGGAGATGTATGAGAAGTATCCTACTAAAGTTTATGGATTTGAACTTGTAGATCCTAATAGAGAGAGGTTAGATCTTGATTTCCATAAGAAGAGAATTACCGCATGTGGGAATTGATGGGTTGAGTAAAAAATATTGGTATGGGTAGGAATAGAAATGGGAACATTGGAAGTAGATGAAATGGTGGAATTAGGAGGTTGAGTAGAAATAAGCATAGAAGCACTAGTGCATGTAAGAAGATTAAGCTCAACTATATTGGTCACCTCCTCACAAGAATCAAATAAGATCATATCTAGATCATGTGGATGTTCAACAAGATGAGAATTGAGATCATGAAGGTGTTCATTCGTAAAGGTTCCATAATATCGAGCCATGATAAAAATATTACAAAGATGCCTAGAAGCAAGGTTGGGTCCAAATAAATAGGTTCACCAAATGATTTAACAAAAACAAATTTTATTAAACCCTAATTATAGAGTAATTGAATGTAAACTATGATATACATCTACTAGATACAAGTATGACATAATTAATAAGTGAGTAAACATGAAACCCTAGGTGCAAGAGAGAGAAGAATAGACTTATCTTATTTGCATTTGATTCGGGACTGATGTAGTCTAGGAAAATTGTTGAACATGAGGTGTTCTATGTCATCGATCTTAGAATAAACTATGTAGGTCATGAAATAGTTTGGACACGAGGATCCTAGACTCGGTCAGGGTGCCTGGGTGCGAGAGTCTACTATTGGGCACCCATGACTAAAAAAATGGTGATAACCTGGTTTTTATTGTTTTGCACAAGTGTCACTAATATTCGCTATTGGTCACATATATATCACACCTTGATCGTCGAGTGTACCTATAACCTGCAAAATATAATTTCACCTGCAAAACCCATAAAACCACATCAAATCCAAAAATATATGAAATATGGGGAGTCGTACTAACCTCGATGGTCACTCGATAGAGTGAAATTACAACCGAGCATTGCACTACATCTTAGACTCCATGTCTTTCTTGTGAGTGTGTGAAATAATTGTGCCCTAGGATACCCTTTTGTAATATTTACTAGATATCGGACTAGATTTTCTAAAAGATGAAAATGTGCGTATGGAATAGAATGAACTTCCCTTTCTTATGTAGTGTATGCAAATATTGCAGTCCCTTGTCCCTTGAATAGATGTTAGATGTATCGATTAAAGTGTTTTAGATGCCTTTGGATGCAAGCTTAGGTGATAGTAAGTATGCTTGGATCTTGGTCCCTTATTTTGATCAAATAGTTATGTATTTATATGATTCCCTTGGATGAATTTTGTATTTGACCATTGGAAGGACAAACCATGAGAAAATAAGATTCCCGAAGATAAAAAGAGAGGCCTAAAAAGAGTGAATAAGCTAGAAAGAGGTTAGGGTAACCTAGAGGGCATGAGGAACGTGGGCGTTAGCATCTTGGGCCGGGAGTGGTGTTTGAAGTGTTAAAAGATAAATATGTGTTGGTTTCTCAAACATGCACCCGCATCTCGGATCGCAGAAGGGCCGAGGTTTTTAAGACCACAATGGAACCATCCCCAAGTTGTGGGACCTTGTGAGCTTGGGACGGATCTCTAGAGAAGGTGGTTCCTCTATCTATTTCTACTGCTACTACTACTCCTAGTGTTAAAAGGGGAAACTAAGCTAAGAATGTCAAGGGACTAGGGAAAGAAGGATAACATGTAGTATACTATACTAAAAGGTGATAGTACAAGAAAAGAGGGATGAACATATCTATTCTAAGTGAGAATGAAAAGGAATTCTGAAAGGAGGCTAGGCACGAGTAGCACAATGAAAGATACATTCACCAAATCGTTCTCATGGAACACAACCAAATCTGGAACTACAGGGGACTTGAAGAAGCTCAACCAACACATAACGCAAAAGAAAAGGCAAGAAGAAGTAATGCAAACATGTTACAACAGAGATAATAGTCACAAAATGATGCTTTTATTACTTTTGGAGATGCACATGAATCATTATAATCATGAAAGATGTCGATATCCACATGCAAGAGCCATACATAGAGGTCTGTAACTCAAAATATAGAAATATGGTGTCATTAGAAAAATGCATAAGGATCCAGAATGTCTAACCCTTTACAATGAGCCCTGACCCTTCCTTTATAGATTCAACACAAAGGGAAGAAGGAGAGAGAGAAGCGGGAAAACTAATTCGAAGCTCAACCACCATCATCAAGGCCTCCTACAAATCTGCCCCAAATTTATCATGTCTGCATCAATTACTTGTTCGGTGCCTCGAAGGAGGAATGGCGGATCAGATCAAATCTGATATAGTTGTTGGGGGCAAATAGATCTTTTATTAATGGAACGAAGACGTTTCTTCATTTTTATTTTTACCTAACTTCTTTAAAATTAAAGTTTCAGATCTCCATGGCATAGATGAGGCCGATATCTTTCCAACAAGTGCGATTTGTCACATTTCAATCATTGAGCCAAAATATAAGCTCATTTGAAATTTAAATCGGATCCGTACAAAATGGTGGGAACCAGCTACCAAAATTGGCCCCCTTTTGAAACTGGATATGTGGAGGGCTGGCGCATGTCTGAGGGAAGACTTTGTATTTCCTTTTGAAGTTGCGTTGGGCTGACATATGGCTTCTTCCATGGCTCACTCAATTTCTTCATGTTTTGGCTAAGTCTTTTTCTCGGCAGGGTCATATATCTGACCAAGGACATGTGGAAGCTTGACACTTGTTTGGAAACCCTCCCCCAATTTTACTCTTGAATTAGTGTTGTCTGACATTTGGCACCCTCCACTGGTCTATCTCAATGCTTTGACTATTCAACCCCAACCCTGTCCTTTATAAAACTAGACGCGTGGAGGCTCTGTGCTCATTTAGAAACCCGCTCAGGATTTTTCCTTTGAAGGAGTGTTAAGTTGACATGTGGAATATTCCATAGGCTCTTGGACTTTTCAACGGCCACTCTTACCTTTTTGGGCCCAACATGTGGCGATCAGATGGTTGTTCTCTATACTTAGTCGATTTTGGGCCCACTCTATCTCATTTTTCAACTTTGATTACATGGTGAGCTTGCGCTCATTTGAGTCTCCCTTTGGATTCAATCTATGGAGGTGCACCAAGCTGACAAAAAGAGGGTGAACACGTAGAATGTGGTCGCAAGGGAGAACTAGAAGGAGAAAAGGAAAGGAGCACATAGGTAGAATGTGACCAAGGGAATGTGCCAAGTGATTTTGAGCACGCGTAATTCTTCGATGAATAACTTAGGGCCAGAATGTGTATGTAAGTTATCCAAATCACTAGGAGAGCTATTTGGATAACAGTTTTGGTGAATTTTAGGGCCATCTACCTACTAGATGAAAGAGATCAGTAGCCTGAAGCATCCATTAGGCATGGAGTTTGCTTTTTTAATTATGAAAATTCCCTTGTGATCACTTGAGAATCATTTCTACACTCTGTTATGAATCTCACAACTACTAAGAGAAGCTCTACACTCTAGAAGTAATAGAAGAGCACACACAGGAAGCATGAGAGAGGAAAGAACTATGTACAAGAAAACAATGTGCGTGGAGCACACTTGGAGGAATTGAAACTACTTTAATATATATAGCATGATGTAGGAAACCTAATGGAAGGGTTTGAGATAGATCTCTTTTCTTGGGATTTACAACACACGTCCATCCTAATGAGTTAACTCAAAAAATTTAGCTTCTTTGTAGAACTTGATGATGTATGGGCCACTCCAAAGTGTATTAAACTTTGAATGGTGTCATGGTTTAGCTTTTCAGCATCCCATTTAGGAACCATGACCCCAACTTTGAAAGCTTGAGGCCTAGCCTTTCTATCAAACCATTTCTTTATTGATTTGTGATGTTATTATAGCTTGATCATGGTAGAGTTTATGAGCTCTTTAAGATGAACCAACTCTGCCATCCTGATTTATCTCTAATTCACACCCTCAAATTCTAGCTGCTAGGCAAGCTCTAATGAATTTAGTTTTAGTGTCAAAGGAAGGGCACCCTCCTTCCCATAGACAAGCTTGAAATCCAAAGTTCCTATTACCTTTTTTACTATGATTCTATCTTCCCAGAGCGCGTGCAAGACCTTCGTACGCCACTATCTTTGGTTGATTTTCATCGTGCACTTCATGATTCTGATCAGGTTCTTGTTTGTTGATTCTTCCAAACCATTTCCCAAGGGTAATAGTTGGAAGAAGTCTTCAAGTAAATGCCCAGATTTAGAGCCCAATTAGTGATTTTAGCACCAAGGAAGGCCTTTTCATTATCAAAGATAATGGTTTGAGGAACGCCAAACCTTGTGACTAAACCCTTGAGAAAGTCAAGGATGACTGCCTTAGTTGATTCCTTAAGTGTGACAACTTTTGTCCATTTGGTGAAGTAATCTGTAGCTATCAACACCCATTTATGTCTAGTGCTTGAAGGTGGATTGATCATGCCTATGAAGTCGAGACCCCATTGCACAAAGGGCTTGATCTGCTTGGATTGGTTGGAGGGGAAGCACTTGCCAATCTTTTCTTTCCTACAAAGAAAGTGCATTCCTTGCATTTTGTGACCCACCTATGTGCATCTACAAATAGGGTAGGCCAAAAGATACCTGCCATTATGATCTTCATTGTTGTAGTCTTGGCAGAGAAGTGTCCACCAAAGAATCCATCATGAAATTCTACTAACACTTTTTCAATCTGCATGCCATTGATACATCTTAACAACACACCATCTAGATTTATTTTGAAGATAATTCCATCAATCAAAACATAAGGGATAGATTGTAACCTCAGATGCCTTCTCTTTTCTTTGTTCAAATTGGGAGGGTACACGCCCTTGGAAAGGAATGTGATCATGTCCTTCATCCATTCATGTGCGTTGAGGTCTATATTTTGTTCATGTTCTACATGCAAGAGGTCTTCATCTAGAAATAATGAAGCCTCAGGTTCACTCTGCGCATCCTCAACAATCTACTTGTAGAGTGCACTACCTCTTACCAGCTTTGTGGCCTTAATAGTCACATCATATTCCATGATTTTTGTCACCCATCATGCTCTCTTCTCATTAATTTATGCTCCCATGATGAAGTCTCTGATAGATGAGTGGGAGACTAACACCTTGATATGATTTGTGGTGAGCATGCTCTTAAATTTATTGAGCGCATGCATGATGGTGAAGACCTACTTCTCTGTGTGACTGTATTTTAATTCATAATCCTTTAGCATCTAGCTAAAGAAGGCCACTGGCTGTTCTAGCCCTTGTTCATTTTCCTGTGTCAAGATAATAGCAATGCTTGTATCAATGCTATAAGCATAAAGGATGAAATCTTTTGAGTAATCTGGATAGATGATTTTTGGTGCACAAGAAATCTCTTTCTTGATCTTGTTGAAGCTTTCTCTTCCTTCTACTATCCATCTGAAGGTTGTTTCCTTTTTTAGCATGAGGGTGATGGGCCGAACCAGTCCCGTAAAGTTAGGGATAAAATGGCTAACAAATTTAATCTTTTCAGGAAGGATTTGTAAGGCCTTTTTGTGTGCCAAGAGGGGAAAGGGATAGGATGGATGAAACACGCTCAGATCAATTGTGATGCCATCCTTTAAAACCACATGGCCCAAGAGCCTACCCTGAGCCACCTTAAAATTACACTTATTGGGGTTAAGAGATACCCCAAATTCTTTACATCTCTCAAAGACCTTTTCCAGGCTGCACCATGTGATCCACACTCTACTTTGAGAAGACATTTATATCATCAAGGTAAACCAAGATGAACTCATTGGTATAACCTTTAAAGGAAATATCAATGGTGTGTTGAAATGTTGCACCCGCATTTGACAGACCAAAGGGAATTTTTGATACGCATATGTTCCCCACTTGGTAAATGTTATTTTGAATTGATCCTCTTCCTTCACCAAGATCTGGTTGAAACCTGAATTCCCATCTAGCATGGATAATGTCTGTGCACCAACTACGTTCTACAGAATCTACTCCATTAAAGCAAACGGATAATGATCCTTTAGAGATGCCTTATTTAAATCTTTGAAATCAACACAGAGTCTGATTTCACCATTTTTCTTGTGCACTGGAACAAGATTCGTGACCCAAGTAGAATATTTGATGGGAAAGATAATTTTATCCTCAATGAGTTTGGATAACTTCTTTCTCATGAGGGGCTCAATTTTTGGATTGATTGATCGTTGTTTCTGTCTGACATGCTTTATGCCAGGATCAAGGTCAATGGAGTGTTGAGCAACACTTGGATCAAAACCTTTGAGTTCCTCATACTCCCATGAGAAAATATCACTATATTTTTTACAGAGAGAGATGAAGGCCTACTTCTCTTCATGCGAGTAAGTTCTACTAAGCAATAACTCTTTTCTATGTGCAATAGTAATGGGAGAGCAGTCTTCTTGTGTGGCGCACATGTATCTTTCTTCACCCTTGAACTCATCATCAGGGCTGAACATTTTCTCTAAGGTGACTAGCCCTTTAGGCAACCTATTTGTCTTCAACTGTATTACTTGGTCACCATAGCTATCATGCAAGTTAGCTTGCATACTTGATGAAAATTCAGCTTCATTATGGATAAATTGGATAATCATGTGCGTCACTTTCGAACACTTTCAAGCTAGTGTTATTGTCTAGAATGCATGGTCTGATTACCATCTTGATTTTTTGAGTGTTTCCTTTGACAAAGTCTTCAGCAGGAGAAAATTGTGAACGGAGTGCAGCTATTTGGTCAGCTTCTTTGTTCATTATGTGTGGGACTACCTGTAGATTAAGGGCATCAAAGCTCTCAAGTAGGTCCCAAACTCTATGTTTATAAGCTTTAAGAAGCTTATTCTTTATCTGGAATTTGTTGGTGACTTGGTGGATGATCAATTCTATGTCCCCAAAGATCTGTAGCATTTTAATTTTCTTCTTCTCATCAATAAGCAATCCATGCACCAATGACTTCATATTCTACCACATTGTTAGAAAATGTAAACTACAACCTATGCGCAAAGAATAATTTCTCATCCTTAGGGAAATGAGAACCACTCCTACTCCTACACTATTTCTACTTCTAGATCCATCAAAGTATAACTTCCATAGACCAGGTTTGAACTTTGTCTCCCATGAGCGCACACGGAAGCATAACATCTTCTTCTAGAATGAAATAAGCACTAAGCCCAGCCATAGGCTTTCATTTATTTAGCATAGGGATCAAATTTTTGATGCCTTTCATCCCATCCATCAAGTACTAGGTCTTGAATAGAGGGTGGAAGAGATTTCTTTTCGAACTTAAACTTGTTCTTCTTGGATAAGACAATTGGCTCGGAGAGGGGACGAGACATATGGCTCTACATGATGAGAAAATATAGGCTCAACTTTTATGGTAAACCGAGTACCATACCTTGTCTTTAGTAATATATGAGACCAATCAGAAGACAAGTAACCACCCACCTTGGCAGTAAATTCTCTTGATAGACATAGGGAAAACAGAGGAGGCAGGTAAATGATTGACACATCTTGAGTAATTTTTAGGCTTAGACATGCATGGAGGTTAACTCAAGATCCTTGATGACTCCTAAGGTGGTTACAATTGAACCATCAAGTTGTAGGACTCCTTTAGACAAAGGGATATATTTCAAACCTAAGACATCAGCTATCTTTTTAGGCATAATGAAGTACTAGCACCTGATTCAATCATATAGTTATGCACTAGATGTTTTCCTATAATCAAGGACATATAGAAGGGTGGGGTTTTAAAAAATTTACTTAATTTTTTCTCCTCTTCTTGGCAGATTCTGATAGAAGCGCATGGCTTGTGCATAATCAGGTCAGTGTGTGGGAGTTGCACCAGAGCTTCATGCAATCAGTCCGTTGAGATGGAATGGTCAGAGCATCCCACATTGTGACGTTTATGTTTGTTCTCTTCATCTGGTCAACAATGTTGAACGAAAGCCCCCCATCTTGTGCATTTGGGGAACAACATCCCTTTTTTGTTCAGGTGTGGAAGCCTAAATTTTAGTTGGGGTAGAGGCTTGGCCTACCAAATGAGGAGTGTGTGTTATTTCAAATGGAACTTTACAAGGGGCCTCCTTCACAAGGATTTGAGCATTTTTACTACACGATTCCTTATCTAATTATTTCTTCTTCATAGGATCTACTTTTATTGCCGGGGTATAACCTGCGTGCCTAATTCTAATATTATTTTCTTGTATCTCGTGTTGTTCGCAACTTGGGTGCATGGTCTATTTGTATCTTTTGTAGCTTGGTTGATTGTACAAAAGTCCTTTGTGCCAAAGAACATCAAATTTGACTCCAGATGAACTTTTGGTCCTTCTAGATTATCTGCTTCATGGGTGCTTGTTGAGGGCTCACACGATGAAGCATTCTGGATCATGAAGGCTTAGACACATGCAACATTAGCACAATGGTACTGACTATGAGACATTTTTCAAGGGAAGCACCATTTTGACTATTATGACAAGTTGTTCTAAACTAGAACAAGCGCTTGGCTCATGCTTGGTGTTGGGAGAGAAGTTGTGGGAGGAATGATTTGCAAGGGTAGATGTGCATTAGGCTATCATCTATCATTCTGCTAATTGGGTGCATATCTTGGATTTCTGTATTGATTCCACCAAGGTTGATTGCCTTGTCCATGTGCCTAATTGGAATTACCTCTATACGCTTGCGCCTACTACTTTTCTAATGATATGACTTTATTTGATAAATTTCTAATCAAGGACTTCAATTCTTCATATTCCTTTTGTTGTGATGGAGAATATGATTTTAAGGAAATTGGTTGTGTGCTTTTCTCAAGGATAGGAATAGGGGCCACAAAAGGTTGGGGCACCTATGATATCTCTAGAAACTAGGGCATGGGCGGTCTAGGAGCCAACTTTCTTGCCTGAATGAGACTATTTTCTGCCCTTACTATAATTATATAAGCAGATGGTAAAGTCCTACCTCCCATAGATTGGATCATAATTGAAATGTCACTGTTGAGCACCTTTAGATAATAAAGGAAAGCATGTTGGGTTGTAGGTCTTATGAAAAGAGGAATATTGTCTCAAGTCTTCTGAAATCTTATGTTGAAATCAGTCATCTGCTCATTGGGTGCCCTCCTTTTTGTTGTTAGTTTCTCCACCAAAGATAGGTGATCTGACTTGTCTTCAAAATAATTACATAGATTTATTCCTAGCTCATCCTAAGTGCTAATAGATCCAAGTCTCAAGCCTCTATACCATTGAAGTGCTTTACCTTTGAAAGAGGTTGCAAGTAGCCTGACTACTACATCATTATGTGTGATCAGATAGAGTGAACACACATTTGCTACATCCTGGATATGCTCCTGAGGGGTGACTTGATTCTCACTAGTAAAGTAAGGAATACTCTTGAGCGTGCCATTTGGCATATCATGCTACACGGCCAGGAGTAAGGGACTCCCTCCATCAAAGTTTTTAAAGCTTCTTAATGGAGGAGGTTGTTGATGTGCCATTTCAGGGCACACAGGTTATGTGTTTTGAGGAGGAGTTATGGGCGTGGCGTGGTAGAGATAGAGATGCATGCATGGGCTTTCTAGAATGAACTTTTCTCGGGGATAGTTGTAGGTATTCTAAATAATATTCAGTTGTTACATTTCTTCTTGTGTGCACTCTTATCATGGAAGGTGTTTAGGACTACTGAAACAGAGATTTTAAAATATTGGGAGTCATCATATGTGTTTGAAATGAGCCTCCAGAGGCTAAAACACTAAGTTCACACACTAGAACTTAGAGATATGAAATTTGAGCTTCCAATGGTTGTCCCACTGGGCGTGCCAGAAACTTTTGGTTTCTCAAACATGCACACACTTCTCAGATCTCGAAAGGGCTGAAGTTTTTAAGACCACAATGGAACAATCCCCAAGTTGTGGGACCTTGTGATCTTGGTGCGGATATCTAGAGAAGGTCAGTTCCTCTATCTGTTTCTACTCCTACTACTACTCCTAGTGTTGAAAGGGGAAACTAAGCTAAGCATGCCAAGGGACCAAGGAAAGAAGGATAACATGAAGTAAACTATACTAAAAGGTGATAGCACTAGAAAAGAGGGATGAACACTATCTGTTTTGAGCAAGAATGACAGGGAATGCATGAAAGGAGGCTAGGCACGAGTAGCATAGTGAAATATGCATTCACCAAATCGTTCTCATGGAACACAACCAAATATGGAACTGTAGGGGACCTAAAGTAGCACAACTAGCACACAACATAAAAGAAAAGGAAAGAAGAAGGAATGCAAACATGTTAGGATAGAGAATAGTCACAAAACGATGCTTCTATTACTTCGGAGATGCACAGAACTATTACAATGATGAAAAAGGCCGATATCCACATGCAAGAGCCATACATAGAGGTCTGTAACTCAAAATACAAAAATATGGTGTCCTTAGCAAAATGCATAAGGATCCAGAATGTCCAACCCTTTATAATGAGCCCCTAACCCTTCCTTTATAGATTTAGCACATAGGGAAGAAGGAGAGAGAGAAGGGTGAAAACTAATTCGAAGCTCAACCACCATTGATAATGCCTCCTATAAATCTGCCCCAAATTTGTTGTGTCTACATCAATTACTTGTTTGGTGCCTCAAAGGAGGAGGAACAACAGATTAGATCAAATCATATCTAGTTATTGGAGGTAAATAGATCCTATATTAATAGCATGAATATGTTTCTTCATTTTTTACGTAACCTCTTTAAAATTAAAGTTTCAGATACCCATGGCATAGACGAGGTTGAGATCTTTCCAACGGTGCCAAATTTTTCATATTTTGAGCATTGACTCAAAAGATATTCTCATTTGAAATTTGAATCAGGTCCGTATAAAATGGTGGGAACCAGCTACCAAAATGGGCCCCCTTTTGAAACTAGAAATGTGGAGGGTTGGTTCATGTCTAAGGGAAGCCTTTGTATTTCACTTTTCAAGTTGCTTCGGGTTGAGACATGGCTTCTTTTGTGGCTTACTCGGTTTCTTCATGTTTTGGCTAGGTCTTTTGCTCGGCAAGGTCATATATCTGACCAGGGACACACAATAGCCTGGCACTTGTTTGGAAACCCTTCCCCAATTTTATTCTTGCATTAGCATCATGCTGACACTTGGCACCCTCCATTGGCCTCTCTTAATGCTTTTACTATTCAACCCTGACCCTATCCTTTATAAAACCAGATGCATGGAGGCTTGCTAATTTAGAAACCTGCTCAGGATTTTACCTTTAAAGGACCGTCGGGTTGACACGTGGAATCTTCCATAGGCTCTTTGAATTTTCAACGACCGCTCTTACATTTTTGGGCCACTGAACACATGGCACGCCGGCACTCATTCTCCATACTTAGTCAATTTTGGGCCTACTCTGTCTCATTTTTCAACTTGGATTACGTGGTGTTCCCGTTATCATTTGAGTCTCCCCTTTTGGATTCAATCTTTTGAGGTGTGCCAAGATGACTAGAAAGAAGGGAATGCACGAATTTCGGTGCAAGGGAGAAGTGGAAGAAGAAAAGGAAAGAGGCACGTAGGTAGAGTGCGACCAAGGAATGTGCCAAGTGATTTTGAGTGCGCGTAATTCTTTGATGAATAACTTAGGGCCAGAATGTGTATGTAAGTTATCCAAATTGCTAGGAGAGCTATTTTGATAACAGTTTGGCAACTTTCGGGGCCATCTACTGCTAGATGAAAGAGATCAGTATCTTGAAGAATCCATTAGGCATGGAGTCTACTTGTTCAATTATGAAAATGCCCCTGTGATCACTTAAGAATCATTTCTACACTCTGTTCTGAATCACACAACTACTGAGAGAGGCTCTGCACTCTAGAAGTAATAGAAGAGCATGCGTAAGAAGAACGTGAGAGGAAAGAACTATGTACAAACAAACAATGTGCGCGGAGCACACTTAGAGGAATTGAAACTACTTTAATATATACAACATGATGCAGTAAACCTAATGGAAGGGTTTGAGATAGATCCCATTTACTGGGATTTGCATCGCGCTTCCATCCGGATGAGTTAACTCGAAAGAGTTAGCTTCTTTGCAAGACTTGATGATGTATGGGCCACTCTAAAGTGCATCAAACTTTGAATGGTGCCCTGGTTTAGCTTTGTTAGCATCCCATTTTAGAACCAAGTCCCCAACTTTGAAAGCTTGAGGCCTATCATTTCTATCAAACCATTTATTTGTTTCTTGCTGATGTTGTTCTAGCTTGATCATGGCAGAGTTTCTGAGCTCTTCAAGATGAACCAGCTCTGCCATCCTGATTTCTCTCTGATCCGTGCCCTCAAATTCTAGTTGTTGGGCAAGTGCCAATGAATTTAGTTCTAGTGTCAAAGGAAGGGCATCCTCCTTGCCATAGATAAGCTTGTAAGGTGAAGTTCATATTGCCTTTTTTACTATGATTCTATCTGCCCAGAGCACACATAAGACCTTTGTATGCCACTATCTTTAGCTGATGTTCATTGTGCACTTCATGATTCTGATCAGGTTCTTGTTTGTTGATTCTACCAGACCGTTGCCCTGAGGGTAATAGTTGGAAGAAGTCTTCAGGTAAATGCCCAAATTTAGAGCCCAATTAGTGATTTTAGCACCAAGGAAGGCCTTTGTATTATTAGAGATAATGGTTTGAGGAACACCAAACCTTATGACTAAACCCTCAATAAAGTCAAGGATGACTACCTCGGTTGATTCCTTAAGCGCGACAACTTCTGTCCATCTGGTAAAGTAATATGTAGTTATCAACACCCATTTATGTCTAGCACTTAAAGGTGGATTGATCATGCCTATGAAGTTGAGACCCCATTGCACAAAGGGTTGATCTACTTGGATTGGTTAGAGGGGAAGCACTACCAATATTTTCTTTCTTGCAAAGAAAGTGCATTCCTTACATTTTGTGACCCACCTATGTGCATCTGCAAACAAGGTAGGCCAAAAGATACCTTCCATTATGATCTTCATTGTTGTAGTCTTGGTAGAGAAGTGTCCACCAGAGAATCCATCATGAAATTATCCTAGCAATTTTTAATTCGTACGCCGTTGATACATCTTAACAGCACACCATCTAGATTTATTTTAAAGATAATTCCATCAATCAAAACATAAGGGATAGATTACAACCTCATATGCCTTCTCTTTGCTTTGTTCAAACTGGGAGGGTACGCACCCTTGGAAAGGAATTTGACCATGTCCTTCATCCAATCACACGCATCAGGGTCTATATTCTATTCATGTTCTACATGCGGGAGGTCTTCATCTAGAAATAATGAAGCCTCAGAGTTCACTCTACGCATCTTCAAAAATCTGCTTGCAGAGTGCACTACCTCTTACTAGCTTTTGGCCCTAATAGTCACATCATATTCCATAATTTTTGACACCCATCGCACTCTCTTCTCACTAATTTTTTCTCACATAATGAAGTCTCTGATAGATGAGTGGGATACTAACACCTTGATATGATTTGTGGCAAGCATGCTCTTGAATTTCTTGAGTGCATGCATGATGGCGAAGACCTACTTCTCTATGTGACTATATTTTAATTCATAATCCTTTAGTGTCTGGCTGAAGAAGGCCACTAGCTGTTCTAGCTCTTGTTCATTTTCCTGTGTCAGGCCAACAACAATGCTTGTATCAGCACCATAAGCATAAAGGATGAAATCTTTTGAGTAATCTGGATTGATGAGTGTTGGTGCACAAGCAATCTCTTTCTTGATCTTGTTGAAGCTTTCTCTTCCTTCTACTATCCATCTGAAGGTTATGTCCTTTTTTAGCATGAGGGTGATGGGCCGAACTAGTCCCACAAATTTAGGGATAAAATTCCTAACAAAGTTAATGTTGCCAAGGAAGAACTGTAAGGCCTTTTTGTGCACCCAAAAGGAAAGGGCTATGATGGATGGAATGCACTCAGGATTAATCACGATGCCATCCTTTGAAACCACATGGCCCAAGATCCTACCATGAGCCACCACAAAATTACACTTCTTGGGGTTAAGAGATACCCTTAATTCTCTAAATCTCTAAAGACCTTTTTCCAGTGCACCATGTGATCCAAACTCTAATTTGAGAAGACAGTTATATCATCAAGGTGAACCAAGATGAACTCATTGATATAACCTTTGAAGGCAATATCTATGATGCATTGAAACACTGTGCCCACATTTGACACACCAAATGGAATTTTTGATACGCATATATTCCCCACTTGGTTGTAAATGTTGTTTTGAATTGATCCTCTTCCTTGACTAGGATCTAGTTGAAACCTAAATACCCATCTAGCATGGAGAATGTCTATGTGCCAGTTACGGTCTGTAGAATCTACTCCATTGAAGGAAAAGGATAATGATCCTTTAGAGATGCCTTATTCAAATCTCTGAAATCAACACAGAGTTTGATTTCACCATTTTTCTTGTGCATTGGAACAAGATTCGTGACCTAGGTAGAATATTTGATGGGAAAGATAATTTTAGCCTCAATGAGTTTGGATAACTCCTTTATCATGAGGGGCTCAATTTTTGATTGAGTGGTGGTCGTTGTTTCTGTCTCGACGAGCTTTATGCCAAGATCAAGGTACATGGAGTGTTGAGAAACAATTGGATCAAAACCTTTGAGGTCCTCATACTCCCATGAGAAAATATCACTATATTTTTTATAGAGAGAGATGAAGGCCTACTTCTCTTCATGCGATCAATTCTGCGCTAAGCAAAGTAGCTCTTTTCCACGCGCGAAGTAATGGGAGAGTAGTATTTTTACACGGAGTGCATGTATCTTTCTTCACCCTTGACCTCATCATCAGGGCTGAAAATTTTCTCTAAGGTGACCATCCCTTAAGGCAGCCTATTTTTCTTCAGTGTATTACTTGGTCACCATAGCTATCATGCAAGTCATCTTGCATACTTGATGAAAATTTAGCTTCATTCTGGATAAATTGGACAATCATGCATCACTTTCAAACACTTTCCAGCTAGTGTTATTGTCTGGAATGGATGGTCTGATTACCATCTTAATGTGTTGAGTGTTTCCTTTGAAAAAGTCCTCAGCAGGAGAAAATTATGAACCGAGCGCAACCATTTGGTCAGCTTCTTTGTTCATTCTGCATGGGACTACCTATAGATTAAGGGCATCAAAGCTCTCAAGTAGGTCCCAAACTCTATGTTTATAATCTTTAAGAAGCTTATTCTTTTTCTGGAATTTGTTGGTGACCTGTGGATGATCAATTTTGTGTCCCCAAAGATCTACAAACGCTTTAATTTTCTTCTTTTCAGCAATAAGCAAACCATGCACCAACGCTTCATATTCTGCCACATTGTTAGAGCATGCAAACTACAGCCTATGTGTGAAGAAGAATTTCTCATCCTTAGGGGAAATGAGAACCACTCCTGCTCCTACATCATTTCTACTTCTGGATCCATCAAATTACAACTTCCATAGACTAGTTTGAATTTTGTCTCCAATAAGCGCGCGCGGGAGCGTAACATCTTCTTCTAGAATGAAATAAGTACCGAGCCTAGTTTCATAGTCTTCCAGTTCTTCAAATAGGGATAAAATTTTTGATTCCTTTCATCCCATCCATCAAGTACTAGGTCTCGAATAGAGGGTGGAAGATATTTCTCTTCAAGAACTTAAACATGTTCTTCTTGGATAAGACAATTGGCTTGGAGAGGGGACGGGACATATGGCTCTACATGATAAGAAAATATAGGCTCAGCTTGTATGGTAAATTAGGTACCATACCTTGTCTTGAGTAACATATGAGACCAATTAGAAGACAAGTAACCACCTACCTTGGCAATAAATTCTCTCGATAGACATAGGGCAAACAAAGGAGGTAGGTAAATGATTGACACATCTTGAGTAATTGTCAGGCTTGGACATGCATGGAGGGTTAACTCAAGATCCTTGATGACTCCTAAGGTGGTTACAATTGAACCATCAATTTGTAGGACTCTATACAAACGGATATATTTCAAACCTAAGACATCAGCTATCTTTTTAGGCATAACCAAAGTACTAGCGCCTAAGTCAATCATGCAGTTATGCACTAGGTGTTTTCCTATAATCAAGGACATATAGAAGGGTGGGGTTTTAACAACTTTACTTACTTGTTTCTCCTCTTCTTAGTGGATTCTGACAGAAGCACATAGCTTGTGCATAACCAGGTCAATGCACGGGAGTTGTGCCAGAGCTTCATGCAACATGTCCCACTGAGATGGAATGGTCAGGGCATCCCACATTGTGACGTTTATGTTTGTTCTCTTCATCTAGTCAACAATGTTGAATGGAATCCCCCATCTTGTGTATTTAAGGAACAACATCCCTTACTTTCTATTCAGGCATGGAAGCCTAAATTTTAGCTAGGGTAGAGGCTTGGCCTACCAAATGAGGAGCACGTGTTATTTCAGACGAAACTTTACAAGGGGCCTCCTGCATAGGGATTTGAGCATTTTTACTACACGATGCCTTGTCTGATTATTTCTTCTTCTGAGGATCTACTTGTATTGCCAGGGGTATAACCTACGTGCCTGATTCTAATATTATTTTCTTGTATCTTGTGTTGTCCGCAACTTGGGTGCATGGTCTATTTGTATCTTCTATAGCTTGGTTGATTGCACATAATTCCTTTGCACCAAAGAACATCAAATTTGAATCGAGAACTTTTGGTCCTTCGGATTAGCTGCTTCAAGGGTGCTGCTTGTTGAGGGCTCACAGGATGAAGCATTTTGGATCATGAAGGCTTGGGCACGTGTAGCATTAGCACAATGGTACTGACTATGAGGCATTTTGCAAGGGAAGCACCATTCTGACTCTTGCGCCAAGTTGTTCTGAATTGGAACAAGCACTCAGCTCACGCTGGGTGCTAGGAGAGAAGTTATGGGAGGAACGATTTGTAAGGGTATATGTGCATTAGGTTGTCATCTATCATTCTTCCTATTGGGCTCATATCTTGGATTTTTGTATTGATTCCGTGAAGGCTGATTTCCTTGTCCATGCGCCTAATTGGAATTGCCTCTATATGCTTGTGCCTACTACTTTTCTAATGATATGACCTTGTTTGATAAATTTATGATCAAGTCCTTCAATTCTTCATCTTCCTTTTGTTGTGATGGAGAATAGGATGTTGAGGCAATTTTTACGTGATTTTTCTCAGGGATAGGAATAGGGGCCACATGAGGTTGGGGTTCCTATGATATCTCTGGAAACTAGGCATGGGTGGTTTAGGAGCCAACTTTCCCACCTGAATGAGACTATTTTCTACCCTTACTGCAATGTTATAAGTAACTAGTAAATTCCTACCTCCCATAGATTGGATCATAATTGAAATTTCATTGTTGAGCACCTTCAGATAATAAAGGAAATCATGTTAGGCTGTAGGTCTTACCACAAGAGGAATTTTTCCAAGGTCTTCTCTCAAATCTGATGTTTAAATCAGTCATCTACTCATTGGGTGCCCTCCTTTTTGTTGTTAGTTACTCCACCAAAGATAGGTGATCTAACTTGTCTTCAAAATAATTACATAGATTTATTCCCAACTCATCCTAGGTGCTAATAGATCCAATTCTCAAGCCTCTATACCATTGAAGTTCTTTACCTTTGAAAGATGTTGCAAGTAGCATGACTACTACATCATTATGTGTGATTAGATAGAGTGAACACACATTTGCTACATCCTAGATATGCTCCTGAGGGGTGACTTGATTCTCACCAGTAAAGTAAGGAATACTCTTGAGCACGTCATTTGGCATATCATGCTACACAACCAGGAGTAATGGACTCCCTCTATCAAAGTTTCCATAGCTTCTTAATGGAGGAGGTTGCTGATGTGTCATTTCAAGGTGCATAGGTTATGTGTTTTGAGGAGGAGTTGAATGGTCACGGTGTGGTGGAGATAGAGATGCAAGAGCAAGATTTCTCAAATGAATTCTTCTCGGGGATAGTTGGAGGTATTCAAAATAATCTTCAGTTGCTGTACTTCTTCTTGTGTGCACTCTTATCATGAAAGGCAATTAGGACTGCTGAAATAGAGATTTTAAAATATTGGGAGTCATCAGATGTGTTTGAAATGAGCCTCCAGAGGCTAAAACACTAAGTTCACACACCAGAACTTAGAGATATAAAATTTGAGCTTTCAATGCTTGTCCCATCGGGCGTGCCATAAAATTTTGGTTTCTCTAATGTGTACCCACTTCTCACATCTTGAAAGGGACGAGATGTTTGATACCACAATGGAACTTTCCCCAAGTTGTGGGACCTTACGAGCTTGGGGAAGATATTCGAGAAAAGATGATTCCTCTATCTATTTCTCTCTGCTACTACTAACCCTAGTCTTAAAATGGGAAACTAAGCTAAACATGCTAAGGGACCAGGAAAGAAGGATAACATGAAGTAAACTATACTAAAAGGTGATAGCACCAGAAAAGAGGGATGAACACTATCTGTTATGAGTGAGAATGACAGGGAATGCGTGAAAGGAGGCTAGGCATGAGTAGCATAGTGAAACACACATTCACCAAATCATTCTCATGGAACACAACTAAATATGGAACTATAGGGACTGAAGTAGCACAACTAGTACATAACATAAAAGAACTTGCAAGAAGAAGGAATGTAAACATGTTAGGAAAGAGAATAGTCACAAAATGATGCTTATGTTACTTTTGGAGATGCACATAATGTTTACAATGATGAAAGAGGCTGATATCCACATGCAAGAGCCATACTTAGAGGTCTACAACTCAATATACAGAAATATGGTGTCCTTAGAAAAATATGTAAGGATCTAGAATTTCCAACCCTTTACAATGAGCCTTGACCCTTCCTTTATAGATTCAGCATAGAGGGATGAAGGAGAGAGATAAGGGGGAAAACTAATTCAAATCTCAACTGCCATCATCAATACCTCCTTCAAATCCACCCCAAATATTTTATGTTTGCATCAATTACTTGTTTGGTGCCTTGAAGGAGGAGGAATGGAGGATCAGATCAAATCTGATCTGATTTTTGGGGGAAAATAGATCTTATATTAATGGCATAAAGAAGTTTCTTCATTTTGATTTTTACCTAACCTCTTTAAAATTAAAGTTTTAGATCTCCATGGCATAGACAAGGCCGAGATCTTTCCAATGGTGCCATATTTGTCAAATTTTGAGCATTGAGTCAAAAGATATGCTCATTTGAAATTTGAATCGGGTCCATACAAAAATGGCGGGAACCAACTACCAAAATGGGCCCCCTTTTAAAACTGGACACATGGAGGGCTGGTGCATGTCTGAGGGCAGCCTTTGTATTTCTCTTTTGAAGTTGCGTTGGGCTAACATGTGGCTTCTTCCGTGGCTCGCTTAGTTTCTTCATGTTTTGGCTAAGTCTTTTGCTCGACAGGGTCATATATCTGACCGGGGACACGTGGCAGCCTAGCGCTTGTTTGGAAACCCTCCCCAATTTTACTCTTGAATTAGCACCGTGCTGACACTTGGCACCCTCTGTTGGCCTATCTCAATGCTTTGACTATTCAACCTCAACCCTGTCCTTTATAAAACCGGATGACACATGGAGGCTCCACGCTCATTTAGAAACCCACTCAGGATTTTTCCTTTGAAGGAGCGTTGGGTTGACATGTGGAATATTTCGCATGCTCTTGGAATTTTCAATAGTTACTCTTACCTTTTTATGCTCGAACACATGGTGAGTTGGTGCTCGTTCTCCATACTTAGTCAATTTTGGGCCCGCTCTGTCTCATTTTCAACTTGGATTATGAAGCGAGCTCGCTCATTTGAGTCTCCCCTTTTGGATTCAATATTTGGAGGTGCACTTTGGACTGAATAGAAATAAGGTGAATGTGTGGAATTTGGGCACAAGGGAGAAGTGGAAGGAGAAAAGGAAAGGGGTGCGCAGGTAGATTGCGACGGGAATGTGCCAAGTGATTTTAAGCATGAGCAATTCTTCGATGAATAACTTAGGGCCATAATGTGTATGCAAGTTATCCAAATCACTAAGAGAGCTATTTGGATAATAGTATGTAAAGTATTAAGACCAAATAAAAAATAAGAAAGATAGAAAAGAGGTCAAATATAGTTGTCAATTACTATTTTTCTTTCTTACAAATCATGTAAATGTTGGTATGCTTTTAGGACCTATAAATGTACCCAAGTGCGTGAATTTGTGTCTATAAAGTTATATATAAGCATGAACACTTCCATAAGTAAATAGGAAGTCGTGTCTTATATGCCACATCACCCTAGGCCAGCTTGATCTATTAGGAGCATAAACATAGGACTTTCTCGGTGGTGTAGCTCTGAACTAAGAGGAAAATATGAGGTTACGAAGCATAAATAAGGTTTGATGTGTTTTAATTTGATATGTGGGAAAATATTACATAGATATGCACAAGGACACTTAGGACCAACAATCCAAGTTAGACCCCACAATAACACCCTTTTTACCAAAACATTCATTAACTTCCTTTTCTTAATAACATAATAATTTTTAATATTTTATGAAAAATGAAATAACGCAAAACATCGACAATGTGTGGAATGAAATAATGCACGCAGAGCCATTGTTAGAAATCAACAATTCATTTCTCAAAATTCATGTAATGTGATTTTATACTCCTCTTCACAATGATGCAATCTATTTTCATTGTTGCACGTAACTTGATGAAATGGTTACCTCTCATAAGGCATCACCAAATAAAGGAACTAGTAAAAAAGGAAAACTAATGACATATATTTTAACACTATTTTTCATGCACTATAACACATATGGTAAAACTCACTATTTGCAAAAATTTGATGCATCTCTTTACCTTTCCTTGATGCTACCCTTTCTCGATTTGGATAACACCATGTACATGTGTAAATTATAGTACCTAGTACATTATCCATTTCATATAATCAAATCAAATCAAATGAACTATAAGAAACATATAAATAGTAATACCAAAACTAAAATATATCAACTATATAATATATTTTTGATCAATAAAATGATAATAATTTTTTTCGCTCACAAAATATACCATATTGATAACTATATAAAGTGTTATATCAATATGGAAGCATCTAGTTATTCATCTTACAGCCTCAAAAGTAATAAAATTATGAACATGAGATATGATATCCTTCCTAGCTAAGAGAAAGAATTATCCCAATGATTATTACTAACAAGAAAATAATCAACTATTGAAATAAATATGGATATACTCTTTAGAATTCATCAAAGTCCTCTCAAATATCACTCTCCTTTGAATATAGGTCCAATTGGACCTTACACTAAGATACTTCATGGTTTCATAAGTGAAGCTTGTAAACCTCAAGTACATATAGGGGATTCACTATAAGTCCTCCCAAATCCTCCACCTATAGATATTTCTAATTAATAACATGATTTATATCAAAGTCATAATGTTTCAATCAATATACACTAGTATATATATCTTAAATACATCTATCTAAAACACATCGAGAGATATCAATCTTTAGGAAATTATCTAGTTATGTTAATGTATTATAATTATAACAAATATATATATATATATATATTATTATATGTATATGAAATACATTGATACATATCAATTTTAAGGTTCTTAACTTAGATTTTGCACATACCACATTAATCAATAATTTCATTAAAATCTCTATCTATTTCCCATTAAAATGTGGTAAATGGAATCAATTTATTGTCATTGTTGCATTGGTCCTTAAAATATATTTTTAAGAAAAAAGGGCCCAAACATTATTATATGGCCAAGATATTACTATTTTTTATTGACTTCTCCAAGAAAAAGGAAAAATAAAAAATCATTTAAGTGACAATCCAATGGAATTAAAATGTATGGATGAATTATCAAGTGGCATTTAAATGGATTTAAAATTTAATATCGAGAATAAAATTGAACAACTCACTCCATTATAGCCATGGTTGTCATTGTAGGAACACCTCTCGGTGTAATAAAACACATCATGTAACTGAGATAGATCCATATGTAATACAAGTCTATATGCCATGGTATTTCACCACTTTGATAGCATTAAATAGTCCTACATAACAAGGTTCTATTTTGGAAGATTTTCTAAAATTGATAGAGCTCTTATTTGGTTGTAACCTTAGAAAAATTATCACCAAATGCAAACTTTCTAGGAATTTTCTTCCTATTTGCATAGCTATTTTTCTATGTATAACCTAAAACAAGCATTGCCTAATCAACATCACCTCCTCTTCCATGTATTTGAAATTTTAAGACCTATAACCATCATATCCTCTATTTGATCCCAGGTTGATAGGTGTGTGAAATTTTCTCCCATATAATGCCTTAAATGGAGCCATGTTCAATTTTAAATGATATGAGTGGTTATACTAAAAATTATATAATGGAAGTTACACCTATTTTTATTTTTAATCAATACAATGCATCTTAATCATGTCTTCAAGAACTTGGTTAACCCTTTCTATTTGACCACCTATTCTAAAGTGACAAGTAGTACTAAAATTCAATGTCATGCCCAAAAACGTGTTCAAATTTTCCAAACCCTTGACACCATATGAGTGTCTCGATCGAGATAATCTTCTTGGGAACTCCATATAAACTAAATATCTATTGGAAAAACATTTTCACTAAAACCATAGAATCATCCTTCAAATTTCATAAAATGGAGTGAGATACTTTGTTGAGTATGTCCATAACCACAAATATAACATCATGTTTTTTTAACATCAATATGCTTTGAAAAAAATCATACCAATAACCGACCACTTTCAATCGGAGATTCATATGGGTATAACAATTCTACTAGATGAATGTGATTGACTTTAAATCAATAACATTCTAAACATTTAGAAACAAAAATTATGACATTATTTTTATACCTTTCTATAAATACAATTGTTTGAGATCATCTAAAATCTTTATCACACCTAGGTGACTTGAATAAGTATTATTGTATGCCTCCTCCAATACTAGGGTTCTCAATCCTTAAAGATTAGTTATGTATATTATGACATGGAATATAAGAAGTCCATTTCTATCAAACTAGTAACCATCATATCTATGATCTCATCTATCGATCTCTAATGCAAATTCGGCCTTCCATAAAAATTATCTCAAGATAGCTTACTCAAAAAAGTTACTAAAAAGTGGTCCTCATTAAATCCATGGTTATTATATGGAATCTTTGGCTAAGGGAATCTAAAACTATGTCCTATTTTCCCTTGATATAATATATTCTAAAATTATACTCACTCGTAAATTCTAACCAATGTTGTTACTTTGCGTTTAAGTTAGGTTGAGTAAATATATATTATAACCCTAAGATATCCATTTTGAGCAAAAATTTATTTTCCAAAAGGAAATTCCTCCATGTCTATAAGGCATGCATTATAGATATGAGATCAATGTCATGTGGAAAATATTTAATATCCCCTTTTCTAATATTTTGTGACTCATAAGCCTCCTCCTCATTTTCCTACATAAAAATCCTCCAAAAATTCTCCTAAAGAAATTGTAACAACAATATACTCTTAATTAGGACCTACAACTTTCAATCCATACAAAATAATTCCATTATAAATATAATTCACAACTCTTCATCTATACAAACTTATTTCCCTTATTTTTTAATAAAGTGATAGGACTACCAATCTTGTCGAAAACCTTTCTAAGATTCATGTAGTAGATTCTTAGTCCCATACAACTACAAATTGCATGCACATTCTCAAGGTTAGGCCACTCCATAATAACATTTATCTTTTTTGGATCAACTGAAAATCCATCTACTGAAATGATAAGGCATCGATATTGCACTCTTCTCTGAAATAGAGAGCATTTTGACAACTTTCCAACAATCTTATGTTGTTTTAATACTTTTAATGCTAATTATGATTGATGAATGCACTCTTCTCCTATATGTGAATATATCAATATGTCATCTAATAATACCAACAATAATCCATCAAGGTAGTATTTGAATGCATTGTTCATCAATTTCAAGATAGTTTTTGGTGCATTAATGAGTCCAAAAGGAAGTATTATAAACTCACAATGCCCATACCTTCTACAAAAATTCATTTTCATTATGTAAATTCCATTCATTCTCAATTGATGGTACTTGATCTGAAATAAAAAATTTAAAATATGGTTTCTAATTGTATTTGATCGAAAACATCATCGATGCATGGAAGTGGATAATTGTTCTTTACTATTACTTGATTCAACATCTTTAAATCTATGGAGATTCTAAATGTTTCATTCTTATTTTCGAAAAAATAATGGGTTCTCCCAAGTTGAAACAATAGGATGAATCAATGAATTTTATATCAACTCCTACAACTACACTTTTAACTCAAACAACTCATTGGTAGTCATTTGATATTTTTCTTTAGACTTAGGTTCTAATCCTAGAATAATTTTTATAGAGAAATCAGACTCTCTATACCATGGAATTCATAGTAATTCCTCGGAAATATGTCACTTTGAAATCATAAAGGAAAGGATAATCCTTTAATTTAGGTTATCTATATTCACCTATATCATCAATTTGTCTTGAAAATGTAACATGTCCTTTTTATGTTCCTTCTTCAACTATATATCTAAAGTCTACCTGTAGACACAAAATCACGCACATATTACTATTTTATTATGTCATCAAGTATATATTTTTATGCATGGATATTAAGAAATAAAAGTATTCACTTGTGACACAATCCTTTATCCACCCACTTTCTTTGATTGTTTCCACTTTGTGTTTTCCTCTCACATCTTACATTTCGAGTACCTAGTAAATCTTGGTCGGGTCACAAGGATCCCTATCTATCGGTCTTTTCAAATTTTCATCATTTTTCCTAGGACACTAGTGCCCATGAGCTCATATCCATTATGGGTGCTCCTTTCCTCTTTGTTCTTTTTACTTATTTTGACATTTGTGGTCAGCCTTTTTAGTTTTCTTATCTGTTTTTCGAGCTCATATTTGGTCTTTTGTGTCACTAGTGTCAAAATTCAAACAAGATATCCATATATATACGCAACATACACTTTATTATTATATCTTTCAATTCTAATGGGAAATCACATCTACATATTATTGTTACCGTCAAAGGGACTACATTTTTGGGCTATATACATTACATAGGAAGGGGAATTATTGAATTTTGTAACACACATTTTCATCTTATCTAGATACAACCTTCTTTCTTGGCATTATTTGCACAAGGGAAACCTAAGGACACTATTTCACACATAAGCACAAATAGCTACATGGATTCTTGAATGTAGTACAACACTTGGTCATAAGTTCACTCATTGAGTGGCCGTAGAGGTTAGTCTGAATTCATGTATTACATATTTCATTATGATTCGATGTGTTTGTGAGCTTTTGTAGGTATCTAGGGTTTTTTTACAGTTACGGTACCTCGGTGATCAAAGAGTGAATATCGGAAATTTATAGGAATTAGTAGTGAAACCCTAGTGACATAGAAGAAAGCATCTTCCAAGCATTTACATCACTACTAGCACTCAAAACCAATCATCAACACCCACCACCCTATCCTTTATTAGATGCCCCCGAATGACATCATTCTCGCTTTTAAAAATTTATCGAGAGAAATTGTGACACTTTGTTTCCATCTTGTCCAACACTTTACACTTCCCATATTAGTTCTAGATTGTACAAGAATTAGCTAATTCATTTATCTCTCCCATTTACTTATAGTTTTGCATTACTTGAGTTCTTAAAATATTTATATATTTTTATTTTATCATATCGTTACTCTACAATTATAATTAATTAATTTTTTATTAAATAATTTGGTAAAACCCTACCTTATTCAAACTTCTTTTCCTAGGATCCCAAAAACCCTCATGGACAAGCGGAGGTATTCATCCCCCAAGCATAATATGACATATATATGCCTGCAACCCATTTTTATAATTCTTCGTAGAATTTAATTTTTTACCTCTATCACAATCCTCAATGTGATTATTCTTCCCTCTAAAGTATTCTTTCTTTCCATAACACCCTTCCTATTGGCCTTGACACCCCTAATATTTACATGATCTCCCCTAACCAAATATTTTCTTCATGTTATCCCTTCTCTTCCATAACCACCCATGTTTTTCACCTACTTCTCACCCCCTAATAGCACATGATAATATTTCTATAAATTATTTACTTTATCATGTTCTTGCTTGTGACAATATGGATACTAATAATTCTACTTCTCTTTGTTGAAAATGTAAATTGCATGTTATCGCTATATTAGTAGTCAAAATGAATGTAAAGTTATATCTCCTACTCTTCCTACTTCTAAAAATGTTTCCAATGATTGCAATGATAAATCTAATATTATCACTCCTACTAGTTCTTTATATGTTGATGATAGTCTTGAAATACTTTCTTGTGAAAATATGACTGATAGTGATGTCAATTATGCTTCTGATCATTAACATGTTAGTGATGATGTTACTTATCTTAATACAGTTGAATGTGAATTTACTACTTTGATTTATTCTACTTATTAATTTTTTCTCATGATGATTGTACTCCTACCACTAGTACACCTCTTATTGTGTCTCCCTGAGACTACATTTAGCATTCTATATAGCCTCAATTTTCCTCTCCTCTTCCTCCACCAATAGGCAACTAGAATGTACAAGTATGTGTGCACCATATATCATACAAAACAATTAACATAGGAGTATTATAGGTACTTCCCTAAACTAGGAATGTGTCACGAGACAGCATGGTCCAATATATCCCACTCTACATATGACAAGCCCAAATTAAGCAATGTACTCAGGTGATAACCCACACAGAACTCTCTGGAGTGTATATCCCTCTCAAGAAAAAAGCAAAAAATATAAAACCTCATATCATCACACCATATAGCTCATCATTAAAAAAATTAATCACAATTTACACATTTTACAACACAGTGCCCAAACACTGCTCTAGGACGCCATTTCCTAGAAGCAGGTCATGGGAACCCAGAAACAAGTCACTAGTACATAGAACTGGGCATTGGTATCCCTAGGGGTAGAAACTCCCTAGCTGCTTGCACCTAGGTCGAAATGATGAAAAACTTAAAAAGTAAATTTTACTAAAATTGACAAAAATAAACATATTTGACAAAATTTTCCAAAAATAATCACACTTACCAACTCATCGCTCATCTATAAATCCACGGCCTCAAATTTACTCTCTCAAATCTCATCAAACATTTTTCTATAAGACACAGCATTCACGTATCTCAAAGCTCAAATTTCAACTACTCTCGGTTCAAATGAAATTACAATTTACCTTTTCATTATTACTATATATAGTAATTCATATTTACCATATACTATAGTCATTATTTGTAAACACTTTTACAACTAATACATGTTACATTGTTTCACTCATATCTTGATCCTCGTAACTTTGTTTGTCTCTCCATTTGTGCCATACGGATCATATTTTCATCTAGTATTGTACCATACAAATTTCAATATCTCATATTCAACTCTGGCACATGTACCAATCAATATCTACTCATACTTTGGAAACACTATCTCATATTATTTCTCATTCACTATTACAAACATCTTATATGTCTTGCTTTCAGCTCAGTGCTCATTTCTCAGCCCCTCACCCTTTATCTAAAAGGGGGAATAAAATTGGGATCACCTTATGATCTCCCTCGACACACAATATCAATTAACATTCCTAATACATCATTATCGTAATTGTTCTCTCGATCTTATTCAAACAAAGGTACAATCATCCTATCCAACATTCAATATTTTTTACTATTTCAAATCTTTTCCCCAAAATGACCTAATCTAGGGAAAAAAATCTCTATGAGTAATTTACTAAGTGCACAATCTCAATGTAATCTTCTATCATTAAAAATAAAATCAATCGATCGGATCAATAAGCATACTTCATTATATCTCACGGATGACCTAATTCTCCATTACATTACTATCACTTCCATATGACCTAACTTGGAATCCATCCAACATTATTCAAATTAGAACACATGTTACTATAGGAGTGGGGGTAATGAGATGTCATTTCCTTTCCTATACTTCTCCTATATGGGTTCTTCAATCAAAACAAACAATTTTTCAAATGGAACTAATCGTAGCTACATTTGGTCTTTATTTTCTATAGTGGTTGGACCTTTTGGAGATGCAGTCATGGATGGAGATTAAAACTAGACCTCTCTCCCAAAAAAATTTCCTCTAGTGGAAGGATGCCCAAATCCTCCAATTTACAAGAAAATCGGTAGGGAATTGATCAATCCCTACCTCTTTAAGCTATTTTGGTAACAATTCAAAATCTTCAAAATATCCAAATCATTACAACTATTTATCCAAGTGCTTATTAAAACGGTTTGATATCTCCACTTATGCCACATGGGTCAAAGCTCTAATCCATTTTTCACCACGTTATAAGCTTCTACCTTCTACGCACACTTTGCAACATGGATTCTTCAAATTATATACTTGTATGTACCTTACTTCCTTTACACTACTTGAATTTCATCAAATAGCATAAAGGGGGACAAATGTAGATACAAAATCACACACATATTACTATTTTACTATGTCATTAATTATGTTGTTATATGCATGGATCTTAAGTAAGAAAAGTATTCACTGGTGACACAATCCTTTTTCCATCTACTTGCTTATATTGTTTATATTGTTTTTTCCTCTCACATCTATCATTTATGTACCCAATTGCAAGTCGTCAGGTCATAGGGATACCTATCGTCGGTATTTTCACATTTGTCTTCATTTAGCCTAGAATACTAACACCCATTCTAGACACTAGCGCCTGTGGCTCTCCTTTCCATTCTAGATGTTATTGTCCTTTTTGTTCTTTTTACTTATTTTGACATTTTTGGTTGGCATTTTTTGTTTTCTTATCCATATCCAGAGCTTTTAGCTAGCATTTTAAGTCATTATTGTTGAAATTGAAACAAGAGATCCATATATATACACAACATACACACTATTATTTTGGCTGGAAATTATAAGGGTAAATCACATCTACATATTATCACTACCATCAAAGGGACTACATTTTTGGGTTGCATACACTGCATAGGAAGGGGAAGTGTTGAATTCCATATCACACATTTGCATCTTTTCTAGCTACATCATTCTATCTTGGCATCATTTGCACAAGGGAAACCTAAGGAAACTATTTCACACATAATCATAAAGAAATACATGGAGTCTGTAATGTAGTGAAATGATTGGTCATAAGTTAACTCATCAGGTGACCATCGGGGTTAGTCTAACTTCACATATTTCATATTTCATTTTGATTTGATGTGTTTGTGAGATTTTATAGGTATCTAGGGTTTTTTTTTGTAGGTTATAGGTACCCTTGGTGATCAAAGAGTGAATATCATGTAATTAATAAGAATTAACATTGAAACCCTAGTGACACGTGAGAAATAATATCCCATTAATTTGCATAATTACCAACACCTAGAACCAACCATCAACACCCAAAGAACCCTATCCTATACCACGCACCCCTTTCATACATCATTCTCGTTTCCATAATTTACATGGAGTAAGTACGACACTATTTCCATCTTGTCCAACACTTTCCACTACCCAAATCAGTTCCAGATCACATAGGAATAAACTAAGTCATTTATCTCTCCCATTTACTTATAGTTTTGCATTGCTTGAGTGCTTAGCATTTATATATTTACTCCCTTTTATCATATCAATTATTCAGAAATTATATTTAATTAATTTTTATTAAATCACTACATCACCTTAGTGTATTTCTTAATTCCTTGATAACTCAAGCACTTTCTACTATTTTCTAGACATGTCACTATTTTATCAAAACAATCCACTTTAGCATGTTGTTTCCATTACCAAAAACTCCCAAAATGACATCATATAATCCTAAAGGTGTAACATATAGGTTGACCTCTATGATAAATCATGGTCGCTCTATCTCATTTGTACAAAGGCATTGCTCTACCTTATTTTTCATCCAATTGCCATACTTTAATTCTCATGTTTTATCCATATGACCATCTTTCCTACATAGTTCACTCAATATTTTGGTGTTATAAACATTTATTTTCTCCTATATCAATAAAAATAGATTTAGACACACCAAAAATTTACCTCCTACATCAATTAGAGTAGATTGAAAGTCTTCCTATTGGTTTTCAACCATTACATGAATGCACTACTTGAAAAACCTAATTTTTTTGTTGTAATAGATGTTCTATAACATTTATCCTAGTTTTTAATGGAGAAATTTCTATCATAATGATCATCTTTACATTTTAAACATCCACCTACTAGCCTTTTCTTTTGTGGAAACATATCACATGTATTATTACACCTTACATTACCACCATTCCCATTTTGGTAGGTCATATGATTATTGTTTTGTTTGGAAAAGTTCCTATTCATGTTATACTTCAAATAATTCCCCTCTTTATTCCCACCATTCATCCTTAATTTATCAAAGGTTTTCTTGAATGGTATAGAATACTACTTATTTTATCTACTTCATTGACCCTTGAATTCTTTTCTATACAAAAAGAGTACATGTAACTTCTTTTATTTCTTCATATAATTTTTCAAAAAAATATCCATATAATTTTCTCTGTGAACATCCACATTATCTCCAATATGGGGATTCATTCCCATGATAAATTTATGGATATGAAATTTCTCATCTCCCGATCTTGAGGTATATACTTGATAATTCTGTGAACCTCTCCCAATGTTGTGTCACTTTCAAGTTCCCCAGGGAATACTTTGAAAACTTTTCCCACTTTTCCATCAAATTATAATTTTGGTAAATATATCTATTTGATTAAGTTCACATAAATTGTTCTCATGAATCATATTCATTTTTTCTTTTTTATTGATTTTTCATGTAGTTGCCACAACTAAAAGCTAAAAAGCTACCCAAATAACGTTTTTCCTCAAATAAATGGTGAATCAAAGTTTTTTTCCATTTTGATCAACCATGATTCATCCCCATCACCTAGTACTTCTCCATTGTAATTTCATGGAATTACTCTCTTGTCTTTTGCTAAGTTTTTCTCAAACATTTCCCTCTTAGGAACCTTTCAAACTAGATGGTCCTAAGAAATTTTTATGTTTTCTCATTATTTACATCATCATGTTCATACTTATTTCCTTGATCGTCTTCCTCTACTTCCTCATATTCTTCCTCATCCGGATTATCAATGGGAACTCTCTACTCTAGTGTATTAAAAAAATAGGTATCTTTAAAAAATGATAGAATCTAATCCATATTTTATTACTAATCATTTTCATTATTATTGGCAATATCATTTCCACTTCTATATTTAGTTATTTTCTTTCCATCTTTCTCCTAGAATGAAACAAAAATACAACTTAAAAATGTAGTGAAAAGAAAAAGGACCTAGCATTAAAGTAGGGATCTGATACTAAGGTGTAGCAACCCTCTAGTGAGTGACCAGAAAAACACACCAACAAAAAAGTAAACTATAATTTTAAATCACAGCTTCTGAAAATGAGGAAAAAATCAATGCCTCGTGTAGTCTCTATTTCTTCTCAAAACCCTAGACACGGTTGCACATCACTCGGACAAATCGAGCGCTCACCTAAAGTGTAAAAGGTACCAAGTCCCTCTTTTTATACCAGATTTGTCAAGATGTTAGCATGATCATTCATACATCCCATAACCATAATCAATTAAAGTTAAAACATAACAAATTTCAGCTCGTAACCATAGTGCATATTAAATCAAAAAAGTATCAAGATCAGATTCACCACACAATAGTCATGAGAAGTAACACCAACAATAAATATTCATCCAAAAATATCCATTATATTAAGTCATAACAAAATCCATAGTTGAATAAATTATAATTACCATTAGAAATTCATGTGCGCAAACATACCATTAGCATAACTCTGTTACATTTCCAATGGTCCTCTAAGTCGTACAAATCAATACATATATAGGGGTGGGGACTTACCCTTTACCACCCATGCACTCTCTCAAAATAGGTTGCATGCTCAAAATATTCATGTGTCATTACAAAAGAAACTAAGGAAGTATGCAAGCTTTTCCTAATAATAGATCATCTATAATTAACTCTAGATATAATCTTATTTTTATCTCAAACTCTGCATGACTCTTCAACTTCCTCTTCTTCCCAAAATAGCTATTTATTTGTCCACAATTCTTCTTGTCCTTATCCAATGTGTGTTCTGCACTCAATCCTATTCTTATCTCATGCATTTAAAATGGCTGATTTCCAAATTCTTTCTTTCCTCAGTGTGCCCTTTACCTATTGAACTCCCGCATGCCTACGTGCCCCCTTCCTGTGCACCCTGATCTTATGTGCACCTCTGTAATATTTTTTCTAATCAAAATTACCCCACACTATCTTAATTTCCACCCCCTTCAATGGGTGCTCATGCATTGTCTCTCCAAAGAACAAAGAATAATGAATAAAATAATGATTATATACAATGAATGAAAATATACCAAAAAGAATTTGGGCATTCTATTCCTATGAAGGTAGAAGTAAATCTAGGTACTCATTCTTGATGTCTTCCTCTAACTCATTCAATTCAATGAGTGCCTTCTTTATCTTCTATTAATGTCTACAAGCACTCCATCCATCTCATCTAAGGTCATATTTTCACCCTTGTTCTGTAGCACCCTAAGAACATTTTCCAAACTAGAAACCATCTCGTCCATTACATTCGCATATGTCAATTTATCAATTTCCCGATTTACTTTATCTTCTTTGTGAGGATCTCATGTTGTTGTGAGTGCATCATGCTTTTCTAATAATAATGTCATCCTCTCCTCGCACCCAAGATTTTCATTTTTCTTTGCATCAAGGACCTCATTTTCTTCCACCACTTCCTTTTTTTAACAATCGGCTCTAGATATACACATAAATTTAGTGTCGAATTTTCCTTCTTCATCTAATCCTTCAATGTTTTTAGTAGAGATTCATACCCAACTACTCAACGCCTTATTGTGGCCTTAGTTATTTCATTCTATGTTACAACATCCTTTTGTCTCCTCATAGCTAGTTCTTCCTCACTTGGCGCATGTATTGTATCTTCATCCAAAATCAAGTGAACCAACATGCATAAGTAATGCAATGTAGATGGGAATCTCTCAGACACCTTTTCTTCATCTTGCAGCCTTGATCTCTTTAATCATGTGTCAAGTTTTGAATTTTCTCCTCTTTATCCTTCTTATCCTCTAACAAGGTCCAAATAGTTTCTTCTTTATCTATATTTCTGCATGAAACCTCTTTAGATAGAATTTTTAATGCATTACTTGCTTTATCATTAGAGAACTAAGTTGGCTTGATGGCCACATGTCTGAATGTGGTGCTTTATTCATTCTCCTAGAGACACATGACTCCTCACATACATCAAAATCAGGCTCATCTATGTGAGTCTACATACTCCACGATAACTATTTTTTTGTGTGCGTGTTTTCCATCTTTAAATCCATTAACTCTCATCTAGATAATTACATCATGGAAATAGTACTTTAGAACCTAGCGCATATGATCTTTGTTGGGTCATTGATGTACCCAAGGTCTATTTTCTACACCATTTCTTCTTTCTTTTGCTCACTAGTGCGCTCACCTATATTTCCATGTGTTTTAGTGCCCTCCTTTTCTTCTCCAATTTCTCTCTCAGGTCCACTAGTCAGGTGCAAAACATTTTCTTCAATCTATGTTTCTCCATGACCATAGATTTATTCTTCAAACCTATGCCCACTCACACTTTGGGGATGTCTACATCAAACAATGGTTGTTTGTCCCCTATCTCTTCATCTTCTCGCACCTCCTAGCTAGGTGTGGCAATATCATCATGTGTGCTCCCATGTGAGGACTTCTCCTCATCATTGTCCTTCACAAGAACATACTTCATCATCTTCTTTCTCTCTTCTTCGGCCTTCTTTATAGGTGTGACACCTTGTGATTGTCTCAAAGTCTCGTGAGGTTCCAAAGTGCCTTTGCTATCGCATTGTACTACCCCCTACATAGTCTTCTCCTACCATGATCAAGGGTAGTACTATCTTCTTTCTCTTCTTCTTCCCACTCAAGGACATTTTGTAATCCCTCATGTTCCTACTTTTCCTACCTAGGGGGTGTATTTTCAAGCGGCCTCTTCATGCCCATAGTCTATTTACCCTTAGGAGGACCCAACGTGACAAGTCCTCACCTGCAATAATTTTCCTTCCTTAAACCTTGGCCTAAGGTATACATACATGCATGTGGGCTCAATTTTCCCTACAACCATAACCTCTGGAGTGATATCAATATTATCAGACTCCATTATTTCTACATATGCCTCTTTACCGAGGTAGACATATTTTTGCACGAATATAAATATTTTTGTCTACTTTATCGATCAATTTGTAACTTCCGTGAGTTATGTAACTTGTTCACTAAATCCTTAAAATTACAGGCTATAAAGACAAAATTCAACTTACACCATGGGCTCTTCGCACCAATCTTAATGAACAAGTGACCCAAGCATAAGTGATGGTATGCCGCGAACTCTTCTTGTCCTTCCAGCATACAAGGAAACTCTCGCGGTATGGATCAATCTCCTTCAAATGTGATGTGCATCCTCTTAAACCACATCTCTTGGAACAGTTCTTAAGTCTTAGAAATCTAACCTTGACATGTGAACTTCATGAATTTATTCACTGGTGACTTGTCTTCTAGTGGATAAAACCAAATTTTATCTTATGGCCCATTAGGCACACAAATCTCACAAAAAACAATAAACAGTAAGAAGGAACCCCAAGTAATCTTCTCACCCTTATCAACCTAGATAATAATCTCTTACAATATGCCTTCTG
Organism: Taxus wallichiana var. yunnanensis; assembly: GCA_018340775.1. Classification (NCBI taxonomy): domain Eukaryota; kingdom Viridiplantae; phylum Streptophyta; class Pinopsida; order Cupressales; family Taxaceae; genus Taxus; species Taxus wallichiana. The sequence goes on from CM031234.1 coordinate 960,001,765, forward strand.
CAACATAGCTTGCAATGTTATAATATGTCTTGCTCACTATTTTGTGTGTTATGTATATTCAGTGCTTGTTTACCTCCTTCCACCTCTCTGAGGCATCTAGTTTTTAACTAACCAGTTGCACCACCGCCCGGTGGCTAGTTCTTCTATGTTTTCAACATTAAAATATTGGGCCCCTTTGTGATACTTAAAGGTAGTAGCCATTTATTCTAATGCATCTTCATCTGTCAAATCACTTATAATATTTATACTAGAGTCACGCAAACATGTAACTTTTCCAATCAATTTCATGTAATCCTCATTCTTCTCTAAAAAAATTAAAAGAAGTATTTGTGCACACGTGACATGATACACTTTGTATAGATGTTTAGGCTTGCAAAGTATGGCAATTCAAATAGTTGCATGACCCCAACACTCTCAAGTAACCTATAAATTGAATTGTCCATGACTCTCTGTCCATCTGCAGTCCTCCTGTTTGTTCTTAAAATGGTCTCTACCTTTAAATCCTTCATGGTCTGCTCTATTCAATGGTTAAAGTCATTGATCTTGTATTTCTCCAATTGGGAAGTCCACGGTCATCCTTCAATAACCTTTGTCAAGTATTACATCTCTTTGAACCACTCTTGTGGTTCCTCTTTTGCCATGAGCACCTTCATCACATCTCTTTTTGGTTTCATTACTATGTTACCCAATAATGTGCTTTAAAAGCTATGAATTTTCACTTCCTTACTCTTTGTAGTCACAAAATCATGCACTTAAGACATTTATTTATCCCAATCTTATACTACTATTTAGAAGTTTCTTGAGTGAAGAAAGTACTAATTAACCCCATTATTTTGGCCATCTTGTTTATTTTATTTCATAATTTGTGACCTATTGCATCCATATTCCTAGCCATTTTCTAGAATTTTGTATTATTTTAGCCTCAGGCTAGGGTACATTTGTATTGGGGTGCCTTGGTCCCACACAGGGGCACCCCAGATCCTTTTTCACTTTACCACCAATTTTTTGGCCTCTTCTATTCATTTTTAAGCTTTATATTTCTTGTGATTGTGCTTTTTAGGGTTAATTACGAAATTAGAGAAAGATAACCCTATAAATATAAATATATGACACCATAGTGAGGGACCTAGCATCATCTACTACTATCACTCATCTAGAGTTGCATCTATCTATTACATTGGAATCCACATAGATCGATCATCAAGGCACAATCTAGGACATCTACATCACACTTTATACGGGAGGAATTCTTTTCTATTCCATGCACACATTCTATTTCATTTTCTACATTTATCTATTGCTCACTATTTCACAAAGTGTTTGACATGCACACACACACCAGAACTACATCTGGTCAAAAATGTAGTACATCACTTAGTTAGAAGCCCATTGTTATGTCATTTGAGGTCGATCTGATCCATTCATTTTCATCTTTATTTTTTTAGGGTTTTGATACTTCTTTTTGGGTATTTTATAGGTTATTCTTCCTCTTAAAATATTTGGAGCATTTGGCATAGTATAGAAAAACTAGTGCGGCGGCCTGAAGGTTATCAGTCATCTCTAGGACCTATGAAAACTAGTTTTGGAAATTCTTCCCAAACTAGACCACTTGTTTTTCTTACCAGATCTCTCGTGGGTGCCCTAGTCCCCTCCCGGGCACACCATTCTAGCAATATCATCTAGATATGACCTCTTGTAGGACCTCGACATAGTCGTTCCCACTTCTAATTTATCCAATTATTCCTACGACATTTGACGTTGTTCAACGAGCATCTGTTATCAACTGATTTATTTCCTCTTCTCTCTTGTACATTAGGGTTTAGTATTTCATTTTACATATTTTCTTAGATCCTTAAAATTTATTTACTACATTTATTTACTTTACTATAGCTATTCATATTTTAGATTAACTATCTTCATACTACCTTAGTTTAGTTCATTTTAGTTAATCATTTTGGTGAACTCAATCACCTACATACTCCTAGGATCCTCATTCTTCTTAGGGTTTCTTCATCATGGCTATCTCCATTCATGAATTTTTGCTTCTCCATCCTAAATTACGAGCTAAAATCATCAATATTTTACTCACTACTCCAATTCCTAACAACACCCATCCCGATATAGTCTATAACACCTTTGTGGATGCATTCTCTCGCATATTTATTTCCCATCTATTCCTCAGGATGATCTTGCTACTTTTGATAATGACCCACCTTTGCATATCATCTGTCGTATTCAAAATGTAGGTGTAAAACACACCTTAATTGATAATGGATCTAAGCTCAACTTGTGTCCTATGTCATTCCTTGAAGTTTTAGGTCTCTCCGCTCGTGATGTTATCCCATCTAGTATTTCATTGCATGCTTATGATGGTTTATGTCCATCCATGTCTTGGTCACATTACATTTCCCATTACTGTTGGCCCAAAAACTATCCACATTGTCTTCTTTGTCATTGATTTCCTGGTCTCTTATAATTGTCTACTCAACAAGCCATGGCTTCATGTCATGCAAGCCATTGCATCTATTGTACATCATTGTGTTAAATTCCTTCATGAAGGAATTGAACATATTATTCCTCAAATCACTTTGTGACCCCTTATAATATTGTGTTTATGCTCATAATATTAGTCTCCTATTCCACATACTAATACTACCAATGATCCCCAACCTATGGCCAAACTACCTCACTTACCACCACTTGACGTTACCATTTGTGTGATTGATGCAGTTTTTTCTATGCCACATGTTACTACTATTGTTATGATTCTCTATCGGAGGCTTGTTCATTTATGGACGTCACTCTATCACATTCACCTACACTTGCACCACCTACATCAACATGCCCAATATTCACTTGCACACTTTTCATAGATAACTCATATTAGGAACACATTCCATTCGATCCTACATGCGATGTCACTATTTGTTCCCATGATGGTCTAGCTCATCTTGGTTTCTCTTTTGAGGATCTTCATCCTTCCACTCATGACCCTCGTTCTTCTCCACTCACATTAACGAGAATCTTGGCTTACTTACATTGGAGTCACATTAGATCCTAGTCATGCATACATTTCATTTCCTATTCCCTCGGTTGTGTTTTTATTTGTCATAGTCATTTTCTTGGATATTTGCAAAATATCACTCATTGGTATACACATGGCTTCCAACTTCCTCCATTCACTGATGATGAGTATGTTATGGGAATGTAAAAATTACACCTTAATGTCTTATTACATTATCAACTAGAAACTATAGTTTACCAGTCACCAATGCTTATCCATATGATTTTGACTCGAGAGGATGACATTCTTCTCAATGAATTTACACGATCTTTTTGGCGCAAACGCTTGGGGGTCATAACACTCCACCTTCCCCCTATCTAGTCTTAGCATAGTCACAATCATCATCTTTTACATTCTTCTACATTTATATCCTCACATGTGTCATACTCATCACACTTTCTAGCGTCATTACCCAATGACACAGTCTTGTGCTTCGGTTCACACTTGACTGTTGAGGAATTACTACTACATTAAACCCCACACATTGCACTATAGGCATTACACATTACACTTCATCACACATTACATGTCATACATTATACAACATTTGGTCATTTACGTCTATACACCTCATACATCAGGATAGTTGCATACATCTACATACCATACATATTAAAACACCTTTTTCACACATACTCTACATATCATACTAGTCTTCATCATATAGGAGTCTAGCACTACATTACTATTCTATCTACATACATTACATGTCATCTTATACACTACATTTTACACATTTCTACACACCTTGCATTGCATTCTACACACCGCATATTTACATATTCTACTCATCACATGGTCATCTATTCTCATCATTGTATTGTCTTCTACACACCGTGCTCACCACCCTATGACGCACTTTAGTTCCTCGATCCATACCCAACTACTAAGGGTTTAAAAATCAAATGGACCTTACACATTTTCTACATGACCTCTCATCATGTGAAAATATTAGGCTAATGACATACGCTTTAGGCTAAATTATCATTTATTCCATCCTTTTGTCATGGTATACACCTTATGTTACATCACCACTCCCTAGCATTCATCTTGTAGTGACATACGCTTTAGGTTAAATCATCAACTATTCTATCATGTTCTAGTGGTCTACACCTTAGGTTATATCACCACACCCTCCTTACATTTCGTAGTAATATACACTTAGTGTTAAATCATCACTCATCCGGTCATCTTATAGTAATTTACACTTAGGATAAACCATCGAGTTATACATTCATCCAATCGTTTCATGCACTTTTTTATAAGGTTCACACACATCGTCATTCTAGGTCACATCTCAAAGCACTACACCTACACATTCCTCACACTTGTTAGATACAACACACACTACTCGACCATTTCTTGATGACGCACTCTCATTTACGATTCATTATTGACTGATGAGGGGTGGAAAATGAACCTCCTTTGTATACACTTCCATTCACCGAGGGGGTACATGGCTCCTATCATTCCATTCCACCCATCCACAACATACTACATATTATGGTTGCTTTTATTCTTCCATACTTTTTCTTGTTCATGATCACTTTATTACACATGCTAGTTTGATTACTTGTATGTCATTTATCTATACCATCCACACATGTGTGTTCATGCCTTTTCTAGTTGTGATCACAAATATAGGTCTCTTACACACATCGTGGGATGCTCTCCTTCTACCCTTCCTACACCGATTCTTTGGGGGCATCCACACATTCATCTCTTCTAGCATTTTTTCATGCAAGGACATTGGCTTCCATACTTTTTGTTACATTATCTTCTCTTAACTAGCTACTTATTGTTTGAGGCCTTACCCTATGTTTGGTGTGCACACTTGTTTTTCGTTTGTGGCCATGATGGCCTTACATGTCTTGCAACATCATGAGTGATGTCCCATGTCTACAGCCCACTTTTTGTGTGTCTTACATGTCTTCTTGTGTGTTTTCATTACTTTGATTGATAGCTTACACCTTTGTTTGCGTGAAGACATACATTATTTTCTACATGCATGCATGTTTACACTTGTCTTTGGCTAGTCTTATTTTTTTGTGCATGCCTTGGATTTTACCAATTACTTTCTAGGGTTACAACATACATGCGGTTGGTCCTCTTTTGGGGTCGCATGTCTCTATCGATGAAATTTCATATACCCCCAAAGAGGGGGCATAATTTGGGGGCTATAGTAACACAATGCATTTACACCGATTTCAATTCAATGCACTTTCCACCCTTGGAATTATGGGTTACATGTAATGATTGGGTTCAGACTAGTCTACAACCCCATACAAAATGATTTTTTTAGGACATGATGTTCTAATCATTTATGGGAAGTAGTTATAGGCTTACGAGTTACATTTGGTGTGTCTCTCTACACTACTTCAGCCAATGGCATCATATCACCCAAAAAACCATGAAAATACAAATATCTCTACACACAGTTTAGGGAAGTAGTTAGAGCTTAGAGGACATAGAGCATTTCATCCCTACACTTCTTCATCATATGGCGTGAGATCACCCCAAAACTCGCATGATAAAGGATATCCTTCTACACTTTCTCTCTCGACATGGATCAGGTGCACATGTTCCATTTACCTTTACATTTACATTAGTGTATTTTACATACACATGTATCTTTTACATAGTGTTTTTACACTTACATACATACATATTTGACTACTTGATCATTTTCTCCTTGCAAGTCCAGTTGTATGAGAAACAAGCAGTCAAATAGGGGCAATAACAACAACAACATTCTCAAGGCGGACACATGTTATACTAACCATGTAGGTACACTACATATGTGGCAACCACACACGTGTTCTGCCCTAGGTTCACTCTCATCACTTTTTCTTTGCACATTTTTCATTTATAGTTTCCATGCTCCTTCATCTTTTTTTCATTCCACACTATTTTCTAGTCCTTCGGCACATTTTCTACTACATTCTTCATGGACATTAGGTACGCATCTCTATCTACTTTATGTCATTGATATTTTTGGTTACCAACATAAAGTGGGGAAAATGTAGTCATAAAATCATGTACTTTAGACATTTATTTATCTCGGTCTCATACTACTATTTAGAAGGTTCTTGAGTGAAGAAAGTATTAATTAACCCCCGTCCTTTTGGTCATCTTTTTTATTTTATTTCATAATTTTTGACCTATTGCACCCATATGCCCAACCATTTTCTAACATTCTGCATTATTTTAGCCTCGGTTGGGGCACCCAAATTTGTACTAGGGCACCCATGGGTGCCCTAGTCCCACCAGGTGGCACCCCGGTCCTTTTTTCATTTCCCCTCACTTTTTGGGCCTCTTCTAGCCATTTTTAATCTTTATATTTCTTATGGTCAACCTTTTCGGGGTTAATTATGAAATTAGAGAAAGATAACCCTATAAATATAAAGTTATGAGACCATAATGAGGGACCTAACATCATCTACTACTATCACTCATCTAGAGTTGCATCCATCTATTGCATTGGAATCCACATAGCTCCATCATCAAAGCACAAACTAGGACATTTACATCAAAATTCGTAGGGAGGATTCTATTTTTATTCTATGCACACATTCTATTTCATTTTCTGCATTTACCTATTTCTCATTATTTCACAAAGTGTGACTAGAACAAGAGAACCTAGGGCACGACATGCACACGCACGCACGCACACACACACACACACACACACACTAGAACTACATTTGGGTCTAAAATATATTACGATTATCGATTAGTAAGTCCACTTTGTTGTGGCAACTGAGGTCAATCTAACCCATTTATTTACATATTTCTTTTTTAGGGTTTTTATACTTCCTTTTGGGTTTTTTTAATTTATTCCTCTTCTTGGAATATTTGGAGCATTTGGCATAGTAAAAAAACTAGTGTGACAGACAACGAAGGTTATCAATCATCTCTAGGACTGTGAAGGCGATTACGTACATTCTTCCCAGGACCATAGTACCTATTTTTCTTACCAAAGTGCCTGTGGGCACCCTAGTCCCCCTCCCAGTGATCCATTCTAGCCATATCATATAGATTTGAACTCTACGGAACCCTAGCACAATCATTCCTACTTCTAATTTATCTAGTTATTCATGTGACACTATTCGATGATCATTTGTTATCAATTGAGTTCTTTCCTCTTCTCTCTTGCACATTAGGGTTTAGTATTTCATTTTACATATTTTTTAGATCCTTAAAATATTTCTTTACTATATTTATTTACTTTAGTATAGTTTTCATAGCTTAGATTAACTATCTTCGTACTTTACCTTAATTTAGTTCATTTTAGTTAATCACCTTACACTCCTCAATCTCCTTTGGTTCTTCAAATTTTCTCGCTCCCTAGCCACAACTTTTCCTTCTTTTCCTTTCCTTCTTCACACCAAACAAGATCAAACACACCTTCACACAGAGCTTTGTCAATGTTGCATCATGAATTCATCTAGTTTTCCATTCAACCAATCACTCTTGGCTTTTCACGGTTCGCCACACTTCTCGACTTGATAACACAAGGATGCAAGGTAAGGAATAGGTTTGCATGCTCTCCCTTTATAGATTTTGCATTCAAAATTTTTCATTTCTCCACATTAATTTCTCATGAACTACCACCGTATGCGGTATTAATTCCACCTTTCACTCTTCTATCGTTGCACCTTATTCTTTCGTACCCTATTCGCAACCTTAAGTGCGCACACTACTTCTCATCCATAGAGCTCCTTTCGCGTGATTCCTTACACCAAATTAATTATCCAATGTTCCTCATACCAAGTAGTTTCCCATGATTTTACCTACCTTACATTACATTGTGTTTCCATCCATCTATACATAGTCTTCAATATGATAAATTTTCTTTAAATACCTTCAATCTGAGCACTTGTAACCTTTTCTCTACATGCACCAATCTACAACATAACACCAATAACTTATTCTTTCTAATCCACCCCACACTAAAAGTATGCACAATCCTCTATGCATGAATTCAATAGATAGTAATCAGCTATGGGCATGCAAGTGTGCTTATTACAACAAAACATTGAAAAAAATTTACAAAGCATAGCAATGATGAAAGGAAATACACATATAAAGAAAAATGCATTAAAATAAAACCTAGTCTAAATGGCAACACTTCCTTATTAAAAACACAAGAAATACTTATTTATAGTAGGGATTCATCCTAATCCCATTAAAGTAACTAGGTAACCATGTTCCATCTAGCTCCTATAACTAACAAGCTCTGAATCAAATATATATGTCACTACGTACGGTCCCAAGAAATGCACCTTTAATTTCCCGGGTGGCGTGAAAACTTGGAATCATAAAGAAAAACCATCTTTCCAACCTCAAATTGCTTATTCCTAATGTGCCTATCGTGTCATGCCTTTTGTCTGTCCTTTTCTATCTTTTGGATCCAATGTGCAATGGTGTGCCTTTCATCCAACTACATCGGTTTATCTATGATCTCTTCAAGTGTTTTTTCATCATCCAGTACTCATGCACACATAATATCTAGGGATGGTAACACAAATTATACCAGTAAAACATCCTTCATACTAAACACAAGCGAGAGGGTGTGGCTTTGTTTAATATTTTGTAAGTTTTGGTATGCCCAAATTACTGATGAGAGACTTTATCATCCCATTATTTACATCCAACATCAAATACATTTTTCAAACATCACATATCTTTGTCAATGTATGCCCCAATATTTTTTTGAAATCCTCGGTAGTCCCATTATCCTGTGGGTGATAGGGTGTTGTCTTATGATGCACCACCATAAACTCATCCAATAATATTTTGATAGTCTCATTCAAAAGTGTGTGCCCCTATCACTTTTCAAGCTCAATGGACATCCATACCTATTGATAATGTTTTCCCATAAGAACCTTATTTTTGTAGCTGTTGTGAAATCATTCATAAGTGGTGCTTCTTCCCACCTAGCTAGATAATCTATACATGTAATAATATAGTGCGATCCAATCCTATGCATAGGTGGGGAAATAGGACCCATAAATTATATTTCCCATTTCTCAAAAGGTTCTACACTCACTATCAATCTCAATGGCATATCATCTCTATGCCCAAGCTTCCCAAGGCATTGAAAATGATCACATGCCCTGGCATACTCTTTACAATCCTTATATAGTGTTTCCCACCAAAGGCCAACTAGAAAAATCTTGTGCGTGGTAGTATTCCTGCATAATGTCCTCCTGCAATCCCACCATGAGCTTCCTCCATTATAGCTTCACGCTCATGTTCAAGTACACACGGCATAAAATATCATCATGACCTAACTTGTATAAATCTCCACTGATTAACATGTAAGGCACGACATGTATTACAAGTTTTTTCTTCACTAAGCTCTTCATCCATTCATGTGCCACACCAGTATGTAAAAACATAGCAATATATTCTAAATCGGAGAGTGGGTGGTTCAATATAAATATTTTTGCATCGATATTGTATCCTTAATGCTCTACGCATCCTCTCATGAGTTAATTCTTGATAAGTGATCCAGTCTGGAATTGCTCTTTCCATGCTTTACCACCATGGTAAATTCAAATTTTTGGAACAAGAGAATCCATCAGCATATGTGCCCCTGTAAAATGGGATTATTAACCAAGTACTTAATTTCCATGTGATTTGTATAAAATATAAAGGGAGTTACCAATAAGTACTATATAAACTTATGTAACACATAAATCATGGAAAATTGTTCGTGCTCTATATTTGTATAATTTTTCTCAACTGGGGTCAACTTCTTGCTCACAAAATAGATAGGATGATCAACAATCCCATCACTAGGATGTGTTAACACTGTGCCAATGGCCATGCCAGAGGCATCAACATGTACATGAAATATTTTGTCCCAATAAGGAAAGCATGGAATGGGTGCATATGTAAGTCTTTCCTTCAATATTTCAAATGCTATTCTATTGTGCCTCATTCCAATGGAACTATCCTTTACTTTTTAATAATTCTTCCAAGGGCGTGGAAATCTTAGCATAACCTTTAATGAACTTCTTCTAATAACATGTGTGTCCTAAGAACCCATGCACCTCACTTTGATTCATAGGCTCCTCTAGGCCTAAGATAATAGTAACCTTAGCAAGATCTACCAACAAATATTCTTTTCATATAATATGTCCCAACAAAGTCCCAAAGAATTTCACAAAGATACGCTTCTTAATTTTCAGAGAGATGCTCAATTTCCTACACCTCTCAAACATAAGTCTCAAATTTTCATAGTGATCTTTTATCAGCCCATATATTGTCTAATCATCCAAATAAACATGTAAAAATTGTGTTTAAAGTCCTCAAATGCTTGTACAATAATGTGTGAAAAGACTACAGACACATTCTTTAACCCAAATGGCATAACTATGTATGTAAAACTTTCCCACTCAGTGGTGAAAGTTGTTTGTTCCTAGTCTTCTTTAGCAATTTGCACCTAGGATAACCAAAGAATCCATCAGTGAAAGATTAAATCTCACACCCTGCAACACCCTCCAAGATCTCTTTAGTAAAAGGTGTGGGAAAAGGGTATATAACACAAGCAACATTCAACTCTTTGTAGTCCACATAGATCTTTATCCTACCATGTTTATTTATGCTTATCACCATGGGGCTAACCTACTCTAACTCCTCAATGGGCTCAATTATTCTATATTTCAACATCTTATCAATCTCATCCTTTACCTTGACGCATAGATTAGGATTCATCCTGTAAGACCTCTTCCTAACTGGGCACGTACCTTCCTTTAACTTGATTCTCATCTAGCCCAGAGAGTGATGCACTCCCTTAAATTCATGATCGCCTCATGGAAATAAGTCATGGAAATCATACAGTGGCTTAATAATATTTTCCACCTCTTTTTCAGACTAATAGTCACCAATAATGGCTTCTTTAGGTTTTGTATCTGTCCTAATGTTGACCTTCTTCATTTTCATAGGATCATGATAAGTGTGTGCCTTCTCATCAGCACTATCTAAGACCTCACATGTACCTATAGTGTGATCAACATCTAGATTCTCTACTTCTTCATCATCAATCATATAAACCAGCTTACCCTTCTCTTTTTCCAGCCAGGCGCACCCAAGCTACTCCTCATCTGTCTCTTCTTCTTCAAAGTGTACCTCTAAATCTAACTCTCTAAACATATCTAACATAATTTCCTCATCCTTTGCACTATCTCCCAAAGTAAGGCACTTCATAATCTATAATACTTCATTCACTAGAGGTTTAGTAGAAAAATAGTCAAAGGTATGAATCATACTTGAGGTCATCTCCTACCAATTAATTGTTTCTCTTGTTAGCTCTGCATGAACATACCATATGTGCGTGCAACCGCTTAGAGTGGTGTAGAAATTATGTACCCAAAGTGATGGTGGAAAGGCCTCCTACCCCTCCATCCAGAGTCTCTCACACTTTTGAACGTGATGTGAAGCATAATCCTTCCCATGAAATTCACATATCTAAGAAGGTATATTTCTTCTTAGAAACCTAGTAGAGAAGGTGATTCTCACTTATCGCTACTCCAAAAGGTTATCTCTATGTGTATTATGCAAACATGTTGATGTCTTGCACAAGGTATAAACCAACATATTTCCTTCACCAAAGTACCAAGGTACACGGCTATGAATCAAACATCGAACAACAATCAACTTTGATCACACAAGTAATCGTGTTCTTGATCTCTTGCTCGACCATTTCATATGTTCTATGTGCCATGTTATCACAAGAAACATTGGTTGTATCACTCATAGACTGAGCATCATCCCATTGTATAACACCTTCCTTAGATGGCTCAAGAAATTCAAGATCCCTAACTGTGCACGCATATATCCTATTCAGATCCTCTTCACTCAAGGGTTCTACATAAGGCACAGATTTCCCATCTATCAAAAGGAATAATTATGCACTCCTCCTTATTCTTGAAACTGATATAACCTTTATTGAAGCATAGATCAACATTATTCACGTAACACCAAGGACTCCCAAGAAATTGTAGAAAACTATCTATTTCTACAAGTTCAAAGACCTTAAAGTATCTAGTAAACTTGGCCCCTTGTATAGTAATAGTGGCATCCTTCAATACTCCAATGGACATGGCTCTAGTCCTATTCACCATATACAAAACATTCAAATAAGGTTGTAATGGTGGTATCCCCATCTAATTTCATGCATCCAAAGTGATTATATTCATTTATGGACTGTATCAATCAAGTATATTACTCAAAACTATCCATCAACAATTGAATTCAAAGTGATCTCTTTATCATACGCAAGACCGTGAGTAGGTAAGTTTGCATGCACAATATTTATCTCTCGTACTTAGATCCAATACATGTTATCTTCTCCCTCAGCCATTCCACTAACAAAATAATGATATTCTCCTAGCGTAGCATCTTACAAACCTCCTTCAAGTCATCAACATCTTTCTGAGGAAGCTCAATTGTCTTTACCTACTCCATCTTTTACTGACTACTCCTTCAAGGACTGTATCTCACCCTGTAATTTTCTAATAACCTCCATAGTCTCTTGATAAACTTCCTTCTTATGGGAAGGATCTAGATATTTCACATTTGTCACCTCTTTATTTTTAATAACATGTTTTTTCTTTGAGATATCATGAGTTCTCATAGCCTCAATGTGTGTATTCATTAACACAAGCATCATCTTAGGATCAAATGCAATCTTACAAATTCACCGGTCTTCTACGGTACACTACACTTTAATCATCCCCATTCCCTTATCATTCTTCTTATATTTCTTACTCATGTTCTCATATAACTTAGGACATTCTTCAAACTTATGTTATTTCCCACACCATGAGTAGACTACGTTTTGAGGAATTCACACCTATAATGATCAGGGGATCCACATGTAAAATAGGTTCCGTGAGGGAATTCACTTCTTCCATCACAGTGACCATGGTCACTTTGTATCCTCCATGGTAACCTCTACCTCTACCACCTCCATCGAGTTCCCTTCATGATGTTTTCCTTCTTGTTCCTTTTATTTTTTTCACAACGCTAGTCTAGCGCATGCCAATTTTAATAGCTTCATGAATTTGATCAACCATTCTACAATTTTCTGTATCATGAGTGTGAGACTTACAAATCTTAAAATAATAGGACATATTCTTCCGGATAACATGCTACAACAATGGAAACCTACTTGAATCATGATCCAAGTGACAAATCTCATAATCTAGCAACATGACGCACACCAATTTACAAGGAAGTTATCCTTATTATGTCCTTCAACCTCAAAATATGTACACCATATTCCACTGCATATCTCATGTGTTGAATTTTCTGATAGTTTATCCAACTATTTCACCATAGATGTAATTTGTTCCTCCAAGAATGGGCTAACTCTAGTTTCTATGTTCCTAACTTCCTCAAACATATAGCTACCTCCAATTCCTTGTGTGGATTTGTAAATGTCTTATGAGAGAGCACCCTTCTAAAATATGTGATCAAACCCCAAAAAACACTACGCATGTTGGTTAGGGTGAATATCATAAGATAACTTTGATAGCAAAGTTTTAAATAATGTTCCCTTCTTAATCTCCTTAAGTTTGTTGATGCTTTTCTGTTCAAACTTAGGTATATGAAACTCAGCCAAGAAATCATCACGCAACGTATTATAATATACAATGTTCTGGTTCAGATCACACTTCCTATACCAACTATGTGTGCGCCCTTGCAAAGTAGTAGCAAAAACTAATTTTGCTTATGCTTAGGAGTTGTGATTCCATTAACGTGCCATAATATCTCCAACATATTCCCATCCTCCACGCATCCTATATTTTATATCTAGTGGGCATGGTTTACACCAACCATATCAAGTCTATTACAAGATGCCTCTATACTTTTGTAGGTAAAGAGGCATCTTGTAATAGACTTGATATGGTTGGTGTAAACCATGCCCACTAGATCTAAAATCTACATTACCTCCAAGATATTCCCTCCATGTCCGTAACCACAAGATTCAATAGATCCTTAACCTCTTGATCCTTCCGATTCACATCCTATAATAGGCACTAGACTAGAGGATGAGCTACTCTGTGTTCCAACTATTTTACCAAACTTAACTCACATAGTACGTGAAGTTATGTTACTTCCATATGTATTACCTCTGTCTTGATAACACGCCAGAAAGTATACCACCAATCGGACCACCAAACAAAGAAGATGTTTGTGTAGCCATAGATGAATGTGTCTTCTGATGAACTTTTTTACTCAATGGAAAATTAAATCTATCCTTCACTACTATATCACCAAAAATAGCAAGTTTCTTAATAACATTTTCAAGAACTAGAACACCAAGAATAAGGGAAAGGTCACTAGGTGTGATCAGATGTGTGCCTACAGTCCTTATTCTTTCTTCTTTTGACACACTCTCATATGAAGCTGAAGGGGATTCTCTTCTATGATTTCCTAAATGGGGGAGTACTGAGTTCTCAAGTTCCACTTCCTCTGCATGAACCTTGAATCCTTCACACATCACCTATCTCCATAACTCCATAAACTCCTTAACATCATGTTTCTTTGTTGATTCCCTCTCCCATGCTTCATTATACTTAAATATTCTTTCCTCTCTTTCTTTCTCTATTTTAGTATCCACCATCTTTCACCACACCTACTCCTACCCCCACACATAGTGGAGGTTTAGTTATCCTTAGGTCGTTCTTCCAAATCCAAAGTTACCAACAAGATCTTAATTGCTAAAGGGATAGCATGCAAATAAGATCCTCTGGGTTCATGCAAGAACTAAAACTCAACAACCTCTAGATAGGAATAAGTAGAAACAACATACTCCAATGTGTAACTATGCAAAACACCACTCCACCAATGATCTACAACACGTGTCCAAGTCACATCAGATCATAGAGAATATCATAATATTCTTGTTTTCAAACAATTGTTTTATACCTCCAATTTCACTTTGATGCATATGCTACCAGCCACTCATATAAATCTATAGGAAAACAAAAAAATAACATCTCATAGATTTTGTGATATAGATGTTCTTCAACCCATGTATGAGAATTGAAATCAGGTCCAATATTATATCTATGAGCAAAATGGTCTTCTAATTCCACCACTTAACTCTCAATATTTTCCAAAGTCAACTAATACATCTTCATCATGCAACATCCTTGCAACAACTTGAAAATATGTCTCGGCAACGGAACTAAAATGTAGTCTCTATTTCTTTCTCAAAACCTTAGACGCGCTGACACATCACTCAGACAGATATGAGTGCTCACCCAAAGTGTGCAAAGGCACCAAGTCCCTATTTTTACACCAGCATTATCAAGATGTTAGCATGTTCATTCATACATCCCATAACCATAAGTAATTGAAGGTAAAGCATCACAAAATTCAGCTTTCATTCATAGTGCATAATAAATCAAAAAAGGATCAAGATCAAATTCACCACACAATAGTCATGAGAAGTAATACCAACAATCAATATCCATCCACAAAGATTCATTATATTAAGTCATAACAAAACCCATATTTGAATACATTATAATTACCATTACAAATTCATGCACACAAACATACCAGTAGCATAACTCTGTTACAATTCTAGTGGTCCTCTAAACTGTGAAAATCAATACATATATAGGGGTGGGGAATTTCCCTTCACCACCCATGCACTCTCTCAAAATAGGTTTCATGCTCAAAATAGCCATGCACCGTTACAAAAAGTAACTAAGGAAGCATGCAAGCTTTTCCTAATAATAGATCATCTATAATTAACTCTATATTTAATCCTATTATTATCTCAAACTTTGCATGACTCTTCAGCTTCCTCTTGTTCCCAAAATAGCCATTTCTTTGTCCACAAGTCTTCTTGTCCTTATCCAATGTGTGCTCTGCACTCAATCCTATTCTTATCCCATGCATGTGAAATAACTAAGTTCCAAAATCTGTCTTTCCCTAGAACGCCCCTTATCCAATGAACTCCCACATGCCTACATGCCCCCTTCTTGTTCACTCTAATCTTATGCACCCCTCCATACTTAGGAAATATTTTTCCAGTCAACACCTCTTGATTTCTTATTCTTATGCATAAAAATCAAACACATGTAATAACCAATATAAAATAATACAAGTAGTTCATATTTATTCAATATGATGAATTAATTTTTGTCATTTATTTTAACTTGTATAGTTTGCTTCAATTTTATTATAAATGAATCAATCATGTGTGTAACATTAAGTATGATTACCTATATGTTTTCACATATAATTTTCCATCTAATTATCTAATGCATTTCATTTAATCTAATTAAACATGTGCATACATTTCATTCATTCCATTAATGTGAACAAGAACATCATAAGTATAATTCCATTTGATTGTGTTCATTGCTTACCTTAATCATAAACCATCCATATATTAACTTATAGATTATAACATATTCAAGAGTCCATGATTAATGTTACAAAAGTGAATGATTACATTCATTCTCCAATTACATGCGTTACGATAATACATAAGTATGCATCTCAATGGTCATGTCATATTTTATTATATATGAATAATTTATTTACTTTACATAGTTTCCAATACATAATGGGACTCATAATTTGATATATAATTTTTTGCACTTTCTTTATCTCAATATACAATGTAATATATACCATGAATTACAATACATCACAACTTTTTCGCAACACATTTTTTTCCTTTTACTAGAGATTCATCTTGATTTTGAACAACATCATGAGATAAATAGAACCATCATATAATTTCACCTCCAACCAAAAATTTATGGATTCTTGCATGCCTCCCAAAAATTGTGTGTTTGTACCCTTTGCAAAAAGGAAGATGTAATAAATCAATAAGGTAAGAGATAAAAACATGTGTAGTGCAATCACCCAATAAATAATAGACCTATTAACAAGGTAGGAATATACCTCCTAGAAATAATAGCATTAATGAATATGATTTTGGCCTAAATACTTGGGATAACAATAAGTACACATTCTTAGTGAAACAAAATAGTGAATGAAGTATTCTTGTCTGAATAATCATGAGGGAAGAATTTGATTCTAAATACAACCAACCCATAACCCCTAGTACTTTTAATGCATGAAAAATTATATTAGGTAAACTAACCCACCATATATATATTTCCTATTACATATACAATTATCTCAAACATTCCCTTTTCCTATAATCAATTCACAATAGGACATCTCTATCTCCAAAATCAAGTAACTTGGGAATACTAGAACTAGGAAACAAACAATAATAACCTTCCCGAATGACCACCCATTCACATTATTATTATAGGGACCCTAATCCTATTTTTATCCCAAAAATATAATAAGACAAGCCATGAATAGGACTCGATATATTGTAACCCTATTAGATGTCCCATACCATCCAATAATGTTGTTATTATGGGAATCCTAAGCCTCTTTTCCCAACATAATAAGAGAGCTATAAGTTATTGTAAATATTTTTACTATGTGGTTTCATGATTTAAGTGTTCCAAATTTGGTGATACTTATCATAAGGTTCAAATGTTAAACAAACAAGTTTTTTCATGGTTGGTAAAATTTTAAAACATACCATTTCCATATACATGTCACTAAGATTTCACCATCCTTGTTTAGCTCTTAAAATATTCATACAAATTTTATCAATGGTTATACAATGTTTATGGTGTATTGTGTTTCCAATACACAAAATAAATCTATTCATAGTCTACAAAATTGTCGATTTTTCCTAGTCCAAGATTTTTATGTTTTCATTATCCATTTGA
Organism: Taxus wallichiana var. yunnanensis; assembly: GCA_018340775.1. Classification (NCBI taxonomy): domain Eukaryota; kingdom Viridiplantae; phylum Streptophyta; class Pinopsida; order Cupressales; family Taxaceae; genus Taxus; species Taxus wallichiana. The sequence continues at coordinate 960,019,630 of CM031234.1, forward strand.
CTCATATCATTGGTATAACTCTATGCTTTATGTTTAACATCATGTCTACTATTGAAAACCTCTTATGAATTAATATGACTAAGATTTTAAAGTTATATGTCCTTATAAACTTAATGCTCATTTTTTTATGATCTCTAATTCTTTGTAATACTCCATATTCCTTGAATGAAATAGTTTCCTATTTTTAATTCCATGAAAATACCTAGGCTTATTTATCCTCACGGATTTTTATTTATAATCAAAGTTAAAATATTTATCAAATCAAGGTCTAGAAAAATATAGTGGGAGAGGGATTCAACCATTTGACCCCTCTCCCCAAAATCCTTGATCACTACAGCTTATCCAATCCCATGGCTTTGTCGTATAGTCATATTCTTTATGTTTTAGTCCATGTTAAATATTTGGTGGGTTTTCAAATCAAAAAAATAAAAGAGTATAGTCCAAGGGTCATGTTAGTTTAACACATGACCTTTGGCTGTAATTTATAAAGCTTTTTCCACTACGTAATTTTGCACATATGATATTAAATGTAAATTTAATAATATAAATTTTGTAAATGGAGAAAATATATGTTTTTACATGTTTATATTCCTTGGATTCTCTCTCCTTATATATCCCTAACTTCATGTGCATTGAATCACTTTTTCTCCCTACTCTATTATGTGTGATATACCTTTGCTTACACATATGTTTTTCTATATGTTTTTACTTTTCTACCCTTATTGTTTTAAAATTTCCCTCTCATCTATTCTTTATTACTGTCACTCTCTTCTATTTTAATGCATTTTCTATCTTCCACATTTACTTATATTTCTATTTCTTGTTTGAACTCTTGTTAACTCTATTCACACAATGATGTAATATTTTAGGAATCATTCTATATTTAGTTTTACAAATTATTTTGATGGCTAAAAATAACCTTGTAACTAGTTCTAAGTATCCATGTAATTTTTATGTGGGGTGAGCAAGGTTCTTTAGAGGGTTCAAGGTGGTGGTGATGGTTTATCTTCTTATCTTGAGCTATGATATCCTTCCTTCTTACACTAGAGCTTGATCTTTGAGCTCTTGAACTTATTTATGTTTATAAATCCCTTTCCTCATTTATCTCACATTAATGGTGGGTTAATATTTTTAACCATTTAAAGGTTTTCATATCACATTATAATTTTTCTCCTTATTGGAATTTTCCAATCCATACATGTAACTCTTGGGAGGATATATAGCTAGGTCCTTATCTTAAAAATCTATACACAATACATGTGAGTTATTTGCAAGAGAAATTGTTATCCCAAAATCACCCCCATACCATTTTTTATGTTTTGGGAGAGATTTGATAAAAATTTGGGAAAAAAATTGTTTTCGGGGAAAATCTCGGTGAATCAGAAAACCCTCCATGTTCTAGGAAAACTTCCCCTCTTGGTAATCCTCTAAGTCCCAAAAATTAGTCAATTTACCAAAAAATGGGCACAAACAATAAAATCAACTTTTGAAGGAGTAATAGGAACTATTCTCATTGTTCTTCATATTCCATGCATTGTCGAACTTTAGCGATTGGAGTGCAAGTGTAGTGTTGGTCGGACATCTCGGGTATGTGGGGCACATGTGGATCCTTAATTCCATAGGTTCATTAATTACTTGATTCATCCATAGAAAATGATGTGGTAATCGGGATAAATCATCATTGACGATAGATTTGGTGTTCACTAATGGCCCAAGTGGAGCAGATCCACATTTCACATGGTTCCCGATCGACCAACAATGTCGAAAATGAAGGGACATGGACATCGGTGAAGTGAAAACATCAAGAACAACTGACACTCAAGTAACGTTCAATCATTCCATAAGTTCACTTCCCACCCACTTTCGCTGACCTAAAGTCAAAATATTAAATTAGCCTTTTGAGTCCTATGAGAATGTAACATTCCCATTTTAAGAATTTAGAAACAAGGGAAAAAAATTATTTTTCATAATGTTCTCTATTCTAAATTAACATAATTTAGAATACACATTCCAATGCCAAACTATCTCATAATAGAAAACCATATGTAGCTGTAATGAATCGGTGAAACACCGATCTCTCATTTCATGACTCGGTATTAAACTGATCTCTCGTCTATTGAGAAATGTTTATATGACATATACTTGGTTCCTTTACCTTTTAGGGTACCCAAGTGTTCTTCTTAAGAGGCCTATCTGAATATTTGTTACCGATATTCATTTGAAATCTTGCTTCTTAAACTAGGTGACATAGGACAATGCAACCAACAACTTGTGATACTTTGGCCAAATATTCTAAACATGTTTATCATGTTTACATTCCTAGATGACATACTCATCAAATGGAATAATTATTTCACCACACTTGATCTGTTATCTAGATTTTTCTTCATTGACTTTTTCAGTCCCACTCGATTCAAATTTTCACCCTAGACAAGGTTAGCAACATGCCCTAGTGTGGAAGATTACTCGTGGTGACTAAGGGTACATAGACATAATCAATCGACTTATCCCTATTGGGTTTTTTTGGTTATCCTAAGTCAACATGAGTTGACCCCAACACTAGATCATGTCCCTATCTCCGCATAGGGCATAACTGTGATCCAGTCATGCACTTATGTTAGTCAAGTTGAACAAACTATGTGGGGTGTTGAGACATGTAAACTGCATCATAGTATCCTCATAATGACTCCTATCATTATGAAGGTACTATGCTACAGATCGGTGTGTGTCAACATCCAACTGAGTTCCCTCATCTGGATGAACATACCTTAGATTGAAATTTTAAAATCCCATTATTCTCTTCATTTCAAATTAATTACAACAACGCCTACTGATTCAACTAGGTCATTTAACCTATAAGGTTACAAGTTGAAATTGTATGAGAGGTAGGTATGCAGATAAAATCTGCTTCCTAACCAATTAATTACATGTTTATGTTTATTATAAAATGAACAACTTGAATCATGTTATTACATAATAGATCTTGCATTTATGAAAGTGTTAATTAGTTTCTTACTAATTTCAGCCCTAGCTTAAATAAGTTCCATATAAACCTTTTATTTTAGACTTCATGGAAATGAAGTCTAAATTCCATTTTAATTCCTTTCCAAGCATTCCTAATTTTGATTAAGGAAGTTTTCTTAAGGAAGAACACTTTCAATTATTTACTTTCAATATTCATGATACATTTAACAAGATCTTAGGTTATGTCTATGATTCATTTTATGGGAAGTATCTTTCTCCCCTAAATTATGGCTAATATCCATTTATAAAACAAATTGCACATGATTAATTATAGCAAGGTTTACACATGTACATCCATATAATTCAAATATAGTCCTTTTTATAATGATTGAGGATCTTCTTATGAGTGTCAACTTTATAAGTTGCATCTCTACTTGAGAAAATAACCCAACTAACATCTCGATTCCTACCCCAACCATCCATATTATTTATGTATATAAACTACCCTTCTTCATTAGGGTAATACATAACAATTCAGCCCAATTCATGACAAGAAGTATTACAAATAAGTATTATTTAGCAATCATCACATATTTTATTCATCAAGGATTGATACATTTATTGAATCCAGAAGTGTTTCAAAGATTACAAAGTATTAATACATCAGTAAAAAACTAAATCTTATTACAACTTTCTTTTCCAACAAGTACATCTCAAGTAATTAAGCCACATATCATCAAAATAAATAAGCAATTTCTTTAGTAAAACAGATGTAACTTCCTATATGTCTTTCTCCTTTCATCTCTTACAAAATCCATCTGCAAAATTGTTTACACGAGTCGGTTCATTGAACTCGAGCATGGTAAACATTATATCATTAAAAAAATTCTTTTAAATAAGTATTTCATAAAATAACTCATTTGTTTATGAAACATAATAGAAAACACAACCAAAAATAACAAAAAGACACATCCAAAAAGAATACAATCCAAGAAGAAGAGAGAGATGTTTAAAAAAATTTAATCAAAAGTAAGGTTTAGTCAAGCATCATATCAGCCCTATATTTACATCATTAAACTCATTTCAACGTGTTGGAAATAAAATAGCAGAGTTAAATAAGAATTAACATTTCATCTTAACTTTACCTTCACTTCCATGTAACTAATTAAGTTCCTTTGATCAGCTAAGTCTCAAGTTATCAAGAAGAAGTATAAGATACATAAATCTATCTTTCGATCAATCCTACTATTTTCACAACAATGAATATTTCCTTCTAGCTAATTATCCCACTGTCTCAGACTCATCCTAAAGCCTAAGATGAGAATTAATCCTAAATAAGATCATATAGAAAAGTAAGGGTAACTAAATCATCATAAACAATCAAAGTAATCTCGATTGAAGCATCCTAAAATTCCTAGGCTCAAATTAGTATTCAACTCATGGTAGCAATCAAAGATCACAAACATACAAACCTTATCAAAATTATAAGGTTGCTTCTATCATTCCAAGAAAACAAGCTAACATTCAGGCCTCACACAAGTTACACAATCGTTAATATTCTAGAAAGGAGCAGATTGGTTTAAGTTCGAACTTATACAAGGCTCAATACTCCCTCTAGGCATATCATAAACTTCTATTTTGTTTCCCTAAAGACAATAATACACTAAGTCCTACCACAAGCTCAAAAAGTGATATAAGCTAAAACAGACCGAGAGAAGGAACAACAACGATACCTTAGTGAATAATTTCCCCATCCTAATATTGAAGAGGGAATGAGTGAGATTGCAATCTCCTCATCTTTCCAAACTCTTCTAAAGAAGGGTAAACATTTCATATGCAAAGAATAATTAAAAGACACAGAATGGATTTCCTTATGAACAATGCATGACATGTGCTAAAACAGTTGAGAATAGTTCACATACGACCAAATCAATATCTTAAGAGAGATTCACCCAAGCCCCGAATTGGATGAGTATAAAAGAACCGAAAAAAATGAATGTAAATAAAACATCCTACCTTTATCTTTGATCTTTTCAAGAAATACTAGTTCAAAAACATGATTCCATCAAAAGGATTAAGAATCGATTAATTTCCTAAAATCCCAGTGAAGAAAGGAAAAATAGAATAGCATGTCTAATCCGAAACAGACCTCCAATGAACTCAAAACCATCTAACTAGAACACAGATAAGCATTCGAGCATCATCCAAATAAGAGATAACATTCATCAATAATTCATAACATCAACATCAGACCCAAAAGATCTGTTACGAGCTCAAAATCCCAAAGTGGGTTTAAGAGATCATGCAAAAATATACAACAAGACAAAATAAACTTTAACATATATGCAATCCTATGTACTTTCAACGAAATGAGCAATAACAACAATCCAATACCCTAAATGAGTTTTCATACTTAAACATGAAGTGGGTATTCCTCTAATAACCTAAAGTCCCAGAGAAATTTGAAACAAAATAACATTTTCCACTAACATTATCAACAATCAGACACAACTTCGACAAGTTATATTTCATGTGATGTCTACACAAGAACTCCTTTGAAGTTATTTTAATGACATCAGAAAGAGGACATATGATTCAAAATTTGAGGATTTCTTCATAGCCATACTAATGTTCAAAACATGCAGCTCTTAACATAATTTTTCCTCAATCAAGAACAAATGATGGTCTTCAAGTCTGAAACAGAAAGGAAAACATACACAAACACCATAACAATAAGATCTCAGGCAACGGTCAAGATATCCAACAAGTTTCCTATCTCTAGTCTTCCAACAATGATTATAAGGAAAATTTTTAAGGAATATTATCTGAATCAAACAAACAAAGATACATACATTGCAAGAAAAACATTTAACTAAAAGACCACCTAATAGATCTTGACTTAGTTTCAAGATTCATTATAAATATTCAAGCAGAAGCAAGATTACCTAGAAGTAGAAAATGATACTCCCAACACATTTTCCAACTACCATACTAAAATTGATAATGCATCCAAGAAAAAAAATCAAAATACCAATGAAGCATAGAATATGCAATCATAGAAACATAACTAAAATATTTCCTCAAAAGCAAATTTATTTTTATGAACATTTAAGTAAAAGCATAAAACTTAATGGATAGGGCCTATCATGCCTGATAGAGCTCTGGTCTTCTCTTTTTGCATAAAATATCCAAGAAGAGCTTCAATTCTTTCCCTCGAAACACCAACCAACCCTCAAAACCTTATTCTTTTCTTTCTTATAGTTTTCACAGTGCTAAATTCTTCATTCCAATGCCATGCAAGGTAAGAATATTCATGCAAGGATTCGAACTATGGTTCAAAGAAAAAAAACCACATGCGAAGCTCAAGCTCGAGAAGACAAAATAACCAAAACAAAACCAAAACCACTCTTTCTTATTCCTATGTGGTTTTTGACATTTTCAAAATATTAAATGAAAAATAGGACTGTTAGTCCTTCCACTTCTCCCGTCGACGCCACCTCTATGTTTGGCAATGAATAAGTTCAAAATTACATGCAACTAAAACTCGGTGGAAATGCCAACTCGTTCCCCCAAATTTCCTCATGCCTTCACCAAATTTTTGGCTTAAAAATAGATAATACCATATTAATTTCCTCATTAATTTATATGAGTTGATGTCACCAAAATTCCCCTCTCTATGTCATCCCATAGGCCCCTTTTAGGTTAGCCAAACATTAAGTTAGATTCAACATTAGTTTAGGAACTAACATAGGTCCTTAGGTCTAAGTCTTTAGTCTTAGGTCCCTTTTATTATTAACATCCCATATTAACAAAAGAACATAGTAACTTAGGTTAGGTTACACTTTTAGGATAGAGTTACTAATTTAAGGGACATAGTTTAATTAGGTTCCATGTTTATAGTAAAAGTTGCATCTCACTTTTTTTAAAAAGAAGAACTAGATTAACATCCAAATTCAAATATGAAGCAGAGAGCCATGGAGATCATTCTTGACTTAGTACAGTCATAATTCAGAGATCACATGATCTATCCAACTTGGTCATTATGACCACAAAGTCATGAATTAGAAGCATACCTTGGATCAATGAATTGATCAAAGGTATTTTTATTCTCCGTATTCCAAAAATTATGAGACCTTGAGCACGAATTCAAGTGCATATATAAAAATCTTGGATTAGTTTAACTGAATCAATTTTTCATTTCCCAAGGAGTGAATTATTCTGCATAAAAAGATATGAATTACTTCATTTTCTATTTTGCATAAACATGGCATAATTGTACCTCTTTCAACAGATAACATATTATCTAGTGAAAACATGATTTCATAGATCATAAGAGTACACCATCTTAAGACAAGAATCAAATGTCAATGTTTGAAAATTTTATAACAAAATTCATCATAGATATCATCCATGCAAGAGATGTTACAGAGGAACTTTCCCAGCCTCTATTCCCTAAAACCACCTAGGCCGACCTAGAGTTTGTTTTTTCGGCATAAATTTTGATCTAAAGCTCCAAATTACGAAGAATGGTGGTGTTGTAATTTTCTCATCAAGATCTCCATTTTAGCATAAATAAGCAAGGAAAATGATGTTGTTTCAAGGAAAAATTGTAAACACAAGATTTAGAGGGAAAATGTGTAGTTTAAACAAATTTAGACATCTCAACCACTCCACTAACAAAAATTCATTGCTTTATGGTTACCATCCGTTTTCCTACTTCCACTTGATGGATATTATGGCTTTTACAAGAAGAAATAATGATTTCCATGCTCTATACTATAGAAAATAATGGCTTTTGGTCCTTGGGTAGGTGAAAATGGGCCATTTATGATTGTTTGTTCCCCCGATCTCTCACTCATTTTCTATATATGTAAGTGCTTATGCACAGAAAATGGTTCTTATATGTAGGATTTGGAGCTCTCCTTGGACCAATTCATTTTCCACACCTCTATACCTCTATAACTATGTTTTTACAGGATTTACAAACCTTTGTCTTGTCAATGCAAGTTGAAATGCCCTTTAAATGACAAGAATTTGTATTTCATTCCTTTAAATGCATGTATTTAATGTGAATCTCTATTGTTTTTCTCTATTTTGAATCTATCCACCTGAATCTTTAAAAACTATGTTTCCTTTGAATTCTTGTACATATGGTTGTAATTGTGTCTATACATGTCGATTTGAACCTTGTTTTAGCTTTGGTGCATCACCCCCTTTTATTTTGTAGCATTTTTCTCTCTTTTCAACCCTGGTTCTTGAAAAATTGTAGTTTAGATTAATTTTAGTTACATTTTGAATTCTTAGGTTAGTTTGTAGTGTGCTAAAATAGAAATAACCAACCTTCTCTAGAGGTTTGTCTCACTTAGAAAGGTCCCACACTTAGAGACATTCCCATGTTACCCAAAATTATTGATGCTCATTCATGACCAATCAAATGGTGATAATTTTTGGTGATAGCATAAATTATGGCTAAGTTGTAAGGTCATGTGAGATCGGTTTCAAATTAGTGGAAAGCATTGTAAATGTGATCATATTAGATCACTTGCATAAGTAATGTGAGTTTGGTTATAACAATGCATTGTGAGGTAATGAAAATAAGTTGGTTTCAATTCGACTCAACTTTGGTACAAGATAATATATTATGATACCAAAGTTTCTTTGTTGCAATGTGATTTGGTTGGTTTCACCGCATTGCAATGCAAATTAATGTAAGTGAGTTTGTTTCTAATAATCCATCTCAGTTATAACAATGCAATTCCTAATGTTATACACTACGTGGTTGGCTCACTAATGAGCTCTATGATCTCAACATATTTGTAACCTTGGGGATTTAATCCCACATACGTAATACTAAGGTTATATAAGGTATATATAAGCATCAAAACTTCTATAATTAAATAGGAAGTTTTTTATTATATGTCACGCCACCCTAGGCCAACGCATTTCGGAAGGTGCATGAACATAGGGCTTCCTCGATGGTGATGTTAGGAAAAAATAGGATAGATAATAAATTATTAATTAAATTTAATTAAATATCCAAGTAATAAATTATTCATCTAGGATTATAGTTTTAGATATGTGCAAGAATATTCAATAAATTAAATTCACAAAGTAAATTCACAAAATAGTAAAATATATGCAGAATGTAAATAACAAATTGACACAAGATTTATAGTGGGGAAACCCGTAGGTAAAATCCCCACTCGAGAAAAAGGACTTTCCTTTAGAATAACTTACATAAAAATTTTACCTAGCACCTCCACTTCCTCCTTGGGTCCCACAACAAGATGATGACCTCATATGTCATGGAAAGATGACTACAATCTTCAAATAGTTTTGTAAGGTGCCAAGAAGGTTTGTTTGGCATAAATATATATGTTTTATAAAATGTTGGAGAAGGGGGATATTTTCAAAGCTATAAAAAGTGTTATACTATACAAATAAGGCTAAAAACACTTACGAAGTTACTTAAGGAATGTGTATTTTTCTTTATCCATCTCCATGACATGTGATTAAGGTATGAGCACTCAATCATGCATATATATAGCTAGAGAATGATGGTATCTTGATTAGGGGGAAATAAATTGATGTTGTTTGTGCTTATTATGTTTCTCAAAAAGTGATAAGTTTGACTAATTCCGATTGAAGAGGTGTTTTAGAGACATTGGTCCTCAAATTTGTTATAATAGTGTTAGAGGTAGAATTTTTGGATTTTTCATGATGCATACCTAAAATAAATTGAATAAAATGAATGAAGACAAAATGTGGAGAATATTGGTTTAGGGGGAGTCATATGCATGATTATTCAGGTCCATGGATCATTTACAATTATTGTTTGAAGTTAAGAAGAGAAAGTACGAATGATTTTAAAAATATAGAAATATGTTAAAGCTTAATCGCAAAATCACAACGCAATAAATAAACAATAAAATACATATCTAACATAATAAATAAGCTATAAAAATATGAAACCTGAGGTACAAAATAAGGGATAAAGTACTTAGTTGATTTCACAATTGATCCTGACTATGGTGAACTCTGAAAAATAGATAAACAGGACGAGGAAACTATCATAACAAACCTAAAAAAATGTGAGAGTGTCGATATGCCCGGACTAGGGTGCATGGATCAGGTCAAGGGTGTCTGGGTGCTATAAACTACTTTTGGGCACCCGTGACTACAAAAATGGCTAGAAAGTGATTTATTCTATGTCGCTGCCCTTCATTTTTTTAACTTATGTATCACACTACACTCACATAGTTCACCTGTAACCTGTAAATTGAAAGAGCACCTGCAAAACCCCAAAAATACATCAAAAATATGTAAATGGAGAGTCAAATTGAACCCAATAGTCACTTGACAGAGTGAACTTACGATCTGGGAACTGCACTATATTTCAAAATCCATGTATTTATGTGTATGTGTGTATATAATTATGCCCTAGGTGGCTCCCATGCAAGATACACTTGAATACCAAAAAATATATAAATATAGCAATGTAAGTAGATGTGTGGATGTTAGAATAAACTTCCCCTCCTATGAAGTGTATGTAGAATAATACATTCCCTTGTCCTTTAAATGATAACTAGATGGATGTTAGGTGATAGTAATAGATACTTAGAACTCGGTCCTTTATTATGATCACATAGCATTGTATTTATATGATTCCCTTGTTTGAATTTCATAATTAACCACTAAAATTATGACCCATAAGAAAATAAGATTCCTAACAACTAGAAGAGGCCCAAAAGAGGTGAGTAAGATACAAAGAGGTCGGGGCGCGCCCGAGGAGATGAGGGCGCCAGGCACTAGTGTCCTAGCTAGGCCTTGGTGTTGAAAATAAAAAGGTAGAGTAATGAAATTTAGGCTGGTCCATTGGGTGTGTAAGACCAAAGAGATAATAAGAAAGAAAGAAAAAGGCCAAATATAGTGGTCAATTAGTACTTTTCTCGCTTAGGAATCATATGAATGTAAGTATGTGATTAGGACCTAGAAATATACCCAAAGTGTGTGATTTAGTTTATAAATTTTCCTCCACTTTATGTTTTTGAGTGAATAATCAATAAAATAAAGTAGATAGAAGATGCGTACTTGCTAACCATATAGATTGATGGCAAAAAATGTGCCAGGAGACAAGAAAAATCTTAAAGTGATAAAAATGAAGTTTGGAATCTAGAGAAGAGGAAGTGACCCTAGGGGTGAAATTGTATGTGTATATTCACATTGTACTGCTTTTTCATGTCATTTGATGCTTGATGATGTGATTGTTACTTCCCATATAAGGAATGACCTACAAAATACAAGATAAAGAGTAGTCAAAGTCGTCTATGTGAAAATTTTGATCCAAACATGTAAAAAAGTGTGTAAAAAGGTTAAAAGTAACATGTGCACCTAATCCATGATGAGTGAAAATGATAGAAAGGATCTTGAAAATGTTGTTGAAGAATGAGTTTTTTTTTTTCTGATATCATACCAAGTGTGATTTTTTTGGTGATCTCACGCCAAGTGTGAGTTTTTGGGCAATCTCACACCATGGAAAAGAAGTATAGGGAGAAAGGTCTAGTGTTATTCTCCAACCTTTGATTGCTTCCTAAAATATATACACCACTACAGATGGTGTGATCATTTCTTGTCCCAATTCAATCCATTTCAATCTAACACAAATAGGAAAAAGGAGATAGAATGCATTCTGATTGTTGGAGGACTATGTTTTTTTTTTGAAAACCATTGTGTAAATTTTTGAAAACTATGCCAATCGATAAAAATCAGTAACTTCCCCTTGGTCATAGGCACCCATGAAGGGTCAGGGCACCTAGACGCTCATGTCTATATCTGGGCATTGGAATTTGTGTTGTTCTTAGGACCCAAGTCATATTATGAGACCCTTTTGTAGTTAAAAACTTTGTTGTTCATGTAATGTGTAAGTTAGAATTGTGGATGTATACTATTGAAATGGGGTGACTGAATCACCCAATGTATGCCCCCCTCATTTAAGATACATGTGATGTCGCTATCGGATGCAGGCCCAAAGGGGAGACCAAAACTTCACTTAAACTAATGCATTACGGGGATGTTCTTGGTAGAAACCAAGGCACACACAAACAAAGTGGGTGGAAACATGTGTTAGTACAATCAATACCAATACGCATATAGAATAAAACGTGTAAGCTAACAAGCAAGAAGACAATATAGACCATGAAAATCAAGTTTCAAACATGGGATATCACTCATAATGTCACAATAAAATCAAGTCCGAAGCATTGAAAAGCATATAGTGTGCACAAAAGACAAAGGGAAAATCCCTCAGCGGTGGCATACAATGGAAAACAATGGAAAATAGTGACAAGAAAAGTATCAGAAAACCATGGTAAAAAAGAGTTCCTACAAGAAAAATTTTGCACATGAAGCACCCATTAGCATGTTAGAAAGATATAAAGTATGTCAAAGCATGTATGATTCGATATAAACTAGTGTGCTAATAAGAATAGGAAGTAGTATAAATTGAAACAAGAGAACCTATAGTGTATATACAAAATTAGATGCCCCAAGAGCCATTGTGGGACCGGTAAGAGGTAAAATGCTAAGAATCCATGTTGTGTGTAATATATCTATGTAAATTATACATTCATGACTAGATGGCAAGTTAATGTGCATCTATATATAGAAAATATAATGACATACATAATATCCGAATAGCATAGTAAGAAAAGTGTACATGTGAGCATGAGTAAAAAGAGTAAATGCAACCAAGATATGTAATAAGTCATGAGTATGAATGGAATGGAATGAAAAGTGAGTGTGATAGGAGTAGTATGCCCCCATGTTAATGTGTATGGATGTGTATGAAAATGAGGTTCATTATAAATTCCCCCTTAGTAGTCAAGAATAAACCATAGAACAATAGTGTGTCATTGGGAAATGGTTTGAAATTGTGCACTAGAAATATATGATCAATAAATCATAGAGTGTAGAGAGTGAGTGAGTGTGGTGAGGTTCATTTTAGACTTATACCCTTAGCAGTTGAGTATAAACCATGGAACTAGAATATGTCATATGGTAGTTTGTTGTGTGATGATGTGATGCTAGAAGATGTGTCATGAATGCATCGAGTGTGAGATGTGATGTGTGCATGATGTGGTTTTGAGGTTTATGAATGAAGTATTCCCTCAATAATCAAGTGTGAACTGTAACACAAGAGTATGTCATCAGGTAATGATGATACAATTTGTGTGTATCAAGTTTTGTAAGATGCATGAGAAAGACTATATGCAAAGCACGGAGTGTAATAATAGAAATGTGATACACGTAAGGATATAAGGGGAGAAGTAAGCATGATTTTCCCCAAGTGTATGATGATGAATATATATATGATGACAAGAGATACTATGCCATTGTGGGAGAGTGCTTTTTGTGTCATGATAAGAGAGAGAGCGAGCACAATGATATGCAAGCAACAATAGGACCATGTGATTGTGGTGGAGTTTGAAATGTGTCTTGGCCATTAATAGAAGGAGCAATTTCTTTGACAAAATGAATCGAGAACATAAATAGATTAGCATGGGGATGAATCTTGAATGGTGGGAGCTTTTGTGGGATTTATAATGTTGTAGAATACTTGAAAGGAGAAGATAATGGACTAATGTTGAGATAAATTTTCTTCAAAGAATCTTGAATTTCCATAGAAGGTACATAAGGAATGATGACATGATGCTCATTAGACATAGATGACTAAGATTTAGGAATTTGGTGAGATTTAGTAATTGGATATGGGCATGCATTAGAATTTTGTGTAGTGAATGAGATAAAACCCTAAAGCTCAAGGTGTTTGATTCTTTGTTGTAAAGCATAGAAATCATTGTCATTATGTCCATTGACCAGTGATAATTGCAATATGGATGACCTTGATATTTTACAATCCATGAATGAGGATAGTAATGAGTAGATGGTAAGTTGATCAAGTGATGAGTGAGGAATTGTGTAAGAATACCTTATTGTTTAGTATTGAGATCAAACTTGAGAGGTTCTGGTAATGGTAAGACTTAGGGTTTCAATGATATGAGTACATGTAGAAGACATAGAATGGGGATGAGAAAAAGAACTAGCATGAGCTTGATGAGTGTCCTTAAGATGTTGGATTTCAGATTTTAGAGATGTAATCGTGGATTCCATATCCTGAAATTTATCTTGAAATAAAGAATGTAAAGCTTGAATAGACTTACAAATTGATTGATTGGAATTAGAACTAATAGAGTCATCGAGAGAGATGATCGAAGATGAAATTGACTTGTGAAGGTGACATGTTGATAGGGAGATACATAGTGTCTAAGGTTTTTAGATGGAATCTTTACAAGATGGGTGCATTTGAAGCAATTGAAGCAAGGAGACTTGAGAGACCTTATGATCCATGATAGAAAAAAATGAGGATCCAACACTATCCGAATGAGATAGGTTCACTAAATGATTTTAAAAATATAGAAATATGTTAAACCCTAATCTGCAGATTCATAACGCAATAAATCAGCAATAAAGTACATATCTGACCTAAGCAATAAGCTATTAAAACATGAAACCCTAGGTGTAAAAGAAGGTATAAAGTACTTAGTTGATTTCACAATTAATCATGGACTGGAAAACTAAAAACTGGATAAAAATGAGGAAAATTATCGCAAATGAACCTATAAAATTGTGTGAGTGTGGGATATGCTTAGACTAGGGTGTCTGGATTAGTTCAAGGGAAACTAGGAGTTGTAGACTACTTATGGGAACTGTGACTACGAAAATGGTCATAAATTTCTTTCTTCTATGTCACTAAACTTTGATGTTTGTCACATGTATGTCGCACTATGCCCACAGAATTCTCTTGTAACCTTAAAAGAGAAAGAGCACAAGAAAAACCCCAAAACACATCAAATCCTAAAAATAAAAAAGATATAAATAGGGAGTTATACTAACCCCGGTGGTCACTTGATGATTAAAATTATGATCTAGGCACTACACTACATTTCAGACTCCATGTAGTTATGTGTGTGTGTGTAGAATCATTCCCTAGGTGGCTCTTGTGTAAGATACATGAAAAAGAGAGTAATAGCTAAATGTAGAAATGTAAGTAGATGTGTGGATGTCAAAATGAACTTCCCCTCCTATGAAGTGTATGCAAAATCTTATCCCTTGAATGATAGCTATATGGATGCTTTGATGCTCTTGAAATGCCTTTGGATGCAACCTTAGGTGATAGTAATATATGCTTAGAGTTTGGTCCTTTATTATGATCACATAGCTTTGTATTTATATGATTCCCTTGTTTTAATTTCATAATTAACCAATAAAAGCTTACCCATAAGAAAACAAGATTTGCAATGGCTAGAAGAGGCTCAAAAGAGGAAAGTAAGATACAAAGAGGTCAGGAGCACCTAGAGGGTATGGGGGTGCACTGGATGTTGGCGACCTAGTTGGGCAATCGGTGTCTAGACTCGGAAAAGGTGGAGTAATGAATGTCGGGCTAGGCCATTGGTTGTGCAAGGACAAAGAGATAATAATAAAGGAAAAAAAGCCAAAGATAGTGGTCAATTAGTAATTTTCTCTCTTAGGAATCATATGAATGTAAGTATATGATTAGGACCTAGAAATGTACCCAAAGTGTGTGATTTAGTGTCTACACGGACCAGGGGGTCAATTCGAGCAAGTAATTGATTTTTGCATTTTTTCATTATGTGTTCTCATTTTTCATGTTTATTCATCATTGTATCCTTTGTCGTAGATGTCAAAGGGGAGAATAGCATCGAAACATGAAAAGAGGTATTGTATGTGTGTTTTGTCTTGAGGTTTCCATCAATGTTTCTGAAGGTGGTTGCCATCAATGAAAAAGGGGGAGCTTTTTTACCATTATGTCTTAGACTGTCATTGATGGAAAAGGGTGCCATGGTGTCATGTGAGTCTTCATAAGGTGTAAATTAAATTCAAACATGAAGGTAGATTGGTAATGACTAATTTTAGTGGACTTGTTATGGTTTCTAGGCATGATCCATAGGGATCCATAAAACACACAACTTCATCAGATCCATCAGCACCAAGAAGGAGAGTTGAAGAAAATGAATAAAATGAGGTAAAAATCAGTTCTAAATAGAACCACCGCTCTGTACAAAGTGGCGGTTATATAACCGCCTCCTTGTAAGATAGCGGTCC
Source organism: Taxus wallichiana var. yunnanensis (assembly GCA_018340775.1). Taxonomy (NCBI): domain Eukaryota; kingdom Viridiplantae; phylum Streptophyta; class Pinopsida; order Cupressales; family Taxaceae; genus Taxus; species Taxus wallichiana. Next base: position 960,035,776 of record CM031234.1, read on the forward strand.
TTAAACCGTTGGTTTGCTCAAGGCGGTGGTCCTGACACTTCTAAATCGAAAAGAATAATGGAGCACGAATGAACACAAATTTGAAGCACTTGATGTTTTCTTCCCTTCCATGCCCTTTCACATCCTCCATTGTATAGGAGGACATGGGAAGGCCTATAAATGCATGAAAGGAGTAAGAGAATTGATCATTCGAAGATCCAAAGAGATCGAGAAGTAAAGTATTAATATGAGAGAAAGTGGGAAGATATTATTTAGTCTTTGAGTGGACTTATAGCAGACAAGTAATTGGAGATAAGTTTTGCATTGTTTCTTCTTTTCATACTTATTGTAATCTGTAAAATTTGATTAATTGGCCAATACAAGTGGGAAGAAAGAGCATTTGCCCTTCCCGACTGGTTTTCCCTCATTGGGGTTTCTAGGATAAAAAATCTTGTGTTGTGTGTAGAATTATTTAGCATTTCTCTACAATTCTGTCCTAAGCACTAGTTAATCAGTCACTAAAGCTCTAATCTTCATCGAAACTATCATTTTCCAAAGTAGAAAGTAGAACAACATAATTGTGTGATTCGTAGAGTTCCAAAGTAGAAGTTTATGGATCAAGGCATGGTTTTAGGAATGGTGAAAGAATGGATGGTTATTGTATAAGTCCTAAATGTTGGTATAAGTTCCATCATTGTCCAAAAGTTGTGTAATAGGTTTTAATCTGTCTGATGAGAGTCATCATGGTTAGTTCAAGAGTTTTATGGGTTAAGTCGGGTTAACCTAGGCCTACTCCTAGACCTAGAGCATGGTGCATGGTATGGAGACATGAGAAATAGAGCATGGAAATTTTTTTGAAGGATGTATAGAGAATTTTTATGTTGCATATGATATGTATGATGATTTTCAGGTAAGTTCTCAATGGTTTGATGTTGTTTCATGGTCCTTGGGAAGTAAGATTGTGAAGATGAGCTAAGTAAGCACGGGTAAGTTGAAGTGGTTGGAGATTTTTAGGAATATTTTAGCATGGATGAGACATGGGTCAGTTATAGTATGTTGTCATGATGCTTCATGACAAGTTTCAGGTCAAAGGTTTCAAGGAATTGTAATAAATCTGATTTTTTAAAAACTAAGTTTTAAAGAAGGTAAAATCAACTTGATATGGTAACTTCAAATGCTCACCTACTCTCACACACTTTGCATGGGACCTTATGGATTTTGGGGATGATTTTCCTTTGATATAATAGTTTTTATAAAAATAATTACATAATTTGATTGTCATAAGAAGTTAAGTTGGTTAAACCCCTAACTAAATACCTCATAGCAGAGCAACTAGAGAAAGATGAATTGTTTGGACTCCATATGCATTAGGAAAGTTGGTTTGATAACTCAAGGGTGTAGAGAATTCATCTAAGCTCATTTTTTCATAGGTATAAAATGTGTTACTATTTCAGCAATGAGTCATCGGGTCAATTCATGAGTTGTATGGGATGAGTTAGTTCATTCTAGGCCTATTCCTAGACCCAAAGCATGGTGCATGGTATGGAGACATGAGAAATAGATTAGGGAAGAATTTTTGAAGAATGTATAGATAATTTTGATGTTTCATATGATGTTTATGATGATTTTTAGGTCACTTATCAGTGGTTTGATGTTATTTCATGGTCCTTGGGAAGCAAGATTGTGAAGACAAGCTAAGTAGGCACAAGTAATTCATCATGGTTTGAGATTTTCAATTGTATTTGAGAATTGATGAGACATGGTTTAGTTATAGGATGTTTTCATAATGTTTCATGACAATTTTTTGGTCAAATTCAGTGAAGGAATTGTAAGAAAAATAATTTTTGGAAAAACCATGTTTTTGAAGAAGGAAAAATGAACTCGATATGGTAACTTCAAACGATCACATACTCTCACACACTTTACATGCTACCTTGTGGATTTGGGTGATGATTTTTAATTTATATAAGAGTGTTTTTCAAAACAATGAGGTGATTTTATCATCATACATTTACGAATAATCGTCAAGAAGTTAAGTTGGTTAAAACCCTAGCTAAAACCCTCATAGCAGAGTGACTAAAGAAAGATGAATTTTTTGGGTTCTAAATGGATTGTTCAAGATTTTTTGATGAATTAAGGGTGAGGATAATTTTTCTGAAATTATTTTTTGATAAGTTTCATGTTCCAACTATTTTAGGAAGAGAGAGAAAACCCTAGTTTTGTGGAGTTTTGTAGTTTTAGGGCTGAGATGGAAGCTTCAGGATGAAAATTATACTATTATAGAATCCCAAGGAGATTCTATAAATGATTATTAAAATTTTCAGGTTAATTTAGTTGAGAAAATTCAATATACATGTCTTCAAATTGCCTGCTGATTTTTGCCTTAAGGCTAAAATGCTAGTCTTGAGGTTTGAGTTGAGTTTGATCATTTTGCTTAATGGAGCTGATGTTTTTGGTCTTTCAAATAATTTAATAACCTAGTATTATGTGGTTTTAGTTTTGGTTTGATTTCTAAATGTTTTTCTTTCATAAACCCTAATGGCCTAATTCGTCCTATTAGGTTTTCTCGAAGGTGACTCAAACAGTGTGTGTTGGATCATATTTCACCACATAAACTATGATTATTAGTGTTTTAAGATGTTTTCTAGGTATCCCTTGATGTTTTCCATGATTTGGTTGAGATTTGAAATGGATTTGGAGGTGTTTGGAGCTTTATTCCACAAGACCGGTTCTTGATTCCAGATTGGCGGTTTAAAGAAGTTTCATAGATTGGCTTGGTTGGAGGTATTGCACTATGAATTGGATGATAAAGTGAGTTGTTACAGAAACTAGACTCGTATACCTTTCTAATTTTATATTACTAGATCCATGATGAATATATTTTCTAGGATACTTTGGTCATTCTTCAAGACTAATTTCTAGGTACTTGAAGACATTGAAGGGTTTACTTGCTTATGGTTGTGTGTCATGAAGAATTTGGTTGATGAATATGTTCCTGAGAATGTGGAAGGTGTGTATAGGTTATCCTTGGGTTTTTAATCCTCTTTATCCATGGAAAAAAATTATTCCTTTGGAAGTCCTTGTGCATTCGTTAGAGCTTGGAGAGTGCATTTTGAGCTAGTTTGAGTGTTTTGGTGCTTGGTGGAGATGTCTTGACCCCTTCTGACCTAGTTGGGTGTTTTTTTATGTTAATATGATGTCATTATTATTTTTTGAGTTTTTATGACTGACCTATATGGTCATGTCTGACCTAGGGGTGTTTTGAGCTAGTGACTTGTATATAAGCAAGTGTATTTGGTCATTTGTGACTAGTTGAGGTAATGGGGTTATGAGTGACCTAAAGGAGATTGAAGAAGAGTGAAGAGGGGTTATATATATATATATATATATATATATATATATATATATATATATATATATATCCTATAAGATTTATGAATACCTAAGAAATATATAGGATCAGTGATGTAAGAGAAATTAACCTAATCATCCCATGAGAGGACAAATTTGAGTGAGTTGAGAGAGATATAAATTTGATGAGGATTTGGTGTGTTTGGATCTGAACTTGGATCACAATAAGTTATGTGATAATCATATCATCTATGATCATTAATTTCTTAAATATTGTGTGATGATTTATATTCATACAATTCCTTGTTTTTAGTAATATCAACAAAGGTTTAAGGGTGCATGCTCCTTATGAAGTGGGTGTTTCACTAAAGAAATCTTGCAAGATGTGTAATATTCTTGCAAGTCCTTTGTTTTATGTAATATAAGAAAAACATTTCAATGCATTTTCTTCCCCTTGAGGGTATCCCACTTAAATCTGGTGTTTTTATTCTCTTTCTTGTTGTATCCACTTGTGAATGTCTAATACACACTTAATAAGCTCACATGGTTCATGGATGATTGATTGAATGGTTTGAATGATGAATGTATGTAATGATAAATTAAATTGAATTTTTTATAGGATTGATTCACCCCCTGCTAATTCCATTGTGATTCCAACAATTCGTATCAAAGCAGGCCCTTGAGAATAAATTTTAATCACTTGAAGGATATCCTCGAAGCACAAAGAAATGGGTAAATCATCTAATGTTGAAGAAACTTTAAGAAATAAGTATGAAGTTTCTCAATCCTTCATTCATGGTTTAAAATATTAGATTAGTCTCATGGAGATAGAGTATGGTCAATCAATAAAATATATAGAATCACAAGTGGAGAGTGTGATGAAATCCCTAAAGGTTAAATAAGATGCTTGCCTCAAGTATGAAGAAGAATTGAGATCCTTGAAATCAGATTTAGAAGAAACATCTAGAAAGTTGAAGATGTATGGGAACTTGGATAAGATATATGAATCTCTAGATGGGATTTTAGAGATTCAAAGAGCAGCTAATGACAAATCAAGCCTAGGCTTCAAAGGAGAGCATATGGAGAAGTTTTAAGATGAAAAATTTGGTATAAGTGGTCAAGAAAACATGAAAGAGACCAAGGAGACAAATTAATAAGGTATAACCTAGCTATATAACCAAATACAATGAGGAATGGTCCTTCATTTAGAGGTTATTTCTACTCTTGTCATGGTTTTCATCGTAGATCTAGGGATTGTAAGAATAGTTACTCAATAAATAAGTTTTCATCGATTCGTGAAGGTTCTTTTAATGGTCATTGTTATTCATTTTGTGAGCATTTTCATAAGGCAAATGATTGTGGTTGGAATCTTAGTTCATTTCAATCAAAGAGAAAGAATGGTATTGTGTTATACAATTGTCACAAACAAGGTCATATTGCAAGATATTACAACCAAAGTGAATTTATAGGTTATAGTAGCAGGTTTCAAGCATCTAAAAGGAAAGAGGATAAAGTGTCCAAGAGAAAACTTAGTCCGACAAATGAATCTGAGATAGTCAAATCTGTTCTTATGGTCAATAAGGATGTTGATCAAGAAAATGAGGTCAAGATAATTGATTCTCATTCTGATATGCAAAGCGCGAGGGTGAAGAGTCAAGGCATGATAAACAAGGTGAAGTGATTACAAAAATTCAAAAGGCCAAGAAGGAAGAGAGTATAAAGGAACCAAATCAAAACAAGGTGTAAAATGTTGTTGACATATCCAAGAAGGAGAAAATTAGGTTTGTCAAGCCTAATCCAAATCATGAAGGACTATTAGTAATAACTAAAAGAGAACAAGTGTATTAGGTGTACCAAGAGTGTTTGACAGGTCTTTAATCAAAAGATTTCAGTTTTCCAAATGAAATCATCATACCTAAAAGGTTTTCCAATAAGATTGAAAGGATCTCAAATACAAATAGAGAAAGGATAGGATCTTTGGGCTCATTTGATGACTATAATCTCTTTTAGTGATCTAAATGGTTTTGTGTCTTCTCTAGGATTCTAGAATACATTCATTAGATGGAGGAAGCATGGTTATGATCTCTTAAAATGTTTCTTAGTCTTGTCAAGGTATGTGTGTTTTTTCTTGTTCCTTCATCAAGTCTTGTCTTTGAAATATGTAAGGTCTTAGTCAAAAGGTGTTAGAATATGTGCTAAGAATCTTGTCAATTTTTAAGTGTATATTCATGAAGCTTATCTTTTTAGCATATGTCTAGTCATAAGATCTCATAAAAATATGTGTTGTACAATCATTGTCTTTATCTGCATAGTCATGTCAAGGTTGAGTTTAAAGGATTCACGGTGATAGTACTCTATTAAAAGGTCATCTCAATATGATATGTGTCCATGATATCATTCAAAAGTTTCATTAATATCCTATAGAATATATGACATAGGTGTCATTATCATGTAATAAAGTTTTCACTTTTTTAAGGAGACTATTATTGTTATAAGAAGCATGAAATGTATTTGTCTAGGAATTTGAAGTGTCTAGGAGTTCAAAGTCTTTATTTATGATGCAATAGTAATCCAAAATTGGTGAAAATATGTGTTGGTCATGAATTTTTAGAGAGTATTTTCCAAGGGGGAGCAATGGTGATTTCATGTACCTATTAAGTAATTTCTATTTGTGTGTGTCTTAGATTTCATGGTCAAGTTTTGAGAGATCTAATTGTGTATCATGAGTCATTATCTTACATTGGTTTGATTCATCCATAAGAAGCTTTGTTGCCTAATCTATAAATGTGAGTCTTCAAATTACTACAAGATGATTCAATTTAATTAAGTTGGGTTAGAAATAATGATTTGAATAAACCTGGATCTGAATATGATGCCTTAGAATTGGCATGACATAGTTTACACATGATAGGAAGTCTTGCTCCATGAAGATTGCAGAAATTATGCGATGATCCGAGGTTATTATCTGCTTTATAATTTGTTAAATGAATATTCCATCAGTAAAGGAGAATTGAATGATCTTATAGGATTAGTGAACAAATTTTTGAGGTGCTCGATCCTGTCGATGAAAATTTCATGTATGAAAGTAAGCCTAAATGTCCTTGTTCCTACTAAATCCCAAAATCTCTATTGTGATATTATATATATGATGATATGGATGAGTCTCTGTATACTTATATTGAAAAGGTATGCAAATGTTTGAAGCTTGCTCCATAATGGCTCTTAAGGTATGAAGATTATGATGGTGATATATTTCTCATTTCCTTAGTCATGATTTTAGTATTCAACATGAATATGTAAGTTTGTACAAAGGGTTTGTAAGAATGTTTTGAGCTCTTAAATAAATTAAAAAAATCTTGATTTTGTTTCTCCAAGATCGGGGAATTAGTTAAGATCTCGGAGGAGGATTTCATGTCGGGGAGTCAAGACCCATTATTCCAATATGATGGCTTGAAGATGACTTGATCGGACCATCCGAGACAGGTCATATGATGCACTCCCGGTATGTTTGTAAGATGAATAAGTCTATGTGATGTTTCTATCTTTCACTCATATGTTAAGATATAAAAACATGTTCATATATCATGAGTATTGTTTAAAGAGGGTACGAGGCATGATTAAGTCTATGAAATCCTAAATAGTATGTTATTCAGTTGAGATGAATAATTATAGGTCTTTGAATGCTTGTTTGGGTATATATTAGTATTTCGAGACAGTGTATGGGAGGTCTTGATGGTTTTCTATTCCTAAAATGAAGAAGTAAACCTTGATGAATTCATATGAAGGATTTATAGATGCACCGGTTCTTGAAAGTATGTTTTTGGGCTCTTTAGATCTGTTTCATGAGCTCTTCTAGTTCGATTGATATATCTAAGGCATAAAAAGTGAAATGGTGGTTCGGATAGGATATTTTATGGAAGAAAATGTATTCATGGTATTATCTAAGTTTTATTGATTCTATTCTTGGTTGATGAAGTTTGATTATGGTTACACCTGCTCTAAGAATGAAATGTAAAGTTGGATGAATGTATGTCTATCCCTACAAAGGAAAGAAGGATAATTTGTGTCTTGAAAAAGGCTTGGTTAGGTTGTGTATTATAATATAAGTATCAAATGATGAATCAATGTTGGCATGTGCTCTCAATTTTTTGAATGGTCTATCATAAGATAAATGAATATGTTTTAGTAGGATGGTGTGATATAGTAGTATGATGGCCTCATATTTCATGAAAAACTGACTATAATCTTCAAGTAGGATTCTAATGTACAAAAAGGTTTGTCTGGTAGAATATAAATGTTTTTAAGCATATTAGAGAAGAGGGGATTGTCAAATATATAGCAAGTGTTATACTCTATAAAGAAGGCTAAAAACATTGAAGAAGTTGCTTAAGGATTGTACATTTGTCTTGATCCATCTCCATGACATGTGAATAAGGTATGAGCACTCAATCGGCACATATATTTAGAGAAGGATGGTTCATTGATAGGGGAAATAAATTGATGTTGTTTGTCTTGAGTATGCTTCAGGGATAGTGAGAAGTTTAACTAATTTGTACTAAAGAGTTGCTTTAGGGATATTAGTCCTAAAAGTGGTTATAATAGTATTGGAAGAAAAATTTGTGGATATTTCATGTTACACACCTAAAAGAAGTTGAAGAACAAGAATGAAGACAAAATTTGGAGAATATCAGTTCGGGGGAGCCATATTCATGATTATTGAAGTCCATGGATCATTTATTGTTGTTGTTTGAAGTCAAGAAGAGCAAGTACAAACCAAGGGGGATTCAAGTCAAGAAAGTAAGTTGTTTTGTGCATTCTTTCCATTGTGTGTTGTCATTTTTCATGTTGATTCATCATTTTAGTGGTTTTCATAGATTTCAAAGGGGGAAGTAGCATCAAAAACATAAAAAATAGGTATTATAAGTGTGTTTTATCTCGAGGTTTCCATCAATGTATCTAAAGGTCATTGCCATCAATGACAAAGGGGGAGATTGTTGTCCATTATGTCTTAGGTTGTCATTGATGTCAAATGTCATTGATGGAAAAGGGTTTCATGTAATCACATGAGTCTCCATGATGTGTAAATCAAGGTCAAACATGAAGGTTGATTAGTCGTGACTTGTTTTAGTGAAGTTGTTATGGTGTCTAGGTATGGTTTCAGGCATGGTGCAAGCATGGATGGTAATTATATGAGTCCCAAAGGTTGGTATGAGTTCCATCATGGTCCAATAGGTGTGTAAGAGGAGTTATTATTTCTGCAATGAGTCATCATGGTCGATTCATGAGTTTTATGGATTGAGTCATGTCATTTTAGGCCTATTCCTAGACCTAGAGCATGGTGCATGGTATGGAGAAATGATAAATAGATCAGGGAAGCATTGATGAAGAATTTATAGAGTATTTTTATAGTTCATATGATTTTTATGATGAATGTTAGGTCATTTCTCGGTGGTTTAATGTTGTTTCATGGTCCTTGGGAAGTAAGATTGTGAACACAAGATAAGTAAGCATAGGTAAGTCATTTTGATTGGATATTTTCAAGAATATTTGAGAATAGATAAGACATGGGTCAGTTATAGGATTTTTTCATGATGATTCATGACAATTTTTAGGTCAAATTTGTGAAAACATTGTAAGAAAACTATTTTTGTAAAATTGTGTTTTGAAGAAGGCAAAATCAACTTGATATGGTAAATTTATATGACCACCTTCTCTCACACACTTTTCATGGGAAATTATTACTTTGGGTTATGATTTTTAATTGATTTAATATTGTTTTTCAAAAATAATGAGGTTATTTTATTGTCATCATTTATGAACAATCGTTAAGAAGTTAAGTTGGTTAAAACCCTAGCTAAAACCCTCATAGCATAGTGACTGAAGAAAGATGAATTTTTTTGGTTTCCAAATGGATTATTCAATCTATTTTGATGACTCATGGGTGTAGATAATTTGTACAAAATAATTTTTGTATAGTTTTCATGTTCCATCTATTTCAAGAAGAGAGAGAAAAGCCCTAGTTTTGTGGAGTTTTGTATTTATAGGGCTGAGATGGATGCTTCATGATGAAAAGTAAACTGTTCAAAAATCCTAGGAGATTATCTAAATTATAATGAAAAATTTTATGTTAATTAAGTGGATAAAATGAAATATACGTGTTCAAAGTTGCTGTCGACCGATTTTGGCCTTAAGGGCTAAAAGGCTAGTCTTGAAGTTTGAGTTGAGCTTGATCATTTTGCTTAATGGATTTTATTTTTTTGGTCTTGGATAGAATTTAGGAACCTTGTATGATTTTTTTAATTTTGAAAGGTGTTTTCTTTCATAAACCTTAATGGTCATATTGGTCCTATTAGGATTGCTCGTGAAGGTGACCGAAACAGGTGTATTAGATCATATTTCTCCCATGATCTATGCTTATTAGTATTTGAAGATATTTTCTATGCATCCCTTGATGTGTTTCATTCTTTGGTTGAGCTTGAAAGTGGTTTTTAGGTGTTTAGAGATTGATTCCTCAAGGCTGGTTATTGAGTCCAGTTGGCGGTTTAGAGCAGCTTTCATAGATTGGCTTGCTTGGGGTCTTGCACTATGAATTGTATGATAAAGTGAGACATTCAAGAAACTAGACTTAGATACCTTTATAATGGTATATTACTTGATATGTGATGAACATATTTTCTAGGATAAGTTGGTAATTCTTCAAGACTATTTTTTGGGTGTTTGAAGATGTTGAATGGTTTGTTTGCTTCTGGTGTGTGTCATGAACAAGTTGGTTGATGCAGATGTTTCTGAGAATTTGGAATGTGTGTAGATCTTATATTTTAGTTTTTTGAATCTTCTTAAACCATCAAAAAAAAATTACGCATTTGGAAGTCCTTATGCATTTGTTGGATCTTGGAAAGTGCATTTTGAGCTAGGTAGATTTTTTTAGTGCTTGATGGAGATATCTCGACCCCTGTCAAACTACTTGGGTCCTTTTATGATGTTAATATGATTTTATCATTAATTTTTGATTTGGGATGATATAACTATATGGTCATGGCCGACCTATGGATGTTTTCACTAGTGACTTACATATAATCAATTGTATTTGGTCATTTTGACTAGTTGAAGTAATGACGTTAAAAGAAACCTAAAGGAGATTGAAGAAGAGTGAAGATGGGTTATAGATGGATAATAGAAGCTTTATAAATACCTAATAAATATCTATGATCATTGATCCTAGGTAATTTGACCTAATTATCCCATGAGAGGACATATTTGAGTGAGTTGAGAGAGAGAGAAGTTTGATGAGGATTTGGTGTGTTTGGAGCTGAACTTGGATCACAAGCAGTTGTGTGAGCAACATATCATATGTGATCATTAATTTATAAAATCTTGTGTGATGATTAATATTCATACATGCCCTTTTTGTGAGTAATATCGTAAATGTTTAGGGATGGTTAGTCCTAATGAAGTGGGTGTTTTACTAAATAAATCTTGTAAGATGTGTAATATTCTTGCAAGTCCTTTGTTTTGTGTAATATAAGCAAAGGTTTTCAGTGGGTTTTCTTCCCTTGAGGGTTTCCCACTTACATCTAGTATTTTGAATTCTCTCTTGTTGTACCCATTTGTGGATGTCTAATACACACTTAATATGTTCATATTAAAATTACTATGATAATTGAAAGAAACTAACATCTATTAGTTTCAAAGAAAATCTAAATCTAACATTAACATTATAATTATAACTTAAAGGAAACTAGTTATTTTTCATAAACATGAATTTAATCAACTAATTCTAACCATTCATACTCTATTAATGTATGATTACTTATAAATATGAGCCTCTTTATATCATGAGTAATCAAATCTATGTGTTTTATCTCCAAAGAGAGGGAAAGATCTCACCAATAAATGGCTACAAGTCAAAGCTTGGATCTTCCTTTCTACTCAACAATGGTAGAATGGATGCAAAGATGAAGTAGCTATTCTAAAGAATGGAGAAGGCTCTTATCATAAGCTTGTATAAATCACTAATAAAAGCAATGATGTAAGGTGTGAAGGATGTAGGAGGGTCATTTATATAGTTTTCTAATTTGGGAGAAGCTTGAATACCAATTAATGTCGGATAAAGGATAAAATAGATTTAGAATTTTTAAGATTGATTAGAAGAATTAAAAAGTGATCAGCATTCATGGGAGTTGGAGATGATTTAATTAATCAACTAGGATTAATTAATAGGCTAGAATAAGTTTTTAGACTATTTGGAGGTTAGTTAGGAGGAATTTGATATGATTTGAAGCATCTCGAAGAGGGATTTAACCAATAAAAGGGTTTATTGATTAAATGCATTGTTAAAAAGTATTAATTAACACATACTAGTTAATTAATCAATTTGAAGAGGATTATAACTAGTGAAGTGTCGTTAATTAGCATCCAAAATGTGATAGAGGATAGTTAATTAATGAAGCATCGTTAATTGACCGAATAGAAGAAACGTTAGTTAATTAGTAGGAAATAACTAATTATAATGAAAATGATAGGAAAGAGGATAGTTAGTACAATTTTAGCAATAAAATTGCGTAAGTAGATTTTAGGTGTCTACATTTTCCCCTCTTTGGGGTGGCATAAGCGACGCCACTTAAAATATAGTAGAAAATCACAAACAAGTAAATTTTGAAGATAAATTAGTATAGTGAAGGATACCCCCTCGAGTATCGATGGGGTGATAGAAGAGGTCAATCGACAATCGAAAATATGAAGGAAATGGATAGAAGAAACAAGGTGGGGGAGGGAGGGATAAAATGATCCTTATTGCCCTAGGTGTTTTAGAAGAAAATTTGATAGTGATAAGACATGATAGTGAAGAATATGGAAATAGATTTTGCATCTGTCTTGTTCAATAAACAACTTTGTTTCATCACTTTACTCATATGATCTACATCATCGGTTCTTATTAAAATGTACGCATATAACAAAAGTGTAAAATAACATGAAAATATATAATACTAACATTTTTTCATTGTCAAAATACTAACTCAATTAAAAAAACATAACATAATGCAATGTGAGAAAGTAAACAAGATAATCTAACAAGGAAACAAGTACAAAGACAAATACTCAAACAAACAATGTTCAAGACAATTGTACCAATGTTTTTGTTATCAAGCTTCACTCCCAAATGTTTGATTTAATGAAAAGGGTTAAAAATAGAACCCTAACCAAGGATACATGAGAGGTGAATAAATGGAGGGTGTAAGGTTCTAATGAAAAATCAATCGTGCACTATGAAATAGTACCAAGAAACTCGTTTATGCAAGGGAGTATAGACATAGTAAGCAAACCAACTTTTGTTAATGGAGGTAGATCCAGATGATTCGTGAGTCATTTTGTGAGAAAAGTGAGGACCAAATAAATATGGTTTTTAGGAAAATTTATATGTTTGAGGACAATACGTCCAATAAAATCTTCAAATGTGTGCATGCTTTTTACCAATTTTTGAAAAAAATGAATTTTAAAAAAAAAATGGATTTTGTTTTTTTAATTTTACCAATTTTTAAATTTTACCAATTTTTTTAATAATTTTTAGGAAGAAAAATATATAGAAGAATAAAAATGTGCATGGGCATTGCTAAAAAGCATTGGGAAGCAAATAATATGCCCCAAGTATCGAAAGGGTCACCTGTGAAGAAAAAACATGCCCTAGCATAGTAAAAACAGGTGAAAAAGGACTATTTAATAAAAATAATGAACACAATGAGTGCTAGAAGAATATAGAGGAATCGTGGTCGTCATCTAGCCCCTTTGAGGTGATAAAAATGCAAAATTAGGGGAAAATGGCTATAAATAGCAAGTTGGGAGGAAAACATCCATCGTGACGAGTTATTGTTATCGAGACCCTTTTGAGATTTAGAGAGGTTTTTGTTTTGACACTAAAGAGAAGTGGCTCTTATTCGAAGTAGAAACATAGCTTGGATCGAGTACAAGATTTTGGGAGGCCTCCTATGGACCCTACACTAGTACGCAAACAAAAAAACTTTAAGTTTTTATTGCATTTGTTACATTTTTGAGCTAGGGAAAAAATGCGGGTTCGCGCTAACACAAGTCATAGGGCACGCTAGCATGAAGGGTGTTTGTTGGAACAAATGGGTTACACACTAGCACAAAGGGGGTGTACACTAATGCAAAAATGTATGTTTGTGTGAAAAAATAGATCTTAGGCTAGGCTAGGCACGCGTTGGCATAAAAATGAACAAGTTAGTGGAAAAATGGGTGTGCTAGCACATGCTTGCACTAGTGAGAAAATGAGGGATTTTACATGTAAAGGCATGCACTAGCACAAACTTATGCTAGTTCCTAAAGGGGTATACTAGTGCAAACAAAATTTTATTGGTATACATTTTGTGCCTTAGGAAATTTCTAGAAGAAAATTCAAAGTTGTGAAAAACTTAGGAATGGATAGAAGAACGAAAAATCAATCGAACACCTTAGGAATATGTTTATCGAAGGGGTGATGTTAATTTAAATTTCTTTGTGTAATCTTGTAGGTGATATTACACAATGTGGATGTACGTTAAGGACATGGATACCTTAGAGCTTATGAACATGCATTCACATGGTGGGAGCAAATGAGATTGATTTCCCTTTTTCACGCTACCGATTTGACTCATATTGCACAAATACCTTGCATTACACTCGGACCACACCCTCCTCACTATCTTAGCAAAGATATGGTGGAGTGAGAGCCAGACTTTTAGACTATCGATCAACAAATGATTGTGACCTTAGAGGATGTTTGGCAGATCTTATAGTGTCGATTCAGGAATCTTGGTGGAGTATGACGGGGATCTCGGCCGGATCCTAGTTCTGAGACTTAGTATATTATTTTGCAGCAATATCAGCCGAGGAAGCTCACTACAGATCTCTATATCATGTTGCAGATCCAAAGGGATAGATGGAAGCTCCTTTTAGTCATCTTGCAAGCATTAGTTCTAGATCGAGATCACATAGACCATCTAGGTCTACCATATCGATACATATGTCTCCATCCAACCAAAGGCATCCCAACCTTAGTCATAGTCTAGGTAGTCCTAGCATTGGCAAGAGTCATCCATGACTCTTTATTTATCTAACATTTTTGATGTATGCCTCGTGATGAAGGAAAAATTTTCTACAGATTTATATGTATTGTTTTTTATTATGCCTCGTGATGAAGGCACATTTTTTACCCTTTCCCATGATAGCGTATATATTGGTATGGATATATGATGATGGAATTGTTTATCTATCGCATTTTGTGTTATGAGATATGATTTTTAGCCCATGTTTTTATTATGGTCTATGACAAGGGGGATAAAGATAATCCCTTTTTCCCCTCTTTTGATGATATTATATGATGTTAGCTTAGCATATATGTTTAATTTTCATTTGTATGATGATGTATCTTAGCATTTATTGATATGTGATGATGTTTAGATGTGATGATAGATGATACCAATGATGAAATGATAACAAACTGTACAAGAAAACAAGACAAGCACAAGTTAATCAAATCTAATCAAAACAACACAACTATATACAAGCATGCAAGATAAAAATGAACCCAATGAACTCCACAACAAATTAAATTAACCCTTAATCTAAGAAATAAAATGAATCAATTTAATGCTTACAATATGAAAAGTAAAACCAACAAAACTATGTACAAACAAACTAAAGTAAGCAAACTACTACTTTATTTTTGCGGGATAGTTTTGAAATGTTTTGCGTTGTTTTTGGTATTATCTCGAGACAATTTTATATTTTTTTGATTTTTCTATGAGATGTATTTGAATGTTTTGATTTTTCCAACTAAACATATTTGAATTTTTGGGATTTTTAAAAGTTATACAAATGTTTTTGCAATTTTCTAGAAGTTTTATGAAGCTATGTGCAAGAAAATGAAGAAACGTGGATGCCCCCATCAATAGATGGGATGTACAAGGGTAGAATGCCACGTGTATGTGCAAGAATTGATGATGCAAAGTTTCCCCCAATGTTAGATGGGAATGTACAAAGGAAAACTCTTCCCATATGTAGGTAGGATCAGTTGGATCAAGGCCAAGTGAGATAGGCTTCAAAGTACCTCATCACGCAGACAAAAACTAACTTAC
Organism: Taxus wallichiana var. yunnanensis; assembly: GCA_018340775.1. Classification (NCBI taxonomy): domain Eukaryota; kingdom Viridiplantae; phylum Streptophyta; class Pinopsida; order Cupressales; family Taxaceae; genus Taxus; species Taxus wallichiana. The sequence continues at coordinate 960,051,237 of CM031234.1, forward strand.
AATAAATCCATCGTAATCCTAGATATGAGATTCTTGTGAACAACAGACCCTCCAATGGCGTCGGAAACCAGTTTTCACCAAAGGAATTTTCTTAAGTGCCATAATTGTGTGGTTTTCACACTTGGATGCATTGGTCTCTCTTTACTTTTTCTTATTTTATATTTATTTATATTTTTATTTTCTCGATATTTGAGGGACCCCATTTCTAAGCATAGAAACACTTGAGATGAATGGAATTCATGGGTTCCATAAGTTCATCACCATCAAATTCAGCAAGCTTGTATGCACCTGAACCAAATTTAGTGACCACCACATATGGCCTTAACTAATTAGGCTCAAAGTTACCTTTATTTTCACGGTCCTTGGTGGTATTGAATTGATTTTCCATTAGAACAAGGTCTCCTACCTCAAATCTGTGAGGTATGATTCTTTTGTTGTAATCTCAACACACTTTATTCGGATACACTTTGAGTTGATCAAGGGCATGAAGGCGCTTCTATTCCAATAGCTCTAGCTCTACTATTTGATCCACTTTGTAGTCCTCCTCTTTATCCAAGTAATCTCTTAGCTCTATACATAAAGAGGGGAGCTTGATTCCAATGGGTAGTACAACGTCTATGCCAAAAAACTAAGGAATATGTAGTAGCACCCGTAGGGGTGTGCAAAAATGTTCTATAATCCCATAGGGTTGGATAAATCTGAAAATTCCAATTATAACCATTTTTATTCACCATCTTCTCCATAATATGAATAAGGGTTTTATTTGAGGCTTCACCCTTCCCATTACCTTTAGTGTAATATGGTTTGAATACTTAAGGAGGATTTGAAAGCATTGACACAACACTTTCACATTTTTATTCTTGAATGACTTACAATTGTTAGATACAACGGTGAGGGGATGTCATACTGAAAATTATATGATTCATTATGAATTTGGATATCTGTACACCAGTGATATAGGTGAGAGGAACAACCTCTACCCACTTTGTGAAGTACTTAGTGGTAGTAATAATGAACATATGGCCATCAGATGATGTAGGGGTAATCTTACCGATGATATTGAGTCCCCACTTTGAAAAAGGCCATGGTGTGGTAATAGGTTGCAATGATTGTGTCGGGCATGTATCAAGTTTCCATATTTCTGACATAACAAACATTTCTTTACATACTTGCAATAATTAGTCTCCATGGTAGGCCAATAATATCCTACTCTCAGTATCTTTTTATCTAGGACTATCCCACTTATATGGGCCCCACAGATTCCTTCGTGTACCTCTTTGATTGCTAAGGTAGATTTATCTAAATTAATAAAACGCAACATATTCCCATCATAGCCTCTACTATAGATAGTTCCAAAATTAAGGTGTAGCATGTTATGCTTTGGATAAGTGGTGTCCCCGATATTTCACCCTTAAATATATGGCAACCCCTTTTTAAAAATATGTTCTTTTCAATGTAATGGGTTGTTTTGTGTTTGTTTTTCCTGCAGTTTGTTTGCATCACTCTACGGTAACCCCAGAGAGTCATAAAAGCAAAATTTGTCAAATACCCACATGTTAAAACTCACTCTATCCCTTCGCTAGGTTTTGTCAGAGAGAATTTTTATTTATTTATTTATTAAATAAATAAAGTTCTTTTAAAAATAGATTGATTTAAAATTGGAGGATTTATGTTATATAAAGCACTTCACCCCATCATTATTACCACAAAACATTCACCCGGGTGAATAATTTTTACATATCAAATAAATGGAGAAAAAAATTGAGAAATTTCCAGCTTGTTTTTTTTTTTTTGTTTTATTTATTTTTGTCTATTTTTTGGTTTGTTTTCTCTAGAAATTCCCATAGCCTATTCATTCTTCTTTCCAAATCTTGCCCTAGGACAAGGGTTTTGAAAAGCTATCCAATTTTTTTAAATTACTAATATGTCTCCACAGTGATCGGCGCTCAAGATTCTTTCAAAAGATTGTAAGAAATTGCTTGGTCCAAAAGGTGCAAAAATGGACTTTATGAAAATAAGAAAAGTATTTCCATCAATGTGTAGAGCTCGAGAAAATATGCACTTTCGGAGAAAACAACACCTAAAACGGAGCCACGGAATGGAAAATTTTATTTTGTGCTTGTGTTTTCTTCACCAAAAATCCAAAAAGGAAATAAATGAAAGAAAGGCATGCGGAAATTTCTTGCCTACCTAGCAGGTTACTTTTTCCCATCAAGTCAAATCACTTAAGCTGCCAATGGGAATTTTGGAGGTGGCAGGCAGCAGAATTTCTTACCTGCCTAGTAGGGTGAAAATTCCCATTATGAAAGTAAAGTCACTTAAGTGAAAAGCAGAATTTCTTACCTACCTTGCAGGGTGAAAATTCCCATTATGAAAGTAAATTCACTTAAGTGAAAAGTGGGAATTTCTTGCCTACCTTGCAGGGTGAAAATTCTCATTATGAAAGTAAAGTCACTTAAGTGAAAAGCGGGAATTTATTGCTTGCCTTGCAGGTGAAAATTCCCATTGCTTTGACTTGTTATTTTTAACATGACTTCTAGCCAAAAAGTGCGACCCATTTTTCTTAGCTAAATGTCTAAAAACCAATTTTTTAATTGTTGGGAAGCATCCAGCTTTGCGCTAATCGGTGTCCCAGAGATTTCACCAAAAATCTGGGACAACCCATTTTTTAAAAATCGTTATTTTCAATGTAACAAGTCATTTTGTGTTTTTCTCCCGCAGCTTGTTTACATCACTCTAAGGTAACCCTAGAGATTCATAAAATCAAAAATCACCAAATACCCACATGCTAAAACTCACTCTATCCCTTCACCAAGTTTTATCTCGAGAGAATTTTATTTATTTATTTATTAAATAAATAAATTTCTTTACAAAATAGATTGACCTAAAATTTGAGCATTTAGGTTATATAAAGCACCTCACCCCATCATTATTACCATAGAACATTCACCTGGGGGGAAGAATTTTTGCATATCGGCTAAATGGAGAAATGTTTTGAGCAATTGCCTCTGCAAGTGATTTTGTTTTGTTTTATATCTCCTTTCCTGTGTTTTGGTTTGTTTTCTATGGTAATTCCCATAGCTTATTCATTCTTCTTGCCATATTTTTCCCCGAGGCCTAAGGTTTTGAAAAGCTATCCAGTTTTTTTGAATTACTAATCTATCTACAGGCGAATAGAGCTCAGGATTCTTTCATAAGATTACAAGAAGTTGCTTGGTCCAAAAAGGTGCAAAAATGGATTTTATGAAAATAAGAAAAATATTTCCATCAATGTGTAGAGCTCAAGAAAATATGCACTTTTAGAGAAAACGACACCTAAAATATAGCCACATAATGAAAGTTATGGCACGTGCAAGTTTTGTTGCTACATCTTCTCGGGCCCTTTCCAAAAATGGAAAATTTTATTTTGTGCTTGTGTTTTCTTCACCAAAAATTCAAAAAAGGAAATAAATGGTGTCTTCATGCCACTCACAATTTTCAAAGCTTCCTTTCGCATCCAATTTTGACGCTACCTTCAAAGTGACGAATTTTCCAACAATTTTAAAGGCAAAAGTTACAATACAAGTCACACTTTTGGAAAAGAGATATCTTTCATGAAAGTCACACTTTTTGGTAGGAAGACTTTAAGTCATCAATGGGAATTTTGGTAGCGAGAAAGTAGGTGGGAATTTCTTGACTTCCTAGAAGGTTAGTTTTTTCCATCAAGTCAAATCACTTAAGCTACCAATGGGAATTTTGGCAGTGGCAAGTAGGCAGGAATTTCTTGCATGCCTAGTAGGTTAATTTTTCCCATCAAGTCAAATCACTTAAGCATAATGGGAATTTCGGAGGTTACATGTAGGTGGGAATTTCTTACCTTCCTAGCAAGGTGAAAATTCCCATTATGAAAGTAAAGTCACTTAAGTGAAAAGTAGGAATTTCTTGCCTACCTTGCAGGGTGAAAATTCCCATTATGAAAGTAAAGTCACTTAAGTGAAAAATGAGAATTTCTTGCCTACCTTGTAGGGTGAAAATTCCCATTATGAAAGTAAAGTCACTTAAGTGAAAAGTGGAAATTTATTACCTTCCTTGTACGGCGAAAATTCTCATTTCTTTAACTTGCTATTTTTAACATGACTTCTAGCCAAAAGTGTGACCCATTTTGGCATAGCTAAATGTCTAAAAGCTGATTTAATTACTAGGAAGCATCCAGCTTTTACACCTAGGGTTGGATAATCTTTCTTTTTATTATTCAGAGCATCTACATGTTGATGTGTGTGCAGAAGTGAATAAAATAATATTTTTAGCTTGCTTGGCATGCAAACACGATCTAAAAATATAGAGGCGAGGATTTATAATCAGATTTTGGTGATGAAAATTGATTATTTGTGTCATAGACTCCACATTTGTCTAAATCAATTGCAAGTATTCATCACAGATGCCCGTATTGGTGAAGAAAGTAGAAGTCAATATCTGATACATTGAATATATCTTTAGAATCAGAGGGAGAAATAGATCCAGATCTCATAATTACAAAGGATTCTGGAAAAAATTCATCCTCTTATTTCTAATGCAGCCCAAGTATAATTCATTGCATGGAAAATTCCTTCCATGATCTTGTGCATGTACTCCCAATATTACAATTGAAGCCTTCATTGAATTTACTTGTGTTTTCTTTCACTCGGAGTGCTTTCAATAATTTAAAATTTCTCATGTACAATTAAAATTAAAAGATGACGAGTTTTGTCTAAATTATTTATGGCAAACATTGACCGGTGCATATACTTGGAGAAGATGTAAAAATGCTTCAAGGATAAAATGGGAATACGGGTCATAGGTAACACCCGTAGTAAAATCACAATCACTACTTCCGATCCAATTTGGTGATAATCAAAGGCAAAAGAGTCAACCACATGCGAGAATATGGAAAAGAACGAGTCCGGGAGTGTAGCAGCTTTCTTCTAATTTCTTCTCTTTCTTTTTCTTTCTCTTATTTTCTCCAACAAAGTAATTGAGTAATCAATTAAATTATAAAATTTAAGTGATTGGTTTAAAATTTGTTACTTCAGAAGTTACCGAAAGAAGTCAATTACTTGGAAATAGGTGGCAAACATGCAAAATAGAAGGTTCTATTTTCAGTTATAAATTATGCATGTCACGCAAAGAGGAATTCCAGGAGGAATATTTCCAACTGCTTCCCTTTTTCATAGTTTCAACATGTGGCAATTCATTAAAAAATCTTCCTATTTGTAATTGCCCTCTATACACCATAAATAGAGGAAGAACCTACGGGTTAAAGGATCAGAATTTGTAATCAACATTCTTATGTTCTAGACTTTGAGCTAAAACCATTGATATCTATCTGAAAGCTAAAGAATCAAAAATAGGCATATTTCTAGAGAAATTTGTGTCAACGATGCATTTATTTCTTATTTCTATGTAGATCTTTACATAAACTTTGTGTTATCTCATATCTAGATTTGAAACTTTCCTTTTCTTTAAATTCTATAATGTGATATCTATTTATTTTGTATATTTGCATTTGACCTACTTTGTCAAATATTGATTAGATTGCACATATTCTTTCCTTTCTTCTCTTATTTAATTATTTCCCCTCTTTTGCATATATTCATTTCTTACACTACTTGTTGCAAAACTACCTAGTTATGGTTCATGAGCTACGTAATTAAAGTAAAACCAACAGATAGATATTAGGCAATATAATTGACAAAATCTCACATGGGAGTGTTATCAAAAATAAGCCCATGCTTATTTTGGTTAACTCCTCCTCCTTTTCCTTTGCTGGTACTTAAAATGAATTTTTTGCATGCTTCAACGACTCAAAATTTTCTAGATATGATTTCATCATATAGAGAATTTTTCCACCTTTCGAAGGGTAAAAAAGTCGTCCTAACTCCTTGTATTTTTTGAGTTATGGCTTAGTGGAGGTAACAGTGGAAAATTTTCTCTGGGCGGGCCTGCGGAGGTAAGGAGGCAAATTTTCAAAGGAGTCTCGGCAGCAGAGCGGAGAAGGAAATTTTCCAAGGAAATTGGCGGGTTAGTGGAGGCGCGAAGAGAAAGTTGGAACTTACCCTTTTTGGGGAAAAATGGGTTAAAGTCGAGAATTGGCCCATAGATCCGCAAAGGAAAATGGTCAAGGCTCCACTCTAATCATAATCTGACACATGTCATGCGGGAGCGCGGGGACACGTGGAGTTGTTTGAGAATTTTCACAAAATTTAAAAAAAGGGCAAAAGGTGAAGTTTGAGGTGAGGGCCCATGAAGGAAGAAAATGAAGCACACCTCTCGCACCAATAAGAATTTGACATGTGTCATGCAGACCTGAGGGGCCACAGAGATTTTTGGGAAATTTTTCCAAAAGGGAAAAATTTAAAGTTTGACCCCGCCGACCCCAATTTTGACTCTATTTTTTACCAGTTTGCCCTAAATCTTCAGAGGGCCATATCTTTCAACCAGAGCTTGGTTTTTCACAATTTTGGTGTCATTGGAAAGATGTTGAAATTATCTACATGATGGACCCCTCAATTTTGAATTTTGACAGATTTTGATGGGAAAAATTTGAAGAAATGTCTCTGGCATGGGAAAAAATGTAGAACCGACCCCCAACCACCAAAATTGATGAAGTATGGCATTTGTTTCTCCTCCAAAGCATGGATTAATGCATCAAAAATGGATTTTTGAGAGTTCCTTGCTATTTTAAGGAAATATTTTTGGTGGTTGGAAATTTCAATCAATTTGCCCTCATTTTTTCATCTTCCTTCATTCTCGTTTGATCGATAAAAGCTAGATTTGGCTCATTTTGTAAAGGTTAGACCCCTTGATCTCTTAAAGCTCTTCATTTCTCCTTAGTAGGTGGATTTGAGGAGATTCAGACCTCCCACATGGACTGCAGCATGTTTTTTTCCCTTCTTTTTATTCTAATGTATCGTATCAAATTTGGAAATGACAATGCATGCTCTATGAATGAGTTTTCAATCCTATCTTGTGTTGGTTTGTTTCCTTCTGATCTTTTATTGGATTTTGGAAATTTGTGCATGTTTTTATGTTGCATCCTCATGATCTATGTCTATATTTTCAAAGCAAGAAGTCCAACACTCCTTTGGTGTATCACCGTTCTATTTTTTTTTAGTTTTGTTTCCATTTCCATGTTTTCTCTCAACCCTATCTCCTTGGTAGTTTTAGAGTAGGATTTTGAATCAAAACCTCTGCAAAAATTGCATGCATACACCTAAATAGAGGAGTAGGAACCAACCTCAATCTGGAGATTTTTCCCAATTTTCAAGGTCCCACACTTAGGGAAAACTCCATGTTGTGCATTCACACCAAATTGACCATTTCCCAACAAAGAAATCAAGGTTGATTTAGGGGTGTTGTGAATTTTCACTAACATTTATGGCACACCCCTGGGGGACAATAGGTCTTCTGCTTCATTTTTGTAGGTTGATGTGTTCTTGTTTAAAATTTCAACCTTTGGAGGCACTTGCAAACACATCTGGTGAATCCATCCGATCAAAGAACCCATATCGGAAGTTCTGAGACCTTCTTTCCATTCATTTTCTTTCATTTTTCATTCCATCTCTTCATTCTTCTTTCATCCCATGAAGTTGTGCATTCATGAATTCATTTTCCCCATGGAATTTATAGTTGTTATAATAGCAGCAATGTTTCCCACCTCCAACACATTCTCTAAATCCTTCGATCAGCATTTTGATCAAATTCAAAACTAGTATGCATATCCATATGAGTAATGCCAAATTCAATTTGGTTATGAAGCATGTCAAGCACAAGGGTATGTAGATTGTGAGGGTAGTCAAGAAGAAAATGCAGATTTGTTGGAGAAAATCCAAAAGATGGAGGCAAACATGGTGCAATCTAGGGCTCAAGCACAAATGAAAGCATTTGGAATCAGTTGTAGGGCACCCTATCCATGGGTGGGACCTTTTCCAAGGCATTACAGCCCTCAAGAGAAGCTTGACTTCATGGTTGTAACATTTCCATTACTTACAAAGTGGACTAAGGGAATAGAGGTGTATGAGAGGAGTATTCAGCAACCTTGTCAACGGGTAAGCACACCATCTCATGCTTTTTATTTTCCTCTTTCCAAATCTATTTTATCTTAGTAGTGTCAAGTTTTAAACTCTCCATCTGTTGTCCCAAAAGTTGATTCCATTTCTTCATCTCCTAGTCTCCCATCCCACCTCAATTTCTCTGCTCTTTTCCATTCCAAACAGTCATTCCCTCTAAAGAAACAAGAGGTTCTACCTCCTCCACCACCACAAATAATTGTAAAACCAGTTGAGTCACAACCCACCCCTCCTCTTGCATTCCCAAATCCATGTTGGGAAAATAAAAATCAAAAATCTAATCAAGGAGAACAGCAAGAAGAGGAGCCCAATAGAAAAGAAATGATAGACAATATGAAGAGTTGGGCTCTCAAATTTGAGATCACAAAAATCCCCTTGATGGTGAAGCCAAAAGAGAAAGTTGGAGTTGGGGAACAAGTGGAAAACAAGGCTGATTTTATAGCAGCAGTAGAGCAAAAATACCAGCAGTTTGTTTGTGCTGAGTTTGGTGTCCATGTTGGCACTTTTCCCGAAGGAAAAGTTGATCTAATCCAAGCTGCCAAATCAGTCATCATAGAGGAAGAAAAATCAGCTCCAAAGCCCATTGAAGAGGAGCTAATGGAAGAGATTAAATCATGTTTGAAGCCATTGGATGAAGGAAGCATTATTGATGAATTTTTTCTTTCATTTGAAGGGGCTGATTTGATTGATGAAGCCATTATGGAGGTGAATAAAACAGGTCCAAAGGCATTGAATTATGAGCAAGATGCACAAGAAACTTTATGTTTCTCTCCCACTTCATCTCTCCAAAAATCTGATTTTTTGGATGAGTTCGAATTGGAAAGTTTCATGTTTGAAAATGAAGTTGCACATGGTGAAGAAAATGCAGATTTGAAAGTCACCATGCAAGAGGAAGAGACTTTGTTGTAGCAGGACATTGAAGAGTTTGATTGCTTATCAGACTTAGAAGAATGTTTAGAGGAGGAGCCAACTAAAATTGTAACATTCTCTTCTCCACCATTCATTCTTCAACATCAAGAGCCTACTACCATGAAGGAGAATATTCAATAACAGCAGCATGCACTTCATAACAGCCCTCTGGAACCAAGATTGGAAGATTTAATTCTTCCATGTGCTTCATGGGAAAAGGAAGGGGAAGAGCAAGAGATTTTTACCACTTCTTCCACGCCATCCACCCAAGAAGGTCCACAAGAAGACTCCATTTTGGAGTTTAATTTTAAATAAATGAGCACATCCAAAGGATCAGACCATGCCCAATTAGGTACTTGGCTTCATTGGAGCCAAAGGAGAAGCCAAATCTGGTCATGTCCATTTCAGGGCATGAGGATGATATGCAAAGCACCAAGGATCAGCTGTCATACCTCTTCAATCCAAATGCAGAGCAACCAAAAGAGGTATTTGATTTGTCTCCAGCTGATACCTTGTTGATTTGGGTGGAAGATCAGCTTGTGGTTATTTTTTCACTCATCTAACCAGCCATGTTCAGTGCCAAATCAATTGCATCGCTGTCATTTTTTAGGAAGGGAAGATATTTATCCCTGCCAGTTGTAGGCTTTGTTTAAGCTCCCTTTTCTCTAGGCTAGAGTAGTGTAGGTAGGTTTGATTTTTGCAAAATAATTGCTTCTGCACACTCTACATGTTCCATTTGGAGCATGTATGATTTTCATGTTTGTACATAATTTTTGCGGTGCTGGTTTTGCTCTTGCACAGTGCATTCTTTTGGATTTTTGTCACAACCGGTTTCAGTTTTTAATGGTTTCCAAGAGGCTTAAAAGGGAATTTTTCAAGTAGAGGATCAGTTTACAAGCTATCTATCATGACTCCATGCCCAATGGATGCTTCAAGGTAGGTGGTATTTTCATCTAGCAGGCAGATGACCCCTCTGAGTCACCAGAATTGTTATCCAAAATAAGCCCATGCTTATTTTGGTTAACTCCTCCTCCTTTTCCTTTGCTGGTACTTAAAATGAATTTTTGCATGCTTCAGGGACTCAAAATTTTCTAGGTATGATTTCATCAGATAGAGAATTTTTCCACCTTTCTAGAAAGGTTAAAAAAATGTCCTAACTCCTTGTATTTTTTGAGTTATGGCTCGGCGGAGGTAATAGGAAAATTTTCCTGGTGGGCCCGCAGAGGTAAGGAGGAAAATTTTCTAGGGAGTCTTGGGCCGGCAGAGTGGAGAAGGAAATTTTTCCAAAGAAATTGGCGGGTTGGTGGAGGTGAGGAGAGAAAGTTGGAACTTAGCCCTTTTTGGGGAAAAATGGGTTAAAGTCAAAAATTGGCCCACTTGATCCTACAAAGGAAAATGGTCAAGGCTTTACTCCAATTAGAAGCCGACACATGTTTTGTGGGAGTGTGGGGATGTGGAGTTGTTTGAGAATTTTCACAAAATTTAAAAAAAGGGCAAAAGGCGAAGTTTGAGGCCATGCGGGCCCATGAAGGAAGAAAACAAAGCACACCTCCACAATAATAAGAATTCAACACGTGTCATGCAGACCTGAGGGGCCGTGGAGATTTTTGGGAAATTTTTTCAAAAGGGAAAAATTTAAAGTTTGACCCCGCCGACCCCAATTTTGACTCTATTTTTACTAGTTTTTCCCTAAATCTTCAGAGGGCCATATCTTTCGAACCAGAGCTCGTTTTTCATTATTTTGGTGTCATTAGAAAGATGTTGAAATTAGCTACACAATGGACCCCTCAATTTTGAATTTTGATGGAGTTTGATGGTAAATTTTGAAGAAATGTCTTTGGCACAAAATAAAATGTAGAACCGACCCCCAACCACCAAAATTGATGAAGTATGGCATCCGTTTCTCCTCCAGCATGGCTGAATGCATCAAAAAATGGATTTTTGAGGGTTCCCTTACTATTTTAATGAATCTTGTCATTGGTTGGAGATGTCGAATCAATTTTCCCATGTTTTTTCATCTTCCTTCATTCTATTTGATCGATAAAAGCCATATTTGGTTCATTTTGTGAAGGTTGGACCCCCTTTCTCTTGAAAGCTCTTCTTTTCTCCTTAGCAGGTGGATTTGAGGAGTTTTAGACCTCCCATATGGACTGAAGCACTTTTTTTTGCCTTCTTGCTATTGTAATGTATCATATCAAATCTGGAACTAACAATGCATGCTCTGTGAATGAGTTTTCAATCCTATCTTGTGTTGGTTTTTTTCCTTTTGATCTTTCATTGGATTTTGGAAATTTGTGCATGTTTTTATGTTGCATCCTCATGATATGTGTCTATATTTTCAAAGCAAGAAGTCCAGCACTCCTTCGGTGTCTCACCGTTCTATTTTTTGCTTAGTTTTGTTTCCATTTCCATGTTTTCTCTCAACCATGTCTCCTTGGTAGTTTTAGAGTAGGATTTTGAATCAAACCTCTAAAATTACATGCATACACCTAAATAGAGGAGTAGGAACTAGCCTCAATCTGGAGATTTTTCCCAATTTGCAAGGTCCCACACTTAGGGAAAACTCCATGTTGTGCATTCACACCAAATTGACCATTTCCCAATAGTAGATCTAAAGTTCGATTTGGGGGTGATGTGAATTTGTACTAACAGAGCCTCCCGGTAAATGAGGGAGATTTATATCATGAAAAACTAGGTTTTAAGTCATGTGTAGAAAATCTAGCCAATAGTTTTTGGTGATTCTACTGGGGAACAACACAAATTAGAATAATAGAGCTTTCTCTCGGCTTGTTCCATTTTATATTATAAGCTCAACCTGGTAGAACATCCATCCATGTGGTCTAGAAAAGCTTAAGGAAGGATCAACCATGTTTATAGATTGCAGGAGTAGTTTAATTTCAGTCATCTGCCTCAAGTTAGAAGCTGAATATCCAGTCTTTCACCGGGAAGAAGAGTGCAAAATCCTCTAGATCTGGATCATGTATAGCACAATCCAGTAGTTGGGATTATTCACCCAATCTATTCTCAAATAATACGTGCTCCTTTCATCATGCATCACCACTTACTCCTATAAAGACCTATTCCATGGGGTGCAGCCTTTAGACCTCTGAATCTAACTCCTCCTATGCATGATCTACCTAAAGGGATGAGAAATAATTTTCCAAAATTCTTTGGAGATGGAAAGAAAAATATAGATGACCACTTATTTGTGTTCTTTATATCATGTGGAGTGCTTGTAGTCTAACATGAAGACGTATTTTCTGTAATCCTCATAAAGACTCGCATGACTTAGCTGGAGAATGGTTCTACCGGCTAGCTCTTGGTACCATAACCAAGTGGGGCTACTATGCAGGATGTAATCCTGAAAATATTCAAAACAGCTAAAGATTTTAGTACCTTGATAACTCAACTAACTTAGTTAAAGAAGGAGCCACAATTAGCACATCCAGGATTTTATTGCAAAATTACAAAGATTGTTGTATAAAATTATGGCTTATGATTCTCTCAATGATGAGAATCAAAAAAATATTTGTCAATGCTTTACTTCTTGAAGTAAGCTATCAACCGCAAAGAGCACGTCTTGTTGACTTGTTAGAAACTCAAAACATGGTGGTTGAAATTGAAGATGACCTCATCATGGCTGGAAAGATAAATAGTAGCACTTCTAGAGCTAAAAGTTCATCTTCCGCTAGTACTTTTGATTCACTATTACAAAATTTAGAAAATGAGATGTCGCAGATGAAGAAACAAATGGCTCAAGGCAACAACACTTCCCCTCCTGCTGGAAATTTCAACAACTTGAACCACATTGTTGGTTCCCAAAGATTAGTAATTAAAGTTGCTCCCCGAAACAATGTGGAGATGAATTAATAGACCATGAAGCCGACACTGATCAGCTCAAGTATGATTATTTTTAGCTCCCGATGGCAATTCCAATATTAATTATCTAAACTACAAATCTGAACACGACTATGAGGAGATTCTTGAAGATGATCATGGTCATGCATATGTAGTATTTACACAATCACAAACTCGCCAAGCTGAGGCATTAGCCGATGAACAAAGAAGGGGCAGCCCTTTACCTTCTTCCTTAGATCCCAGAAATAATAATGTGAGTTCTTCATCTCAACCATAGAAAGCAGCTCGTATTTTGAATCTATACCTTCCTTCAATATTGTTTATCATGTCAAGAAAACTAGGATTCGAATGTCATAAGTTGAATACCTGAGATCCTTTCCTGAGTAGTTAAATAGGCTAGTTAAATATGTGCAATCACCAGAAAAATTCAATACATCAAAAGGCATTTTTCGTAAGCCCAAAGATACTCCTCCCTAGAATAACGCTACAGCTTGTTAAGCCCTCATTATCTTCGAAAGAGTGGAACATTTCTATGTCTTATTATTGCTTAATGGTTTCAAGTTAAGCAATCGCATTCTAGATTCGGGTGCTTCGACAATGTCATTTCGATTAAAGTTGCAGATGATCTTCACTTACCTTTACAAAGACCATAAAAAGGTGTTATTCCATGGAGAGACAAACCCTTTAATCGACAAATCAAATATCCACAAGTTGTTCTCGTAGCTTTTCCCGACAAAATATTAAAGAGGACAATCTTAGTTGCAAATATTTTTGTTTCCTACAGATGTTACCGAGAAGAAACTTCTACAAACAGCTAGGAGGAGAAGTAGAAATGGATTGGTCCTGTGCTCATATTCCTATCAAAGGAATAAATCAAAATATGGAGTCAAAAAAGAAGTCCAAGTACATGGTTACAAAATCTGAGGATCCTAGATCTCATATTATTTTTCAATAATCTGAACATGGGGTCTATTTCTTGGAAATGGATAAAAATTTACCAAAACCGGAACTTCAACCAGAGCCAAAACCAGAAGGAGCTGAAAAAATTTAGACTCTAGATTTTAAAGGTACATGTTTTTCTTTTGGATCAAGAGTCAGCATTCTATTAATATCTTCAGATCATGAGATATTCCCATACTCCCACAAGTTGATGTTCGAGAACACCAATCATACGATGGAGTATGAAACATTGTTGCTAGGAATGGATCAAGCTAGAAAGAAAGGAGTAAAATTCCTCAAATCCCAAGGAGATTATTAACTTCTAGTAAAGGAGGTTCGAGGGAAAAACTCGAGTCAAAGGAGATAAGATGAAGCATTACATAGATAGATTACTTTATGCCACACTTGATTTTGACCTTCTCTATCGAATTCATTCCAACCAATCAAAATTCAAAGGCAGACTCTTTGGCAATCATAGTTGCACTATTGAATTTGAATACACCACCATCCATACTAAGACAAGGAAACTATAAAGTGGAGATGGTCTATCACCCTAAATTCCATTATAGTGTTGAACAATAACAGCAGACCTTCTATGATGAAAAACAAACATCCGCATGTCCGCATGTTGAGGGAGTAAATCACCACCACGATAAACATTCACCGTAAATACTAATCTAGATTATGATGACAATAGTGGAATAATCCAACCAAAAGGTAACAAAATCCCCAAGGGTTTATTTTCCTTAGTGGATACTTTCGACAAGCACGATCGATTGACACAAGAAGAACAAAGAATATGGTGATAGTTATTTCTCGAAATGCAGCCAGTAAATCTGAGAACAGAGGAAGTTAATGAAGGCTTATTTGCCATAGAGAAAAGAAAGGATGAGCCACCACAAGATGAAGCTGATAAGGACTTTCCCAAGGTATTTGACAAGAAGGCCACATAAAGGAAGTTCAAAATCAGAGATTGGGTACTCGATGGGACAAGAGACATGAACTGAAGGGCATGCACAACAAATCCGATTTACTCTGGAAAGGGCCCCTCATGATCAAGAGAGCTTCTGAAATGGATACTTTATTCCTTTCCTACTAGGATGGAATTAAGTTACCACTACCTTTCGATGGCAAAGATCTCGAGGTCGTTTCAAAATTGAGATACGAGGGTAAAACATATTTGTATATAAATAAAAAATTTATTATTTTCTTTTATTTTCTTTTTGTTTTGTTTTGTTTTTGTGGCCTCGGCCCCAAACCCAATAGAAAATACACGAAACTAGAGATGTTGGGATATCATCTTCACTCCTTTCATTTTGACAGAGGTAAAGATGTCCGTAGATGGAGCTAACTGGTGTCCCCGAGATTTCACCCGAAATGGGGACAACCCCTTTTTAAAAAATTCATTCATTCTTTTCAATGTAATAGGTCATTTTGTGTTTTTTTCCTTTAGTTCTTTTCATTGCTCTAAGGTAACCCTTGAGATTCATAAAATCAAAATTTGCCAAATACCCACTTGCTAAAACTCACTCTATCCCTTCGCAGTTTTTTCTAAGAGAATTTTATTTATTTATTTATTAAATAAATAAAGTTCTTTATAAAATATATTGAGCTAAAATTTGAGGATTTAAGCTATATAAATCACTTCACCCCATCATTATTACCACCGAACATTCACTTGAGGGGAAGAATTTTTGCATATCGCCTAAATGGATAAATTTTTGAGCAATTACCCGTAAGTGTTTTTGTTTTGTTTTATATCTCTTTGTCAATGTTTTGTTTTGTTTTCTCTGGAAATTCTCGTAGCCTATTCATTCTTCTTTCCATATCTTTCCCCAGTGCCTAAGGTTTTGAAAATCTATCCTATTTTTTTGAATTACTAATCTATCTACAAAGCGATTAGAGCTCGGATTCTTTTAGAAGATTGCAAGAAGTTGCTTGTTCCAAAAAGGTACAAAAATTGATTTTATGAAAATAAGAAAAATATTTCCATCAATGTGTAGAGATCGAGAAAATATACACTTTTAGAGAAAACAACACCTAAAACATAGCCACGGAATGAAAGTTATGGCACGTGCAAGTTTTTGCTACTATATCTTCCCATACCCTTTCCAAAATGGCAAATTTTATTACAGTACTTATATTCATTTCTTACAGACTTCTTACTTGTCATAAAACTACCTATCTATGGTTCATGAGCTACCCAGCTTAAAGTAAAACCAACAGATAGATATTAGGAAATATAATTGACAAAATCTCACACAGAGCCTCACCGATAAATGAGGGAGATTTATCTCATTACTACCTAGGTTTTTAGCTATGTAGAAAGTCTAGCCAATAATAAGGTTTCTTTTATAAGAATCAGAAATTTATAGATGGAAGGTTCCATCATAAAGGTAGTTGAATATGTCAAGGTACAAAGGGGAAAAGGGACCAACAACTTCACATACCAAATAGGACTCCAATTGTCATATGTTGGTAGTCATAGATGTTTAACAAAGAATCACATGTCATTGTTTATGTGTGGGATGTGTAACATACCCAGCTATATCCATAGCATCCACTACTTGATTTTTTCCTCTAGGGATCTTCTCGAATGTAATTTTCTCAAAGAACTCCTTCAAAGTGTCAACCATTTTTTTGTAAGGAATAATTTTTCATCCTTAACTTTATACTCATTAGTTATTATTTTGATGATCTCGCATAGAATCTCCTATCAAATTCACTTGTCTAATTTCCCACTTGATATCTAGTTTCATCCCTTCAATAAGGTATTTGTATTATGCTATATTATTTTTACATGGGAACCTCGAGTCGAATGCTTGAGGGATCAAATATCCTAAAGGAATTATCAAGCACAACTCTTTCTCCGCACTCCATGAAAATTAAAGGAACCATCAAAGTATATCTACCATGTAAAATATTCCTCAAGATACATTGTAGAATAATCTGGAAGTTCCAGACTCAATGGTTCAGTACCTAGAAAAGGAGCTTCAACTAGTTGATCCGCCAACACCTTCCCTTTAACTAATTTTTTTGATGGACGTACTCAATATAAAATTCACTAAGTAGGATTATAAAATTGGCCATCCTCCTGTAAGTGCATGATTTAATAACAAGTATTTCAATGGATCCACATTTGATATGAGCTTGGTCTTATTATTCAGCAAATAATGATAAAAATTTTAAAAATTAAAAATGACGACCAAGCAAGTCTTCTCAATCTTCGTAGTTACGCTCGTAAGCAATCAACGTATGAGTAAGGTAGTAAATAGATTTTTCTTTCTACTCTATATCATATTGGGCCAATAGTGCACCAATTGCAAATTGAGTAATAGAAATATACATAAGTAGTGGTTTTCCTACAGTAGGCCCCATTAGAATAGGGGCTCTTCCAAATATTCCTTAAGAAAAGAAAACACTAATTATTGTTCTATACCCTAATGAAAGTAAACATATTTCTTCAAAGATGTGTGAATGAATGGAACTTGTCTACGAGCTACGAGATAAATATTCTGATAGATTGAATCTTCCCTTGTAGACGACATAGTTTCTTAATGTTTTTAGGAGGATGCATTTCTGTTATGGCAGGAAACTTTATAGGATCTACTTAAATTCCTCTCCTTGAAAACAATAAAAGCTAAAAAAATCTTGATAACACACTGAAGACACATTTCTTTGGGTTGAATATGACTTTATAGTCGCTAAGACACTGAAAGATGGGTTGTGAGATAGTTGGTTGATCTTCTCTAGTCTTGGATTTATGCAACATGACATCCACATAGTCTTCCATTACTTCATTGAGCATATCATGAAATATGACATTCATATAACATTGATATGGTGTGCCTGCATTCTTGAGGCCAAAGGGCATGAATTGATAACAGAATGTCCTCATGGGGTTCTAAAGTTGTCTTTTTTTATCTTCCTCAATAATTTCCATTTTTTTATACCCTAAAAATACATCCATCAATGATAACATTTCATAACTAGTTGTTTAGTCGAAAATCATGTTGATGTTAGGAAGAGGGAATTTGTCCTTAGGATAAGCTTTATTTATATCTATAAAATTTGTATGATTCTAATACCAATGGATTTTTTTGTATAGGGGATATGTTTGAAATCCACTTTGAATAATCAATAGGCCTGATGAAGCCTACTGCTAATAATTTCTCCAACTCTTCTTTTACCAATAAGGCGACGTGAGGATGCATCTTTCTGATCTTTTGTTTTATAGGCTTTGCCTCTTCGTGCACAACTAGGTTATGCACTACTAATTTTTGATCTAACCCTAACAATTTTATGTAGGACCAAGAAAAGATATCTGAAATTCATGCAAAAGAAGCATAAAGGTTTTTTTCTTTGGTTGAGAGCAAAGCCCCCAACTTGACCATTCTAGGTATTTCCTTTGTACCAATGTTTACATCTATGGTCTCCTCCACAAGAAAATTGGATTCTTCCTCAATGCGCGTAGGATTAAGGGGAGATTGAGATCTTCTTATAATAAGGGTGTCTCAACAATATTTTCACCCTTAGATTGGTCATCTTCTTTGTCCACTTGATTTGTCTTTTTTTGTCCACAAGTGCATCAAAGAGGTTTTCACTGTAGGACTTGGACCTATTATTTTTTTAAGTCTTCTCTGTGTATATCTTTCCCTTTCTTATTTTTTTACTTAGATGGCTGCAAAACTCAACCACCTTCCCAAAATATGTGCATGCGTCAAGGTTTATGGATAATCCCTTCTTATGATCACCAACTGGAATGCCTTCACGAAGACCCATAAACTCACCAATCACTTCGTTATTTTCAAATATGTTGATTGGTATATGTTATTGTTAGTCCCAGTTAACAAGTGATGTGTAGAAAATGTTTAATGTTAGAATGGTAGGGGATATGACATGGGTTATAGTCAAGATATCCATGTCATAAAAAAGTTCGTGGAGGCAAAGTCTTCGTAAAGACTACACTAGGAATTTGTTTCACTTTCTTATTTAGACGAAATATCTTCACATTCACAATAGGAAGCCTCAACCTCCGGGATGAGACCCATACATTTGAATGCCAATACCATATTTACAAACCTTGTGATGTGGTATCGGAAGATCTTCCCACATACCTTGTTTGTTTATGCCACAACCATATCCTTTGTATCCCATAGCATACATCATTTTATTGGGGATAACATATTTGGGTGATTGATAGCATGAAGCCATATTATCATCCGAAGGTTGGGATACAATATTGTTAAGTAGCTTTTCATCTATTAATAAACCTCTTGGAGTAAAAGTGTTTATGCTGAAATTTTCTTTGAAGTGATATTTGTGGCTAGGCCTACCCCGTGTTTTGGGAGATAGGAGGAGCTTGGAAACTAATAATTCCTATTAGAGATCATATTCTCCATAGCCATTTGCAACTTTCATCTCCCATGAATAAAAAGGAGAATCTGATGTAAAAGCACCATTATCATTAACGAGATAAGGTATCTAGATCAACTCATGAGGTGAGTTCCTTCGATTGAATTAGAATGGCCATCTCTATAGAAGGGCATTCATAAGTGGTGGGAAAATAACCCGAAAATGCTCTGCAATGAGAAAAGGGTTGATAATCCCCTTGAATAGCAATGTTTTTTCCTTCATGATATAACTTCAAATAGTGATGATATGTAGAAGGTACGTCCCCGCATAGCATGAATCCATGGGCGACCGAGTACTATGTTGTAAGGAAGCTCCAAGTCTAAAACATGGAACTTAGTATCATGAGTAGTAGGCCCTACTCCGCAGAGAAAGTGATCATGTTAGCTTATTTTTATTCTTCATTATCATACGCCTTGATGGTAATGACCTTAGTTTATAGATCAGTCTCAGTGTGACCTAGTTATCAAACTAGTTTCGAGTAAAAATGTTCAAACTCGATCTCGCCATCCGAAAAAAAAAAACCCTTTTTATCTTCTTACAATTGATAACGACCTTAATATGTAATGGTAAGTTATGGGTAGGATCCTCTTCATTAATCTCTTCATGACTAAAGGTTATGTTCTCCATTAGAGTAATTTGTGTGACCATGTCTTGGAAGTGTGTAGTGTCAATATCAACTGACACTCTTGACCCTTGTAATGTTTTACAAAGAATGTCCTTGTGAACATTATAGATTTTGAGAAGAAATAAAACCAAAATCTTAGCAGTAGTATTCTCAAGTTTCTCTAAAACATCATAATGATTATATTGAGGGGTAGACGGAGGATGTTCTGAGATAAAAAGGTGAGCACGTCGCTGCCATGGCACACTCCTTAGTTTTAATCTTAATGGTGTTGATATTCTCAAAAGGTGGGTTAACACAACCAATTAGGGCATCAAAATGATTATTAGTTCTCACAAAAAATTTGGCATTCTTAGTTTGGGATGACTATCCTTGAATTGACTTTTCCTTTCCTTTGTTATTCCTAGGGAAAGGTTCTTTGTAAATTCCAAGTTTGCATTGGCAGATTTACTAGGGTTAGAGGAATCCATTTCCATGTCATCATTATCAATTAAGTCCTGGATGAAGTGTTTCAATTTCAAACACTTTTCATTTTTGTGAGCCCTAACACAATGAAACCCACAATATTCATTTTCTCTAAACCATGATGGCTTAGGTACATCATTTCCATAGCGTATAGTTTCTAGTTATTTAACCATATCGATCACCTCTAACATTTTTTAATATTAATAAAATAGAGTCGATAGAGGGGTGAAAATGCAACGTTTATACTCAAGGGTTGGACGTCCCTTAGCAAGTTTTAAAGGAGCATGGTTTTGAACCTCCTGTACTCATTTAGAGTCCATTATATTGTCACCTATGATGTTCTTGTTCTTACTTGGAATGAACTTTGGTTTTTTGTTAGGCTTTGAATCATGATTATCGTGTAAGAAAGGTTTTAAAGTCCCTTTTTCTAACAATGCTTTTTCAATTTGACTACCTTTTTCTATGACCTCTTCAAATGTGCTTCCACAATACATTTGCAAGTGGAAATTAATCTTGGGGTGTAAGTTAGGTATGAATATGTTGACCATCTATTTCTCCAGGTATGGAGCAAGGGAAGCGACTAGCGAGCCCTCGCCATCTTTGTAAGAAACTAGTGAAGCTTTCATTATTCTATTGTTTTACATTGCACAAATCTATCATGGTGACATCATTTTCCATGTTAAAGGAGAAGTGATGCACAAATTTTTCTACTAATTTTGGCCATGTAGAAATGGACCCTTTAGGTATATGTAAAAACCATTTGAGTGCTTGACCCCTAAACTTTATGGGAAAAGGTGAATGAGATAATTATCACTAAAAGCTACCTCTTGACATGCCATGTAAAATTATTTAATGTGGTCTCTTGGATCACCTTTTCCTTTATACTTTTCAAACTTTGGGCAATTAAAGTGACGAGGAAAGTTACTTGCAACATATCCATGTCGAAGGGATATGGGCATAGCTCCTCAAATTAATACTTTTTACTATTGCCTACATTTCCTTCTTGTAAAGCAATAAGGTAATTCTTCATAGATAACCACTCTTGGTCAAATATTTTCCCATTTTTATGTGGTGTTGACCTATATAAGAAGTTAAGTCTAGTTGTTTCACCCCCGTTATTTTCAGTGTATAACTCCTCATACAACTCTTTACGTTTTTCCTAACGAGGAGTCTTGGTATAAAATTCCTGATACGAATCTTTGGGTTTTTCTTTTCTAGGAGTCTTTGTTTGTTCCTTATTAACATGTGAATTCAAGATTGCAAATTGGAAAATAAGAGCTTGTATTTTTTTTCTAAGGTAACTTCTTAGGTGGGTATCTCTTCATGATTCTCATGAGGAGGAGGCTGTTCACAATTAACATGTTCTTCATGATCCTCGCAATGAATTTTGAAAATGAGGATGCAATATCCTCCATCATTTTGAGAAGTCACTTCCTCATTCCATTGGCCGGAATAGAAGCATGTCCTAGGTTTAGGATTTCATCAATGTTACATGGAGAATTCTCTACTTCTTCCTCTTCTTGAACCATGTCGGTAAGGAGAGAGGGATCAAATATAGGTGGAAACTTAGCCCCTAACTCTATAGCACACACAAGAACCTCATGTCTATTTTGAAACAATAAGTTGTCTATTTGGTGGGGCTAAATTCAATGTCCGCCCGAGGAGAATTCTCCTCATCACCACTATGATCAACCATGGTGTTTTATTCAAAAAGTGATTTTATCTTGTCATTTACAAAGGTATTTAACCCTAATGTTTGATGCCCCGTCCTTGTGATAGGAGGCATAATAAGAAAGGTTTTACTAAGGTTGATTTAAAATGGACCCT
Organism: Taxus wallichiana var. yunnanensis; assembly: GCA_018340775.1. NCBI lineage: Eukaryota > Viridiplantae > Streptophyta > Pinopsida > Cupressales > Taxaceae > Taxus > Taxus wallichiana. Next base: position 960,073,356 of record CM031234.1, read on the forward strand.
AGGAAAAACCAAGCAGCATAATGATGTCAAATCATCACAAATAATGTCAAATAATAAATGGAAATGAATCCAAACAATCAAGGTAATATGAACCAAGGACACAAAAGAATAAATAATGACACACTGATTTAAGGAACCGTATAGTAATAATTATCTAGGAAAAAACAATCAAGTACAATAATATGATCCAATCACAAGAATAGTTACTCCCTACATTTTTAAAAGATAGGTTTGGTGTGAATAATGACAACACAATATCAACACTTAGGTCAAGTTTAGAATAAACAATGCCTAAATACTAAGGTGTTGACGTGATCTCCAAACAAGGTATACTAAAACAAGTTTAGATACAAACAAATTCCAAGTCTTGAAAATGGAGGCTACAAATGTGAGCAGTGCAACAACACTATTTGGACACGTTAATCAAGATTTGTAGACAAAGCAATATTTTAGTATCAAAATTATGTTACCATAATGTGAGAAACATAATAATGACACTTTCCAAAACTCAAGGAAATGTTGGGATCAAAACTAAGTCTAAGTATATCAAGAAGTTGTTATTTATGTGAGTAGTGTAACAATACAACTTAGAGACTTAGATCAAGTTTCACAAAGGAAACAAGATGTAAGTATCACAATTGTATTGATATAATGTGGGTAGCATAACAACTCAAAGGAATTTAATGATAAGACAACCTAGCTATAATGATAGTGAGTCTCAATATGGGTGTGAGACAAAGGACCTACTAGAACATGAAGACATACCATTCACACTTTCAACACTCACATTCCGGCATTACAACATAGTCATGTGAGTAGAATAAAAAATTGGTGGACACAATTATTTCTAGCGGTATCCACGTATGTTGCTTTATTTTTTTCTAAAAAGGGAAACAAGGAAACAAAGGAGTAGACTAAGTGGTGATGAAAAATACTTAGTCTAACTTTTGCATAGTTTTCCTTATCTTAGGACAAGGTAGAAACTAGGAAAAATTTATGCCTTGTAAGTTTCATGATGAATAACACGTGGCTTCAAATTTAATGGACTCTCCCTTGTTCAAATAACAAGGTTTTGACTCTGAAAAAATTGTCACTTTGTGAGAGCTCTTTGGAACATGATAGATAAATTCAAGTTCTCCCCAATGCAAAATGGTTTCCTATGCTTTTGTTCACAAACTCACTAATTCTTTCCTAAAGGAGGTACGTATTTCTAGAATTGATTCTAGATAATATACCATTACCCCACAATCAAATTAATGAACGGGCCTCATACGGGAAACATGAAGCTTTTCTCACACAAGTTTTAAATGAGTCAAGTGGGTAGTGGGGAACTTTTCGTTTCATCCACCAATTCTCTCAAGGTTTGGACTACTTTGGGGTTCCTGGGGTAATCCTCATAATTATTTTATGGCTTATGCTAAGATACTTCCCCCAGTTTAAAGTGGATGAGTTATAGCTCTTAACCAAAACCTGTAAATTTAATATGTTGAATATGTGGGGTGTTTTTTATCTTGTATTAAATGTGTAATTTTGTACACCTTTGGCAACCTGCAACACACTTGTAGTTAGATTTTTTTTAGATCCCAAGTATTTTGCAAGCATTAGGTCCTGCACATAAATGATTTTAGTAGTTTCCTATAGAAATTGAACCAAATTTTCTTTTGATTCTCAAGATCGTCCAAGGATGCAAGAGAAGAGCATACACAATGATTTTATTCAACTAGATAAATGCAAAGGAAAACTTTAAATCAAATGAACCATATAAATGTTTGATAAATTGTTCATTCCCTTAAGAAAAAATGAAATATTAAGTTTCCAATCAACCCAATATTAGAAAAATTAAAACTAAATTTGATTTTTATTCTCAAGATCACCCTAAGGTGTAAGAGAAGAGCATACACAAAAATTTATTCTAACTTAATCAAATCATGGAAATATGATATTCATTAAAAATTAATAACATGTTAGAAATATGATTTAAAATGTAAAAACCTATAAAATAGAGTTAAGAAACTTGTCAAACAACAAGAAACATCAAAAATATGAATCTAAAGCCTAAAAACTAAGCCAAAATTAACACAGAGCAAGTAGCACAATCCGGTGTAGCAATAGTGCATGGATTGAACTAGTAGCACAAGGAAGCTCTTCACTAGCACAAGGGTAGTGTCACAGACGCAAGTCTGAGACAAAAGCATAGAATGGTTCAGCACTAGTGTAAGAAAAGAGTCAGTAGTGCAATCCAAGTAAGTGCTAGAAAAATCCTATGGTACACTAACACATGCCATACATAGAGTAGTAAACATTCAATTTATCAAAAATTTAGGCCAATATGCGCTAGTGCAAGCCTGTCAAGTGGCAGCGCAAGATTGATAGCGGTAGTGGATGGCTTTTCTCACTAGTTCAAGCCTCAAATCAGTAGCGCAATGGTTCTTTTTGCTAACACAAGGCACCTGTGTAAGCACAAAAACATGGTATTTGACCAAATGAAATTTGAAAAATATCAAAACTTTGTCAATTTGATCCAAATTTGGCAGCACCTCACCTCCTTCATAGCTGCAAAGAGAAACAAAACAAGGAAAACTCAACTAATCTAGTTAAGAAACACCATATTTATCTAAAATATGCTAAAAATGAGGGTTAGTAACCAAAATTGAAACTAATCTAAAAAGCTTAGAATTAAATGCAAAGGATAATGGAGTATATCCCAACGGTCATGTCAAATTTGTTCATGTTAAATTTACTGTTCTAATTGAAAGGAACTAACACCTAGTAGTTTCAAATAAAATATAAATATAACATTAACATTATGATTAGAGCTTAAAGGAAACTATATATTTTGCATAAACATGAATTGAATCAACTAATGCTAACCATTCCTACTCTATTAATGTATGATTACTTCTAAACATGAGCCTCTTTAGATCATGAGTAATCAAATCTATGTGTTTGATCTCCAAAGAGAGGGAAGGATCTCACCAAGAAATGGCTACAAGGCCAAGCTTGGATCTTCCTTTCTACTCAACAATGGTAGAATGGATGCAAAGATGAAGTAGTTATTCCAAATAATGGAGAAGGATCTTATCATAAGCTTGTATAAATCACTAATCAAAGCAATGGTGTAAGGTGTGAAGGATGTAGGATGGTCCTTTATATAGCTTTCCAATTTGGGAGAAGCTTGAATCCCAATGAATGTGGGATAAAGGATAAATTATATTTATAATTGTTAATCTTGATTAGAAGAATTAACAAGTGATTAGCAACTCATGGGAGTTGGAGATGATTTAATTAATCAACTAAGATTAATTAATAGGCTAGAATAAGCTTTTTAGGCTATTTGGAGGTGATTTAGGAGGAATTTGATATGATTTGAAGCATTTGAAAGAGGGATTTAACCAATAAAAGGGTTTATTGATTAAATGCATTGTTAAAAAGGCTTAATTAACTCATAATAGTTAATTAATCAATTCGAAGAGGATTATAACTAATGAAGTGTCGTTAATTGGCATCTAGAATGTGATAGAGGCTAGTTAATTAATGAAACATCGTTAATTGACCAGAATAGAAGGAAACATTAGTTAAATAGTGGTAAATCACTAATTATAATGGAAATGATAGGAAAGAGGATAGTTAGTACAATTTTAGCAATAAAATTGTGTAAGTGGATTTTAGGTGTCTACACTTAATAAGCTCACATGGTTCATGGATGATTATCAATGGTTTGAATGGTGAATGTATGTAATGATAAATGAAATTAATTTTTATAGGACTATTCACCCCCTCTAATTCCATTGTGCTTCCAACATGTGACCCATATACTACACTTCTTTCTCGATTAAAAAAAAGTACATTTGGACCACTTACCATATAGTTTATGCTTCCTTAAAATCTGCAAAACTATTCTTAAATGTTTATCATGTTCCTCTATATATTTTGAATATATGAGTATATCATTAAGGAATACTAACAAAAACTGATCTAAGTATTCCCGAAACACATTTTTCATTAAATTCATAAAGGTTGTAGGTGCATTAGTGAGTCCAAAAGGTAAAACCGTGAACTCATAATTCCCGTAACGTGTTCTATAAGTTGTTTTATAGGTATCTTCATATTTAATTCTCAATTGATGGTAACCAGATCATAGAATGATCTTTGAATAAATTGAATCACCCCTCATTTGATCAAAAATATCATCAATTTTAGGAAGGGGTATATGTTTTTAATTGTTACCTTGTTTAGCATTCAATAATCAATGTGCATTCTTAAATAACCATCCTTCTTATTTATGAAGATTACCGGTGCCCCCATAGTGATACACTTAGGAAGATCAATCCTTTAGAAAACAACTCATGAAGTTGATCTTTCAACTCTATCAACTCAGTTGTAGTCATTTTGTATGGTACTTTTGACAGAGGTTCAGTTTTAGGTTTGAGGTCTATGACAAAGTCAAACTCTCGTCTTAGTGGTAAACCAGGTAGTTCTTCGAAAAAATATATGAATTCATTTGAAAGAGGAAAATCCTCTATTTTTGGATCATTTTATTTGTCAGAATCTTTTATTTTTACTACATATAGCATACAACATTTATTCCTATCCTTTTTTAGTTGCATGGTGAATATTTTTCTTATTACAAAATCTCTTTTTATACCTTATATTTTTGTTTTTTTCTGTTGATCATTGAGGCATACTATTTGTTTTCTTTGGAAATCTTCAAATGCTTGGTGCTGATACATCCATTTCATGCCTATGAAAACATCATAAGTCCCTAAAGGAGCTACAAATAGGTTCATTTTTGTAGTAAACTCAAACAGTTCTAAGGTTGCTTTAAACAAGCATTCTAGAACTCTATGGACACCATTATTTCCATATTTAACATTCCACAAATTTTCCATGTATCCATCCTTTCTAGATAATTTAGAAGCTAACTTAGAAGAAATAAAACATTTAGTTGCTCCAGTATCAAATAAAATAGTAACATGTAAGCCAAATAATTTACCCTTGACTTCTATAGGAGTGGCATGTTTCTCTACCTCATAATTTCCTATAGCTACATATATTCTCTCGCTAAAATGGTCCTTTGGTCCAGAGTTGTTTTTCTACTATTGATTTCCCTTGGTTATTTTTAGGACAATTACTAGTGTAGTGATCACCTCAACATTTAAAATATCCCCCAATAGGTCCCTTCCTCTCAAATATGTTTTGAAAACTATAACTATTTTTTCTTTCCTTTATGTTATTCATAGCAGATTTTTCTACATTATTTTTCTTTTCAGGTTTTATGTTTTATCAAATCTCTTTTGCCATGTCTTTTTAGAAAAGGAAACCAGGAATTATTACTTATTGTTTTATGTTTTTCCTCTCTTGAAGTAAAGATCCCATGTAGTTTTTGTTCTTGTTTTATATATTTTTCAAAAATTACCTCCATAGTGGATGGTCCATGCACATCCACTTCACCCCTATGCTAGGATTCAATCCCAAAATGAACTTACAAATCCAAAACTTCTCATCTTTTTGATATTGGGGAACATATTTCAAATTCTAGTGAAACATTCCCAAGACTCGCTATTGTGTGACGCTTCCCTTGAGTTAAAATTTGTGATTCTCACATCATTTTCTGGTCAAAATACAGATGGGGAATCCAACGTTGATGAAAGTATCCTTTGAATTGTTTCTAAGTTATAGTTGATGTCTCAATTCCTAGTTCCATTTTATGATTATCCCACCAAGTGGAAGCTTCGTGAGAGAGATGAAAAGCACCCCACACTGCCTTAGTCTCCTCAGAGAAGTCTCTAACTTCAAAATATTTTTCCATTTCACTTAACCAATTTTCTACTCCATCCCCTAAGGCAATCCCATCAAAATTTGGTGGACTGATTCTTTTTATATCCTTAGCCAATTTAGCATTCATGTGAGCTTTTTTATTATCTCATTGATTTTTATTATCCTGCTTCCTAGGATGTTATTGCTTAGGTTCCTCATCATGTTCCTCCACATGGTTCTCATTTTCACCCCCAAACTGTTGCCTCTAAGGAAGCAATTTAGTTATGGGTATCTTGGAGAACCAAGAGGATCTCATCCATTTTTTTATTGTTGTTCCCTCAAGGTTTGTTCAATTGTTTATAGCATCATTGTTCATTCTTCTTCTTACCATTATATTATGTTAAAACAAGAATAACTTAATATTAGCATAACAAACCCATTAAGTCCAAGAGTTGGAACCTTCGCTCTAATACCAAAATGTAACACCTTAATTATTTCCTAAAAAAGAATGGAATTTTTTAATTAATCTTCATGTTCAATCACAAGTATGAAACAGAGTTAACTCAGAATAAACTAGTTAACAATTTTTAAACAACTAGTTATTAGTAGGTTTGATCCATCGATAACTCTTCCATGTATAAACCTTGTGCAGCTGAGAAGGGTTTATTATTTTCTCCCTTCAATCCACTCTATGTGAGTAATCATACAATATTTAGTATGTTTAGGTTTACCTTTTCAAGGTTGAGATAGTTATGTTTTCCATCATTAAATGTCTACCACGAAATTAAATATTCATATTCTTGTATCTGACATATATAATATAATTATATGGTGAACATACAGTGTACTCAACTACTTGCATTACTTTGGCCAAATTTTTCTGTAGTGCATAAAAAAATTATCCCAAGACCATAAACATGACTAGAGATATATTCTTCGCCACCAAATAATTATCTCAACATGGTTATCTCATATATATTTTTTATGAAGGTTAAAATTTTAAGAAAGAGGAAGTGTGTTCTTTACAAGACCATCTCTGTAAACAAAAAGAACCACAACTTACTTTGGGTTCTTATGGAATAGGGAGAGACCATGTAATGGAATTACTTCCATTACATCCTCTTTCCCTCTTTCATAACTACCCCTAGTTAGTACTATGTCAAGGTAGTTGTATGATGATGTGAGATTACATCTAATCTATGTCATACTTAAGGTTTACTACCATAACCATCTTTCATCTTGTGACTATTTCTTCGATACTTAAGCTACTTCTTGTTTACTTAAGTCATAATTGTGAAGTATTATTTATGTCTTCTTAAGTCATTTGATTATGTTTCCCATAACTTCATAATTTATTTTTGTTATGGATTAAACTATTAATTATCCTCTTGTAAGGTCATCTTATTGAAGTTATAAATTACCAAGCCAAAGATAAGTTTGGTTTATGAACTGCTCTCTTATTTTAGAAATGATAATATCATTTACCTACAAAAGTTATCTTGATATTTCATAAGGAAATAATGATTTATGAATATTCATTTCATGTTAATCATGCCCATTTTAATCTCAACTAGGATTTTATTATCCACGTTCATTATCATAATATCATCATATTATGAAATATAGATAATGTCGTTACCACTTGCAATCTATATACATTTACTTTATAAACATATTAATGATCCATAATATTATTTTCATAATATCTAATTGGATCAATAACTTCCTTACTATTGTTTTAATTATATACTATTTGAGATAAGGAATTAGAATAAGTAATAACTTAATATTTTATCAAAGGGTATTTTGACCACTTATTATATTAGTGAATGAACAGAAAATTTAATAAGATACAATCATTAAACTAAGCATAGATATTATTTCATATAAATTGAAATCAATTAAATAAGTTATACATTATTTTATTAATACAAAATCTCACAAAATTGTAAAATTAATTCTCTGTATTACAAGTCAACAAAATCCATGATTTAGGATCATAAATCAGGGTTATATTCCCATCCTTTGCAATTAGGACTTCTTCGTGAAATAGTTTAAAACAAATAGGACAATTATTAAAATATTTTTCTCTTACATGTGACCATAAGGTCATTATCAATAAAAATTATTATATCAGTCTAGGTTTTCACTTCAAATATTCTCTTATTTACCTGTTCATCAATTAGGAGAGAGAAATATACATAAGTAAGTTTGAAATAATTGGCATGAGACAAATTGTTCATTTCCTAAACCATAATCATTATACAATGATAATAACATACTATATTTTACCCTATACCGAATATAATCATTTATCAATCGAAATAAAAACTTAAGTTATCATATATATTATCACCATTTTACAACAATCCAAAATAATTTATCTATATCGCTTAAATTTTATCTTAGATGTCTAACTTGTTTACAATTTTATTTAATTAATATCTAGAATAAAATCGATTAGACATCGATTTCATGATATCAAGAATTTAACAACATACAACTAAATACTCATTAGATTGTAAGTATTTATTTTCCCCAAAGAGAGAGCAGACATCGAATTAAATGTCTTATAAATATTAAACACCAAAGAACAAATACCTTACTAATCTCTTGCATATAGATATAGATATCCGTAAAACACAGTAATAAATAACTTATATATTTCCAAAATTTTAACCTTCCCAATATTGGGAAAAATTAACTTCCAAAAAAACAACAATAGTTTCTACCTACATCGAAACATGCCCACATACATCTCGCAACACTTATTAAACACGCAAACCCATTATGGGTAATTCGAATAGATCAAGCATATATATTCAAAACCAATAGACAAAGAACCATCTAGATACCCTACTCATAGTCTTTGGAAGTGGAAGTTAAGTGGATAAAAAACAAATAAATGAAATGAATCATTAGCACGTACACTCCTCGGTATGGGTTTTTTAAAACTATCTATCAATATATATATATATAAATATATACAAGCAACAATGCATACCCATATGGGTTCTTATAAATACCATGAAATAATGAAAATCATAGTCATAATTTATCGAATTCCTAACTCTTTTCCTTCCCATTATAACACTTACATAAAAATAAAACACAATTAATGTTTGTAACCATTTATTTCATTTAAACTTCCATTCACATAACTTTGTATGCATATTTTTATTAGGTAAAAATATTGGTTTTATAGGGGACCAAAAACACATAGTACAATGCCATACAAAAAAGACAAAGGTAAGCAAAGAATCACACAAAGGAACCAGAGCAAGACCTACCAAAAACGTGACCAAGACAAGATCCCAAAGAGAAACCAGCACGAGCACCTTCAATACACTTTTTTGGATAAATATTTATATTATGGTAGTATGTATGTGTTTTAACATGCATTCTAAGATACGCTTTAAATCAAATGAAATAGAAATTACACATACCCATTTTTCATTTGTATTCCAGTCACACAAATTTTCATGCCTTCCTCCACATGAAATCCATGTAATGTAGATATAATATATTCATATGTTTAACTTGTGAAACCCATAATATCTATCACTTCATAAACAAATCATGCATACCCAAAAGGATAAATCTAACACACATAATTGTATACTGTTTCCTCATGTAAATCTAAGTAACATGTTACTATTTACACAAAAATTGGGAATACAAAACCCATGCACAAAATACTATCAACTTCTAATAACAAAATATTGAGAATTTCCAAATATCCACATACCCATAATGTCATTATCATCTAAAATGACTAATATTTAGAACATGAGAAAGAAGCTCATTCTTGTAATAGTTATTTTCTTTGTCAACTCGGCTCCTCTTATCCAAATCTTTTCCAAAAATAAAACAATAATAGAACTATTCAAGAAGCATTTCTTTTTACAACCAAGCCACACTATATCCTTAATAAAAATCACATGCATGGTAGTAAAATGCAGACACATTGGAGAGGAATTTCCTTTTTCTACATAACCCATAAAATTAGAAAAGAAAAAAAAGGAAATGACCAAAGAAAATGAAATTCGAGATACACTTGGAGTTGGATTCTCAAGGAAGTTAAATGTTCCTAAGGATTTCAGCACGCAATAAATGGCCTTAAACCTAAAACCTTTCCCATAGTCCTTACCTACCACGTACTCCATTCAACTTCCTCATTACCCATCAAAGCTTTGTATGATATTGTCCAACTTAGATTGTATGATATATTTTCTTAGCTAGTTTTTACAATGTCTCATTAAATATACCATATAAACAATACGATACATGCCTCATTTAAATAAACATTAATATATATGCCACCAATTTATATGCAACGTAGATCAAACAAACATTATTGTGTGTGTTTGTGAGTCAAGTAATCCAGTCACCATTCACAAAAACAAAATAAAAAATTCATGGCATATATGGCTCCAATAATCAAGCACTTCCAACTCATTTAAGGAATCCAAGTAAATCTATATTACACACACAAGGCTAAGCGCAATTATATATCACAATCTTATATGAAACACTTTTACATGTCACACATATGATATGTGATAACGGTTTAAATAAAACAATATACAATGAAGGCGTAAAATTATGTTATAACCGATAATATGCATATTTTCCATATTTAGTACCAAGTAATCTAACAAAAAATCAAAATAACATTCTAATCAAGAAATCAATCACAAATAAAATTATCTCCTTCCGAAGACTTATCATTATCCAACCTTTATGATCTAACATATAATTAGTTATATATACATTGTTGTCTCCCTCGCTTTTAAGTCAAATTCAAAAATTTTGAGCTCACACCCTCCAAAAGTGTTCAAGTAAAGTTGTAAGTTCGAAAAGATACATAAATTCATGCTTTGAAGTTTTCTAAACTCTCCATTCTATACGTTTTGATAAATTTTCCGCTTTTCCTATCTGACACGTGAAAATTTTATTGTTGTCCTCATTTGAATGAAATTTTCAATCTTTCTATGGCCATGGATTTTCAAACCTTGTATTGTTTTCAATCCCTTGGTTCGCGAAATAAATTTGAAAATAGGGTGCGAAATGGTGGATTTTTCTTCTTCTCTACATTTTTCACAATCATGAATGACAGGTGTTTTCTTTCCCATCAAATTTTGGCCCCATTATCCATGGGTATGTGGACATATCTAATTGGATGCAGCAGGGCGGGTCATTTTTATGTTTTGAGGCATATTGGTGAAAAGGAGAAAAGTTGTAAAAGTGAAACGTAACCCCGCGGGTGTCCAGGTGATGCCACATGTTGATGCCTGCGTTGAAAATTGAAAACGGAGAGGTAGGTCGGTGGAAAACTTTAGGAATTTTTTCTTTGTTTCCATAAAAGGTGAAAAGTCATGAAGTGACCCGTAGCCCCAATCATGCTAAGAGGGAAAAAGTCAAATGTTGAGCCCACATCAAAAGATTCAAAGTGGGGAGGTGGATCGTCGGATTCTTTTGATATTTTGAGCCTTGTTTCTAAGAGGGAAAAAGTCAAATGTTGAGCCCGCATCAAAAGAGTCAAAGCGGGCCGTTGGGGAGATTTGAGAATTTGAGCCTTGTTTTCATTAAAGGGGCTTAAAGTTAAAAAGTGACCCACAACCCCACCCACGCCAAGGAAAAAGTCAAATATTAAGCCCACATTGAAGGTCAAAGTGGGGAAGTGGGTCAGCAAAGAACTTTGAGGTTTTGAGCCTTTTTGTAAAAAGGGCTAAAAGTCATAAAGTGACCCACAGCCCCGATCATGCTATGAGGAAAAATTCAAATGTTGAGCCCGCATTGAAAGTCAAAGCAGGGAAGCGGGTCGGGGAGAACTTTGAGGTTTTGAGCCTTTTTGTAAAAAGGGCTAAAATTCATAAAGCAAGCCGTGATTCCTTCGCCAATCAAGTGAAGCCATGTGTCAGGCTTATATCAAAAGCGGAAGGGTGGACCAAAAATGTAAAAAATGCCAAATCTCTATAAAGTCACAAAATGCAAAAGGCATCCTCCACGCCCGCTCTAGTAAATTTCTCCCACATGGACGACTCTGGTTTAAAGTTTCAAAGGTAAGATGAACGGTTCAAATGCACACGATTACAAAATGAGTGTAATTGACTACATTATGAAAATTCTGGTTTTTTTGCCATTGGCGTTTCTTCGCGAATCAAGAATCTAACATAAGTAAGTTTGAAATAATTGGCATGAGACAAATTTTTCATTTCCTAATCCATAATCATTATACAATGATAATAACATACTAGATTTTACCCTATACCAAATATAATCATTTATCAATCGAAATAACAACTTAAGTTATCATATATATTATCACCATTTTACAACAATTCAAAATAAGTTATCTATATCGCTTAAAGTTTATCGTAGATGTCTAACTTGTTTACAATTTTATTTCATTAATATCTAGAATAAAATCGCTTATACATCAATTTCAATGATATCAAGAATTTAACAACATACAACTGAATACTCGTTAGATTGTAAGTATTTATTTTCCCTAAAGAAAGAGCAGACATCAAACTAAATGTCTTATAAATATTAAACACCAAAGAAAAAAATACCTTACTAATCTCTCTTGCATACAGATACGTATATCCGTAAAACACGTGTAATAAATAAATTATATATTTCCCAAATTTTAACCTTCCCAATATTGGGAAAAATTAACTTCCAAAAAAATAGCAATAGTTTCTACCTACATCGAAACATGCCCACATACATCTCGCAACACTTATTAAACATGCAAACCCATTATTGGTCATTAGAATAGATCAAGCATATATATTCAAAACCAACAGACAAAGAAACATCTAGATACCCTACTCATAGTCTTTGGAAGTGGAAGTTAAGTGGATAAAAAAACAAATAAATGCAATGAATCATTAGCACGTACACCCGGTATGGGTTTTTTTAAACTATCTATCAACCGATATATATATATATAAACACAAGCAACAATGTAGACCCGTATGGGTTCTTATAAATACCATGAAATAATGAAAAATCATAGTCATAATTTATCGAATTCCTAACTCTTTTCCTTCCCATTATAACACTTACATAAAAATAAAACACAATTAATGTTTGTAACCATTTATTTCTCACCAAAATTTTCATACCTAGATTTCATTTAAAATTCCATTCACATAAATTTGTATGCATATTTTTACTAGGTAAAAATATTGGTTTTATAGGGACCAAAACCCATAAATGTACAAAGGCCATACAAAAAGACAAAGGTAAGCAAAGAATCACACAAAGGAACTAGCAAGATCCGGTCAAAAACTTGACCAAGACAATATCCCAAAGAGAAACCAGGCACAAAACACCTTCAATACACTTTTTTTGGATAAATATTTATACTATGGTAGAATTTGTATGTGTTATAACATGCATTCTAAGATACGATTTAAATCAAATGAAATAGAAATTACACATACCCATTTTTCATTTGTATTCCAAATACACAAATTTTCATGCCTTCCTCCACATGCAATCCATGTAATGAGATATAATACATTCATATGTTTAACTTGTGAAACCCATAATCTCTATCACTTCATAAAACAAATCATGCATACCCGAAGGATAAATCTAACACACATAATTGTATACCTTTTCCTCATGTAAATCTAAGTAATAGGTTACTATTTTCACAAAAATTGGGAATACAAAACCCATGCACAAAATACTATCAACTTCTAATAACAAAATATTGAGAATTTCCAAATATCCACATACCCATAATATCATTATCATCTAAAATGACTAAGATTTAGAACATGAGAAAGAAGCTCATTCCTGTAATAGTTATTTTCTTTCTCAACTCAGCTCCTCTTATCTGAAATCTTTTCCAAAAATCAACAATAATAGAACTATTCAAGAAGCATTTCTTTTACAACCGAGCCACACTATATCCTTAATAAAAATCACATGCATGGCAGTAAAAATAGACACATTGGAGAGGAATTTCCATTTTATACATAACCCATAAAATTATAAAAGCAAAAAAAAAAGGCAATGACCAAAGAAAATGAAATTCATATGCATTTGGAGTTAGATTCTCGGGAAGTTAAATTTTCCTTAGAATTTGGGGCACACAATAAATGGCCTTTAACCTAAAACATTTCCCATAGTCCTTACCTACCATATATCCATTCAACTTCCTCATTACCCATCAAATCTTTGTATGATATTGTCCAACTTAGATTGTATGATATATTTTCTTATCTTAGTTTTACAATGTCCCATTAAATATACCATATAAACAATACGATACATTCCTCATTTAAATAAACATTAATATATATTTCACCAATTTATATGCAACATAGATCAAAAAAACATTATTGTGTGTGTTTGTGAGTCAAGTAATCCAATCACCATTCAAAAAATTAAAATAAAAAAGTCACGGCATATATGGCTCCAATAATCAAGCACTTCCAACTCATTCAAGGAATCCAAGTCAAGTTATATTACACACACAAGGCTAGCACAATTATATGTCACAATCTTATATGAAACACTTTTACATGTCACACATATTATATGTGATAATGGTTTAAATAAAACAATATACAATGAAGGCCAACAAATTACGTTATAACTGATAATATACATATTTTCCATAGTTAGTACCAAGTAATCTAACAAACAACTCAAAATAAGATTCTAATCAAGAAATCAATCACAAATAAAATTATCTCCTTCCGAAGACTTATCATTATCCAACATTTATGATCTAACATATAAGTAGATATATATATATATATATATATGTATATCCTCCAAATCCCCCTCATTTTTCCAAATCCCCCTCATTTTTTAAGTCAAATTCAAAATTTTGAGCTCACGCCCTCCAGAAGTGTTCAAGTAAAGTTGGAAGTCTGAAAAAAGATACATAAATTCATGCTTTGAAGTTTTCTAAACTCTCTAATCTGCACGTTTTGATAAATTTTCTGTTTCCTATCTGGACGCGTGAAAATTTTATTGTTGTCCTCATTTGAATGAAATTGTCAATCTTACTATGGCCACAGATTGTCAAACCTTGTATTGTTTTCAATCCCTTGGTTTGCGAAATAAATTTGAAAATCGGGTGCGAAATGGTGGAGTTTTCTTCTTCTCTACATTTTTCCACAGTCGTGAATGACGGGTGTTTTCTTCCCCATCAAATTTTGGCCCCATTATCCATGGGTATGTGGACATATCTAATTGGATGCGGTAGGGAGGGTCATTTTTTTTTTTTTGAGGCATTGTTGTGAAAAGGAGAAAAATTTTAAAAGTGAAGCGTAGCCCAGGTGGCGTCAAGTGATGCCACATGTTGATGCCTATGTTGAAAATTCAAAAACGGAGAGGCAAGTCGGCGTAGGAAGTTTTTCTTTATTTTTGTAAAAGGTGAAAAGTCATGAAGTGACCCGCAGCCCCGATCATGCTAAGAGGGAAAAAGTCAAATGTTGAGCCCACATCAAAAGATTCAAAGTGGGGAGGCGGATTGTCGAGCCTTTTGAGATTTTGAGCCTTGTTTCCAAGAGGGAAAAAGTCAAATGTTGAGCCCGCATCAAAAGAGTCAAAGTGAGTCATCGAGGAGATTTGAGAATTTGAACCTTGTTTTCATTAAAGGGGCTTAAAGTTAAAAAGTGACCCACACCCCACCCATGCCAAGGAAAAATTCAAATATTAATCCTGCATCGAAGGTCAAAGTAGGGAAGTGGGTCGGTCACAGAACTTTGAGGTTTTGATTCTTTTCGTAGAAAGGGCTAAAAGTCATAAAGCGAGCCACGGTCCCGATCATGCTATGAGGAAAAATTCAAATATTGAGCCCGCAATTGAAATTCAAAGTAGGGAAGCAGGTCGAGGGAGAACTTTGAGGTTTTGAGCCTTTTTGTAAAAAGGGCTAAAAGTCATAAAGCGATCCGCGATTCCTTTGCCAATGAAGTGAAGCCATGTGTCAGGCTTATATCAAAAGTGGAAGGGCGGACCAAAAATGTAAAAAAATTCCAAATCTCTATAAAGTCACAAAATGCAAAAGGCATCCTCAACGCCCGCTCTAGTAAATTTCTCCTGCATGGATGACTCTAGTTTAAAGTTTCAAAGTCAAGATGAACAGTTCAAATGCAAAGTTACAAAATGAGTGTAACGGCTACATTGTGAAAAGTCTAGTTTTTCGCCATTGGCATTTCTTCACGAATCAAGAATCTGAACGGATGTGAATGATTGAAAAGATTGTAAACTATTTCTTGTAGAATATTTAATGGCTTTTTCACACCATTGTAGAGGGTTGGGAATTTATTTTCTAAACTCACGAGTGCATTGTACTTAGAGAAAGCAAAGGAGATAGCCATTTTCTTCTACTTTCCTCCATTCTCAAATTTCTTCCATTCCCACATTATGTACAACTTTTGTTTAAGCATCAATACAAGAAGAAGGATTTTTAGCCTCTTTGATGAGGATATTTTAGAAACTTTGAGTTCATAATCTTATCTCGTCTTGTTGCCATTTGCAGGGTTGTTTCTTCTCATGAATGCATGTGTTGAAGTTTCTAACTAGTGCGTGCAGGAATCTGATTTTCTACCTGCAACATTAGTTCTCCTACCTCTTTTCTCACTCCCTTTCCCACCTTCATAGCAAATTCCCCCCTTGCAGATAACTGCAAGCATTTTCCACAGGGTCAGTGGAGTGCCCCTGTTGGATCCCCGATCAAAAGGCCACCACAAAAATCCACGCTTTCTCGCGCATGCATACATGGAAGCTACACCGGTTAAGTAGAGGGACATATATTTCCAAAGTATTGGAAAGGAATCCATAAGTTTTTTCCACCCAAAAAATTTCCTCACCAACATATACATATATTTTTGTGTGTGTGACAAAAATTCCGATGTGAGAAAATACTCCTAGTTAATAAATTTTCTTAAACCAGCTGATGGTATATTAACCATTTATATGGTTATCAAATTCAGGACTAAAAAGGGTGGGATGTTACACTTATTGAGGGTACACATCTCATACCTCCAACATTTTATGGCATGCCTGGTGGGACCATATATTTGTTCATATTGAAACAATTAGTACTTTTAAAGATAAGGATGCATTTTTAAAAACTTTATAGATAATTTTTTGTTTGTTCTTAGCTCATCTAGTTTTGGACCATGTTCTCAAGATCCTAGAGACTCCACTAATTAAAAAACACATTTCTCTCATATACATACCATTTCCATCCTTTCCCTCCCTTATCTTCTCGAGTTCACACTTCCTTGGATCTCCACAAAGCATTGTCCTTCCCTCGATGGAACTATAGCCCCTCCATTTGTAGTAGTGGGATGAGATTCCTAAATCAAAGTTGAAAACCTTACCCCTCTTTTATGTAAATCATGGTATAAGCCATGTAGAACATATTATATGTGTATCCCATCATTATGACATACATAATGTTAGATAAGAGAGTGGATGACTCATATTACTTGTCTCTTATTTTAGAGTAAAAGCTCGTATTGGTGTATAAACTTGGCTCCAAAATCAATTTCTACATGAGACCATCCAAAATAAAAAGTGGAGAAGAATTTTAATGAGAATTTATTAATCATATATTTCTTGGAACTCAATAGTGCCATAAAAATACCCAATGGAGTATGTTTCCTAATTCATTCTCATATTCAAGAGGAGTTGGAGAATAATTCCTCAAGAACACATACTTTAACTAGGTATGGAATTCTTGTTTAATTTGATAACCTTCAATCCTGATTTTGTTTTTAGTATTCGTATCTTAGGAGTAATTATATTTCTCATACATATGATGTTTTTTATTCAATATTAGAAGATCCTCATTCAAGATAGTAAAAGGAAACACGCCCCCATTTCTCCAATATTTCCCTCACTTTTGACTTTCCTCAATCTCTTCATACAATTTTTCCCCTCCTAATCTAAAATAGATTCAGAATCCCCTATTATTTCCAACCCTCCATTTATTCCTCAATAATCTCCTTTTGTCTCAAACATCACACATTCTCTACAAAATTCCCTCCCACCTCCACCTAAGGCATTACCTAGCTCTCAAATGTTTACTCATAAATTTTGATAGGTCGTTGTCTTTCACAAGTTATTCATATCTATTGGTAAACATTACCCAAGCCTAATTACCCAACGAAAGTGATTTTATCTAGAGGTGTTTTCAATTTTTATGATGAAGAGAAAACCATTAACACTCCAAGCATCCATTATTTCCTAGACTTTTGGTCATTTGAGAGGATCACCATGATCAAGATAAAATTAGACATAATTTTTACATTCACTTGAGTTGCAAAATCTTTGAGATCCTCGGTGAGAATCATCTTAAGGCTTAAGAGGGAAAAATCAAATATTTTGATTCTAAACAATTTCTTCTTGGGAAGCTAAATCATGTGTTAGGAAATAAGGGATAAAATATGTGGAATAATCTCTCACATAATGCAACAAGAGAGAAACTAATATGCGAAAATATTACGATCTCAAATAAAATTGAAGAATAAAATAACACAACACAAAGAGACAGTATTTAACATGGTTCACCCAATTTGGGCTACATCCATCAAGAATCATTGCTCGATTTCGTTACAAGATGCTACTCTCTCAATATAATACCTAGATCTGTTTGGAGCCATGCTCAACAAAATCTGACAAATTCACACTGAATTAAAAACACATCTATAATGTTACATAATACCTACCATATGCATAAAACCATATAAGTAGACAACTTCTTAAGAAATTTTACAAAATCATGGGTATCAAAACCATGGGCCAAAATCATCCCATAAACCTATGGGTCAAAATCCTGCCCATATGAGAAAAGCACGTTTCTGGTATATCGAGCACGTTTTAAGGCCAAAAAAATCGGCAAGACAACTATGGAAAGTGTACAATACTCTTAGTGTATAGTCTTCAACACTTTCACACATGAAAATAGGCTCCACAACCTAACAATCTCCCACTTGGAGACTATTTTTCCTCTGAGCAAGCTTCTCAACCCTTCACTAGTTTCCATGAAGACCAACCAAAGTTGAACATAGCTTCAGTTTTTCCCTTGTGACCACCTTGGTCATCATGTCTACAAGATTCTGACTGGTATGAATCTTCTCCAGCTTCAACTTCTCTTCCTCCAAATCTATCCTAATGAAATGGTACCTTAACTATATATGCTTCATCCTAGAGTGGAAAGAAGAGTTCTTAGCTAGGTGTATAGCACTCTGACTATCACTATGCAGCTTTCCTTCCTCTTGCTTATGCCCCAACTCCTCAAGCAATTGTTGTAACCAAATCATTTCTTTGTTTTCCTCTATGGCAGCAACATACTCAACCTTTGTGGTTGACAAATCCACCAGCTTTTGTAGTCATGAAATCCAACTTACTATTATCCCACCTATAATGTAAACATAACTTGTCGTGATCCTTCTGTTTTCTACATCTCCAGCCATATTTGAATCTACATAACCACAAAAAGATATGTCTGATCCACTTTGTAGCAAAAATTGTCCCTGTGGTCCCTCTCAAATACCGAAGGATCCACTTTATTGTCTATCAGTGATCTCTACCTAGATCACTCATAAATCTACTCATCAATCCCACTGCATGGGAAATATCAGGCCTAGTGCACACCATGGCATACATCAAACTGCCAACCATTGATGAGTAAGGTACCTTGGACATCTAGTTTCTCTCCTGCTCTATCTTGGGACATTGCTCCTTTGATAACTTGAAATGGCCTGCCAAAGGATTCCCAACCGGTTTAGCATCCTACATATTAAACCTCTCCAAGACCTTCTTAATGTACTCTTCCTGAGATAAAGTTAGCTTTTTTTCCTTCCTTTCCCAAGATATCCTCATACTAAGGATTTGTTTGACTACCCTCAAATCCTTCATAGCAAAGGATTCACTTAGTTACTTCTTGAGTACTTTTATTTCTTGCATATTTTTACCTCGATACCAACATGTCATCCACATACGAGACACGAGATAATATAATTTCCATCCTCAAATTTCTTTGTATACACACAATGGCCAGAATGGCATCTAATATAATCTTGATCCATCATGAAGCTATCAAATTTCTTATACCATTGACGTGGAGCTTGTTTGAGCCATACAAGATCTTCTTCAGTTTGCACACCATCTCCTCTTTACCTTTGACCTCATAGCCCTTTGGTTGTTGCATATATAGTTCCTCCTCCAAATCACCATGGAGAAATGCAGTCTTTACATCAAGTTGTTCTAAGTGTAAGTATTCTGCTGTAACTATTCCTAGAATAGTTCTAATAGAAGTCATTTTTACTACAGGAGAAAAAATCTCATCAAAATCTATACCTTTTTTCTATGTAAACCCCTTGACCACCAACCGGGCCTTGTATCTTTTCTTTCCTCCTTCTTCCTCTTTGAATCTGAACACCCACTTGTTTTGTAATGCTCTTTTGCCTTCGGGTAGCTTCACCAAATCCCATGTCTAGTTCTCCATGAGAGTCTGATGCTCCTCATCCATGGCTTGCTCCCACTTCTTCTTGGCATCTACCTGCATTGCTTCATCAAATCTCTCTGGCTCTCCACTATCAGTGAGTAATAAATAATAAAGAGAAGGAGAAAAATGTTCGGTTCTCTTCTTACCCTAGAAGACCTCCTCAATATATGATTTTGGGGTTCCTGTTGAGGAGGTTCCTAAACTGATTCATGTGTCACTTTCCCATCCTGGAAGATCCTCTACTATTGCATATTCTTTCTTGGATTCTTCCCTATTTTCCTATAACTACTGCTTATACATGACTTTCTCATTAAATACCACATCCCTAGATCAAATTATTTTCTTGTCCTTAATACTCCAACATTTATATCCAAATTCATCACCACCATAACCAATGAAAGTACATTTTTCTGATTTAGCCTCTAGCTTGGTCCTATCATCCTTGTCTATATGGACAAACACCTCACATCCAAAGACTATAAGAAATGAATAATAAACTTTCTTACCATACCAAGCCTCCTCAAGTATGCCTCCATCCAAGGCACTTGAGGGTCCTCTATTTATCAAGTACATAGTTGTGCTCACCACTTTTCCCAAAAAGAAAGAGGCAATCCCGCATGTAACCTCATGCTCCTAGCACATTCCATTATTGTTTTGTTCATCCTTTCTGACACCCCATTCTACTTTGTGAAGTTCCTAGAACCATATTTTTCTTGTGGATTCCATTCTTAGAATAGTAATCATTAAATTCATTGCTGAAATACTCCCCTCCATTATTTGACCTGAGACATTTTAGTTTAAGACATGTTTCATTCTCTACCAAGGGTTTCCATTTAACAAAAGTGTCAGATACATCAAATTTGTTTCTAATACAATAAACCCAAATTTATTGTATCATCAATAAAAGTAACATAAAAACTTGAACCCCTAAGAGATGATACCTGAGCTGCCCCCCACACATCAGAATGTACCAACTCTAACTTACTCTCTTTCTTTGTAGATACAACCTTGAGAAACCTTACTCACTTCTATTTCCCATATATGCAATCCTCACAGAACTCCAAACATGTTTATGTATATCCAAGTAAATCCTTCTTTATGATCTCCATGCCCTTATGGCTCATATGACCGAGCCTATTTTGCCACAATGGTGTATCTACTTTTGAAGTCACAAGATTACAAACATTAGTGCTATAAGTGGTTAAATACAATGTTCCAAGCTTCTTACCTCCTACCACCACAAGATCACCCTTTTTAACCTTCCAATAGTTTACTATAAATATCATAGTGCAAACATCACTTCCTAATTACCTTGCCGATATCAAATTTCTTCTTAATGTAGGCACATGTCTGACATCCTTTAATAGCCAAGTATTCCCATTTTGCATCTTAACCTAAATAGAACCTTTTCCAACTATGTTGCAAGGCTCATCATCACTAAGAAAAACATTCCCAAAATCTCCTTGAACATAATCAACAAAATAATGCCTATGTGGAGTAGCATGGAAAGAAGCCCCCAAATCTAAAACCTAAGATTCGATAATATTGTGCAAAGAGAGAATCAAAGCATCCTAACATACATTACCCATTTCCAGATTTGCCTCCTTGTTTTCTTCATGTTGTTTCTTATTTTCTGAAGCTCCCAAAATTCCTTATTTGCATGCCCAGACTTTCCACACTACTAGCATATTTTCTTCCTTTTGGATTTTTATTTTTCCCGATCCTTTGATTTTCCACGGTTTCCTCTATTCTTCATCTCTCCTCTAGTTTCCCTTTGTCAAAGAATTCACTGAAGTAGAAGATTCCCAAAGATTTTTCTTTTCATTTCCTCACTTAGAATCATCACTACAACATCCTCAAACTTCAACTTGGAGTTAGCTGGAACTAAGTTGCTTACTACCATTACCAGTGCTATTCCACTCTCGAGTAAAGAGCACTGAGAACTAATAAAGCCCTAACTTTTCATAAAATTCTATTATAACTGAAGCTAGCATATTTACAATCGTATTAAAATCATTTAAATGATCTCAGCTATTTGAACCTTTCTCGAAATCTTCATATTAAACAAATTTTTCATTAAAAATATCTTATTAGAGGCAGAGTTTTTCATACAACTTCCTAATGCATCCATCGAGTTCTTTTGTAGTATTTTCCTTTGAAACATTAAATAATATCGAAGATGCAAGACACAACTGGATTGTCCCAAGTTCCTTCCTATCCAAAAAATCCCATTCCGCATCCGTCATGCTCGAGGGTTTTTTCACCTTCTCAGACAATGGAATATAAAGATCCTTCTAATAAAGGTAATCTTCCATCTGCATCTTCCAAAGACTGAAATTCTACCCGTTGAATTTATCAACCCTTGATCTTCCATCATCTGCCATAGCTCCCACTCAAGATAAAACTTTCCCTGTGATTCAAAACTTCATAAACCAAACCAAGCTCTGATACCAATTGTTAGGAAATAAGGGATAAAATATGTGGAATAATCCCTCACATAATCATAACAATAGAAACTAATATGCAAAAATTATTACAAATCTCAAATAAAATTGTAGAATAAAATAACACAACACAAAGAGACAATATTTAATGTGGTTCACCCAATTTGGGCTAAATCCACCAAGAATCACTTTCTCAGATTGTGTTACAAGCCACCACTCTCTCAATACAATACACATTTGTTTGGAGATATGCTCAACAAACTCTACAAAATTCACACCCGAATTCAAAACACATCTATAATGTTACATAATACCTACCATATGCATAAAATCATATAAGTAGACAATCTGCTGCAAGCGCTTTTACAAAACTGTGGGTATTAAAACCATGGTCCAAAATCATCCCATAAACCTATGGGTCAAAATCCTGCCCATATGATAAATCACATTTCCCGGTATATCGGACATGTTTTAAGGCCAAAAAAATCTCTGGGGCTACACCCCCAAACCCCGGCAAGACAACTGTGGAAAGTGTACGGTACTCTTAGTGTACAGAGTCTTCAACACTTTCACACATGAAAACAGGCTCCACAACATAACATCATGATCATCCCCTTATAAATATTCCATTTCCTACTAATTCAAGTTCCTTGATAGCATATCATGAGATGAAAATATCAAAGTGGAATGACTCTTATTCAAATAATGAGGGCATTTTTTCCTATCCTAGAGGTGTGCACCAAGGAGAAAATAAGGTAGAGATTAAATATGATTAGACAAATATTGAGAGGAGGGAGGAATTTCTTTTAGACACTAATGAATATTTATCTTGAAGCTAAGGATGAGGAGGATAATACAACTGTAAATTCTTCATATAGGGGACACAAGAAAGATTAACTTTCTACTATACTTGAAGACATTGAAAGTTTCATGATTTCTATTGGAGAAGAATGTGATGATCAATATTTCCCTTCACTTGTGGAATATACATGTGAATATATCAAAGTTTTATCTTATTTCAAATTCAAGGAAGATGAAGTGATTGGTCATTGTGACTTAGAGAATTAAAAAGAGGATGTGTCGATAGCTTTATCTACGTAGTTAAACATAGAGAAAATGGGTAAATTAGGAAATTATTCCTTTGCTTATAAAATTCAAGTATCCTATAATATATGGATATATTATATCCTAAATCATATATATGGCTGGATATTCACTCATGGCCCCACCAAATGTAGATAAAGGACTTTAAAATTTTGTTGAGAAAATACGAGTTGTTAGAGTTATCCAAAAGCATAATCATGGTTTATAATAAATTTAGAAACTAAAAATATATTCATCCTCTTGATCTCATTGGCTTACATTGTTTTCTTCTCAAAAATCAATCTTCAAAATAATATCTACTTGTCTCTTACAAATGAATGAATCTTCTAGAGTCCTCTCGATCATGGTAAAGGGGATAATCTTAAAAATATGTATTCTTTAACATCTCTTGATCCTCTCTCTCTCTATCTTCCCTCTTATATAATTGTGACCAAGCTTAATTGAAAAAATAATAGTCTCCTAAATGTAAGGTTACTCTTCTTTATTGGTTTTCCGAGTGCCTATGACTTCTATTTTGATCCTGTCGATAATGATAGTAGACTCGTGAAAATGTTTACCTTTTAATACATTTATGGTTATGGCTCATATATACCCTCTATATTTGTATTAATTTTTCCCTTTCCTCTCAAGTATATACATGGTTTATTGTGTGTGTAATCTACAAGACTTTATTTCAGTGTCTTAAGCTTGAGAGTGAGCATTAGATTTAGATACATGTTTTGGTTGTGGCTAATATCTGCCCTTTGGAGTTATGTTTTGTCTTCTCACTTATTGAAATCATACATGGAGGGTGATCCCTTTTATTCTGTTTCATCGCCATTTTATTTTATTCTATGATTTCCTCCTTCACTTTTACCTTTCAATCGGTAGATTATAGTATATAATCAATAGCATAAGAGTAGATAGAAAAGGAATCCAACCTTATTTGAAGGTATGTCATAAGGGTTCAAGGTCCCACACCTTGGGGAAATTCCTATGTTGATACTAATATGGCAAAGTCCTCCAAATCTGGAACTACAACATAAAGTGTTTATAGTGCCACTGTTTGAGTCAAATTTGATTCAAAGTCGTCATTATTTAGGTTTTTTGGACATGTTTTTGCTGATAATTTGTTTCAAAATAGTGACACAAATTTGATGCAAGTTTGACATGAATAAACATTTTTAAATGCATAGATTTTGCACCAATATTTGTGCCACTTTAGAGCCAAATTTTTGACACCTATTATGTGGCGTAAATATGATGCAAATCTCGTCTGAAAAAAATTTTTTAAAAATAATATAATTAATTTCCTAATTATTATTTTGTATTTTGTTATAGTTTTTATTTATAATAATATAAATTCATTATTTGAAATTGAATTTATTTTATTATTGACTATATTTTCTCGATATATATAATTATAATTATAACTATTTATTATATTATATTATTTTATATTGTATTGAAGATTCCTAATATAAAATGAAATGAGTTTATTAAAAACTTAGAAAAAATTCATAATATGGTTTACATATGAAAATTAAAATAAACACATGTTATACATAATTAGAAAACATGATATTTATATTACGATTTTTAAATACGGTAATGTATAGTATATTTCATTTTGTAATTATAAAATCAAACCAATTCCCTTCCAAATTACAAAACAAATCAATATGTGCCTAGGTGTTAGTCCTCCTCCTCTTCTTTATCCTCATCTTCATCCTCCTCCTCTTCCTTATCCATGCAATCCTCTTCATCGTTCTTGTCCAACTAATTTTTCTCCCCTTCTTCCTCTTCCAACTCCCATTGTCTATCAACCTGTAAATATATAATGATAAAAATTTAAAATTGTTTGAATTTAAAATTTATGTAACTCATAACTAATTAAAAACACACAAATCCATTCTCATTGGCCCACTTGATGAATTCATTTGAATCCCAACCCATTGATTTTAATGTTGTTTGCACCTCTTTTGTTGCAAGTCTATTATAGTAGGTTTCCTACAAAAATAGTGAAATGAAAAATAATATGAGTATTAATAATTTATGTAAGAGAATTTCTATAATGAAATAAAATTATAGAATAACTTATATTGAACTTACAAATTTGTTTACTAACTTCACTAAACTATATTTTCCCATTTGATGGGTCAAATGTCCTCATTTTCTTACGCATGCTTCATAACCTAATAGTTGGTTAATTATCCTCCCTGCGTTAATCATAATATTAGTTAAATTTTCAATTAATAAAAAAATTTATAGCAATCATAAATTGATTTAACTAACCTACTTGCCTTATTATTCTCCTTTCAAGCCATTTTTCATATAGTTCATTCCAAGATTCTTCAATTACATTGGGTCTATGAATAAATATCCTCTCTGCATCATTGTTTCCTTCATATTTTAGTTTTTACTATAGATTTAAATAATTAGTAAAAGAGTTGAATTATTTTTGTAAAAAAAAGTTTTATTTACAAAATAAAATTACCCTGATATGCCTCTTAATTCTCCTAAACCCATGTGCAACAATTTTTTTGATTAATCATGTTTTATAGTGTGAACTCCCAAAATCACGTTGAGTTAAATCAATTAGCCTCTTACTGATTTTCTTCTAGGATTTCATTCCTCTTTCTATGACAATATGATTTAAGTATTTTGAACACTTGATCAAAAAAATTTCTTTAAATACATTCAAATCCAAAAATTAAAAAGGTTTAAAATATCATATTTTTTTCAATATTAATAAAACAAAAAATGAATAAGTTGACATTAACAAAAACTAGTAAAAATATAAGTTGACAAAAAATAATTAAAACACTTAAATAAAAATCATATTAAAATACATACTTTACTCGAACATCCTCTAGTATGTTGCCAACATTATTTACACAAAGATTCATTTCTAAGGCCTCTCTCACCTTGTGTTGATACCTATAATGATAAGGAAAGAGGTTTTATCATCATCTTAAAATAATGGGGTTTTGATGTCCTCCTCCGTGTCATTCCCCTTAGTGAATTAGGGAGTATGTCAATGAGCATATATGGGGGATATTTTATCATTTATGTTTTCTATTTTTAGCTAGATCAGTGAGAGGATCTTTCACCCGAAGTGGATACACAATTAAATTATAATTTATCATTATTGAATTAAATAAAATCAATTTGATAACAAAACAAAATAACTATACCTTTGAGGTAGTGACTCCCTCATTGAAGCTAAAGGGCATGTACTCCTATCACCCTTATCCTCCTCCAAGTCTATAAAAAAATTAGACATGTCATAATGAAGTGTTATTATTTTTTAATGACAATAAATAGTTAAAATTGTTGTAAATTTAATCAATCAAATAAAATAAAATTGTATTTAAAAACTATTAAATCATACCTTTGTGGTTGGTCCTTGGATGTCGAGGGATGACCACTAGTATGAAGACATTCCTAAATATTAGTAGACATGTCATTATAAAGTTGTGTGATTAAAATGTGTAAATATAAAAAAAAATCTTTGATATAAAATAAAATGTAAATCAATACATTTTTAGTGGGTGTGTGGAGTTCAATGGACATGCAGTGTGGAAGGTTGATGTGTTTTGTCTTCTAACTCCTCCATGTCATGTCATGTTGAAGCACAAACACAAAATCATCCACACATAGATGTGTCGCTCAAATAACTTATAACTCCACATCATCTCTAATATAAATAAAACATGTAAAAAAATCAAAATAAGAACAATGAGATTGAAATATACAAAACTTATAATACAATTATAAGGTTTTTGAATGTTTAAAATTATACAACATGTTACTTTTCTTCTTACAAGTTTTTACCTTTCAACCTACCTCTTTATTTCCCCTCTTCTCCTTCCTCTTTCACTCTCTCTTTCTCCCACTCCCCCTCTATTAATCTCACCCACTCCCTCTCTCCTCACCCTTTCTCTCCCTTTCTCCCTCCCTCTCTATTTCCCCTATCTCCTCCTATTTCACTCACTTCCTCTCTCCCTTTCACTCCCTCTCTCCTTTTTCTCTCCAAACATTCCTCCCCATCCTTATATTTTTCCATCTCTTCCCCTCTCCTTTATCTAATTATCTCCCTCTACCCCTATTTCTCATATCCTTCTCTTTATATTTCTCTCTTCCAACCTCTCTCTCAACCTCTCCCTCTCTTTACCTCTACCTCTCTAATTTCTCCCTCTCTCAACCCTCTCCCTCTCTTCCCCTCTACCTCTCTCCCATATACCTCTCTATTTTCTCTCTTAATCTCTCTCTCTACCCTCTTTCACATATCCTTCTCTCTCCCCCTCTCCCTCTCTCTTTCTATTTCTCTTTCCATCTCTTGTTTTCCTTATTTCACCATCCCCGTATTTTCCTCTCTCCCCTCTCCCTCTCACCCTCTATTTCTCTCTCCCTCTCACTCTCTCCTTTTCTCCATCCCTCTCTCTTTCCCCTCCCCATCTTTCACTCACCCCCTTTCACTCCCTCTCTCCATCCATCCCTACCTCTCCCTCTCTTCCCATCTCCCTCTCTCTACCTATTTCACAAAACCCCTCTTCGCATCTCCTTCTCTCTCCCTATCCCCTTAAATTTATCTTTCTCTTTCTCTCTCCCCAACCCCTCTCTCAATCTCTCCTCTTTCCTTTGTATCTCTCACATATCCCTCTCTCTCAAAATATCCTTCTCTTCCTCTCTAAATCTCTCATATGCCTCTATCTCCCTCTACCTCTCTCCCTCTCTCCTTTATCTCTCCATATCTACCTTTACCACTCTTTTTATTTATCTTTCTCTTTCCCTCTCCATATCTTTACCTTTAATCGTCCCTCTCTATTTCCTCTCTCTCCCTTCCTCTTTCACTCTCTCTATCCCTCTCCCTCCCCTCTCTTTATATCTCCCTATCCCTATTTTCCTTACCATATCTCTCCCTTTCTCCCTCCCTATCTCTTTCCCTATCTCTACCTCTTTCACTCACTTGTCTATCTCCCTTTCACTCCCTCTCTCTTTTATCTCTCCATCCCTTCCTACATCTCCACCCCGCTCATTATATCTACCTCTCTCCTTCTACCCATATTTTCCATTTTCTTATAGCTTCCTCTCTTTTTATTTTTCTCTTTCTCTCTCCCAAACTCTCCTTTTATTTCCCTCTACCTATTTCATGTCTCCTTCTCTCAACCTCTCCATCTCTTCCCCTCAAATATATCCCATATCTCTCTCTTTTCTCTCCTTATCTCCCTTTACCCCTATTTCCCATAGCATTCTCTCTCCATCTCCCCCTCTCTTTCCCTCTCCCTCTCTTCCTTTTTACCTCTCTCCCTTTCTATACCCTTCTTTCACATTTCCTTTTCTCTCCCTCTAACTTTTACAAAAAAATTCTAGGTTTTATACAAATTATTATATGGTTAATATATATTTAAAATTTACATTTGTTAAGAAATTTATACTAGGGTTTTAGAAATACCCTCGGGTTTTTATTTAGGATACAATTATAACAAAATTTGTATGATTTAAAAACAAAATAAATGTACCTCTCCCTTGGTCTTTTATGCGAGAGGTGCCACATATTCTTCTTCTTCTTCCCCTTCCTCTTATGTTATTCATCATCATCTTCATTATATATAGTTTTGTGAAGTTCATCACCGTCATTTTCATCATCATAATCTTATTCGAATCAGCTTCACCATGATCTTCTCCATTATTGGCGGGTCATATTTATCACAAGATTCATGTTTGACATTGTTGTTAACAACATTATTTTTCCCCATGATGTTCATGTTACAATGTTATTGTCATCAACAACATGTATCATCATTGTCTCGCAATGGAATAAGAACTTCCAATTACCTTATCTTTATATCGGATAGAATAAGGCCTATATAAACATAGTTAAAAATTAATTCATGAAAAAGGAGAATATGTACATAAGAAAAATTACATAAATTAATACCTGATCACAATGTTGAGGTAACACATATGGCTCTTTCCCTTCGGGTAATTCTCTAGAAAGGACAACTGAGTAGAATTTACTTTCATTATCCACTCTAAAAACAATTATCAACATAAGGGTGCCAACTTAAAAACTTATACAATCAAGTTTTATTATTTCTCCTATTTTCCAACATAATTAAATTACCCTTGGAAAAAATTCTTGTCATTGGTACTAACTCGGTTGGCCTACTCAAAAGGAAAAACTTTGTAATAATAGGTGACCCTTCTTTGGTCCATATTTTCCACACAATAAATATTTTCCTTCGATCCACTTTTCATATTTTTACTCACCTTCATTATGTCAAATCATTTAAGATAATATTAATATATTTCCAAAAATATAAAACGTGTGTACAAAAAAATTGCAACAACTAACCAATTCTTCACATCCTCGCACTATGTCTAATGCTTCTTGTGTCACTACCCTTTGATTGATGGCATGAATATTTTATAAATATGAACTCATCCATTCAAGAGTATTCTGGTCAAGAAATGGTATTTGCAAATCGAATTGGAGTGGTTTGCGTGGATTTTTCCATCTCCAATCAATCCTTTAGCTCTCATGTAGTATTTTCTTATTCATATTTTTGAAGCCACACAACCATCTCTAAAGTATTGAATAACATGAAATTATCAATGGAATATTTTTCAACATGATCTAAAAATAAAACATGTAAATAATTAATTAATGGCTACATACACACACATTAATAATACATTATATATTTTTATAAGAATTTCAATACATACCAAGTTTCACAATTTTTCTTGCTCCAAGAAGGTTCTCCTCCAATTTTTCATTTCCACATTCAACATCCCAAATGCATGGTATTTTTGGAAATTCCTCCCAAGATATTTTTACATGTAAAAAAATCCTAAATAATGTATCCTTTTGTTATAGATCCCTTTGGATGTGCTAATTATTTTACAAATCCCTTTAGGGTCTTTATGTACCTCTCTGGCCAAAACATCCACATGTGTTAACTACACCTATCATTTGAATATCATCAACCAAATGCACTAATAGATGAGTTTGAGAATCCATGAAAGAGGTAGGAAGTTCATTTTCCAATTTGTAAACAATATCTACAATATTTTATTTCTCTTGATAAATCCTTTCTTCTTATATATCTTTTGAATATAACCACCTATTTTATAAACAATGGTAGTCATGCAAGTCGATATAAAAATGTTTTCATAAAAATGGCTTAGTTTTAGTTGAAAAGAAAATCATATCACCTCAAAAAATTGAAAGTAACTATATTACATTTAGGTCAAGTGGAAGATTACAATATGACCCCTCAAAGCTAAGGGAAATAAATGCTAGAAAAATAAATTAAAAAGATTAAATATGAAGATAAAAATATATTGTTTAATTTAAGACAAAAATTTGTCAATTACCTTCAAAATGTTATGTCAATCATGTGTTTTGAGTCAATTAATGTGCCCATCAGTTGTAAATGCACATTTCATGGAGGACCCATGGCTATTTAGTGTGTGAATCTCTTGCATTGTTTGATTCACCAAATTGACTTTCTCTTTACATAATATCCATGGAGCCCCTTCTTCCTTTTTAAGACGTTTTTTGTCCCATTGAATTTCAAATCGGATCTAAAACTTGGAGTGTCTTTCTCTTTGCTAGAGATTTGATTCCATATAGAAACTACTACATTTTTAAATATATGCATTGGATCCAAAATATTCCCAACTAATAAATTCTCCCAATATGGGAGATTGTAGAATATAGATAGTTTCTTCATTCCTATAGGAATTTCAACTATGTGGCTAATTTCATACAACCATACCTAACCTCTCTACCAATATGGAGGAATATATTATGCATGGTTATGTGAATACTTTATACCAATCCTCGAGTGACATAATTTTTTTAGGTTCTCTAATATCAAGTTTTCCATCAAACTTATTTTTCTTTTTAACACGGTACTCATGCTTCATTAGCAAGAACCTTGGATGTCCTTCATATATAAATTTTTTGATATATTTTGATGACATTCTACATAGTTGATCACTACACCTTGGAAAAACACATTTTCCTTTTATTAAGATACCTACATATAGAAGTGATCAAAAACTCATTTTATAATAAACGCGCACACACACACACACATGATCATTTATTTCTTATCATATGAGAAATAATTGAACAAACAACCATCCCAGGAAAATCATGAATAGTCTAGCATAAGATATCATAATAGGTGAACTTCCTTTAACCAATGGGTTTTGAAAGGTCATACATTAGAATTCCATCCCATAATGCTTGTAACTCATCAATTAAGGGTTCAAGGTAGACATCCATATTTTTTACTTAGTTCTTACGAAACACCAATAATAAAAACATTAAATGCTTCTTACAACACATCAATCATCCAGTAATATTATATTTTGTCAATGATATTGGCCACACTTAGTTGTTAATTGACCTCTCTCTCAATTTTTCATACCACAACTACTTAATATGTTTCATTGCATTTGAATTAGAAAGAACACATGATGCGGGAGCATCATTCCTTATACATATCAAAACTTTTATTTTCATTAGTTTTTTAGGTTTAGGTAGTCCTCTTGGGTGTTTTGGGATGGATCCTAGTCTATTTGGGTCCCTTTTGGATTTTCCCTCCAAAACCACTGTTTCAAATATTTTAATTCCCCATGTTTTGTTTACTAGTCAAGGTGATAGGTTATGTAGAATGAATGATGTAAATGGATTTCAAAGAGCATTAAAATGTGTGAGTTATGTGTTTTCATCATTCTTACTTGGTTTCACCAATTATGGCCACTCTCACCATAGCTAAAGGTTAGGTAAACTAGTGACATAACTACATCCATTTTATCATTTAGGGAGGTATTAGAATCAAAGGTAATAAGTAGGGTTTATAGGAAGAAACAGGGACGTTATTGAAGATCCAAGAAGCTCAAGAGTCTTGTAATGTTTCATGAAGATATAAAATGAAGGATTTTCTTAAGAACAAGCTTGTGAAAATGAGAATAGAATGTGTATGATTGGTGAATGAGAATGTTACATGTTGTTTATAGAATAAAATGTTATTACATGTTTAAGAGGACTATGCACATGATTGAGAAGAATGTAAAGGATATGCTTTAAGGTGTTAGAGCTTCCATACAACCATATTCATGTAAGGAACATAGGTAATGTGTTATATGAGGTAAGGTATTATCTTGTTGATGAATGCTTGAAAAGACTTCAAGGGTTTTGAACTGTGGGAAAATATATTTGCATTGTTATAAAGGAAATGGAATGTTAAATAAGTACACACTCATGTTTATATTGGTGGACAATTGAATAAGGAATCTATAACTTGTAATACGTTGGCATAGTCTAGGTTAGAAATATCAAATCAATATTTGGAGTTATATTTATTTTAACACCGTACTATTGTGTTATAAGGATGGTTGGAAAATTTTAACAAGGGTCTTTAGATGTGTCTTAGGCCATAGATAATCTTTAAAAGTCCAAACAACTGAAAATAAACTTGAGGAATCTCGGTCTATATAACCATGTCTAGGGTTTGAGAACAAAGACATTTTCCATGACTTATGAAGTATCCATTGAATCTTGCTATAAATTTGTGAACAGTGAGAGTTAAGGGTGTTAACAGTGTACATGAAGTTTCAGGGAAAATATAATGATTTTGGACCATAAAATGAGAAAATATTGTCATAATTGTCACATAACCTAGTTTTGAGGGTTTAACCAAAGGAATGTTGATTGAATTTTGTAACCACTCTCTACTACCTATTAATACTTGTACAGTAGATGGATGAAGGTATATTGGAGGTGTGAAAAGGTCTTGAAAAGGATAACATAAATTGGTTTAAGGAGAAAACTAAGAAACACAATCTAATACCTTATTTTTGTAGAAGTCAAGAGTATCTTGAGGAGAAAAAATGTAAGAGGTGTCTTATAAATTTTAGTGGAACTTGATCATGAAATAAACATGGGACTAAATAAATTTAAGGGAATTATTTTATAAATAAAATGTGTAAATCTTGGTCAAGTGATTTATTTTTCATAGTCAAGGAAACATTGATTCTTAAAAAGTAATTAGAGTTAGAGCGATTAGACAATATAGGAAGGCATTTAATCATCTCCAAAGTGTTATATAGGTACGAGAGAAGGCCCGAAATGGTCAAGAAAGTATTATAAATTGTAAGAATGTTATGCAATAAAAATAGGGTAAGTAAAGATTGATCATAGTGTGAGTTTCCATAGAAAGGTAAATAGTGTTCTTGAAGTAGTAAGGAGAAAATATGAGACCTAAGGACCTAACAAGGTTGTGTGGGAGGTTATAATGGGATGTTGAAACTATCTAACATTGATTTACAAGATCTAGAAAATATCAAACACATTATTCCCTTATAAAATGTATATTTAAGCTTGGAGACCTAATTGAAATTCTAATTAAATACATGACAGGTGAGTTGGGATATTTTATTAAGATTTGGATTATGAAACTTGAAATAAAGAAAGAACAAGATAAAGGGTATCAATAAATATAACTAGTTTCTCGAGATATTTTATGAGGTATTTGTTGTCGCGATCACTGCATGTACCCTCGGAATGGCGAGAATGTGAACAGGGCATTTGGTGTGACTGGGAAACATGGGATCACCTCTCAATCTGTGGGACTTGGGCTCGAGGTGAACCTCCAGAGAAGGTCAGATTCCTTTTCCTAAACTAAGTGTTGTACTAATCCTAGTGTAATAAAATGGTTATCTAGACCTATGCTAACATTTTCATGGGTTTTAGAGAGAGATATTTGCAAGAAATGAAACTATATTAGGGAATGGTGATGCACCAAATAAATGGTATTGCTAGACTTAGGAAGGGTTGATTGGAAGAGGGTGTATACACCACAAGTCAACTTCACCTATTGTAACTTAGAGATGGTAATTGAATACCATAGACTAGGAAGCATGTGTTCCCTTTGTTAAAATCAATCAGACACAACAATCTATCAGTCTTCCAGTGAAGAAATATGAACTTGAGAAGGGTGAATAAGTACCATAACTCAACTGCATGAAACACTCCACCACTTCATAAGTACAAACTCCAATAACCTACAATAGAAACATGAACTTGCATAGTGTACCTGCAAGCATGAGAAAGGCATAAAGAAGTATAGAAGGATGAAAGGACCGAGATTAGTCACAAAACACACACTTTTATTACTTCAACAACATGCACAATGCATCATACATTTAGAAGAGGCAATGGTTGCCATTACAATCTTGGAAAAGGCTTGAAAGTTCCCTCAACATACAAGGACAACTTGCAGAAGAAGGAGGTTTCTTGAAAAACTATACACTTGTCTCAGAAGTCTAACTTGTCCAACCTGTTGGAATGAGCTTCCAACTTACATTTATAGAAGAAGTTGTGAGAGAGGAGAGAAGAAGTCATAAATTCCTTCCTAAATTGAAGGCACGTGATGATTCATTTATTTAAATTGGTTGAACCACTTGAGAAGGTTCCATAATGTTCCATTAATTACCTGTTGACCTAAACTTCTCAATTAATTAAAAGAATATTTTAATAAAATATTTTAATAATAATAATAAATATTATTAATAAAATATTTAAAATAAAAATATTAATTTAATTAAAATATGGTGCCCTCCTATTGACTGGTTTGTATTGAAGAGAGAGGGGTCCATGTGAATGGGTCAAAAAAGAACCAACTCGATGGTTGGCTCGCCAAGCCAACTCACTAAGTTGGTCACGAGCCCCTCCGTCCTTCACCGCAACCGAGATTAGATCCTACCACTGCAACCACAATTCTTCAACGAGCTTACCACTGAGTTAAAATCCTACCACCACGACCGAGGTGAGTTCTTGTATCGAGCCCCTTTTTATATACCAACAAGCTCCTTCTATCACCAAGTCCCTCGTAGACCGGCTCACCACGGATGCTCAAGCTTACTATCCACAACCCAAGCATGACATCTTATGTTCAGTGAGTGATCTACAATCAAGCTCATCACCGAGCTCTTACTTGTGTACTAAATACTACTTACCAAGCTAGTGATGATTTCCTCATCTATCGCATTGTTTGAGCTATGCTAACTCGGCCCACTCTCCATGTCTATCTTGGCTAATGTGTGAGCTCTTTGCTACGTGCTCTTCTGCCAAGCTCCCACAAACCCACTCCAAGATTCTTCAATTTTACAAACATCAATTTCAATTCAACATCTTTAAGGTTGGTGAGCTCTTATATCGATCCTCACCGAAATCATTTTATCTCGGATTCAATTCGGTTCACCAATTTATGCTCTTATCTTCATGGGATACCACCATCACGATCTTGTTCCACATCTATTTGGATTCGGAAGTCTCTTCGGTGCGATTTTACCAACCTGATCTCCTTTAGCTTCCATCGTAACCGAGCTCCCCGCATTGAGCTCCCAATATGAGCTCTCCACTAAGCTCTAAACCGAGCTCCAAACCGAGCTCCATGCTAAGTTGGTGACAACGCCTACCTTCCATAAGCCAACTTCAAACAACTCTCCTCGAACTCGATTAAATGACTCCCTACATCAACAATTCCAAGCTCCTAATGCTACACTTCCCTATTTTTTGAGCTCCATTCTCCTCACATATCAAGCAGGCCCCGAGAATTATACATGACCGAGCTCGCTAAACTTTTACTTTCTGAGTTCGTAATCTCCAAACTCGCCTGACATATCCAAGTTGAGCTTCATTTCCTTCATGTAATATGTATGAGCTTGTCTCCCCATCGAGCTGGTCTTTCCGGTACAAGTTCTCCCTACACAATATATATGCCTTGCCTCTATTTTATCGATGCCGAAATGTCTCACCTCTTCCTTTGAGCCAAGCTCGTCTTCTTGTTCATCATGCCTCATATTAGCTCCTGCAAGTGATTTTTCTCAAACCTAAGCTCCAAATGCTTTACAAGTATGTCAACCTTAACCTATTGTTGAACTCAATCTCATGTGGCCTTATGTCGAGTTGACTTCCACGAGCCAACTTCAACTGCAACCGAATCATTTTTAGCTCGTTGAGTTATCTTTGTGCCATCTTAAATACTCACCTCTTTTTTTGACCCCGCCACCTTTGTCATGATCTCAGTTAGTGCCTTGGCTCATCCATGAGTTCCTCATATGTTGCGAAAATCAATGTCAAGTTCACCCCTTCAAAGTCAGCTTGCACTTGAGCTCATCTTGCGAGCCATTTCTTGCAACATTTGACCCTTCACACAAGCTTTGTCACAATGATGCATCACTATCTCTAACCCTCACCATATTTCTCACCTCACCAACAACCTTCCACATAGCTCAAAAAATTACTCACCATCTTGACCGCAACCACCAAAAACTAAGCTCCAATTAACAACTCACCGGATAACTCGCCATATTTCAGCGAAAACTTAACTCCCATGAGCACAAACGTTGAGTTCTTCATTATTCACGCTTCTAACCACAACGCATCAGTGATCTCAACATCCATCAATTATCACATAACGGCTTGGCATATCATCCTACGGGGCTCAACATACAACTTGGCCCAAGTGCTCTAATCTTCCCATGGCTACGGACCTCAAATTCCCGATCACGAGATATTCTTATGATGGATTGTCATGGAATTATCTCCACCATGGCCGCAGGCCCCTTGAAATCCCTCGGGTTGACTCTTTTCCACTTTGCACTATGCTTATTGGCATGGTCCCTCAACAGACCCAAGCTCCTCTTAACTTGGCCTAAACACATTGAATTTCCATTCACGCTCTCACAGAATTTGGATGTCATTTTACAATATACCGACTAAGCTATTCAAACTCAACTTTCGGGCTTTCCATCTTCTTGCATAGCTTGGTTCCTCGATTATTTCATTACTCCCATGACCAATCTCTTAACTGAGCGATGTTGATAACTTAGTCTGGGCCGAGTTGGCTCCACGTTGTGTGATTTCTCTCATTCGTGATCTCCTTCACATGGTCATTGAAACTAGCTCCATCGAGCTCCACTTTAGCCATGATGCTTGATGATTCCATCACCTGTATCATGTAATGAACATTTCCTACCACTATTCTCCAACCAAGATTGATACTGAGCTAACACCACCGAGTTTCTCTACCTTCGTGCTTCGAGTCATTTTCATAAGAGGTCACCGAGGTTCTTTCGAATGAGCTCAAAGAACTCACACTAACTTTCCATGCACGTAAATCAAACAATCTCTCCTTCGATTTTCTATCATGTGAGTCCCTCGAGCCATCCAAGCAAATCTCTAAATACTCTGCCTCCCCAAATCCTAAGCCACATACCTGAGTCATTTCAGTGGTTCCTTCGATGCTTCATACTCTTGGTGTGAGATTGGTTTGTCATTTCCCTTTTGCAACTTGGGCCATCCATCAATGTGTCGCTCCTAACCATCACCACGAGCTTAGCCTCATAAATTTTGGCTCGATGCCAATGTCTAAACAACTAGTCCATATGTATAGCTCATTGAGCTATTTCTTGTGGTGCATTTCAAACACTAATCCCGAGCTTCCAATTTCTTTCTTATCAAATGAGCCACCAAGTTGGCATTTCCACTTAGCTTGATGAGCTCGACTCTACCATTTAAACACCAACCTTGTGAATTTATTCATTGTGCATTCCTTGTCATGGGCCAATGCATCCCCACTTGATTCTCGTAGCTCATAATAAGCTCACCGATTCTCAACCCTATTGAACTCATCTGAGCTAAATTTTTAACTTCGGTACTCATTTCAATGGAAAACATACCAACATTGCACCTGAAGAGATCAACACCGAACAACTCATTCATGGCCTCAATTAACTCATCGAGCTAGTCAAAATAATCAACCTTACATCTATTTAGCTTGACCAAGCTATATTGTAGGTTTCTCTCCCTATACATTGTGCAAACTCACCTAGAGCCCCCTTGTATGACCCCAGAGATTTTCTTGAATGCTTTTGGCCTTCTTTCTTAACACCATGGATTTCATGGAATTTCCTCAATTCTGAGACATCATGGAATTCATAATAGAATGCCAGAAAATTGTATACACCGACTCTGACCATTTTAACATGTAGACCCTTGTTGTCCATTTTTGTGCAGGAGGTAAAAATGGATAATAGTATTCATAACAATAAGCTTTAAGGAAAACATCGCTAGTAGGAGAGACCTAATTGGAAATGGTAGAAGCCTAGTTGAAAAGGTTGCAATTAGAGTTAAGGTCTGAAATTTTGTGAGGAGTTATAGGCCCATAAAGGGTGATTGAAAAGGTAAGAATAATATTATAATTCTTTAGGAGTTTCTCTAGACAATAAAGTTTGCACTAAACTAAGGCTAATAGCTCTTAACAAGGTCATAAAGGTGAATGGTTTGAAATGAAGGTTGGACTTCCTTTTAAAGGTTTAAATGCATGCTGATTTGAATCATTTGAGTTTAGAACAATCAATGTATCCCCTCAATTACTATTGTTATGAAAATTGGTATCGATTTTCCTTTTGATGAGATAATGATAATGCACCTTTTGATGATTTTGTTGTTATTGACTAACATTGTGGTGTTGTTTTAGAATTTAGTTTTCCTCCTATGTATTAGAGTGATATCGAGTAGGTTTTCCTTAGGAAGAAAGAAGAAAAGTGTTAATAAAGTGAAGAAAGTGAAATTTGATAATAAGGTGGTAAGTAAACAACCCTTAGCCATTGAAGGCTTAAAGAAGAAGATATAGAGAAGATAATAAGAAGTCCACATTAAAACAAACTTGGAGGTTGAAAGAGAAGAAAAATAATTTCCAAAATACTAGGTAAGGCCTCGGGTGAGGTGCTAGGAAAGAGAAATGTGGAAAGGATTTGTTTTTGAAGAAGAAATAGAGAAAAAGAGAATAGAAATGAAGGGTTTCTTTCTAGATGGCTACTACATCAAGTTGAAAGAGAGTGTAAGGAACAAAAGGATGACAAATTAAGAAATGATTGAAGAGATAAAATAGATATAATAATATTTGAAGTTGGTGATAAAAAGGAGGAAAATCAATTTTTGGGAGTATGAAGAAGAAATTGCAATGGCCCATAGAGTTGATTATAGAAAGGAGGAAGCAATTTGTTGTTTGGAGAAAAGAGGAAAGAAGGAGACAAAGATGTATAAAAATATTTTTTCTATCCAAAGAGGGTGTGATAATTGGTGAATAAAAAGAGAAAAGTAGTAAAGATGATGAAAAACAAAAAGAATTTGAAGAATAACTCTTGCGAGGAGCTTCTCAAGAGGTTATACGGCATCCAAATTTTTATTATAATATTTCCTTTTCATGTGTTGATGTAGGTGAACAAAATGAATATATGAAGACAAAAAAAATTGTAATGAAAGAATACGTAGAAGACCAAAATCTCAAAGATGGAAGAAAAGATGATAATTATGATGAATTTATAACAAAAGAAGATTTGATTTGGCAAAGAATCATGATGGAATCATAAAATTCATACTTTTTTAAAGATGAATAAGACTATAAACTATTACAAATATAAATCATGAAGATATTATATGAAGAATAATATGCTAAAGAATATGAAGAACAAACTAAGCCGATTTTGAAGAATCCATAGGAAAATTGAAGACAAACATGAACGTAATTTAATAGAGCACTTAAGAATTGTTGATGAAAATAAAAGTTAGAATGAAGAAAGAGACAAGAAAAATGAAAGGAAATAAAGGAAATAATAATCTAATAAGACTAAGAAAAGAAATGGGAAAGTCATGAAAGTTGGATATGAGCATAAGAAGAAGAGTAAAAAGTCAAATAGTCAAAGGAATTGGAAGACAAGAAAGAAAAAAATGTTTAAGCGGGAGCTTGAATCTTCCCACTTGTGGAGTATGATGTAGGAGAATCATTCCTTATACATATCAAATTTTTGGTTTCCATTAGTTTGTTAGGTTTAGGGACTCCTCTTAGGTGTTTTGGGATGGATCCTAGTCTATTTGGGTCCCTCTATGCTTGTAATAAGGAGGTTTTGAAGTTTCCCTCTAAAACCGCCATTTCAAATATTTGAATTCCCTATGTTGTGTTTGTGTTATGGGTGATAGGTTAGGTATAATGAATGATGTAAATATATTTCAAAGAACATTAAAAGGTGTGAGTTATGTGATTTAATCCTTCTTACTTGGTTTCACCAACTATGGTTACTCTAACCATAGTTAGGTTACACAAACTAGTGACACAACTACCTCCATTTGATCACTTAGGGGAGGTATTTGAATGATAGGTAGTAGGTAGAGTTTATAAAAAAACAAAATGAAAGCTATTGAAGAGCCAAGAAGCTCAAGAGTCCTGTAATTTATCATGAAAATATCAAATGATGAATTTTCTTGAGAACAAGCTTGTGAAAATAATAATAGAATGTGTATGATTGGTGAATGAGAATGTTACATGTTGTTTATAGATTAACAGTGTTATTACAGGTTTAGGATGATTTTGTAAGCTTGAGAATAATGTAAAGGAGATTTTTGAAGGTGTTAGAGCTTCAGTACAACCATATTCATGTAAGGAATAGAGGTAATGTGTTATATGAGTAAAGGTATTGTCTTGTTGATGAATGACTGAAAAGACTTCAAGAATTTTTAACTATGGGAGAATATATTTACATTGTTATAAAGTAAATGGAATGTTAAATAAGTACACACTCATGTTTACATTGGTGGCTAGTTGAATTAGGAATCTAAAATTGGTAATGTGATGGCACAGTCTAGGTTAGAACTAGAAAATCAAGATTTGGAGTTATAGTTATTGTAATAGGGTGCTATCGTGCTAGAAGGATGGTTAGAAAAGATGAAAAAGATTTAGTAGATGTTTCTTATGCCATAGAGAAGCTTTAAAAGTCCAAACAAGTGAAAATAAACCAAATTGAGGACTCTCGGTCAAGATAACCACATGTACCTAGGGTTTGAAAACAAAGAAATTTGACATAACTTCCAAATTTTCCATTGAATATTACTAGAAATTTTTCAACGGTGAGAGTTAGGGGTGTTAACAATGTACATCAAGTTTCAGGGAAAAATATAATGATTTTGGACCATATAGTGAGAAAATATTGTCATAGCTATCACATAACCCAATTTTAAGGGTTTAACCAAAGGAATTTTTATTGAATGTTACAACCACTCTCTACTACCTATTAAGAATTGTAAAGTAGATGGATGAAGGTATATTGGACGTGTGAAAAGGGATAACATAAGTTGGTTTAAGGAGGAAACTAAGAAACACCTGTCTAATAAATTATTTTTGTAAATCAAGAGTAGCTTAAGGAGTAAAAATGTAACAAGTGTATTATAAATTTTAATGGAACTTGATCATGAGGTAAACACGGGACTAAATAAATTTAAGGGAGTTCTTTTAGAAAGAAAATGTGTAAATCTTGGTCAAAAGATTTGTTTTTCATAGTTAAGGAAGCATTGATTCTTAAGAAGCAATAAGGGTCAAAGGGACTAGACAATATAGGAAGGAATTTAATCATATCCAAAGTATCATACAAGTATGGAGAAGTACTAGAATGGTCAATAAATTATTAGAAAGTGTAATAATGTCATATGATAAAAACAAGGTAAGTGAAGATTGATCAAAGT
This sequence comes from Taxus wallichiana var. yunnanensis, assembly GCA_018340775.1. NCBI lineage: Eukaryota > Viridiplantae > Streptophyta > Pinopsida > Cupressales > Taxaceae > Taxus > Taxus wallichiana. The sequence continues at coordinate 960,115,744 of CM031234.1, forward strand.
GTGAGTTTCCCTATATAGGTAAATGGTGTTCTTGAAGTAGTAAGGAGAAAGTATGAGACCCGAGGACCTAGCAATGTTTTACGAGAGGTTATATTGGGATTTTCAATCCATATAATAGTGATTGAGAAGCTTTATAAACTAGAAAAGACATTATTCCCTTATAAATTGTATATCTAATCTTGGAGACCTAGTTGAAGGGCTAATTAAAAAGGTGACATGGGAGTTGGGAAAAATGTATTGGGATTTGGATTATGAAACTTGGCATAAAGAAAGAGCAGGATAAAGGGTATCAAGAAATATAACCAGTTTTAGAGAAATTTTTTTAGGTATTCATAATAATAATATTTAAGGAAAACCGTGGTTAATAAGAGAGACCTAATTAGAAACTATAGAAACCTAGTTGAAAAGGTTGCAGTTGGAGTTAAGGTCTAAAATTTCTTTGAGGAGTTATAGGCCTATAAAGGGTACTTGAAAAGGTTAGAATAATATTCTAAGTCTTTGGGAGTTTCTCCGAGATAATATGGTTCATACTAAACTAGGGCTAGTAGCACTTAACAAGATCATAAAGTTGAATATGTTGAAATGAAGGCTTGACTTCCTTTTAAAGGTTTAAATACATGTTGATTTGATGAATTTGAGTTGAGAATAGTCAATGGATCCCCTAAATAACTAATGTTATGAAAATTGGTCTTGAGTTACTATTGGTCTTTTAAACGTGCACTGCATCTCGGATCTGGAAGATCTAAGCTATTTGAGACCACAATGGAACCGTCCCCAAGTTGTGGGACCTTGTGTGCTTGGGATGGATCTTCGAAGAAGGTCGTTTCCTCTACCTAACTTTAACATTATTGTTACTCCTAATGTTGAAAGAAAATCCTAGACTAAACATTCTAAGGGACTAGGGATAGAAGGATGTGCAGAAAGGGAAAATCCTAAGCTAAGGAAGGCAATGGCACCATAAAGAAAGGGTCGATCTCTCTCCCTGAGCGGTGAAGGAAAAACGGAGGGCATGGGAGAAGAGGGTGGATGGCGCTTGCCACAGATCAACATGCGGGCTCGGACTTCCAACATTCGCAACACATAAACATGGGGACTGCAAGCACAGGAGTACGCATAGCATGCTAGAAAATGCAAATAGAGAGGTGAGGTGCAATGAAAATGAAAAAAGGAAGACAAGAGTTCCATAAAGTACGATTTTTATTGCTTAAGGGATGCACAATCAGTTACATTCATGGTAGGAGGTGAGAATACATTACAAAGACTAACTCATGGTCTGAAACCCATGGGAAGTCGGCCACCATTTTGGCATGGTGTCATTACAACAGAGAGGGATCATTTTTATAAAGCATAACTTTGTTATTTATATAAGAAGGAGAGAAGAGAAGGAGAAAGAGAGGGAAACTTAGATTCAAATCTTCAACCACCAACAACTAGTGATAAATGCCTACAAATCCACCTGCAATGGTGTCAGATGTGCTTCCCCATGTCATTTGGCATGTAGAAGAAGAAATAAGGAAATATTTCATGAAATCTGGTGGTTGAGGTCGATTAGATGTGTGCATTGATGATCGAAATATGTTTCCCTATTTTTAACCTACTAAATCCCGCCTAAATCTGATTTTAAAAATTCCAACATGTAGTTGATGTCAAGAAACTTTCAAATGAGACTAGGCGTGTGGGAATCTAAGTACTTTGCAGCAGAATTTATGGATATAAAGGTCTATAGGTCACTCGACTCGTAATGACATGTGGCACACGTTGATTAATTGAAGGAGTTGGAAAACTGTTCATTTGTTTTGTCTTTTCTGCCACATGTTATACAACTGGTTGGTTATCCAGTTCAGACACCTATTGGCGTGCTTTGATAGGTTGTGTGTAGCACACTCAATTCTGACAAATGACATGGCACAGGTGGTAGCATAGAAGAAAGTGCAAGGCACGAAAGCAAAAGGAATACACACGAAAGGGAAATAGAGGGAAGGTGCACGTGGAGGTGTGCACGCAGGAGGAATAGAAGAATACTTATAGGGGCAAGTATGGGGAAGGGGCACAAGAATTTAACTAAGGAATGGCATGCAAAGGATATAAATGTATGCAAGCACGCAAGAGGAATGGCAGGGACTTATCCATTTTGGAAGGAAATTCTACGGAGGTGTGCACAAGAGGATTACGTGACAGATAGGAAAGAAAGCGAGGCACATAGGAGGAAGGCACAAAGGGGAAATTGAAGGAGATAAAAGAATTCATAGAGAAGGGGAATAGAAGTAAGAGGGAAGTAAGGCACATGGGGTGCACGGAAGAACTACAGCCAAGAAAATTGTGCCAAGGTAGCAAGCTTGAGTGATCGCAACCTGAAATGTGAGACATCAGAGTTAAAATGAGAATATAAGTTATCTAGATAACTAGGAGATTTATTTGGATAACAATTTTGGTGACTTTTGGGGGCCATCTGCCTGCTAGATGAAGAGACCAGTAGCCTTAGAAGTCCATTGGGCATGGATTCAAGTGCTAAACTTGAAGATCTGATCTACAACTTGAAGAACATCCTGAAGTCACTTACAACACTGTCTAAACTCTGAATTGAACTGTTGCTCTCATATGAAGATATTTTAAATTGAATTTATGAGAGTGAAAACTATGCACTAATCGTTGGAATTACCTCTACCAAAATTGGATTGTCACCCAGAAGCAACAAAAAGGGTGCATGGGTGCAACAAGAAAGGAAAGGCATCAGAGGGAGCACACCAAAACAGAAGCACAACACTATGTAAAAAAGCTGAAAATCATACATGTCCTAAAGGGAACATGCAGAGTGTGCATGAGCACTTGTGTTGTTAAAATCAAACCTAAACTAACCTACTCTAACTAGAGGAAAAGGGCGCTCAAGTAAAACCTGCAACAGGTAGGGAGAAGTAACTTCCTTCCTCACAAATTATGACCATGTAATTGATTTGGTGTTGAACATGGTCAGAAACAAGAGTGAAAAACTGACTTGCATATGGTGTTTCACCCTCCTCAAAGTATCAACAAATAGAATATATACCTCCTAAAGTTGTTATGCACTTGGATCCGTGAGATGTTGGTATTGACCTTTGGCGCGTTGAAGCTCTACCTCATGCTCTAAAGTGAGCATGATCGGTGGAAACTCTGTCTTTAGCTCTAGACTAGCTAGATATTTGATTGGGCACGCTCTGATCCTTGTGATTTTCCCATTACTTTGAAGCTCAACCTCACATATGGTATTTTCATGCATAGTCTTCTTTTGAAGGTGACAAATTGCAAACTGGGTCACGCAAAACTAGGGTGTGTGTGGTTACGCCTCTACAAGCAACTTGGTCTCCTTCAAGATTGCACCCTATAGGACTAACTACTTTTCTTCTAGAACATACACCCATATGATTTCCTCTTCCCAATCGGAGTCACATGAGTCATGTCATTCTTCAACTTTGTTTTGTAGTCATCGAACATGATGACATTGGTTGGGAAAGGCATGTTGGTAGGGGGTTGTTCATTTATGGTACAGTTAGACAGAGGGGACTTAGAAGGAAATGGGAGGATGGGTTCAAAAGGGATGGAGGACGTGCACGCAAGAAGAGCGCAAACTCTGCGGGGAGGGATGAAAGGCGTGTGCACTAAAGGAACAGAGGCGTGTGTAAAAGGGGGAATGGAAGCGAACTAAAGATGAGGTTGAAGGAAGAAGGGAGGAATAATGGAATCCTCAGTGGGAGCAACGCACATAAAGTTGGGAACATGAGTAGTAAGATGAGATAATGTAAGTTGGCATGGAGGAGTGGGAGGGATATATGATGGTAGTGTAGGGTTGCCCCATTGAAATGGTTTACATGCGTTAGTTTTTTTAGCCTCCATTTCTTCCGCCCACTCATGTCTGGGGCAAAGATCTCATTAATAAAGTGCGCTTTTGTTGGGCGTTAAACCAACCTAGTACAGGGCCAGCCCATGGACAAGGGACCTTGTAGACAACTTTATCTACCTTTTTGGAGCACTTGACTCTAATCTACATCATTTCCATCTCCATCTTTTGAACTTGCCTCTCAAAATCAACTTCAGCCATGGAGTTACGAACATCATCTTAATAAACCTATTTCTTCATAAACATTATGGTTAGAAAAATAACCATACATATCAATGGGAGGTGGGTTATATGTATATTCAGGATGACAAGGCTCACAAAACTTATTTGGAGGAGGACTTTGGAACTGTGGGGATGGAGGGAAATAGCTCACTACTGCAAATGGGAATTCCATGAAGGGAAAGAAGTCATGATTGCACAACTTCAAAAGAGGAAGGTGGAACGATGGAAGAAGGAAAATGAATGGAAGAAAGGGGAGACTGGTCTACAAATGAGAAAATGGGTGTGTTTGGATCAGTGGAGTCACCAGATGTGTTGAAAAATGCCTCCAAAGGTGGATCTCAACAAAACACATCAAACTTGCTGAGATGAAGATGTAAATATCTTCACTCTTGTCCCACTAAGCGTGCCGAAAATTGTTGGTCATTCAAACGTGCACCCACATTGTTAGGTTGTAGAGCTAAATAAATTTACTAGAGCATGCATTACAAAGTGACTAGGTTACATAGTAACCATCATCGATTCTGAAGGGACCGACATTGGTCACCTATGACCGGCATCGTTCGGAAAGTAGGAACCGGAATCGGTTAGGGCTAACCAAACGTCGATTACATGTATGTGAGTGTTTTATTTAACTCATAGGAATTGGATCTAAATTTAGTATTAAAGCGAGATCTATTGATTGTAATTGCATGGCTAAGTTCCCTAAGTTTGTATATGCATGTATAATCATGAAAGCTATGGTTAGAAGATATATTAAGAGAAAGATTGAGTTAGATCCTTGATTCTCCTAGATTGATAGGATGAAGAATAAGAGAGAGAGAGAACATGTTATATGAAGACAGAGCTTCAATGGAGAGAAGCTAGACAAAAGGAAATAGCAAGTACATCTGAATGGTGAGAAGATGGTAACATCTTCTACTATATTTCCTTTGTATAGTTATTATTTCATTGTAATGGCTTACATAGTATGCAAAACACAGAGAGTTTGTTTCTTCTTGTAGAACCACATGTCGGTGAGATATTGTATTATAGATCCATGTAGATCTAGTCTTATATTGTTAGATCCACAAGTTGTTGTGAGATCTTGTATTATAGATCCATGAGATCATATTGTATTATTGATCCATGTAGATCTAGATATTGTAGAGGAGGTTGTCTTCATGTTTACACAAGTTATGTAGTGATGGAGAGACAGACTTAATTCTTGGTACACACCATGGTTGGATATTGGTAGACCCATGCGAGATGTCTTTTCAGCAGATCCATAGGGAACTTGGTAGCGAGCTTCGTAGATATAGTAGTTCCGGTTATGTGAGATCTGTTGGTGATGTTTGGAGGCATGGTTATAGTGCACTCATGTAGATCTGTTTAGAGATCTGGAGAAGAGGAGATACTCGTGGAGAGATGCATTATATTCTTGTATTGAAGAGTTGGTTTGTAATCTTGTAATATTATATATATATAACATCTCTATCTTTTGTGGACGTAGCCCACATTGGGTGAACCACGGTACATATTGTGTTATGTGTGTGTACTTTGTTTTGATTTGGATTATTCTAGTTTATACTTCCACTGTTGTAGATTTTGGGGAATTGTTTAAATCATGTGTGCATGATTGGGTTTGTTATTAAATCATAACACTATTCCACAGTCCCAAATTCCCAACATGCGTCTCAAATCCAGAAGTCTGAGCTATTTGAGACCACAATGGAACCGTCCCAAAGTTGTGGGACCTTGCACACTTGGGATGGATCTCTGGAGAATGTCGATTCCTTGCCTACCTCTAAAACTATTGTTACTCCTAATGCTGAAAGCAAATCCTAGACTAAACATGCCAAGGGACCAGGGATAGAAGGATATGTAGAAAGGGTAAATCCTAAGCCAAGGAAGGTGATAGCGTCATAAATAAAGTTTTGGTCTCTCTCCATGAGCGGCAAAGGAAACAGAGAGGGCGCGAGAGAAGACGGCACACGGTGCGCGCCCACAAATCAACACTCATGATCATCCTTCCACCGTACGCAACACATGAACATGGGGACTGCCAGTACAGAGTATGCACAACATGCCAAAAAATGCAAACAAAGAGGTGAGATGTAATGAAAACGAGAAAGGGAAGACAAGAGTTCCACAAAACATGATTTTTATTGCTTAAAAGACCCACAGTCAGTTACATTCACAAAAGGAGGTGAGAATACATTACAGAGACCAAGTCATGGTCTGAAACCCATGGGAAGTTAGCCACCATTTTGGCATGGTGTCATTACATCATAGAGGGATCCTTTTTACAAAGCTATAGAAGAAGAAGAAGATAATATAAGGAGAAAGAGAGGGAAACTTAGATTTAAATCTTTAACCACTAACAGCCAATGATAAATGCCTGTAAATCCACCTGGAAGGTTTTCAGATGTGCTTCCCCATGTTTTTTGGGGTGTAGAAGAAGGAAGAAGGCAAGATCTGATGAAATATGGTGGTTGAGGTCAATCGATGTGTTCATTGATGATCAAAAATATGTTTCCCTATTTTCCACCTATCAAATCCCACCTAAATCTGATTTTGAAAAGTCCAATGTGTAATTGATGTCATAATTTTAAAATGAGACTGTGTGCGTGGGAATCTAAACACTTTGCAGCAAATTTATGGATTTCATAAGTCTACAAATCACTCGACACATAATGACATGTGGTGCGCGATGATGGATCAAGGATTCGCCAATGTTCATTTGTTTTGTCATCTTTTCCATGTGTAATGCACTTTGTTAGTTGTCTAGATTCGACACCCTGTTGGCATGCTTTGATAGGTTGCATGTATCACACTCAAGTCGATGCAGATGATGTGGCACAGTGACTAGCACAGAAGAAGGCATAAGGCGTAGAAGCAAAAGGTAGGTGCATAAAAGGGAAATAGAAAAAAGGCATGCATGAAGGTGCATGCATAGGAGGAATAGGATAATACTTGTAGGGGACAAGTATGGGGAAGGGTCGTGAGAATTCAACTAAGGAAGGGCATGCGAAGGAGCTAAATGTATGCAAGCACGCAAGACGAATGCAAGGTACTTAGCCATTTTTGGAAGGTAAATCTACAGAGGTGCGTGCAAGGAATGTGCAATGGGATAGGAAAGAAATAGGGGGTGCAAGAGGAAGGCACAAAGGAGAAATTGAAGGAGATAGTAGAATGTAGAGAGAAGGGGAACATAAGCAAGAAGGAAGCAAGGTGCATGGGGCACAAAGCAAATTTTTCCAAGGAAGCTAGCATGAGTGCATGTAACCTGAAATTTGAGACATTAGAGTTAGAATGAGAATATAAGTTATCCATATAACTAGGATAGTTATTTGGATAACACTTGACTTTTGATGAGCTAATTCTAATGCATGTTTTAATGATTTTGATCTTGATTCTAACTTTGGTGGTGTGTTTTTAGAACTTAGTTTTCCTCCTTTGCATCAACACATAAAATCTATCATTGATTTTATTATTGTGCTACAATGAAATTAACTTTGCATATGACTTGCAATGGAAAATATTCATGGGCCTAATAATTATTGGAAAATAGATCAATACCTTATTTAGAATGGTGATCCCTCTCACTCCTTGTTGAAATCGTGGTGCCCTATAATCAAGACAATTGATCTCATTCAAATATTCCTTCCTAAATAGAATGCAATCATTTGTATATGTATCATATTTTACATGGACAACCCCTAAATTTGATGATATTTTTTCTCTCTATATAAGAAGGGAAGTGTGTTCATTTGAGGCAAAAAACTACTTTTGAGCATGTTGCAATAAAAAAACAAAAGGAAAATAAAAATAATGTAAAACATATGAAATATGTATCAAATATAAAATATAGTTATGAAAATGTTATCTAACCTCAATAGATAATTCATATTGATGTTTTAGGTCAACTAAAATTTTTGTTCAAGTCCATCAAATCCAATATAGCACTCAAGAATGATTGTTTTGGACTCTCCCGGCATAAACAAAGTTTGAGCAATTTTCAAAATCATCCTCTCTTGTTCCTGATCCTCATAGTTCTTCATCATCCTCATAATCATGATAGGCATGATCATAACCAAATAAATTAAAAACCATGTTTTGAAGCCTAATTCCCTCTTTCATTGGAACATATTCATCATAAGTCCTAGGAAAAGGTGTTTGTTTGTCCCAGTACCACATCATTTTCTTTGAGTAAATTCTTTTCAAACGAGCTTTATGATCCCTTGTATGTTGTTAGGATACATTTCATCATTGAAATTACAAAATAGGAATATGTACTTTATATTTTTCTTTAGTCAAACTTGTTCAACATTAGAGTCGTTATTTAAGAGAATTTATCTGATAAACTAATAAACAAGAAGCTATGTTGAATAAAATATTCAAGATAATCAAAGAAAACAAATGACAAAATAAAAGATTTAACCTGGGAAACCCTTTCAGGAAAAAACCCAAAGACAAGTAAGTCTCTCTTATTGCATTAACTTAACCATTTACAATACAATAATTTACTTCCAAGTTCTTCTTTACCCTACTGCATCTCTAGCTATTTATAAGCAAAACAGTAAGAAACCATCAAAGCGGTTTTATAATACAATGGGTACCAAAACCATGGGCTAATAAACACCCATAACGGTTCCCCATACTTCATGGATTATGACACCACCCATATATACGTATAGATAAAAATAGCATATCTATACCCCGGAAAATAAGGGATTTCCAAAAAAATCTCGGTAGGGGCCGGCCACGGACCCCTACTAACACTCGTGGAAGAGGTGTATAGTACTCTTGGGTATACAATATACAAAATATACAACACATTCTAACATTCTCCCACTTGTTGTATACTTTTCAAAAGGGGGCTACACTGCCATATAGTCAAACTCAGGCATTCAAGCCCATCAATTTTCTACACTAAGAAAAATTTCAGCACTCACAACCTTAGTTAAAGAGTTAGCAACATTATCCTTTGTGTCCACCTTACTTAGTAGTATCTTCTTCTCCTCCACCATTTCTCTTACAAAATGGTATTGAACATCAATGTGTTTCATTCTTGAATGATACTCGGGTTCTTTTCTAGAAAAATTTCACTTTGACTGTCACAATCGATCCTTACAGCATTTTGAGTGAACCCAACAATAGAGATCAGTCACCGAAGCCAAACCACTTCTTTACTTGCATGAGTAGCTGCCATGTACTCAACCTCTGTGGTGGATATCGCAACACTTGCTTGACGTTTACTCATCCAACTTACTGCTCCACCAAACAAGTTGAACACATAACCACTGGTAGACCTACGCATATCCAAGTCTCCACCCCAGTCGAATCCAAAAAACCATGTAGATCTAATTTTTACTTTCATTAGGTTTTCCCTGATAATAAATTACATAATTAGATGTCCCATGTAGGTACCTGAAGATTCTCTTTACCGCAGTCCAATGTTCCTTTCCAGGATTTGACATGAATCTGCTCACTACTCCCACTTGCATGTGCAATATCAGGTCTAGTACAAACCATTGCATACATCAAACTACCAACTGCACTAACATATGGTACCTGAGACATGTCCTCTATTTCTTCTTCAGTTTTAAGACATTGTTCAGAAGACAAATTTTGGCCAACAGAAAAGGAATACTAACAGGGTTACTTTCATGCATTTAAAACCTTTGTAATATCACCTCAAGATACTTTCTTTGATTTAACACTAATTTCCTATTTACACAATCTCTTTTTATTTCCATGCCCAAAATAAATTTTGCAGCACTGAGATCCTTCATATCAAAATGAGATGAGAGTTGATATTTAACATGACTGACCAATTTCTTATTGTTACCAATTAACAACATGTCATCAACATACAATACAATGATAACATAATATTCACCTTCATGTTTAAAATAAACACAGGGGTCAACTTTACTTCTTTCGAGCCCAAGTCTCAACACATACCTGTCAAATTTCTGGTTCCACATTCTTGGTGATTGCTTCAAGCCATATAATGACTTTTTCAGCCTACACACCAAATCTTCTTTTCCTTTGATCTTAAATCTTTCTAGTTGTGTCATGTAGATTTCCTCCTCAAGCTCACCATGTAAAAATGTTGTCTTAACATCCATCTGCTCTATTTCCAGATTGAAAGTAGCAACAATAGCTAAAAGAAATCTAATAGAATGTAACTTAGCAATAGGAGAAAATATCTCACCAAAATCAAGTCCCTCCACTTGAGAGAAACCCTTTGCCACAAGGCGAGCTTTATACTTTTCTATTTTCCCATCTGCATTATACTTCTTCTTAAACACCCATTTACAACCAATATGTTTTCTTCCATGAGGTAATTTCACCAAGTCCCATCTATTATTCAACTCCATTTCTTCCTACATATCCTTTTTCCAAAACTTTCTTTCATTATATCCAAAAGCCTCCTTCACAGTCTTGGGTTCATCATTAGTAACAGACAAAACTAGACAAAACATAAGTAGAATGGAAATCAGGAGGACTATACCTCTCAGGTTCCCTTCTTATTCGATCTGATCTTCTTAAGATAGGATTTTCTAGTTCAACATCTTCTGGTTCCTCATCTGCTTCATCTAAATCTTCCCCATGCAACAACTCTCTTTGTGGTTCATCTTCTGTAGTCGCATCAAATTCAGACACATATTCATCTTCCTCAATTTTAACATGATCTTCCTCTGGTTTTGCTTCCTGCTCTGGAATTTCCTTAAGCTCTCTAAAAATTACATTACAACTAAAAACAGCCTTATGTGTTTCTAGATTCCAAAGCTTGTATCCTTTTACACCATTAGAGTATCCAATAAATATGCACTTAGCAGATTTATTATCTAACTTGGTTCTTTTCTCTTTTGGAATATACATATAAGCAATACAACCAAATACACGTAAATTTCTAACAGAGGGTATCTTACCAGTCCATGCTTCCTGTGGATTTTTTCCTTCAAGTGTAGATGTCGGTGATCTATTAACCAAATAGCACGCAGTTTCCACTGCTTCTGCCTAGAATTTTCTATCTAAACCGGCACCACTGAGCATACTTCTACACTTATCCATCAACGTTTTGTTCATCCTTTCTATAACTCCATTCTGTTGTGGTGTATATGGAGTTGTCTTTTGCCTTTCTATTCCACACTCTTTATAGAATTACTCAAAGGCATTAGAGCAATATTCCCCACCATTGTCACTTCTCAAAACCTTTATCTTCCTTTATGTCTGATTTTCAATAAGAGCCTTAAACTCTTTGAATTTATTGAAAACCTCATACTTATTTTGAATAAAATATACCCAGTGTCTTTCTTGAGAAATCATCTATAAAACTAACATAGAACATGGCTTTTCCTAGTGATGGAAATTTTATAGGTCCAAAAACATCATTATGTATCAAATGTATAATTCCTTCTGATCTTGTAGCATTAGTAGGGAACTTTACTCTAGTTTTATTTCCAAACACACAATGCTCACAAAAATCAAAATCTAAAGGAAACTCATAAATTCCTTCAACCATACCTTTTACTTTTAAAGTACGAAGTCCTTTCTCTCCGATGTGTCCCATCCTTTGATGTCATAACATCGTCTTCATTGCAGCAGATGTAGGAGTTGGATCTAAAACTTTCTTCTCCTCTAGAACCACAAAGCTATTGCACTCATCAGTAACAACGCTTGCCTCAAGCTTGAACAGTGTTCCAGTACGGATGCCTCTTGCCAATACCATTGCACCTCGAACCATCTTGCAACTGTCTTTACTAAATGCTACCTGAACACCTGCATCATTCATCTTACTTACAGATATTAGGTTTTTGGTCAAACCTGGAATGTGCAGAACACCTGGAAGGGTTTTAATCCTTCCATCTTTAAACCTCATCTTGATTCTCCCATGACCAATGATCTTGCAGGTTGATTTATCTCCCAGATATACATCACCTCCATTACACTTTTCATATTCACAGAACCACTCCTTGTGTGGTGTCATATGAAAGGAGGCACCCGAGTCAATCAACCATGCACTATCACATGCATGCAAGTTGGAAGCCACCAAAAAAAAATCTCCCGAGTCTTCATTAGAGGGTTTTGTATCTGAAGATCCACCATCATCAGATGACTTACCCTTCTCTACCTTCTTAGATCTACAGTCCTTTTTGAAATGCCCCATTTTACCACAGTTCCAACATTTCCTCTTATCTTTTTTTGTAGTCTTCGATTTACTTCTGGACTTTGATTGTCCTTGCCTCTTCTTGCTTTTCTCTTGGGTACGACCTCTTACATATAAGGCATCCTTGGATTGATAATCCTCAATGGATTTCCACCTCATTTCTTCTTATAGTAAGGCCGCAACTACATCCTCAACTAATAATTTACTCGTAGTACTAGTAATAGCCATAACTAGATTATCCTAAGACTCGGGTAAAGAACATAAAAGTATACATTTATCCTCTTCTTCCATTTTAATATCAACAAAAATCAACTGACTTACCACAGTATTAAAGACGTTCAAATGTTCTACAATAGAGTCTCTATCATTCATTCTTAATGAATATAGCTTCTTTCGAGAGAAACATTTTATTCACCGATACTTTGTCTGATACAAAGTCCCCAACTTCTCCCATAACACTGAAAGCAGATTTATCATTTGACACATTCAGCAAAAATAAATCAAAAGACACAATCTAATTGAACTCCTTTCCTTCCTATCGATATTTTCCCATTCCTCTACCTTCATACCCGTAGGCATGACTCTAGACACAGCAATCCATTGATCTCTATCCACAAGAATATCTTCCATCTTGAGCTTCCATAACTCAAAATGTTGACCATTAAATTTTTCAATCTCGATCCTTGTGTTTCTCGTCATTTTCTTCTACTTGAAAAATTCACCCGAAGAGCTCCCACTTGAAAAAAATTTATCACATGTTTTAGAAACCCTAACTCTTCACATAAAATCTAAAACCTAGCTCTGATACCAAATGAAGAGAATTTATCTGATAAACTAATAAACAAGAAGCTATGCTAAATAGAATATTCAAGATAATCAAAGAAAACAAATGACAAAACACAAGATTTAACTTGGGAAACCCTTTCGAGAAAAACCCAACACAATAACTTCTCTCTCTTATTGCATTAACTTAACCGTTTACAATACAATAATGTACTTCCAAGTTTTGCTTTACCCTACTGCATCTCCATCTATTTGTAAGCAAAATAGTAAGAAACCATCAAAGCGGTTTTACAATACAATGGGTACCAAAACCATGGGCTAATAAACACCCATAATAGTTCCCCATACTTCATGGATTATGACACCACCCATATATACGTATAGATAAAAATAACATATCTATACCCTCGGACCCCTGCTAACGCTCATGGAAGAGGTGTACAGTACTCTTGGGTATACAGTACACAAAATATACAACACATTCTAACACTTTTTGAATTATCGGTCTTAAAATCCTACATATTAAGTTAATATTAGTGTAATATCCATATAGACTGCATCAATATTATGATGGTTTCATTTGAATTCAACATATTAAAAATTAAATTTACCTCAAAGATAGAAACAGTGTTAATCCATAATCTCTTAGCCAATACATCCCCTCCTCTTGATTCTTTTATTTTGACCCCTACCTTGACCACGAGATTGTGATGACTCTCCCTATACATAAAATTAAAATAAAATAACTTATATTAACATAAAATTAAAATAACTAGAAATGAAAATAACTTATATCAAAAAAAAATAGTTTTATGCATAATTACTTACCAACTCATATGTAGCATCTAGATTCATTGACAAAAATTTGTGTTATGGGGAAGTAGATCTCAATATAGATGAAGAACTTAGATCTACCAAAGTAGACCTCTGTATAGGGGATGATGTATACCTATTAGATGACAACATAGTATCTGCAAAATAGTAAACCACTTTTTAAAAAAGGTTTAACAAAAATGCAAAGTGTGATAGTAAGAGAAAATTTGAGTTTTCTACAAACCCTTATTTCTAATTATGTAGTTAAATATGCTTTAATTTTGTATTGTGTGATTTTAAAATAATGAAAAAATGGATGCGCCATAATTTAATATTAAATACAAATGTGAAAATAAGATAAAATTGTAAAGATAGTTGTCAAGGAGAATACCAAACCATGTCTTTAT